>CM034154.1:675829154-677153006 GCA_019776745.2 Taxus chinensis | reverse complement strand
AAGGAAGAAGGGATGGAGGAGCCCGCAAGGGTGCACGAGGAACTTGCAACCACGAGGATGTGCCATAGGAGCAAATGGAGTGCGCACAAACTGTAATATAGAACCTTCAGAGCTAGAATGTGAAAGTGTGTGATCCAAATAACTAGGGGAGTTATTTGGATAAAAAATTTGGTGACTTTTGGGGCCATCTTCTTGCTAGATGAAGTCTAGATCAGTAGCTTGGAGTATCCATTGGGAATGAAATTTATTATGTGATTATAGGAAATTCTAATCTGGTGACCTTGAAGAACTAACCCTTTAAGTCACTTGAGGAAACATTTCTGAATTCTATTCCTAAGTCCTGCTGAACTATTATAGACTTCCAGAAGATGACTGACGATTTGAGAAGCAACAAAAGAGCGTGCACGTAAGAAGCACATGAGAAGAAAAAACTATATACAAACAATACAATGTGCGCAGCAATGCACATAAGAGGAATTGTAACTATTCTAATATATATAAAATGATGCGGTAAACTTAATGAAAGGGTTTGAGATAGAACCTATTGACTAGGATTAATAGTGCACACTTCTATTAATATGAGACAACTAAAAAGAGTTATCTTGCTTGCAAGAACTGATAGCATGTATGGGCCACTCCAAAGTGCATCAATCTTTGAATGACGCCTTGTTTTAGCTCTGTCAACATCCAATTTTAAGACTAAGTCCCCAACTTTGAAATCTTGAGGCCTAGAATTTCTGTCAAACCACTTCTTTGTTGATTGTTGATGACTATTCTAGCTTGATCATGACAGAGTTCTCTGAGTTCTTAAATTTCGATCTAGCTCTTCCATTCTAATTTCTCTCTGGTCTGCGCCTCTCAAACTCTAACTATTGGGAAATCTCTAATGAAGGCAATCAAGAGATAAGGGGAGTCTAGCTTCCTTTACCATAAACCAATCTTGTAAGGTGAAGTAACTATTTCCTTCTTCACTATGATTCATATCTTCCTATAGACGCACACGAGATACCTTTATATGCCACTACCTTCTGGTTGATATTCATTATCCGCTTCATGATTCTGATCAGGTTCTTGTTTGTTGACTCTATCAAGCCATTTACATCTGAGGGTAATAGTTGGAAGAATTATTCAAGTATATGCCCAGGCTAAGCGCCCAGTCAGAAATATTCTGTACCAAGGAAGGGCTTTTGCATTATTAGAGATGATTGTTTGAGGAATACCAAACCTTGTTACGAATGCCTTCAAGAAAAGTCCAGGATGATTGACTCAGTTGATTCCTTGAGTGTGACATCTTCTGTCCATCTAGTGAAGTAATCTATAGCTATCATCACCCACTTGTGGTCAGTGCTTGAAGGGAGGATTGATCATGCCTATGAAGTCAATACCCCATTGCACAAAAGGCTGATCCATTTGGATTGGTCAGAGGGGAAGCACTGCCAATTTATTCTTTCCTGCAAAGAAAGTGCAATCTCTGAAGTTTTTGACCCACTTGTGCACGTGTCTGAACAAGGTGGGCTATAAGTATCTATGCCTTAATGATCTTCATCATTGTAGTCTTGGAAGAGAAGTGTCCACTAGAGAATCCATCATGAAATTATGCTAACACTTTTTCAGTTATGCATGCCATCGATACACCTTAACAACATGCCATCAAGATTATTTTGGAAGAGAAGGCCATTAATCAACACATATGGGATAGATTGCAACCTTAGATGTCTTCTCTTTACTTTGTTTAAACTAGGAGGGTATGCGCCCTCAGAAAATGAATGTGATCATGTCCTTCATCCAGTTGCATGCATACCAGGGGTTTGATTATCTTCAGGCTCTATGTCGCGGGAGATCTTCATCTAGAAACAATGAAGTGTCAGGCTCAATCTGTGTGCATCCTCAACAATATGTTTGCAGAGTGCGCTGCCTCTAACCATATTTGTGGATTTGATAGTCACATCATACTCCATGATTTTGGTCACCCACCTTGATCTCTTTTCTCACTGATCTCTTGCTCCCATGATGAAGTCTCTTACACTTGAGTGTGAAACTAACATCTTGATGTGGTTTGTGGAGAGCATGCTCTTGAAATTCTTGAGCATGCGCATGATGGCGAAGACCTATTTTTCCATGTGACTGTATTTCAACTCATAATCCTTCAGTGTTTGGCTGAAGAAAGCCACTGGTTATTCTAGTCCTTGTTCATTTTCCCTGTGTTAGGACAACAAGCAACACTTGTATCAACACCATAAGCATAAAGGATGAAATCCTTTGAATAATCCAGGTTGATGAGTGTTGGCGTGCAAGTAATTTCTTGCTTGATCTTATTGAAGCTCTCTCTTCCTTTTGTTGTCCACTTGAAGGCTATGTCCTTTCTTAAGCATGAGGGTGATGGGCCCTACCAGTCCTACAAAGTTAGGGATGAAGCGCCTGACAAAATTGATTTTTCTGAGGAAGGATTGTAAGGATTTCTTATGCACATGGCAGGGAAAGAGCCAAGATGGCTGAAATGTTCTTAGGATCAATTGCAATGCCATCCTTTGAAACCACATGGCCCAGTAGCTTCCCCTGTGTCACAAAAAAATTACACTTCTTGGGGTTAAGAGATACCCCAAACTTTCTACATCTTTCAAATACTTTCTCTAGATGCACCATGTGATCTGCGCCCCTGCTTTGAGAAGACTGTAATGTCATCTAGGTAAACCAAGATGAACTTTTTGATGTAACCTTTAAAGGAAATATCCATGGCGTGCTGGAATGTCACACCTGTGTTTGAAAGACCGAAGGGAATATTTTGATAATACATATGTTCCCACTTGGTTGTAAATGCTGTTTTGTATTGATCCTCTTCTTTAACCAAGATCTGATTGAAACTAGAGTATCCATCCAAGCATAGAAGAATCTCTGTCACACCAGCCATAATCTGTAAAATATTCTCCATAGAAGGCAAAGGATAATGATCCTTGAGGGATGCCTTGTTTAGATATCTAAAATCAACACAGATCCTGATTTCACCGTTCTTCTTGCGCACTGGAACTAGATTTTGTGACCCAAGTAGAGTATTTGATAGGAAAAATGATCTTCACCTCAATGAGTTTAGAAAACACTTTCCTCATGAGGGGCTCTATCCTTCGGATTGACTGGCCAGCTACTTTTGTCTTGATGGGCTTGATACCAAGATCAAGGTCAATAGAGTGTTGAGAAACACTTGGATCAAAACCTTTGAGGTCTTCATACTCCCATGAAAATATATCACTGTATTTTTGGCAGAGAGAGATGAAGGCATGATTTTCATCATGCAGCACAAGCTTTATTGAGCAGTAACATATCCTTTTTATGCACGTTAATAGTGACCGAGGAGTAGTATTCTTGTGCCACACACATATTATTTTTTTCATGCTTGAAACTCATCATCAGGGCTAAATATTTTCTCTAAGGTGACAAACCCTTTAGGAAACTTGTGTTGTCTTTAGCTGGATCACTTGGTAACCATAGCTATCATGCAAGCCAGATTGCATACTTGAAGATATTTCAGCCTCATTATGGATAAACTAGAAAATCTTTGCACATCACTGTCAAACACTTCTCTAGCTGACATGTTTTTATCTGGAATAGATGGCCCTGATTCACCATCTTGACATACTGTGTGTTTCCTTTCACAAAGTACTTTGTAGGAGAGAACTGCGAGCCAAATATGATCATCTAAATCAAATTCTTTGTTCATCTTACGTGGCACCACCTGTAGTATTTAGAACATGAAATATCTCAAGGAGGTCCCACACTCTATGTTTATAAGATTTGAGAAGCTTATTCTTTATCACACACTTCTTGGTGGCCTGGTGGATAACTAGTCCTGTGTCCCCAAAGATACTGCAATGCCTTGATATGTTTCTTTTCTATGCAATCAAAAGACGATGCACTAATGCCTCATATTCTGACTATGTTGTTGGAGCATGTGAATTACAACCTGTGCATGCAAAGAAGAAATTCTCATCCTTGGCAGAAACGAAAACAACACCTGCGTCCTGTGCCATTTCTGCTTCAAGACCCATCAAAGTATAACTTCCATAGACCCGAGCTTTCTTAATTCTGTTTGAGCGCATGCGTGGCAACAAAAATTATTCTTCAAGGATGCAATATGTCCCAAGCCCAGTTTCAAAAGATTCAAAATACTTCAACATGTATGGATCAAACTTATGGTTCCTGTTCTGCCCATTCATCTAGCACTAAATTAGGTACAGGAGGTGGAACAAGCTACTATTCAGAAACTGAAACGTGTTCTTCTTGGATTAAGACAATTGACTTGAAGAGGAGATAGGTCATATGACTCTACATGATAGGAGAATATTGGATCAAATTTTATGGTAAACTAGGTACTGTACCCTTGTCTTGAGTAACATATGGGACCAATCAGAATATAAGTAACAACCCACTTTTGTCAGTAAAATATCTTGACAGCACAAGGGAGAAACAAAGGAATGACAGGTGAATGATTGACACATATTGAGTTATTGTGAGACTTGGACATACATGGAGGGTCAACTAAAGATCCTTGATGACTCCTAGAGTGGTAATAGTTGAGCCATCAAGTTGCAGGACTCCTTTTGTCAAGGGGTTGTGCTTAAGACCTAGAACATCAGCTATTTTCCTTAGGCATGATAAAAGTACTAGCACCTGAGTCAATCATATAATTATGGATGAGATGTTTTCCTATGATCAAGGACTTATAGAAGGGTGGGAGTTTTGATTACCTTACTTACTTGCTTCTCCTCTTCTTGGTAGATGTTAACAACAACTTGTGGTTTGTGAATAGTTGGATCAACACGTGTGAAAGTTGGGGCAAAGATTCATGCAACAAGTCACGCTGAGATGGAATGGTCAAGGCATCCCACACTGTGACATTTATGTTTTTCTTATTCATTTGGTCCAAAATTTTGAATGGAAGACCCACTGACTTGTGCATTTTGGGAACAAAACAAATATCTCCCCAATTGTTCAAGTGCATAAACAGGGGCCTTAGCTAATAGAGAGGCTTGACCTACCAAAGGAGTGGAGCACGCTGCTTCAGAAGGAGCATTTCACGGAACCTCACACATAGGAACTTGCGTAACTTTACTGCTAGATTCCTTAGCTTCATATTTATGATTTTGAATATTAGCCAGTGACGTGGGAATTGAGACTCATGAATGCTAGACTCAAGCATTCTCTTTTTGAACCTTGTGTTATCTGCAACGTTGGCGCATAGTCTACTTGCATCATCAATGACTTGATTTATTGTACAAAATTCATTAGCGCCAAATAATATCAAGTTGGCCTCAGAAGGGGCTTCTGATTTTCTTGATTTTCATGATCAGCTTGCACTTATGGAAGGTTCACAATTAGAAGCATTTTGTATCATGTAGGCCTGTGTGCACGTACAACATTAGCACAATGATACTAACTATGAGGCATGTTGCAAGGAAATCACCATTCTGACTCTTGCGCCATGTTATTATGAACTGGAACAAGTTCTTGACTTGTGCTGGGTGCTGGAAGAGGTTGTGCTAGAGGGAAAACTTGCAAGGGTAGGTGCGCATTGGCATGCCATCTATCATTTTGCTAGTTCTACCCATATCTCTGATTTCCATATTAATTCCTCTAGGGCTGATTGTTCTGATTATGCACTTGATTGGAACTATTTCTGAAGGCTTGCACCTACTTATTCTCTAAGATATGAATTTATTGGATAGGTTGATAATTAGAGCCTTCATCTCCTCATCTTCTTTCTACTGTGTACGGGAGAATAAGATGTAGATGTAACTGGTTGTGTGCTCTACACTTGGAACCGAAGCAACAAAAGGTTGGGGCACTGGATACATCTTCAGAAATAAGGGCACAGGCGGTATAGGCACTAACTTGTCTTCCTGGATGAGACTGTTCTTTTTCCTTATGGAAATGTTGTATGCAACAGGTAAAGATTATTCCTCCCATGGATTGAATCACAACTGAAATGTCACTATCTAAAGCCCTTAGATAATAAAAGAAAACATGTTGGGTTGTAGGTACCTTACCACTTGAGGAATTTTGTCCCAAGTCTTCTAGAATCTGATATTGAAATCAGTCATTTGCTCATTGGGCACCTTATTTGTTGTAGTCAATTACTCCACCAAAAAAAGGTAATCTGACTTGTTTTCAAAGTAATTACATAGAGTTGTGTCCAACTCATCCAAGGTGGAAATAGATGCAGGTCTCAGGTCATGGTACCATTGGAGTTCTTTACCCTTGAATGAGGCTACAAGTAATCTTGACTGCTACATCATCATGCATGATAAGATAGACATAGAGCATACGTTTACAACATCCTAGATATGATCAAAAGGGGTGACTTGATTCTCACTAGTGAATAATGGGATACTCTTGAGCACGGCTATTGGCATATCATGTTGTGCATTAAGATTGAGTGGGATTCCACCAGTGAACACTGGAAAAGTTCCTTAGAGGAGGAGGTGGTTGCAATGCCATGACAGGGCATGCGTAGGTTTGTTTGAGAGGAGTGGAATGGGAGCGGCGCACTAGAGATGGGGATGTGTGCGAGTAGGATCTCTATTGCATGTGCTTCTTGGTGAAAGCTAGAGATATTCAAAGGATCCTTCAGCTGTTTCACTTTACCTTGTATGCACCCTTCTCATAAAAGGTGATCTAGGTGTCTAAACCAATAGATATGAGTGTTCAGAGTCACCAGATGTGTTTGAATGAGCCTCCAAAGGATGGAAATTACTAAGTGACACACCAGAACTTAACAATGTGAAATTTAATCTTTCAATGCTTGTCCCATGGGTGTGTCAGAAACTGTTGGTGGTTCAAACTTTCACTCGTGTCTCAGATCTAGAAGAACTGAGTTGTTTAAGTCAACAATGGGATTTTCTCCAAGTTGTGGGACCTTGTGTGCTTGAGACAAACCTTCAGAGAAGTCTGGTTCCTCTACTTATTTCTACTACTACTACTACTCCTAATGTTGAAAGCGAAAACTTATATAATGAAGCCAAGGGACCATAGATAGAAGGATAACAAAAATGAAAACTAAACTAAGGAATTTGATATCACCAGAAAAAGTGGGATGAACACTATCTATCCATTTTGAGAGAAAATAAAGGAGGAATACATGAAGGGAGGCTAGGCAGGTGTAGCACAGACCAAACATGCATTCACACGATCAGTTTCATGAAACACAACCAGAAAATGGAGCTGCAAAGGATTTAAATAGATACAATAAACACACAATGTAAAAAAAAGGAAAGAGAGAAGAATATAGACATGTTAAGGTAGAGAATAGCCACAAAATGATGCTTCTATTAATTCCAGGTATGCACAGTTGATTACAATGTTGTATTGAAGGTTGATATTTACATACACAAACCAGATTTGGAGGTATGCGACTCAAAATACAGAGATATGTAATCATTAGTAAACAATAAAGGATATAAAATGTCCAATCATTCACAATGAGCCAAGCTCTTACATTTATAGATGAATCGATGTGAGAAAAGAGGAGGAGGGGAAAATCTAATTTGCAAACTCGACCACCAAGAATGAATGCCTACAAATCTGATTGTGAATCTTCCAAGTACACTTCTCCATGTATATTTGACATGTTGGAGAAGAAAAACTGGCGATATTTGAAGTAAATTAGGTGGTTTGGAGCAATCAAATTTACTTATTAATGTCTAGAAAGACATTTTCCCATTTCTCACCTACCAAATCCTGTTGAAATTTGAATATGAATATTCTACATTGTAAACGATGTCAACAGATTTTGAATGAGACCGGGGTGCGCATGTGTCAGAACTCTGGAACATAAGTTATGGGTGTGATAAGTCTATAAGTCACTTTGACATGCAATGACACTTAGCCCTTGCTGATTGATTGAAAGATCAGACAATAATACAACTACTTTTTCATTTTCCTCCACATGTTGCCCACTGGTTCATTGGAATAATTCAGTGCCCTGTTGGCACACTTTGATTGGTTGCATGTAACACACTCCATATTTGACAGATGTCACATGGCTTAGAAGGGTGTAGAAGAAGGCACAAGGGCACACACGCGGAAGAGTGAGGCACGGGAGGAAGGGCGTGTGCAAAAGTGACGTGCATGGGAGAAATGGGGGAAATACCTAAGGAAGAAACACATGGTAAAGGTGTAATTATTACTAAGGAAATGTGTGGGGCATGTGAGAGTGTCAGAGACTTAGCTAATTTTTGGAAGGAAGTATAAGGTGCATTCGAGGGATGTACTAACTACTAGGAAGAAAGTGGATGTGTAGAGAGCTCATGCGAGAGGGGAAATGAAAGAAAAAGTAAAAGGAAAAAGAAAATGAGGACCCATGCAAGGGCGCGTGAGGAACTTGCAACCATGATGATGTGCCAAAGGAGAAAATGGAGTGCATGCAAGCTGTAATATAGAAACTTCAAAGCCAGAATGTGAATGTGATTTTTCCAAATAACTAGGTGAGTTATTTGGATAACAATACCATCAAGGTATTTATCAATGTGCATGTATTTTTTGATAAATTCCTTGAAGGATGATTCTTTAGTAGGCTTGCCTCTATCTTGGTCTTGACTATCCATTTCTTGTTTGTCATATGCTTAGGCTGGTTTCTTGTCTTCATATCAGCTACTTACTTGCTCTTGTAGCTTGAACTATGCCCTATATCAACTTTCTCTTCTTCTTTGGTTTGTAAACTTGACTAAAAACCTTTGGAAACCTGCTCTTTACTTGCATTTTCCTTAAACTTCACTATTTTTTCATTGCCTCTAAGCCATATAGGCACAATATACCCATGATTTATGACCTCTTTTGAATGATAAACTTGGTGTTTTCCCTAAGCACATTCCTTCTTCCTCTTGGCTTCACTAGAAGTGAATTTCATACCTCTTTCTTCTTCTTTTCCAACCTGCAAAATCTGATTCACCTCCCATATTCTATTATTAGCATATATTTCTTACTCACTAGCACTTTTCTCTTCTTCCAAATAGCTTTCCCATGCCTCATAGAATGGCATTTGATCTTCATAGTCTTAGTGATCATGTTTAGGACCTTCCATTTTGTCTTATTTTCCTTGTACTAGCTGTACTTGTCCTATAACAACTTTATATTCTTCTAAATGTGCTTCATTTGACCTTGTTCTCATCCATTTTGAAGTCATTTTTTTTACTTTCATTATTGTTATCTTCAGACCTACAAATACCCACTCAAACATATAGTTAGATAACAAAAATAGAGCCCATAAGGCCCACATGATACCTTTCTTCATCTTCACCCTCTTTTCTCTCTCTCTTTTCCCATTCTCTTCTTCACATGAAACCATATTTTCTTTCACTATTTCATGAGTGTCTTTCACTATTTCTTTCTCTAAAGCAATCATCTCTTAACTCTGATGCTTCTTTATGAGTAGCCTGATAGGCCACTTCACCTTCTTCTTCATCCTCCACTCAAATCTTTGGTCGTTCTATTCCCATCATGGTCTTGTTCGTTGACTTCTAACTTCTCAAACCTACCTTTTGTATCCTTTTTTTCTTTCTCTAAGAACAACTCTTTTAATCTTGTGATTTCGTTCTCTTTATCATAGTTTATTCATTCTTTCAATCCCTTGGATTTTCTACCCATATATCCTTTCAATCTCTGTGTGTGACCTTCACCTAAGTCTCTTGCACCTTGGTCTATTGGTTTCCTTAGGTCCTCACCTAGGTCTTTTGCACCCTTATATTTTGGATAACTTCCTCTCTTATCTTCTTAATCTTCCAATCATTCAATACTTCACCAATTTTTATATACATGTCTCAAAAATCCATGAAAATTGATTAATTAACAATATTCTGGAAGGATTCAATCATCAAAGCACTCAAAGTATCAAGAAAGTTTCAAACATCAAAGTCCATTCTTCAAAACTTAGAATTTTCACTAAAATTTCAAGAAAAATTCACTCTTCAAGGTTCACTTTCTTCATCAATGCCTAGTCACCTGAAAATACACATTCTTGAGACAAATGTCAGTACCTTAGAGCATATACACCCACTTTCAACAACTCTCCTTTTCATAATTTTCTTTTACAAACTTGTTTTCTTCAGTCCTGCAACTTAATCACTTCCAAATATAGTGCATAATATGAATTAAAGAGGTTCTAATGTCACTCTTTGATACCAAAAATGATGCACCCTAACCATTGACTCAATCCATTTCACAAGTTTTAGTAGGATTCTAGTAGCAATATTCTCAGAAGCCCTACATTTGAGGATCCTTTTTCAAGCCTACAAAGGCCTAAGATAACAAAGAAATGACATTCATCAACTTGAGTGGAAATATCATCAACAAATCTTATTCTATCATATCCATACTAGGTCCTTTCATGTTCCAAGGTCATCAACTTTGAAGATTAAAACATTAATAGTCACCTTCCTCTAACTTGCCTTTGGTGTCTCTTGTTAGTTCTTGGCAACTTCCATGAACTCCTATCTCTTATCCTTCAAATTCTCCCCTTCTCTACCTTGTTCACTATTTACCACTTACAACAATGTCAGTACCCATATTAACTTGCTTCAAAATGGATTTTGGGAGCCAACTAACTATACTCAATCAACTTGTTTTTTGCTTCTTAGTGATCTTAAGTCCATGTAGCCTTGGAATACCCATAGTCAAACTCACATGGAGGTCCCCATATTGAATCATTTACTTCATTAGCTACTCTTCACCATACATGAGGTTCTTGCAAAAATTTAGAGCCTAGGTTCTCTATTAGCTTCCTCAACCTTACTTTTCAACTTTAGGCTTACTAGGCCAAATTAGGCCTGGGACAGTCTTATTTGGCTTATGAATTTCCTTGAAGGGAGTATTAAGATTCAAACCTATAATTTATAGGCACCCATTTGAGATTTTTATGAGTTTGAGAAGTTTCACAAATGAAGGATAAGAACACACCATACCTCTTTTGTAAATGGGATTCTTCCTTTAGGCCATTGACTGTGAATAACAACCCTGCATTGAATTGTCAAACCTATCTTTCAATTTCACCCATGAATTATATAAATTCCTCCTTTAAAGGTTTTAATACTTTGTGATTGTGGTTTCTTCCAAATTATAGAGTTAATTCAATGATTTGGTCCTATAAAAGATGTACCCTAGGAAAGTTCCACTGGGTGTAACAATACAGGCACATGAAGGGACTTTTGCTCATAAAATGGAGAAAGCTCAATGTTAAGAACTGGTTCTAAGTTTCTGAGTCTATTTCAACCTCTTCCTTGTCTCTAAATTTCCAATAGTGACTCTTGATTGAGATAAATACTTCAATCATTCAGTTTCCCACTAATCATGTATGTGGCTAGGGTATGAATGAAACCCTCCCAACATGCTCTTGGTAAATTTATACTCGAAGGAATATTTGATATTAGATGTTGATACTAACCTCAAGGGAGCTTTATGGGGATATCATGCACTTCAGCCAAATGTCATCTCATAAAGTGCCACGGTTACAGGTATGCACAAAATGGGCTCATTAAAAAAAATTAGGACCACATTTGACTGCCCAACACTTTGGATGAGTTCGGCTATGTGTTGGCATTGACTTGGCAATATATGTGAAAGTTGCATCAGATGTTTATTGCACTTGGGAACTTGGTATGTGGAGTATATTGGCTTTGTTGAACAGATTTGGAAACTTCCAATCAAATGTTGCCTCAGGTGTCCATACTGATCCGTTAACTTTTTCCAGCATCCTCCTTGGTTGTGCTAAACGGATATCTTGCTAATATCCGTCCTAAAATCAGTACCATTGTGGTTAAATCATCCCTGCATGCGAAGATAATTATGTAGCCCTAATATATCCTCATTTTATTATATAAAAATTGATTAATCTGGATCTGTATCTATATATGAAGCGGGTTCAATGGTCTCTGAGAGGAAAGTAAATTTTTTTCTGTCATTTTTTGTTTGTTGTATGTGGAAGAAGAAGAATAAGATTGAGGATTAAGAGGCACTTCATTCAGGTGTAATGTCTAGCTGCATTGATTTTCCTTCTTATTCTTCTGAGCAGCTGTGCTACATTCACGGTAACCTTTGCAACACCATTCTTGGGGTAGATGAAGGCTACCATTTCATTTTTCCTGCTCTTTACCTTTTATTTTGAGTAGTTGTTGCATTAATTAAGACATTGAACGCGCCCTTTCCTGCTATCCCACTTATGTCTCTATAATATTTGTCTCTTCGACTCTTCCTTGGCGTGAACCCTTTATTTTTTCCATTTTGATTTCCTCCCTGGTTGTGCCATCCACACAAACGAACCATTTAAAAAGGTTTGGGCAATCCTCTCTAATGAAGTCGTTTTACAAGAGACATGGGAAATAGGCAAGGAAAGTGAACTGCTTGTCAAAATGTTTGATTTGGATGCGCATCCAGGGAGAATAAGATCCTATGCGTGGGGCTTTGACAACAAAGGTATGGAGATCCATAGGGAAATAATGGAAAACACATTTTATCATATGATTTAGTCATCAATACCATCAATTTCCTCTGGACATGCTATTCTACCTTTATATTTCATAATATCCATACTTTTATTTTTTCATTTGTAATGAAATAAAAAATATAAAGCCTTAATTTATTATGCAATTGATTATTTGTTTAAAATGAAATTTAAGTGAAAAACAATAAAACTTCACCTCATGACTTACACAAATCCAAACTACCCTTGGGTTTCCAACCAGAGTCGTAAACCATCTTTCTGAGATGTTTTGGAAACTTCGTAACCAAATTGGATAACTACAACTCATCTAGTTGAATAGTTGAGATGAGTTCACCTTTAAACCTAGCTAATGTCCCTTGGTAAAAGTTAGTAATTCATGATTTTAAGAGACTCGCAAAAGAACCTTTTGAACCCCGGAAAAGAGACGTCAAGTTTTGTCCATCTTCCTTATTATGTGGGGAGTCAGATCAAGCCTTAGATTGACCTTGATTGACCATTTGTGCTCTTTTTGCCACCCCTCTAGGATCCCTGTTACCTTAATTTGTAGTTTTAGGAAGCTACCAAAAGTGAAAATTTGGCTATCATTTTGGCTTGCCATTTGGACCCTGAGCGAAGGAATGCTTATCCGCCTTCATAAACCTCTAGTATTTTTACCTGACTATTGCTTGAAACCATCAATTCAGGGAACACATTGCTATCTCTTTTTTTCAAAAGGGTTTTGTAGGCCCCTGGTCGATGTTAACTAGATCAAACTAGTCCAATTACGACCAGTAGCTCCAGAAAACTAGTCACCGTTTTGTAAACCATTCACCACTTCTAAGTTTCATCAATTCCTGTGAATTCTCATTATATAGGAGAGCATGTAGGAATTTTCCCCATTGTGTGATTACTATCGGAAGATAATTTTTTAACGGGGTTCCTTAACCTTCGAGCTAAAATTTTACATTTTCACAACTAGTAGGAAAATGTAAAAGAGGGCTATATTACCCTAGTTAGGTCATCAAACCGACTAGAAAAATTATTGAAAGTTATAAATAAATATATGAAACTTTATTTTGTAGCTTGTTTAGAGAAATTTGATTTTTGGAAAAAATAGTGGTTTCTCTCTCCTCTCTCTTTCTTATCTCTTTCTCTCTCCTCCCTTAGTTAAGAAATGAAGTATGATGAAATGATTATATATCTCTAACCCTCTCTGGTTGAGTGCAAAGTATTCTGATTATGTGAATGGAAAACTAAAAGTGTTATTTATGCTAGATTTAGGTAGATGACATGTTATCATTTGTGCTGACCATGCAGTGGTTACAGGTACCGAGACACAGAGATAGCAAAGCATACTAGTGATTTCACAATAGCCTGTTATTTGGAAAAATGTAATTGTATAGGTTATATCAATAATACTATTATAGAGCGGAATGTTTATTATTGAATTTTGTAATGAGTATGAGTTGTCATTGTTTTTTGGGGGTGTTTGGCGAAATGTATATTTAACCATGTGTGTTATTTTGATTCAAAATTATGAATTGTAAAAAGGTTGTATATTTATGATTAACAAAAATTGTATTTGACCCAAACACTAAACTCTTTATAGGGGTTTTACCCATTATTATGGTTTTGGATCATTTGGGTTGATTATAGAGGGTTTTGCATATTTTTGAGACCTAATATGTTATATAAAAACATATCATAGTCAGCCGCACGTGTCCACAATTTTTAATATCTCCACTATCTTCCCAGAAAAAACCTCTGAATAGGTATGGAACCACCAAATGGTCTGGTTTGTAAATAACGGTTTTGTTTGTAAATAATATTTTTGTCCCAATGCATTGTGTAGATTCCAAATTAAATATGAAACATATACATGACATTTCTAGCTATTCCATCACTTTCCACACCCATATTAGCTTTATTACTAATCAAATAGCTAATTTCACTTATCTTATTGTGTCTTAGTTCATTTATAAAATTTTCTAATCGATCTATCGTGTAATTTCTATTTATATGTATTCTAATATAAATGTGAATGCTGAATAAACTTATCTGAATATATGTCATGTTTATAACCTTAATCTATATTTTAAATAAGTAAAGCTATTGGTGTATTCCCACACCATTTAACATATTTATGTATTTATTCAGGTTAAGTCACATGGATCTAGGCTTGGCTTATGTCCAAACCAACATATTTTCAATGATTCAAGATTGCAAGTGAACCCATATGTTTTTATATAAAATTATTTCCAAGGTATTCCTTTGTGATACATGATGGGTAAATCACCTAGATAGGAATTTATTAGTATTGCCCATGGCAGTGTATACTATAGTTTTCAATTTTAATTAACTAGTTATTATTATGCACACTTTTCAACCAATCAAGGTTTGTTATCATTTTCATAAACTAATAAACACTTTTCACATCCATGACAAATATTAGTAAAGTTGCGTATTTCTTAGCAAAACAATCACAAAATTTCATTTATTTGCAATTTGATTGGCTTACACATTGAGATGTTATTGTGGGCCTTCAGCAATTTCAAGAAAATAGTGATGTCATGATATTTATTATACTGGAAACATTTAGTGAGAGACAGATCTGCAAATGCCCGAGTTGGGCCGACCAAAATACAATCTACTTCCATAGACACTCTCCAGACGGGAGAGTGGAGCATCTACAGACTCAACCTCCTCGATGCAGAAGTACCCATTCAAGCAGAACGGATAACTCCACCATCCGTTCACACCTTCACTCCATGCGCTTCCCTCACGGCGAGCTGGATCGCAGTCGCCACTCGCAGAGTGGAGACCAAGTTCAGGCATATCAAGATTTTTGACCTGCAGTCGAAATCGTTTACTCCTGTCACGGGCCGCGATGAATCTAGAGATTCATCACTATAATCCTTTCATCTCAGCGGACTCTCTGAAGCTCGGGTTCCACAGATTCAGAGGAGAAGATGCCCCAGACGCCGATACGGTTGCTCCTTTCCTTGAGCGGGTGGAATCTCCGATACCCACGCTCGCGTTGCAGAGAATAAACAAGTATTTCCCAGCATTTTCTCCAGATGCATTACTCGTAGCCTTCAATCCCCTTCTCGGCCAAAACGGCGGGGTTCATGTCGTGAAAGCGGATGGATCAAAGAGATGGAAATTGTTCAACGGGCCTACATTTGCTGTTGCGTGGAATGGAAAACAGAGCGGGCTTGTCTACGCTTCCGTTGGTCCGATCTTTGCTCCGGATAAAACTACAGTTCACGTAATCTCCATCCGCTTTAATCCGGACGAATTGGGGAGAAGAGTCTGAGGTCAATGCAGAGAGTAAGAATTCTTACCAAAGATGGCACCAACAACAATGTGTTTCCTTGTTCATCTCCGGATGGGAAAGAAGTGGTATTCAGATCGGTGCGGTCCGAGCACAAGAATCTGTACATAATGGATGCAGAGGAAGGTGAGGAGGGCGGGATTCGAGCTCTAACAGAAGGTCCATGGATCGACACCATGCCGTGCTGGTCACCAGATGGGAAGTGGATTGCCTTTTCTTCCAATGGGTACGATCCGCAGCAGGCTAAGTATTTTAGTGTCTACTTAGTTCATCCGGACGGGACGGGGCTACACAGAGTGACGTCTACCGAGAAGGAAAGAATAAACCACGTATGCTTCAGCCCCGACTCCAAGAGTCTCATGTATGCTATGAATTTTGGCGGCGTATCGGCAGATCCAGTTTCTGTTCCCAACGGATACCAACCTTTTGGAGAAGTATTTGTGTCAGCATTGGATGGGAGTGATATGCAAAGGTTGACATTCAATGCGGTCGAAGATGGCGTTTGTACCTGACACGATGGAAATGGTATTGATTTTGAGTCTCTCACTTTGGCTGGTAACAAAATTGTAGGGGACAAGTTGAAAGGTGAATTTGAAGAACCTGTCTGGCTCGCAAAACCATAGAACTATATTACTCTAGATATAAGTTTTCCACACTCAATACCTAATAATCTACAAATATATGCATAAATAAAACACATGTACCTGCTTCTAGTTATTAGTACTTCCCATGGCAGTGTATACTATAGTTTTCAATTTTAATTAACTAGTTATTATTATGCATACTTTTCAACCAATCAAGGTTTGTTATCATTTTCATAAACTAATAAACACTTTTCACATCCATAACAAATATTAGTAAAGTTGCATATTTCTTAGCAAAACAATTACAAAATTTCATTTGTTTGCAATTTGATTGGCTTACACATTGAGATGTTATTGTGGCCTTCAGCAATTTCAAGAAAATAGTGATGTCATGATATTTATTATATTGGTAACATTTAGTGAGAGACAGATCTGCAAATGGCTAATACGGAAAAAATAGTTTAGTGGTTTGCCAAGTCATCGGTCAAAGGCCCAGTTAGCCGACTGGATGTTGGATATTTTCTAGCGTTGCAGATAATTCTCACTGTGCACATTTTACATAATTGATGATGCGAAGAGAAAGTTGGAGTCTGTGTGTTCTCAAACTTTTTTCTGTGCGGACATTATCGCCATTGCCGTCAGGGATGTTGTTGTGTAGTCTGGAGGTGCTCACCGGGAAGTTTTGAAGGGACGAATGGATGGAGTCATATCCACTGCAAATGAGACCAAGCCTTTGCCTGCACCCACTTTCAATGTTTTTCAGCTCTTGCAAAGCTTCATCCTTCGCTGACTCTCCATACACGATATGGTGGCATTGTCTGGTATAATAACTATACTACTAGTGAATCATCATCCATTGTTTGTTTGTTTTGTTTAATGTCTAATGATGATAATGAAATTTAACAGGAGGTAACACGTTGGGTTTCTCTCACTCTTCTTCATTCGCGAGTAGAGTGTAAAGCTTCAATGCAATGCATAAGGTGGACCCTGCCATGTAGATGCTATTTGCACAGATCCTTCTCGCTCTGTGTCCCAAGATCAACACCAACTTCAGCGTGCGAGAATTTTTGGATTCCTTTTTCACTCACTTCAATAACACTTATTATAAACATTTAGTGGAAGGCAAAGGACTGTTTGATTCATACCAGGCACACTGAGCTGTTTGCGTCCCAGTTGAACCTTCTTCCGTACACCAGCACCCTTAGTGTTGTGTTAAACTCCACGACTGCAGATGTCAAGCTTAGCAATGTGGGAATCAAACAGTGCAAACTTTTGGTTTGCAGGAACAATCCTACCAAGTTTAGAGCCTTCAAGAGCTTCTCCTCACTCACTAAAAAATTCACAGGTAGAAGGACGCCATCAGTAATGTTGATAATTTCCTGGTTCTTGAGTATCACACAGTCAAACACCTCGAGCAAGTCCATCACACCGCCTGTGGCCACTCCTTCCCAAAAATATTTATAACCTTTAAGAATCACCATATTCTTCTTATTATCCATGTCCTTTGCAACTAACACCGGTAAATACCAATGTGGATCGGTAATGCGGGTAGCACCTATTTCTATCAACGAACAAAGTGTTTTGTTCCCCTCTTTTTCTTTCCAGATCGAAAACACCACCCAAGTAAGATAATTGAATCTTATTCTCAGATGTGTCGTTGTTGAACTTGGACAGATCCCCTGCCTTCATCACATTGAAATGGGCCTTTTTAAAAACCAATAAGAACCTCCTTATCTCCAGAAAGCTCCCCCTCTTCCTCCCAATTCACCACAACCACAACCAGAAGCACCATCACAGTGTACTTGAGATTTCCCATTTTACAACACTTGGACATTAAGTTAAATAGAAAATAACACCCATGAAAATAAAAACATAGGAGCATTGCACAACATGCTTTACCTGCACTTGCAATGCTGGCCCTCTGCTTAACATGAAGTTAAACAAACAAGCCACATTGTAAAGACTGATACTCGCGAGATGTTGTTAACTAAGTACAATTGTTTTTTATTTTGAGCTCAAATTTGGTCAATGCCAGCCCATTTGTATGATTCCGCAGTAGCCCCACAAACATAGCTCACAAAGCAATTTCCACTTGAACCTTTTCACCAACATCATCAAATATTATAATTAATATTTGAGGCACTAAGTTTGTAGTCAAAATTTTGACATAACCAGTATTAGTTTCATTTCTTGACACATAATTTTTCAAGGAGTTTTCTAAAAATCTAATTCTATTCTTACGTGAAGCATTTGTCATTATTTGTAACTTTGGGCAGTACTTAGCAACATTGTTGCTCTTGTTTATATAGGAATCTCTAGGTGAATTTCCCACATGTAACTCAACCCCGTAATTGAAACACATGCTAACTTCAAAATGTGACCAATGGAAAAATAATTGTTGGGTAGAAGGGAACAAAATCGGATGTCAAATTTATCTTGGGAGATTTCGGTGACACCGAATTGGTCCTTCTACCAAGAAGGAATAAAAATTATTGGAATTGATAAATGTTAGTTTACAAATGTGTGTTGAATTTCATTGGAAAATTGAAATGATCGTGCGTATCTGTGGAAAATTAGTGTGGGATCAAATAAAAGGGGGAAATGATGTTAAAAGAATTATAAATTGTAGTAATGGTCCAAGTGTCTTAGAGGGTGCCAAAATGGATTTATATGAATTCTTTATACTAGAATTAGGTGTCTACATGTTCATCCTCATATTCACTAATTTTCCCAAAATGATTATTTTCCTATATCCCCTTACTCATTCTCACTTTATAAACTTGTCCTTTGCTAGTCTCTATTCCTTCATTAATTGTAATGTTTTTATATGTTTAATTACTAATTAAAAAAATTAACAAATGTTTACATCTCACTATTTTGGTTAACTATCTTGTGGTATTATTTATATCTCAAGCTAGCCACTCATCACATAACTTATGCCAAAGGTATCTATGTACATTGAGAGGTTGAAGCCTTCTCATCTCCACGTCTATATTTCCATTTTATTGAACCAACAAATTATAGATTGGAATTTTTTTAAAAAGGCTATAAAATATTTTTTAAAATCTATTATATTTATGTAGCATGATTAACATTAGATGCCTCTTCATCTCCTAATTTCTTCTTATGCATACTTTTGAATTAATTTTTGTATAGTGGGATTTGTTTAATTATACCTAAATTATATTAATATGTTTTGTTAGACGTTGATATGGTATTTTATTTTATTCTAGGTGAAAAAAGTCACAAGATAATTTTTGGCTCTAACAACTATTATTATTTTAAATACCTCAAACAAACAAAAATGAACCTCAAATATATTGTACATAAATTAAATATTAAGAAGAATAAATAAATAAATTGTATTAAGATAAAAAAAAATTGAAATAAAAGATATTGAAACGCTTATAACCCCGAAACATCTTGAAATAATTCCATGTTATCGTTTACATATAGTTTGACTTTTTGTGTGCCTAACAGTTAGTGTATGTTTTCATCAAAAGTCAAATGATCACATCTATCATTTTCAAAGTTTGACAAGGAATCATCATTTTCCACCTTAATACTATAGGAATAACATCCTCAAGGCTAGTTGGGGTGACATCTTGTTCTTTAGATGCACACATTATATGATGATCAAGATGGAACAAGAGGAACTTTCATTTGTATACTACTCGATGTACCATGATGGGGCACAAAAGATACATAAATTTAGTAAAATTCTATGTTATAACTACAATGATTACAACCAAATCAAATAATAAAACATAGTTATATAACTTTGTTTTGAGTCCCTGAAAAGATAAGAAGGATGTTCACTCATATCAGTGATGTAGTATACATGTCATAATTAAATTGTATTAGAATATATTGAAATATTTTACTTTTAAAAAATTAAAAATTTATACCCCTATGATGGGTAAGTAAAATTAGAGGACAAACATCCAATCATTCCAATTCCCTTCTCCCTATCATCCTCATACAGGTCCATATACCTAATGGACGTGTAATTAATACCCACGTATTGTATTAAGATCTAAATAATGAAGTTCAAAATATAAATCACATACAAAACTAAATAAAGATTAATTTTTTAAAAATCATATATGCATTATATGTCTGTACCTCCAAAGATAATTGAGATGCATGAGGGGTGTGAAATACTAAGCATAATCCTTTTTCATATCTTTTTTGTGTTGATGCATGAACTATAGGGGTCCTTACGTAATAATTGTACCAAGATTCCCTACCCAATAACATAATTTCACCCAAAAATGTAAAAATAGTTAGGTCATCAAATTACCAAACAATTATTTTTTGAATATTATCAAAGTGTTAGTGCTTGATTTCATCTGGTAGAAATCTTGGCACAATTTACCTAGGTATATTGAGTAATCAAACCTTTTCATCATTTTATCATCAATTTGTGAACTTGTTGTGTGGTTCCATGGGCCTAAATATTGTAATTGATTCATGGCTCAACCTTGTTACGTAGTTTTAAACTAACCTTTTTAACGTTCTCTTTGATTTATTGGTACCTTGATAATTTGTAGGTTTAATGGTGTGGGCGACTATTTTTAAATCTTAATGTTCTCATCAAATGTTTGAATTGGAGATGTCCGTGTAAAGGAATCGATCCTTTTCCAGTTTTACAAGTATTCATGTTTTGTAAATATGCCATTTACATGTCTACCCCTCGACGCACACAAAATGGAATATTGAAATTATCAAGGTAAAGTGGAGCGTTAAAGAAATTTATCATTTTTTTGTAAAATCCAAGTTGCAAATACAAGCCCAAACCCCATGAAAAGAATATTCAGGGAAAATTCCTTCACCCGCTTACTTTTATGAGGAATTCAAAGTTGATGCAAGTTACAAATTGTGAGTTCATCCCATGAGGCCGAATGTGGAATTTTCAGAGGATATGGAAACAATGGAGAAAAAGAACAAATTTTTGTTTTACAGTTGTTGCGGTATTGAAAACTACACGTTCATCCCCAAATTATGATAAGGGGGGACATGTGGCACAATATCATAACTAAAATGAAGAATTGTAGCTTTACAGTTTGCAAATTTACATTTCTACAAGATTCTAGATTACACTTTCATCCCCAGTGCCTGACGGAAGAGGATGCATCTCATAATTTGGGGATATTAGATGAAGAAAGAAGATCCAAAAATTCACAACTAACAGTTTTATAATTGTTGTAAAGTTAAAAATTTTACTTTTATTTCCTTAACCCAAAAAGGTGGACATGTGCCAGTATCTGGGAAATTTCGGAAAGAAAAGTAGCTTTGCATTTTGAAGGTTTGTAACTTTGGTTAACAATTTTTTTACATAGCCCCGACACCTGAGAAATATGACTAAGCATGAGAAAGGCCTATGAAGATGCCACATAAGATGATTGTAAAGCTCGAGCCAATGAAAAAATGACAATTCAACTAAGTCAAATCAAATGTGACCAATCAATCCACTTGTAAGGCTGAAATTCAAATTTAAGAGTTGTTGGTCCAAAAATCTGTTGCGTGGACAGATCTATAGACAGACGAGCCAACAATGTGCAGGGCTTGGCCCCTCTTTGAGACAGCAAAGCGAAACTGGTTTATTGCTATTTCTACTTAGCAGGAACCTATGCAAGTCTCACAGATTCTGCCTTCGGGGGTTGGGGATCTCATCCCAGTAGAGTGTTCCAGGCTGCGAAAAGAAAGGAATGAAAGAGGGAGAAGAGAAAGAACAGATCCGAAGGGAGAAAAGAAATGAATTCCAAAGCAGAAAGGTCAGAAGATTTATGTTTTTAGTTTGGTAGTAAACAGAGCCAAACCTACTTGCATAAATAAACAAAGCAATACTGATAAACAAATGACGGAAAAGTAGATATGAATCCAATAGATTAAACACATACAGATCTAACGTAAGAAAGATCTAATGTATAACATAGCTATTGAGCACAAATTCTGAATAATTGTATTAATGTTCTTTTCTGTTACAAGAAAGCTCAAAGTCTTTCTCTCCTCACTTCTATTTCTATCTAAAAAATGTTCACACTGAATACAACAAGTATTCTCATATTTATAGAAGATGAGGGAGAGAGAAGGCAAAATGGAGCCAACCACTTATTTACAAAGATATTTACAAAATATCTAAAAGTCATGTTGACTTTGACAACTTGGTGGATGACATCATCCCATGATGCAACATGGATGATGTCATCATTTGTGCCAACACATTTTAGACATTACGAAAAGAAAGTCGGAGAATAGAGAGAAGAAGAAGAAGAAGAAGAAGAAGAAGAAGAAGCTACTCATCATCATCATCCTGCGGCTGAAAAGGGGTTTCCTGTTTCTGATGCTGCTCAGGTGATGATATGTGGAATTGAGCGCGGTATTCTAAAAACTTGCTGATCATTGGCCCAAATTGATCTTGTGACGGATCCTTGTGCCGTTCACTGATTGCTTCGCAAGTCTCCTGCTCGTCTATGAGCTTTTCCGGGAGTTTGGAATAATCTTTCTCCACCTCGATAAGGAACCCGATGAAGTCCCTACAGGCCAGTAGGTTGTTGATAGATTCAGTGTCGAATGTGACCTCTGGCCCTGTCCCTTGAGAAGCTATCTCCTTGAAAATGCGGATAGTGTCATCAGCTGATCTCAAGGTAAGGGAAGGAGTGAGCAACCCTGGAGTCATGGCGAGGACAATTTTCTCCATTTGATGCATTGCATCCAAGGCCTCTTTCTTTACCTTGTCTATCTTTTCTAAAACAAATTCCAGCTGATCTATCTGATAGTCCAGAGTGGACATAGTTTTGTTGAGGGCCCTTGGATGACCGAAGACTCCGAACTTGACCAGATCTTCAACTGAACAGTCGAACATTTGTTGGAAGGTCTCGTGCTGGAGTCTAGCATGTTCTAACTCTTCTGATATCGGACCTGCTAATGCTTGGAGTTCCTTATTCACCTTCTCGATGTTTAGGTATAAACTGATATACTCGGTGATTACTCTTTCACTATCCTTGAGGATCTGGCTCCTCCAAGCAGAAACAACCATACCCTGCTCGCCGATCTTTGAATACTCATTGATCTTCTCCTGACTGAGCAGCTCAGGAGTCTCGGCGGCAGTTGTGGGAGGTGCACTTCCCATCTTCTGTAAGGCTTGAAGCAAGTATTTGTTCTGCTCCTTCAGTAGCCTTTTCTCCTCTTTCGTTTCCTGAAGCTTTTTGCAGAGTGCATCAATTGCGGAAAGAGCTTCCCCCTGGAGACTTTCAGAGGATGTCCCCATTGTGACTTGGGTCATGGTGAAATCTGTCGGAGACAGATCTTCTTTCTCTTTGAGGGGGTTGGGGTACGCTATTTCCATGACTCTCTCACCTGCAGCACTCTTCAAGAAGCGTGTAACCGGATTGTGCTTCTTTGCTCCTTTAGCCGGAATGACCGAAAAGTCCATCGGAGCGATGGGGACTTTCCTCTTTTGTTGGCTCAGCTGCTGAGAGATCCAAGCTGGTCCTATAGAAGAAGGACCAGAGACATGAGGGGTAGTCAAGCAACGGTAGAAGAGGGGAAGAACGTGGAGACACGCGGTGGCGGGGCGGAGAGGGGGGGGGGGGGGTGGGGTGGGGGGTTAGGTTTTTTTGTTAGGACGCATGGAAGAAAGAATAGCGAAGAAGAAATGTCCACGGGAGGAAGGAAACCGCAACTAAAGAAGACATAGGAAGGGAAGGGAGCTCGGATGATGAGGAAGAAATGGAAGAAGGACAAATAGCGAGGGAGGAGAAGAAGAGAAGAAGCAGGGAAAGGACAGAAGAGGAAGAGTGTAGGGGCAGGGACGACGACCAAAGGGTGTGGGGGTGGTCGGTTTGAGTCGAAGTCGAGGAGGGGAAGGAAGAGAAGAAGAAGGGATGGGAAAGGGACCGTCTGGAAGTTTGTGTAGCGACGCCGAGCCCTCGGGGTGGGATGGGCGTAGTAGGACTATCCTCTGTCAATTCTCATCAAGGAGTGTATGAATTGTTCAGGCTCGAATGAGGGAAGGAGGACTTCAGGGGGGCTTCCTCCTGGGACTGGTGCTGGGTTCGACCTTCTGCAACGCTTTGCTTTCAGTCGTGCTCTTTGACCTGGAAGGTGCGTATGCAGACCAAAGGGAAGTTGGTGAATCTACCCGCGAGGAGGTGGGGGTAGATTAGTGTCCGTTCTGCGGGGCGACCAGGATGCTGCGGTTGGGTCCGCACCATGTCGTCGTGTGCACCTTGTCTCTCAATTGTTTGAGGGAGCCTTGTTCCTGTTCAGGATGGGCGGGGGAAGGGCCAATGGTCCCGCGGCGGTGCTTGTTGTGTCGTATGTCAGTGACAGGCCCTAGTCATGAACTTCGATCTTCCGGAGGGGCTAGGTCTGAAGCGCGAGGATAATGGGCCCTCGGTGCGATTGGAGATTCGCGCCGCGGAGATGCTAAGTGGGGGAGTGATGCCTTGTCATTCGGAGTTGGGGCGCCTCATGGAGAACGTCAAGTGTAAATACCGTGCAAGTTTGATGGAAGTGGATCGGAGTGATGCTGCGCTTTTGTGGCAGGTCAGCTTCTTGGTCGAAGGGTAGGGCCTAGCTGGGAAGTCATGCTTAGTTGAGTAGCTCCAGCTCTGGGGCGCATACAGGTCGCCTCGCGCTTATGTGGGGGTGGAGCATGGTGATCGGCTCAGCTTTGAGGGGGAAAGGAGTTGGGCCACGCTTGCTTTCTTTTGGGGGCAGCGTCTGTGCGGGTATGTGACAGGGGTGCTTGACGGAGGTCTTCGTAGAATAGTAGGCCCGAGCATACCTTGGGGTAGCCTGTGGTGGCTCTACAAAGGAGGTTGTGGCAGCAGTCGATAGGTGACGTGGGGAAATTGGGTGAACAGGGGCGCGAACCCATTTCTTCGGTGTTGTGGAGCACTGGCCACTATCGTTTTGGGGTCGTGCTGGCTATGAGGCATGTTGGCCTGTAGTAGGGCGCAAATGACAGTGATAGAAGAAGAGCGTGAAATTTTGCGAAATGGTGGGATGCTATTTCCTAGCTGTCAGCGATCTGGGTAGTAAGTCAGAAATATGCTTGGCGACTGAGGCCCATAGCTCGCATTCGGTTCAGTCGCCGGAGTATATCCTTGCCGACGAGGCAGATAGACTACATGGGAGTTCGATATGGAACAGAGCTCCTTGTTGTGTGGCGGACCTGTTGTAGGGCTGGTGCGGGTGCTCGGAGGAGGGTGGTGCTGCGTTATTATTTCAGACCCAGACGCAGAGAAGCGGTTGATAGGTGTAAATTTTTAGTTAGCTGTGCTGCCAGAGGGTACCGCAAGCATGTCCACTATGGAAGATAGGGGGCAGCTGAAATGCGCGGCGGAGAGCTTGCTGCTCGAGGAGAGGGTGGATTAGTATCACTGAGTTCCTCTGAGAAATTCACGTCGGTGGATAGTCTGGGGCCCCGGGTCACCGCTTCTTGTTCTTTGGTAGACTCATTATCAACTGCGCATTGCCTGCGTCTTCATTGTCTTCCCCGGCCTGAGATTCTCGTGGGCGACAGGCCCCCACGAGTTACGGTGTGAGGGATGACAAGATCAACTAAATGACGGGCTAGCGAGGGTTTATGAAGCCTCGCCCTCTATTTTCGACACATTTTGTGTCGTGTTGTAAAATGCGCAATCACCATCATGAATTCGTTGTTGACAGCGCTGACGGGGATTCCTCATGCGAAGTGCAGGTCACTTTCTATTAACTTGTCCATCCTGCGAATTCTGTGACATTTCTGAGTCCTACACCCGAACTCATCCATGTCAATGTGACCCACATGCAGCTCCCTGAATCCAACTGCACTCAGCCTGTGATTCGGGATCCGAGACCCTCTGGATATTGTATTTCATCTCTTCTTCTGTCAGCTTAGCCTTTTCATCTGGTTTGGTGGGTTTATTGCTTGAAGTAGACAGGGTTCGTTCGAACCTTTCAAAAACAAAAAAAAAAAAAAGATGCTGATCTGCATGAAGAAGAAAGTAGAAACCAATACAAAAAGGTTGAATAGTCATTGATCTCCATTGAGAATGCTAGGCAGAAGAAAGAGGTTAGAGATGTGTGAAGGGGCGTGTCGAGGACCGGGCAGGAAAAAGGAGCAAAATGGGGGGGCCGGGGGCGCCAAATAGAAGGGCGCAAGAAAAGGATGTCGCCAGGGTTATACTGGAGCGAAAAGGTAGGGGCCGCGCTGGATGAGAGCCGGTTGCATGTGTATGGCAGGGGTCGCCATGGAGAAGAGTATTGTTTACATGTAGGTCGGGTGCGGGGCACTCCTGTTGGGCGTGCACGGTGACGTCGGACGGATGTGAGGGATACAGTTACACGCAAGATGGTGCGGCCGAAAGGCGGTGTTGTGGCGCAACGCAGGGAAGGGGTTTGACACAGAGCCATCATGTTAGTGCCAATGGAGGGGGTGGGCGGGCCACGAGCCTTGATAGCGCTTTGACACGGGGTGGGCGGGGGCGGGAGTGGGGGGGGGGCGAATAGAGGGCTTGTGTTGAGGCGATGAACGGGGAGTGGGGGGTGTGCTCATGGTGGGAGGCTGTGGGGAGCCGATGGTGGAACATGTGGTACAAGGCGCGCTGGGGAATTGTGACACTGTGTGCATTGCAAAGAGGGGCGCGGGCTTTGATAGGGCAGAGAATGTTTGATGGTGCAGGCCAAATGTTGCGCCGCGATTGGCGGGGGAGTGTTGTGTGTAATCAGGGTAACGATGGCGGGGGGGCGGGTAGAGGCGCGGCAGAGGGGGCGGCAATTGTGTTCAAGGTGTGACAGACGAGAGTGCGCCGTTACGAAGCAAGACTTCATTGTCTCAATTATTGTGGAATCTCTTCTGTGCCATTTCAAAGTAGCGGTATGGAGAGTATATAGGTGTTTTCCTATGAAAAGTGTGGGGCGACCAGAAGGCGCTTTCAGACAGGTCCCTGTCCAGCAGATCTGGAACCGGGGAGGGGGAAAGGGCGGAGAAAAAGAGCAGAAAGGAGGAAAGGAAGACAGGACAACACTGGATGGGAAACGCTGGCAACCCAATAGTTTTAACGCGCCGGCTAGGGAGGAGGAAAACGCAAAACGCGACAAGAACAGGTGGAGGCACACCGGAAAGAACACGCAAATGAACGGAAAAGCACAGAATGGAGGGGGGGAAGAGAGAGGGAGAACCGGCTTACCTTAGATTGGGGATAGAAAAATTTGAGGAGCGACAGGGGTCCGCAGGTGGGGGTGACGGGAAAACGAACGAAGGCAGAGGCTGACACGTCCAGAGAGTAGTGATACCGTGCTCGACCAAAAGACTGAAAATGACATTGGGGTCGACGGATAGATAGAGAAAAACTTGTCATCAATGCGCCAACCACTTTGAAATCGGCCATGCGAATTGACGTCTGATGTGAAGAGAAAGCGTGTGCCCATTTTGGCGCATCAAAACTTTGTGTGCATCCGAGATTATGTGCGGCGTTGGAGCACCGAAAAGGGGTAGCAACAAAAGAATGTAACAATAAAGCGCTATGCGCTTGGCGCACGCAAAAAGACTCAACATCTTTAGCGCACCGAAGGATGTGGTAACATGGAAAGCCATTGCGCCAAAGGACTTTGTCCGGTAAGGGGGCACATCAAAAGCTATGTTATAAGGAAAATCCATTGCGCCAGCCAAAAAAAAGCTCAAAAAGGACTAAGTTCGAAAACGGATTTCCCGGGGAAAAGGATTTTAAAACGTATCGAAGATGCAAGGGATCCCAAGAGGGATCAAACACAAAATTTCGGGATGGGTATCGGTAAAATTGCTACGGCGAAAGGGAAGGAATCCTTTACAGGCCTCTCTAATCTTCAACTCCCTCAACCTCCCTTCAGACCCTTCTGCCCACTTCTGAATTTTTAAACAAAAAACAAGAGTACACTATTGATGCCACCCCCCCAATACGCCATGGAGGCAGGTGACACCATTTATGAAAGCAAGTGTAGGTAATATGTGGCTGGCATTCCTCCAAAAAGTTCTCACTTTGCCTCCAATGTTTGAGTTTGTTTGAAGAGCACTTTGAAGCCTTGAGATAAGAAGAAAACAATTGTGCCTTTTTAAATCTAGAATTGAAAATATTTTAGAAAGTTGAAGGAGGTTTTTTTTGCTACTATTTTACTTAGGAAATTGGTGGATGGTATTTTCATGGGTAATTCTGTTACCATTGATTTGAATGAGTGTCGGTATCCATGGTGTATGGTAGCATTTTTTAAGGGTGGGGTACGTTATAGAATGCCTGTGAATCAATATTTCGTATAAAAATTCATCCCATCACCTTATAAAACGAAGATATTAATGGAAGGTCCAAACACCTCCAACCTCACCTTTGATTGGAAAAAATTAGAAACGCTAAACATGGGCAATGTGAAACCTGCTAAATTTTAGAAAATTATACCCATAGGAGAATGAATGAAAAAATTGATGAGGGAAGAGAATCAGAGTGGAAGAACTTCTAGTTACGAATTTCCCCATCTTCTCAATATCTAGAATGGTTAGGGGTGATGTGCAAAAAAAAACTAAAACCAACAAATGAGGGGGGTTACAGCTGGGGAATAATGCGTTTGGTTAGGTCTTAACCACTTAAATGTGTGAGAACTTACTTAGCTCAATGATACGTCAAAAGTGGTGGGCATTTCTAGATTGAGAATGTTGTTTAGAAGAATTTTGAATGCAAATAGTGATGTGAAAGGTTCGAAAATATTAAATAACCTTGGCTTGAAAGCAAGGATATATGCCATTAGGATCCCCAAGAAAACTGCGAATAGAGATGAATTTTTTGGCAGGCAGCTTCTTGGGTCGAAGGTAGGCCTAGCTGGGAAGTCATGCTTCAAGTTGAGTAGCTCCAGCTCTGCGAACATTTCCTTCGCCTTATGGTGGGTGGAGCATGGTGTATCGGCCCACTTTGAGGGGGGAAGGAGTTCCACCCTCTTTTCTTTGAGGCACTTCTCATGGTATGTGACCAGCTGTCTTGACAGTTCTAGTAGAATCAGCTTAGGCCCAGCATACCTTGGTAGCCTGGTTGGCTCTCCCAAAGAGTTGGCAGCCCTCAGATAGGTGAACGTGGGAAATTGGGTGAACAGGGCCCCCCATTTCTCTGTGACTGCCACTATGTTTTTGGTCGTCTGGCTATGAGTCATGTTTGGCCTTAGTAGGCAAATGACATGATAGAAGAATGCATCGTTAACTTTTGCGAAATGTTGGATGCTATTCTCCAGCCTCAGCTCTGGGTAGTAATCAAATATCTTGGCCTGAGGCCATACTCCACTTCGGTTCAGTCCCGGATAATCCCTTGCCGACGCTGCAGCATAGACTACATAGGAGTTCATATGGAACACTCCTGTTGTGGCGAACTGTTGTAGCTGCTCAGAGATGGTGCTGCTTATTATTTCACCCCAGCAAAAGCGTTGATCGGGTAAATTTTTATTCACTGTCTCCAAGTACCGCAACATCCACTTATGGAAATAGTGGGCATCTGAAAGCCCGAAGACTCTGCTCAGGAAGGTGATAGTATCACTGAGTTCCTCTGAGAAATCACTTCGGTGGATAGTCTGAGGCCACCGGGTCACCGCCTTCTTGTTCTTTAGGTAGACCTCATTCATCAACTGCATGCATTGGTCTTCATTGTCTTCCCAGGCCTTGATGCATTCTCGTTGGCTAACAGCCACGAAGTTCCGGTGATGAGGGATGCCAAGTATCAACTCAAAATGACGGGCAGTGAGGTTTATGACTGCCTCGCCCTTACTATTTTCGACACATCTTGTGTCTTTGTTGTAACATTGCGCAATCACCATCATGAATTCGTTGTTGACAGCGCTGACGGGGATTCCTCCTGCGAAGTGCAGGGCACTTCCTATTAACTTGTCCATCCATGGACTTCTTGTGACTTTCTGAGTCCTAACCCAGAACTCATCCATGTCAATGTGACCCAATTCAGAGTCCCTGACATCCATACTGCACTCAGCCTGTGATTCGGGCATCCTGACCCTCTGATATTTGTATTTCATCTCTTCTTCTGTCAGCTTAGCCTTTCCTCTTGGTTTGGTGGGTTTCTTGCTTGACGTAGACATGTGTTCTTTCGAACTCAGCTGCTGATCTGCATGAAGAAGAAGTGAGACCCAATCCAAAAAGGTTGAATTAGTCATTTGATCTTCCATTGGAATGCTAGCAGAAGAAAGAGTTAGAGATTTTAAGGCTCAGGGCGCAGGAAAAATGCAACTGGCAGGCCAAATAGATAAGGCGCACAGAAAAGGAATGTCGCAGAGGTTATACTGGAGCCAAAGGCTCATGGCGCATGGATGAAGCAGGTTGCATTTTATAGCAGGGCGCATGGAAAGAGTATGTTACATGAAGGTTCGGTGCACCCTTTGGCGTATGGATGGATTATGTAACATTAACAAATGGTGCGCCAAAGGCTTTGGCGCAACGCATGAAGGGTTTACACAACATCATGTTACTGCAATGGAGGGTGCGCCCACGCCTTGATAGCTTTACACTTGCGCGAATAAGGCTTGTGTTACATGAAAGCTGGGTGTGCTCCTTGGCGCATGGAATCAGGATGTAACATGGGTAAAAGGCGCGGGATTTACACTTGTAGCATGCAAAAAGGGCGCGCTTTGAAGGCGCATGAGTTCTAGATGTAGCAGGACAAAATGTTGCGCCATTGGCGCGGGTTTTAATCATGTAACATGGCGGGTAGATGCGCCAAAGGGGCGCAACTGTTTCAAGTGTGACAAGACGCGCCAGTGCGCCATAGAACTAAACTCATTGCTCAATTATTTTCATTCTTTCTTCCATTTCAAAGATAGCATGGACATATAAGGTTTCATATAAAAAGTTTGGCAGACCAAGCCCTTTCAAAACAGCTCCCTTCCAGCAGATCTGGAAACAGGGAGGGAAAGGAGGAGAAAAAGAAGAAAGGAAGACAGGACAACACGAGGGAAACTAGCTCAAACCAATCTTATTTTAACACCGGCTAGGAAACCACAACGCAGACCAAGAACACAGACCAAGAACACGCAAATAACCGAAAGCACGAAAATGGAGAAGAGGGAGAACCTCTTACCTTAGATATATAGCAAAATTTGAGAGCAGGTCCACAGGGTGACGAAAACGACGAAGCAGAGGCTGACAAGTCCAGAGTGATCACGTGCTCGACAAAAAGAATGAAAATGACATTGGGCGTGCACTGATATATATAGAAAAACTTGTCATCAATGCGCCAACCACTTTTGAAATGGCGCATGAAAGTTGCTGTCGACAGGAGAAAGCGTGTGCCCTTTGGCGCATCAAAACTTTGTGTTGCATCGAGATTATGTGCGCCCTTTGGCGCACCGAAAAGTGGAGCAACAAAAGCAATGTCAACAATAAAGCGCATGCGCTTTGGCGCACGCAAAATAGACTCAACATCCTTTGGCGCACCGAAAGATGTGTTAACATGGAAAGCCATGCGCCAAAGGCTTTTTAAGGGGGCACATCAAAAGCTAGTGTTACAAGGAAAATCCATGCGCCCAGCCAAAAAAGGCTCAAAAAGACTAAGTTCGAAAACTAGATTTCCCGGGAAGGGATTTTACAACGTTTCGAATGCAAGGGATCCCTAACGAGGGATCAAAACAAAATTTTCGGTATGGTTATCGGTAAAATTGCCCTTGTCAATTTTACGGGATAACAAGAGTAAAATATTGATGTCCACAAAAAAATAAGCCATGGAGGCAGGTGCTACCATTTATGAAAGCAAGTGTAAGGTAATATGTGGCTGGAATTCTCAAAAAGTTCTCACTTTGCCTCCAATTTTTGAGTTTGAAGAGCACTTTGAAGCCTTGAGATAAGAAGAAAACCAAATTTGTGCATTTAAACTATGAAAAATATTATTTTAGAAATTTGAAGGAGTTTTTTTTGCTACTATTTGCTTAAAGGAAAATTGTGGTGGTATTTTCATGGGTAATTCTTTTACCATTGATTTTGAATGATTGTGGTATCATGGTGTATTGGTTAGCATTTTTTAAAGGGTTGGGTACGTATAGAATGCCGTGAATCCATATTTCAGTATAAAATTCATCCCATCACCTTATAAACACGAAGATTAAATTGGAAGATGTCCAAAACACCTCCCACCTCACCTTTGATTTGGAAAAAATTAGAAACGCTAACATGGGCAATGTGAACCTAGCTAAATTTTAGAAAATATTACCCATAGTAGACATGAATGAAACAATGAGGAAGATTAATCAGAGTGGAATAACTCTAGTTACTGACTTTCCCCCATCTTCTCAATATCTAGAATTGTTATGGGTGTGTGCAAAAAACTATAACCCAACAAATAGGGAGGTTACAGATGGAATTAATGCTTTGGTTAGGTCCTTAACCACTAAAATGTTTGAGAAATTACTTAGTCTCCATGATACGTCAAAAGTGGTGGGCATTTCCATTGAGAATGTAGAAGAATATTTGAATGCAAATAGTGAAAAGTGTTCTAAAATATTAAATAACAATTGGCTTGAAAAGCCAAGGATATATGCCATTAGGATCCCCAAGAAACTGAATAGAGATGATTTTTTGGAAGAGATTGGAGAGATTATCAAATTTCCAAATAGGTTCATGGGAAAAGAATATGCATACCCCTATAATGTCTGGATGTCTAAATTCATGTAGATAATCCTTATTGGAAAGATATAGATATAGTGGGGAGAAATAATAAGTGATTGCATCCATAAGAAAATTACTCAAAAATCTAGTGAAAATTAAGGAGGGTTCTACCAAAAAATGGAATTTTACATGACCTCTTATTTGGTGTACAAAATTTCTTGCTATAGGTCATTCCATGGGTTGGATAGAGTGAAATATTTTAGTAATTACAGATTTTATGATGTCTACCCATAGCTGAACTTGGATAATTATATCTATAACTTCAAGTTGGTGCATGATACTTTCTTTTCTCCCCTTATATTCTTGTTCAAGTGAAAGTGGGAATATAATACAATATCACCCCAAGCAAGGAAATTAATCACTGAATATGATGTTAATTTTTCCAATTCATAACTTTCACTTATATCAGGGTAAGTGGCTTTCATTACACACCTTACATGCTACCAAGGTACTTGGATTATAGATGAAAATTTTTGGAAGTGTTAAGACAATTGGTAGTAGTACAAAAAATTATTGCAAGAAAGAAAAAGGTAAATATTAAGTTCCCAATCAGTACTAGGAGGTGCACATGTAGTACTTTGGTAGCAAGGAAAGGTTCTTGGAAGTATAAATGGGAACAATCACTTTGTAAAATTTCACTCCTGGTTCAAATTATGACATCGGATTGATAGTCCAAATAGATTTTGGGAATTCCTATGAGAATGAGCCTCACTATGAGGACTATTGGATGGATTGAATGGATGAGGAGGAGGTTAGATTAAGGTACTATTCTAGGATGACCCTCACTTAAGTTTTGGAATACAAGGTGTTAGTTGTTCATCAGGGGCTATAAGATGGAAAGGACTTGGTGATAAAGTATTACATTGACAAGAAGATATCCTCACAACCCCTCCCGAGTGTTGACTAGACAAGGCCATGGAGTACATCATTTCTATAGAATTTATCATATTATCAAGAGGACTTTAATTTGGCTAGCCAAAAAGGGAATCGATTTGGCCCTCCAGAACACAGTAGTCCTGGGGGAATACATGGCAGGTGGAACCATAAAGGACTATACTTCCCCCTTTTAGGAAGGGAGATGTAAGGCTTGGACTCCCAAAAGGGAAATTCCCCACATATTATCTATCAGAGGGCCATCTTTAGAAGTTTTTCAGGAACTTAGTGTTGTAACAAGAAATAGGGGGATCTCTGTGTCAAAGTTGACACATATGACAAAAGAGATGCTAAATAAAACTATGCAAGATTCACATACTATTGTAGTCATGCCTCTCCAATTAGTCCCGTTCCCAACCTCAACGCCTAATTTATTTATGGAAAAGGAAACCATCCAAGTGGATGTGCTAACTTCTCCATCAAAGGTGTCATTTATAAAGGGAAAACATACGAGAGGAAGTTTTTCCCCAAGCCAACCAAATATGGTTCCACCATTGGAGACCATCCATGAATGTTAGGATTATACCATTTGTACAGATAAAAAAACATGTAATGAATAATGTAGAAAACGTAAAACAGAAAAGAATGCAGTAAAACATAGACACAAATTTAACATGGTTCACCTAAAAATGGGCTACCTCCACCGAAAACAACCAATCCTTTTATTCATTACAAAAAAACTCTCTTTTATAGTGCCACGTTTAATACAATGAGCCTCATACATAATGACCCTTTAAATATATTAGGGTTTTTTTATCATTTCGGGGAAACATAGAAAACCACCCGTTAGATTTGTGGCCTAACAAGGAACGGTCTATATTTCACAATGCCTACATACATATAAAATGTGTCTTACGGGGGCACTACCCTGAACCCATGTTGAGGGCGCGCGGCCCCCAGACCCCGCATGGGGGGCAAAGCCCCCCTTGCAACCCCCATCGCTATCAGGCTCCATAACTAACAATCTCCCACTTGGAGACTGATTGCTATAACTCCACCACTACAACTCTTGCTTGGACTTTTCTTCTTGGCTTGTTTCTTCCACTTCAAGATCAATCTTGAAGACCCACAGAAGTTGAATGAAAATCAAAATTCTCCTTTGTCATTGGCTTGGTAAACATATCAGTATGATTATCATCTGTATGAATCTTCACTAACTCAAGCTGCCCATGCTCCAACACTTGTCGTATGAAGTGATATCTTAGTTGAATGTGTTTGGTTCTTGAATGGAAGGTTGAGTTATTTGTCAGGTGAATTACACTTTGACTATCACTATGTAACTTACAATACCCTTTCTCCTTACCCAAATCCTCCATGAACCTGCTCATCTATAACATTTCCTTACTTGCCTCAGTCACTGCAACATATTCTTCCTCTATAGTAGATAGGGCAACTACCTTCTGCAACTTTGAGATCTAACTCACTACCGCACCACCAACTGTAAACACATATCTAGTAGTGATCCTCCTTCTATCCACATCTCCTTCCATATCTAAATCCATAAGTATAATTTGACCCTCTGAAGCACAAGTGCCTACTACTAGTCCCTCTCAAGTACCTGAGAATCCATTGGATTGCCTTCTAGTGTTCTTTACTTGGATTTGCCATATACCTGCTAACACCTCCCACTGCTTGGGCAATGTCTAGCCTGGTACAATACATGGCATACATAAGGCTCCCAACTACTTAAGAATAAGGAACCCATGCCATATAATATTTTTCCTCTTGTGTTGTTGGGCATTGCTCTTTACTTAATCTAAAATGCCCAGCCAATGGTGTACTAACTGGTTTCGCATTTTGCATCTGAAACCTCTCTAACAAATTTTCTACATAGTCCTCCTGGGACAACACCAATTTCTTATTTTTCTTGTCCCTCTTGATTTGCATTCCGAGGATTTTATTTGCTGCACCCAAATCCTTCATTGAAAATGTTTGTGCAATCTTTTCCTTAAGCTTTGTAATTTCATGCATATTAGACCTTGCTACAAGCATATCATCTACATATAATAGAAGAATAATGTAGCTCCCACTATCCAACCATTTAAAGTACACACGATGATCTGATTGGCATCTAGTAAAACCATGCTCATGCATAAAACTATCAAACCTTAGATACCATTTCTGGGGAGCTTGCTTGAACCCTTATAGGCTCTTCTTCAACCTGTAAACCAATTTCTCCTTACCCTTCACCTCATACCCAAGTTGTTTCTACATATAAATCTCCTCCTCCAAGTCACCATGGATAAATTCTGTCTTGACATCAAGTTTCTCTAAGTGTAAATCTTAAACAGAACTAAACTTAATACAATACGAATGGAAGACATCTTTACAACAGGGGAGAAAATTTCATCAAAATCAATACCTTTCTTTTGTTCATACCCATTCACTAAAAGACTTTCTTTTTACATTTTCCATCCACCTTCTTCTTCTTTCACATAGCAGACCCATTTTTTTTGTAATACTCTCTTCCCATCTGGCAATTTGACTAAATCCCATCTTTGGTTTTTCTCTAGGAATTCCATCTCCTCATTCATGCCACGCTCCCACTCCTTAGTGGATTCCACCTGCATTTCCTCATCAAATCTCTCTGTCTCACCATTATCTGTTAGTAAAAATAATACAAAGCAGGGGAAAATATTTCAAGAGGTCTATTAATACGTTTTGACCTTCTTACCAAAGATGGGGGTGTCACGAGATCATTATTTTCTTACTGCAAATTTTCTTGAATTTCTGATAGAGGTGTCGATGTTGAAACTGGTTGTCGTTCTTGGCCTACAGAACTGTCAACCTCAATACCTGTAGGTGGATATTTTCCACCCAAGAGTTCATTTTTAGGAGCTATATCCTCAACCTATTCTTCCTTGGGATTTTTGTCATCCTATACCTGATCCCTGTACATTCTATTTTCATGCCAAACAACATCACAACTCCTAATTATCTTATATTCATCTAGATCCCAAAACTGAAATCCATAATCACCATTGGAGCCATAGCCTATGAATGCAAAACATTTGGATTTTGAATCCAATTTATTCCTGTTTTCTTTATTAACATGCACAAATGCATCTGAACTAAATACTCTTAAAAATGAAAGGTCTACCACTTTCCCGATCCAGGATTCTTCGGGAATTCCTCCATCTAGTGCACCTGAAGGCCCACAGTTGATTAATTGCACAATAGTATCTACGACCTATGCCCAAAATTGAAGAGGTAGCCCCGTGTGCAATCTAATTAACAATGCATGCTTCATTATTGTTCTATTCATCCTCTCACTAACACCATTTTGTTGCGGACGCCTGGGAACTATTCTCTCTACGAATCCCATTCAAGGAACAATAATCATCAAATTTCTTACTAGAATACTCACCGCCATTATCAGATCTCAAAAATTTCAATTTAAAACCACATTCATTCTCAACAAGTGCTTTCCATTTCGTAAATGTATCAAAGACATCAGATTTACGCTTAATGCAGTATACCCATACCTTCCTTGTGGCATCATCTATGAATGTGACATAGTACAAAGAACCACCGTGAGATACAACATGGGCCGGCCCCCACACATCTATATGAACTAGCTCCAACTTTTTCTCTTTCTTTGTATTCCCTGTCTTGAGAAATCTAACTCTTTTTTGTTTCCCAAAAATGCAATGCTCACAAAAATCTAATTCCAATTGCTTTAAACTTGAAATATTAATTTTTTCCTATAGAATTTTCATTCCCTTCTCACTCATATGTCCCAATCTACTGTGCCACATGCTGGCATCCTCATCTGAAGTAGAAAATATGGTAGAATAATTAGATATGAAAAGCAGACAAATAAAGAGTGCCTACTTTCTTACCTCGTGCCACTACTAGGGAACCATTGGAAACCTTCCAAGCATCTGAAGTGAATGTGACTATGCAACCTTGACCACCCAACTATCCCGTAGAGATAAGATTTATCTTGAGGCTAGGTACATGTCTCTCAATATCCATGTATTTCCATTCTATAATTTCAGGTGTACATTTCCCTTCCCAAAAGTGTTGCATGGCTCAACATCACCCAAATAAACCTATCCAAAATTTCCTAGGACATACTCTTTAAAATAGCCCTTATCAACGGTTGCATGGAAAGAGGCACCTAAATCTATTACCCAAGATTCTACTCTAGTATCAAGAGAAAGTATAAGAGCACCCTGAACAATATTACCTATCGGATTTTTCTCTTTAATACCTTCAGGCTAGTTTTCTTTGTTTTCTTTGAACCAAAAATCCTTTTTAGCATGTCCTCTCTTTCCATAGTTCCAGCAAGTACTACCTCTACTCCTAGATTTGGATCTGCCCATATTCAATTTAGATCTCCCATGAGCCTTACTCTTTGATTTCTCCTTACTCCTCCCTCTACTCTCAATATTCAATGCATTTCCAGAAGAAGAATTTTCCCCTATACTTTTCTTGTGCATTTCCTCATTTAAAATGACACTGACTACACCTTCAAATTTAAGAGAAGTAGATGATGTATTACTAACTACCATTACTAAGTTGTCCCAACTTTTTGGTAAAGAACATAGGAATAATAATGCTCTAACATCCTCATCAAATAGGATATTAACTGAATCTAATTGATTTACAATAGTGTGGAAATCATTAAGATGGTTAGATACATATCCACCTTCTTGCATTTGTAGATTAAACAGTATTTTCATCAAATAAAATTTATTGGATGCACTAGGTGTTTCATATAAATTATCTAGGGTTTTCATCAACTCTACCGTACTCTTCCCCTATGAGATATTTGAAGCAACGAACGATGCCAAACTCAAATGAATCACACCGAGAGCCTTCCTATCTAGAACCTTCCACTCCTCATCAGACATGATTGAGGGTTTCACTTCTTCACCTCCCAATGGTAGGTATAGATCCTTTTGATACAGGTAATCTTCCACCTAAATTTTCCATAGCTAGTAATTTCGGCCATCAAACTTCTCAACTCTAAACTTATTCTCCTCTGCCATTGTTTCTTCTCCCACTCAAACATAAATCCCTCTATGAGTATACTACCAACAAATGAATCTCAAACATTCTCTGATACCAGTTATTAGGATTATACCAGTTGTACCATGGGGGGTTCATTAGCTGGGCAATATCCTAGCACGTGGGTTCATATTGAGGTAATTAAAATTAATAAAATTAAATTCAATATACCGGTAGACATGAGGGGGTGAAAGGGTTTAATTTATTAATGTTTTGAATCAGGTATTGGGGGTAGGTTAGAGAGATGGGCCAAAGGAAATAGAGGTTTACTTTTAATATAAAACTAAAACATTTGAACCCTAGTATTTTAAAAGTAAATACCTTAAAATTGCAAAAGGAGTGTGGTCATAAATTAAATTATAATCTCTTTTTAATAAATAAATCCTTAACCAAGAAATAATAAGATGGTAGAAAACTAGGATTGAGTATGCTTTTCAACACAAGTGATATTATTTCACCATCTTAATTATTTGAAGAACTATTGATAAATGAATAAAGCTTAACATATATAAGGTGACTTGTAATATGTATTCAATGGCTTCAAACTATCTTTCAAAAGGAAATGCATATTAAAAAAAATTGAGTGAGAAATATAATGTATTTTCGTCTAATATATTGGGGTAGAAATAAAAAGGGGTAAATAAAATTGTAATTGAAAAATGGGTAAGTAAGGTACATAGAAAAAATAGGGGGTATTTTCATTCTAATAATATAACAGGAGGGGGTATTACCAATTGAATAATTAGAGGTAGAAACTAGAATTAAGATTATTCTTTAATACCTTTCGAACGCACGTGATATACCATACTTTTACTAAGTGAATCCCCCGTGAGTTGTAAAAATAAAAAATTATGTAATGAATAATGTAGAAAATGTAAAACAGAAAAGAATGTAATAAAACAGAGACACAAATTGAACGTCGGTTCACCCAAAAATGGGCTACGTCCACCAAAAACAACCAATCCTTTTATTTAGTCTAGAAAAAATCTCTCTTACAGTGCCACGATTAATACAATGAGCCTCATACATAATGACCCTTTAAAGATATTAGGGTTTTTTATCATTTCGGGGAAACATAGAAAACCACCCGTTAGATCTATGGCCTAATAAGGAATGGTCAAAATTTCACAATGCATAAATACATATAAAATGTGGCTTCCTTGCAACCCCCATCGCTATCAAGCTCCACAACCAACAATGAAGAGGGTGAGGAGTAACTTGTGACCCTGCATTTTGTAAGAACTAAGAGGGCTAAGGTGGTAACACATATAATTGAAATAACCACAAGAAAAACAGTTGAAGGGGTCATGATGTAGGAGAATCTCTGATTCGGTCATATTTTGTTTTTTCAAGTCAATTTTTTAGTGTGCAAGGTGTTGTAGGAGGTCTAAAGTCCTTAGAGAGTCATTTGGAGGAGTCAAAAATTCCAAAATTCAAAATCTTATATTTCCCTCTAAAAGTGATATTTTTAAAATTTGAGTTAGTATTACTCATTCTTTACCTGTGATGTAAGTGTTAGTGGATTAGATTTATCAAGGGATCTTATTTAGATTCTATTCATGTTGTGTAAGACTCCTAATGAGTGAAAGGATAAAAATAATGTGTTAGAAAGGTTAAAAAATGCATTTTATATATTTGAGAGTCATGACATGTATACAAGAATTAGTTAGGCTTATGTCGGGTGTCAAAATATTGGCTAAGTATAAAAAGGAACATGGGCTCCTGGGAGCTATTTGAAGAAGGGAGCGTGGGTTGAAGGTATGCATGGTAGGGTTTCGCAGAACACACGACGCACGTGCGTAAGATAAGATGAGTTTTTGGGACTTAGCCATATTTGGAGTTCCAGACAACACACGAGGAAAGCGTGACCCATCTAGCATGCAAAGTGGATAAGGTGTCAGCCTGACAGCTATAGGATCAAGAATGGAATATTCCATGCATGCGATGGAAGGATCCATAAAGACATCATTACAAAGAATGGAGAGCTCGGATCAAAGGAGGCATGATCCATGGGAGGACCACTTGGACACTTGGCAACCAATCTCTTACCTCAGAAGGCATGGTAGTGGAGGAAAAAAGCTATATATAGATATGCTCGGGTAGTAGAAAGTAGTGGCAGTGGCGGGGGAAGAGAGGTGAAGCTCTACAGAAATATTATGAAGGATTCTATGGGTTGGGATTAGAGGAAATATAGGAGTGATGACATATTTAGAAGGATGGGTCTGTGTTTATCCTTGTAATATGAAGGGTTTAGTTTAGTTTTTGATGCATGACCTTACTCTACATTATTATATGGGTTTGTTATGGCCTTAAGCGAATGTAATGTGGTTATTGAGCATATTAACATGAATATAGGGTCATGTTCTAAAATATATATGTGTTCATGATCATAAATCCTAGTGCATTTCCTTTGTGTTATGAACCAATTATGTATTTTGTTAGATACTCCTCTTTTATGGATACATTAATATGATAACTCATCCTAGGATCTTAGGATGAACGCATGGTTATTTTCCATTCTTTTGTACTTAAGTATTTGTCATAAATGATGTATTCTTACACAACTCACATAAAGGAGGGGTTTGACGCCTACGTGTACCTCGGGTGAGCACCCAGTGCCCGCTGGGTGATAGGTCAGCGTGCATGGGATTCAACTATTGTTTTAAGGGTGTAAAAATGAATACATCTTGGTTCCGTTGCCAGGACCTCTTTTCAAATTTGTTGTGAGAAATGACATACATATTAGTTCCATCTTGGTACCTATGATGTGTGATGACCAAATGTCTAACCTTGGAGAGTGTTAAAGCATGGTTCAAGAGCACAGAGGACAATTTTTTCTCAAAGATTCAGCACTAGATCTGAGTTCGATGCACATATATGGGTAGAAGACAACTTGTACCATGAGTTGTATGAGACATTATTTTGTTGTTTTCCAGTATAACTATATGAATGGATTTCAGCATATGCATCTAGATCGAGCTGGTACTACATATTGCGCGTATGGACCCAAGATGATTACCAGAGGTTGTAGGATGCAAATCTAACTTAGACACATGTTGTTGATCACTGTTGGAAAGGAGTGATGACCAGTTCTACTTTAGAATACACCATTTCTACGTATTCTTTCTCAAAAGTTACTGAGTTTGAGTTTCTGAGGGAGCCCAAAGGATCATTTTTGTGTGATATTCCTTTGGCTATAAAGATATTGGTCATTACCCTAAGTTTAGAGGCATTTTCCATGGTCAAATAAGCATCTCTGAGCACTGGGTGAGGAAGCTAGGGTGGAGGAAGATGGTGGACATTGAGGCTGAAAAGAAACGGGAGGAGAGACAACTTAAGTACAGTGAAGCTCGTGAAAGGGAGATGACTAGACAACGTGAGGTTGTAGGTGTGATGAATCTATGGAGGTAGACATATTGGGAAGGAGTGGAGGTTCAAGCAGAGGACGTGGAACCTGAGCAGTCTGTGCTACCCCATCTTGGAAAGTGTGGGATAGAAGCCCTTTCAGCTTCTGATGAGAGTTCTTTGCATAGATAAAGGAGAGCCACCGTGCACGCATATGAACCCACCTAGAGACCAATCCATAGACGCTTGGTTTTCCAGATCAAGGGAGAAGTATTACTAACCCAGTTGTTATTGGTGGGAGTAACCGATCTGTGCCCAAGAGATATAATTTCTTGTTTAGAACATCCATGGCTATGCAAACCATTCTGGTATTTTTGGGAATTTTTGGATAAGGTAAGAATATGCAAGGTTTGGGTATCATGTTTGGAAGTGGCTCAGGACACACAACTGATAGTGGGACAATATCACAAACCATCGACGTGTAGTTTAGTGGGACGTTGGGAACACTAGGCATGACCACTTCAGGCCATTTTCTAGCTATAGGAGGTGGATCTGGTGGTGCAGGAGCTAGAGGACCTAGTGGACCTAGTGGATCTAAAGGATCTGGTGGGTCAGGAGGAACAAGACCTGGTGGATCTAGTGGGTCTGGTGGAGGAGGAAACACTAGAGGAAGCTAAGGCTCTCAATCAGGAGGACAAGGGCCGCAACCACCTCCATAAGTATTCTTTGAGATGTCTTTGAATTTTCTAGACTACTGGGGCATTGAGGATGTTACAGAGCATGTCCAAGAGTTTGAATTACTATGGCATGTGAAATGGATCACTAACCTGAGTGGAAGGAAAGTCAGTTTGCAATGATGTTGCAAGGGCACGCACATAGTTGGTACCAAAAATATGACCCCCATCAAACGGTGGTAGACTACACTGCATTGAATAACGCCTTCATAGAAAAATTCCATATCCATAAATTTGAGCAGAAGAGCATCAACACCCTGAAGGAGATCTAGAAAGGAATGGCAGAGAGTGTGTGGGAGTATGATGCACAGTTCAAAACTCTCTTGTCAAAACTATCATATGACATTCATCCTTCTCAACATGCTCAATGGTTTGTTGGAGGATTGATAACACCATTTAGAAGGGAAATATCACACAAGACTTTCAAAGACCCGTGCGAGGCCTTGGAAGCTGCCTTGCATGCTGAGGTTGTTGGGAGTGTTAATACTGGTGTTAGCCCTTTCCTGGAGGCTCAAATTGCTGTAATGGCCAAATAGCTGGAAAATTTGTCTACAAACTCAATGCATGAGGTTTGCAGTGGGTTGTGGTGTACAAACTATGAAGTGGAAGGGCATGCAAAGGATAATTTCCCTCAAAAGATGGTACGCACCATGACGGTAGACTGTGAGATTTGCAATGGGGATCATGATGCAAATAGGTGTCCTTTACTACAATGTGTAATCCACAAAATTATTTCTTGCTATTGCAAGATATGTACCTCTACAACCCATGATACCAAGGATTACAAACTGATTGACCAGATTCATGATGTTATTGATCTTGGTGTGCGCCAAACTAGTCTTGCAAGAAGTTCCAAGGATGATGATCTTCAATTTGAAGGGAATGCAAATGGAGGGGCATGTGGACGAGGTTTTCGTGGAGGATTTCATGGTCACAGTAACCGTGGAGGGGGGACAAAGTGAACTCCCATGCAAGGAACCTATTATAACTGTGGATCTACAGAGCATTACTAGCATGTGTGTCCTGATCTGTTGTAATTCTCATGGTGTGGGAAGAAACATAAGTACAAAGAGTGTCCAAGAGATTTATGAGCATATGAACGAATAACACCAGAGAGATAAAGGCATTGGGATGGTGAGTATAAAGAAGGTTGACCATTAGTAGATGCCAAGAGTGGCACGTGAGTCAGGACTAGAACCTGTATTGGTGATGACGCGAGCAGAGGCTATGTGCGCTAAGGAGATGCCAAGACAAAGGACATTGGTTTCAAGAGAGGAAGTGGTACATGGTAAGTATCTAGATCCTACTCATCAGAAGGAATTGTATCAAGAGACCATGGATGTGATTCAGAGTTTACAAGGGGATATCCAATGTCTAAAGGAGCAGTCAAAGTAGTTAGAGCAAAGGAAGAATGTCGAGGCTCCGAAGGAGGACCTGGATGAAGTCAAGGAAGTATGTAGGATGTTAAGGCAAGAGAATATTATTCCCTTGCTAGGGGAATGGCTGAGGGAGAAGGTACCACGCACTGGAGTAGAGCATGAAAGGTAGGTTTTGCATGCAAAACTTCCTCCTCACATCCTTGTCTATAATAAGGAGATTAGTTTGAATGCATTTTTTGATGGCTACATTTTGAGTAATATCCTCATCAACAAAGAAGTGGAGGTCAATTTTCTCACCTTATATGCTTGGCATCAAATGGGAAGGCCCGTATTATAGCCATATTTGAATGTGTTGTATATGGCAAAAAAACAAAGGTAATGTCCATTGGAGTCTTAAAGGATGCAGTTATCACCATTCAAGGGGCCAAGTTCATTGGATGATTTTGAAGTCTTGGCACTCATCGAGGAAGGAAACTTTCCAAAATTGCTTGGGTGCCCATGGTGTTACAAGAACAATGTTAACCTATGGTTTAACAAGGGATATATTAGTTTTGAGAATAAGGAAGAACGGGTCATCATCCCCTTGACTGATGGGAAGTCAGCACCTTATACTGAGCCCCTGGGAGAAGAAGTACTTGATAGGATTTATGTGCATTCCATTAGAGACCCTAGATAATTCATCCCATGAAGGGAGTTATCCATTTTGAAGATGCTCAATCCTTGAGTGATACCACTAGCATGGCATGTGACAATTGGGTGCATGGGACTTATGAGTTGATTGGGTGACAGTTGAGAGGTTCTGCAAAAAGGGAAAATGAAGGCATGCTTAGTCAAGCGCATGGGAGGAAAGAAGTTTGCGAGTTACTCTAGAGGAGCATACCTTGAAGTTGTCTTGTGAGAAATGGAGGCTCATTGGAAGAATGAGGATGAGAGAAGGGGAATGCTCAGTTATAACCTACTCAGAACTGCAATGTGCTGGTGGGATACTCATTTTGAGAACCTCCTAGAATGGCACAAGGTAAGGGTCACATTTTCTGTAAGGTTCTCTAGGAGCAACACACCCACTGTGATCCAAGACTACCATGGTAAAGAGACTGCCTCATTACATGTCAAAGCATGTGATAAGCACATAAGCGTTACCACCTTCATTATGGGTGCATAAATTATATTCCACCTTATAAGGATGTGCACATGCATGGTATATTCATTGAGAGATGCATCATCAAATAGGTAACTGGCAGGAGTTGGCGGCTAATCTCATCCAAGCTTTCAAGTATAGGAGTATAAAGCCATCAGTGGATAAATGAGTTACAAGTAATCAGACACCTTACGATGGGAGATAATGCTATGGTAGTAGATAGGCTACTGGAGTTGTTGGGTGAGCCTTATTTGGAGATGTACCTCAATGAAGAAGAATAAGAGGAAGTACAACTTGAGCGTGCATGCATGGAAAAATAAAAAGGAAAAATGGTCTATGTAGTAGATGGTGAAGAGATGGAAAGTTTAGATGTTAACCATTCTGAAGGTACACGCAAAGTCATAGATAGCGCTGATGAGAGAGAACACACCTACCACGAGCCCTTGAAAACAAATAAGGTTAAAATTGGGATAGAGAAAGAACCTAAGGAAGCTATCATTGGGGACTATTGGTAAGAAAAAGAAGTTTCAAAGGTCATTTATCTATTGCGTGAGTTCCAAGACTTGTTCCCTCGCGGGTACTATGAACTCAAAGGCGTCCACCATTCCTTGGGGGAGATGAAGATCAAGTTGAAGGAAGGTGCGTGCCCTATCTAGAAGAGGCCTTATTAGATGAATTTGAATTTGTTCGTACGGGTTAAGGAAGAAATAGACAAGATGATAGCATCTGGTATCATTGAGGCTATGGAAGAATCAAAATGGATAAGCCCAATGGTCATCAGTATCAAGAAGGATGTAAGAATAAGGTTCTGTGTGGACTACAAGGACCTGAATGTAGTATGTGTCATCAATACTTTCCCAAACCCCTTTATTGAAGAAATTATGGAGGGAGTGGCTGGGTGCGAAGTCTACTCTTTCACGGATGGTTTCTCAGGGTATCACCAAGTCAAGATTGCAAAGGAAGACCAAAGAAAGAAAATTTTTTCCACTGAATGGGGAATTTTTTCCTACATGGTTATGCCTTTTGGATTGAAGAATGCACCTGTTGTGTTCTTGTGCTTATCTTGGTACAAGCATTTTAGGACTTCATCCATAAATTTCTTCAAGTTTACCTAGATGACTAGACTGTATATGAGTTGGTAAAAGACCATTGTGACAATTCAAGGATGATGCTTGAGAGATGTCGGTAATTAAGGATATCCCTCAACATTAAGAAATGTGTCTTTGTTACTCCATTTGGAACCCTGTTAGGACATATTATATGTAAGGAAGGCTTACTAGTGGATCCCGCCAAAGTTATAGTTATTGTGGGATTAGGGTAGCCTACTAGTCAAAGTGTAGTGCGTGGATTCCTTGGACATATGAGGTACTATAGAAAATTCATCAAGGGGTATGCCAAGATCACCACGCCATTGAAGGAATTGCTAAAACACAAGAGTGCCTTTCATTGGGGAGAGATGTAGAAAAAATCGTTTAACACTTTGAAGGATAGGTTTGGCACGGTGCCCATATTATGTTTTCCTTCCTGGGATAATCCTTTCCATGTGCATCTTAATGCCTTAGGGACAGCCATGGGAGCAGTACTAGCACAACCTAGTGATGGGATTTTTGATCACCCCTTGTGTTTTTCCAGTAGAAATTAGACACTGTCAGAATAGAATTACACAACTACTGAGCGCGAGACATTGTCTATGATCTACGCGCTGCATAAGTTCAGGTAGTATCTATTAGCAACAACATTTATATTCTACACATACCACATGGCATAGAAGTACTTAGTCAACAATCCCATTTTGCAAGGGTGCATATGTTGTTGGGTCATGTTATTTCAAGAATTTGTGTTCAGTTGTAGTAAAACCAAGGAAGAGTTATTCTAGACTTGATCACTTATCTAGGATTGAACTCAAGGGAGGACACACAAAAGCATTGAGGATAAAATTCCAGACACATATCTATTTAGGTTACAATGCACGCCCTCGGAATTGGAAGACATCACAATGTTTCTCAAAACAAGTGTGGTGCCGGAAGGGATGAAGGCTCTGGAGAGGAAGTAGTTAGCAATACATGCCGCACCCTACATGTTGATTAGTGGAGACCTGTATAAGTTAGGACGTGATGAGGTTTTGCGCCGATGTGTATTAGAACATGAGCATGTTACAATTATGGAGGAAGCACATGGTAGGATTGCAGGAGGACACTATGCAGGGAATGCTACCACACAAAAGATTCTAATGGCAGGGATTTGGTGGGAAACCATCTACCAGGATTGTATTGAGTTTTGCAATGCCTGTGACCATTGCCAGCACTTGGAAAACCTAGAAAGAGGGATGAAATTCCCTTGTGACCAATAGCCAGTGTTGAACCATTTGAAAAGTGGGCAATCGACTTTGTAGGGCCAATTTCACCAGCCACACGAAGGACTGGTTCACGGTATATCATTACTTGCATTGATTACCTGATGATGATGGGCAGAGGTAGTGCCTACGAAGGATTGCACTGCAATGACAGCTACTATATTTTTATGGGAGAACATAATCAATAGGTATTGTTGTCCTTTAAGCTTAAAAGTGATAGAGGTACACATTTCCTCAATGAAATGATCAGGATTTTGTTAGCAGAATTTATGGTGGCCCATCACAAGACTACCCCATATCACCCTCAAGAAAATGGAACTGCTGAGGCATTTAAAAAATACTAAGTCACACGTTGACCAAGATCTATGACGTTGGAAGACAAGATTGGGATGATAAAGTATCAGCCGTTCTATGGGCATACATGACAACCTATAAGAGGTTGAACAAGGCCACACTATTTCAATTGGTGTTTAGCATAGAGGTTGTTTTCTAGTTGAATTCATGTTACCATCACTGCGTATAGCATGCAGGAGGGTTGGATGATGAACAAGCATTGGAAGAGAGGATTGATAAGTTGATGTAGTTAGATGAAAGGTGATCACTTGCTAGATGGAGTTAGAAGACAAAAAAGGAAAGACAAAAGGCATGACATGATCGTCATATTAAAAAACAAGTAGTTTGAGGTTGGGCAGATGCTGTTTGTTATATGATTCCAAGTTTTTGCGCCATCCTAGGAAGTTGAAAGTCCATTGGTTGGGACCTTACATCATCTCGTACATCCTTGATTCAGGCGCTTGACATTTACAAGCATGAGATGGGATGAGATTACCAGGTCATTTAAATGGGATTAGGCTAAAGCCCTACTATAAATAAGTCTTCTTAGTGTTTGTAAATAAGGTAGTATTGCGAGTTAGCTTAGAATTTCCCTTTATTGATTTGTTTTTTCTTGTGTTTCCCTTTCTCGTTGCTTGTTCCCTTCTATTTTGTTCTCATTTTGCACCTTGTGCACTGAGTAACCACATTATTTTCTAAAGTTGTGTATGCACAAAGGACCATGCATCTATTTTAGTGTGGGGTGGAGTAAGTGCAAAGTAAAGTATAAGCCAGTAATAAAATTTGAGTGGCCCAGTAGAAGGAAGCATGTAAGATTGAGAAATCACATGGGGAAACGGTGGATAATGAATTATGGTGTCAAGAAGGCTGTAACAAATACCACGTATGAAGAATGAAGAGCATAAGAACAACATGAGGTAGGAAAGGGAAAAAATCAGGTAAAGGATAGAAGAAGTTCCTTCGGCACTGTAGACGCATGTGTAAGAGTCTTTGGTCAGATTGGATTTTTGCGTGCTAGAAGGTTGTAGAAGGTTTTTCACACAGGATTAGGCACATGGGTAAGGGTGCTTAAAGTCGGCCTAGAGCAAAAAATCCACATTTAATGTTAAGTATGTTGGTAGGTGGTATAGCATTTATTGCTGGAGGGGAGAAAAAAATATAAATAGGAGGTCAGGTAAGTCATTATTTTACCTTGCTATTACAAATTTGAAGCACTCTTGCGAACTAGGGCATCCAGAGAGATTTGTGTGAAGAAGAAGAATCCTAGAAATCTAAGTGCATGACCAAAATAGATCTGTAGACCAGAGTGGAAGGAGTACACAGGAATGGGGAGAATTAGTTTGTAGTGTGCCATCTTGTGGAAGGTTTTCCTAGTTAGGGTTTGGCAGCTAGGGCACAGAGATAGAAGGATTTCTTCTAGGAGTTGAGTTTCGAGATTGAGCAGAGTAGTAGAGCAGAGAAAGGATTTTTAAATTTTAAACTGACAAGAAGAATGACACCAAATAAGGTGACCATTTCACCAAATAAACAGAAGGGAAAGGGAAAAGGAAAAACAAACCACTACCGTCATGAGCTCCAATGAGGAATGGTATGCAGAAATGTAGTACCCAGATGGAGTGTTGTTAGGAAACGAGTGGGTATCACACTTGAGAAAAATGACCATGAGTGATTACAACCATTACACATGAGCACTATAAAGAAAGAAATGACACTGGAGTTGGTTCATCCAACTAACAAGAGGACACCAGATGGAATGCCAATATATAGCGACAAGGTGAAAGTAAAGTTGGAAAAGGTAGGGCTATTGTAACTATATGATTGCTCCTTACTTTGGAAATCCCAAGTGGCTATATCAATGGTTGATGTCACGTGTACATGAAGACCATTTCTACTTTGCAGGCCGCAAGATGCACATAACACCACAGTTGATATCCAAATTCATTGGCCTAAATTGTGAAGGAGAATCCATAGATGACGATTTGAGTGATAAGGAGGCTATCAAGGAAATAGTAGAAGCTTATGAGTACAAAAAGGGTTCGCGGTACTTTGACATCGCAAAAATTCTAGACCTTGTTATGAGGATGGCCATGCACTTGGTCACCAAGCTTAATGATCAAGAAAGATGGATGTAAGTGAACATGGCATGGTTGAATGTATGCCAAAAAATATCAGAAGGGACCATCTATAACTTTTCTACCTTTATTAGTGGATGAAATCATAAGCAACACGTAGGAAGGAGAAAATATCTTATTTGAAAACATCCTCCTCACCATCATCTTCTTAGAGATTGGAGTACCAAATGGACTAAAAAAGTTTGTTTGGGAGTATCCAGAAGAAATCCTCTCACCGCGAAAAGGTTTGAAAAGTATACTTGTGAAACCATGATGGTCACTCACAAGGTGTGCCTAGAGAAGTGGTACAAATGAATGCATGACACATTCAGGGTAGAGTGGAGGATCCTAGAGTTATTTCCCACTCATGGATGGAGAAGTAGAGTTTTTAGTTTATCAACATTTCTGCATTGGTAGGTTTACTTTGAAAAATGGGACTAAGAGCCCATGGTGCAAGTTACCCTTCTCCTTCACTGTGTAATACTTCCAAGTAGGGGTCAACCGGTTCAAGGAGGCCAAAAGGTTAAGGTTTTACCTTAGTGAGGTGGACCAAGACCACTGCTGAGCTGCACTAAAAGCTTGTATACCCTAAGAATCGTGCATACATGGAGAAGTATGTCTCCCACGAAGTATAAATGATGAAGCCAATAACACTGTCGATCACCAGAAGGGCTGCAACAAGGGTATATCTTCACATAAGGCCTAAGTTTGAGAAAGGTGCCTATCTAGAGAGTGATGTATCCATTCCAGAAGACCCCATAGGTTGGAAAAAGGCCACACCAAAGAAGAGGGAAAGAGAAGAGGTGGTGCAAGAGAAAAAGCCACCAAGTGTGCAGACCACACAATCGGTGGGTACGCTGGAAGTAGTCGTGAAATCCTAGCAATTATGCACATAGAAAGAAGTCCCTAGTCAAGGAAAAGACCCCTGAAGAAGATGTACTGGAGCATGAAGATCCCCTCACACATGAAGAATCACCAAGGAAGATGTCACCTATTAAGGAGAAGGAGAAGGAAGAATCTCCTATACTGGAATCAACCAGTTAGGAAGAAGCAGAAGGTGGCAGAAGAGGTAGACTTAGAGGAGACAGAAAATCTTAGATGCCTACATTGGTGACAAGGATGATGATGAGCCTGAAGGAGGTGAAGACCATCTTGGTATATGATATACATGACTCATAAGAGGAGGAAGGTGAAGAGAATATAACAAGGAAGATGAAGAGGAGAATGACGAGGAGGAAGCAGAGGATCAAGGAAAGGGGGTGAGCGAAGAGGTAAGCACCAAAAATCAGGGAACCCCAAGCCTCACCAAGGAACAAGTGGAGAAATCTGCGGAGAGAGAAGTGGCGGGAATCATTAAGGATTTTGTGGAGGAGGAGTTGGAGTGAAGTGCATAGATGAAATTTTGAAGGAGATGGAAGAAGAAAGCATTGGGAAATAATATGGTAGCATGGGTGGGAATCCCAATTTGGTGGTAAGCTTCCCAAAATTTACACAACATAGGTGGGAAGGGCATAGTGGTAACACAAGAGAAAGGAATGGGATACATTAATGATCCTAAGAAAGGTGCTATGTACATGCTTCCAAAGCACTGTACCAATGGAACAACTCCTAGCTATGTCTTCGTTTGATGAAGAAGGCACATATCCCCAAACCAGAAAGATGTTATCTTGGGCATTCAAGTCCCACATGGATGAACCTGAGTTCAAAGTAAGTCAGAGAGCACTGATGAAGGTGCCAAAAACAAAAGGAGTTAAATCCCTTGGTGAATGCTCAACAATTATTAGATGAGCAGGTTTGTAACGCACTCAACAAAGTATCAGTTGAGATTGAGGCTAGACTGTTCAGAAGGAATGATAGAGTGAGACTCCTAGAGGAGGAATTAGAGAAGGAAAATAAGGAGCTCATTGAGAAGAGTAAGGACTTGAAGCAAGAAGAGCTTATCAACATGCAGTTAAGGCATGAACTGAAAGAGGAGAAAGTAAGGGTGCATGAGCTACATAAGAAGAATTGAAATGATTATAGGTGTTATTGTTTTAAAGCATCTTGACCTAGTGCCACCCGAGAAAAAATATGAATCAACCTTGTAGTTTCTGGAGGATTTGACCCGCATCCTCACATGATGGAAAGGTGACCACTTTCCTTAGAGATCTATAAAAGAAGCAGTTGGCATGCCAAGAGAAAGAAGAGAAGATGAAGGTTTTCGAGATTGTTGCTCAATATACTAAACTCCTTGCAGAGGTAAAGGCTTCCACACAAGTCACAGAAGCTGCATATGACAACTGCACTAATAGAGATAGAGTGGAAATAATCCTGGTCGCCACTCATGAAATGGAACTCAAGGAGTTTCAAGAAAAGAATAAGGGGAACAAGGCAGAAAGAGATAAAATCCTATCCGAGGTAGAAAAGAAGTCAGAAGCTATCAAGACCTTGCGAGGCTCGATCAAAATCTGGCTAAAGGAATTGTACCCCTAGATCACCCGTAGGATAGATGTGCTTGATGACTTGGAAAACAATTGGAAAGTATTGTTGAGATCATGAGTGCCAAAGGGGAGGAATTAATTTTTGAGGAGGTGAGTGCCTTAGTACGAGACCTCTGTCAGCAAGTGCAGAATGAGGTTGATGCTGGGGAAAAACTAGAGGTAGAAATAGGGAAGGATTTCCCTCTCCTCCTTCAAAAATAAGAATTTTTCTCTTCATTCTCCCCATTCTTTCATTCTTTCTCCCAATTCTTCATTCCTTCATTATTTTCCCCTATTCTGAGACCTCCATTCTTTATTTTTTGAAGAGAAGTGTTTCCAAGGATGGAGAAAAGGTGTAGTGTGGGGTGATGTTGAGCCCTAGAATATTTGGCTAAGTACAAGAAGGCATGTGGGCACATATGACCTATTTGAAGAAGGGAATGTGGGTTGAAGATGTGTAGGGTAGGGTTCTAGCAGGGTTTAGTAGAACACATGATGCATGCGTAAGACAAGATAAGTTTTGGGACTTAGCCATATTTCAAATTTCCAGACAGCACATGAGGAAAGCGTGACCCATCTAGCATGCAGAGTGGATAAGGTGCCAGCCTAGACAGTTGTAGAATCAAGAATGGAATATTCCATGCATGTGATGGAAGGATCCAGAAAGACATCATTTCAAAGAGTGGAGAGCTCAGATCAAAGGAGGCATGCTCCATTGGAGGACCACTTGGACACTTGGAAGTTGATCTGTTACCTCAGAAGGCATGGCGGTGAAGGTAAAAAATCTATATATAGAGATGCGCGGGTAGTAGAAAGGGGGTATTTGAAGAGAATGTGGTAGTAGGGTAGTAGTTGGTGGAAGAGAGGTGAAGCTCTGTAAAAATATTATGGAGGATTCTATGGGTTGGGATTAGAGGAAATATAGGAGTGATGGCATATTTAGAGGGATGGGTCTATGTTTATCCTTGTAATATGAAGGACATAGTTTAGTTTTTGATGCATGACCTTTCTCTGCATTATTATATGGGTCTGTTATGGCCTCAAGTGAATGTAATGTGGTTATTGAACTCATCAATATGAATATAAGGTTCTGTTCTAAAATATATATGTGTTCATGAGCATAAATCCTAGTGCATTTCCTTTGTGTTATGAATCAATTATGTATTATGTTAGATACTTTCTTTTATGGATGCATTGATATGATAACTCATCCTAAGTTCTTAGAATGAATGCATGGTTATTTTCCATTCTTTTGCACTTAAGTATCTATCATAGATGATGTATTCTTACACAAGACTCACATAAAGGAGGGGCTCAGCACCCACGCGTGCCTCGGGTGAGTGCCCAACACCCATTGAGTGATAGGCCGACCATGCATGGGATTAGACTATTGTTCTAAGGGCGTAAAAATGACTACAAGTTCTAAATATATGAAAAGGATAGGTTTATCTCGAAGTAATTCAGTTACAAGGAGAAGGAGTGAGTATTATGTGTTAGGAGGAGGAAACTAAGTCTTGGTAAGTAATATTTTGCATATTTAATGAAAAGAAGATCAATTTTCCTGATATAAGACTATGTTTTTTTTATAATTTCCATTAATTTCCTTATAAGGATTAAAAAGTTTGATGTTTCCTTGTTTATTTGTGTGATGAGAAAATGAAAGCTTTGTTAGAAGATCATTAATTCTTAGAGAAAGGTGAAAGATACTTTGTTGTGGGTGGAAGACCATTTGTTACCTAATACCTCTGTTTGAAGGCACTGTACAGTTAAATAAGGTATTGCTATTTGTAATTTCAAAATTGGTGTAGACACTAAATCACACACTTTGGGTACATTTATAGGTCCTAGGCACATATTACTATTCATATGATTCATAAGTGAGGAAACCAGTAATCGACATCTGTCTTTGGCCTTTTCTCTGTGTTTCATGTCTTATTTCTATCCTCTTACACCCTACACCCCAATCAGTATTTCACTATTTCATCTTCCATCACCATAGACACCAACGCCAAACATCCCCTTCCCTTTGGGTGCGCATGACCTCTTTGTACTTCACTTTCCCCTTTTGGGCCTCTTTCATCTTTTCGACATCTTGTTTTCTTATGGTTTAGCCTTTTAGTTTCCAATTGTGAAATTCAAGAAAAGGAATCATATAAATATAAAGCTATGTGACCAATTTGAAGTACCAAAATCTAAGTATCTATTACTATCACCTAAGGTTGCATCCAAAGGCATTAAAAGAGCATCAAAACATCCATCTAGATTCATTCAAGGAACCAGGGATTTCACCCTTAGTTGTCCACTGTGAAGTCTTGGATCACCTTTGAAACAATAAACGAGCTATCACAAATGGTATGCCTCTAGTAAAATATTCAATGGTTCAATTTTTTTATTAATACCCCATCAACCCATACTCTTAGTTGTTCCTACTCCACTGTACAATCTTCTTCAAGCATGCAAAAGAGACAATGAAGGAATAAACATCTAGTTCAAGTAGTGATAGTTGAAAACATATGAAATCACTCCATTCCACATCTCTACAAATGTGAAAATTCTATCAAGGAGGGGTATAGAAGAATATACAAGTAAAAAGTCCCATCCAACTTCACTAACCTATATTTTCTCAGTCATGCTCAGGCACTCACTGTTAGTCACCAATTTCTTGCATTAGAACCCTCAACATCTCTATACTCTTCATACTTTATCACCTTTTCAACCTTCCTTAGAATCCCTATAGGTGGGAACATATAACTTCTCCACATTAGTTATCATTTTAAGAAAGAAACCCTCATAACAGGGTATGTCACAATGAAACAATTACTTGGCATTTGATTTCACTCTTCCTTATCCTTTGTGTGCATGACTACTTCATCTTCTACTTTCAAAATTAACATGATCACCATGAATAAGAAGTCTAGGAACTAATGAGTAACTTGCCACAACTCTTAGAGTAGGATACCTAGACTATAACTACCTTCAAGGAATGTATTATTCATTTAAAATATCTTCAAAACTCAGTCATCTAACAAAAAACCTTCCTCCACAGTCTGAGAAAGTATTTTCTATGATTACTGAGATGGAAAAATGGTTTTATTACAAGAAATAACAAAGTGATTTGAAAACCTCTCTTGATTGTTCCTTAAAACAGAGATATAGATATTTAGGCTCTCAAATACTTATAAAGTCCAAGAAGATCCTTTCCAAGTCTAACTTGTTCTCTAGAGGTGTTTAATGACTCATTTCATCTTGTCCTTTTATCATTCTTAGCCTATATATGTAATTTTAACCATGAAATTTGTCAAATATGTATGAATAATATCTCAAATTAATTGATACAAATTTCTAAAGAAGTATCCAACAATCCTCAATACAAATATCCATGCATGCAATTGGAAATCATAAGAAAACACGAGTATGAACCTTACCAACACTTATTAGTCAACACTCACCTATTTCATAACATTTCTTGATTATATCCACTCACATTCATGATCTAACACATCAAAATTACTATGTTTATTCATATACAAACAAAGTCTTCACCCATCATTGTATTTTTTATTACAAATTTTCCCTTCTCTTCTCCTTACCAAAAACCTCTCTCCATCATAGGGTAACTAACTCCTCTCCAAGTGATCTTCACTTCATATTCATATTATATTTTTAACCCTAACCAACTCTTGCTTGTCTATCTTGCCTCAAAACCATATAATTAGGTCATTTTTACATTTTGTTACATATTTTTCTCCTTTAAATACACATTAGGAGTCCTATTAACATGACTAGACTCTTATTAAAACCTTCCCTCTCATTGTAATACCACTAACATTCAATTTATAAGCATAGAATGGTTAAGAATCACTTAGGATTTCAAAATAAACTTTTGGAGGGAAACACATCATTTTGAATTTTTGAAAAGTTGACTTCATTCTAACCTCTTATCATGAGTCTAATGACATCCTAGAACACTCAAGACCATCAACCCAAACCAAAATTGATCAAAGACACCAAAAAATGAACCTAGGAGGGATGCTCTTGCATCATACTCCCCTAGTAGGAAAAATTTAAACCCCCGTGGAGGTTTAAATCTTATTTCTTTTCTTCCAATCTCTTTCTCTCTTAACATATTCTTCATCATTGCTTTTATTTCCTTCATCTTCATCATTTTCACTCTTTTCCTTGCTTGACTTGCTTCTTCTTGCTTTGAAATTTATCTTCATGCTTTCTTTTTGCTTCCAATCTTCTTCATTGTCTTCATTCTCTTGTTCTTCATAAATCAATTGTTCATTTCCTTCATTTTTTTTTCTTTTTTTATCTTCTTTGTTCATTCTTTGTCTCTTACCTGCACAAACATCACTAGGAGTAAAATTATTTACAAAAATATGAGACAAATTTATCTCAATTTGGTTTTATTATTTATTTCTTTGTATCCTCCATGCCATTTTTGATTTATCCCTATGATTCTTAACTTATTTCCACCATATTTATCTTATTTTTCTTTCCTTTGAACTTGTAGTTTTCCTTGATCTTCATTAGAGTTACCATTATCCAAGTTCGCCACTAGTTTCTCTTGCATTTCTTATTAATTTTATTTCTTGTTAATGCACTCTCTTTTGATTATTTGATCATGTACCTATCCCAAGTAGCCTTTCAATCATTTATATTTCCTCATTTAACAAGATACCACTCTCTTCTTCACTTGATTCATCATATTTAGGACTTATTTGGTCCTCCGCTTCTTTGAAATCACATGCTAGTTTACAAAAATCAGCTTTCACTTCCTTTACCTTCACTTCATCTTCAGCTCTCTTAATTTTTCTATCTTCGTCTGCTTGAATTTCAATCTCATGGTATTTCATCATTCATTTTAATGTTAAAAAACAACTTAATTTCACCTTCAAATGATCCATTCTTTTCTTGCTCAACCAAAACATTCAAATCATCATTCTTACCTTGGTCTTCACTTGTTTGCCTCATTTTCCAAATTCCTATGATGTTTTCTTGTTCTTATTTTCTCTCTTTAACTCTCCACATATTTTTCTTTGTCTCCGCAGGTGGATATGTACTTGGAGTTTCAGTCTTCTTTATTGTCTCATAGGTTGGTTTGTGCCTGAAAAACTCTTTCTTCACTCTTCATTTCTTGGTCACATTCATTTCTTGCTAGCTTTAAACTGAAATATGACATTTTCCCATTATTTACCTCTTGTTTTCTATTGCATACCACATAATCATTATCCTTTGCCTTACACTTTGTCTCTTTGTGACAAATAACTAATTTTCTAAGCCATTTAGGTATAATATACCCATGGTTAAATTCATATTTTAAAGAACCAACCACTTTTTTCATTGTGATATCTTGCATAAGAAATTTTTTTCTAACACATGCATGAATAAATTCAAAATTTTCATCTTCCCATACTTTATTATGAGCCATCTTTGAGACCATGTCCTTCTCTTTTACCTTCTTGCCTTCTATCTTCTTGTTTTTGCTCTTTTCTTTGTCTTCTCTCTCTTGAATGCTTTCCAAAGAATCATAGAACTCTGTAGTTTCTTCTCCTTCTTCATTAACATTCTGAAGTACCTCATTATTTTCCTCATAAGATTCTATAACCTACTCTTTTATTCCTTCATGTACATTTGACTCAAATAAGTCTCTTCTTGGTGGCTTTTCATCTACAATTTTCATTGTCTTCTTCTTGATTTTGTTCACAAAATCCTTCAAACTTGTATACACACATGTAAACACAACATTAGAATATAAAAATGGAGACCAAAATTTATCAATGAATTCCTCTTCCTTGGGCACTATCCTCCTTATCCATCCTTCTTTACTAATTTCTTCATTTTGCAATTCCTTTTTTCTTCATTCTTCTTCATCTTTCACGATGTTCTTCACAATGATAACTCTCTTCTCTTCCTCATGTTTCTCACATGGAAAATATCTTCTTCTTATGCTTCCATAGTCTCTCATTTATTTTTTTCCTTCACTTCTTCTAGCATGCTTCACAAGTGACTTGATTGGCCACTTCACTCTTCTTTTCAAACTCCATCCACATAGCTCACTTCTTTCTTGATTTATTATCTAATTTCTTATCTATAAAAAAATATTTTCTAAGGATTCTAACCTCTTCAAACCACTTCTCAACTCTAATATTTCTCTCTTCATTTTTTGACCTTTTCTTCACGATTCTTGTCTTCATAGCTTTAGGCTTTCCTTTGTAACTAAATTGTGTAACCAAACAATGTATTCTTTACACAAACCTTTTTAAAATATTATTATATTTCTTATGTCTGCTCTGATACCAAAATTATGCAGCACCAAATCCTAACTCAATCCTTTCAATAATCTTAATAAGTTTCTATTAACAATATTTCACAATAACCTTGCACTTGAGGATCCTAGGAAAGCCTATAAAGGCTAAAACATGTCAAAATTGCTCAAAACCTTGACTAATATGTCAATCATCCCTCAAAATGATCTTGGAAATAATTTTCCCATCTACACTCTTCAAATATACTTCATCCTACTACCAATAATCTCCCCAAATAATTCAATCATGTAAGAAAATTTAACTTGTCCAAACTTACCTACTTGGTCAATTTTTGGATTGACTTATTCTTGATTCAAGGATGAAATTATCGGTATTTATCAACCACCATGATTATTTCATTGTCCTAAAACATAACTCCACTTAAAATAATATTATAACATTCATTAAATGGTATAAAATCTCCCAAAGTTCAACTACTACTATCTTGCCTCAAAATGATCTTCTTGTGCCCTTAAGATAGGTTACTTGGATCAACTATGAATTTACACTTCCATAGCAACCCAAAAGGATTTCAAGGATTCAGTAGTTCACTTTTATCTATCTTGACATGCTCTCAAAATCTCAAGTTCCAATTCCTCCTACAACTCCCTATACTTCACTTGTTGCAAATTTGCTTTAGAAGAACTACTAGCCCTGAGGCAGTTTTGCAACTCACCTAACTTCTAGTGTACACCATTTAAAGACAAAAACTCAGTCATTATGATTACCCATTATCAATTTCCTTAAGCACGTAAAATTTCAGGCTTTAACTATGTAGGGAAATATCACCTCCTTAACAAACCACTCCTTCATACTAGCCCTTGACTGTGTCTAGTCATTTCTTCCCCAAACTATCACGAAGATCTCTAAAATCCACAATAAGGGATCTATGGTATAATATATTAAAGTTTTCAAAGAAAACTAAGGCTATTAAGGGTCTCAACATACAAGCCCTAACTCAAACTGTAGTTAACTCTCTCTATGAAGCTGAGAAGAGAAATCTTTGCATAACTCCTTCAAAATATAGAATCAAGGTCTAAAATTGGTGGAGGAGGACTGTTTCTATGATACTAAACAAATGAATTTACTAGTGAGCCCGAGGAGTGAGTAAAAATTCTCTCTTCATGAACCAACAGTCTTGAGAAAACATGCTAGAACAAGGTTTTCACCCTTAGTTGTCCATTATGAAGCCTTGGATCACCTTTGAAATAATAAATGAGATCTCACTAATGATATTACTCTAATAAAATCTTCAATGTTTCCCTGTTTTTCTTAATACCCCATCAACCCACACTCTCAGTTGTTCCTACTCCACTGTACAGTCTTCTTCAAGCATGCAAAAGAGACAATGAAGGAATAAACCTCTAGTTCAAGTAGTGATAGTTGAAAACATATGACAACCCTCCATTCCACATCTCAAAAACTATACAACTTTTATCAAGTAGGGGTCTAGAAGAATATACAAGAAAAATTCCCATCCAACTTCACTAACTGTGATTTTCTTAGTCAAGCTTAGGCACTCATTGTTAGTGACCAACTTGTTGCATTAGAACCGTCAACATCTTTGTATTCTTCGTACTTTAGAACCTTTTCAACCTTCTTTAGACTCCTTATAGGTGGGAACATAGAACTTCTCCACATTATTTATCATTTTAAGAAAGAAACCATCATAACAAGGTATGTCACAATGAAGCAATTACTTGGTTCATTTGATTTCACTCTTCCTTATTCTTTGTGTGCAGGACTACTTCATCTTATAATTTCAAAATTAGCATGATCACTGTTGGTACCCAAATTGATTCTCCCTTAGAATCTGAGCAACATCACAAGTCTGGCAGGAAGCTTAGAGACAAGCAGAGCATATAGTGTGTTGTTTAGTAGCCGGGGATGAAATGTAGCTTGCTCTTTGTCACTAAGATGTGGAGAAATGGCTAGCACCCTCAATAGGATTTGACCTATCCTCACTACTTTATAGTTGTGCCTTTCAACTAGGGTGAGAGGACCCTTTTTGTAGCTTTTTGTTTGTGGAGGAGATGGAGATATCCTTCCTTGTGAGATTATTAAGAAGACCTTGAAGAAAATATGATCAATGTAACAAAACCTAACTCTCACGAGTTGTCACTCCAGATAATGGAGATATTTTCTAAGAAAGGATCATGCCACTAAAGACAATGAAAACCTTATCATTTTTGCATGTTTTGATAGTAAAAATTATGCATTTTTTTACATACATGACAAACAGGGGTAGTATGGGTATGATTAATTGTTTTTAAGTGAATTTTTGGTGGGAGGTGAAGCAGGACAAAGTTGCTTATACCAGATCTTTGGAGGGACTTTACAATAATGAGAAACTTCACAATAGAAAGCTTCAAAATAGTCAAGATGTTCCTTCAACCAGAAGGTGTGCTTCAATGGAGGTCCAGATCAACACGTTTTCACATAATCTTTAAGACTCCAATACGAAGGCTCAAATTTAGAAGACTCAATTAAACACTATAGTTTCTGATTAACCATGCCTAAGGTACACCCAAAGACTTACAAAAAATATTTATCAACAAATGATAGTGAATTGATTTTAAATTTGTTTATCTCATCCAAGATGAAGGCTCTTCTTGAGATGAAATTGCAAATACCATTAAACTATCACAAGGACAAGATCCTGTGTGATTTCACAAAAATTTTAGTATAAGATTGCAATAGGAATAAATAAAACTATTTGCATACATTTTGAACAAAGCAGACACTAATTACTCAAAGTCAACACATAATAACTCAAATTTGATTAAACTTATCAGCAGGGAAAATTTTCTAGAACAGTCTCAGAGCTTGTCAATGGTTGTACACTCACAAACACCTTGACACGATCAAGTTTAACATAAAAGATACATATAGGTTTCTCAAACAGTACCTAAAAATATGGGCTCTATCAAGCTTTTTAGAAAATCAGTTCTGACCTCTAACCCTCCAACATTCAACCTCCAACCCCTTACCAAGAGCAGAGCTCTTGTATTTATATCAGAAGCGACCAAAACAAAGGAAAAAAGGAAAAATCTGATGACAGCTCAACCATCAGTCTTTAATGCTCCTGCAAATTTGTCCACAATCATAAAATTTTCTCTTTTATATCCTCCATGTTTGCTTTGGTGTATTAGAGGAGGAAGAATGGCAAATAATATAAAAAAATAGGTAGTGGAAGCAACCAGATCCACTTTAATGGCGTGAAAGCCATTTTTTAGTTTTTTGCCCATTAAGGCCTGTTGAAAGTAATATTTTATGCTTCCATGGTGTAGTGGAGGTCCAGAGCTTTCCAACGGTGTCAGATTTGCAATATTTTGAGCCCTGAGTCGAAAGATATGCCCCTTCGCAATTTGTATCGAATCCGTACAAATTGGCGGGAAAACAGTTTGAGAAATGGGTCCCATTTTTTGAGATCTTGAATGAGTGTGGGCTCACCACGTGTCCCTGTTGATGAAAAGATGTAAATTTGACTAGGAAAAATGCTCGTCAAACTGTAAAATGTAGAAAAATGACCATTTGTGCCTGGAGATGAAATTTTCTCCAAGGACAGAGAATTTAGAAATGTTACAAGGCTCAAACACATTCCTCTAAGGTACATCCATTCATTTTTCGTCAAGTATTTAGGGAAAAAACAAAAAGGACAACAAATCTCGACTATGGAAAATGAAAAGAATGAGAGAGCCCAAGTTTTTAGATGAACAGAGAATGGGGGACCCAAATTATAGACCCTTTCCAGATAAACAAAGAAACAAGGAAATAACTATGGATCCATGCGTAATGCTCGGCCCAGGAAGGACTGGTTATGGCAACAAAAAGAAGGCCGAGACTTCTCAGGCACAACACGGGGGGATGAAATATGGCAGAGGCCGTAAATTGATAGATTTTAATGGAAAAATGGGGCGAGACTATTTTGAGCACCAACAATCACCATGAATAGGAAGTCTAGGACCTAATGAGTAACTTGCCACAAATCTTAGAGTATGATACCTAGACTTTAACTACATTCAAGGACTATATTTTTCATTTAAAATCTCTTCAAAACTCAGTTATCTAACAAAAAATCTTGCTCCACGGTCTAAGCAAGTATTTTATATGTTTACTGAGATGACAAAATGGTTCTATTACAAGTAATAACAAATTGATTTGAAAACCTCTCTTAACTGTTCCTTAAAATAGAGATATAGATCTTTATGCTCTCAAACACTTATAAACTCCAAGAATATCCTTTCTAAGTCTAACTTGTTCTCTAGAGGTCTTTAATGACTTATTCCATCTTGTCCTTTTATCATTCTTAGCCTATAGATGGAATTTTAACCATGAAAGTTGTCAAATTTATATGAAGAATGTCTCAAATTGTTTGATATAGATTTATAAAGAAGTATCCAACAATACTCAATAAAAATATCCATGCATGCAATTGGAAATCATAAGAAAACATGAGTATGACCCTTACCAACACTTTGTAGTCACCACTCACTTGTTTCATAACATTTCTTGATTATATCCACTCACATTCATGATCTAACACATCAAAATTACAATATTTTTTCATCTACAAACAAAGTCTTCACCCATCACTGTATTTTGTATTACAAATTTTCCCTTCTCTTCTCCTTTCCATGAGCCTCTCTCCATCACAGGGTAACTAAATCCTCTCCAAGTGAGAATCACTTCATGTTCATACTATATTTTTAACCCTAACCAACTATTGCTTGCCTATCTTGCCTCAACACCATAAAATTAGAATATTTATTCCTTGTTTACATATTTTACTCCTTTGCATACACATTAGGTGTCTTATTAACATGAATAGACTCTTAATAACAACTTCCCCCTCATTCTAAGACCACTAACATTCACTTTATAAGCCTATAATGATTAAGACCCACTTAAGATTTCAAAATACACTTTTGGAGGGAAACACATCATTTTGAATTTTTGAAAATTTGACTTCATTATAACCTCTTATCATGACTCTAATGACCTCCTAAAACACTCAAGACCATTAACCCAAACCAAAATTGATCAAAGACAAAAAAAATTGAACCTTGGAGGGATTCTCCTGCATCACTTGTTGTGCTAGTATGTGAAAATGGCCCTGCTTTTACTTATACATAATTCTTGGAATGGACATATGATAATATGATTATTCTGATATTTTCTTCTAATTATTATCAAGGAAATGTTATTATGGCATCTAATAATAAAAATTTGTCATATTTTATCAAGAATAGCTGGGATATAAATATGAGAGAGTGACATAATCATCTCAAGTATGTTATGTGGTTAGATATAAATTAAAACAAATATGTGGTAGTAAAAACATTACCATTTTTTATGGCCTAGACCCTATCATTCTGCTGAATTTGAGAATCCCCGTACTTAAGTTTATGTAAGAATACTTAGGGGAAAATGATAAAGTAAAGTCTAGAATCCTTATCGTGATGCAATCAGATGAAGCCCTTACTCACTTCAGTAGGCACCAAGAAGTCATCAAATGCTTTAGAACATATGACCTAGTGCTACTATGGGATAAGTCATGTGAGAAGAAGGAGAAATAAAACACATTTAACAAGATTTATCTTCACCACTTCCAAATTGTATAAATATTAGGGAAAACACATTTTGGCTCAAGAACCTCAAAGGAGAAGTGGTTACATAGCCATTCAATAGGTTCTTCCTCAAATATTATTTATATGTATGTGTCATATTTCACACAACACCTCAGTGCACAACACTTTGTGTAAGCTTGTGCCTTGTAAATATTTCCACTAATTTCTAAATTATTTTTCCTTCATGATTTCCTTTTTTCTTTGTAGTTTACTTTAGTACTTTTCAATAAAATTTCATACTCAAGGGCAAGCCTTAGTTTGGATTTTCCCCTAAAATAAATCCTTTGTGTAATCATTCCAAGTGTTCTTATTTCACCCCATGGCTTATTGGCATGTTGTCTTGAGATGAAAAAATGCTTGATGTTGTTTTGTTCTTTAGGAAATTTGTAAGTCATGTAAATAATGTTGGTAAGCTCATTTGATTTTTTAAAACTTTCAGTATAAGTTCATAATATTTATTTTAAATTATCATACAAGATTAGAAATATTGTTTCACTCTAAGATATTCATGCAAAAGAATCACATTAATCTTTAATTTTAATAATATGCAAAGATGACACTCATCGGCACACTTCTTGTTTATGCTCAACCTATAACTTGGATAATTTGGTTCCTAACCCATGAAACTTATATAGTAAATATAAATCACCCAAGTTAAATTTTTTTGAAATATTTATCAACATAAGGGTGTTTATGGAAATTTCCATCAGGGCTATATACAACCATCCGATAGTGGAGAAATGCCATGATCAGAACCAAAGGTATCTTTTTCAGGGATAAATATGTCTAAAGGGAACCAAATAAATTCCTAGGCCTTTCCCTCTATCCATTCCCATCAAAATCATAACAGAAAAAATACAATAAATCCCACGCAATAATGCACATTACATGAATTTCTCACACCAAGTAAAAAAGATCTAAAGCAAGTCAAATATTTTCACCAAGCACACACTAGACTCTCTGAAAGTACTCTAATTTAGTATATCAAGTTTAAATGTTAAAGTACTATATTACACTCTTGTTTTGATAATGAAAAAACTATGAGTGTGATTGTCTATTTTTTCTACAAGTGAACTAGAGATCACTAGTTATTTACACTTCATCAAAAGAATACTTTGGAGAATTCTCTAGTAGAATCACCATTTGTTTTTGTGTCCAAGATATTCCCATATTAAATCAAGGAAATCCTTGGCCTTTGTCAAAGTGTTTTATATTTTTGCATTGTTTTTCTATACCTATCATGCAATCCTTATTTGCAAGAGTCTCAACATATCAAAGGTATATCTACTTATGTGCTCCTATGATGTTATAATTTTGATGTGCATGAGATCCTCCACATCATCACTTTCTTCAATGGGAAATATACCCCTAACCATTGGTTCGTGAAACCTCCAAATCAGTGTCAATTTTAGACATATGGTGATCATCAATGTTTTAGCACCTAGGAAAGTCTTATGATTTGGTTTTTGATTTCTAGTTTTTGTGCAAGACACCTATCAAAAACACATGGAGTAAATCAATGTTTCCTCATTCATAAATATTTCACATACTCTTATTTCCTCCCTTTTGTGATGGATCATTGACAAGTGGCTTCCATGAGGGTTGTGATCTTCCATAAATATTTAATCTCGGTCTCCCTTATGCCCTTCATAGAATTTATTGTTTCTTACAACGCAAAGAGAGTTCATGCAATTGTGTAAACCAAATGTGCGTACCCATAAACTTGAATAAAATTTCTTAAGTATAAACAACCATATAATCTCATTACACAATGATCCTTGGATCCATTTTCAGCCCTTATAATATCCACATCCATTCTAAAATATATTGTAGTCCCTTTATGTTCAAAAAATCCATAGTGCAATCCCATTTCACATCTACACTAAGAGTCATGTGATCACCCTTATGCTTTGCGACACTTTCACCAACATAGGCATTGCACAATCTAATTTTGAGGCCTATATTCATTCCCTTTCACAATACAAATATTCTTAACCCTCACACAATAAAAACCTCCCACTATGTAGACTCTTGACTTGATACTATGCCTAACACTTAGCCTCATATAGTCTCATGATTATGTAAGGTTGTGGACACATGTTCATAGTAATGGAAGTGTTGGAGGAAGTTTCTAAGTAATAATGTATGGCCTTACACATGTGCATAAATTACAAAGGAATTTTGAGAAATGAACACGATGTATAGTCCTTCACATGCATAAATGATAAAAAATCAATTGCAAACATCTTGTGTGTAGTATATGTATTTCTCCCTTTGTCTAGCCATTTGTGCACGATACTAATTTTTTTCCATTTTATTTAGGTAACATATGATAAATTTAAAAGTATTGCAAAAGGATGGGTAAGCACACATTTGAACATGTAATGCTGCTATATAGGGATTGTGCAAATCCATTGCACATAAAGTCTAAAGGGGATCCTCCAAGAAATAATTCACCGTTACAAAGTTGAATGTACACTTGAATAAGACAATGTAAGAGCACACCCACTAAGTAGAACTAAGTGCACACCATTGCATGAAACCTACCAAAGGATGCAATAAATGACAAAATTTTAATTCCACTAAAGAACAAATCAAATCACCTTTAGATTAGATTAAGAAATTGAATTATGTAACCATTCATGCCATCCTGCATTAGAATATGGAAATTTGAGTAAATCATATCCAAGATTATTATTGAGCAATAAAAGCATTTAATGAAGATATTCATCTTTGCAGAGGATATTCTGACATGAAAAACACTTCTATAGAGACAACTTCACATTCAATATGATTAACCCATGCATTTACTATGTAATTAATTCATTAAATATATGCTATGATAGAGCCTATTTACATTAATTCTTGTAACATTTTTCATTGCCAAATTTTCCTATAAATACCCAACATGAACTCTTTGTAAAGGTTCTAGAAGTTGGAATATAAAATATTTTGAGAATGTTTTATGCATTTGCATTATCTCACCATGCTTTCCTTATTTCAAGCATAAGCTAACCTTTGTACATATTTTGGTTTAGTTTAATGAATGTTGAAGGATTCACTTTGTTTATTGATTATAATGTCCTTTAATTAATCAACTATAAAACAAGAGTCTGCATTGTACACATTGAACAACATTGTGCTCAACTCTCGATATTTTAGTCCTTCCCCTAGACTCTTGCACCTATCAATGTCTTGATTGATGCATATTGGTATGATTGTAGGCATGGTTTTAAAGGATATTAACATTCAAGAAATCTCGAGATTCTCCTAGTAATATAATTTCTACTTATTTCTCTTTCTACCCTAACCTACTCCTATTTTGCACCTTTTTAACTTTGTTGTAGGATTAAATCTTGTAATTTACATGTAAATCTCATTCTTCATATTACAAGGAATACTCATAGCTGAATAGTTATTGCTAATGGATTTCACACACTAATTAGGATATGAATGAATATTAATTCGGTGTATTTTCTTACAACATTCCTTAAAAAAATATTTTTGTGACTAATTTTTAAGCCACTATCTTCCTTTGCCCAGACATGAACAAGAAAAATACCTCGTGAAAATTATACAACCACCATACACCTTGAGCTATTCCCAAAAAATATTATGGACACAAAGATCTAGTGTAATTTAATCTTAGGGAGATTATCATGCATATAATCCATTTTACAACCACTTTCCTTTACACATGCCCCCCCTTCAAAGGGAGGTAGATCCCCACTCGTTTTCATAGAGATCCGTCTATTTTATATGAACCCTTGATTCCTTCCCAACATCAACACCTTTTGACACCGATTTACATAACTCATAGAGATAAACATTAATGGTACTAGAAGGAGGGTACATGTCCAAAGAAAAGAAGTTGTGTAATAAATTGTGCATGCAAGAATCTCCCTTAGGTTTAGTTACACCAAGTCTTAGTGGTCATACTATTTGTTGGGAATAGGTAAAGGTAGCTGGTGGTTGTATGATTTTCACGAGGGATTTTGTTAGTTTGTGCTTAACCAAAGGAAGCTAGTGACTTGAGAATCAATAGTAAGAAGATCAATTTGAATAGTGGTGCATGAAAAGATAACTGATTAATATTAATTCATAAACTAATTAGTGCATGAAAGATGGTAACAATAAGTATTTAGTTATGAGTATTATTTGTAATATGAAGAATAAGATTTACATGAATATTACAGGCTTTAATCCTACTTCTAATAGGGTTGTAATAAAGTGTAAAAGAGAAGTAGGGTAGGGAACAAAGAGAGTTAAATAGCAAATGTATTACTAGGAAAGATACAACTTTCTTGAATGCCAAGATCCATCAAAACTATGCACGTGCTTAGACCAGTATGCACTTAATCAATATACAAGAAGGTGTAAGAATCTGGGGAAGGAATAAAATGCCAATATTTGAGTGCACCATTATTTGATGTGTAGGATGCACACTCTAATTTTTAAGTCACTAAATCAGAGGATATTGTAATCAATTAACACAACAAGTACTTTAACATTTATTAAACTGAAACAAAACATATACAGATGCTAGCTTATGCCAAAAATAAGGAAAGAAAAGTGAGATAGGGGACATGTATAAAAAACTATTAGAATTCATTTCAAATTCTAGGACCTTTACAAAGAGTTCATTCAGGGCATTTATAGGAAAATGCAAGAGATGAACATTATAAACATTCATGGCAATAAAAAAATTCATAAACTAAATTTAACAAACTAATTACATGGTAAATGCATGGTTCAATCATATTGAATTCCAAGTTGACCGTATAGAAGTGTCTATCATGTTATAATATCCTCTTTAAGTATGAAGATCTTCATTAAATGATATTAAGGATCACAAATAAGCTTGGATACAATTTTATCATATTTCCAAATTTGAATGTAAGATGACATGCATTGTTGCATATTTAAAAATTATTTATTTAATTCGATTATCTTCCTTTGACATGATATGTACATACACTGAGATACATCTTATAACCTTCTGACTGATTCACAACTTACGGTGCCATGATTTGCAAGTGATATGAATTTTTTGTTTGGTGGACTTTAAATTTACTTATTTATTGGATCCTTTTGTGGATGTCGTGTAATAATGTTATTAGTTATGTGTGATGGGTGAAAAATTAGGCTTTATTCATCAATTGTATGTTTAAATTTACAATGACAACTTCTTTCTTGGAGGATCCCCTTTTAGAATCTATGCACAAGGATTTGTGTAATCCTTCGATAGGATTTTTTGTTTAAATGCATTCTCGCCCATCCTTGTGCAAATATTTGAATGTTACCCTACATGTGTAAAATGAACTATAAATTAATTAGAATTGTGAGTAGATAATTATCTAAGGGAAGAAATAACTATATTGAACAAAATGTGTTTACACGCGGTTCACTGTGATATCTACTCACATGAAGAGTGTGTGAGACTATACATCATGTTCATTGTTTGAAGTGTCTGTGTAATTTAATGAACCTTTTTAAGGGCATACATTAGTACTTATAAAATTCCTCAAACACTCCCCTTAGTGTGAATTTTCATGCACTACCTTATGGGATCATGAGGCTCTATGAGGCTAATTATTAGGCATGTGATCAAGTCAAGCAATTGCATAGTGGGAGGGTTGGATTGTGTAAGGGTTATTCATTTACACATTGTAAAAGGGATCATAAGGCTCTGTGAGGCTAATTATTAGGCATGTGATCAAGTCAAGCAATTGTATAGTGGGAGGGTTGGATTGTGTAAGGGGTATCAAAAGAATATTGTGTAGTGGCTAGGTGGATGAAAGTGTCACAAAGTATACGGGGGATCACATGACTCTCAGTGTATCTTCATAATAGGATTACAATAATGCTTGTTTAAACACAAAAAATTGTAATATACTTCAGAATGAACATGGATATCACAATGGTTGACAGGGAAGCCAAGGATCATTGTGCAATGAGATTGTATGGTAGTGCATACTTAATAAATTCAACGTAAGTACATGGGTGCATGTATTTTGATTGAGAAATTTCATAAAAACACTTTTCATGGTAGGAAACAATCATTTCTACAAAAGGTATAAGGGAGACCAAGGTTAAATACTTTAAAAAAGATCACAACCCTGATGGATACCACTTGTAAATGGTGCATCACCAAAGGGAGGAAATATGAGTAGGTAAAAAAAATTGTATGAGAAAACACTGATTTCCACCACATGTTTTTTTATCAACATCATACACAAAAATGATGAATAAAAAACCAAAGCATAAGAATTTCCTGGGTACTGAATTATTGATGATCGTCAAATGTCCACAATTAACATTGATTTAGAGGTTTCGTGGGAAAATGGTCAAGGGGATATTTCACATTGAATAAAGTGATGACATGGAGGATCACATGCACATCAAAATTATAAGGTCATAAAAGCACATAAAATATATAGCTTTGGTATGTTGAGATGCTTGAAAATGGGGATTCTATTCTATACAAAGAAAATTTTGGTACATATATCCAAACTACCTTTAGAAAGGCCAAGGGGTTCCTTGATTTCATATGTCAAATTAGGGGCATGTTGTGGACACAACGAGAAATAATGACTATGTTGTAGAATGCTTTAGAGAATTTTTTGATGAAGTGCAAAGAAATTAAGATCTCAATTTTTCCTATAAAACAAATAAATAACCACAATTGAATATTTTTCATTATCAAAACAAGAGAAAAATCTAGTACTTTAACTTTTCAATGAATTTCTAGGTAGTACTTTAATATTGTATTTTTGTGCTTTTGATGGGAATGCACAGAGGAGAAGACCTAGGAATCGATTTGATACTAACCAGGTGTCTATAATTATGATAGAGAAACATTTTGGTCTGATCATGGATCCACTACTGGTTGAGTGTTTATAGCTTTGATGGAGATTTATAGAAACACCCTTATTTTGAGAAATATTTTAAAACACTTTAACTTGAGTGATTCCTCTTTCTTATACAATTTTTACAGCTTGGGAACCAGTTTATCTATGTTGAAGGATGAGAAAAAACAAGCAATGCGCAAGTGAGTCTCAACTTTGCATAGTACTAAAAGGTAACATTAATGTGAGATTTTTGCATGACTCTCTTAGAGCACAACAATCTTTATAAATCCACATAAAATATTTAAAATAATTATTAGACACTTATACTGAAAGCACAAAACAATCAAATGAGCTTACCAAAATTAATTACGCGACTTACCAAATTTCCTAAAAATGCATGCTCATTAAAGAACATGTGTTCAACCCTTGTTTTAACTCAAATAAACACTACAATAAGACATGAGGTAAAATAGGAACACTTGGTATGATTTTTCAAAGGATTTCTTAAAGGGTACATGCTAAACTAAGGCTCACACAAGTGTGCACAAGTTTATTGACATCTACTAAAGAAAACTACAATGCAAGAAAGAAAGTAGTGGAAATATTTATAAGGTGAGGGCTTACCCAAAGTTTTGCGCAATGAGGCACCACGTGGAAGATGGATCATACATCAAAATAGTGCTCGAGGAGATACCCATTGGATAGAAATGAAACAACTTTGAATTTGAGGTTCTTAAGTCAAAAGGTGTTTTCACCTAAGATTTCTTCAAGTTGGAAGGGGCCAAGCCAAATCATTTCAAATTTTTATGTTTCCCTTTAGCCTCATGTGCCTTATCTCATAGTATCACTAGGTCATATATTATAAAGGATTTTAATTTAGCTTTCTCTTTAAACCAACATTCAATTACCTCATGGTGCTTATTCACCTAAGGGATTTTATCTCGTTTTTCATCTAATTACATTAGGCTGAGGAGTTTAGCCTATACTTTCTAATTTTCCCACAAGTATTATTTCATAAACTTAAGCATGTGGATTCTCATATTCATTAGAAAGATAGGGTATAGGACATATAAAAGATGATTAGGGATTGCACCTAGCATATATTTGATTCAGGTTCTCTTTGAACAAAGGGAAGACTTGAGCTGATTATGCCATTCTTTCGGATTTCTATCCAAAATATTCTTAATAACACCCAAAAAGTTTTTTCTAGTATATTCTACAAGACCATTTCCTTATGGATAATAGTTAGAATAAAATCTCAAAATATTTTTATCATCATATGCTTTTTAATGCAAAATTACAACACCCCTAATTGCTTGTGATTTTGTGTATGAGTCAATTAGTGCAAATTGCTTAACATGGGATTATCCTATAGTGTGGGACCTTGCAAGTAGGATAATCCAATGTTATGCAGGTTGCACTAATTTCCTCATACAAAAAATCATAAGCAATTAGGGGTGCTGTAATTTTGCATTAACATTTTTGGCATGCCCGATGGGATGAGAGGTCAATATTTTTTAGGTTTATCAAGACTAGATGCGCATCTTGGTAAACTTTCAGCCTTTAGAGGCTTTATATTAGCACATCTGGCGACTCCCATGGTCATATTTCAACTAGTTTCAACAATATTAGTGGCCCAATTATATGAGAAGGATTAATACTCGGTCTAGAGTGAGAGAAGAGGGTGTCTTTGAATAATTTCAGTTATCACCAAAAAGATGAAGGAGAAGAAGAAGGGTAAAAAGGTCTCCATCTCCACAAAACAGAACATTATCCACACCTCCACTTGGTCGACCCTTCCTTTAATCAACTAGGGTTCTTAGGCCAAGTAGGATGGCGCATCAGCCACCACCACCATAAGGACCACCAAATCCCTATGCCAATTTCACAGGTGGCAGTCCACTCACCCTCAATGCACATAATCCTATTATGGTGGTAGTTTTGAAGAGCATTCCTTAATTCACTGGGGATAATAATAAAACCCCTATTGATAATATTCAAGACATTGTGAATGCCTGCGCCATTCACGAGATCAACAAGATAGATGTTTTAACTAGGATCCTTGATTATTCACTCAAAGGTAAGGGCACTGCAATGGTTTAGGAGCCTAATAGTAGGGTCAATTACAAATTGGGATGCATTGTGTTCATCTCTGTGTAGCTAGTTTAGAGAGAAGGCATATAATTTATCTTTGTTGGAACAATTAATCCCAATCAAGAGGGCCCCAAATAAGTAGATGACTGACTTCAACTTTAGGTTCAATGGATGTGGGACCAAATTCTGATTTCCATGAAGCTAGCAATAGAAAGTGTAATCCTCGGCTTTTTAAGGGCTCTAAATTTTGACATAGTTGTGATGATACAATTGATGGGGGGAACAACACTGCCGAGGGCATTTGATATTGCTATCAGAGTAGAGAACTGCTTAATTCAAGTGGGAAAGCTAGCACCTAGGCCACCTATGCCTCTATATCCAAAATTGGGGAACCCCTCTACCAGTCAAGCACCTAAAATAGCCCTCATTCTAGCCCCTAGAAATCAGAGCAATAATGAGGCCTCCACTTCTTCTAGTACTTCCAAGGAACTCCAAGAAGTCATGAAACAACTGAAGAATTTGGGGAATGAGTTGGTGATAATAAAAAGGTAGCAAGCTCAGATACCTCCAAACCTTACCAGCCTTAAGCTCAAATGAATAGGCCTCCATATCAGCCTAACAGGACTCCCACTTAGGCAATAAAGAAAAATCCAAACCAAGGGCAATATCAAACTGCCAAGCCATTTCAGCCTTATAACCCAAATGCAATTTCAACATCAATGGATTTTGTTCCTAATCAGAACAATGCTGCTCAAGAGTATGAATGGTGTTACCCCTGCAAGCTACCTCATAATCAATCAACATGCTTCAATGGCACTCTGAATCAAGCCTTGATGGTGAAGACCATTGGGGTGACCCAGGAGCCAAGTGAGGAAGAAAATCAGCAAGCGGCTCAGCAAGAGACTCCTCCAACTAAAACCACATTGGTCAATTGGTAGATGGAGGAATTTTGTGGGGTTAATCAATTTCCTTTCTAGGGTGTGGCTATGCTAATACATGATCAAAGAAAAGGAATATAGAGGAGGGGCAATCATCTAGTCCAGTTATTTCTCAACCCACTCTCACTCAACAAGGAGTTGGTAGGCCAAATCCAGCTCCTAATGCACAAATCCAACCCAAAGAAGTTGTTGTAGCAGCCCCCAATGTGCAAAATCAATCCCAGGATACCAGTTATGGTAGCTCATGGACCAACCCAGGTACCAGAAAAGGCCATGCCCATCAAGGGACAACAAAATAGAAAACCCACCCCCTTTCAATATCATTGATCAGATGAAGAAGACCAATGTGAGTATTTCCATGTGGGAATCATTGGTAATTCCTAGGCAAGCGAGATTTGTTGCAAGCAGCTATGGAAAAAATTGGTCCCCTTCTAATGAACCATCCAAAAATTAGGAGAGGGTTCTTACTAACACTGTACAACAAGGAGAATGTCATTCTAGGTAAGAATGTGAAGCCTCCACTCGTTCTATGTCTCATTGATCGTTGGGGATAAATTAGTGCACAATTGCATGATCGACTCAAGGGTGAGAAAATCGGTAATGCCGAAGAAAATCACTGATAAATTGGGCTTAAAATATGAGCCAATATTAAATAGGAGTAGTGTAATTGGATGGGACAACAGTAAGCACAGTTAGAGTGATCAAAGAACTAAGCCTTACGCTCCATGCTTTCCTCGAATGTCCACAAGTTCTACAGGATGTATCGATGATTGATTTTCCACCACTATTTTCCTTGTGCCTTTCGAGGGATTTTATAGCCAGGATTGGTGGGTACCTATCAGCTGATTGGTCCCACATGTTATTCAGGACAAGGTATGGAGCTAAGGCTATGATCAGGTCAGAGCCAATTGCCAATTTTCACATTGAGCCTTATGTTCCCAGCCCAATCAATGTAAATTGTACCATATTCGATCAAGAAGAATGCTTGGAGGCTCAAGAGGAAAACACAAAGGTTGGGAGCATTCCAGACCTAATGATTGATGATTGGGCTCAGAGGAGACATGATTTTCAATCCATACAAGGAAATGGAAGAAGTTGAGTTTGGGATTTTATTGTCTACATGAGGAGAACCTGCCCACCCCCAGCCTCACCAAGCTAGAAAAAAAGGATGAGAATGAAGTGTGGCAATTGTTTTTTGATGGTTCAAGAGAGTAGGAAAGGTGTTAGAGGAGGTGCAATGCTTTTATCACCACAAGGTATGAAGTACTACTCATCTTTCCATTTTTAGTTTTCTTGTTCAAATAATATAGCTGAGTATGAAGGACTTTAATCCATGGGTTGCATTGGGAAAGAAAGAGGGGTATTAAAAACTTGCAAGTGTTTAGGGATAGTGAGTTAATTTTCAACCGGGTTAGAGGACAACATGCTGCTAAGAATGATCTACTCAAAGCCTACAAGCATCGGGTATGGGATTAGATTAAATACCTTGAAGCATTCAATATTTAGGCCATACTAAGGAAGAAGAATGAGGCCGCAGACAGGCTCGCAGCAATTAGAGAAACATTTGATGTGGTGGACAATATCAAGAGAGATAAATCACAACCACATATTCATGTCATTATAAGGCCAGATGTACCAGATAATAACACAAGCTGGTAGTTATTTGAGAATGATCAACAAATCATTAATTTTTTACAGGAGGAGGTTGAGTTCTCAGCTAAAAATCAGGAGAAATTGGAGCAGTAGTACAGGGATCAAATAGTGCAGCTACGATGGAAAAACAAATTTCCAAAGGGTTTAGTGACTTTAGAGTCAATATTCAACCCAAATGATCAATTCCAGGAAAGAGAAGGCCAACATTCAAGTCAAAAAGGAGGATTCTAAGCCCATTTCAATTGGAGAAGGTAAGACGCTCCAAATAGGCAAGATGAGCAGCAAACAAGAAAAGTATGACCTTGTGCAAATTTTCCAGGAATTCCCAGATGTTTTCACATGGAGCTATGAGGATTTGAAGGGTTTTAACCCAAAATTGGCACAACACACCATTGAGTTGAATCCGAGGCTAAGCCCGTCAGGAAAAAGCAAAGGTCAGTCAACCCTCATATAGAGCCTCTCATGAAGAAGGAGTTGAATAAGCTCATTGAGGTGAGTATCATTTTCCCGATCAAGCACTCAAGTTGGGTGGAAAATCTGGTGCCCATTAGGAAAAGGAATGGGGAAATCAGGTTGTGCATGGATTTTTGGGATTTAAACAGGGCCTCCCTCAAGGATCACTATCTTCTGCCCTCCATGGAGTAGATTCTGTAGGTAGTGGCTGGTTCAGAAAGATTCTCCCTCTTAGATGGATATTCAGGCTATAATCAAATTATGGTGAAAGAGGAGGATCAGTTCAAAAAAACCTTCACCACAAAATGGGGCACCTATGCATACAGGAAGATGTCATTTAGGCTATCAAACGTGGAACAACATTTCAACGAGCAATGGATATGGCATTTAAGGGGTTGTTAAATAAAATAGTGCTTGTCTATCTTGATGACATCACTGTATTTTCTAAAAATGCAGAAAGTCACCTCTTTCATCTCAGACAAGTCTTCCAAAGGTGCAGGAGGTTTGGAGTGTCCTTGAACCCCAAAAAGTGCATATTCATGGCACATGAGGGTAAACTTCTAGGCCATATCGTGTCGAAGGAAGGACTGACAATTGATCTAGAGAGGGTAGAAGCCATCCATGCTCTACCATTTCCAAGTCATAAGAAGGCTCTCCAAAGCTTCTTGGGGAGGATAAACTTTGTTCGGAGGTTTGTACCAATTTTTTCCGCTCTTGTGAAGCCATTAATGATGATGTTGAAAAATAATTTGGCTTTCAAATGGACAGTGGAGGGAAAAGAGATTTTGAAGCTATCAAGTAGGCCATATCTCAAGCTCCAACTCTCATTAATCTGGACTTCTCCAAATACTTCTTTCTATATGCCTTCGGTGGTTCGGACACCATCTCTGCAATCTTGGTGCAACAAAGTAAGGAAGGACTGGAACAACCTATTGCATTCTTCAGCCAAGGCCTTATGGACTATGAGGTAAGATATTCATTCATTGAGAAACATGTCCTTGTCTGTGATTAGAATTTTGAAGAAGTTCAAACATTTAGTGTCAAATAATAGGATTCATCTACTAGTCACACATGTTGGTATAAAATATTTTCTTTTAAACAAGGACCTCAATGAAAAAAGGGTTGGTTGGGTAACCAAGGTCATGGAATATGACATTGATATTAAGGTGACCAAGCTGGTTAGGGGCAAGGGATTATGTGAACAGCTTAGCTTTGGGACAACATGCCGAGTCAAGTGGTAAAGGAGAGGTTGTTTTGGTGCTACGCGGTGATCAAGAGAAATCAAGCCGATGCCTCACCTGATCCTTGTTGGACTCAAGATATAGTCCATTTCCTTCAAATAGGTCAAAGTCCTCAAGGGTTGAGCAAGGCCAAAAGAAGATATTTTAGGCTCCATTGTATCCCCTTTACATTGGTTGATGGTATCTTGTTCAAGAAAGATGTAAATGGTGTCCTCCTAAGGTGCCTCAAGGTAGATTAGATAGAGAAGGTGCTACATGAATTTCATGACAGAGAAACATAGGTGGCCATTTTTCCACAAGGGTGACAACTCTTAGAATTATGAAGGTAGGTTATTATTGGCCTAACCTTTTTCATGATTGTTATGCATGGATTAGGAAGTGTAAAAAGTGTGCCTTCTTCATAGGAAAAGAGAGGTTAGCAACCCTTCCACTCCACCCCATTTCTGTAAATGAACCATTCATGCAATGGGGGATGGATTTCATTGGGGTGATTAATCCAAATTCTAGCTTGGGCCACAAGTGGATCCTCATAGCCACATATTATTTCACCAAGTGGATGGAGGCAGTTGCACTCAAGGAAGAAAATGAGGCCAACATACTAGATTTTTATGAAGGGATAGTGACGAGGTTCGGAGTTCTGGCCACCATTATATCAGATAATGCTTTGGCATTCCTAGGTGCCAAGATCACAGAGTGGGTAGTCAAAAAATGGGATATACTTGAGCACCTCATCAAATTACTACCCACAGGGTAATGGGTAGGCCAAGTCCACCAACAAAAATATTTTGAAGATTATAAGGAGAACTCTAGATGAGAACCAGAGAACTTGGCATGCCAAGTTGAAATCAGCCTTGTGGGCTGATAGGATTACTCCCAAGAAGTCAACAGGGAACTCTCCTTACAGGTTAGTCTATGGAAGGGAGGCAAGGCTACCTATATCCCTCAAATTTCCCGCATTGGAACTCATGAAGCAACTAGAGCTATCTGAGTTTGAACCCATGGAAGCTAGATATGTAGAGCTCATGGAGTTGGAGGAGATGAGGAACCAAGCCATGCACATCATGGAGAAGGATCAAGCATTGATCAAGAGGTGCTTTGACAAGAAGGAAAAGGCTAGAAACTTCCAAGAGGGAGACTTGGTCCTTAAATGGGATGCAGATAGGGAAAAACTAGGAAGGCACTCTAAGTTTGATGCAATATGGAGTGGCCCTTATATGATTTCAGGATGTAAAGAAAACAATGCTTTCCAGCTATCAAGGTTGGATGGAGAAGAACTACAGATTCCAGTCAATGGAATCTATCTCAAGCATTGTTATTGAGTGAAATATCCTTCTTGTACATATTAGTTTAAGAGTTGTAATTCCTCCAAGTGCTTGTAGCACATTGCATTGTTTTAGTTTAGGTTACTTTTGTAATAAGTGCTTGTGCACTCTCTGCATATTCTATTTGGAATGTGTATGACCTTTCTGTTTGTACATAGTTGTGCCCTTGTTGCTCTTGCACTTTCCAGTTTCAGGAAAAGTTTGGTGAAGAAACAACCAGTCCTCAACCTAGGATTTCTTTTGAAATGAAAATCCTCCAGTAGTGCTCCAGAAGTTGGAAGATAGATTTTCAAGTGACATGCTAGTTCCAGACAATCAATATGACTCCATGCCCAATGGATCCCCTAAGGTCACTGGTCTTCAAGATCAAGTAGGAAGATCATCCTATAAGTCACCAATTGTTATCCATTTTTTGCACCCCTACGAAATGGAAACTTAGCAGGTCGGAACATCGGCAGTTGATGGAAAAAGGGAAATGCTTTTGCAGTATGTAGGGTAGCTCGTGTTTTGGCTTGGTTGAGTTGGTCATAAATCACAGGTGACTTGGACCGTGGAAAATCTTGGAGTTGGCGATGAGCTTATTGAGAATTGACTGAGTTTAGGTTGGTTGGTCAGATAGGTTGGTCAGGTTGGACGAGTTGGTTAGATTCCTGGTTAGACAGGTGAAGGTTAGGACATACATTGGTTAGGCTTGGTTGGACGTGTGACACAGGTTGAGATGGACAACATCCAACTTGGTTAGAAGACCCACTAGTTGGTTGGTGATTGGCATACGGAAAGGTTGGTCATGGGGTTGGTCGGATAGTTGGTGATGGGTTGGCTAGGTGATTCAACCCTAGTACGGCATGGTTGGTTAGTGATGGGTTAGTCAGACAGGTGTGTCAACTGAAATTTTGTGGCGGCTCAGGATGGAAAGGTTACAATTGGTTGGATGGATGGCATACAGAGAGGTTGGTCGACATACATAGACATTTTCCAACCCCTTGGGGTTTGAAGGCCAACACAGATGGATGACTCATAGTTGTATGACATGGTTGGTCAAGTCATGAGGTTGGTCGGCTCATCAGTTTGTCGGCTGCAAGAATAGGATGGGTAGTGTGTTGTATGGGTAGAGATAGATGGTCATCCAACCTCTTGGGTAGATGAGCCCACAATGTGAAGATGGAAACTCTCAGGTTGGTCAGTGACAAGAAGCATGTACGGTCACGAAGTTAGACATCATCCAACCCCAATGAAGTTGGATGACAAATCAGGTTAGATGGCCTACTCACAATTGTATGGATCATGGTTAGATGACCATCTAACCCAAATATGGAAAGGAACACGTGGTACCAGGTAGTTTTCTCAAAGAGGATGGCTATGACATCCAACCCAATGGGTTGGATGACCCACAGGATGGATGAGTTACAATCCAGACGAGGGTAGGTGAATGAATGACATCCCAACAACCAGAATTAATGAGGCATGGCACCCATGACCACCCATGTGCAGGAAAAGTACCAAAATGAATGGTTTCCCATACCTCTTTAATGCATCCTGCTCGGTTGGTGACCCAAATTTCCTATATATTGTAAAATTCACCTCATTTTGAGGGAGATTTTTTGGAAAAAGCAAAGGAACTCTGTCAAAATTGTTCCAGAGCTATTGTGAGCTAAAGGCCTCAAATTTGGGCTTATTGTAAAGGATTTTGTCTTGTGCTTATGATATAATGGATTGTGCATGTTTCTGAGCAATAAAATTCATGTTTTGTGGCCATTTTCTCCCTAACTTGTATGAATTGCATATTTTTCCTTCCATTATATTTATAAGTATATTGTGCATGTATCTATCTCTTTGCAGGGTCTGTAGTTTGTTGTGATTTATGAATATAGGGAATTGAATATTGTCTTGGACTGTGGCATTCTACCAGCCCTCTCCTTCCCATTTTTCTCCCTATCTTTCACTCACTTGGATTGTCTCACCCTTTCTTGGTGCATCACCTTCACTTAGAGTAGTTTTATTTCATGCATCTTTCTATCCATGTCTCCTTGGAAAGCATTAGGATAGGATTGGTTTAGCTTTCCATTCTCTTCACTTTGGAGAAGTTGGCACTAGGTTAGAGGAAGAAGTTGGCTTTCTCCAGAGGATTATCCTACTTGCAAGGTCCCACACTGTAGGATAATCCCATGTTAATTGACGTGAGTGTGCATGTCTCTAAATAAATAGGTCCAATAGTAACTTTCCCTTATGATTTGGTATATGGTGGAATTACCTGACCCATGGGCAGTTTCATGCTTCTCATGGAAATCATGCAATACTACAGAAGCTTATTCTTTTGATGGGCATAAAAAATAGATGCCTTCATGATTATTTCAGTAGAGAACATTGAATTTTATCATGAATTGAGGTACGTAGGACATCTTTGATTAAGTAGATAATAGACCATGTTCTTGTACCATTCATTGCGTGTGGGTGATTTGACCATGTCCTATTGGAAAAACAACTATAACTCAACCAATGTCATTATGTAAATTAGACACATGCCTCTTACTACCCTCATTGGTTGTATATCCAATTGGAACTCTTAGACGACATTCATCCACTTTCCTTGACAATCACCAAGATCATACTACATCAACATTGCCTTAATTGCAGGGTTAGACATAATGGAAATTACCTTATTGTATGAACTTTACTACTTTTATCATTAAAAAAATTACTTTTCAATGATGGGATAATGGAGCTCTATGTTGCACAAGGGTAAACTCATGAATGTGATGAGTCTCTCTCTCTTTGATTCTTCTTTCTTTTGGGTTAGAACTGTTATGCAATATTTCTTAGAAGAAAATACATATATGAAGAAGGGGTGCATGTAATCATCCAGACTAAGACCAGATCCCAATAATAGATTCTTTTATTTCTATAAGTGAGGAGTGTGCTTCATCTTTCCATTTGAACTTGGTATCTTGATTTAACATTACATTAGGCAGTCTGAATGTCTCAGCAAAGCCTAATATAAAAAAATCTTACATCATAGTTTAAATTTTTAGAGAAAAATTAAGATTCTTTCTTATTGTCATGGAATGGGATCTTTAGTATAGAATCAATACAGTCAGGCTCAATAGATATAACCTTTTTTAGAAATGATTTTCCCTAACAGTTTTCCTTTGGTGAGCATAAATACACACTTCTTTGGATTGATGGAGATTTCATGCTCACGATATTGTTGGAGAAGTGTGTGAAAATATTTACCAACATGTTCCTTAGAGAATAATTTGAGTTCATCCATGTAGAAAATGATACACTTACTAATCAAGTCCTTAAAATCTATATCTTTAACATGATAGAAATTTTCACCAAAATTAATTAGAATGAATGACATTCTTCTATATGCAAACGTAACCCACTTGGTGGTGAAGGACGTTTTTATCATGTCTTCCTTGCACACTAAGAATCGATTTTACCTTGAGTACATTTACAATAATGACATCATCTTTACACCACTCACAATCTGCAACACCTAATCAAGGGATATAAATTAGTAGTTATCTTTTTCATATGCCTTGTTCAAATTGTGGAAGTCCATGCAAAGGAGAATTTCTCCAATTTTCTTGCATACTGGAACAAATTTTTTGACCTAGGTTGAGTGTTGGATTATAAATATGATCTTTGCACTCAAAAACTTGTGTACTTCCTTTAATATGAGAGGCTCTAGAGTAATGTTTTGATGAGATTCTATCTCTAGAGAAATTTCTTCACATCATGCTTCAATGGAATGGTGTGTGTCAGGATGAAGGGATCAAATATATTCAAATCATTGTAACTCTATGCAATGATATCTTGGTAGCATTTGAGTGTGTGTTCCGCTCCTTCCTTACATCAAAACCATTAAACACCAAGGAGGAGGATAAATTTATGACACTCATGGATATAAAACATTGTATCTTATATGTATTTAAGGTGTAAAAAATTACATGATTAACATAATTGATAGAACTAAGAAAAGGAGAGAAAAAAAATTAGGATGGATTTTTTTTTCAAAGTATAGAGCCAATAGAGAATTTTGACATATCTATTGGCACATACTATGTAAGACTACTATACCAAAACAACTAACAAAGGAAGATATTTGTGCTAGCTTGAAATAGGTATTGGGTTCATATTGTATGAAACTCCCATAGCAAATAAACTAATAGAGGAATCTCTCCAAGAACAAAGTGTGTTTGAGAAAAAGGTGAATTTTGAGGACCATTCCAAAGAATTTACGAATTCAATTAAATTACTTTGGTTAAAAGTAAAGTAAGGTATCCGAGTGTTTGAAAAATGGCAATATGAGGAGTATATGGGAACTTCAATTATGAATAATGAAGGCCACATAAAAAATTACTTGTACATATATGTGGAAAATGATGAAGTACACAAAAATAAGTGCTTCAATAAAGCATCCAAATTTAAGGAAAGCATGACCCATATATACATTAACTTTGAATTGTTATATTAACAATTCTAGAGAAGGTCATGTTGTGAAATTTTATAAAGTGTATTTTTTGACTATAAGGAAGTCTTTTGTATCCACACATGTTATGTAGTTGTGGTTTGTTAGATATAATGGGATATTTTCTAGTTTACCTTACTTCTGCATCCAAATTTTTGTCAAAGTTTTGTATGAATAAATTCGTAGGATCATTTTAAGTCAACAGTCAAGTTTAAAATTTATGTAGCTACACTTTTCTATTTCAATGAATATGGCAAGGGGCCCTAATCCATTTTTAACCGATTAAAAATAGTAATACTAGAGAAGATATATAAGGATCAACCAAAGGAAAGAAAAATTGTTGAGGAAGTGATAAGAGAAGAAAAAGGAGTAAAATTTCATGTCTTTAGAATAGGGGAGTGTTAAGATTACTTTTAAAATATATTCAAAAATAAGAAGAAGAATTAAAAGCTATAAAAAAGGGAGAAAAGAAAGACAATATTGATAGAAAAAACTTGTCAAGGGATAGACAAAGAAGTCAGTATGGGAAAATTTTGACCCTAGGCTTGCACAAGCAAAGGATATACCTAGTGTTTTGACTAAGTGTGTTTTTGCACAAGATTGATACAAGAAAATAGAGAAGAAAGAAGGGAAACTTTATAAAAGAGGAAAGGAAAATTCAAACAAAGTTTTGCATGCATGAAAAAGGTTGCAAGGAGCCACACATGAAGTGACATGTGGAAGGTATTCAAACCAGGGAGCTTGTGAATGATTAGGTATTGATCAAGAAATAAGGCATATGGGAGGATTAAGAGGATCTTCTCAAAAATTATAGAATTATGATAGTTGGATCCCATTGGGAAACATATGGTAGGAAAGAGAGTTATTAGAATAATATAAATAAGACCCTTGACTTCTCATTTGTACCAATTCTTAGATGTCACATGTTTTTTAGAACACAACTTTTGAGCATAAAGACTTTTAAGTGTATCAAAGATAGAGTGATGAATAGAACTTGAAGAAATGACATCTTAATGTAAAAAAAAAAATTATAATGACTATACCGTGTCTTTAATATATGAGTTATTTATTGGGTGATAATATTTTCATGAAGAGTCTTGTGGTTTATTCTATTGTTTATGCATGTTTCATAAGTAGTTTTTATGAGTAAAATAGTGATGCACATTATATATTTATGGTTTATTACCATCACAAGGATCTCAATGATATATTTTTGTGACTCTAGCGATTTCTTAAGCATGCTTAAGTGATATGTGGGCGGATGACTATTATAATATGTTGAGCTAGTCATGTTTGTGCAAGACAAAGAGTAGATGACATTATAGTTCCACAACTAATAAAACTAAATTATTGTATTGAATTTGTTGATTTACTAGAATAGATACACATAAACTAATTACTTGGTGCATTCATGCATTATTTATTTTATGATAGCCTTGGCTAAGCTATGCAATATGGGAATAGTTGTAGAGAAAAATGTATCTCTTACTCTTGGGTAGGAGACATGGTACATTATTTTCTTGTTGGTTTTAATTAGTGAAGTGTGGGTTCTCTTGTTATTAAGAACATGTGAGTATGATTGTATGTTTTGTTCATGTTATGATGATTTACTTGCAATTACTTAGTCTCATGCATGCAATATGAATACTAAGAAATTATATGGATCTTTTAGCATTTTTGATGGGATGGATTTAGTTACTCGCCATGTTTGAGGTCACCTTCGTTCATCTCTTTCCATTCAAACGCTTAGATCCACAAGGATTATAATACACAAATATGGATCTATATATTATATTGTATCTTATGATGGCATTAATTTCTCTAGTTTTATATTTTTATAATCATCCTTCATGAAAAATATTGTAAATGTATTATTAAGACCATGATTGTATGTGAGAGGAATATGTAAAGATATTATATTGGATATTGAGAGTTATATATTTTGAGTTATCAAACCTAGATTAAATGTTGATGGAATAAGGGATTGAGCTACCATTTTATTTTGCAATATTGAAATTATAGTATTAATAATAATGGAATTATAGAAATTGGAACTAATAGATTTTTTTGATGAAAAAGATCTTATAGTATATTAATGCAATAAGATACAAGATAGCTTTCAAGAAAAAAATAGGCGGTATAAGAGCACGCCCCAAAACCAAAACTTTTGGAACTAACATACTTTTTAAAAAAATAGTTCATGTTTTTAGCTATGTTACAAATATAGTGAGCTAATTATAAAAAATATGATCGTCCAAAGATCTTATGTTTTATTATTTAATGAAAATATTGTAAGAGATAAGATAAGAAAAAATAAAAAAGTATGTGGTAGTTTGAAGGGAGGGCATGATGTCGGCTAATGTGAAAACCCATGGGATATCAAGTTCATCAAGAATTATGAGCTAAACTTCTTTTATTTGGATAATTGTGTTGAGATAACATGAAAAGTGATTTAAGACCTCAAAAAAGAGCATGCTAATATGAAGGATGAAAGGTGGGCCTTATTTTATCAAACCTTCCCATTTACGACCATCTCAAGAATGAGAGGAGGCATCCCAAGCACTACCTTCAAATATCATTGCAAAAACTACCTTTAAATATCATAACCTTGGATGGATGTACAAGGCTTAATTTAACAAGCTCGGTGAAAGAATCAAAACCTAGAGTAATATATAAATGTTAAAAATAGATAAGGTAAACAAAAATAATGTCCTTGTGAAGTGAGAGTTTTAAACGCCAAATTAGTATTTATCCTGGGGGAGACCCAAAAAAAACTACTTATACCTTCTTTCACAAAAAATCTTTCATGATAATCCCCTATGAAATATTATCTTCCATATTAGAACCCTTCATTGAAATTCGTCAATGAGAAAGGGTGTTATTACATTCATGTCCTAAAAAAATTCTCTCCTATCTTTCTATTAGCATAAGGATGCGAAAGATATTGTTATAATTTGTATTGATAACCCACCACCTTATTAATAATTTAATATATGATGTTTATCCTCTTTTTTTAGTTGTTGGCTAAGACTAATAGTGTTCTAAACTTATAGTTGTTTCTTTTCACTATTACTATTAGAACTATGAGTTTATGTTTACTTCCATAACTTGAGGAATTATGGTAGTTACACTTTGACTCATACAGTTTATAGTAACCTTAATAATATGGTTAATGGGCCAAATCGTACATCTAGTTAGATGTTTGTAACACAAATATAATCACTATATAGTTGATTCCAGGAAATATTCAAAAAATTATGCATAAGTATGTTGTTATCTTACATCACTAAAAAATATTTAGGGTACATGAATAAGCTTATGCTAGCTTGTTTGGCTTTACACATCCTTGCATAATCTTGTGAATTGTATTCTTTGAATAAATAAGACTTTGGCACAGGATGGTTAGAGTCTTGTCTAACATATTGTGTTGATTTTGGAACGGAATTTTTGTGTGAAGACCATGCACATCAATTTACACATATACTTTGTGAACTTATGTCATTTGTGGATAATGTATCTTTGTGATCAATACATTTATCACTTGGACACGTGGGTCTTTATCTGTATTCTTCGAAAATAAGTGGAAGAATAACTTGTAATTTTTTAATCAAACAAAGCATGTCGCCATGAGTGATTACATGTTAACCATATAATATAAATATATAGATATCTAAGAAAGATTTAAAATATTTGCAAAGGTATCTTTACATCTATTGTATGATTCTATAAATAGAGGGGGGAATGGAACTTGAAAGGAATCTATGAATAGTGAGAAGAGCTAAAAGGATAGACAAAGGGATAAAGAATTTGAAGGGGAATCTTAATAAGTGAATCTTTGAGAAAAATTGGATTAAAGCTCCATTTTCTAGAAGCCAAGTTTGGTTCAAGTAGTCTTATAAGTTGTAAGATTGGTTAAGATTAGAGTTCTAAGAATTATGTCAATAAGTGTATGTTGTAGAGTCTTTATTGCAAGGATTTGATAATATTTTTATGCATTTTGTCCAAGTATTTACTTTTATTCATTGAATAATATAATAAGTATTTATTGTAGTGATATTTTCATGTGGGAGGTCATCCATGTGATAATTTGTGGGATGTTTGTTCTAAGGTAGTCCTTCATTGGACCATCTCACCACCACTACATCAATTTGGTATCAAATAAATATTTTATGTCCTATAGGTGAGTGATTTGCATATTATTGATTTCAATATTTTTGAGTGTGGGTAGAAAGTGGTGGTAGGCACCTTCCATTGCTTGATTTGTTGGAAAGAAGGCACACAATGTAATATTAAATTAAGGAACATGAAATTAGACCAAATAGAGTGGTTGAGTTATTAGATATTATGATAGGTTTGAGTAAAAGGGTTGAAGATATGGAAATGATGCAGATAATATGATCAAGTGATGAAGACTCTAGTGATGAAGCACTAGAGATTGGAGGAAAACAATTGGATGAAGATTCTAAAGATATGTGTTTGAGACATATTTCGAGGATTGGAGGGATATTGTGTGTGGATGTCCAAAATTATTCAAGAAGATTGTTTCTTGAGGATATAATTGATTGGATTACCAAAGTGAATAAATATTTTGATAATGATTCAATTGAGGATACTAAGAAGGTTATTTTTCCTTATACAAAGTTGAAGGGGCATCCACATTTATGGTGGTGTCATGTTTATAATGATGGAGAGAAAAGGAAAAGAGATGATTAAATCCTATAAGAGAGTGGATTCAAAGATGAAGAAAAAAATCTCACATGCAGGTTATCAATTGAACTTGTTCAAGAAGTTAAATAACTCAATGCAAAAGGACACATGCATTAAGGACTATATAGAAGAGTTATATCATCTAGATATTCATACGATTCATAAAAAGGTGACAAAAAAAGGATCATGGTACATAAATGGATTGTGCATTTACATTCAAGATAAGCATGGGATAGTGAGGTTGAATCTTAAAGAGAAAAGCTATCAGAATGGAAAAACACCCCACCCACCCCTATGTGCCCACCTACTGTTTTGAAGGCATAATTTTTTTTTGCATACAAAAAATTAATGCATGAGGGAAAGGAAAGTTACCGTGTAGAGGTGGAATAATGTGTAGTGACAATAAAAATCACGTGTAAGAAGGTGAGATGAGTCCCTTACATGAATTTGAAGAGTAGAATGACATTATTTTAGAGGAATAATGCATGGAAGAGGCATAAGATTCATTGGTACATGTTTCTAACGTATAAAAGTTGTGCATCATGCATTCAAGTGCCTATAAGAATGGTATAATGGTGATTCTGTGCAAAATATGGTCTATGATGCTAGAAACCATATTTTGCATATAGACATGGAAGCATTGCCTTGATTAATTTCATAAAATATTCAAGGTAAGATAATTCTCTCACGATGAAGAGAGTGTTGTTGAAGCTAGTAAAAGTGGATAATGTACATATGGAGAGGAAAAATCTATTCATAACCATGTGCAAAGCTAGAGATAAGTGATGTAAATTCATCATTGAAAGTATAATTTCTAATGAGATGGTAGATAATCTTGATATAAATAGGATTGTACATTTGAGTATGTATAAAAAGGCTTGATTACTAAAAGGACATAAAATTCTAGTGGATGAGAAATGTAGGGTATGATTTAAGATTGGAGAATATGAGGATGAATTCTTGTGCAATATGATTCCCATTGATGCATTCCATGTGCTATTAGGTAGAGCTTGGAATTTTGAAAAGAAAGTGCAAAATGGTGGTTATGCAAATAATTACAAGTTGGTGAAAGAAGATAAGAAGTATAGTTTGAATCCTTTGAAGGATGCAAGTTTTGAAATGGAAAGAAGTCCAAAATTGTTACTAATTTTTGGAAAGTAATTCTTGAATGAGGTAAGGGAGGAGAGTGAATGTTGTGCATTATTTTTAAAGCCCACACTTAAGGAGCTCGCAACAATGAAGAAAGAAGTACTTCGACATGAAGTGGAGGAGATACTAGGTGAGTATGAGGATATTTTGTCAAGGGATATTCTAGATGAATTTCAACCTATTTGTAGTATTAGTCATCAAATGGGTCTATTTTCAAGGTCTAGTTTACCAAAAAAGGATATATATACGTAGGTTGAAATATAGGGAGAATTAGAGATGAAGAAGCAAGTCCAAGAATTGCTTGAGAAAGGGTTGATCACATATTCTCTTAGTTCATGTGTAGTACCTACATTATTATTGTAGAAGAAAGGAGATGGGTGGATATGTACACTTATTCCAGAGTCATCAATAAGTTCTAGATCCATCAACAAGATTACTATCAAGTATAGGTTTCCATTGTTGTGCATAGATGATTTGATGGATTGTTTAAGTCGAGAGGTTATTCACAAAGATTGATTTGAAGAGTAGGTAACACCAAATTAGGATAAAAGAGGTGATGTATGGAATTTCTCTTTTAAAATGTGAGGTTGATTGTATAAGTGGTTAATCATATCATTCGAGATAAATAAGAAACTGAGCATGTTCTTGAGGCTCACAAATAAAGTGTTGAAGCATTGTTTGGAAAAAAAAAATCATTTTGTATCTTGATGAAATATTGAATTTTAACAAAATGTATAAAGAATGCTAAGAGCACTTATGGAGGGTGTTACATTATTTGAGTGAGGAGATATTGTTGGTTAATTTGAAGAAGTGTACTTTGGTATGCTTGGGATTTGTGATATATCAAGTGGGGTTCAAAATGGATCTTAAGAAGGTGTTATTTATAGTTGAAAGGATGCCACCCTATAATACATTTAAAGTATGAAGTCTCCATGGTTTAGTGAGCTGTAATAAGAAGTTCATATGAAACTTCGGTAGGATTTGTGTATTAACCAAAAAAATTATTTAAGGAGATAAAAATGAGTTTACATGGAAAATAGATGCAAATTGTGTATTTTAAAGTTGAAAAAAGTCAAAGTAGTCAGTGTTGGATTTTTGTTTACACCCTAACTAATTTCTATGAGGTTTTATATATGTATAACAACTAAGAAGGGTACACGAGTTAGCAACATGTAGACTATTATGATCTAATTGACTTCCAACATAAATTATACATGACCAGAATAATGCATTCCAACTTGAATTGTATTAAACAATTGACAGACGATAAACAACTAGTTTAAAACATGAGAGAAGAGATAGACTTAGTTGTTCAAGATGCTTCTAGAATGATCTAGGTGTGTAGGGGCAATGAAACAAGAAGAACTGGACTTGCATATTCTATACAAACTATTCAAGAGGTGGAAGATGGGAAGGTGTTGGACTATACGAAATTTGTATGACCTAGGTACGAGTTTTATGGCCTAGGAAGGAACTTTACGGTCTATTATATGGTTTGTACAATTTTAGATTAGGGGATAGTTTGGTTCTATAACATCATGAGTGCTTCATGTATTTGAAAATGGTGCTCATTTTTTTATCACTCTTTTTCACACAATATCGCGATGAACTGTGATGACCTACAACAAAGTAGAAACCCTAACAACTTACATAAACCTTCATTAGAGCATTAGCAAACCAAATAAAAAAACATATGTGTGTGACTTGACCACCCTTGCAAATCAAACTCCCATCTACTGAACCAATCCCAGTGTTGCAATATATATATATATATATATATATATATATATAATCAATGCAAAATCAAGCCTCATGTAGTTCCCAATAAGTTTTCGTGTAAGTGTGTATAGCTAATTAGGCCCCTAGGGGTTCCCTCATGTCTCTTGACACAAAGTAGTAGGTTAACTGTGTAGTATATAATGTACCCAAAGAAGTAGCAGGGAGATGTGGTGCAAATAATCTATGTGACCTAACCCTTGTGTTGATTGAAACCCTTGTGCAATTCTTTGATTAAATATTCTATTGCTTAGGAAATGGCTTTATGATCTTTGCATGCTTGTAGATGGATGAAGCTAGACTACTTGATCTGGTTTAGTGATTCATATTTGTAGTAGGGACTTCCCTAGATGATGTACAACTGATTTGAGAAGATTTAGGAATCTTTTGACTGATTTTGGAATGATGTTTTCAATAGGATTCTATAAGAATGTCAAGTGTGTTATGATGCAATAATGAATTGTTTATATAGTCTTCTGTAGGTGAAATATTATGATAAGATTGACCCTAGTAAGGTTAAATGACCCAAATAATGTTTTAACATTAAAAGAAAAGTCAAAGATTGAAAATGGGTAGGACTGTACAAGTCGGCTAGGATCGGACCCCACATCTTGACCCTTCCATATGGTTTTGGACATGAGAGAGAAACACATAAACTAAAAGTACATGTTTACACCCTAATTCATTTCTATGAGGTGTTATAAATGTATAACAACTAAGAAGGGTATAAGGGTTAGCAACATGTAGACTATTCTAATCTAATTAACTTCCAACATCAATTATACATGACCAAAATATTGCATTCAAACTTGAAATGTACTGAACGATTGATAAACGATAAGAAACTAGTTCAAAACATGAGAGAAGAGATAGAATTAGCTGATTAAGATAGTTCTAGAGTGATCTGGGCATGCCAGGAAGTGGAACAAGAAGAACTAGAGATGTAGATTTGCACTAAACAAACACCATTTTTAAACAAGCTTAGGACATGGCTCCATGATCTTTGCATGCTTGTAGGTGGATGAAGTTAGACTCCTCGCCCTGGTTGAATGCTTCAAACTTGCTGTAGGGATTTCCCTAGATGATGTGCAACTGATTTGAGCATATTTAGGAACTCTTTGAGTTCTTTAGGAATGACATTTGCAATAAGATCTTGTGAGAATGTTAGGTGTGTTATAATTTGATAAGGACTTGCTTATATAGTCTTTCATAGGTGAGATATTATGAAAACGATGGCCCTGAGAAGGTTAAATGACTCAAATAATGTTTTAGCATTGAAAGCAAAGTCAGTGATTGAGAAGGGGTAGGACCGTACATGTTGGCTAGGACTAGAATCCACCTCTTGACCCTTCCATGCAATTTTGGATAGGAGAGAAAAACACCTAAACTGAAAGTTGTCTTAAATATCAGATGTTGAATGCTACTTTGGTTTAATAGTATTTCGATAATCGTCAACAGAGCATGGTGTAAAAGTAAACAAGTTGTATAATGGATAGATAAATTATAAGATTGGATTCCGAATGTAAGCATTTGTCTTAGGAAGGATATAATTCAAACTTGGCATTGCATAAGGACAAGTTACCACATTTTAGTGTCTACACTTTGTCTAATTTCAAAGATGTATTTTATATGGATTTCTATGCAAGTGAAACAACCATTGGCGTTGTGATGAATCAAGAAGGAATGCCCATTTCCTATTTCAATGAGAAACCAAATGATGTGTGCAGTAAGTATTCAGTTTATGTTATAGGGTTTTATGTCATAGTACAAGATATAAAGAAGTCGAGGCACTACTTGTTTCCCAAAGATTTTGTGTTGTACAATGACCATCAAACACTAACTTCATAAATAGCCATGGTAAGTTGAATCAAAAACACATGAAATGGGTTGAATTCTTGCATATTAACTCATTAGAAGCATTAAAGATAGAATTCAAATAAAGTTTCATATGTTGTGAGTAGAAGATCTATCTTGTTGAGTGAGCAGCATGTTGAAGACGCGGGGTTTGATTCCATGAAAAAACTCTTCCTATAATATGCAGATTTCATGGAGGCACAAAGAGAATGCAAAGAACCAATGAGCATTGATCACATATCTTACTTAGGATACTTCTTACGAGAAGAGATTTCTTTCAAAGGCACAAAATTGTGCATATTTAGAGCATCAATACATGAAAACTTACTCCGGGAGAAGCATTACAAAGGGTCAGCTAGTCACTTTCGTATACACAAGACCTTGAAATTGTTAAGTGAGAGGTATTTTTGGCCACACATGGATAAAGATACGTGTAAATACATACAAAGATGTAAAATTTACTTATTCAAAAAGATAAAGAGTTAGAATCCAGGGTTATACTAATCACTTATCATACTTGAGAAACCGTAGAAGAAACTGAGTATGGATTTTGTTTTGGGTTTTCCTAGAATATAAAAGGGTCATGATTTTATCATTGTGCTAGTTGATCGTTTTTTAAAGATTGATCATTTTATTGTTTGAAAGAGCACTAGTGATGCTACACATATAGCTAACTCATTTGTAGGAAATTTGTGAGGCTACATGGATTGTCACATATTATTGTTTGGGATGGAGATATTAAGTTTGTTGTCCATTTTTGGTGCATGTTATGGAAGAATGTGAACACTAAGTTACAATTTACATTACATCTGTATCATTTGCATACAAATGGTCAGACATAGGTTGTCAACAAAATATTGTTGTTTTTAGTTAGAGAGAAGGAGAGGACATGGGATTCAGTTCTTACGTAATAAGAATTTGCGTACAATGACTTCCTAAACATGAGAAATGGGAAAAACACCTTCCCAGATCAAGTTTATAGACTACGCCCAAGAGATTGCACAAGATTGCATGACATACAAGAAGAAAGAGGAAATAACACAATAGCAAAAGACTATGCAATATTTGAGAGATGTGCACCAAGAAGTGCTCACGTAGTTATAGAAGAGCAACACAAAATACAAACAACGCACATATTTGAAAAGAAGAGAGCAATAATTTGAATATAGGAGACATGGTCTTAGAGCACATACGTAAAGAGAGGTTCCCAAGAGGAACATTTAATAAGTTGAAGTAAAAAAATGGACCGTGCCAAGTCTTGTGGAACTTTGCAGCAATTGTGTAGGAGATAGAGCTACCATAGGAGATAAACATTTTTCCTATCTTTAATGTTGCATAATTATACCCTTATTTTGAGGTACATGCTAGTGGTGAATTTGAGAGTGCCAAAGTAGATTGTAAGCACCAACTACCAAAGAAAGTATGTGAAGATATTTTGCATTCACACTTAGTAAAGACAACACACAAAAATAAATACAAAGAATATTTGGTGAAATGGAGAGGTGGAGAAGTTTAGGATGCAATGTGGTTTAGCATAGCTGAAATTGCTAAACTTTGTCAATCCACTGAAGACCTCATGAAACATGTATGTGCAATGGATCATGTTTCTTCTTATCTGGTTGTAGGATGCAAGAACATCCAAGTTTACATGTTATCTTGCATCACCATTTAAACCTGTTGGAGGAGAAGAATAAGCTTGCATAGCTTTGCACATCCTTGTGTAGTCATGTGCATTGTATTGTTTGAGTAAATAAGACTTCGCACAATGTGGTTGGAGTCTTGTGTAGCTTATTGTGCTGAGTTTTGGAATGATATTCTATGTGAAGTCCCTACATAAACTTTTGTGCATCACTTTGTAAGCTTATGTGCTCTGCAAATCTTGTTTCTCTACTACACATCAACATCAAGGAAGTCATCTGGACATGTGGGTCTTGATCCATTTTTTTTGCAACGAAATCATCGAGTGACTTGGTAGATTTTGATTAGATGAAAATGCCCCCATGAGTTATTAGATGTTAACCAAATAATCTTAATCGACGATGATTAGAGCGAGTTATGGAATCTTTGCAAAATTATCTTAACTCCTCTTGCCAAATTCTATAGATAGAGGGAACAAATGAACTTGACAGGCAACTACAAATAGTGAGAAGAGCTAGGAGGGTAGCCAGAGAGATATGAGCTTCAAAGGGGAAGCTTAAAAGGTGAATGTCTGAGTGGATTTTTGTTAAAGCTCCATTTCAAGGAGCCAAATCTGGTTCAAGTGGAATATTGCAAGTTGCAATCTTGGTTAGGATTAGAGTCTTAGGAATTGTGTCCTTTGATGGACGTTGCAGAGTCTTTAATGTAACATTGTGACAAGATTGTAATGCATTATGTTCGAGCATGTAATTTTCTTTAGTGATTAATTGAAAAAAATATTATTGTTTCTTCCAAACTATGTAGTAATTTTTGCACATGCAAGGTCATCTCTGTGAAAATCTATAGGCCAAGAAGACCTTCATTGAGCACTCTTAACCACGACTGCATCGCTAGAAAAATATGTACGGAAGGCAACCTGACGCAAGGTAAATAGATAGTAAATAAGCTTTTCTTCGAAGCAATATAGAAATGCTTTTTAACAAAAATATATATTATTTTTGTCATTTTTGTAGGATGAATTTAACTCGATGGAACTACTACATGGATTTTGCACGTCCATATTGGAGTTACCATCTTTGGAATTGCGTTTTTTAATGTATTGAAAATGAAAGGATTATATGAAAACAACACATTTTGATCCACGACCATCTTGGAAATTGCGTTTTTTAATGTATTGAAAATGAAAGGATTATATGAAAACAACACATTTTGATCCACGAGTTACACAGTAGCCTATGCATGAATGCAACTAGATTTAGTAACAGTCTTCTCATTCTATGATAACTCATAAAAGTCAAAATGACAAAATCCCATGGTACCTGCCACCAATTTATTTATTTACATAGCTCACATGCACATTTCCCACCGAATTGACCCCAAACAAAATTCGTCCATAACTTAAAAATTGAAGTTTGCAAGGCACATTTTTTATATAATTGGCAAAAAAATCAGGGCTATTCCCCATAACAATGCTTCCTCCTGGATTCTGATGGGTTTTGGGTAGGCTAACTGTTCTCTTTTTAGAAAAATGCTCATGGAAAAACTGCGTGAGTGGTTTTGATCTCCAAGCAAGCATTTGCTGTTGTTAGTCTTTGGCTTTCTTTTCTATTTAATAGTTTCATAGATTATAGGAAACCATTTGCTTCCTCTATACATGCCCATTATATACATTTAGTTATCCACTGGGTTAAAAGTCAGTTGTAGGATTTATAGGCAATCTATACCAAAAAAAAATTGTACATTGAAGAATTTATAATTTTATCAATTGCAAAAGCCTTTTATATGATCTCATCAGTACATATCCATAAGATTTGTCCATTTTTTTTGGATTGGAGACAACTGAATTACAATTCTATCAATTGCAGAAGCCTTTTATATGATCTCATCAGTATATATCCATAAGATTTGTCGATTTTTTTTTTTGATTGGAGACAACTGAATTACATAGATATTGGCATATCTTCCCAAATATTTCGATTACAAACAGATTACAACATGCTGAATAAGGGCTAAAGTGGGAAAGAACTTGAGAACTTTAATTTACACTGTAGATAACTGTACTGATGATTCCTTGGAGCTTTGGTTATTCTACCGTTCAAGATAATATGTAAGCTCTTACCATGAAATAGGTGGCTTAAGCATACTTTTCTTGTCAATGTCTTGGGCGTTGTGTCCTGCATGAGACTGTATTTCAAACTTTAAAGATGAATGAAAAATCTTAAAACTTCCAGCGGAATACATCTTAAATACTTAATAGTTATGATAACCCAATACCATTATACGTCCCAGTTCTGTGTTGTTCTTTACTACTATATTATCTACCAACTTAGAGTCATTTGGTCCTGGATGCCATGTTGCTTGTTTAATGAAATTCTTGATTTTCATGAATGTACAGACTTAAGCTATTACCCTGTTCAAATTTCTTAATATCAACTCTTAATGTTAGAGACAGAAAGACCCAAACATATTGCCAAATAAATAAACAGTACTAAAATTAAGGTTGGATTATCTGAAATATTTGTTTCCAATACATCCTTTGTTATTTTTGTTACATATTGTATTTGAATTCAGTAGAAATATGGATCCATTCATCGGAATCCTTATCCATTGCCCAAGTAAAAATCGGTAGCCTGTTATCAATATAGGTGAGATAGGTAACATCTACAGTAACACACTTCAGTAGCATACATGCATTTACAAATTCATTCTTGCCCATATGAACTTCATGAAGTAATCTTCAAATAGAAGAGAAAAAAAACAAATTAACCCATCAACAGATTGCAGGTCTGTTATGGAGCCAAGAGTAAAGCAGATTCAAATAATGTGTTTTGAAAATAATTTACGCAGCCGTATCCAGAAAATTTACACAATATTTCTTATCTGCAAAATGAACCTCACATCTCAAATGTATTTTGATTTCTGGGATACGAGTACTAGACAACATTTCAGAGCTCCACTACAAAGAAAACAAACTTGGGAATCAATATAAAACTCAAATTTCCTTGATAAAAAGGCATAATGACTGCAATGGTCATCAGTTAGCCTCATACAAGATATATAATTTTCACGAATTGCAAGCACTTAATATGGTCAAGAGGAAGCTACATCCATTTACAGAGCTCATATCCTTTTGTCCTTTTCATGAGCTCTGATGTGACAAGCAAACCACAGAATAACTTTTTACAATATATACAAAACCTAATGCCCAATTTTGGCTGCTTACATGAAATTCATACACTATTGCTCCCAGCCACCATCCAAATTCCCATTCAGCTTCCCATAGGCCCATTCCCAGTATCCAAAAATGTCTCTAAGAGACAGGGGACCATAGTAATTGCTTAATTAGTCTAAAATTCTAAACTACTGCCTTGAAGTTACAGAGAGAAGTGGAAGTAATAATTGTGTTGATATGGCTACCATCATCTAACTTGGCCAAAAAAGCAAAATAGTTTGTTTGGTAAGCCACCATACCTGTTAATATCTGGGCACCTTTCTTGTAACTTTCTTCCATGGCTGCAACACAGAGTCTGAATACTTGGAAGGCAATGTTGGTAACCATCCTTCCTTGGAGCGCGTCTGACGCATTGCCCTTCCATCTGCATCTATATCAACAGCTTTCAAAATGCCCTTGGGATTGTGCTCATCATCCCAGGGTTGTGTAGCTAAGGGCAATTCTTTTGCAGCCTCCAGACCGCCAATTGCCCAAACTTGCTGATTTTGCAAATTAGGTCTCTCCACAGAGTTTATACCCTGTATAATATTTTCAGGTAAAACAGATATCAAATCCTTTCCCGGGCCCTGAAGCCCCACACTCGTGTGTAGCCTCTGATATTCTATCACTTGAATGGCATCCACCAGCATCTCGAGGGATCCACCCACATTAATTTTTTCCCCACTCACAGAACTTTCTCTCTCTTCATCAGATCGCTTCAACTGAATTTCATCTTGAACTCGAGTATTTGTATTGTAAAATTGAACATTTTCATTGGGATGCAGGGATTCTCCAGGGCTCATCTGCCCAAATCAAAGAATTGAAATGGGTATTGAGAAAGGAATAAACATTAAATAAGGAGAAATTAAAAAAATTGTGGGTGCAGAGTTAGAGGAATTGGGTGTGTACCTGAAGCAACTTGGTCTTTTTTCTTTGTATTGGGGTTAGATTGCCTCCAATTCTTGTTTTATCCCCATTGCTAAAAACATTCTCATCTGCTTCTCTGGCTAATAATTCCTTCTTTCTTTTACCAAGTTGAAACCTGATCATATTTGGGAAGGAAACATACCTGTCGTTGATGCTGCTGCTGCTGATGTCGCTGGCGTTGTCAGAAGACGAAATCATTTAATCCAACTTAATTCGAACAGAAGAAGAATGTCGATTTGGTATTGTAAAATTTGAGTGTTCAGTTGATTAAAAAGGAAGAGGGCAATGTAGAGAAGATGCAGAGAAAGGACTGCAACATGAAGAAAATGTTCGACAAATAAAAGGAATCGAAACTAAAAATTCCAGTATGATCTTCTTACAATAGCGTGAGGCATTGCATAAAGTCATTTCCCTACTCCTACATTTAACCAGGTTTACTACTACTACAACGGGCAGACCCCCACATGGCCTTTCGTTTGGGATTGCTATTAATGGGTGATTCATTTAGCCCTCTTTTGCATATATAAATCCCTATGTTGGATTCATATGAATTGCTTTGGGCGAAAAGTTCAAAGTGGTGGATTATATTTGTCTGAGACATATAAGGTTTTGCGGTCATGTCTTTTAGACCTTCTCTAGACCATTTCGACATAAAAGGTTTTACAGTTATGTTTTGTAGACCTTATGCTATTAATGATTGTTTGTGTTGGTGATTTTGTTCCAGTATTATACTCTCTATCCCAAAAAAAAAATCTCATTCATTTGCCTCTAAATACATGACTTACGACTCCAAGTCAGAGCCTCTTCACTATATCTTAAAGTTGCCTCTATGAATCTAAAAATCCTCTTTCATTAAAAAATTAATCACACATTAGTTGGTAGCCCTGATTTGTGTCAACATATAAACCCCAATCTACCATTGATCCTTATGCCAATGGGGGTAATACCAAAATTGAAGTGGCCCTCCTACTAAAATAATGGTTGATTGGTTGCAAGATGAGTATTTTTACTTGCGTGACCTGTGTAATGACTCCTCTTTGACTTCATAATTTTAAAACAAATCTCATTCAATATTTTCTTCTAAATACATGCCTCTTCAATGCATCTTGAATTGCTTCTACAACTCTAGATATCCTCATTCATCACCCTATTTTGTTATCATTTTATCACTCACATGTGTTATCTAAAGGCATTTAGTTGCAAGATGAGAATATTTACTTGTGTGACCTTTCTAACGACTCCTCTTTGGCTTCATAATTTTAAAACAAATCCCATTCAATATTTACCTCTAAATACATGTCTGACTACTCCAATTTGGGCATGCCTCTTCAATGCATCTTTGAATTGCTTCTACAACTCTAGATAACCTCATTCATCAACATATGTTGTTATCACTTTTCAATCACATGTGTTATATGAAGGCACTTAACTGATATCATCTTGCTCACCAACTTCCTCATTTTTACCACCATACCACAACCCCTTATCTGCAAAATCTTATTGTTAAATTCATAGATTTTTTTTAAAAAAAAATGGAATTTCAATTAAAACTTATACTAATATTTTTGATTAAACCATGTGATTCAAAATAGACACCCAACTTTGGTACGAGACTTGTTAATTGCTTTGGTGTTAGTGTATTTATGTGATTATCACTTATTTGTCCAAATTTATGGTCTTGTTGGTGTGTGTTCCTTGTGTAATTTGAATTTCAAGTTGTTCCCCTTGTGTTGTGTACACTTTTTTATGTTTTTTGTTTGGCAGTGTTCATTGCGACTCTATCTTCTACTTATCAACTATAGGTTCTTCTATGTTTGACCTTGTCTACTTCCATTTCAACATGTTTTTCTCTTCCCTTAGTCATATGTGCAAACTCACTTTCCCCTTATCTTGGACCCTTGAATATATCACCTGCCAACTCAAATCACCTAAAAACCTACAAAATGATTGTTCATTTTCCCATGTATGCCTCTTAATTATCTTAGAATGTCAAAACCACTTTTTCCCACTTTTTTACACATTTTACTAGTTCCATATTATTAGGAAGTAATCCTCACATTGAGGTGTTAGTTTGTTTAGGTTAGTTCTTTACATTCTTATTTATTAATTATGATGTTTGTGTTTAGATAATATGTAGAGAGAATAATACATAATGTAGGTGATTGTTACTCATGTAACATTTACATTATAATAGGAGTTGGTAGAGATTAATAGATATTTAGGGAGTATGTTGAGAGATTGTGGGAGATTTTAGATGAGATTTTACTCCCTACTTTTAGGATATCAACTCTCTATATAGTGTACCATTTCTCAATGAATAATCGATATTGATTGAATCTACTTAAGTGTATGCTCTCTACATATATGAGGTAAAACCCACATTTGGTATCGAAGTAGGTTTCAAAAGAGGCCTATTTGACCTTCACCCCACTCAATTTTGTTTTTTTAGTTAGGTAATGTCATGGGTAAGAATTCATACCTTGTGCAACCCTATTATCATTTATCTATTTTTCATCCATTTGTAGTTTTTTCAAAATGTGTAAACAAAGGCTATGTAGTTTTGGGCACGTGTGCAAACCCCCTTGTTCACATGTTCACCCTTTTTGCATTCCGTCAATAGTGTACTGATGCAAATTATGTATGAACTCGCTAGGCATATGCCATTCAATTGCATCCCATCTCTATCCACAATTTTCACCCCATCTTGTTTAGTGTGTCCATGTTTAGAGTTAGGTGTGTTTAACCTAGTTTTATATCACATTAATTCATTTTTTGGGTTTCTTATTTGAACACCTATTGGATTAAAAATTTTCCCACAACATTTTGGAGCAATTCAGACCTCAAATTTGTTTTTAGAACGTCCAAATAAATTAGGAATGACTCCAAACACGATATATTGTTAACAGTAAAATCTATTGTTGGGGAGTTTTAACAAGTTTAAATGAAGAAGAAAGAGAATAATGACAAAAAATTATATTTGAAGTGAAACCACAGTATTTTTTGGGCACCACTCATCATTTGAAGGTCTGAAATATAGTTTAGAAGGAATTATGTTTGTGGTTTAAGTATCATTACAATGGAAAATTGTAATCCTTCTTTGTATAAAGCACATTTAGGTTGTTGGAAGCACCATTTAGTTAGATCTTACATTGGATCCTCTAAACCATTTGTGTATTGGTGGCCCTTTCTTTGGGTGAGATAATCCAGCATTACATTGAAGATCTTGAGATCTTATATTGATTGGATTGATAAGAAGATTAACAATTTCTCTGGCTCAAGCCCATATTGATCTACCTTGGAGGCCCGAATTAGTAATCAGTGGATCAATCTATGAAGACCATAGAGCACCTTTGTTAAAATCCAAATCAGATATTTTTGTATATTATTTTATACTTAGTGTTGAAGAATCCCATTTGGTGTAAACCTTACAATGATTTTACACTTCTCCACATACCTTGATGACTCAACTCTTGTCTACCCTCACGAACTCTGCCTAAAATATCCCTATAATCTCAGCTTGTGATTTCTCTATATCTATCCTCCTAAGTTTTATGCCCCCAAATGCAACTCACTCACCTCCGATCTATCTCCTCATGATCTCATAGACTATGACTCCCAAGCCATCTCAAGCTTGCTTTCTTCACACAAGCATGGTTCTTATGCGAAGTTACCCATAGAGGACACCTTAATATACACTTTGATCCCAATCCGAACTATTGATATACTATTGATGGTGTTGATTGCCTCAACATGACCTTCTGAGCTCAACCTCCTCACTAATAACCTAACATTAAAGGTATCTCACTTGCTAGCTTGGCATTAAAGTTACTAAGATACATTCTTGGTCTGCCATACATTTATGGTGAACTCGACGTGAATCCTACAAACCTTCTGATAGAGAAAAACTCATTAGAAGCACCCACCTTCAATCTTGACCTCATCTAAGCATCCTAAAATCCAAAATACCTCAAAAACAAGCCTACACAGACACCATTTCCCATGGGTGATCTTGTATGTTTGAGTATACTCATTTCTAAATACCATTGGCCTCTATGTAAACCTGCTTGCACGACCGATCCCTTTTGCTTTTCCAAATATGTTCCTAGAAGCCATCATCCCCTATGTAAAATTTTCATCATGGCTAATTGTGTCTGTAGCTTCCATCTCAAGACTTGTTCTTGGCCAAATCATCACTCCGTCATGAAGTATCTGGGCATGGGGTCTTCTGATTCTATTGTGCAGAAATTTCCAAAGACCTATCATCCTGAAGCTGAGTTTCCCTTTTGCATGGATTGTTATGTCATAGGAGTACCTAGAAAGAATCCTTCTACCCACCGCAATGGTCCACTTGATGATGAAGAAGAAGAAAACCAAAATGATGATACCTTTGATCATCCTCCTAAGATTTAGAAGTTTCTCTCTCAGTTTCCCCAATATAAAAATGAATTATAAGAAATTCTTAACAAACGTCTTCTTAAATTCATCTCTGAATAACTTGACAATAGGGAAGAAAACAGGGAAAGGTCCCAAAGTAGGTTCATCTGAGAATGACTCTAATTATGACCCTACTAGTCTCATTCTCCAACTTATTGATATGATGAGCCAATAACAATCTACTACGATGACTCAATTCCTTCAAATGCAAACCAACATGGCTCAATAAGTCAATCGCTAGGTACAACGGGATCTTTGGGCACCATGCCCACTCTTTTTCCAAATGGGCCTAATAGGGTGCCCATAAACCAACCCCCTATCCAAAGAAAAGTCTTAAGAGTAGTCCAACAAGATCCTCTAGCACCTTATATTGCTAGCATGGATATTGGTGGTATTGCTCCTTATATCTCTTACGACGGGTCTATTGATCCCACCCTACACATCAAATCCTTTGGTAACCTTTATAAAGAATGGATCAGAACCAATTCATACACTGCCACCAAACTATTAGCTAAGACTCTCACAAGATATCCTTTGGATTGGTATCATACTTTACCTCCCAATTCCATATTTGATCTAGAGTCCTTAATGATAGTCCTAGTGAACAAATTTCAATATCATTGTAGACACTAAATCACACACTTTGGGTATCTATCTAGTCCTGATCACATACTACTATTCATATGATTTTTCCATATTTTCTTGTTTTTTGTTTCCCTTGTTGATGTTACACTCCTTTTAGCCCAGTCTATCTTTTCACACTTCTAAATTTCTCACTTTGGACACCAGCGCCCAGCCAGGATGTCAGCGTCAGGTGTCCCCAACCCCTCTAGGCGCCCTTGACCTCTTTGTACTTTGCTCACATATTTTGGGTCATTTCTAGCCGTTTGGGCATCTTATCTTTTTGGTAGTCAGCCTTTTCGGGGTTAATTACAAAATTCAAGCAAGAGAATCATATAAATATAAAGTTATGTGGACATAATAAAGGACCAAACACTAAGCATTAGCTATCACCACCTAAGGTTGCATCCAAAGGAATATCAAGAGCATTCAAGCATCCATCTAGCATCCACACAAGGGAAATTGACTACATTATCCTGCATACACTTCATAAGAGGGGAAGTTCATTCTTTCATGCACACATCTATTTACATTTCTTACATATAGCTAATTGATCGCTATCAGGTGTGACATGCACAAGAGGCACCTAGGGCACAATATATTCACACACACACACACACACACACACACACACACACACACACACACAGAGAGAGAGAGAGAGAGAGAGAGAGAGAGAGAGAGAACTACATTGGGTCTGAAATGTAGTGCATCACTCAGTCATAAGATCACTCGTTTGATGGCTGAGGATAGTCCAACCATTCGCTTGCATTATTTTCTTTTAGGGATTTGATGTGCTTTTGAGGGTTTTATAGGTCATTTATTTATCGCAAGTTATTAGCGAAATCATCGAACTTGGTGCAACATACTAGTGATAAGAATCGAAGGACATCAAATACCTTGGAACCCAATGAAGCTGGTTTTCTAAGTCCCTGAGTAGTCAGAGGCACTCAAGAAGGTCTTTGGCGCCTGCATGCACCCTCGACCCCATACAGGAACCCCATTCCAGCATATTCTAGCACCTCTAAATTGTTTTGAGCTTCATTATGACGGTTTGCACTTTAGATTTTCCTGCGCACCTTCGGGATCATAACAAATCAACTAAGTCATTTTATCTCTTCATTTGCACTTAACATTTATATCTTAATTACTTATTTTCTTGGGTCAATTTCTCTATTTCATTGCATATATTCAACATTGTTACATAATTAGTATTAAGCATCTATTCACTTCAATATTTGTTTAATAAATCATGATCTACCTGAAAAAAATATCAATGCTTTCATCAATTGCTAAAAATCTAAAAATTTAGCACAGGATTTCATCAAGTGTTGGATACCCTAGCTAGTGAGAAAATTATGATATGTCAAATGATAGCCTCTTCTAAATTTCTTACGAGCTCTTGAACCTTTCCTTCAGCACAAGGTGAGGTTTCTCCCACCTCCATAGAAGTAGCCTTTGAAAAGGAAAAAAGGAAAGATTATCTCATGAGGGAGTTCGAGAAAGCTCCTCCTAAGACACAAACTAACAGACAAGTCCAAATCCTTAAATTTTTTAAGAACAAGAACATGACAGATGATGGATTCTTTGATACTCTTCCTCTTATCACTTCTTCAAATAAGACTATTTTCAACATTGACTAACAACCAATAAACAAAAAAATTCATCCTAAGTATCATCAACCATTGAGTATGAAAGAGTTGATGCATCACTTACCTAAGTTGTTTACCATGATCTTGGATCGTTCTCAACCTATTCCTCATTATCATGGTGAATTTAAGTATTTTTGGTCGCATGCTAATTGGGGTCACTCCCATGAATATTTTTTTTGCACTGCGAATGGTTGCCATCAACTTATTCCTAGGTCCCCAATTTTATTATAAAGCCATCTATCAACATATTTTTTACCAAAGTGGTCAAATCACATGATGCAACTAGAAAAAATAAATTTCCATCAAGCTATCAACAAAGCTAATGAGAAGCTACAAATATTCTCTAATTATATGCCTAATCATAATATTGCTATAATTTCTAAGAAGTAACAAAAATCTATGACCAATGTACTTGAAAAATATTATCCTTATGATAATATAGTTAAATTAATGATGTAAAAACATGTCATAGATTATGTAGAACTAGAATATCCTGTAGTATTCTAACCTCAGACTCACTGGGTCATATATCCCTGTGTACCTCAAAAACTAAGGTCCTCAAATTATAAATCTACCTACTCCATATGCCTTTGGCCCCTGTAGAAATTTACCTATACTTTTAATAGTGTATTTGTCTATATCTCTAGCTATAGACACCATCAGACCCTGTGAAAATAAAACTTACAGGGCCAATGAAATATGAAATGAAAAAAATTCAGTTTCACAAGTATCCCTAATAAGCCCTACTCTTTTCATATCTATTTTTTGAGGATTCCAAACTCTCTCATCCTACTACACAAACAAGTCAAAAAGAGTGGTATCCTCTTAAAGAACTTTCAAAATCCCAATTCAAGTTAGCTTCTTATAACTCATGCGTAAGTCACCTCACCATCATGAGCATATCATGATTGTACTATTTGATATGAACATCATTTTTCCTCTCTCTTTAGGGTGGAGTCCCATAGTGGATGGCTTGGAGGAAAGTTCTCACTAGAAATGTGAGGAACTCTCCATTCATATTGATCTTACTATGGATACTTGCTCTTGTATTTGTTTTCTTAGATCATTTCTATGATCCTGGATGATCTCTTGCTTCATAAAAATGGAATATTTCTCTTCATTTAAGTTTACATCATTCACACTATAGTCCATGTGTGTTCTCATTGATGAAAGAGAAAACACATGTGTGGCCTCATTATAATTGATTAAGGATCTTTATCATTTTATCAATAACATAAAATCTACACGTAATACTTGTTAAGGATATGATAAGTGATAGATGCCTCCCATGGGGTGTATTTTGTTACCAATTACCATTCCGTTGAGGATTGTCCATTTCAATGTTATGGTCTTTAACTTTCCTCTATCTTGTAATATGCTGCTAGGGCGGCCTTAGACTCATCGTATGCACACCGTTGCTTCTTTCATGTTTTAATGTGTGAAGTTCACTTACGAATGCTATTTTATATGATTCAAATAAATGGGACATACAAGATCCAAATGCTTGAAAAACTATCCCATATCCCTTTTTGATAATATCGACACTTTAACTACCCTATATATACTCTTTGAAATAATTCTTGTCATCTTGAATTGGTTTGGTGCATGCCTCCTAATATCTTGGAGTCACATTATGAAAAGAATCACGAGGTCGCAATTAGAATAAATACTTCTAATATTCCTAATATTATCATATCTTAGCTACCTCGTTCCTTGTGACTTTAAAATAAGGAGCCTTGAATTCTCATAGTCATCTCATGTACTCCGTAGATTCTACTTGAACATGTTATCCTACTAGAGATCATAATTTATTCTTATGTAGTGGATGCCTCCACATCATACTATCATGATAGTTACAATTTAGAAGACCATCACCTAGCTATCTATGCCGAAATTCATGATCAATATGTCTTACGTTATCAAAAATAGTTTACACCAAATTTCCTCTTGACGTGAATGTCATCCTTATACAAGACGAATTTTCACATATAGTTGCTAATTATTCCGAACTGATGCCTAATCCTAATATTTCTCTAAAGGATATACCTCCACATACTATCATTTACCTAACCGACCCCTTTTATCTTATAGAAGCGAATGATCAAGTTGTTAGTTTTTTCTACGAAGCCGATGACCTTCTTGGTAATGATCCTATCTACTATGCCTCAATGATTGAGTGACATACCACTCCATTGGTGTCATATTCAACCATAACATAGGTACCCTTATTATATTTTCCCATTATCCCTCTACATCCTACAAGACTCCCACCCTTGCTTTTTGTAGAGTTAGGTATCCTCGGTCCTCTATGACAGTGTTGTATTGCACAAGGCATAATGCTCTAGGGAATGATGTTTCTGATTATAGAACTATCGATGCCACATGAAGGATCCTTAGTATGAGGTTGAACATGAGTAAAGCAAAAATGCTACATAACCTTCCACTTAATCTAATTTATTGTTCACCCATCAAAAATATTTCGTGCACACCAATGCCAATTGTTGGGTCCTGCGTAGCAAGCATCTAATTCCTAAAAATTATTCTTACAATTAGAATCTTTGAGTTTATTCCTCTCAAAACTAACCACCCCACCCCTAAAACAAATAGACCACAACGTTCCTATTGACCACCACCTCGTAATTATCCTTATCCCACAATGGAATTTGTTCGGCATGACATTCTCACCTGGGTGGAGGATATGATAGATGAAACCTTATTTTCCATGTGATCTGAAGTTCATTTATAAGTCTATATTACAAAAAATTCCATTCTCACCCAAGTGGAGGATAGGATTGATGACACCTTATTTTCCACATGATCTGAAGTTCATTTGTAAGTCTCCATTACACAAAATTCCATTCTCACCCAAGTGGAGGATAAGATAGATGACACCTTATTTTCAACGTGATGTGAAGTTCATTTGTAAGTCTCTTTTACACAGAATTCCATTGAGGACCTCACGAATCACGCTCACAGTCACATCTTTAACCAAGTTGATGATATAACCACTAATATATTGTGATATTTTTTACCCTCATGGCTATTTATCCATAGTGCATTGATTACACATAACTATTCTCCTTTGGCTTCATACCTCTATTTTACTTGGGATATCAACCCTGAGTTGGGGTTTTAAGCAACACATTATTCCTTTTCTTGGGATTTCGAACCCCCTTGGGTTTTTCACACTATCCCAAATATCTCATTAATATCGTTACTTAGGCTCTTCACTATGCTTGGATTCATGACGACGTACACCTTTGTTTCTCCTACCATTAGAGTTCCTTGGTCTTAATTCCACATATTTTAGCTTTGATTTTCCCAGTTATTTCCTATTTTTAAGAGTCATAGTATTCTATGCATCGTTTCTTAGACTTATGCATTTTCTTGGATTTATATACCCAATTGCTCCCTGATACCCTACCATTATATGTCTTGGCCTTATTTCACCTCTTGGAGTTTTCAAATGGTGTGTGTTGGGCTATACTATCAATCCCATTCCTACCATATTTACCTATCAAATCACATTATCATTGTTCCTAAATACCATGGTATCATTACATGCATACATGAAAAAAGAAGGAAAATGATAAGAAAATCAACATATATACAAAAAACAAAAAACATCCAAATATCACCAAAATCATCACCTATATATATATCAAATCATTTTTATACATCGATAAAATCATACAAAATAGTACATGGCTCTGGCCCATCTACAATATGGCTCAAGCACCCTCACCCCTTATGGGGGGTCTCTAGATGCTTTAGGATGATGGGGTCGTACTGGTAGCTCTGGCTATGAGGGTCGAGAACTCTGTCCTAGATTAGGCTTCGAAGGCTCTCCCTATGCTCTCACCAGTTGTGTCTCTAACGTGGTAATATTTTCCCGCTACTCTTTAGGCATATGATTTCCTAGTTGATTGTTCAACCAAGGCCGCATACGCCTGCAATAGAATTTTCAACATCACATCTATGTTGTTGGTGGCTGTATGGTAGGCAAAGAATGTGTCTAAATGACTTGCACTCCTACATCACCCATTTTACAATGGCATCGAGGTAACGAGTAAGATAAACACATGAACCAACATATAATGGGTAGGTTTAAAGGGGCCACAACGAGTGCTAGGGTCACATATCTAGAGGTCATTAATCCCTACACTAGGTCAACCTAGAGTTTCCAAGTCTCACACTCAAGATAGAGGAGAGTACCCTACTAACATATTGGTAATTGGGTGATGAGAGGTATGAATCGATGATAGATAAGATAGTATGCACAATATGATTGAAATAAAACTAAGGAAATCTAAGGATCTGATCATAAATAAGATCAATATGCTAACTGGTATCAAAACAAAACTAACACTAAGCTAAAATAACATAATGAGGGAAGAAGATGAACTAATATATGAAAAATGAAAAATATGGTTAGAGAAATCATGTTGTACCTGTAGGGTGGTCACTGATGCATCTATCTCTCTAGAGAAGAAGCACACTGAGAGAGAATTACCATTAGGTGGAGAAGGGGAACATCATTCATATCATAGACTCATTATAGATGACCCAATAGTGCAAGTAATCCAACCAAGAATAAGAGTGTCTAATCCAATCCAAGAAAAGTACAAGATGAGCTAAGAGTTGAGTGAGCAGATGTGAAGATGGCACAAAAGAGTAGAGTAGGTGGAAGTTTATAAGATTTGGGCTTCCCTCCTTTTGAAATGTCAAAGTGTGGAACATATATATAGGACGCCATCTCCCATGGTTGATGATGGAATTGGCCAAGAAAAACCTTGCACCAACACCATCACCCACAGGTGATGGCTTCAGCAAATAATTATAAATGAGGTGATATGTCATGTAAAGTGAAAAAGAGTGACATGGATCATGGACATGCACAAATAAAGTATGAAATAGTGAGATACAAGCAAGATGTCAGAGGTGTAATGTGTATGAGATCTAAGGGGTTAAGGATGACTAATGCAAGGACAACTAAGGTCGGGACCAAATAATGAAACTCTCTCAATATATTGTCTCTAGCCCACAATTATTACGTGAATAATAATTCCCCATTCACGAAAGGCCCATTAAGGCACCTGATCAAGAAATAGATGCATTAATGACCCTTATCTGCAAAAAGGAAATTGTTAATAATAGGTATGAAAGATGAAAAGTGAAAAATTAAGTGTATACATATGCCCCAACCATTGATCACCACATGTCGCCATAACGAAACATGGGGTGGTCAATGGAATGCAACATTCCACAACACCGATACTAAAAGTAAGTACATAATGAAGTGCTGAAAGGACTAACTCAAATGAAGTATCCCACTAATGTGTACTTGATATTGTCACTTTTCCTACCATGTGTAGGTACAATCAATGCTATAAGAACCTTAAAGAAGAAGAAATGAAAGGAAACCCTAGAGGATCATCATTAAAATAAGACATAAATCACCTAGCTAAGGACCCATAGGACGGATGTTGTGTCATAGTGTCATGATGTCATAAATATCATATGGTGATATGATTTCATAAAATAAGAAAGAATTGAAGATTATCAAAAGTATGCGTGTAATAGGTTTGTTGGTGAAATAATTTATCGATAGGGAAAATTGGTTATTTTTCAACAACGCTCTGGGACTATGTACCTCTACTTGAATGGTGCAACTCCATTATTGTATGTGAAAAAGAAAGTAAATTTGTTGTTGGCCTAGAGGTCGGGGATTCAATAGGCACAATCTAACGCACCTGCTACAAATTCTTACAATCTTGTGAAAGGGAGGAATTTTCTAGGAAGGTGGGGATGTGGGAGTGAGAAATTAGTAGAGGGACTAATGCTGTAATTAGGAAAACTTAGATTCATGCAAGAATTAATTAGAAACATCAACACACACAATTTAGGAAGAATAATTTTTTTTCTAACAATACCAAGACAAGATAAAACCACAATCATAAAATTTCACTTATTCACTCATCTAGAAAAGAAGAAACTCCTTTCTTTATTAACATTCTCACAAAGTTGTATAATGCATGAGAAAGAGGAAAACGTATAGAGAAGGAAATATAATAAATTGCTATCTTTTTCTTATTCTTGGTAGCTATCTACTCATGAACTTAAAAAATTAACAACCCCTTGGAATGAGGAATTCATTACAATATATAGATTTTAAGAAGACTCTTCACCTGGCCCCCACATGACCTTTCAGTTGTCCTTTACAACACATGACTCTTTGTATTCTTAGGAATGAAATTAAGTCCTGTTTTGCATTAATTGAGGGTGAATTATTACAATGTCAACAATAGTAATATTGAAATGAATAGGATGAAAATGAATAAGATAAAATGAAAGGTGTAATCCCCTAATGAGGAAATAGAACATGAAGGAAGAGAGGAAGGGGGAGGGAAGAGAGAGAAAGGAAGAGAGATAAATACTCAGATGAATACATTTCTCTTACTAATTATGATTTGATCTCTGACGGAACTTTACCAAGTGCCTCTAGAAAGGTCTCCAATCCTTTGAATTCTATGCTTTATTGAGTTTTTGCAGGTGTAAATTCCTTGGCCTAGGGAACACAGACAAAGCTCACGCACTCAAACTAGTTATCTGAGATGGCATTGATGTTTTTACATTTCATAAACCAAGACGGATGTTGAAGATGAAAAATTTATCCATGATGAACCTCCACTATGATGTACTGACAAATAATTCTGATGAAGACCTTTTAACGCTCTTCTCTCTTGAAGTTTCTTGAAATCATGCACTTCTACACATTTCTTGGATACATTGAGGAGAGGAGTGGTTAACACTTAAGAATAAGACCACTAAGAACATTGGAAGTTGACTCTCCTCACTAATAAAATCCTTCTGATCCTTGAGACACTATCACATCTTCATGATCAACCATTCACATGGGGGAAATTGGATGCACTTTATTCACACAACCATGATTTTGATTCTGCTACTGTGAAAAAAATGATGATGAGTGAAACGTGAGACATAAATCCTTCCAAATAAGGAAAAAGGGAAGAATAAGGACATAAAAACCAATTCCATCCACATTTTTATCATTTACCCCATGTGAAATAAATTGAAATAGATTTTGGGACAAAAATTGTCATTTTCCAATTTTGGCATTTTATGCTCACCACATTGGGGGATGTGGGAATTTGATTGAAACATGAGAAAAAGAATTATGTGAGTTTTGGAACCATTGTAGGATGAGTGAAGGAATGAAATGTGACCACTTTTATCTCATTTCAATAATTTACTATTTTTGGAATATTCACCATTATTGTCCCATTTTGCCATTCTTTTCAATTTCACCAATTTTCGAGTGTCTCGATCATGGGGAAATGAAATGAGGAGTATGCATGCAAATTTTTCTTAGACTTACTATTTTTAGTACATTATCACATAAATACTTAATAAAAATATAAATTGGTCTTCCGGATGTCAGATTCAAATGAAACCACTTGTAGAAGTTCACATAATTCATTTCAAGTATTTGTTCCAATTTCTAGGGGATTTCATCCGCTGGAGTTGTGTAAATCTGAGAAAAGGTGATTTTTTTGCTGGAAAAGTCATGAATATATAAAAAATTAACGAGTTCATGAATTACGGCATGTAAATACTCTTCTTTAAGGCGTTCTCATAAGGAATCCATCGTTAAAATTTGGTGGCAAATGGAGTTCGGGAACATGAGTTATGAGTAGAACAAGATTTGGAAGTTTAGGGCACAAAAGGAGTTTTTTAAAATGTCATAACCAGATTGAAAAGATGATTTAATGGCTTCCAAATAGGTTGATTTATGTTTTTAAGTTGTTCTTTTCATCTATGAGTGGTGGTGAGCATTGGTGAATGCACTAATGGAGTGAGAGATGGAAGGAGGAAGAACATGACAGATAAAGACTTAACAAGTTTTTTGGTTTTTAATAATCCTAGACATGGGCACATTTTTGTGTCCCAACTTTCCCAAGGGGATGAGAAATATGGGAAATAAAAATTCACCCTCACTTGAGCATGAAAAGTGGTGAACAATGATTGCTTGGCAGAGGAGAGAGAAAGAGCAAGCAAAAAACACTTGGGGGTTGAGATTGGGTCACATGAAGACCCTGGGAAAGGGCTATACATGGGAAATTTTTTGTGTCCCAACTATCCCAAGGGGATGGGATAGATAGGGAATTTTTTTTTCCCTCACTTAGGAGTGACAAGTGGCGGAAGTTGGTTTGACAAGGTAGAGAGGAAAAAGGGCTAAATAATGGCCCGTATAGCCTTCCTAGGGACATGTGGTGAACCAAGGGCTAACATGGGCATGGGGCACATTTTTCTATCCCAAATGACCAAATGGGATGGAATATAAGGGATGAAAAAATGAACCCTCTCCCTATCTTGAGAAGTGTCACTTTGTGGTTGCACAACAAGGAGGGCTAAAATGAGGTTAAAGGGGGCTAAACTTGCATCTCGGAGCCTTTTTGGGGTCATATAATGGACCAGAGGGAAAAAAAATGCATGGGTGAAATTTAATGTCCCAAATGTTTCAAAGGGATGGGACAGATGGGGTAGAAAAATTCACCTTCACCTAGAGGTGACATGTGTCCTCTTCAACAAATTTCTAACTACGAGAGAATACCTTAAGAGAGACCTTGAAGATGAAGTTTCCAGAGCTCTAGGATGAATTTTGGAGCACTTAATTACATTAATTTTACTATAAACATCCCTTTGAGAAGAATTTGATGGGTCCCATGATATAATTCTTACTAAAACTCCCTAAAAAAATATTTTTGCTCCGGACCACAAGGTGTGCCTGCCAAAAATGAGCTGTGGAAAGAAACACCTTGGTCTTGTGAAAAATATGAAAGAATCATCATTTAGATCATTGAATTAGATTTAAAATGGTATTTTTTTGAAAAATAACTATTTATATAGCTCATGGAATCATCTTCTGAAGCTCATACACTATTTTGAACTACAAGCTCCTTCACCTTCAAAAACCTAATTTCACTGAACTTGTCTCTAAACCTTCAAATATTCCCTAAACTTTCCTAAATCACTTACAATATGATCTTAGATCCTCAATACCACTTCTAAATTAATTTTATCCTTCAATTTTATCTTGGAGGGTACACACCTGTCTCAGAAAGGCTAAAAATAGCCATTCTAGTTTGAATGAAGAAACTACCTTGAGGAGCACTGTATTGGAAGAACTTCATGAGCTTGTTTTCACATTTTAAACATTTTGGAAATGGTATTATAACACATGAGAAATATGATGATGGGGATATGTATGAAATAGAGGGAGAACTGATATGGAGGAGTGCTCGGGAGGGTTTATAATTAAAATTTTTGACACTAAGGAAAAAAATTTATGTTTTCAATATGAATTTTGCCCTTACAAAAACACATGACAATAAGGTCAAAAAAGTGGCATGAGATTATGGTTGAGACACAATAAATGGTGTGTATTACAAATTTTGGGAGCAAACATGATGGTCATTTGAAGATTTAGGTTGATCACAACCGAATTTGAATAGAATTTTTGAGTTTTATATAATGATTTTGATTTTGATTTGTTTATTGCTATTTTTAGAATTTGCAATTGAGATAACTAAGATATGGAATTCAAAATTCGAGTGTATTTTGATTACATGGAATGGGCATGAGTTGGTGATGGAGGTCTATGAAGTAGAGCACGTGACGTGGTGCGACCACATGTAATTCGTTGCATTTAATTACATCGAGTAGGTTATGTTTTATTTTGTCTTTTTACTTTTCTAGATTCGTTAGCGCATTATCCTTATCTAAAATTAGTGCCATCGGGTAGGTTAGGAAAGAATGTAAGTGGATTTGAATTTTTATTTTGTCTTTTTTTTGTATTTTGAAAGTCAAAATTTGAAAGTTGCTGCCATTTTTTAGCCAGATGCAATCAACCCCTTTGCAATAGGAAAGACAATGACATCGGGATGGTTGGAATTTTTTTTAAGGGCCGATGACATCTGCCATATAGTCAATGGTATAGGGGAAGGGTTTTCAGGGGATGATGACGTCTAGCTAGGGGGACGATGGCATAGGAAAGTTATTGGTATAGGTTGTATGCTTTTTTTTCACTCTAAATTGACATTGCCAAATTCTAATATTTGCTTGTTGTCAGTTTATAGATGCAAGATCTTCCTATGGAAGTGTGTAGATGTATTATGGCTAAGTGAAATGATTTCTAGATTGATGTGGGAAGAGGTGACCCAGCTACAGGGTTGGGGATTTTGGGGGCATCATGCAGATGCCCAGGATACCACTTGTTTTGGATTTATTATAGATGTTCCTAGCGGCATGGGAGACCAGGTCTAACACCTTTCAATGGTGGATAGGACATGAGACCATGGACATGACATTGAATTTAGAAAATGTTCATGGTATTTTGGGGTTACCTATTAGAGGAACCTATATGTATTGTGTTTTGAGTTCAAATTTTGTGGTGTGGAGAGCCCTAGCCATATGGGCTATTGGGAGAGGCACTATGACAAGGGCATGGTATATATGACTCAACGTAGTGTAATACGCAAGGATTCTAGATATCTGGAAGGTAGTGATGGGGATCATGGTGGCACATATAATGTGTCAAATGGAAGATGGAGCCATCATGTAATTTATGATTGTGGTATGCAGAGATGTTGTTTATCATGGGGTGATGTTCAACTCGGACACCACCATATGGGTGCAGTTAGATCACGATTTATATAATGTTTGGCGTAGGGGAAAGAGGGTCATGGGATCCATGAATTCATTAACATACTAGATATATGAGAGGTTTTTGATGTATAGGATGATAGGGACGCCACAGATAGAAGTGTCAGATTCCCCGAGAGTGCTTCAGTAGGCATAGGAGCCAACAGTGAGGTCACTTTGAGCATTCCAACCACTAGCACAGGTGGGTCCGGATGATGTTATATGGTAGCCATACATAGGGAATATGGATCAGTGGCCCAAATTTCCCAGAGAATATTTCTTGGAAACCAATACCAAGATGATGGGGCACTATGTTTATTGGGTGGATATCCATCCAGTGGGTTTAGTCATAAAATCATGCACTTTAGACATTATTTAGTCTTGGTCTGATACTACTATTTATATGGTTTTTGAGTGAAGAAATTACTAATCAACCCATGTCATTTGGCCATTTTACTTTACTTTATGTCGTCATTTCCAAACTTCAACACATACTTTCCCATTCTTTTTTTTTGATTGGCATCATTTTACCTTTAAATGGGCGTATAGCCCAATACTGGGGTGCCCTAGATGCCGTGGTCCCATTTGGGGCACCCAGAGCCTTTCTACACTTTCCTGCCACTTTTTGGGAACTTTTTGACTATTTGAGCTTCTTATCTTTTTAGTGGTCAGCCTTTTTGGGGTTAATTATGAAATTAGAACAAGAAAAGCATATAAATATAAAGTTATGAGACCATAATGAGGGACCAAGCACTAAGCACTAATATCATCACCTAATGAGTCATACATCAAAGGCTCCATTTGTATCCATCTAGCTCAATCACAAGGCACAAGGCTAGTTCATTTACATTACACTGCATAAGAGGGAAGTTTATTCTATTATATCCACCATTCTATTACATTTTCTACACATAGTTATTGCTCGCTAATTTCACAAAGTGCAACTAGCACAAGAGCACCTAGGGCATGATTACACACACAAGCATATAAAACTACATTGGGTCTGAGATGTAGTGTAACACATACTTAGTAAGTCCACCATTATGGAAGTTGAGGTCAGTCCAACCCCTTGATATGCATCTTTATTTTTTAGGGTTTGATGCTTGTCTTGGGGTTTTCAGGTATTTTCTTCATCGCCAATTACCAACAACATACAACTGAGAATAACGAAGTTAGTGTGACAGGAAGCGAAGGAAAGAAACCATCAAGCGACACATCAGAGGAAGGTTATAGAGATTTTTCATAGACTATTGGGCCCTAAAAAATGGCTAAGTATTGGAGCATGTGTGTGCACAAGACTTACAGAAGAAACACACCCAGATGGGAATATGGTAAGCACAAACAAGGATGATAGTATTCACGCATGGGAGACAGAAAAGGAGAGCTCAGGGATTACTTCTAGAAGAATTGAAGAATTAGTCAATTTTGAGCATAATGCTAAATATAAAGATGGCGTGGTGACATGCAAGAGAAGATTCCATGTAGAAAGAAGTCTATTTTTGGAGCATAAAACTAGTAGTTTAAACTGGAGTATGAAGACTTGGAGGCTACGTAAAGATATTTTGGGACAAGTGGCATGCGGTAGTTTGACCTAATAATAGGGATGAAATTGAAGTTATCTATAGGAGACCTGTTGTTAGAAGAGCTTGCATGCTCTTTTCTTATCTTTGTAAGCGACACATGGCTTTTCTTAGCATGTAGCCTATTTTGAGGATCTAGAGGCGGTGAAGGGAAAGTCCCCACCCCTATATATATATATATATATATATGTATTGATTTTCATGGTTGATAGAGACAACTTGTAGTAAGGTTATGGTGCTGGTTTATGGGTGCATGTAACCTATGATGGTACTCTTATGTATGTATTCAGCTTCTATGTTTTACAGTGATTAATGTAATGGATATATGTGGTTAGTGTTATGGATCAGCTCGGTGTATACATTATAGCTTGACTCGACCCTTCATGGCTCAACATTTGCCCAATTCCCTCAATCAGAATAAGAATGACTCAGTTATGAGCTCAATGATCTCATTTTAATTGCAATGACTCAGATGCTTTGAATAGCTCAGTTCCTTGTTAATGTGACCTCGGTTCTACAATGTATCCCACCTAGTCCTTGTAAAGAAGCCTAGTTATTTTCAAACATTGAAGTAGCTTGATGCACTAATTCATGAGCTCGGGGAGCTTGGTTTGATCTTTAACTCACTGAGCTAGTGGAACCAACTCGACGAGTTCCTTTTAGAGCTCATGCTACTCATTAAGCTCTTCATCTCCCATATGCATTCCATGAAACCTGTTGGATCTTTAGTGATTTTAGGCTCACAGGAAGATTCTCGGGATGTTCATGAAGCAATGCACTTGGTATTTTTTTATTTTTCTGGTTTTGAGCATACCCTTTACTATTTCCCTTCTTAGAAAATTTGAACCTTGTGAGGACCAAGAAACATTGGTGATCTCCAAATGGCAATGTGAACCTGTCCAGTTCAATTCCACCGAAAGGGTGAAATTGGATAACAATTTGGCAACTCGCTGGGACATTTACCTACTAAATGGAGCACGACCAGCTGATTGTAGATATTCATTAGGCATGGAGTCTACATGATCATTATGAATGAGTATGAAATCTGAAAAACTTGACCTCAGAATGCTGCTGCTTGGACTAAGATTCTCCTCTCATTGCTTGCACTCTCAACTTTCATAAGAAAAATCTTGAAATTTGTTTTGTGAGAGTAGAAAATTATTTCCAAACTTGGATTTCACCTTCAAGAAACTATAATCCATGAGGCTGAATGACAGACACCTGTTAGCTTAGACATCATGGAACTCTTATTAAAATTTGGTTTGATTTCTTGTTCTGCATGTTCCATTTCTTTCGACGGGCTGTTTGGGATGCTGCTAAAGGCTACTGTTGCAATATCAAGTTTTCCCTAATACTGATTTCTTGATTTGGTGAAGGGCACGAGAAACTTAGCTACTGACATGAAGAAGAAAAACAATTGAAGATTTGACATCTGATTCTTGATCTGATTTTAGTTTCTCTGCATATTAGTTCTCTTGAATATGACAATTGTTGCATGCAACCTTGAGTTTATATGTTGCAGTTTCTCTTTCTGGGAGTGTGGTGAATTGTATATAAGACATACACTAGAAACAATAGGACATGTGTACCAAAAATTAGGGAAATGAAAAATTCTCTAACAAAAACAATAATGTGCACAAACACTTGGAGGAATTGAAAAGTCCTAAACTAATATATATATAAGGGTGAGCAATATTCCTTCTAGTAACAATGTTTGAGATAGATTCCATTGACTGGAATCTACAGCTCCTAACAATCTAACTTAGCTAGTCAGAAGGAATTACTACTCTTTCACTCCGTGATCATGTACGAAACACTCCATATGGCATCAAACTTCGATTGTTTCTTTGGTTTTTCCCAATCAACATCCCACTTCAGCACCAAGTCTCCTTCTTTAAATGTCTTGGCTTTAGCTTTATTTTCAAAGCTTATCTTGATCAGTGCTTGATCTTTCTCCATGGTTTACATTGCATGCTCTCTAGTTTCTTCCAATTCCATTAGTTCTCCATACCTGATTTCCATGGGTTCAAACTCAGCTAGTTCCAACTGTTTCATGATCTCTAATGCTGGAAAATCAAGTCATATAAGTAGTATTACTTCCTTCCCATAAATGATCTTGTATGGAGAGCTACCTATTTACCTCTTGGGTGTTATCCTATCAGCCCATAGATCTGATTTGATCTTCATATGATAGGTTATTTGATTCTCATCAAGATTTCTTCTTATGATTCTCGGTAAGTTCTTGTTCGTTGATTCTGCTTGGCAATTACCCTGAGGGTAATAAATAGAAGAAGTTCTGAGGTATATACCATTCTTGACAACCCATTTAGTGATCTTCATGCCAAGAAATACCAATTCATTAAATGATATGATAGTTGTAGGGACACAAAACCTTATGACTATCCCCTCGTAGAAATCCAAGATGTTGGATTCATTTTCCTCCTTGAGTGCCACCGCTTTAGTCCACTTGGTGAAATAGTCCGTTGCTGTGAGTATCCATTTGTGGCCTTGACTTTAACTTGGATTGATAAATCCAATGCTATCCAATCACAATTTCATGAATGGCTGATCCACAGAGATTAGACGAAGGGGTAGTGCTGCTAACCTTTCCTTTCCTATGAAGAACACACACTTTTTGAATTTCTTGATCCATGAATAACAATGAGCAAATACTGTAGGTCAATAGTAACCAACCTTCATTCTTTTGAGAGCTGTCACTTGCAGAGTAAAGTGGCCTCCCAATTATTCATCATGGAACTCATGCAATACCTTTTCAATTTGATTTGTTGGGACACACTTCAATAACATCCTATTCACATCCTTCTTGAATAGGATGTCATCAATGAGCACATATGGGATTGATTGCAATCTAAAATATATTCTTTTAGCTTCATTCCATTCTAGGGGCATAAACCTTTTTGGAGGTGATGCACCATGTATTGAGTTTAACATGGAGTAGGTACATCACCTATTGGTTGTTCTTGATCATCTTGCAACACCAAAAAAACTCCTTCCTTCCTATCTGACTCAACATGTTGCTCAAAAGCTAGATGTTCACACAAACCTTTGCCACGAACCAGCTTAGTGACCTTGATTTTAATATCATACTCCATCACTCGAGTGATTCAAATTTCCCTTTTCTTATTCAAATATTTTTTCAAGAGAAAGTCCTTAACCCTGACATGAGATACCAACAATTGAATCTTGTTATTTGATACCAAGTGTATGAACTTCTTCAGGATTCTAATGAAAAAAAGAACATGCTTTTCAATGAAGGAATACCTTACTTTGTAATCTTCTAAGCTTTGACTGAAGAATGTTATAGGATGCTCCGAACCTTATTTATTCTGGTCTACCAAGATAGTTGAAATAGTATCTGAACCTCCAAAAACATATAAAATGAAGTCCTTGGAGAAATCTGGGTTGATAAGTGTTGGAGCTTGGGATATTGCATGCTTAATGGCCTCAAAACTCTCTTTACCTTCATTTGTCCATTTTAATGCAAGGCTCTTCTTCAACATCATTGTTAATGGCTTCACCAAGGTGGAAACATCAGGCATGAATCTGCGAACAAAATTAATCCTCCCTAAGAAATTTTGGAGAGATTTATTGTGGTGTGACAATGACAATGCTTGAATATCTTCAACTCTTTTGGGATTAATTATCAATCCTTCCTTTGAAACAATATGGCCTAAAAATTTACATTCATGTGCCAAGAATACACACTTTTTCATATTCCACGACACTCCAAACATTCTACACCTTTGAAATACTTGCTTGAGGTGAAAGTGATGGTGTACTACATTTTTTGAAAACATAGTGATATCATCAAGATAAACAAACACCATTTTGTTTATTATCCCCTTGAATTCCATATCCATAGCTCGCTGAAATGTTGCTCTAGCATTTGATAGTCCAAATGACAATTTATTGTAAGCATATGCAACCCATTTTATAGTGAAGGCTGTCATGAACTGATCTTCTTCCTTCACCATGATCTGATTGTATCCTGAGTAGCCGTCTAGTAATGAAAACCTCTCAAAACCAGTTACAACATGCAAAATTTGCTCCATTGATGGAAGTGGATAGTGACCCTTGAGTGAAGCTCTATTCAAATCATGGAAGCTACCCAACTTGAATGTTTGATAGGGAAGATGATGCTAGCTTCAATTAGCTTGTTCAAATCCTTTCTCATGAGAGGTTCAATGTAAGGATCCATCGACCTTTTCTTTTACCCGATGGGCTTGGATTCAAGATCTAAATCAATAGTATGTTAAGATATTTTTGGGTTGAAACCTCTCAAATATTTATAGTTCCAAACAAAGACATCGGGAAACTCTTGACAAAGTTGAACAAAATTAGATTTCTCTTGCTGAGTACTTATCTTGCCAATCTATAATACCTTGCCTTCACCTATTGAAATAGGCTCTGAATCTTCACCCTGTACCTGAATGTTTTCCTTCTTTTTCCAGAATGATAATTCAGGTTGAAGATTGATTCCAAAGTTATAAGGCCCTTTGGTACTTTTTTAGTTATCAACCGCACCACTTGGTCACCACAGTGCTGCTGTAATTTATCTTGGTTTCTAGCAGAAAATTCAGCTTCTTCTTGCAAGAAGTTTATGATTTTTTGGTTGTTCTCGAAGACTTTCTAACTTGTATTATTGTTTGGGACAACTGGTCTTACTACAACCTTGATATGGGGCTGATTTTTCTCACTTTTGATACTTTCCACAATGTCAAATACTGCCCCAATTTCTGCAAGCCTATCTATTGCCTCATTTTTCTTTCTTGGGATGGAGTTGATATTGAAAGCTTTAAAATATTCAATAAGATCCCATACCCGATTCTTGTAGTTCTTAAGGAGGTCATTCTTAGCAGCATTTTTTCCTTTGACTTGGTTCAATGTCAGCTCACTATCTCTAAAAAGTTGTAAGTTTTTAATACCTCTCTTTCTTTCCCAATGTAATCCATGAATTAAATATTTGCACTCAGCTATGTTGTTTGAGAAAGAAAATTGGAAGAGGAATGCTGAGTAATATTTAGTACCTTGTGGTGAGACAATAATAGCTCCTCCTCCAACACCTTGTCTACTCCTTGAGCCATCAAGGAAAAGTTGTCATACTTCATTATCATCCTTACGACCTGGCTTGGAAATGTCAGGGAGAGGTTGATTTTCTTCATGCAAGAAATAGAATCCTAGTTCATCCTCTTCCATTTCTTTTTATGGATCAAATGCATGCCTTTTGCTAGCCCAATCATCAAGAGAGTTAAGTCTGGAATGTTTCTAACTTTGGTATCCATTTCATAAGCTCCTGGGAAATATTCTTAATTGAAAGCTAAAAAATTTGCATTGATTGGATTTGGTGTATGAGGCTCAATGTGGAAATTTGCAATAGGCTCGGATCTAATTTTAGCTTTGGTTCCATGTCTAGTTCTAAATAACATGTGTGACCAAACAATAGACAAATAACCTCTAATTTTAGCTGTGAATTATCTTGATAAACATAGGAAAAAGAGCAGTGGAAAGTCTATGACCGACACATCTTGCAACACTGTGACATTTGGACATGCATGCAATGTAAGTCTCAAACCTTTGACTACCCCAATCATTGTCACAGATGTCCCATATAATTGCACTACACCCTTAGAAATGACTTCATATTGGAGGCTCAGCTGATCAACTATTTGTTTTGGCATGACTGAGCTACTTGCCCCCAAATCGATCATGTAATTATGTATAAGATGGTTTCCAATGATCAAAGAGATGTAAAATGGAGGTGGCTTGATGTTTTTTCCTTGTTGACCTCCTTTATTTCCTCCTTGCTAACCTGTATTGGTGAGCACCTTTTCTTGTTCTTTGGATGGCTGATTTGATGCAGACCAATTCAGCATGGCAGCTTGCAACATATCTCTTTATCCTGGGATAGCCAATGACTCCCACATTGAAATTTTCATGTTGGTTTTCTTCATTTTCTTAATGATATTGAATAGAGAAGCACTATCCTTTTTCTGCCACTTGCCTTACACAACTTTCTCTTGCACATGGGCTGTTATAACCGGTATATGGTTTGGTCTAAAAGGTGGCTTGGGCTGAATTTACACATTCAGGACTGCACTTTGATTGCTAACACATTGTTGAGTGATAGAGGGCTATAAAGTGTTTGGATTGGATGACTACCCTTCTTCAATAGTCCTCTTCTTGGATCATGTATTGGCTACCACTCCATGAGTTGGAACTTGATTTATTCCCTAGAAATATTCAACTTGCCAATTGACAAGTGTGGTCTCATTCGGAGGTGCCTCTTGAATAATTGCACGCTGTTGATTTTCTTCTTGACCCACTTCTTGAGTCACACTAATGGGTTGCACCACTAGAGCTTGATTTGATGGATCCTAGAAGTATGCTGCTTGATCATAGGGTTCACCATATGGGGAATACCACTCACATTCCTATGTCATGTTATTTTGCATTGGGACCAAGGCTTTGGTGTTTGAGACCATATTTAGATTGTAGGGATGAGAAGACCTGACAACAGGAGGTTACCCTTGATTTTGATTTGCATCTTGAGTAGGCAGCCTATTTTGTTGATACGATGGCCTTTCTTGGTATCGGGGCTGAAATTTCCGTAAATTTTAGGTCTGTTACCTCTTGAGTGCCACAATTTCATTTTCGAAAGTTTTTTGCTGCTTGACCACTTATTGAAATACTTTCTTGAGCTCTTGAAGTTTGAGCGAACTACCTGAAGAAGTGGAAAGCCCGCTATTAATTTGATTTCTCGGAGCCAGAACAGGGGATATTTTAGGTGTTTGGCTTGTTATAGGAATTCCCATTTCCGAATATAGAGGAATTGGTGGCCTTGGTGTTAACTTGCCAGATTGGATGAGGTAATTTTCAGCTTTGATAACTATGTCATAGGCATCCAGTAGTGTTATTACTCTCATGGACCGAATCATCATTGCTATATCAGAATTTAGAGCCTTCAAAAAGTAGAGGAATGCACCTTCTGCAGTTGGCCTCACGAAAAATGGAATTCATTCCCATGATCATTGGAATCAAAAATTGAAATCAGTCATCTACTCATTAGGAGCCCTCTTGATGGTTTTTAATTGTTCCAATAAAGATAGATTGTCTCCTCTTTCTCTAAATTGATTGCAGAGGGTTTGTGCATATCTGATCCTAGTTTTGGATAGATCTAACTGTTAAAATCATAAACCATTGCAATGCCTTTCCTTTTGAATAAGGAAGCCAAAAACTTGATAGCAACATCCACTTCATTTATCTCGTGAATAGTGCAAATGTTTGCAATGCCCTTTATATGATCAGTGAGAGTTGTGTGATTCTCTTCAGTGAAATATGAAATATTCTTCAATACTGCAATTGGAATTGTATTTTGTGCATTAAGAGCAAGTGGGCTGCTTCACGTGAAGTTTACATAGGGATTTGGTAGACCTTGTGGTGGTCGTTGTAGATGCGCCATTATAATTGGTATAAGAACTCTGGTTGATTTAATGAAAGGCCTACCGGGTGGAGGTGTTGATAGTGTTCTATTTGGTGGAGATGGAGACCCTTGAGATCTTCTTCACCTTCTTCCTATACCTGGAGATAAGTTGCAAGTACTCAAAAATTCCTTCCTCTCTAATTCTTGACCTCGTTTGAGTTCTTCTCATAAATTTTCCAAGATTGGGCTACCAAAACCAATGAATCCCTCCCTTTTGGAGTCGACATATGTGATATTTCAAAGCCTCTTACAAGCTAGGATTTCACAACAAGAGCACATTAAATTTGTTGTAATTAAAATTAAGACCACTTTTTGTCCCACCAGGCGTGCCAGAACTGTTATCATTGAATCAAATCACCCTCTGATTTGCATTAGTGTGTGTGCTTGAGATCACGGTGTGACTGGGTAATATGGGTACTATCTCCAAGTTATGGGACTTGCTACTTGAGATAGACCTCTAGAGAAATATGGTTCTCTTCCTAAGTCCTAGTGCAAAATAACTCTATTGAAAGAAAACTACTAGCTAATCATAATCTATCACTTCCAAGGAACCAAGGAGAGAGAGATGACATGTAAGTAAAGGAAAAATACACTACAGAGGTGATGCACCCAAAGAAGGGAATGAGAATAACTCCCCAATGTGTGAAAACAAAATAAAAAAATAGGTTAGAAAGGGGTGATAGTTATCCATAATCTAACAACAACATTCACAATAACATTCCCCTGCACACACAATAATAATGAATCCTTGCAAGAGCGTAACGTAGACACAATACATCTGCAATAATATTAAAGAGGCAAGGAAAATGCAAATAAACACATCAAGGGAATATACATCCACAAACTTGCATCTATTACTTCAAGGGTATACATAGTTCAAATATTTAAAAATAAAAGGCCTAGATCACCATGCAAGGAAGGCAAGGAGAATGCAAATAAACACATCAAGGGAATATACATCCACAAAATTGCACCTATTACTTCAAGGGTATACATAGTTGAAATATTTACAAATAAAAGGCCTAGATCACCATGCAAGGAGTCCACTAAAAAGGCCTATAGCACATTGTCTTAACAAAACCAAAATGACAGACTTTTGCAACTCAAATTATCCCTCTTTACAATGAGCCCAACACTTCAATTTATAGAATTTTGAGAGGAGAGAGAGAGAGAGGGGGGATGCAATTCTCAAAATTCACTTTCCCACCAATTGCAAGTCATGATAAATGAGGCGAAGTTGGTGATTTTTTGACTTGAAAAAGTAATCTCAATGTGTCCCATAACCTACAACAATGAAAGAATGATTGCTCATGCTCATTAAACGCCCCTCCAACCACTATCCAATAACCAAGTAGAAATGATCTCGTTTTACTTAAAAATCACCATCAAATGCATTTCTTGGTTATTGTATGTCGGGATTTGACCCACAATTCCAACAAAACTAATTTCACGTTATTCTATTGAGAATTGCTCAAGTTATGACTCTATGAGTGCAGGTCGCTGTTTGAGTTGCACAGGGTCTTCTTCATTATTTACGGGACTGACAATTAAACCCTGGTAGTTGGAAATCATCATTTAAATTATTCCTTCTCCTCTTTAAATTTCATACCTGATATGAAAATATTTGGTCACTTAAAAAATCTGGGGGCCAACCGATTATTGCATTGCCCAATGTGCAAGGGGTTTAATGTTTGTATTGCATATAGCTAGCTCGGTAACTCGACCGAGCTGGCTCTATTTCTTCATTACCGAGCCTTCCATCTTGGACGCTGGGATCTACCTCCAAATGCTACAATGGCCCCATATATTCTATCCACATTGAATCCTTATAGCTCGCAACCACCCCGGTGCCATGTTAAATCCTCCGCCAACTCGCATATCCACATCAGCGAGATTCTCGTTGTCTTGCACCGATAGGCTATTAGTTTTTTTTTGTCGACCCCATTTTCAATGCGTTGAGTCACCATGCCAGCTTGTTGCCAGTCCACTTCTCAAACGATGAGCCAATTACCTTGCGTTGTGGACAAGAACCCCCTGTGGTGAACTTGACCCTTAACAGCCTGGGCCACTTGGAACGTTTGTTTGCACCTGATTCGGCTGACCAGGGCATCCAACATATCCTCGCAACCACAAAGGTTTCCAAGCCCTGCCTTTTGACCCCAATATCATGCCTCTCAGGCTCCTTCCTTTGTGGCAATTTCGGAGCTTCACCACACACATGTCCCATGTGCTCTCGAACCGCTTGGAACCTGATTCTCTGCTTCTATCGCAAACTCACTATGTCAGGTGTCTCGGCTTTTTCCTACACAAATGTCTTGGTCCGCTTGGGCCACTTACTCATGCCATCTCCGTAATGCCTTGAGTGCAGTGAGTTCGGAGTTTTTCCCCGCAGACATCCCATATCTCACTTGGGCCGCTTGGGATGTGTTCTTCCGATTCGGACGCATGGCCTGTTTGGTGAAACTTTCCTATTCCTTAACATTTTCCTGGATGTGCTAAGTCATTTTCCCAAATGTGATTTTGCAATGGTCCCTTGACTCCCATAGCCTGCGACATCAAAATCCATGGATTTCAACCTAGCCTCCTAGTTAGCATCACATCTTGAGTTCCAACCCAGGCTAGAAGTGGCTTGTTCTAACTATGTACCGCACCGTGTCTACTAGTAGGCTCGTGTACATTGCTTGCATGAGTCGCCATGACCAGAATCCTGTGAGCTCCTCCACGTTCCCTCCAACAGCTCGGGGATCTAACTGTAATTTAAATTCTCCTTTTTCAATGAGCACCACTGATATGTAAACTCTTCAACTTTGGAATTATTCACAAAATCACAATTACTCGCTGCTGTTTACTTTCAATTAAAAAATAATAGAGATAGCTAGTGAATGAATTATCATTGTGTTTAGAATCAACAATTATAGTAAAGGAAAGAATATAAGCTCATAATACCAACAATTTTACCCTGGAAAACCCCCAATGGAGGAAAAACCAGTCGGGAAGGGAAATTGCTCTTTCTTTTCACTTCTATTGGCCAATTCAAATCAACAAGTACATAATTTACAATAAGTATGAAAGGGAAGTAGATAATATCTCAACACTTCCTTTCAATTATTTGCTTGCTTTGTCTCAACACTCCTTTCTTCTACAAAAATACAATTTCAGCACGAAGACTTCTTGCTCACTTACTCTCATGCTTCGATGATCTTCTACACTTCTATAATCATGTATTTATAGCCTTTCCTATGTTCTCATGTGCACTGGAGAATGGGAAAGGTCATGAAGGAGAAGGGAAACGAACATCCTTTCAAATTCAGAGGAGCTGTTCGTTTCAAATTTTGTTTTCTATCTGTAATGGCCAGGACTGCTGCCCTATGTAGACCGGCGGTCCCAGGACCATCACCTTGGCTGGGGCGGCAATTCTGTAACTGCCTCCCTGCACCGGGGGTAGCGGTCATGTTACTTACAAGGTAGAACCTCCGTTTAGTGTTTTTCTTCTTTGTGTTGATTGTTTCTGATGAAGTAGAGTTATTTTGGATCCCTATGGATCAACTACGCCCTCAGATACTAGATTGGTCCTTTTAACATGGAGCTCGATGCGTAGTGATGACCTACCCTGTTCCCATTTACTTGACTAACCTGGATTCAACTTTCCTGGATTTCTGCAATGAACAACTTGGAGCCTCTTTATTTAAATAGCTTGGTCTTTAGGTAATGTATCCATTTTTTTGTCTGGCCCAGTTGGCGTTTCCATTGGATCCTCCGCTTCAAAACGTATACTAGTCCGCATTTGAACTATGTCATGTGCTTTTGATGATTTTGATTTGGTTTGAGGAAATCGTTACTTCGGGTAAGGGATTTCCCATAGGCTTGTGAGGAGTTTAATAGATTGATGGAGATTGAATGGCTCACCCGTATAACTCATTGAAGCTTTCTTCATCGGCTCGGCTTATAGTGATTGAGCTCTATTTCAATTCTTCTCACAGGCTTATTCATAATCGAGTAACTCAATCACCCCCTTTTAAATGCTTGACTAACGTGACTCCATCCTTAGATCAACTTGTATATTTCCACTTTGTTACGAGATTGAATTAGCTCAATGAGGCTGTGTTATATAAATGGCCTGACTTGGTTAGCGTAGAAACGACTCGCCCCTCATACAAGACAACTTTCCACTCTGTTACGAGCTTGAATTAGCTCAATGAGGCTGTGTTATATAAATGGCCTAACTTGGTTAGCATAGAAACAACTCGCCCCTCATACAAGACAACTCGGCTCCTAAAAAAGTAGCTCAGTCTCTTTTGTTTACAGAGCTCGGTAAGATATAACTAGCTTGAGTATCTTGCCAATGCTTCGTGGTCAGCTTGATTTATAACTAGCTCGCCCCTGCTTGAACAATGACTCGCCCTCCAATGAAACTGTGTAGCCCTACCTTTGACCTGATCCGGTTCTACACAAGCTTGTTATAATATTGAGAAATAGGTCGACTTAACTTACCACATAGCCTGTAACTTGGGTTTGTATGGTTGGACCCTCACTTTGAATACTTTGTGCTCGCCTTTCTTCCGGCCAATGTGGCTTGGAGTGTGTTATGGATAAGCTTGGTGTATACATTATATCTTGATTCAACCTTTCATGGCTCGGCCTTTAGTCGCTTCCCTCAATCATCATAAGAACGACTTGATTATGAGCTCGATGAGCTCATTTTAATTGTAAGGTCTTGACCGGTTTGAATATCCCGGGTCCTTGTTAGTGTGAGATTGGTTCTACAGTGTAGCCTACATAGTCCTTTTAAAGCATCTCGATCATATTCAAACATTAAACTAGTTTGATGCACTAATTCATGAGCTCGGGGAGCTTGGTTTGATCTTCAACTCGCTGAGCTAGAGGAACCAGCTTAGTGAGTTCATTTTAGAGCTCATGATGCTCATCAAGCTCTTCATCTCCCATATGCATTCCATGCAACCTGTTGGATCTTTAGTGCTTTCAGGCTCATAGGAAGATGCTCGGGATGTTCATGAAGCAATGCACTTGGTATTTTTTTATTTTTCTAGTTTTGAGTGTACCCTTTATTGTTTCTCTTCTTAGTAAATTTGAACCTCGTGAGGACCAAGAAACATTGGTGAGCTCCAAATGGCAATGTGAACCTATCCAGTTGTTCAATTTCACCGAGGGGTGAAATTGGATAACAATTGGATAATGGTTATTGACATATCTATTTCTAGATCTTGTATGGTAGATTTGATCTTGATTCTTGTTTAGTTCATTCTCGCATATGGTTGTGATCTAGATCTATTTATGCTTTAATTTTGAATGGATATTATGGATCTAGAATATATGTGTGTTTATCATGTTAACTCCTTGACAAAGTTACCATAAAAGAGGGACCTAGTACCCTTGCGCGTTTCAGGTGAGAACTCAGGTTTTCCTGAGTGATGTGTCAGCGCACCTTGGGATGTTTGGTTAAATAAAAGACTATATTTTGGTTCTGTTTCTGAGACCTCTTTTCAAGTTATTGCAAGGATGTTGCATGATGAAGACACGGTTGATCTTGACCGATATTAAGGATTGGGTAGAGAATTTAGAGGAAGAGTTTTCTCACAGATTTAACAATGGACTAGAATTTGATGCACGCACATGGGTTGAATAGAATCTGTATCATAAGCTCTATGAGACATTTTTTCCTACTTCCCTATAGATCTATACAAGTGGCTGGTAACATATGCATCAAAGAGAAATTGGAGGTATATAACGATTGTTTGGACACAGGAAGATTATCAGACTCTGCATGATGCTGATTTGGCTTGGACATGTGTTGTAGATCATTAGTGGGGTGGTGTTTTGAATAGTTATACATTGGAATACATTGTTTCTACTTATTCATGTTTAGAGGTTACTAAGTTCTAGTTCTTGCATGAACCAAGAGGATCTTATTTGCATGTTATTCCTATAGCGATTAAGATCTTGATTGTAACTCTGGATTTAGAGGTATGACCTATGGCTATCTAAATTTCACTACACACGAGGGTAGGAGTAGGTGATCTGAAAGATGGAAGACCTAGTAGTCTAAAGGAAGAGAGAACAAATGTGGATTAATTTTAATGAGGGGTGCGAGAGGGACTTGGAAAACAATGTGATGTTGTGGAACGATTGGTGTTGCGGAGAGAGATGACTCGAGAAGGATTTGGAGCTCATGTAGAAGATGTGGAGTTAGAGCATTTGGTACTCCCCCATTTGGGTAAGCATGGTAGAGAACCCTCCTTTCCTTTAGATGAGAACACATTTGAGGAAGAATGACTAAGAACTGTGGGCGCACATCTGATCCCACCTGGTGACCTAGCCATTACGCTTGGTGTTCTAGTTCTTGATATAGTTATTGAGAATCAGGCTAGTGTAGGTGCTTCAGTAGCGACAAGTAGATTTAATTTTCCATTAAATTCAGGAGTTATTCAGATAACATATTCATCTATGGTGGTGGAGATGTCATCTATGTTATTTGGGGGTCCGATTGGAGGTATATTTTTTGGTGAATTATCTGGGTAGAGTTTGGGCATGCAGAACGTTGGTAACACATCTAGGAACAACACAACTTCATTGACTATGGGAGTTTAGTTTAGCAAAAAATTTGCTGCATAGGGTAGCACATCATGTGGGCTAGTTCCCGCTATAGGAGGAGGATTAGGGGGATGAGGTGGTTCAATATCTAATGGATCTGGTGGTTCTAGGGGTGGAGAGAATACTGGGGGTAATACAGGTTATGGATTTGGTGGGAATGATCTGCATCAACCCTAACAAGTTTATTACAAGATGTCTCTTCACCTACCATAATACGAAGGTATTGAAGATGTAGTGGAGCATGTGCATATGTGCGAGATACTATAGTGTGCTAAGGGAATTATAGCTCCAGAGCGTAAGGAAAGTCAGTTTGCTACTACTTTGTAAGGGCACACATATAGTTGGTATACGAAGTATGATCCAAACCAGAATTGTGTAGACTATAAAATGCTACGTGATATTTTCTTAGCTTAGTTCCATATACCTGAGTTTGAATAGAAAAGCATCATTGTGGTGAAGGACATTAAGCATGGCATGTATACGAGTGTAAGGGAGTATGATGCATGCTTTAAAAATTTTCTATCAAAGTTGTCTTATGATATTCACCCTAGCCAACAAGATCAATGGTTTGATCAAACCTTTCAGAAGGGTGCTCTCACATAAGACATTTACAAACCCATGTGAGGATTTGTAAGTAGCTCTGTGTGCTGAGGTAGTAAGAAGTGTAGATACTATTGTTAGCCCATTTTTGGAAGCACAAATTGCATATATGGAAAAACACTTGGAAAATTTGTTAGCTAATTTAACCCATGAGATGCATAGTGGTATTTGGTGTATGGATTGCGAGGTGGAAGGACATACTAAGGATAGTTTCCCTCATAAATCAGTGTGCATCATGTTGCTGGATTGTGAGATCTGTCATCTGGACCATGATTCAAGTAGGTTCCCCTTGTTGTAGCGCACAATAAGGAAGAGTGTGTCCTATTATTGTAAGATATGTAAGTCTACCATTCATGATATAAAGAATTATAGATTGATTGATCAAATTCATGATTCCATTGAGACTGGTGTACGTTGACCAATGTTGCAAACAATTCCAAGGAAAAAGGTCATCATCATAATCATAATCAAAATGAAGGGCGCTGTGATGGAGGTGGTAGAGGCAGAGGTTACCGTGGAGGATTCAGAGGCTGAGGACAAGGCAGTGGAAGAGGAAAATTCCCATGAGGAACATGTTATACATGTGGATCCCCTAATCAGTATAGGCATGAATGCCCTCAGAACATTAGTTTCTCTTGGTGTGGAAAGAATCTTAAGTTTCAGAAATGCCCAGATTTGTTAGAGCACATGAGAAATCAAAACAAATAGGATAAGGGCGAGGGAATGGTTAAAGTAAAATGCACCATGGAGGATCAATGGATGCTGAAGTTAGCACTTGACCCTGAGATAATACCGATGTTGGTGACTACGTGTGTTGAAGCTATGTGCACATGTAAGATTTCAAAGTAGAAACTTGTCATTATAAAATAGGAGGTATTACATAAAAAGTATCCAGATCTTGCTCATCAGAAGGAAGTATATTAGAAGAATATATAGGTTATTAGAAACTTGTAGGGAGAGATACAATGATTTAAGGAGCAGTCACGGAAGATGGAGTAGACCAAGGAATTTGAACTTCCTCAGAAATATGTTGATGACTTAAAGGAGGTTTGTAAGATGTTGCGTCAACAAAACATCATTTTGTTGTTAGGGGAATGGTTAAGAGAGAAGATATCGCACATTGTGGTTGAGTGAAAGAAATATATTTTGCATGAGAAGTTACCTCCTCACAGTCTTGATTATGATAAAGAGATCAATTTGAATGCAATGCTGAGTAACATTTTGATTGATACAGGTGCCATAAGTGAATGTAATCACCTTGGATGTGTTGAAATCAAATGGGGAGGCCACCATTATAGCCATATTCAAATGTGTTGTATATGGAAAAAAAAACTAAAGCCACACCCATCAGATTATTGAAGGATGCCACTATTACTGTACAAGGGGCCAAGTTTACTAGAGACTTTGAGGTCTTGGGACTTGTAGAAGTAGATAATTTTCCAAATTTACTTGGGCGCCCTTAGTGCTACACGAACAATACTGATTTGTTCTTTGATAAAGATTATATCATTTTTGAGAACAAAGAGGAATGCACGATCATCCCTTTAACAGACATAAAATTTGTGCCTTATGTATAACCTTTGAGTGAAGAATATTTAAACATAATTTATGTGTGCACCATTAAAGACCTTGAAGTGCTTGAGCCATCAACGAAAGGAGTTATTTAATGGGATGATGCATAGTCTATGAGTGATACAACAAACATTGCTTATGAAAAATGGGTGCATGGGACTTATGAAATGGATTGGGCATGAGATGAAGAGTGCAGTTACTCATGTAAGTAGGTTACACCGTGTTAAGCATTTGGGTAGTAACCAGGTACCAAAGTACACTAGTGAAGGAGAACCTATTGTATTTCTGTGCGCTATGGAAGCCCAATGGAAAGATAAAGTGGAAAGAAGGTAGTATGATGATATAATACCTTGTGCAAGACAACAACAAGTCGGTGGACTGCACACAGAGATAGTATTTTAGAGTGGTGAGAATTGCGAATCACTTTCTCTACTAGATTTCTTAGGAGCAATGCGCGCACCAAGACATGTGAATTTCATGGGAAGCATTCTACTTCACACCATATTTAGAAGTGTGAGAGACTCTAGACAGAGGGGCAGGAGGCCATACCACCTTCACTATGGGTGCACAAGTTCTACTTCACTTTGCATGGTTATGCGTGCATGGTACACGTTTACGTGGAATTGAATCGTGAGACTGGGAATTGGCAAGAATTGTCTGTAGGTATGATTTAGACCTTTGACTATTTTTATAATAAACCACCAGTGAATGAGGAATTACAGATTATGAAGCACTTGAATATGAGAGATAGTGTAAAGGCTAAGGATCTTATTCAAGAATTACTAGGTGAGTTAGATCTGGAGGCACGCTTTGAAGAAGAGATAGATGAAGAACAACTTGGGCATGCCTACCTAGAAAAATAAAAAGGAAAGTTGGTTTTACATGATTGATGATGAAGAAGTGGAAAATATGGATGTTGATCATACTATGGGTATGTGAAAGGTCTTGGATAGTGCATATGAGTAGGCATGCACATATTATGAGCCTATAAAAAAAATAAGGTCAACATTGGGAAAAGTACAGAACTGAAGGAGGCCTTCATTGGTGATTATTGGTTTGACTCAGAGGTTGTAAAGGTAATTGAGATACTACGTGACTTCCAAGACTTATTTCCTAGAGGTTATCATGATTTGAAAGGGGTACATCACTCTTTGGGGGAGATGAGGATCAATTTAAAGGAAGGTACATGCCCGGTTAGGAAGAGGTATTATAGGATGAATCCTAATCTGTGTGTCAAGGTAAAGGAAGAGATTGATAAGATGTTGAAATCTAGAATCATTTAGCCCATTGAGGAGTCAAATTGGGTTAGCCCTATGGTGATAAGCATCAAGAAATATGGAAGAATAATGATCTATGTGGATTATAGGGATTTGAATGCTACTTGTGTAAATATATCCCTTTCCCAAAAAGTTTATAGAAGATATTTTGGAAGGCGTTGCAAGGCTGCAAGATCTACTCCTTCATTGATGGATTTTCTAGATACCATTAGGTACAAAATGCGAAGGAAGATCAAGAGAAGAAAACTTTCACCACTGAGTGGGGAATTTTTACATACACAGTTATGCCTTTTGGATTGAAGAATGCACCTGCAGTCTTTTGTCGCATTGTTGTGCAAGCATTTCGAGACTTCATTCATAAGTTTTTGTAGGTTTATTTAGATGATTGGATAATTTATGGGCTAGTGACATATCATTGTGATACTTTAAGACTTATGTTTGAGAGGTGCTGACAGTGGAGCATCTCTCTAAACATTAAGAAGTGTATTTTTGCTACACCCTTTGGAACTCTGTTGGGACATATCATATGTAAAGAAGGCTTGTCGGTAAATTCTGCTAAGATTTCTTTCATTTTGGGCTTAATGGAACCTAATAACTAGAGCGAGGTGGGTGGATTCTTGGAGTACACAGGTTATTATCAGGAAGTTTATCAAAGGTTATGCTAGGATTTCTGCACCCTTAGAAGAATTATTGAAGAGTAAGGGAAAGTTCCATTGGGGTGAGGTGAAACAATGTACGTTTGAGACATTGAAGGAAAGAATTACTTTTGCACCTATTCTGCACTTTCCTTCATGGACCAAACCATTCCATGCACATGTGGACACCTCTGACATGGCCATTTGGTGCAGTATTAGTCCAACTTGGATGAGGGTATTTTTTATCATCCTATTTTATTTTCGAGTAGGAAATCGACCCTAGCTAAAAAGAATTATACAACTATGGAGTGCAAAGAATTGTTCATGATTTATGCGCTACACAAGTTTAGGCAATAATTGTTGACAATTCCATTCATATTTTATACAGATCACATGGCACTTAAGTATTTGGTCAATAATCCCGTTTTACAAGGGCACATATATAAGTGGATTCTCTTGTTCCAAGAATTTGACTTTACAGTAGTGGTGAAGTCAGGAAAGAGTAACTCAAGACCATGTCACTTATCATGGATTAACTTAGGAGAGGATGCCTAGAGCATTGAGGATACAACATCAGATGTAATTTATTTAGATTGAATTGTGCACCCTCTTATTTAGAGGATATTTTTGTATTCTTGCGTACAGGTGTGGCACCTAAAGGGATGAAAACTTTGGAAAAGAAAAAACTTGCTATACGTGTCGCACCTTACATGTTAATTAGTGTAGATTTATACAAGTTAGGCTCGGATGAGGTTTTGTGCCGGTGTGTACTAGAGCATGAGAATATCGCCATTATGGAGGAATATCATGATGGAATTGCATGTCACAATTATGCAGGAAATGCTACAGTGCACAATATTCTATTAGAAGGCATTTGGTGGGAAATGATTTACAAGGATAGTATAGAATATTGTAAGGCTTTTGACCATTTTCAATGCCTTGGAAAGTCTAGGCAAAAAGATGAGATGCATTTGAGGACCATTGTTAGTGCAAAACTTTTTGAAAAATGGGCAATTGAATTTTTGGGTCTTATTTCCCCACCCGTGCACAGGAATGGATCGTGCTACATTATAAATTGTAAATATTATTTGATGAGGTAGATAGAAGAAGCGCCTACAAAGGATTGCATGTCAACTATAGTAGCAAGGTTTATGTGGGCAAACATCATCAACATGTATGAATGTCCACTGAGTCTGACAAGTGATAGGGGAACTCATTTTCTTAATGAGACCATCAGGATACTATTAGCATAATTTATGGTGGCACACAATAAAACAACACCCTATCATCCTCAAGATAATGACACTATTGAGGCTTTCAATAAGATATTGGGACATAAATAGACAAATATTTTTTATGTTGGACGAAAGAATTGGGATGATAAATTCTTTTTTGTACTTTGGGCATACATAACAACATATAAAATAGTGAACAAAGCCATACCCTTTCAGGTGGTGTTTGGTGCGAAGGCTATTCTACCTATGGAATTCATGTTACCTTCCTTACGTACTACATGTGAAGGAGGTCTAGGTGATGAACAAGCACTTGAAGATCACATTAATAAACTAATGCATTTGGATGAGATGTATGCTAGAGTCCATTGGAGTCAGAAGACTGAAAAGGCTAGGTAGAAGGCATGACATGATATGCATATTAAGGATAAAAATATCGATGTTGGATAGATGGTTCTTCTTTATGATTCCAAGTTTTTGTGCCATTCTGGAAAATTCCAATTGCATTGGTTGGGACCATATGTTGTGACTTATATACTTGATTTAGATGCTTGTTAGTTATAGGGATTGGATGAGACATGGTTGTCTAGTTATTTCAATGGGAGTAGGCTGAAGCCCTACTATAAATAAGTCTTCTTGGTGTTTATAATAAGGTAATATTTCCAGTTAGATTATATTTTATTTAATGCATTTCCTTTATATGTGTTTCCTTTCAAAATTGCTATGTTTTGTCAATTTAGTTTAGTGTTTTGTGTAATAAGCATGTTTACACGCCGATAGATGATTAATATCTATTGAGTTCATGTGTAGAGGACCACACATACATTTAGTTTAGGGTAGAAGGAAAGTAAGCATGTGTAGGAGGAGGTTATATTTAAAAAAGACCTTAAGTACTAGAAGAGTGCATGTATTGTTGGTGATGATGGTTGTTGAAAAATGGTGATAAAGTGTTATAAGAAGAATGGTGATAAAAGTTCATGTACAGTTAATGAGCGCACATGGCAATGTGAGGTAGGAAGTGGTGTTGTCTAGTATTTTTTCAAGGGAAAAAAATACATCTGAAGGTGGGGCAGTGATACCCCTATGTCAAAAATTTAAAATCCTTTCCATTCTGAGACACCTCAAGTCTACTCATTCTTAACACAAGGCCTTACTCAGTCCGTGTAATGGTCCCCAATTGAATTTCCATCTAATCCCCCTATGTGATTTAGGAAAGCAAATTCAATCCCCTGGGTGATTTTAGGATCTTTTGAAGAATGCAAAATTTTGAGTAGTATTGGGAAAGGATGTCACTCGGCCTTCCTAGGACTAATGCACTACCTGGAGTGGAATGAAGGAGAAAAATTAAACATGGAGATTCATTCAATTTCTAAGAGCATCCATGAATTTTTTTTGGAATATTTTGGAAAAATCTGGAGGTTTAGGAGTCGATTAAGTGAAAGTCAGTTTTTTGGGCCTAAATAAGAAAAAACTGCAAAAATATACCTAAGCTTCAGGAAGCAATTTAAGGAGTTTTATAAGGGGTTTGGATATAAACAAGATATAAATGGAAATATATTTAAGATAACTATAAGGCTGTGGATTTATATTTTTCGCAATACCTAGGCACAATATGTACACATCAAAATTTTCTCATGTTTAGCTACAATTCCAGAAACAAAATCATACTTCTCAAGGATAAAATTGATGAATAAGGATCTTAAATTCCCAATATTTTATTCATATGTCCACTTAAAGTCAAAATCATACAAAATTTCATCAAAAAACTCCACCGGGAAATTCAGATATGATCACAAACTTAGTCTTCTGGCGAGAAACTAGCATTATTGAGAAAGAAGGGATATTTTGGAGGTTTTTTAGTTATAATTGAAGCTCCAAAATATAACCATTAAACTCAGTGGGTGGTTTACATTCAAATTCATACAAACCTTCCCCTTGAAACTCCATTGGGAACTCGAGATATGACCTTCAAGAGTTCACTCTCAAGTTCTCAGACTTAGTCCTTTTTTTAAGAGGACACGTGTGAGCACTAGGATCCTAATATAATTTCATGTAACTTTCATCCCTTTAGAAATGGGATAAAGGGGAAAAAAAAATAGACCCAACCCTTTTTATCCCCAAGAACACTAATACAACCCCCCCAATTTCTAGTCAAGCCCCCGAGGGATAAGTTTGAGCCTTCCCTCTCCTTGCATGGATGATTGTCAAGTGTTGCGATGAGGTGTGTAGTGGAAATTGATGTCCCTTTCATCCCTTTATAAAAGGGAAATATGGAACACAAAATTACCCTATACCACTTAATCCTTGTGGTTCCTCATGCTCCCAAAGTCAGCACCCAAATGCTTTTTCCTAGCCTCCCTCTCATTCTCAAATACAAATAACTTCATTATCCTCCATCACCACCTATTTGATATCTGAATATTAAAGAATCCATTAATTTCTAACATGAAGAAAAAAATAAAAAAAGGTAGTTAGATACCTCTTAACTTCTCAAGGTTCCAAAGGGCAAAATCGTGTGAAAATTGGAGCGAAAGATCATTGAAATATCTAGTTTCATGTAAACTAGTTTTTGCACTATGAAGTACCTTTTATTTAGGGATATAGAGGGATGTATTATTTATAATTATTCTTCCCTTTCACATGAATAACATCGGTGAAAAAATTAATTGAGATACCTCTTCACTTCTTAAGGTTCTGAGGGGATAAATCGTGAGAAAATTGGAAGGAATGATCGTTGAACAATCTAGTTTCGAGTAAACTAGTTTTTCTCACCATAAATTCCATATTATTTAGGGATACAGAGAGATGTTATTTTTTAATATTATACATTTTCACATGAATAAAATTATTGAAAAAGGAAGCAATGGACCTCTTCAAATATCAAGGTTCTAGTGGGAGAAATCACACGAAAATTGGAGGGAATGATCATTGAAAAATCTAGTTTAGCGTAAACTAGTTTTCATGCCATGAAGTTCCTTTTTTATGGATATAGAGGGCTATGTTTTTTCTCAATATTCTTCTGTTCCGATGAAAATATCATTTTCCCACTTGTGCAAACAAAGGAATTACCTAAAATCCAGTGCATGAAACCCCAAAATAAAACCTACAATTTCAAGATCTATTTTGTTGCAATCTGACACTCATAATCCACTTACTAAAAATAACATGTGTCTGTGGTGAGGCATACCAAAGAAATAAATTGGATAAAAATGGAAATTCATCATCAAAAAATAAGGATTGAAATGTTCCATAGGATTTGAAGGCATCAGGCACATTTCGGTAGAGCCTTTTAGGATTCGACAGGAGTGGACTCTTCATAAACATAATGTTCTCTCTTCTTTCTCTCTCTTATCTTCCCCTAATTTATGTCTCCTCCATGTTCTAATTATTTTTTTATGGGTTCACTTTTTATATATACTTAATGAAATTAATAATAAACTTTATGTCTCTAATGTAAAAGTAACCTTTATGTTATAAGAAGAGACTTAATATTCTCATAGGAAGGTGAATAATCATAAGATACTCAAACACATATGAAAATTCATTGAAGGGTATATGAAGAGTCATTTATATTCCTATAATTTGTAAATTCATTCCCATTTCAAAGGGTTGGTTGTAAATTTTGTATACTCATGAGAGATCACTACTTGTGAAGAAACAAAGAAGATAGCTATTTTTTCTTGGTCCTTTATCTACGTTCTTATACTTCTAACTATGCACAATTTTTTCAAAGAATCAATAAAGAAAGAAGGATTTTAATGAGTTTTTTGGATGAGGGTGTTTTAGAAACTTTGAGTTCTTAATCATAACTCATCTTGTTTCCTTTTGTGAATTTTTTTTGTTCTAATTATATGTATGTTGGAATTTTCTGGTTAACAGTTGTAGGAATCTAATTTTCTACTTGCAATGTTAATCCCACTCTCTTTTTATCACTCCCTTTCCTACTCTCCTAGAAAATTCCTCTCTTATAGGTATCCAAAATATTTCTCCATAGGGTCAGTGGGACTACCCCTATTAGATTAGCATTCGTCATGCCACACATGATTTTTATTTTATGCACGCATAATAAGTGGAACTACACCACCCGAGAAGAGGGACCTAGAATCTCGAACATGTTGGATAGAAACCCATCAATACGTCCCTCAAAATTTTTTATCACCAATAGTTTTTTGTGCCCACTGTGGGTCAGACTTGGTAATATCTGCACCCAAAATAGGACTTCAAGGACTAAAAATAAAATTAAAATTAAAATATCGAAAAACAGAAAAAAATTGAAATAATAAAAAATTGGAGTTGATGGAAATCCATTTCTGAAAGACACAGTGTTTATTTTCACAATTAACCCTTCATATTCCCATTGCCAATTTTCTCAAAGTTGGTTGAAAAGAGATACACCCAGTTTGAACATGTTGAGAGGTGTCATTGATTCCATTTTTGAGTCTTTCCAAAACAAAAAATATCAAATTAAAGATAACCCTTATTTCCTTTCCCAAGCCTCATCTCCATACAGATCTTCAAGAGTTCACCTAGTAATCCTACCCAAACTCTTGTTGATACACCCCTTCCAAATTATCCCATTTTCCAACCTACATTGAATATTAAATTCCCAAGTGAAGATGAATAGTAAACTGAATAATAATTTGAAGAAGCTGAAGAATAAACGATAATGGAAGATGAACTAGGAAGGCCTTAACCCATTGTTCCATGGGGAATAAATACAAGCTCGCTTTCTCTTGAACCCCCTCTTTACATTTTACCAATAGATTCTCACAAGTAATTTCCCAAGTTCAAAGGTTATGCCACACAACTCCCTGAAGATCACATATCGACCTTTACCACATCATGTGGGATTTTTTGTGTCCAACATGAAGATGTCGCTATAATATTGTTCCTCGAGTCTCTCTAAGAAAAAGAAGTAGAATGGTTCCACCTCCTCCCTGCCTGATCCATAACTTTTTCGAATAACATCAAAAGAAATTTTGAGGAGAGATTCTAAATCTACTAATGAATTGTCAAGATCTCCTTGTTCAATTGGCACAAATGAAGAAAGGAGAAAATTAAACTATGAGAGAATTTATGGCTCATTTTGACCGGTTTACTTTGCAAGGATAACAGAAGAGGCTTCACCATCCGAGAAAAATGTTAAGAGATTCTTCATTAATTCTCAATCACCAGAGGTAAGAATATTCCTACGAAGGTTTAAACCAATGAATCATAAAATAAGTGCAAATAATGAATGTTGAACTTGTTGATGATCTCATCCTATCTGAAAAGATCAGGAATCCCTTAAAGGGCAAGGCTGCAAAGTCCTGGAGATGCGAGAACTGTTCCATTTTTATATAAAATTTCAAATGAAATGTCTTCACTAAAGAAGGAATTTTTTGAATGAAAATCACCTCAAATAAATTAAAAAGAATCAGATTGTCTGGAACACCCCAAAGGCTTACCATGGAGGCTCCGCCCATCAATTCAAGTAGTAGAATCCAAGAGGAGGAGGAAGGACTCAAACAAGAAAGTGAAAGTTGAAATTTCCTAGAGACATAAGAAGTAGGTGGTGACACTATAAAATGGAATTATTTGAAGTACCACTTGAGGGATATGAAGATGACGATGGTTAAGAGGCTACCCATTTTATCATGTGCCATGTTTCACCCATTCCCATTCTAAGAAAGGAGCCTCATTCCTCCACTCCTTTTGTAAAGGAATACGAAGGATGAAAAGATCATCCTGTGGCGACTCTGAAAAACAAAATAATCAGTCAAGGATCTCCATTTCTACCTTGCATGGAGTCTGCATTTGAGAAACCTTATCCTATGAGCAAGTAATAAGGTCTCCCTTAATTTCAACTAACTCTTATAACACTTCTTCTAGTTATAAACCTAGATCTACTCATATAAAATCTTGTACTTCAAAGGCTTCTTGTTTTACCTTTCAAAATGCCATGTCTTCTCCACAGACATCAACCCCTACTTCAAAACCTATGTCCTAAGTCCAAAATTAAGTCCCTTCATCCCCCTCATCTACATATTCCTCTTTTGAATTCATAGAACTATGCAAATAAATCCAAAGTGCATATTACTAAAACCGAAATATTTATGGGCTCACCCTGAACAATTTGAGATATTAGTATGATATATCAAGGAATGGTACTTTAACACCCAATGTTATAACCCATAGCTCAAAAATAATACCACCAAACCCACCTATGTGCCCATCCCTCACAGAACAGGTTTTCCACGATTACATAAAAGATAGACAAGGTCCATCCTTTCTACATCTCCATTCTTATTGGAGAATACATATTAAACAATTACATTATAGATTATCGGTGCATTTGACAATGTAATTCCTTTAAAGGTTGATAAAGAACTGAAAATTATTATGAATCCACTTGGTGTCTCTTGTTACTCCATAGAGTTAAAGGAGTTTCCACATATAGGGAATATCAAATATGCAAAAGTGGCTCTTGTTGAGTTTCTAGATAAAAAGCTATCAATGACTATTTTTGTAGTAGACATCCTAGTAAATTTTAGGAATGTTGTTAGGAAGAAGCTTCTACCTAGACTTGGGAGGGAAAATTTAGATGAATTGGTCTTCTTACAACCATACCAATGAAATGAGATACGGAGAAACTTTGCTTCCTATGAAAAATATGAGGTACATAGTGCAAAATTTAATAAGTCCATGAGCCAAAAATTTGCACCAAAATAGCAAGAGGATGAATTAAATTGTCACAACTTAAGAGGAAGGATGATATCCAAATTTTGATAGGACCAAAGCATTCATTCACATAGGAATATTGATCTAGAGGAAGTAGTTTGAAAACTTTGAGTTGCAAGAGGGTACCTCCGAATTTCTGGATGAGGCGAGGTATTAAAAAGGGGAAAATGGTTCTTGTTGAATTTCAAAGAGAGAAATCAGATAATATGCTTACCCAAGATGAGGAGATATTATAATTCCCATTTGGGGATGAAGATATTGTCTTAATCATGCCTTCCATAAAGAAAAATCAAAGACCAGTTTCACAATAAGCCCTCTAAATTTTTTAAAGAACAATTTGTGCAAGATCTCTTAAGAACTGCGAAAGAAACATAGAAGACCCTGAGCTTAGTCTCAAAATCATGATGCAGGCTATGGAGTTGCAAGACAATCATAAATCAAATCCTAATCCCTCAATGATTTGTTACAGGATGGAGAAAATAACAGGAAAATAACGTGATATATATCTCTTGAGCCAATGGATGATGAAGGTGATGATGAAAGCGAGATATTTTATTTACCATTTGAAAAGGAGAACTCTTTCTCTTGTGAAGAAGTTGAACCATATAATTTAGAATCCCTCAAAGTTAGGATTTCTCTTCAAAAGTAAGTGGTACAATGTCATTATGGTAAAAATAAATAAAAAACACTTCCCAATGATTTCCTTGAAGTTAAAAATGGAGATACTTGGAACAAAGGAAAAGGTGAACTTTGGGTAACTTCAAAGAATAATTCATTTCAGGACATTTTGGATGTAGTAGAAGGTACAAAAGATCCTGAGTTGAGTCTCGATCACTTGATTAAAGATATGGCCATACATAATAGGAATGAGGTTATGTATGATTCTTCATGAAATTTAAAAATATTTCATGATGGAAATGAATTAATTTTTGATCCTTCACTCAACACTTAGATTCCTCGTATTAATATGATTCAAAAAGGTGAATTCGATGCTTATTGGAGAAAGGATGTCAAATAACGTTGAATGGGTGGAAAAATAAAACTCAAGGTACTCAATCTATTCAAATAAGAACCATCCCTGGAGTAGTAATGGTATGATAGAAGAAAAAACCAATAGCGTGGATAAGTGCAAAGACAAGATTTCAAAGGAAATAAAGGCAATGGAATCTCTGAGTGAAGACCCAAGTATTAAGAAGCTCATGTAGGCTCACTCCTACAAAGTATACAGGAAAGTGTGAAAGCACATAAATTTCATAAGCAAACTGAGAAGAGGAGGCTAATTTATGGAACTAGTCAATGGATTCGCGGAACATCAACATTCTGTGTTACCTTTTCAGGGGTAACCCCTAAAAAGAAAAGTGCTTCAGTGAAAGTTGGTAGTGCCCTGCCTTGTACCATAGGTGATTTTTAGGTTTGTTTTTCCCTTTTTGTTGTCCATGTTTTTTCCTTTCTTTGTTTTGTGAATTTCCTTCCTTGTTTCCTTCCTTGTTCTGTGTGCGTGTGTTTTCTTCCTTGTTATCTCTCTCTTATACGTTGTACACAACTCCGCAAGGCCCAATAGATAAGGCACTGGTCAATGTATTATCTACTGAGATTCTAGGATTTCTTATGTCATGTCTTCACTTTGCTCAGTCCATAACACATCCCTAAGCTAGAGCCGGTTGTTGTCCAATATTTTTGCAAGGTCAAAAATACATCCGAAAGTGGGGCAACAATACCCCTGTGTAAAAAAATTCAAAGTCTTTCCTTTTTAAGACACCCAAGGTCTACTCATTCTTAACACCAAGCCTTACTGAGTCCATGTAATGGTCCTCAACTAGATGTATGTCTAATCCACCTAGGTGATTTAGGAAAGAAAAGTTAGTCCCCCCTAAGTGATTTTAGGATCTTTTGAAGAATGCTAAATTTTGAGCAACTTTGGGAAGGGCTACCACTGGCCTTCCCAGGACTAATGCACCCCCGATGGAGTGGAAAGAGGGAGAAAAATTCAACATGGAGATGCATTCAAGTTCCAATAGAATTCTTAAAAATTGTTTGGAAGGTTTTGGAAAGATCGAGAGGTTTTGGAGTTGCTGCAACGAAAGTGGGTTTTCGGACCTAAAGGAGCAAACACTGCGAAAAAGAACATGAGCTTCAGGATGTAATTTTGGAATTTCTATAAGGAGTTAGGAGATAAATAAGATATCAATGGAAAGGTATTTAATATAAATACAAGGTGGTGGAGTTATATTTTTCACAACACCTAGGAGAAATATGTCAACATCTAATTTCTCTCATGCTCAGCCACAAAGATAGAACCAAAATACTAATTTTAAAGGCTCAAATGGATGTATCAATAACTGAAAATCCCACCATAGGATTCAAAATTCCATTTATATTTAGAATAATATACAATTTCATTAAAAACCTCCATCGATAACTTCAGATACGACCTTCACAAACTTAGTCTTTTGGCACACAACTAGTGGTACCGAAAAATAATGGGTCATTTAGAGGTGATGAAGTAATAATTAAAGCTCAAAACCATCAAAATTCAACTCAGTGGGTGGTTTTAAGTCAAATTCATATAAAATTTCACCTTGAAACTCCATCGGGAACTCCAGATACGACCTTCAAAAGTTCACTCTCAAGTTCTCATACTTAGTCATTTTTTGAAGAGGACATGTGTCAACACCAGGAGCCTGGCGGGATTTCATGTCCCTTTCCTACCTTTAGTAAAGGGAAAAAGGGGAAAAAAAAAACTTCCAACCCTTTTTTAGCCCCCAAAACTCTAATATGACCTCTCATTTGCCAGTTAAGCCCCCGAGAGCTAAGTTTGAGCCTTCCCTGTCCCTGCATGGATGATCGCCAAATGTTGCGATGAGGAATGAAGTGGAAATTGATGTCCCTTTCATCCATTTAGAAAAGGTACATATGGGACACAGAACTCACCCATCCCAATTAATCCTCATGGTTCCTTATGTGGCCAAAAGCCAGCTCCCAAATGCTTTTTCCTAGCCTCCCTCTCATTCTCAACTGCAAATAACTTCATTCTTCTCCATCACCACCTCTATGATATTTAAAGATTGCATACTCCATTAATGGCCAGCATGAAGAAAATCAGAGAAAAAATCAGTGAGCTACCTCCTCACCTCTCAAGGTTATAGTGGGTGAAATCGAGAGAACATTGGAGGGAATGATCATTGAAAAATCTAGTTTCGCGAAAACTAGTTTTCAGGCCATGAAGTTCCTATTTTTTAGAAATATGGAGGGCTGTATTTTTTATCAGTATTCTACCCTATCACATGAAGAACATTAGTGAAAAGGGAAGTGAGATACCTCTTCAATTCTCAAGGTTCCATTGGGTGAAATCGTGCAAAAATTGGAGGGAATGATCATTAAAAAATATAGTTTTGCGTAAACTAGTTTTCACGCCATGAAGTCCCTATTTCTTGGGATATGGAGAGATGTGTTTTTTATTAGGATTCTTCCCTGTAACATGAAGAACATCAGTGAAAAATTAAGTGAGCTACCACTTCACTTCTCAAGGTTTCAGTGGGCAAAATCGCACAAACATTGGAGGGAATGATCATTGAGAAATCTAGTTTCATGCAAAATAGTTTTCGTGCCATGAAGTACCTATTTTTTAGGGATATAGAGGGATTTGTTTTTTTTAGTATTCTTCCCCCACTGATGAAAATATAATTTTAAAACTTGTTCAGACTAAGGAATTACCCAAAATTTGGAGTGTGGAACCCTGGAATAAAACCTAGTATTTCAAGACCTATTTTGTTGCAATCTAACACGATAGTGCACTTACTAAAAATAACACGTGTCCATGGCGAGGAATAATAAAAATAGAAAGTGGATAAAAAGGGTAATGCATCATCAAAAATAGAGGATTGAAATGTTCCAAAGGGTTCGAATGCATCAAGATCAATTTGACAGAGCCTTTTAGGAGTCGACCATAGTGAATTCTTCATCAATACAATGTTCTCTCTATTATTTATCTTTTTTCTCTCCACCTTACTTTATCTCTCCTCCATGTTCTAATTTTTTTTTGGGAATGCACTTTTTATATGTACTTAATGAAATTAAAAATAAACTTTATGTTTCTAATGTAAAAGTCACCTTTATGTTATAAAAAGGGACTTAATATTCTCCTAGGAAGTTGAAAAGTTATAAGTTGCTCAAGGACATGAAAAGTCTTCTGGGGGTATATGAAGAGTCATTTCTCTTCCTATAAATTGTAAATCCATTCCCATTTCAAAGGGTTGGTTGTTAATTTTTTATACTCGTGAGAGATCACTACTGGTGAAGAAACAAAGGAGATAGCTATTTCTTCTAGTTCCTTTCTCTATGTTCTTCTACTTCTAACTATGCAAAATTTTGTCAAAGAATCAATAAAGAAAGAAGGAATTTCATGCATTTTTTGGATGAGGAGGTTTTAGAAACTTTGATTTCTGAATCTTAACTCATCTTATTGCCACTTGTGAAATTGTTTTCTTCTAAGTATATGTGTGTTGGAATTTTCTGGTTAATGGTTGTAGGAATCTGATTTTATACCTGCAATGCTAATCCCCCTCTCTTTTTCTCACTCCCTTTCCCACTCTTCTAGAAAATTCCTCTCTTGTAGGTATCTGTAATCTTTTTCCATAGGGTAAGTGGAGTGCCCCTATTGGATCCTTGGCCATCAAGCCACCCAAGATTTTGATTTCATGCACGCATAATAAGTGGAGCTGCACCACCCAAGCAGAGGGACCTAGAGTCTCGAAGACATTGGCTAGAATCCCACCAATTTGTCCCCTGATAAATTTTCTCGCCAACACTTTTGGGTGCCCACTGTAGGGGAGAATTGGCAACATCTACACCCAAAATACGACTGTAAGGTCTAAAAATACAAAAAAAATATATCTAAAAAAGGATCAAAAAAAACAAAATTAAAATTAAAATTAAAAATTGGAGTTGATGGAAATCTATTGTTGAAAGACATACTGTTAGTTCTCACAAGTGACCCTTCACATTCCATAGTTCCCTTTTGCATTCCCATTGCCAATTTTTCTCAAAGATAGTTGAAAGGAGATACACCTAGTTGCACAGGTTGATAAGGAGACATCTTGGTGTCATTGGTTCCACTTTTGAGGATTTCCAAAATCATAAAAATAAAATTAGAAATAACCCTTATTTCTTCTCCCAAGCCTCATATTCATCCGAACCTTCAAATATTTTACCTTGTAATCCTATCCAAACTCGTTTTGATACCCCCCCTTCAAATTCTCCCATTTTCCAACCTCCTTTGAACATTGAATTCCCAAGTGAAGAAGAACAAGAAACTAAGGAAGAATATGAATAAATAGAAGCAGAAACGACAATGGCAGATGAAGCAGAAAGACCACAACCCATTGTTCCATGGGGAAGAAATATAGGTTTGCTTGCTCTTGAATCCCCTCTTCATAGTTTACTAAAAGATTCTCACAAGAACTTTCCCAAGTTCAAAGGTGATGACACATAACTCAGTGAAGAGCACATATCATCCTTCATCACATCATGTGGGAGTCTTGGTATCCAACATGAAGATGTCAATGTAATATTGTTCGTGGAGTGTCTCCAGGAAAAATTTGTAATATCTTGTACGAAGTAGAAGAATGGTTCTACCTCCTTCCTACCCGATCCATCACTTGTTTGAATGAAATCAAAAGAAAGTTCGAAGGGAGATTCAAATCTATTGAGGACTGTTAAGATCTCCTTGTTCAATTGGCACAAATGAAGAAAGCAGTAAATGAAACTATGAGAGATTTAGTTGTTCATTTTGATCGGTTACTCCGTAGGATACCGGAAGAGGATTCACCATCTGAGAAAAATTTAAAAATATTCTTCATTAATGCTCAATCATCGGAGGTAGGATTATTCCTATGAAAGTTTCAACAAAGGAATATAAAATAAACGCAAATAATGGCTGTTGAACTTGATGTTGAGTTGTGGATCTTAATTGCTTCACATTAGCATGCTTTAAAAAATTGTTGGAATACACAGTAATTGACATCAATCAATTGACTGACATCGGTTACCTAGGGACCAAGATTGGTCAACAAAGGAGGAGATGACATCAGTTAGGTTAACTAACATATATTTCATGTGCATGAATGTTTATATTTAACTCACGGGAATTATATCTAATCTTTGTTGTAAAGCTGATCTAATGGTTGTAAATGCATAGCTAAGGTTCCCTAAGTTCGTATATGTATAAATACATGAGAATTAGGGTTAGAAGGTGGTGAATTGAAATTGTTTAATGTAAGTTTCCTTAGAGAGCAAGAAAGAGTAGCTGGTGAGGAGAAAGAATTGTACATCTTGCGAGGTGTGGAAGATCATAGATCTTCATTGTATTTCCTCTAAAAAGAACTAAATAATAAGATTGGTCATTTCTTGGTGGATGTAGTCCACACCACGTAAAACAAATTATATTTGGTGTTATATTTATCTTATTTATTTTATCTTTTGGTTAAATTCTGTGTTTATTGCTTGTATGATTTAATTGATTATAGATCTGTACAACACTAGTTTATGGTTTAACCCCAACAACTGGTATCAAAGCTTTGTTTGGAGGTTTTGTGTGTTGATAGGATTTACTCTTAGAGGGTTTTCTGATTGAGTGGGAGCACATCAATGAAAAAAGACAAAAAATATAGAGTAGATAAATCTGAAGGCCGTAATTATAAATTATGAAAGATGCAGGTGGAGGATTATCTGTATCCAAGAGATTTATATTTACTGTTGGATAAGAAGTTGTCTCCCGAAAACTACTCTACGTTTTCATAGAAAAATTCAAGATTTTTGAGCTCACACCCTTCGTTGGTGTTTAATCCAAGTTAGAGATTCAAGAAATTAGCAAAATTAGTGCCCTAGTGCGGTTTAAATCTCCGTTTTACTTGTTTTGAGAAATCCTCCATTTTTGATTGAAATTGTTCACTTGTTCTATGGCCTGGGTCATCAAATCATTGTTTTTTCCTCCATGCCTTGGGTTTGTGAAGGAAATTCAAAAGTTGGACTCAAAACGATGAAGTTCTCTTCCTCTGTGTACTTTTCCCGTAGTTGGGATGATTGCAGAAAAAGAAGAAGTTTTTGTCCGAGGATGCACAAGTTCACAAGGGACAACTGAGACCCGAAAAGCTGAAATTGCTGATTGTAGAAAAAGTGGAATTTTTTGTCCCAGGATGCGCAAGTTCATGAGGAACAACTAGGACCCGAAAAGCCAAAATTGCCGATTGTGGAAAAAGCGGAAGTTTATGTCCCAGATTGCACAAGTTCAATTGGGACACTTGGGACCCAAAAAGCTGAATTGGCCGAAAAATTCAAATTGGAGCAGCGGGCCGACAGATGAATTTGAGTTTTTGAGCCTCTTCGTAAAAAAGGAAAAAGTCAAAGCTTGAGCCCACAAGGAAAAAGTCAAAGGTGAAGCCCACCGTTGAAAAGTCAAAGCGAGAGAGCGGGCTGGTGGAGGAAATTGAGTTTTTGAGCCTTTTTCCAAAAAAGGTTAAAATGTTAAGAAAAGAGCCACGACCCCGTCTCCAACCAGAATGTGCCACGTGTCCTAGTCAAATAGGAGCAACGAGCCAGTGGAGGCATTTGAGATTTTGAGCCTCTTTAGGAAAAAGTCAAAGTTGAGGCCCACAGGGAAAAAGTCAAAGACAAAGCTTGCCGTTGAAAAGACAAAGTGAAAGAGTGGGCCGGTAGAGGAAATTGAGTTTTTGAGCCTTTTTCCAAAAAAGGTTAAAATTTTGAGAAAAAGGCCATGACCCCCATTTCCAATCAGAAGCAGCCATGTGTCTAAGTTGAAAAGTCAAAGAGGGGTTATGGGCCAATTTGTTCCAAATTTCCAAATCTCTAAAAAATCACAAAATGTAAAGGGCTTTCCTTGTAACTGCTCGAATCCCTTCCTTCCATGTGGATGACCCGATTTTAGAGTTATAGGAGCAAATCTAATGGTCTATATTTAAACTGGCAAATCGAATGTAACAGTTGCTTTGCAAGATCTAGTTTTTAACTCGATGAGCATTTTCTTCACAAAAAAGGAATTTGAAAAGGCGTTGAGGATTTGTGAAGTTGTAATGGTTTATTGCAAAGAATATAATGGCTTCTCGACGTCATTCCAAGGGCTGGCGATTGATTTCAAAAAAGACCAGAGTGCTCTATATCTGGAAAAGAAAGAAAATGCCATTCTTCTTCTATTTTCTCTTCTTCCTCAAATTTCCTCCATTCTCAAGCTATGTACAAACTCTGCTCGAGCTTGAATAATAAAATTAGAAATTTTTACCTTTTTTATTGAGGAATTAATTGGTACTTTGCAACCATTGAGTTTCATTCGCTCATGTAGCTTCACCTACGGATTTGTTTTCTTCTGAATATAAATGCATGTAAATGAAATTTCTAATTAATGTATGTGGGCATCTGATATTCTACTCGTAGCATTAGTTTCCCCAACCTCCATTCTCACTCCCTTTCCCCTTCTCAGACAAAGTTCTTCTCTAGTAAGAAATTGCTAGCTTTGCCACAGGGTCAGTAGAGTGGCCCTGTTGGATATTTGGTCGAAAGGCCACCATTAAAATCCAATTTTTCATGCATGCACATACGGAAGCTGTACCGTTCAAGTAGAGGGAATTAAATTCCCATAGTGTTGGCCTGAAACTCACCAATTTTTCCACAAGACAAATTTTCTCACCAATAGTCTTTGGCGCCCACAGTGGGGAAGATTTTGTAGCATTTGCACCTAAAAACGAACTCAGGGTCATAAAATGCAAAAAAAATATTCTAAAAGAGAAGTTTTTAGAGATTGAATAATCAAACAAACTACATGGATGTAAATCATGGCTATTTTGGGAAATCCTCATATTGTGAGACCTGATTTACTCTTTCACATCCAAGAAGACATTGCTTCTTATATGAGAGAAGCTATCTGGCATAATAGACAAAGTGTCAATCAATACTTCATTGCCATAAGAATTATAGATTTGGAAGAGGAACGTGATGTCGAATTGGAAAGGTGGAGAAAAATCCCAGCACCCAAGAGAAGAGCATAAAATTTCAAGCTAGCTGATAGAAGATACACCTGACAACAGAGACAAGGAGGACAAAATGACCCCATTTTTGAAGAACTTCAAAGAAGACAAGAGTTGCTCAAAATTCAGGGGCCTCCCCTTCGTCAAGCAACCGGTCACGTTGTTTACCTGAGTGTTGCTAATCCTTTGGCCAGTGAATTTCCATACATCAATGAGAACCTTGATGATTTCACTGACATAGAAATCAGAGAAGAAGTTGAGAAAGAGAAGCAAGAGCGGAAGAGGAAATAAGGGCTCAACTTGAAGAAATTAAAAGACTTCAGGCTAAGGCAAACGAGGAGAGCAGCAACAGAGGCCACAACTTTAGCAAGTTGGGAAGAGAGAAATAGAAATAGAATGGGGGATCTTGAGCGTGATCGTGATCGTGATGCCCGTAGGCCAAATGTACCATGGGGAGGAAACACTGGTCCACTTGCTCTTCCACAACCACTTCATGACCTCCCAAGAGGCTAAAGAAAGAACTTCCCAAAATTCAAAGGGGATGGTTCTCAGCTCCCTGAAGAACATGTAGCAGCATTCATCACTGCTTGTGGAGTGTTGGGAGTTAAAGATGAAGATGTTTCAGTTAGGCTCTTTATGGAGTCAATCTAAGAAAAAGTTATTGAATGGTTCTACATGTTGCCCCCAAGATCTGTCACATGTTGGGTAGATATAAGAAGTTCATTTGAACATAGGTTCAAGAGTACAGAATATTGTCAGGATTTGTTGGTCCAATTGTTTTAGATGAAGAAGGAGACCTCTGAATCAAGGAGAGATTTTGTAGCAAGGTATGATAGGTTATCAAGAAGGATCCCAGAAGATGTGGTACCCTCTGAGAATAACTTGAAAAGGTTCTTCATCAGTGATTTTCCATCAGAAGTTGGTTTCTTCCTTAGAAGAGCTCAACCGAGAACATTGAGGGAAGCTAAAGACTTTACAATTGAGACTGATGATGATCTAATTCTTTCTGCCAAAGTGAAAGGACCAAATGGGAAGCAAAAATGTTAGAGTTCAGAATCAGTCACCACTGATCCAATGTTCCAAAAAATGGCAAATGACCTAGTTGCTTTGAAGAAGCAGCTCTCACAAATCACAATGAGGAATTCTCCAAGGAGACCAAATCCTCCTGATAGACCAAGAATTGTTCCACCTCCTCGTAGGCTTTCTCTTTAAGAACCACCAGGCAATGCCATCTGTGACACTAGGGAATTAGAAGAAGGAACAGACATTGAGGAAATTGAAGAAGAAAGCATGCATGACTATACAAACTATCTTGAAATTGAAGAGGTTGGCATGTACAATGGCTTGATTGAATATGTTGATGATGAGGAGGAAGGTGATGAATAAGCTTTAAGTTTTTCATGTGATGTTTTCACTCGTACATAGTCCAAGAATGGTGTTTCAGCCTCAACAGTTGCATCTGAGAGTAGGAAGAACAAAGAAGATAGCTTTTTAAAGCCTTCTCTAAAAAATATCATCAGCAGGGGATCACCATTACCACCTTCCACGGAATCATCTAGAGAGAAATCTGACTCACCAGTTGTCAAGGATCACACTACTGTGCTAAGTAAGTTATCTAATTCTTCTCCCAACTCAAAATTTGTTAAGAGCAATTCTATTCTAAATGTTGTTTCTGCGAAGAACATCTAAATTTCAATCAAAGGCTACACCCCCATCTCCTTCCAAGCCAATTTCTACATTTGAAAAGGAGAAATCAACACCAAAACTAACAAAACCCCCATCATTTAAATCCTATCTCACTGCTGGAACCTCTTCCTCATCTACCATAACTCCATTTGACTTTGTGGAGCATGTAAGCAAAACCAAAGTGCAACTCTCTAAGATTGAATACCTACAAACACATCCTGCCCAATTTGACAGATTCATCAAGGTAGTTCATGGTAGTAACCCTTTTTCTTCAAGCCCAATCTCTAAAGGAATATTACCCACACCATCCATACCACCTTCTCAAAACATGTTAGCTCTTAGTGCCTCCACCACCAATAGGGTTGAGTCTTTTTACCTTTCACTTCTCATCAAAGGTTTCCAACTAAATAATTGCATTATAGATTATGGGGCCTCAAATAATGTGATGCCAACAAAAGTTGCAAATGCTCTTGGCCTCACTTTGACCTGGGTAAATGGCACATGCTACTCAATGGAATCGAAACAAGTTCCATTGGTAGGAAGGATTAAGGATGCTCAGGTTGTACTAGCTGATTACCTTGACAAGAAGATACTCTTGACCATTTTGGTGGTAGATATCCCAACATCTTTTGGGATGCTTTTGAGTAGAAGTTTTTTCAGAGATCTGGGTGGAGAAATAAAAATGGATTGGTCATTTGCAACTATCCCAGTGAAAGGAGAAATGAAGAAGCTGCTGCCAGTCAGGAAAATGAAATTCAAAGTAAGGAAATCCGATGATCCAAGAGCTAACAACCTCTTTCAAGATTGTGTACTAGGAAACTACTTCCTCACATCACAAGAGGAAGATAAATTGCCACTCCTCATGGAAGAATAAGAAGATCAAATTTGGACAATGGAGTTCTATGGTAGTCATTCTAAAGAAGGTTAAGGAGCTGGTGTAGTATTATACTCTCCCTCTAATGAGGTATATCCTTTTGCCTACAAGCTGCAATTTGATAATACAAACAATACTGCAAAGTATGAAGCATTTATCTTAGGCATGAATTAGGAAGATGAGATGCAAAGGTGATGTAGAAATTGTGGTGAAGTAGGTCCGCCAGCAGTATCTAGTAAAAAACCCTAGACACAGGCACTATAGAAAAAGAGTGTGGGACTGCAATGAATCCTTTGGTGCATTCTCCATTGAAGCTATCCCTAGTGAGCATAATGAAAAGGCTGATTCTCTAGTAGTGTCAGCTTCCTTAGTGACACCTCATCCTTCTTTTGGAAAGGATAAAGTGACCATTGAGATGGTGTTCAAACCTAGCATACCAGATAATGCAAATCACTGGCAGGTCTTCAATGATGACAATCAGCTTCTAGCCTTCTTAGAACAAAGGGATAAATTCAATAATATGTTCTTTGAAGGAAGTGAAAACCCACACCGTGAATCAGTCCCCAAAGAAGAGAAGGAAGGAATTGAGGGAATTGATGAAGAAGGAGTAATCAAACTGAAAGGAAAAAAAACCCAAAGCCTAGTTTCTTTGGAAGACCTCTTTGACAAGCATGGCAGGTTCATCCAAGAGAAAGAAAAACATTCTTCTTGGTGTCCATCTACTTTTGATCAAGAAAACATTAGAACTTCAAAGAATCCAAGGATGGTTAACATTGGTAAATGCTACTCACTAGAAGAGAAGAGACTGTTTATTGCTTTGCTAAAAAAGTACTCAGATGTCTTGGCCTACTCCTATGATGAATTCAAATCTTTTCAGCCAAAGGAAATGCATCAATCCATTCCTTTGAAGCAAGGAGCTAAGCCCTTTAGGTAAAAACAAAGGCCCTATAATCCAAAGATTGCTGATGTTATCAAAGAAGAGGTGACAAAGATGCTCAATTCTAGAATCATCTTCCCCATCCACCATTCAACATGGGTGGCTAACATATTAGGATTAAATATTATTATCCTAATATTAATTATGCATAGTTTAAATTATTTAATTTTATTAATTAAATAATAATTGTTATTTGGTTATATGGTTAATCAACCATATTTGTCTTTTATTTCTTACTGTTATATTGTTGTAAACAATATATTTGTATCTATTCATTTCCTTCTTCTCGGATGTTATTGGAAGCTTGTTTATTCTGGCATTTGGTTGCACCTGTGCAACTTATTCTCCCGGATGTATTTGGCTGTGCAATATCTATAAATATTGCAGCCCATTCTCTATAATTTTTTAGTTGATTGAGATTAATAAAATTGTACAGGCTTCCATCCCTGTTTCTCAATCTACATTTGGTACCAGAGCGAGAATATGGCCCTGTGAAGGTGTGGAAGAGAGAGCAGCAAAGAGAGAGGAGATTGGAGACGTGTTTGTAGCATTTGAGAGCCGGTGCAGCCTCGTGCAAACTCCCAGCCCCATCCCTGCCTCCCCCACATCCTCCTGTTCCTTCCAGGTGCTTGGAAGGCAAAATTCGCTGTAGGCCTATATATTTAAAAAAAAAAGGAAATTCCCCAACCAGGGGTTCTCCCTCTAATTCAGAGGTACATCTAGTGATAGCTACAAGTAGCATGCTGTTGTAATTGGAGGTATGTGTGCCAAATTCATATCTATTTGATTGACATTGTTTTCATCAGCATATACTATGTCATGTAGCAGGGTATGTCAGAAACTCAGAGCCATGTGAAGTGAGAATTGAATGGTGAGAATCAAGATAAAATATTTTGCAGAGGTTTCATAGCATATGATAAGTGTATTCATATTTTTACACTCCTACAATAGAGGGTAAGAGAAAAAAAAAATAGTGAAGAGATAAGACCACTGTCCATGCGGCCTTCTCCACTGTTCACGTGAACCTGCAACCTGCACAGAAGAAAAATCAACAAAACAAACAGCGGCTAAGGGAGAAAACGCGGCCTGTACAAGCAAACAACAAAGGAAAACAGAGGCCAAGGGAAAAAAAAGCGGCCAAAACAGTCCTCCACGCATTTTTCTTGACCCCGCGCGGTTTGCATAAGGAAAAAAACGTTTTTTGGAGCTAAAAAATGCCCTTCTCCACTCGCCCACGCCATTTGCTGTCTCCAATGACCTACACAAAGAAATGCAGGGTTAGTTTGTGATCAAAAACAAAAAAAACGCTGCCAAAGGGAAAAAAATAGTGGCCAAACACAAAAATGCGGCCTGTACAAGCAAAATCAGTGCGTGGAAAGCTAAAAAACGCGGCCTGAGCAAGGAAAAGTGGCCATACAAAGGCAAACAAACAAAATAAAAGCTTCAGATCCATTTTTTAAGCAAATACAACCCTAAATCCACCTTCACCAACATGCGCCACATGGCATCTTCTCAACCAAGTCGCATTTTCAAGAGGTAAGTCAATTTACTTGTCAATAAATACAAGTTGCTTCCTTTCATAGCTCAAGCGCCCTAAGTGGGCAAGTTGGTTAGTGCATGCGCCTTGGGAGTGAGAGGTTTGGGGGTCAAATCCCACAAAAAACACTCAAAAACTCACCTTTTGCATCTGGCGGAATTTTTGGCAGAACTGCTAAATTTAGTAGACTTTTTTGAATTTAGTTACAACTAACTAAATTTAGCGGAGAAATCCCTAATTTAGGGTAATTTTTTTTTTCTCCCATCTGGTCTGTTTTTTCATTCCAGACATTTTTTGCAAAAGGAGACCCATCTAAAAATTGCATTTTCAGCTATTATTTTGCAATTTTTAGCATTTTGGGTCATATTGGGCTCAGGAGGCCACTAGGACCCCGAAACTGAAATTTTTTGCCTGTCATTCAAATTGTATAGTTTTTTGAATGTAAATTGTATACTGCTGCATATTGTACTAATTTGCAGGTTGCCATAGTCAACTGCAAAACTTTGTAATTGCTCAGAAACTGGCAGAATTGTAATAAAAAACAGTAAAATTGGTTCTATAACACTCACGAGATCCTAGATCTCATTCGTAGCGTTCGGTATATACAGTGCCTCTGGGAAGCACTTACGGGTAAAGCTGTCATGACTACTACTGCACTTAATGCCTAATATAGCTGCAACAACGTCGTCTGGGCATCGTCCCTATAAATCGACGGGGAGTAATAAGGTCACAGTGCACACACTATGAACCATCCCATCCGTCTGTGAACGATTGCAAGACATAAACCCAGACTGAGAAATTATCTGAGTATATAGCGAAGTTACGCGTGCATATGAGGATATTTCTTTGAGCCGGGTGTCAATAATCGCACAGACTCCATCAGTACTATCTTGGTACCACGTATTGAATTCTTTCACATACGTTAACGCCTCTTTCACGTACCACCGGGTATATAGAAAGGGCGAGATTCTTCCACGTACCGATGGGTATATTGGAAGGGCGTGTATATAGAAAGGTTCGGTATATCAGACTGACGGTGTATAGATTAGGAGACCTAATACCTGGAGTGATAAGAGCCAAACCCTGTCAATGATCTCTACAAAATGGGCACCAATGCCCCCAAATTTTTTCTTCCGGATTCACAATTTCTCAGAGGAAGCAACTATGTTTCTTGGAAGACAAAAATAAAGACACAGCTTGAGTTTGAAGAAATCTAGCCTGTTGTGACTGGTACTCTAACCAGATCACCAACTGATGCAACACAGCAATGACAATTTGATAGAGCAGATCATAAAACAAAACTCATCATCTTGTTTGGAGTGTCCGATGATGTGTAAGCCCACATTCGAGATGCCACATCAGCAAAAGAATCATGGGATAAGCTCAACACAATATATGAGGCCAAGAACAAGAATGTCATACTCAATTTGCAGAGTCAGTTACATACATTGAAATTCAAGCAGAATGAGAAAATTGAAGCCTTCCTAAGAAGAGTTGCAGAGTTGAGGGCTTCACTTCTAGCCCTAGGAGAAGAGGTCAAAGATGAATCTCTCGTTCCCATTGTTCTGAGAGCTCTACCTTCTTCTTACTGCATTTTTGTCACAACTCTAAACTTGTCAGATATGACAATTAGTTTTGACAAGCTAGTAAACCTACTGCAACAAGAGGAAGCAATGCGCAACAAGGATGATGAAGAGGAGCAGGCACTGTCTTCACATAAAAAATGGAAAGGAAAAGGTAAAGGAAAACCTAAATCCTATCAGAAGTCCCCACATCAGAATCAGTATCATGGGGACGATCAACAGAAGAAGCGATGTCTAATTTGCAAAAGAGGACATGACTTGCAAGAATGTTGGTTTAAAACTTATAAGAAAGGTTCATCAAGCAATTATGGACCACAACAACAACAATCTTACAAGGGACATTCAAACAAATATCACGGGCAGAAAAAGGGGAACTGGAAAAGAAGACCCCACTAGCAAGGTAATATTGCTGAGCAACAAGAACAGTCAGATAATGAAGACTTTTTGTTCACTGCTCGATTAAGTGCACCATCCACGTCATCTAGTGACGTCTAGTATGTTGATTCAGAAGCCACTCGACACATGACTGGCCACAGAGACTGGTTTATTTCAATGAGGGACACGCCATCGAAAAATCATGTTTCGTTGGGAGATGATTCTTCATATATAGTTTAGGGGATTGGAAACATTTCTCTACCCCTTGGTTCACGCAAATGTAGACTATCAGATGTTCTATATGTCCCTGGGTTGACAAAGAATCTTCTTTCGGTCAGTCAACTCCTAGACCACAACCTGAAAATTGACTTTGATAGTCAATCCGACAAGAAAATGTGTTTGATTCGAGATAAATCCAGAGGCTTGAAAATAATTGCAAAAGCCTCAAATGTGGGACGAATGTTTCAACTTGATTTCATTCACAAAAATGATCAAGCACTTGTGGCCAAAAACTCCACCTTAGCCCAGTTGTGGCATCGGAGATTTGGTCATGTAAGTTTCAAATATCTCAAAACACTTCGCCGGTGTAATATGGTACATGGGCTACCATCTCTTCAGAAGGATACAGACAAGTGTCCTCACTGCTTAGCAGAAAAACAACACAGAGTTTCATTCCAAAAGAGTACTTTTCGAGCTCATGGTAAACTTGACCTGGTTCATACCGATCTGTGCAGTCTGATGCAGCCAAGTCATTCAGGGTTCCAGTACTTCATGCTTTGTGTTGACGACTATTCACGGAAAATGTGGATTTTTTGTCTTCGCAAGAAAAGTGAAGCCTTTGAAACATTCAAAAAGTTCAAAGTGGTAGTTGAGAAAGAAACTGGTTGTCACATCAGAACTCTTCACTCAGATCGAGGGGGGGAATTCACCAGTGATGAGTTCAGAGACTATCTACAAACTCACGGGATTCGTCGACAAATGCCTCCTCCACACACACCACAGCAAAATGGTGTTGTCGAGAGAAGAAATCGTACTATCATGGAAATGGTGTGATGCATGATCGATGATTCCGGACTTGTAAAGACATTTTGGGCAGAAGCAGCAAAAACAACAGTGTATTTGTTAAACAGAGCGCCCACAACTACTCTTGATGGAATTACACCACAAGAAGCATGGTCAAAAAGGAAACCATCCATTGCACACCTCATAGTATTCGGGTGCAAAGCCAGCATGCACATACCCAAACAGAACAGAAATAAATTGGACATGAAGTCACAAAATCTCATCTTCATTGGATACAGTGAAGAGACTCTTGGGTACAGACTGATGGATCCTAAGACCAAAAAAGTCTACACAAGTAGAGATGTTGAGTTTTTCGAGAAGAAGGAAGCAGAGACTCCTCCTCCGGACTCGCAAGATGTAGATTTTTCACCCGTTGTAAAAGTTGAAGCTAATGTTCCCTCAGAATATGAAAGTGATGATGAGGATGATGGTGTTAATCAAATAGAACCACAACCCATGGGAACAGTTCAACGTATGCCTAAATGGTGTACAAGTACATTAGGAGATGCAAGATTGGATGCTCCACCGGATACATCCACCCCTGGACCATGGACTCACAGTAAAGCAAGAGATGAAGTTAACTTTTCTTTGAAGAGTAGAGTTATTGAATTAGACGAGCCCTCTACAGTCCAGGAAGCCCTAAAGTCAAAATCTTGGAAAGATGCCATGGATTCTGAATATCAATCAGTGATGAAGAATAACACTTGGCAACTTGTTGATCTTTCACCAGGGAAGAAACCCATTGGATGCAGATGGATATTCAAAACTAAGTACAAAGTAGATGGGACAGTGGACAAGTGCAAAGCAAGACTTGTAGCAAAGGGGTACGCACAGAAAGAAGGCATTGACTATGAGGAGACATTTGCTCCCACAACTAAGATCAAAACGATCAGGATGATCTTTGCTCTAGCTGCACAGTTTGGATGGAAAGTTCACCAAATGGACGTAAAAAGTTCCTTCCTGAATGGAGATTTACAAGAAGAAGTTTACATGACTCAACCTGAGGGATATGTTGTACCTGGTCAAGAAGAAAAGGTATGCAGACTCAGGAAATCTCTGTATGGCCTCAAACAGGAACCCCAGATATGGTACATCAAGATTAATGAGCATCTCGTACAACATGGATTCGTCAGAAATCCATACGATCCCAATCTCTACCTCAAAAAGCAAGGGGGGGAGATGGTGATTGTTGTAGTTTATGTCGATGATCTAGTCATCACTGGCAGTTCAGTGAAGATGATTGATGAAACAAATAAAGATCTTAAGCGATCATTCGACATGACAGATCTCAGGCTTATGCACTACTATCTTGGACTAGAAGTATGGCAAAAAGAGAATCACATCTTTGTTTCTCAGATGAAATATACCAAGACAATGCTCGAGAAGTTTAGGATGATGGATTGCACACCAATTGCTACACCTATGGAGAACAGATTATAGTTATCTCGTTCAGATCCATCTCCTGAGGTAAGTGCCACTCTCTATCGGCAGCTGATTGGGAGTCTCATTTACCTGACCTACACTAGACCAGATATCAGCTTTGCAGTGAGCTATCTATCCAGGTTCATGCAGGAACCCAAAATTTGTCATTGGAAAGCAACAAAGTGCATTTTGAGATATCTCAAAGGATCAGTGGATCTTGGTCTAGAATACAAGAAGAATGAAAACTTCTTTTTGACTGGATATTCGGATTCAGATCATGCATGTAACATTGATGATAGAAAATCCACTTCTGGATTTGTATTCTTTATGGGATCTGGACCAATATCATGGGGAAGTAAGAAACAACACTTTGTTTCTCGCTCTTCCACAGAAGCCGAGTATCGTTCTGCAGGAGAACCTGTCTGTGAAGAGATTTGGCTACGTCGCATACTGGAAGGACTTGGAATACCACAGGACAAACCGACTACCATGTATGTAGACAATGAAGGTGTTCTCAAACTTGTTTGCAATCCAGTTTTTCACGAGAGAACAAAGCACATTGAAGTTCAGGTTCATTTCATACGTGAACATGTGTTGAAGCACAACATACAGCTTCAGTTTTGTCCAACGGCTGAACAACGAGCAAATATTTTCACAAAGTCACTTGCACGTGACAAGTTCGAGTTGTTCAGAGCATTTCTCTCCTCATCTCTTCAGACAATGCACAATTAAGGGGGGGAATGTTAGGATTAAATATTATTATCCTAATATTAATTATGCATAGTTTAAATTATTTAATTTTATTAATTAAATAATAATTGTTATTTGGTTATATGGTTAATCAACCATATTTTCTTTTATTTCTTACTGTTATATTGTTGTAAACAATATATTTGTATCTATTCATTTCCTGCTTCCCGGATGTTATTGGAAGCTTGTTTATTCTAGCATTTGGTTGCACCTGTGTAACTTATTCTCCCGGATGTATTTGGCTGTGCAATATCTATAAATATTGCAGCCCATTCTCTATAATTTTTTAGTTGATTGAGATTAATAAAATTGTACAAGCTTCCGTCCCTGTTTCTCAATCTACATAACATTGTGCCAGTAAGGAAGAAGAATGGGGAAATAAGGATTTTTGTAGAATTTTGAAATCTGAATTAGGCATCTCTCAAGGACAACTACCCTCTTCCAATCATGGAACATATTTTTCAAATAGTCACTGGATCAAAAATGCTCTCTTTGCTTGATGGATTCTTAGGGTACAACCAAATCAAGGTGGCAGAAGAGGACAAAATAGCCTTCACAAAACCTTGGGGCAATTTTTCCTACAACAGAATGCCTTTTGGCTTGATCAATGCTAGAGCCACTTTCTAGAGAGCAATGGACTTAGCCTTCAAAGATTTGAAACATTGCATTGTCATTTACCTTGATGACCTCATGGTTTTTTCAAAGAGGAGGGGAGATCATATCAGTCATTTAGAGAAAGTCCTAGCAAGATGTAGGAAACATGGCATTTCCCTAAATCCAAAGAAGTGCGTTTTTGGAGTCATAGAAGGTAAGTTGTTGGGACACATTGTGAACAAACATAAAGCACACAATGATCTTGAGAGGGTCAGAGATATCCAAGAACTAGCCTTACCAACCAGCAAGAAGGGAGTTCGTTCATTCTTTGGAAAGGTAAACTTCCTTCGACGTTTTGTGCCTGAGTTTTCTGAACTGACTAAGCATATAACTTCCATGATGAAACCTCAAGCAAGTTTCAAGTGGAATAAGGAAGGAAAAAAACATTTGAGGAGATCAAGAAATCCATTGCCAAAGCTCTAACTCTTATATCTCCAGATTTCAACAAGGAGTTCATCATGTATTACTATGCATCAGAACATACACTCTCTGATATCCTTGTTCAGAAAAATGATGAAGGTTTGGAAGCACCCATTGCTTTCATGAGTTGTCCTTTGAAAAATCATGAGTTAAAGTACAAACAATTGGAGAAACTTGCCTACATAGTGGTTAAAGCTATTAAAAGTTTTAGATTCTACATTCTCAATTCCCATACAATGGTGATGGTCCCTGGAAGTGTAATCAAATCCATTTTGACTCAACAAGATCCTAGGGCTAAGAGAGGAAGTTGGATTGCAAAGACCCAAGAGTATGAATTGGAAATTAGACTCTCTAATCTGGTAAGAGGAAATGGTTTGTGCAAGCTGATTGCTGAAGATGAAGCTCTCAAACTCAGCAGGAAGAAAAAGATGGTGTTTTCTCAACCTATTCAGGAGACAGTTGACAGGCACTCTTTGTCACCACTACTGATGAGTGGTTTGTTGACATTGCTTACTACCTCACTTATGGAGAATGCCCTCCTCATCTTGATTACAAACAAAGAAGGACACTCAAGATAAAGGCAGCCAAGTTTGTGATCTAGAATCATGCACTTTACAAGAGAGACCTAGATGGTTGTTTCCTCAGGTGTGTGGATAAGGAGCAGCAAGAAAAGTTTCTTAGGGCATATCATGATCAAGCTTGTGGTGGACATTTCTCAGCAATGGTCACGACACATAAGATACTCAAAGGGAGATATTATTGGCCCTCCATCTTTGCAAACACTCAGGATTGGGTTTCCAAATGCAAAGCATGCCAACAATTTGTGGGAAAGCCACAACTAGCTATATTGCCACTCAGGCATGTGGTGATTGAAGAACCATTTCAACAATGTGGGTTATATTTTATTGGTGTTCTGAATCCTCATTCTAGTATAGGGCATACTTATGTACTCACTGCAACTTATTACTTCACTAAATGGGTGGAAGCCACCCCAACCAAGCAAGCCAGCTCTGAAATAGTCTACAACTTCATCAAGGAGAATATTATTGTTTGTTTTGGGATACCACATAAAATTGTTATAGACAATGCCACCTATTTCTCTTCCAAGGAGCTCAGAGATTTTTGTTATGGCTTTGGAATCTCCCTATCTCACTCTTCTATTTACTACCCACAGGGAAATGGGCAAGCCAAGTCAAGCAATAAGAACATTGTGACAATTGTTTTGAAAGCTGGTAGATGAGAATCAAAGGAACTGGCACAAGAAGTTATATGATGCATTGTGGGTTGATAGGATCACTCCTAAGAAGGCAATAGGTATGTCACCTTTCCAAATGTTGTATGGATTTGAGGTAGAGATTCCTCTCATAATTGAGATGCCAGCTCTCAAGTTACTGCAAGAAATAAAAGATGGTCAATACAAAGACTCCATTGATAAGAGGATCCTCTTCTTGGAGAAGCTGGAAGAAATTAGATGCCAAGTGGTGGATAGAATCAAAGAAAACCAATTTAAAGTGAAGAAGATCTTTGACAAGAGGGAAAATTTAAGAAAATTCAAGGTTGGAGATTTTTTCCTGTTGTGGGACAAGAGAAGAGAACCAAAAGGTAGCCACAGAAAGCTTGATTCATTATGGCTCGGCCCATTCCAAATTCAGGGAACTTGTGGTGAGAATGTTTTTCTCCTCTCATACTTGGATGGAACACCATTGGAATTGCCTTGAAGTGGGAAATACTTGAAACTATATCATCAGTGAAAGCGGGTTGTCCCCCGCCTTGTACCATAGGTGATTTCATAGGTGTGTTTTTTCCCTTTTCTGTTGTGTGGTTTTTGGTTTTGTTTTGTTTGGTTTTTGTTGTGTGTGGTTTGGCTTGTGTGTTTCCTCCTTCTTTCATTATTTCTCAGAATTGTACATGACTCTGCAAGGCCCAATGGATAAGGCACTAGTCAACGTAATATTTTTTGAAACTTGAGATTCTGGATTCTCATGTCGTGCCCTAGCCTTGCCCAGTTCACACCATGTCCCCAAGCTAGAGCCAACTGTCGTCTCCCAAAAACTACTCTGTGTTTTCATAGCCAAATTGATTTTTTTTGAGCTCATGCCCTTCGTTGGTGTTTAAGCCAAGTTAGAGATTCAAGAAATTAGCAAAAGTAGTGCCCTAGTGTGGTTTAAATACTGTTTTACTCATTTTGAGAAATCCTCCATTTTTGATCGAAATTGTTCACTTGTTCTATGGCCTGGGTCGTCAAATCATTTTTTTTTCCTCCATGTCTCGGGTTCGTGAAGGAAATTCAAAATTTGGACTCAAAAAGATGAAGTTCTCTTCCTCTGAGTATTTTTCCCGTAGTAGAAATGATTGCGGAAAAAGCAAATTTTTTTTTCCAGGTTGTATAAGTTCCTGAGGGACAACTGGAACCCGAAAAGTTGAAATTTCTGATTCTAGAAAAAAGCGGAAGTTTTTTTCCCAGGATACACAAGTTCACAAGGGATAACTGGGACCCAAAAAGTTGAAATTTCTGACTGCGAAAAAAGTGGAAGTTTGTGTCCCAGGCTGCACAAGTTCAATTGGGACACTTGGGACCCGAAAAACCGAATCAGAGCGGCGGGCCGGTGGATGAATTTGAGTTTTTGAGCCTCTTTGTAAAAAAGGAAAAATTCAAATCTTGAGCCCGCAAGGAAAAAGTCAAAGGTGAAGCCCGCCATTGAAAAGTCAAAGTGGGAGAGTGGGCCAATGGAGGAAATTGAGTTTTTAAGCCTTTTTCCAAAAAAGGTTAAAATGTTAAGAAAAGAGTGTCAACCCCATCTCCAACCAGAATGTGCCACGTTTCCTAGTCAAATAGGAGCAGCGGGCTAGTGGAGGCATTTGAAATTTTTAGCCTCTTTAGGAAAAAGTCAAAGTTGAGGCCCACAGGGACAACGTCAAAGACAAAGCCCGCTGTTGAAAATTCAAAGCGGAAGAGCGGGCCGATGGAGGGAATTGATTTTTTGAGCCTTTTTTCCAAAAAAATGTTAAAATTTTGAGAAAAAGGCTGTGACCCCATTTCCAATCAGAAGCAGCCACATGTCTAAGTTGAAAAGTCAAAGCGGGGGTGTGCAGGCCAATTTGTTCCAAATTACCAAATCTCTAAAAAATCACAAAATGCAAAGGGCTTTCCCCCGTAACCACTCCAATCCCTTCCTGCCACGTGGATGACCTGATTTCAGAGTTAGAGGAGCAAATCTAATGGTCTATATTTAAATTGGCAAATTGAATATAATGGTTGCTTTGTAAGATCTGGTTTTTAACCCGCCATGAGTGTTTTCTTCACAACAAAGGAATTTGAAAAGGCGTTGAGGATTTGTGAAGTTGTAATGGTTTCTTGCAAAGAATATAATGGCTTCTTAATGTCATTCCAAGGGCTGGCGATTGATTTCAAAAAGACCAAAGTGCTATGTACCTGGAAAAGACAGAAAATGCCATTCTTCTTCTATTTTCTCTTCTTCCTTGAATTTCTCCATTCTCAAGCTATGTACAAACTCTTCTCAAGCTTCAATAATAAAAGAAGGAATTTTTTCCTTTTTGATTGAGGAATTAATTGGTACTTTATGACTAATGAGTTTCATTCGGTCTTATAGCTTCTCCAACGGATTTGTTTTCTTCTGACTATAAATGCATGTAAATGAAATTTCTAATTAATGTATGTGGGCATCTGATATTCTACTTGCAACATTAGTTTCCCCTACCTCCATTCTCACTCCCTTTCCCCTTCTTAGACAAAGTTCTTCTCTAGTGAGAAATTGCTAGCTTTGCCACAGGGTCAGTGGAGTGCCCCTGTTGGATCTCTGATCAAAAGGCCACCATTAAAATCCACTTTTTCACGCATGCACATATGGAAGCTGCACCGTTCAAGTAGAGGGACTTAGATTCCCATAGCGTTGGCCTAAAACTCACCAATTTTTCCATAAGACAAATTTTCTCGCTAACAGAAGGCAAGGCCTGCAAAGATGACTGACGAAGAATGGAAGATTCTTGACAGAAAGAATTTATTGATCTATAAGATTGAGCATGATAACATATGTAGCTTTGAATATAACAGAAGCAAAGAACCACGGTAGATTTAATGAAAGCTTTAGTAAACTTATATGAAAATCCAAGTGCATCAGATAAAGTTTATTTGACGAAGTAATTATTTAATTCTAAAATGAAAGAAGGTGCATCTGTGTCAAATCATTTGATTGATTTCAATTCTATTGTTGATCAATTAAAATTGGTTAATATTCCATTTTATGATGAAGTGAAAGAACTTTTATTCTTATTCTCTTTGCTAGATAGTTGGGATAATTTGGTAATGGTTGTTAGTAATACATCATTACTTCTAATATTTTAACTGTTTGATGATATAGTTAGTATAATCCTGAATGAATAAATACGTAGGAAAAGTACAAGAGAATCATCTTCTAGGAATGCTTTGAGTATGGAAATTAGGGGAAGATCTAAAGAGATCCAAGAGAAAGAAGAATGGTAGAACTAAGAATGACATATCTAGATCCAAAGTGAGAGATATAATCTGCTAGAATTGTGGAAAGAGAGGACATGCAAAGAAAGAGTGTTGGTTACAAAGAAAATAAAGAGAATATACCTGACAAAGGTAAAGATCTAGGTACCAAGAGGAAAACATTGCAAGTGAGGTAATTCAAGATGATCTTATTCTCTCCTTGGATAATAAAGTAGAATCATGGGTTTTAGATTCTGTAGCTTCTTTCCATGCTACCCCTAATAATGGTTATATCAAAAATTATATTAAGGGTAATTTTGGAAATGTTTATTTAGGAGATGATGAACCATGCATGATTACTGGTAAACGGTGATGCTCATCTTAAATTATAGAATGGAAATACATGAGTATTGAAAGATGTGAGGCATGTGCCAAGCCTAAAGAGAAATCTAATTTCTACAGGGAAATTAAGAGAATCTTAATGACATGGTTACATTCACAGACAAATCAACTTGGAACCTCCTCCATGGGAGCCCTTAAACTTGTAGCAAGTGTTAAGAAGGTGATGAACATTGTACTTGTCTACATGTGTTGCTGATTCCTTTTCTATGTTATCTAACACCAAATTTCAGATCCTAAGCAGGTGGAAATATCGACTAGCCCATATACAAGTGGATAAATGAAGTACCAAGGGATCTTCCCCACAAGTTAAACATGTAAATTTAACAGAACCCTTTGAAACATAGATCAATTGATGTATCTCGTTAAGCTAAATATTTATCATTTGGAAAGTATCATAAAGTGAGATTCTCAATACCTTATACGACTACTCAACATTATGTGCACATAGTAGCTTGTTCATATCATAATATTTTACTTGTTACCATCGCTAGGTCCACACTTCTCATCGTTCACTACCCTTAATACCTAAGTGACTTCTTATTGATGATGCCATATTTGAAAGGATCACCCACCCTTATTGTATTTAAGAATAGGTTTTCCCATCCTATATTCTCATGGGGACTTATATAAGGGCTATGTGTAGCCCATGCAACATGTCCTCACATGGCTATACGAATATCAATAGTAAGTCACAATAAAATACTTAGCCACATACACTCAATTCCCTTGTATCACAATAAAATATATATCCTTTACAACATCACATATCTTTCCCTAATCATCAAATATTACTATATAACATACACCATCCAAAACCTTCCTAACAACTAGATCACATCATCAAAATTCATAAGATTCCTTGTTGATCCTTTAGTGCACAACATAATTCAACATCTCCTCTTTAATATTTGAGGAGTACAAATATCTCTTTCTTAGATAGTTATTCTTAACTGAGTACAAATAAAAAGCTTACTCTACATACATTGGAAGATACTAGTCCATTTCTGGGGATAATATGATTAGTTCTTCTTCTAGGATCTAAGGCAAAGAAGGCCCTTGGAAAAACTTACTACTACCGTTCCATTGGAAATTGAGTCTCTATGTGATTCTATAACACAGCTCTAAGGATGGGACCTTCATCATATTTTAAAGTTGATTCACCTCCTCAAGAGCTTCTCATTGAATAGATTTCATTCTATCCCCTTTCTTGTACATAATTATACACTAGAAAATCTAAAAACACTAACAAAAAAGGTAATTTTTTATAAATATTTTCAAAAATACAATAATCAAGACCTATTTCTCTAGCATACATTGTTATAAATTTACATTATACATGTGTTTTTATCATTATGGTAAGATAGATAACACTTTTATTCTTTACACACATGTGTTCATAGGGTATATTGAACAGTTAAAGGACATACAAATCAATACATGATTATGGAAGCTATCATGGTTCCTTACATACTTATTCTAAGGGAATCCCTTTGTACACTATCCAGGTGTTATGAGAATCTTTATAGTGAACTTTCTTTGTACACATCCTTGAGGTTGTTATTATTTCTTTATAGTGAACTTTCTATATATCACTCAAAGAGAAATCTCATTATGCTTGATTATATATAGTGTATTTTATATATTTCAATCTTTCGTCACTGAACAAGATGTGGGATGTTAATGCTAACGCATGTATCTTGTGTACAATACCTTACAATTTTGGTGTTGACATGGATGAGGAGATACAATCCTTGGAAAAGAATCCGACATGGGATTTAGTCAAGTTGCTAATATGTAAGAGGAAATTGCAGAACAAGTGGGTTTATAGGATCAAGGAGGAAGAGGGTGGAATTTACTTTTTTACTAAGCTATGATTATGGCCTAAAGGGTCTTATTTGTACTTACAACACCATGGACGCCCTATATTTATGGTGAATCATTATTTTCTTGTGTGATAAATGCATTCCATCTTGTTTTGAGGCCTAGGGGACTTGATTGTCTTGTTGACACCATGAATATGTCCCATGTTTATAGGCATCAAGCCTGATGTTACATGACTACTATTTGAGCTATTATGGTGATTTGGACTTACATATGCATCTAATATTGTTGATTACTACTAGTTTCTTGGTTGAAAAGTGAAGTTTAAGGAGAAACTTGTGTGCAGGTTGAAAAAGATCTTGTATGGTATCAAGAAAGCTCCAAGGCAATGGTATATGAGGTTTGATAGTTTCACACATGAGTATGGTTATATGAGATGTGAATATGACCATTGTGTTTATTTCAAGAATCTTTAAAATAAGAGTTATACTATTTTGTTATTGTATGTGGATGATATGCTAATTATCAGGATCTAGTATGCATGACATAGGTGATGTTAAATAAAAGTTATACTCACACATTTGAAATGAAGGATTTGGGAGTTGCAAAGAAAATATTTGGCATGAAAATTCATAGAGACAAGAAAAATAAGAAGTTGTATTTGTATCAGGAGGATTATATAAATAAGGTGTTGAAACGATTTAAAATTCAGATGTAAAACCTATAAGTACACCTATGGTTGGACACTTCAAATTGAGAAAATATCGGTGTCCTACATCACATGAGGAGGTTGAGTATGTGGCATGAGTTCCATACACTTCAGTAGTTGGAAGTCTTATGTATGCCCTATGGTTTGTACCAGACTAGACATTGCACAGGCAGTGGAAGTTGTGAGAAAATTTATGGCCAATCCAGGTAAAGAACATTGAAAATAATTTCCAATGGATTCTCAGGTATTTGAGAGGGACATCCATATCATGTAGTTATGGTGGGGGGGTCAGATACGTCTTTATGTGGCTATGTTGATTCGGATATGGCTGGAAATTTGGATGGTAGGAGAAGCACAACTAGATATGTATTCATAGTAGGTGTGATGAGGAGTTAACTAGATTTCAAGATTAGTAGAAGGTTGTGGCCTTGTTTGCTACAGAGGCCAAGTATGTTGTAGCTACATAGGCTAGAAAATTCATGATATGGATGAGTAGGTTCATGCAAGAATTGGGAAAGGAGCAAGAGGATTTTAGGTTGTACAATGATAGTCAAAGTGTGATTCATCTGGAAAATAAATCAGTGTTTCATTTAAGAATGAAATACATTCAGTTGATATATCACTTCATACGATAGGTGTTGGAGGATGGGAGATTGAAGTTGGAGAAAATTCATACAAATAAGAACCTATAGATATGCTAACTAAGCCATTGGAAAAGGAGAAGTTGGAAAATATTCACTCCACTTCTATTAGTCTTCAAGTTTGAGACTTGAAGAGGGAGAAATGGGCCAAGGAAAAATATTTAAGGATGGAGTTGTACGTGCAGTGTAATAATTTATCTCCAAGTGGGATATTGTTGAGTTGTGGAGCTTAATTGCTTCACATTAGCATGAATTTAATAACTTGATGGAATACACAGTAATTGTTTTCGATTGTATGATATGGTTATCGGTCACTTGGGGAACTGTATCAGTCAAGGCAAGGAGGAGTTGACATCTGTTAGGGTAACTGATGATGAGTGCATTGTTTGGCTCATTAATATCATTTATTTAGGCTGGAAATACTCTTTTTGATATGACTTATTAGTATATGGGGATGTTTTGTGTAGTTATATCTTAGTAGGTTTTATGCATTTTCCTTGCTATAGTTTATGAAAACTGATTATCACATGAACCTCCTACTAACTGTCTTTATGAGATCAAATGTGATGATGTGTCCAGGGAATGATGGAAGTTGCTGGTGGATAAGAATCCCAAGTTCGAAGTATGTGGCTGAAGACTGTTTCCATCAAGTTGACCTACTAGCCTGGGTGTGATCCTAACAGCCCATAGAGATTTATGTGTTTTAATTAGAATTTGATGGACAGTGTTTAATTTTGCCTGATATGGCGGATCTTGTAACCAACATTATCTATATGAAGACTTTGTCTTCAGAACTTGGTAGTACCACTTTTTTTATTATTGAAGGAGATTATTTGCATACAGTTCTGGATATGTTTTCTATGTTATGAACTTATTTCTAAGTTAATGAAAGCCATGAAATTTTGATAATCATAAGATATTAATCCCTCTATCATGAGGAAGAGCAAGGTCCCACTTAACCAAGGAGATACGAGGTTACTTTGAGTTCATGCATCCAGTTCTTTGATTAGATTTACTGCAATTGTCATTTGATAAATCTTACATGCATGCTTTGATTAACTGTATCTGCTTTCTCCATTACTTCTTTTACTTAGAATAGATGATTTTGTTATGCAAATCTAGATGCTTTTGTTATGCAAATCTAGTTAACGAATAGTCTTGCTTTCTACTAAATTTCCATTTAGTCAGTTGTGATTTCATTTGTTAAGAATAAGTGTGTGCGTATTTCATTTTACACTAGAAGATTAGTTGTTAAAATTCCTTTCATTACAAATACTTGAATTCCGTAGAACTGTATTTAATTTCTGTAGATTTGAACTGCATTTCTATAGAATAGTCACTAAACTAAGCAACCCCCCAACAGACCCAACGTATAACTGTTTCTCCTAGACTCCATTGCATATTGCCTAGGACACAACCTTGGTTTAGAATGACACTGACAAATATTATGTCAATTAAATGATTGGAAGAATACGACGACCCATCAATTGACGTTAGTTTCTTTTGCATGAATGCTTATATTTAACTCACGAGAATTAGATCTAATCTTTGTTGTAAAGTTGATCTAATGGTTGTAAACGCATAGCTAAGATGACCTAAGTTGGTATATATATAAAGGCATGAGAATTAGGGTTAGAAGGTTATGAATTGCATTGGTTGAATGTAAGTTTCCTTGGAGAGAAAGAAAGAGTAGCTGGCGAGGAGAAAGCATTGTACATCCTGTGAGGTGCGGAAGATCATAGATATTAATTATATTTCCTCTGAAAATAATTGAAGAATAATATGGTTCATTTCTTGGTGGGCGTAGCCTACACTGGGTGAACCACATTATATCCGGTGTTATCTTTCTCTCTTTTATTTCATCTTCTGGTTAAATTTTATTTTCATTTCTTGTATTCTTTAATTGATTATAAATATGTACAACATTGGTTGATGGTTTTACCCCAACACTTGATGATGATCTCATCTTATCTGGAAAGATCAATAATCCCTCAAAAGGAAAGGCTAAAAGTCTTGGAGACGAGAGAGCCAATCCATTTTTTCCATGGGCATACTAAATGAACCTCACTACATACAGTTCCATTCACTAGAGGGGAATGTGGCTCCTTCTATCCATCTTGCACTCCATTCCATCCATACACATCATGTTGCATATCTTGGTTGCTTATACTCTTACTTACATTTGCTAGTGTATATTCACTTATTACACATGCTAGCTATATCTCTTATATGTCATTATATTTATCATGCACACATGTGCATTCATGCCCTTTTCTAGTCGTGATCATAGATATAGGTTTCTTATACGCAACATGGATGCTCACCTCCTACCACTCCTACAACGGTTGCTAGAGGCATCCACATTTGTCTCTTATAGGTGTTATCATTTCACTATGTACTTAGCACTTTACATTTCTTACTTATACATGCTTTTGAAATATGGGTTATCTTTATAACGTGTTAATGGGGGGTTTCATGTACAAAATTTGTTTGTAGGATTATTTTCTTCAATGGTTATCTGTTGTTTGTACTTGTTTGTTTTGTTTGCTATTGTATGCGGACCTTGCCCTTTGTTTGGTGTGCACATATGTTTGTTGTATACAGAATGATGGGTCGTTTTATTCTCTAATCATTTAACTAACAGTTTCTTCTACTAGTGTCATTATAAAACCAGGGCTATGTGTCCAAGGCTATATGCAAAGAATCTTTATGCAATTCAATTGTTCGGTGGCTCCTTTTGGGGGGTTTTGGTTGTTATGTTTCTCTCTGTCTCTGCTAATATATAGAAATGTAATGCTAAAATACTGAAACAACATTACTGTAATGAAATGATTTTAATTGAAATAGTTTGATGGAATTAAAATGCACACACCAAATCAATATAATAGAATTCAAATAACACACACTCTGAATTAAAATGACACACTCAGAATTGAAATTGCATGAACGGAAATAACACACGGAATAGAAATTACAGTAAAAGAAATAAGTAATTACATTCAAACTGTAACTTATTAGAAACCACGAGCATGCATAAACGTAAAATCATCTAGTCACCTTGGTCGAGTGGGCCCTTGATCTTCCTTGGGACGAAGGTAATATCAACACCAAAGGATATTCAAAACAACATCTAATATATTGATTATGAAATGTTTAACATACTTAGTACATAACTGGAAAATAGATACTAACTGTTATAAACTGTATTACAGATTACCAACATCAAATACTACTAAATTGTTCTTCAAGGAGATGTCTATATAGACATAGTCGGTTACACATCATGCCAAAATTATAGGCACTAAGTTCTTCCACTAAAAACCCTATTAAATTTCATTAAATCCTATGGAACTGCTAAAAACAAGATCCATTTTTATAGGCTATCAATGGAAAAATTCTTCCATGACTGCATGATGGCTCCAGACTTGGAATCCTTGATTACAATTCCTAGCATTAGCAGTAAATGTCCACTATTATCCTGCACATGTCACCACATTTCAATCACATAGGTGATTAGTGGGAGGTTCTACGGTTAACGAGTTGCATGTAACAAAACAAGAGAAATGCATTGAACTTATTAGGATATAACTATATAAAGCATCCCCATGCACTAATTAATCATATTTAATGACAAATCAATAATCACATAGATGATATAAACAAGTAAAATAATACACACATCATCTCGTCTGTAATTTAGCTATTACATTTCCCTATGCAACTCATCTTTTCATTGCCCTAAGGCCAAGCTGTTATGCCATATCATATTCCTCAAACTGATCGACATATTATTTCCTGCTTCCTTTGCATCCCTGATTGTTTGAAATAAATTCCACCCAAGCTGTGAAACTATCATGTGAGTGGGCATCATTATTCTTCCTGGTAGTAATCAGATTTAGGAGAAGAGGTGGCCTCACCTATGTTCCAACCCACTCATCACTATATTCCTTGTCATTTTTCTTAGAAAACTACCAAATTATTGTAACCAATGCATCACCCCTCCATATACACCAACTGAGATTATTAGGGGATATAAACTCCCTCCTTTTTAATGGAAAGTTTAAGGTATCCCATCTTCTATCATAAGCCTATATTTTTGCACCAAAATGGTATTGAATATAGGCCTCAAAATCCTGCACACATTTCAGTAGAATCTTTGAAGTATTTACGCCAACACTAGCCTGTTAATAAAGAGATCGAAATTTTTTCTTCATGCCACATCATTGTGATGAGTAGGCCTAATGTAGAAACCTATGGTGTGAACTATTTGAGTGAAAATGCATGTTTATTCACCCCATGTAATTTTGTTCCTAAGTAAGGAATGAAAGGACTTCAGCTGAAAATCTCCCACAAATAGATTAATAGAGAAATTAGACACATTGGTGACCAACATGTTATGGAGCTAAAATTCACACAAATGATTTTGTATCTCAAGGGGTACTGTTTTGATAAGTTGACAAAAATATTTTGCCATCAAGAGATTCATGAGGTTATCGACAACACATTCTTATTAATTTCCAAGCATAGAATCACTCTTGGACAAACATGTTATAGACAGAAATTTTTTTTTCCTACAGGCTAGAATCTTACAAGCCAACAGACAAACAAATTATAAAATAGATTCTAACTTCTTATTCTCATTTGCATTGGCCTCAATCTCCTCTTTTAACTTTTTATTTTCCTTTTTAATGCTTTATTTCAAAGAGATAACAGATTTAAATCATCCCACACTTTAAGGCCTATATCTCTTTGTCTCTTGAGATTGCTAACCTATACCTTTAAAGCAATAATTTCTCTCACTTTTTCTACAGTTCTTTGTATAAATGCAGTTTGTAAAGATAAGTTGGTTTCTTGCATACCTTTTGAATTTTCCTTCAAGAAGGAAATTTTGTCTAGATAACACCTTAGTACATCATCTCTATGTGATTCCTGGCCTCCAATCTCCATTACAACAAATTCTGGCACCGGGGTCTGTATGTATGGTGCTGAAGGCATTTCTGGAGCACCTAACTCAGTTTCTGGTGCTGCAGAAATATCTGGACTCTATGTTGTAGGGATAGTTATTGTGAATATATCATCCTTATATTGTTCATCAGAGATAGTTGAGGTACCAACCTCTTCCTTCTCCTCCACAATGGGAGTAGGATCTTCATGAAAAAATTCCGTCCTAGAAACTTCAGGTCTCTGTAAAGTACAAGACCTTCTTGGCCTCAATGAAATAAAAGAATGAACTAGTAAAGTGATTTTACCCTTAGAATTTTATGGCATAGAAGATGGACTATCTTGACTACTAGGTTCTTCCACAATCTCCTGTGAAGGGCGAGGAGCCGAATCGAGCTTAGGTAAAATAATGGGAGATGGTCCCTTCTTGATTATCTTTTGTTTGGAACTCTCCCCTGCACTTAGTTGTTTGATCCTTCTCTTAGGTCTGTAGAAAACCTGACGTGAACAGATCAATTGAATAAGCCCTGGGTGTTTCAATATAGCCCTACCACCTCCATTTTTATATTTCCATCCCACTTTAATGATTGCATCAGCTAAATATTCAGGTCAATTTACCTTGAGTGTAGGGTTTATGCAACCTTTCTTCTATTAGAGTAGGTATTTACCTTAGCTCATGTTCACCTAGGTACTTATTTACCTTAATTGTATTTATCCTCACCCACTTATGTGTGTGGATATTTATTTTTATTTATTTAGATATTAGGGGGATATTATCTAGTTATTAGGTATAGTTTTTTCCTTGATCTATGATATTGACTAGTTCTTTCCTTGATCTATGGTATTGACTAGATCCTTGATGTCTAGTTCTATCCTAAATCTATGGACTTAACTATTTCTTTGATGGCTAGTTCTTTCCATGATTTATGGATTGATCTACGACCTTGACTGGTTCTTAGATTGTTATTCCTTGCTTATATAAGCAAGGCCCATTCTCATTGTATTTCATTGAGTTCCATAATAATATATGATATTGCTTCTCATTTGTTTGAAAATGTTTTATGTAAAGTTATTATTGTGAATTTATTTCATCTTATTGATCATGGTGTTTGATTAGCCTTTGTGTTCTTGGCTTGGTATGATCTGATTATCATTCCTTTTATCTTTAAATGAATTAAAAATCTTCAAGAAATCCCCTCCAAGCACAAATGGCTTTCCTTCATAGATAAAGTACTTGTTGACCCATTTAGCAACTTCCTTCCAAATACCAGGAAAAATTTCCCGCTTAATTCCCTTCTGAGTACCATATGAAATGAGGATTACTTCTGGAAGATCTTCTCTGTCCTCATGAAATAGGGGAATTATGTCTTTAAGAGTAACATTTTTCATAACCTTAAGACCAAAGTCTAGTAAACCAGATAGGTTAGAAACAACTTGACTACTTATTTCTACTCTTTTTCCCCCAATTCATGAGTAGGTGGCTTCAAAATTTATCAGAAACTCATCAAATAAATTTTCATCAAAGCCCTCAAATTTCCTAATAAATTTTAGCTAGCCAACATCATAAAATCCCTGGGAAATTGCAGCATTTCGGAGCAGTGGGTTTGGATAGTCTAGTTCAGATTTATTCTTCTACCCCATTGTATAGACGAATTTCGATAGTTGTGCAGAATAATGATGTTGTGTTCAAACTCATAGAGCAATGATATGAAGATTTTGGTGAGTGAAAATTTGAAATATACCACAATTTTTTAATTTCCTTAGGTCGGTGCAAAATTGGCGGCATGAAACATTGACAGGACCATGTATGTGTGGGAATTTTTAATTCATGGTATGGCACACACCCCATCATATTGAATAATAATTCCACCTATCCTTATTATAAAACATCCCATCCTTTTCTTAGAAATTCAACACATGCGGTATCATTGATAATTATGATTCATTACACCCCACTCCACGTCACAATATTTTGAATGATATTCCCAATAAAATGCATTAAAAATTGTGTATTGATTTAATCATGCTACGTAAATGTGATGGGGGATTGCTTAAAAATTTAATATCCGTAGTGAATTAAAATGCACTTATCCTTTCTAGCTTAGCTTCCTGATATCCGTAGATTTCCACATACTGCGCTCATAGATAAAATTTGAGTAGTGTACATTCTAACTATAGACATACCCACCCTTATTGAAAGCATGAAACAAATTAAAAAAGCTACAATATGAGGGAAATAATATCGAAAGCATGATCATAATTCTTTATTAAAATTTAAAAATGACTACTCATGATGGGAAGAGCCAGACTCCTCCATTGAATCCATTTACTCGCAAAACAACATATCTTTGCTGAAGGTTTCTTTATCTAGAGGATGTTGATACATCATTAATCTATGCCCATTCACTAGAAGAGTTCTTCGGTCTCCATCAATGGGAAACAATCTCATAGAGACGTTATCAAACACTTGTTCAATTTGGTATGGTCCCAACCATCTTGTCCTAAGCTTTCTTTTGAACTGTTAATACTTTTAGTCAAAAAGTAAGACCCAATATCCCTCATAAACTTCTTATATTTCATATGAGCATCATGCCAATATTTTACTTGATGTTGAATAATCTCAGTTTGTTGTTGTGCCTTCATCCTCATTTCGTCCAACTCATTTAGTTGCATTAATCTCTCACATTGTTCTTCGTCCAAATCGATGCTAACTTCCATTGTTGTCGTCCAAGTCTGCAATTCAAAGTCAATGGTTAACAATGACATCTTCCCATACACCAGTTCATATGGGGAGAAACTAGTAGTGGTCTTACAGGTTGTATTGTAGGCCTAAACCACTTCTGCGAGTTTTGGTACCCATTTTTTTCTATCAGCATTGATAACTTTGGTTAAAATATTATCCAGATCTCTATTTGTAACTTCTACCCACCCATTGGATTGGGGTGATATGGTGATGACTTCCAATGCTTGATTCAGTAGATCTCTAGGAAAGCCTCAATCATGATAGACACAAATTGAGGTCCCTGATTAGATACAATAGCTCTAGGTGGCACCAAATATCAGCATAACCATGCTGTACAAAACGTTAGCTATAACATCTTCATTGGCAGGTGACAATGCTTGAACCTTGGCGCACTTTGTAACATAATTAGTGCACACCAATAGTTACACTTTCCCAAAGTATGGGGGATCAAAAGGTCTAAAAAAATCAATACCCCACTTCTCAAATGGTCCTATGACCAGCTGAGGATTGAGAGACATTTTTATGGACGATGTAGGCTTTCCATTCTTTGACATGCATCACATTGCCACACGTACTTCTTGATAGACTTGTGAAGAGAAGGCTAGTAATAGCTAGCTCTAAGAACCTTGTGAATTGTCCTATTCACTAAGTAATTTACTACTCCAGGATCATCATGAAAATCTCTCAGTATTTCATATACTTCATTCTCATGAACACACCCGTGAAGAACCATATTAGAACAACATTTAAATAAAATTCTGTTACACAATTTATATGTTGAGTTGTTTTTAACTAATCTATTTCATTCCTTATTGGTAATGTAGGTTGGAAAATTCCCTATAGTTAGGTAATTTGCAAGATCAAAAAACCATGGAGGATGAGTTGATATTACAAACTAGTGTTCATATGGAAAATGATCCTAGACTACTTCTTCCCCTGAAACATTCAATCTTGAAAGGAAATAAAAAACAACGTTAGTCTTTCCTGGCTTATCAATAATTGTTAAGTTAAATTCTTGCAATAAGAGTAACCATCTGATAATTATGCCCCCCACTACTAGTTTATTCATCAAATACCTTATGGAAAAATGGTTAGTATAAACAAAGATTTTGTATCTAGTAATATAATGTCCGAACTTATTCATACAATAAAAAACAATTAAAAATTATTTTTCCATACTGGTGTAGTTTTTCTCTATAGGTTTTAGATTCTTGTTGATAAAATAAATGGCATACATCTGATCTTCTTCACCCTTTTGTCCAAGAACAACTCCCATTGTTGCATTAGACGAATCAATGTGAATATGGAAAGGCTTCCCCCAGTCGAGTCCTCTTAAGAATGGAACTTTGTGGTTAGCTTTTCTTTGATAATCTCAAAAGCATGTTGACATTAAGGAGACCATTCAAAAATACAATCTTTTATCAACAAAGAAAACATATGAGAAACAATTTTACTAAAGTCTTTGATGAACCGCCTATAATACCCTACATGTCCAAGGAAACTCTTGATGTTAGTCTAATTTTTTGGCATAGGCAGCTGAGTAATTACTTCAATATTTTTGGCATAGACCTATATTCTTTTGGTAGAAATATGATGACCTAATACAATTCCTTGATCAACCATAATCATACATTTTTCATGACTCAAGGAGAGTTGGTTCTACTCACATCTAGTTAATACTTTTTCAATATTGTTCAGAGATTCATCAAAAGTGCAATCATGGACAGTGAAGTAGTCCATGTAAACTTCAACACAATCATTTGTAAGATCTGTGAAAATGGCCAAAACTGCTCTCTAGAAAGTAACAGGTTCATTACAAATCCCAAATGGTAGGACTCTATAATCAAATGTACCCCAAGGACAAGTGAAGGTGGTTTTATCCTGATCAGAAGGTGCAATACTAATTTGGTTATACCCACTAAACCCATCTAAGAAGGATAAATATTTCTTACCTACAAGATTGACCAAAACTTGATTAATAAAGGGTAGGGGAAAGTAGTCTTTCTTGGTAGATTTATTAAGTTCCCTATAGTCTACATAGATTCTCCATTTACCGTTTTTATTGGGAACTATAACTAGTGGTGATACCCATTGACTATCAGATATAGGATAGATGAATCCTACCTTCAGCAATTTTTCTATCTCGTTTTTGACTATGTCTCTAAGTGCTAGATTAATTCTTCGTTGTGGATGTCTCACATGTTTAACATCATTGGTGCAGATATGGTGAGTGCAAATGATTGGATGGATCCCTTTCATATCAGTACAATCCTAAGAAAAATATTGGGAATGCTTCCTCAAGATTTCTACAACCCTAGTCTCTTGGATGGTCTCTAAGTTATTACCAATGGTCAACTCTTTTCCTATGTCAACAATAAATTACTTGATATCTTTCAAAATAGTGAGCTCTGCATCAGAAATTAAATAATTCAAGGGACAAACATGAGGCTGAAACATGTGCAAAATAGTCATATTTTGAAGAGACATAACCTTGGTTAAAGGACAATAAAAATCAGTGACTGCACATTCCTCATGATAAGCATAGGTTTCTTTACAAATTTCATTGGAAATGTCACTTACCAAGGTAATATTATCTGTTGTGTTTAGAATAGATGGTTTCGTAGCCTCAGTTCCGATTTTCATTGCCACAATGTCCTCTTTATCAGATATTGTGTATGACTCAACAATTTCTTCCATGTGATTTTTCACTGCAATGGTGGCCAGATAAGAATAACTCAGATGATTAGTATCTAAATAATCTACCCATACATGTTCAAAAACATCCACATATGACTAGGAAGGAGGATACAATGAAATATTATTTGATTTTTTCCCATTTAAAATGGTCATTTTTCCAGATCTATAGTCAATATATGCAGCAATAGTAGCCAACTAGGGCCTTCCTAAGATGAATGGATATCCCAACTTCTGAGCTTTAGGCTGTAGGACCATAAAATTGATGGGATAATCACAAGATTCAACTGTGACCATTACATCCTCAATCACTCCATCTATTACAACAATAGATTGATTTGCCAATTGAAGAACAATATTGGTTGGCTTGCGTTTGTGGAACATGTTCATTTTCTTCATTTTCCTTAGATGTCTCTTCTTTCTAATTTTCCTCAGGTATTTATGTGATAACAATAGGAGGATTATTCACTGTTCTCCTAGATCTTAGTCACATATTATTGATAGTATTAACCTGCATTGTATCACTCTGTCCTACTTCATTAATTGAATTTGTCTATTGATTTTTAGAGTTCACTACAAGATGGGTTGGAAGTTTATTTTGTGTTGCTTTCCTATGTTGTTGATAGTTTTATGATGGGGCCATTAAATCTTGTTGTGGTTTCTGGAACCTCCTTTGTTGATTAAAATTCTATTGATGTGTCCATTGTTGGTTTTTCCAAGGATTTACATTGGCTGGTGGTGTCTAACCCTGCTAATTGTAGGGAGTCATCCATTGTGGTGGATGTGGGTAAATCATCTATTTTGGTGGTTTCCACTCCAGTTGTCCCCAAGTAGGCTTAGGATCCTGACTGGGCCATGACATCATCCAAGGGTTGTGATTAGGTTTAGGGGCATACACAACATGATTATATGGCCTATGAAAATATTTTACCTCTGCATTTGCTTGAGACATGACATTAAAAATTTATTTCAAATGAGCTAAGAAAGTGCAATGGTTAGTATCATGATCAGTGAAATCACAGATCAAACACGTCTGTCACATCCAAAGGACTCTCTCTCTCAAAGGATGTCTCTTCCTGCATTTAGGGTAGTATATGTCTAGAGGTTATTTTAAAACATTGGTCTTGTATTTTAGCCCATTTATGGTCGATGTTAATTATGAAAATATGTTTGTTTTCATGTTATCCATTTCCTCCAGAAGTTCTTAGGTACCGATGGTGGTCTTTGATGTTTTTCTTTTCCTTATACCTCCCTGTATTTTAGAGTAACTTCTTCATAGCTTAGTGATATCTTCCATGCTAAGTTTTTTCACATCACCTCATCCCATAATATGGAGGGATCCTTGGTTTCCTCATCAAGTCATTTAAGGAAAATTATCTTAGTGATTTCTCCATGTAACTCATAACCACTCCTCCGATGGAGAAAAAGAAATATATCCAGATAATCTTCTATATTTTCATCTTCCTTTTTCTTTATCTGGAAGAAGTCTTCTTTCCTATCACTTGCCATGTAGTAGTCTTGATATTTGTCTCCATGTTCTCTCAAGAATGAATGGAGTTAGGGGAAAATCCCATGAACCACCTCATAACAGAGTCTTTGAGGGTGGAAGGAAATGGTTTGATTTTTTGATTGTCTGTTCTGTAGTCATATGTATGGCAAAGAACTTTGAATTCATATAGGAACTGATCTAGGTCATCTATCAACATTCCTGGGAAGATAGGGAGGATGAATGGTGAGGTATTTTTTATAGGTACATCCTCATCTTCTTCTAATACAATGGGATAGGTAAAGGTTCTACCAAAGGGTCGGTTCCCATTATTGCCATTTTCTCCCATTTATGAAGGTTATTCTAGTTCTAAATAGGATGATCTAGAATGTTCAGAAGGGATTCTATGCACTGTATTAGATTCAATGTTACTTTAAGTGTTCCCTACTTGTACTCTGTTTGGAGATATCCTTTGGATATTATGTGGTATAAATCTCCCTTGAATGTCTCATGGCCTGTGCATCAAGGTTGGTTATGTAAACAAGGGCTAGTAATTATACTAGTTACATAGATTAACTTCATTAACACCCATAGCATGTAAAGTGAATAAAATAGTGTGTTGTGCTTATGGTGTCCCTGGAAACGATGCCAAAAATGATGGGTCGTTGTATTATCCAATCATTTAACTAACACATTCTTCTGTTAGTGTCATAATAAAACTAGGGCTATGTGTCCAAGGCTGTATGCAAAGAATCTTTATGCAATTCCATTGTTCGGTGGCTCCTTTTGGGGGGTTTTGGTTGTTATGTTTCTCTCTGTCTTTGCTAATATATAGAAATGTAATGCTAAACTATTGAAACAACATTACTGTAATGAAATGTTTTTAATTGAAATAGTTTGATGGAATTGAAATGCACACACCAAATCAATATAATAGAATTCAAATAACATACACTTTGAATTGAAATGACACACTCAGAATTGAAATTGCATGAAAGGAAATAACACACATGAAATAGAAATTTCAGTAAAGGAAATATGTATTTGCATTCAAACTGTAACTTATCAGAAACCACGAGCATGCATAAACGTAAAATCATCTAGTCACCTTGGTCGAGTGGGACCTTGCTCTTCCTCAGGATGGAGGTAATCTCAACACCACATGATATTCAAAACAACATCTAATATATCAATTCAAAAAAATTCTATAACATACTCAGTACATAACTAGAAAATAGATACTAACTGTTATAAACTGTAGTACAGATTACCAACACCAACTACTACCAAATTTGTCTTTAAGGAGATGTTTATATAGACATAGTCAGTTACACATCATGTCAAAATTATAGGCACTAAGTTCTTCCACTAAAAACTCTATTAAAGTTCATTAAATCCTACGGAACTACTAAAAAGAAGATCCATGTTTATAGGCTATCAATGGAAAAAGTCTTCCATGACTGCACGACGACTCTAGACTCGGACTCCTTGATTACAATTCCCAGCATTGGTAGTAAATTTCCACTATTATCTTGCACATGTCACCAAATTTCACTCACAGAGGTGATTAGTAAGAGGTTATACCGTTAACAAGTTACATGAAACAAAAAAAGAGAAATGCAATGAAATTACTAGGATATAACTATATAAAGCATCCCCATGCACTAATTAATCATGTTTAATGACAAATCAATAATCACATAGATGATATGAACAAGTCAAATAATGCACTCATCACGAACATTTACGCCTTGCATGTATTGCAACATCGTGAGTGATGTCCCATGTTTGAAACCCACTTTAGCGGTCTATGATCGTCTTATTGTGTGTTTACTTGCATTCTAGCTTCTACATTGTTTGCGTAGCGTACACTTATCTTTTACATGCATGCTTATTTGTAATAACACTTATTTTTATCCACTTGTTTGCATTCACCTTGTTTTCTACCAAGCACATTCCATTCCCCTACAGGGAACAAATTATGTAGTTAGTCCTATTTTAGGGACGCATTCCCCTATCAGCAACGGTGCATGCACCCCCAAAGAGGGGGGCATCATTTGGGGTTTTACACATTACACAGAGTTCTCTATCAGTACAGTTCAGTTGAGTTTTACATCCTTGACATTGTGGGTTATAAAATAAGTGGGTTCAAACTAGTCTATGAACCCCGTACACAATGGATTTTACATAACATGGTTGTCCGTAGCATTCTGGGGAGTAGTTATAGATTAGAGGATACAACGGATTTCCTCTCTACACTAATTCATCCAGTGGTGTCGGATCACCCAAAAAACTAGGTAGTATAATATATCTCCACATTTTATTGGGAAGTAGTTACAGGTTGGAGAATAATGCATCTTTCTCCCTAAACTTCTTTAGCTAGGGTGGCATGAGATCGCCCAAAAAACTTGTAGTACAGGATATCCTTCTACAATTTTTCTCTCAACATGGATTGGGTGCATATGTTGCATTTTTCATTTACATAATTTACATTTACATGCTTTCACATACACATAAATGCATCTTTTACATGCATTTTTACATATATATATATATGCATATTTTACTACTTGATCGTTTTCCCCTTGCAGGTCTGTCCGTATGAGAATCAAGAAGTTAACAAAAATAACTACAACAATGAGGGATATACCAACAACATTCTACGATAACACACATGATACTAACCATGTAGGTACACCACACACATTGAAAACTATACACACGTTTCTGCCCTAGGTTCACTATCACCACTTTTTGCACTTTTTACATCTTTAGTTTCCACAGTCCACTATTTTTTCATTTTATACTTTGTCTAGTCCTTTAACGTGTTTCTACATCACTTTGCATGGATTATTAGGTACGTATCTCTATCTACTTTATGTTACCAAGCTTTCTGCTCACCAATATAAAGTGGGGGAAAATTTAATCACAAAATCATGCACTTTAGACATTATTTAGTCCCAGTCTCATAATACTATTCATATGGTTTTTGAGTGAAGAAAGTACTAATTAAACCATGTCCTTTGGCCATTTTACTTTTCTTTTTTTTGTCATTATTGACCTTTGACACATACTTGCCCAATATTTTTTTTCGTTTGGCATTATTTTACCTTTAACTGTGGCATCCAGCTAATTACTGGGGTACCCCAGGTGTCATGGTCCCATTTGGGTCACTCTGAGATTTTTAACATTTTCCTGCAACGTTTTGGGCACTTTCTGACTATTTGAGCTTCTTATCTTTTTAGTGGTCATCCTTTTCGAGGTTAATTATGAAATTAGAACAAGAGAACCATATAAATATAAAGTTATGAGACCTTTATGAGGTTCTAAGCACTAAGCACTACTATCATCACCTAAGGTTGCATCCATCTAGCTCCCTCACAAGGCTCAAGGCTGGTTCATTTGCATCAAACTGCATAGGAGGGAAGTTTATTCTATTACATCTACCATTCTATTACATTTTCTACACATAGTTATTGCTCGCTACTTTCACAAAGTGTGACTGACACATGATCACCTAGGGCATGATTGCACAACAAGCACAAAGAACTACATTGGGTCTGAGATGTAGTACAACACTCAGTTAGTAAGTCCACTATTGTGGCAGTTGAGGTAATTCTAACCCCTTCACATGCATCTTTATTTTTTTAGGGTTTGATGTTTGTCTTGGGGTTTTTCAGGTCTTTTCTTCACCTCTAATTACCAGCGACATAAAACCAAGTATAGAGAATTCAATGTGATAGGAAGCAAAGGGAGGAAATCATCAAGCGACACAAAGGAAGGTTATAGAGTATTTTTGTACACTAGAGTGCCCATATTGCAAACTAGGTCACCCACAGGCACCTCAGTACCTATCCACGCATCCCAGTCCACTCAGATTACCCAAATTTGTAATTTTCTATACATTGACACAATTGTTTCCTCTTCTTGTTTCTCTAGCCATCTCTGTGACACAGTTCAACAAGATTGTCGAATCAGATGAGTTATTTCTAACTCTTTTTGCACTTTATGGTTTCATATATCTACTTTTTTAGTTGCTTGGGTCATTTTCTTTATACATTCATATGTTATTTAACATTATCCTTTATGTTAGATTAACTATATAATTAGTTATAATTTCACATTTTAGTTAATCATTAGGCAGGGTCCCAAGTAAATTTTAGTGACCAATGCCTATGGTGATACTGTCATTACCAACCTACCAACGTCATCATACTAGAGAGGTTGCAAGAGAAGAGGTGCGGGTAACAACATTACAACCTTGTAGGATACGAGAAAAAAGTGTACATGGTCAGAGGCATTGTTGACATGGTGGGGATGCTTAGGGCCCACCATAGATCATAGATGTCAGTGGTTCAGAGGAGGGATATGATTGAGGATCCACTGATATAGCTTCATAGGTAGGGAGTGTAGGAAGAGTTGGTCTTAACACCCGAGGAGAGTAGTAGGGAAACTAACACCATGAATCATAGATCATAATATGTGATGGTCAAGAGGAGGATATTCAAGGCTGATAAGGGTTCAGATGGTTGTGCATATGAGACAAAGGCCTAGACCACAATGAAGGAGGGACATGATATTAATACCTTGAGATAAGTGGGCACAATACCTGGGATTCATAACTCATCTTGATAATGATCATGATGAGGTGTTAGGTGGCTACAAAGATGGTGAGACTATCGTAGAGAGGTAAGGGTAGTTAGGTATGTGTGATATTATGTTATTTAGATTATTTTTTACAAAATGGGTTTGTGTCATATGGATAATGTGCATAACATGTGTCATTTTATTTGGTTTTATAGAGTGGACATTGGATGAGTGAAAATTCATAATCGAGAGTGCCCACCATGAGATCCTAGATCTAGTAATGGTTGTCTAGGATATTGTAGTGATGGTGGATCTAGTAGCACTTTATTTTAGATATTCAATGAGCTCATTTCATCTAGTGGGAGAGGTATCCTTGAAATTACAAATATATCAGGATACAAAAGCATTTGCAGCTATCAAAAATATAGATGTGATGCTACAGAGATTATTACAGGTGTATACATCCCTGGTTCAGGAGCATACAACTTGCCTCTCAGATGCCCAGAGAGCCATAAAGCTATCATTGGAGACATAAGTAGCAAGAACACAGGGAGAGGCCTCCAGAGCCCAATCTAGGGTGAAGTCTCTAGTCTGCACAACCAGAGCTACCAACACAATGCCATCAACACAAAGCATCTAGATACCCCACACAGGGGGTGAGGGTGCTTGAGCCATTTTGTAGATGGGCCCAAGCCATTTTGTATGATTTTTTCAATTTATAAAATTGATTTGATATATATATATATATATATATGATGATGATGATGATGATTTTTGATGGTATTTTGGCATTTGGTGTTTGTTGTGTATGTTGATGTATACATACATACATACATACATACATACATACATATATATATATATATATATATATATGATGATGATGATGATGATGATGATGATGATGATGATGATGATTTTTGAAGGTATTTTGGTATTTGGTGTTTGTTGTGTATATTGATTTACTTATCATTTTTATTGTTTTTTGCATGCATGTATCTAATGATACCATAGTACTTAGGAATAATGATAATTTGATTAGATAGGTAAATGAGATGAGAGGGGGATTGGTAAGATAGCCCAACCTAAGTGATGTGAAGAAGCCAAGAGGAAAAATAATGCCAAGACATCCAACGGTAGGATATCAGGGTGTGATTGGGTATATAAATCTAAACAAGGTTATAGGCCTAAAAATGGATGCCCAAAATACTACGGAGATCCAAGAGGAAACACTGGTGTGAATCAGAGCCAAAATAGGAGTTGGGACTGAGACACTTCAATTATAGGAGTAATCAAGGCGTACATGGTGATAAATCCATGTGGAGAAAATAACCCAAGCAAGGATGTGACGAGATATTTGAGATAATATAAAAAATCCAAAGGGGGGGATTAAGAGCCCAAGAGAAGGTAGAAGGTGTTGTGTAAAACCCAAGTGGGGGCTGAGATCCCAAATGGATGCGAAGGTTCAAGACAAAGAAGGGAATAATATGTATTATAGATAACTAGAAAAAAGGGGGAAAATATCATACTGTATCAGTGATAATGTCATCAAATTGATTCAAAAAGTGACTTATAGAATGAGTTATGAGGTGCTTGATGGCATGCTATGTAATAATGATGTGCTAATGAACTTCATATCACATGGAAAATAAGGTGTCATCTCTTCGATCCTCCAACTGGGTGAGAATGTCATATCGAATGGCATCCATAGAGAGACAAGGATTAGGGTGAGGTGGTGGTCCATAAGTAGGTTGTGGTCTAGGGGAAGGTGGTTGGTTTTGAGGGGATTCAAATACATGCTTCTAATTGTAGGAATAAGTGTCGAGAATGAGACACTTGCTAGGTAGAACCTGACATTCATCATCAGTATTTGCATAATACCCGTGATGAGAGAAAAGGAAGGGAAATAAAGTGGAAGGTTGTGTATCCTTTTTGGTTTGGTCACATTTGATCTCAGCTTCAAGCTTCTTCATGTGGCATCAATAGGCTATACAATCTGAAACATCATGCCCCAGAGCCTCGTGCCATGTGCACTATGACTCAATAGTAGAGGACTAAGGATCCATAAGGGAAAGTTGTGAGGGAGAGTATCATAGGATGTAGAGGGATAGTGAGAGTATCTGATGATGAAACTGATGGAGAATTTGTTTTCCCAGTCATCAAGGCACAATAGATGGGATCATCATCCATGAGGTCATAGATTCGCAGTCAAAACAAATGACCTGATTATTTGTTTCTGAAAGGGAATATGGGTAAGCTAGGTCAATGGGGGTATGTGGAGGTGTAGCTGGTGGAGAAATTTTAAGATTAGGCACCGGTTAGGAAGAAGTTTCAACTATGTTTGAAGATTCCTATTATATGAAGATGACATCACATCTTGAGTAAATTTGGTACGAAGGTTTCTTGGTAATGCAAGATTTCCCGATCACGAATCTTGGAATAGCTAGATAAGTAAGGGTCATATAAAGTTTAATTTTCATCATAATCTGATGTTAAATCATCCCCCGCACAAGAATCAACTATGGTATAAAGTCGGACCACATTCTCTAGTGGGTGTTGTGGTGTATATGAGATGACATCAGGAACTAGAGGCTCCTTCTTACGAGGTCACAAGGAAGGAGGTAGCTAGGATATGATAAGCTCAAGAAGATTAGAAGTGTTTTTTCTAAGTGAGACCTCATCGGGCTCATCGCCATCTGAATCTAAGAGATTGAGAGGAATTCCCTTGACCAATTTCAGATAACCAACATTGTCACAGAGAGTATTTATAAGATAATTGAAATGTTGATATTCTCAAAAGGAGTAGGTGATAATTTGTTGAGTGTTGGTAGCTTGTATGTCCCCTTTTTTTGAAGTGTATCATAGTTACAAGAGTTAGTGTCCCCTTAAACAGTATCAATAGATCCTTGGTGAGTGAAATTCACACACTAACAGGTGGAAGAAGAAATGGTGCGCATATGATGAGTCTAAGGCCGCCCTAGGAGAATATTATAAGAGAGGGGAAAATTGAAGATCATGACTTTGACACAAAAAATCCTAGGGGAACGGTGATGGGTAACCAAATACAACCCATAGGAGGCATCTGTTGGTGATCGTATCATTGAAAAGTGGTTTGTGTGGATTTTATGTTATTGATAGAATAGACAAGAGCCTTAATGAACTATAATAAGGCCACACACATGTTGGATCCTTTGTTAATGAGAGCACGCTTGACCATATTGTGATTGATATGAAATAAAATGAAAAGAGGTATGAAGTAAGAGCTCATTTGAGATCATAGAAGACATAGGAAAAATAATAGAAGAATAAGTGTCTATAGTAAGATCGGTGTGAATGGAGAGATCCTCACATTTCCAAAAAATTCTTTCCTCTAATCCATGTAATGTGGGAATAAAACCCAAAGAGGGAGGAAAATTAATGTTCATATTAAACAATGAAGTCATGAGACACTCATGATGGTGAGGTGATATACGCATGATTTGTAAGAATGGGACTTAACCATGAATTTGGGATAGTTTTTCAAGAGGATCCCACTCGTCATGAATGGACTATGTAGTAGGCCGAGAGTGTTGAGAATCCTAAAAAAAATAGAGGGGTAGGGGTGATTAAATATATTTTTGAAACTAATTTTTACTTAGTTCTTACACTATTGACCCTATAAGTTTCATTTACATGAGGGTCTGGAATGATTTTTGTGGCCATAGATATATATCTAGACATCATTGGCCATGTAGGAGAATTCCCACATGGACACAATTTCATTTAGAGTGGGATTTTTTCATTACAGGAGCTATGATTTTGAGGTACAGAGGGATATATGACTCTGTGAGTCTGAGGTTGGAATACTATAAGGTATTCTAGTTCTACATAAGTTATGACATGTTTTACATTATTAATTATGGCAATATTTTCAGGAGGATAATTTTTATCAATTATATTAGTCATAAAATTTTCTTGTTTTTTATAACTTTGAGTGACATTCTGATTAGAGAATATCTATAGATTCTCATTAGCCTGGTTGATAGCTTCACGACAATCCTTTTTTTGATCCGCATGATGATCTTTTATTGCAATTTGGTCAAACACTTGCAAGTGTGATGGAATCATAGTCAAATTTGGGACCTAAGAAATAAGTATGATGACAATCCATTCATAGTGCATGATATTTTTCATGGGAGTGACCCAAATTTAGCATTTTATTAATAAAAAATTACTTTCATCATGACAATCAGGAATAGGTCAAGACAAGGATCCAAGTTCATTAGTAAATGTATTATGTAAGTGACATGTTACAAATCTTCCTTACTCAATGGTTGATGATAGTTAGGATGAACTTTTTTTGTTATTAGGTTGTTGTTTAATGTTTAAAATAGTCCTATTTTAAGAAGTGACGAGAAAAAGAATAATATGAGAGATGCCATCATTGTCTGTCACATTCTTATTCTTATGACATGTTGAAGAATTTGGATTTTTTTGTTATCCTGTATCTTAGGTGGATACTTTCTCAAATTCCCTCATGAGATAATATTGCCTTTTAGGTTATTTAAAAGCATCCTCTAAGGTAAGTGGGAGAAAAGGACCTCACATTATATTAAAGGCTGAGGTTGCAAGAGCTTGTAAGAAAAATTGGAATAGGCTATCATTAGGAATATTATGTTTTTCTCATATGGATAGGGTCTTCCAACGTTTGATGAAAGCTTGTGCACTGATTTATTTTCAGATTGTTGGTAATTAATGAAGGAATTGACATTATTATTTAGGTACATCATAATATTAGAATTCATTTACTAGAGCTATGTCATTAGGGACTCTATCTAAACTATGGAGTTATGAGGTAAAGTATGGTACCAATCCAAAGCATATCTAGTAATAGTTTTAGATAGGAGTTTGGATGGCAATGCATATGAATGGGTTTTGATCTACTCCTTTTAAAGATTACAAAATGCCTTGATATGAAGGGTAGGATTAATAGACTCCGTCGTAAGAGATAGAAGGAAAAATGTCACCAATATCCATGCTAACAATATAAGGTGTTAAAGTCTCTTATTTTACCTGATCTTAAGAATTTGTTTTGGATAGGGGGTTGTATGGTGGGAACCCCATTAGGACCTTTTGGAAAAGGAGGGGGAGTGGTATCCCCTAAGATCCCATTGGCAGGAAATTGACTAATTGAACTATGTTTTCTTGAATTTAGGAGGAATTTAAGTTGTAATAGACATATTATTGTTGGCTAATCCTCATCAATAAGTTAGATAATTAGATTTATAGGGTCAAAATCAAAGACATTTTTAGATGAACCCACTTAAGAAGTCTTCTCTTTTTCTACCATAAGGTCAAGTTTTTTGGAAAGGAATTCAAGAAGACATTTGTCTAATAATTTCTTCTGATTCATTTTTGTATTGGGGAAATTGAGATAGAAACTTTTGAATCTTAAGAAGGATAATCAAAATTATAATCATTCTAGTTTTATCCTCTTCTTCATACCTCAGGTGGGCTGATTGTGGCTGATAGAATATATTCTTTCTAGGTGCTCCTATGAATGCAATAGTCCATAAAAAACTGAAACTCAACTTTAGGATGATAAGATTCAGGAAATGTATGCACGACAGAGTTCAGAGGATCCCAAGCCTCGATAATCCATGATGGAGTGATGATATGGCTCAGAACATGTCCAGAAAATGAAAGCTACAAACATAATCATCCATGTAGAAAATTTTACACAAGGGATGATGGAATCTATGGAAGCAAGGTTTGAGTAATAAATAGAGGCATCGACCATGAAAACATGTCTACATAGGGGTCGATGGTAGTTCTAGAGGTGACCAAATTAGAACAAATAGGATCATGACCCTAGGTAATGGTGTCTGTATCATGACATGATTTTGATATTTTGTGGGATTTTAGATGCTTCAAGTATGATGTTAAAATTGAATATGTGTGTACTTTTAACGAGCTATTTGTTTGATCAAAAGGTTCTGTAGGATTCACTGTCAAGTTTACTAGAAATTTAGGGTAGGTTCAATAATGTGTCTTAATGAATTTCACTCCTAAATCATCCATTATACACAGGGTATTAAGGAAATATAGTAAGAAACACACATGAAATGAACACACAATGGGTATATTTAAAGGGGATATAATGAATGTTCTAAGGTCACATATATAAAGGGTAGTGATCCTTGCAATAGGTCAGCCTATGGGGTTCCTAAGGTCCCACAATCAAGATAAAAGAGAGTACCCTACTAAGATATCAATGGTTAGTTATGGAGAGGTATGGATAAATGATAGATAAGATTCAAACATACATAATATGACTGAAATGATAGATAAAGATATGATCATAAATAAGAGTACCATGCTAACTAGTGTCACAAATACATGTAACACTAAGCTAACATATGCACAATGAGGGAAGGATATGAACTAATCTATGTAAAATTTAAAAAGATGGTTATAGCACTCACCTTCTACCTTTAGGGTGGTCATTGATGCATCTATCTCTCTAAATAAGCAACACACTAAGAGAGAATCAATATTGGGTAGATAAGGGGAACATTGTTCCTATCCTATACTCACTATACATGACCAAATAGTTCAAGCAATCCAACTAAGAATAAGAGTATCCAATCCAATCTAAGAAAAGTGCAAGATGAACCAAGAGCTGAGTGAGTAGATGCGAAGATGGTGCAAAAGGGAAGAGCAAGTGGTAGTTCCTAAGATTTTGGATTACTTCCTTCTAAAATTTCAAAGTATGGTGTGTATATATAGGATTTCATCGCCCATGGGTGATGGCATCAGAAAGAGAAAATCCTTACACTAACACCATCTCACATAGGGGATAGTGTCAGAAAAGGATGATAAATGAGGTGATATATTATGCAAAGAGGATAAGAGTGTCATAGATCATGGAAATGGAAAAATCAAAGTGCCAAATGGTGAGATATAAGAAATATGTCAAGATTCTAATGTGTATGAGATCTAAGGGGAAAAGGATAACTAGTGCAAGGAGAAATAAGGCCAGGAACAAATAGTGACACTCTCTTTGTGTACTATCTATAACCGATAATAATTACATGAATAATCATTCCCCATTCCCCATTCTTGGAAGGCCCATTAAGGCACCTGCTCAAGAAATTATATGCATTAGTTTTAATTTTTTAAAGGTTTTTTGTAGCATTGATTGTGAATGCACATGTTAGGAAAAATGACACTATCAAGTACAATTTGGTTGGTATATTTCATTTCATTCAGTCCTTTCAGCACTTATTTATGTACTTTCAATATCTACTTTTACTATCGATGTTACAGACCATTTCATTCCGTTGACCACCCCATGTTCCGCTATTGCGACAACAAAGTGATCAATGACTGGGGCATATATATACATCTAATTTTTCACTTTTCATCTTTCATACACGTTACTAACAATTTCCCTTGTGTAGATAAGGGTCACTGATGCATCTATTTCTTGAGCGGGTGCTGTTAAGGGGCCTATAGGGAATGGGGAATGATTATTCACGTAATCATTATGGGTTAGAGACATTACATAGAGAGAGTGTCGCTATTTGTTCCCAGACTTAGTTGTCCTTAAATTAATTATCCTTATCCCCTTAGACCTTATACACTTTACACTATCAAAATATTACCCTTTATCTCACCATTTTCCACTTTTTTCATCCATGTCCATGATCCATGACACTCTTTTTTGAATTTTCATGACATATCATCTCATTTATCATCCTTGGCCAACACCATCGCATGTGGGTGATGTTGTTGGTTTAAGGGTTTTCTTGGCCGATGCCATCACCCATGGGAGATGGCGTCCTATATATACACATCACACTTTGACATTTCATAAGGAAGAAATCCACAATCTTAGAAACTACCACTTGCTATGATCTCTTACACCCCTCTTCACATATGCTCACTTAACTCGTGGTTCATCTTACACTTTGTTTGGATTGGATTGGAAATTCTTCTTCTTGTTTGGATTTCTTACACTATTGGGTCATATATAATGATTCTAGGACATGAATAGTGTTACTATTCTCTACCTAATAACAACTCTCTCTTGGTGTACTGCCTCTTTGGAGAGATAGATGCACCAGTGACCACACCTACATGTACAAGGTGAGTGATCTAACTATATTTTTCATTTTACATAGATTAGTTCATCTCCTTCCCTCATTATTTAATGTTATATTAGTGTTATATGTATTTTGATACTAGTTAGCATAGTATCTCTTATTTATGATCAACTCATTAACTTTCCTTGCTTTCATATCAGTCATATTGTGCATGTTTGTCTTATCTATCATCAATCCATACCTCTCCTCACCCAATTACTGATATATTAGTAAGGTAATCTCCTTTATCCTGACCGTGGGCCTTGGAAATCCTATGTTGACGTAGTATAGGGATTACTACCCTCTAGATATGTGACCCTAGCACTCATTGTAGCCCCTTTAAATATATCCATTGTGTACCACTTCATGTGTGTTTCTTACTTGTTGCCTCAATGCCCTTGTATAATGGATGATTTAGAAGTGTAAGTCATTGAGATAAATTTTTTAGCCATCACAATCTTGTGTTATCTGAGCCATGGTGTTGGTTTCCCTACTACTACTCCTCTGGTGCTAAGGACCAGGCTCCACCTACACCCCTAAATTGTGTTATTGTATCAGTATATCCTGGATCATATCCCTCCTCTGAACCAATAATAGCTATGATCTATGGTGGGCCCTGAGCATCCCCACCATGTCGACACTATCTTTGATTATGTGTTCTCGCTGCTTGTATCCTACGGGGTTGTAATGATGGTATCCTCACCTATTCTCCTACAACCTCATTGGCATGTCAATGTTGGTAGGGTGACAATGGTGATATCACCATGGACACTAGTCGCCAAAAATACCTTGGGACCATTCTCACCACATGGGTTTATACCCAATAGACATAATTCCATATCAACTTGGTGATGGCCTCCAAGTACTCTACTTTGGGATAATTGGTCCACTGATCCCCATTCCTTATGTAGGGCTTGTAACATCATCTGGACCCACCTATGCTAGTGGCCAGAATGCTCTGAGTGACCTCATTGCTGGCCCTTATGCCCACTGCTAGGAACCTATCATATATCCATACAGTCAATAATATGATGGGTCCCATGATCGTCTGACCTCTCCATGTGACCCTTTAGAGATATTACACTAACTGTACCCATATGATGGTTACCTAGCTTAAAAAACCCCCATTATCTACAAAATTTGTACATGTTGCGATAAAAATTATGGGATGGCTCCATTTGCCTTATGACACACTATCTGCACCACAAAAATCCCCATCACTAATTTCTAGACATATGGAATCCCTGAAGACTGCACTGTAATAAGTCAGACACATAACACACTCTCTTCATATGTTCCACTCCTAGTAGCCTATATGGATAAGGATTTCTACTCTGTATCATATTAACCAAGATCACAATACATAGGGGTCCCTCTAATGTGCAATCCTAGAATCCTATGAACATCCTCCAAGGTCAATGCCATCTCCATGGTATTTTATCCTGTCCACCACTGGAAGGTGTTGCATCTAGTCTCCCATGTGGCTAAAAACATATGTAATAAATTCAAATCCAATGGTATCGTGGGCATTTAAATGCTGCCCCAAAATCCCTAACCCAGTAACTAGGTTACCTATTCCTGACTCAGTACATAGGTAAAACCATTGATCCGTAATACATGCACACTCATCCACAGGTGGATCCTATGATTTACTTACACACACATAATGACAACAAACAAGTATTAGAAGCCTATAAAATCAGTCCATAATGAAAAATCAAAACATACATCTTACACCTACAAATTTCCTATGCCATCGACCCCTAGAAAATATTATCTTGCACCATTGGCGCTATGGAAAATGTCATCATCCCCTAAATGAATTTCCCCCATCCCGACACTATCATCTATCTTGTTGCAAAAGGACCAATCATGACTAAATAAATATGGCCGCAACTTTCACAAGTTTGACTTGTAAAAGTCGACAAAATGACAAGACCAAATTTAAATCCATCCTAAACCCACTTGCATTTTCTCCTAACCTACCCGATGATCCAAATTTGGACAAGACTGATGTGCTAACAACTTTGAAAATTCAAAAATACCAAATAACACCTAATTTAATGAACAAAATTAAATGCAACGACTTATCCATTGTAGACACCTAAATTCCACTTTGGCAATCTTATTGCTAAAAGCACACTAATAACTCTCATTCTTACCATTTCCATTATAATTAGTGATTTACACTAATTAACTAATGTTTCTTACCATTATGGTTAATTAACAATGCTTTATTGATTACCTAGCCTCTTTCATATTCAAGATTCCAATTTACGACACATTGTAAGTCAAAATCCTTGTTCGAACAAACAATTAGTGATTATTAGCTAATTAAGCCTATTTTACCATTAATTTGGTTAATAAACCCTATTATTGGCTTAAACCCCTCTTCCAACCATTCAAAATCACCCCATTTCCCTCCAGGACATCTCAGAAAGCTTCAAAAAGCTTAACCTAGCCTCTTAATTGACCCTAAATGGTCGATTAAAGCTCCTCACATCCTAATCACTTGTTAATTTATTAATCATGATTAGAAAACCTCAATCTACTTTGTGCTTTTAGTCCTACATGAACCAAGAGGCAAGTTTTCTCCTAATATAAAACAATAAACAGGACTAACCATATACCTTTAAAATTTACACCATGCTCTGAATTACATATCATATAAGAAATATGATTATGTGCCTTAATTCCTCCTTGGATTAGTTTTCTCAATCTTGGCCTCCAATATTCATGTTGGTTAGTAGAGGGATATCTAATATGGCCTTGTAGCCATTGTTAGAGAGATCCTCTCACCATTTGTGAAGTAGCAAAAAACCATAATTTGATTGCTCTTAGATCTATTTAGGTCTATGTTAGTTAGTAATTCATTCTAAGTAGGCATGATTTATCTAAGATTTATTGATATCATGTTAGTTCTTTTAAGTGTTCCATTAAGTTTCAATCATTAATGTTACTATTGTTAATTCCTAGCTTTGTTAATAGGCTATGTGGTGTTAGTCTAGCTATTTGGAATTTTTGGAGTTTTTAGTATTTATGACCCATGATTGTTCCTTTCTACATGCACCAGCTCATTGCCCTCCATTCCCACCTCGTATTGTAGACACCTCATATTCCCACACTCCCCTTGGTTCCCTTCAGTTAATTAACGTAACACACTTAAATAATCTTGATACCTTCATCCCATATTAATATTCATCTAAACATCATTAATTAATTTAATTAAGTTAATTTAATCCTCAAACCTCCACCTCATCCTGACACCTCACCCTTGACCCATTCCAGGGGCATTTAACTCACAATGACCAAGTCATCACTCTCAACACCGAGTCATCACTCCTAGTGTTGAGTCTCTACTTGACCTAACTAACTAAGAATTCTTCCTAAACCTAAATGGACTTCTTCTAATATCTTCCTTCCTTCTCTCACGTGAACTCTACTTCCCTAAGCAGACCCAACAAGGAGAGCATGCCAAATCTGGGAAGATATGCCTATTTTTGGTAAATAAGACTATTTCACCCTAACCGACACCATTTTATCCTCAGCTGACATCGGTCACCTAAACCGCCATTGGTTCCTTTATATAGAATTTTACAACCCTTTACCTAGGTTGGTCATTTCAAGTTTTGAGAGTACTATTGCAATCAAACAAAGATCTCAGAGCCATTGATTCATTCAAACGACATCTACATACCACCAAAGAGCATCACAGCCCAAGTATTCCTTTCCATAGCATTGGAGAATTCATGGGAATACACAAGTCATACTACCGTGGGCACTGAACCAACTACCACCTCACCAATCAACCACCAACCTTCATCCAACCACGAGATCTTCATAGTACCAAGTAAGTACTATGATTTTAATCATTTGTGCGTATTCCATTACAGATCTCTTTTCTTCTTTTAGTATTTTGTTTCTTCTGTTACCCGTACATCATCTTCTTCCCACCAACCCACTATTCAACCACCCCAAGTCTTTTCACCCTTCTAAACCTCATTCTTAATGTTCTTGAGTCCTTTTAGCCATTTACAACCTAAAGCACACTACCCTCATTCACTGTACAATCACAGAGATCCTAAATACCTATTTTTAATAGTTCATTACCTATCGACCCTACCGACATCGGTTCCTTGGCCATCATCAGTTTAGTCCCCATACTGACATCAGTCATCAGACCGATATCGATCTCTGTGTCATTTCATATTCTTAGACCAGCAAGCTTCCCACTCACCCAAAACCAACCCAGACCTCAACCAATCAGCCCCAGACCCATTACAGACCTTTGACAGGCCTATCTAACCTGAACAAACCACGGTTCTAATTAGATTTAGTGTTATTTTGATATCTAGCATAAAATATAGTGTAGTGTGTGTATGAGAAATCTAAATAATTACATTGTAATAGGACTTATTTATTTCAGTTGCTTATTCACATTGAACTGTTATTAAACATTGGATTGACAACCTCTCTAGGAAGCACCACACTTCCTAGATCTAGCATACGCTAGGAAGTCGATTGTCATATGCTATTTAATACTCTTTTTTGGTCTTTCTTTGCATCTATAGGTAGTCCTTCCCAGACAAAAAGGAGTTCTCTATGATCATCTTGGATAACGTCAACAACGCGCACATTCTAAATTATACCTTTGCCTCTACAAGTATTCCTCCTTAACCATTTACCTTCTATCTGTTTCATCCTAAAAAGTGTAAAACTTATTAGTGAAACATTTTGGCACACCTAGATGGGACCCATCTGGGGTTCTTTGCATTGTTCATTCCTAGGGGAAAATCTTGTGTGTCTATTTTCATTTCGAAACAAGTTCACATTAATCTTCTTCTCTAGAAATATTCTTTTCTTCTGATTTTCTCAGTGAAACTTGTTTTTCAGGATTAAAAAGAAATCTTTTTTATTTTCTTGCATTACACTTAGTGAAATTCATTCCCTTAACCTCTTCATAATTTTTTCTCATCGAATATAATTTATGTATTTAGGTTTTAAGAATTGCGCACTTGCATTTTTGAGTTTCTTGCATTATAGCTCATCTAAATTGTGGGAAACCTATATGACTAATTGAATTCATGCCCAGATGATGGTGTACAAATTGAACTGTAGCTCACATTTTGCACACTCTCTATACCAAATCATTGAAAACAAACTACACAGTTCTTGAACAACATCTTTCCCAGAAGAAGCTGTCAACAATCACACGATCAGAGGATTGATAGTGGGATCCAACTGGTTTCTCTTTCCATTCATCATCTCAGAGAAGGATCTCCCATGCCAAAACTTACCCAAAACCAGCCATAGTTGTCGGATTTTATAGGGGACCTTTTTTAAACAAAAACTTCTATCCTGCCTACAGTCATTCCTAAATGGCATAAGCCACAACATAAAATCTACAACTTAGGATTTTGTGTTTGTTAGCTTTTTGTATGCTTACATTTTGATGTGTGAGATGTGTTTCTTCATTCTTTCTCATCCTTTTATGCCCCACATCACGACCGGTGTATTCTATTTTTATTCTGGGTGTATTAGGACTCCTCATAGCTATACTCAATCTCTAGGTTGGCCCTTTTATTTGATCTAAATCAGAAAAACTTATTTTTTCATTCTCTTCCTAGATTTCATAGTAACCGATATTGGTCCAGCGACCACCATCAGTTACATCATCTCACCGCCATCGGTTACCTAAATAATGTCAATTTTTTGCTCTTTGGTTATTTTTACCAAAATAGTATTCTCCACCTTTCTGCTCTTTTTCATGTCTTGTTCTACCATTTTATCACACTTTTGGGTCTCTGATATCATCTTCAGAGTCCAGGTTGACCCATTTTCACCTTTCATTGTCAGATCTTTAAATCTATTATTTTTCACAGTAACCGACATCAGTCAGCTGATTGGTGGCGGTTACCCTCATACTGACATCAGTTACCCCAACTGATGTCAGGTCTCTGTATTTTGAGTTTTTTATTAGAACAACGATCTAATCATTCATTTTAGACTGATTTTACCCATTACTTCGGTGTTTATGCATCATCAAAAAATCTCAGAATACCTATTCTTTCATTAGTCACATGGTTTTGACTCGTGAAAAAGATAATGCTCTCGTATTTCATGTTAGCCACTAGTGGTTCCCATCTAGCCAATCTCCCCCTTCAATCTCATCACATATGGATCCCAATTAGGATCTTTCCATACCCATTGGTGATGAGGAGTTCATGAGACTCCTTGATCATAACCTCACCACTCTGTAGTACTATCTCACTCATTCATCTACTTGTGATTCATCAAGGAAGCTTGTATATGGCATGCCTGTTTCCATTCCTCCTACCCTCGCACCCACTTCTGCATCATCTATTAATAGCTTGGCCTTACCCTCTTCCACCTTATCACCTGTGGTTTCCCAGCTTGACCCTACATCATCGATATCTACTGCACCTATGACATAAGTCGCGCCTTTGACATATGTCACTCGTACGATGTCAACCATGCTTTCATCGACCGCCTTGAGTGTAGGTCTATCTGCACTCACCACCTCTCATATACCTATTGCATCTTAGCCACCATTGGTGTCATTAGACCATACTCCCTTCAAAAACATTGTCCTCTCCATCCCGCAGTCTCTTCCTCCGATTGCTACGAGAGTCTTTACGGCCACTCCACCTACCTACACTTATCACTAACAACCCCCTATTTCATCTATTGCTTCTTTAGGATACTTTTCATCTACATCTATTATGGCATATATACCTTCCTCACAATTTCCATACTCGGCACCACCACATATTGGGGTGCCTCCCACGTCATACCCACCTCATCTTACCCCTCATACTTTAGGGGGTGCCCAATCATCACAACCTACCAATGATCTTATCAAAATGATATTGGACAAGATGTAGACATTGGAAGCATCTGTCTCCGGCTCACATAACTCTCTGACATATGGTGAGATTTACAATGAGCCCATTCGCCTGTCTATTCTGATTCATCCATATCCACCCCATTGGGAAATGCCTAAACTCAACTGATTCAACAACAAAGAAGATCCGCAATAGTACTGGTAGTCTGTTAAACATGTGTGTTATCTGATCACTCATGATGATGCTTTTCTCTTGCAAACATTCCCAATGTCCTTGACAGGGCCGGCTTTAGATTGGTATAGTGATCTACCCAAGAATTCCATCTTTTCATTTAATTAGGTAGCTTATGATTTTATAGACCACTTTTCTATCAACATTATAAATAAGGTCACCATGATTGACTTTTACTGCGACACACCAATATTAAGATGAATCTCTCACATATTTGTTTCTCGTTAGCGGAGCCTGATCAACCAAATCACATTCCAACTACCTCAAACTGAGTTAATAGAGTTGTTCACCAGAGCTTATGCTAGACATATCTTGCCAAATCTACAAGTTCAAACCTTTTGCACATTTGATGAGGTGATCACCATGGACCAGAAACTTGAAATTCATGTCATTGAAGAGAAGAAGATATAATTTCATAACAAGAATGCTGCATTCAAATCAAATAATACATCTTCTTGTTCCAAACAGAAAAATAATTAAATTCTAAAGAAAAAGGATCTACCAATGCAATATTTTTAAAATCCAACCCATCTCATCCATCCAAACAATCAAATCATTCTTTTAATATTACTCTTGTTCAAGATTTTTAGTTCAAGTGGGAGCAATGAAAAATATACTCCCATAGGAGAACTCTACTCTTTAGTTTTAGAAAAACTTCTAAAACCGAAGCAGTCACTCTTCCACCTATCAAACCACATATTGGTTTTGACCCCTCTCGTCCTGTGCCTGCATGGTATAAAGAAAATGATTACTGTAACTATAATTGCGTTAGAGGTCATAATGACAGTAATTGTATAACTTTTAAAAACATCGTCCAAGAAATATTAGATAATGGAGATCTCATTTTGGATAACCCTAACACACTAGCTAATCAGAACCTTCACATCTTAAAGAAGCCATTCCCAAATTACACCCCATCGTCTAACCAAACTGGTGAAACTTTGACCAATTATAGTAACGTTCATGAGGTTCATGTCGTTTTCAACATCATACTAGCTCTTCCTACTCAATTTCCTCCTATTACATCTATTCCATATATCAAGGATATTTTTACATGAGATCCTTCATCCACAGAGTGAATTTTTTCATTTTCTCCTTTACCCACATAGGAGTCTCCCTTATCTCCTCCTTCACCCACAGAAGAGTCCACCATATCTGCTGATGCACTTTCCCCACTCACCTCTCAACCTGATGAACAACCTGCAGTACTCACTCTTCTACCCAAGGGAGAGTCATGCTTACCTTATTCTTCGCCAAAATACAAAACTTACCTCATTCAACTTGTCATCTCCCCTACCCACAGGGGATCCATTAGCAACGTCCCTTCCTATTGGTGACAACTCTCCATTGGCTTTCGAGGATCCTGTTTCCCTCATATGCTCTCGTCTCTTCTACCCATAGAGTCTCACATTTTTTCCAACCACTTGGATTATGTTGAAAATTCCATGCTTTGGGGACATCTTCGACTGCCAATCTCAAATCAAATGTAGATGTTTTCTGATGATACTTCCATGATCTATCCAAATATGTTTTAGAAAACCAAACCCACCATGCTCATGCTAGTTGTAGCGGCCCCTTCTTCATCAACCTCACTCACACCTATAATTTTACCAACCGAAATTTTTCCTATGCCTAAAACCTTACCTGCACCTATACCTTCCTCCATGTCAAGACCCATTACCACATTGGGAGTCATACCAACATCAATTCTAGTCCATCCTCCTATCAAAATAGATTTAGTCATGTCCTCACAAGCTATCACAAAGACTATTCCCCCACCTAAGAAGAAGACCCAACCCCTTAGGTTGCATACACCGGCTTCGCCCACTACCCCTCTATCACCTTCACCACTTCCATCTATCCTAGGTCCCCACCCATCAACCTTGTTCAAGAATCCTCCTACCCAGAGTAAACCAAAAACACAGCAACCCACCTCGTCATGATCCTCTGTTACACACATATTACCTACACATATTACACCTTCGACGTCACCTATATCCTTTCTACCTCCTATACCTACACCAATTCCAGTACCCTCATCATTACCCATGCCATTCCATTCCCCTCAACTAGTACCTTCCACATTACCTCTTACCACAATATTCACCGCACCTCCACTATCACCTTGGCTAACCCATCCTCTTTCTGCCACTCTGCCTTCCCTTCTACATCACACACTTCTTCTTCACCTTTACCCAATAAGGTGCAACCAAATCCCAAGAACCCACTACCTTCCAAAGAGGTAGTTAAACCTACACCACCTTCAACAGATACTTCACCTGCTAGATTTTTACCTAAGAAGGTGCAATCCAAACCTAAAACCGTACTATCTACGAAATAAGTGGTCAAACTTACTAAACCTCTGATTCCAACTCCAGTGATGCCTCTCCCACCAAAGTCACCCACACTTCCATCCAAACCCATACTTACTTCACATTGTGATCCATTGGCAGGGTATTACACCAACATCTTAGCTAACCTTTTGGAAACCTCTATCATCACATTGCCACCACTTAGACCTTACAACCCACTCAAACCTAAACCAGAAGGGTTTGATGATACCAAAATTTGTGCTTACCATCTGTGTGCTAGGGCATGATGTGAAAAAATGTAAGGCTCTTAAGACTATTCTTCTCCAACTATGTCATCTCGAAGAAAACTTTGACGATGATGATCTTTTAGATGAGGACCCTATTCAACCTGCACCTATCACCACACATCCTCTTCCCTTACCTATTCAGTGACCTTCATCTCCCCCTCCACAACCCTTTTATCCTCCTCCAACATTTGAGAGCTAGCCAAACCTCCACCAAAATTCCAATGTGTTGCATTGTTTTCACAAAACTAGTATATGCCCTCACCATATTTTTTCCCATCCTATCACTACACCTATCATGAATCAATTTATCCTTTACCGTAGATCAATATGGTTCAAATTTCCACTCGAGCTTCCAGAAGGACAAAGGAAAGGAGAAAACAACTAGCTCATCACGCTACTCTTTTACCCAATATTCCATCTGCACCTGCACCAAAAATCACCATCCGTGGACCCACATACCCTATTTTTGATGAGGTTTCCCATCATAAAATGCTTAAACAATTACACTAGTATCCTCTCAAAATATATTTTAGTACGACCTCGTCCAAACCTCTAAGTCACATCATCAGGAACTTATTGAAGTCCTGCAATCTATTGAGGTTTTACCTAACGAACCTACTCTTGTTGCATCCATTATCACTCCTCACCATATCGCCACTCTCACCACTTTTTCCCCTTCCTCTACTCCCACATACCACTCATCAAATAGACCACTGTTAGTTTCTCTGACATGACAATATTATACCTCTCCAATCAAATGATCCTGATCCTGCCCTATTTATTTCCATCTACGTTGATAATATACATGCATTCAACATGTTATGATCAATGGAGGGTGCCAGTATTAACATCATTTCCTCCCATGCGTATAACCAAATGCACATCCCTACCAATTACATACATAATAACCTAGTTATGGTGCGTTTATTTGACAATGCCATAACTTCCACCCTTGGCACCATTATTCTCCACATTCATGTAGGCCCCCGTACCATTCCTGAATTATTCTATATCTTAAAGGGGGAATTCCAGTACAATATGATATGTGGCCAACCTTGTATCCGTGCCATGGGTTATGTTCCTTCAAGCTTACAACATTCTTTAAAATTTGAAATATGAAGGGCACAACTATTACCGTTCCAGATGACCCTTCACCTTTCAAGACCTGTAATATGTTGTATCAACCCAATGATGTCCTAATACAAATTAAGGCATCTACCACCACTACCACTTCTTCTTCAGTCTGTTACCTCATACACCACTTCTACTCGCTACATCTTTTGCAACTACCTCATCTATTCCCCCTGCTGCCGCAGCTTCTCTGACAACTTCTGCTACTGACCCATCAAGCTAACCCATCTACTTATCAAAAATACTAATGCTTCTTTATTCCCAACTTCCTAGGGATTCATCCATTCCCACTACCCACATATCAACCACTGATCCCTTAGAAGATGTTTTTTAACGCCTCACTCTGGGGGAGTACCGCCTTGATAACATTGACACATTCCTTACTCCTCAAGAGTATGGTAACCTTCACCAACATCCCCTCTATGATCACCGCATAGGCGAGGTTTTCCCCATATGGTCCCTCCCCACCTTCGCACCAACTTAACGTATGGGGGAAATTGACTGCTTCTACTTACTCGCTCCTGAGCCACCTTCCCAAACTTGACCATTTTCCTCCGACCTTCAATCTCTCACCAACCGCCACTTCACCCACACCTTCCTCCATCGTTGTGGTTGGAAGGGCTTTGGATTTGGTTTCTATGAACAAGGTTGCCATACTGTCATTCCTTGCACCACTCGTAAGCATAAAGACTACAAGTGGTATTGGATTTGGTCCAAACCACCTTCCAAGAAGGCTCGAGTCGAACTCATTGAGGATGATAAACATTCCCCACCCCATTCACCTACTTCACAACCTTCACCTACAAAGTCTATGGATCCAGAATCCATTCCTCCTAACTTTTTTTTTCGTGAACACCATTTCCTTGGGACCTATGACTTATCAGCGTGATGGCAAGGCTCCCTCTTCTCTTCCCTTCTTGTATCCTGACATGATCGATGACTGATACACCTTCTATTAACGTCATTCAATGTCAGGATGATGAGTCTATTCTCACCTACTTGGTGCAGAAAGATTCTTATATTCACCGGTCGTTACCTTCTGATACACAAACCATGTTGAATGAATCGACCATTGAGATCAACATTCACACTCAGGATGACCCAAACATTCTAAAAATAGGCCAATCTTTAGATACTGTTGAACATGAAGCTTTCACTTCTTTCCTCTGGGATCATACCAACACTTTTTCTTGGTCCTACGCTGATATGCCTGGGTATTGACCCAAACATTATGGTCCACAATATTATAACCATTCCCGATGCTCAAACCCAGTGAAACAAAATCTGTGAAAAATGCATCCTCGCATTGCCCTTCTTATCAAATAATAACTCCAACGCCTTCATTTTCAGTTTCCTTCATCCTACCCATTGATTATCCCCAATGGATCTCTAACATCGTTCCTGTCACAAAAGTGATAAGGGGACTCCGACATTTGCATGGATTTTCACATGACCTTAACCTTAGCTTTCCCCAAAGATGACTTTCCTCTTACCTAGTATTGACCAACTAGTTAATCTCACTGCCATTGGCCATGAGATGTTATCACTCATGGATGGTTTCTTGGGTTATAATGAAATATTACTCATACCGATAAGATCAACACAAAACCAACTTCATCACTCCTTAAGGGACCTTCTTGCTATCGTTTCATGCCCTTTGGCCTTGAAAAACATTGGTGTTACTTATTAACAGGACTATGACTTATATCTTTCATGAAATCATGCATAGTCATATTGGAAGATTACATTGATGATATTATTTCCAAATATAAACATTAGGCTAAACATCTTGTCCATCCTTATGGTTATATTTGACCATCTAATCAAATACTGCATTCACCTTCAACCTAAGAAGTGTGTCTTCATCTATTCTCTCCAGAAAGATCCTTAGGTTTTATCATTTATTTGCGTGGCATTGAAGTTGATCCCGCTAAAATCAAGGCTATTCGCGAGATGCCTCCACCTACTAACCTTCTTTCAACTTCGTAGTTTACTAAGGAAAGTTACAATAAATTCATCGCTTTATTTCTCAACTTTCCGACCACTGTCATCCATTTCATCATCTTCATCAAAAAGGATGTCTCCTTCAAATGGGATGATGAATGCCATCAAAGACTTCAATGCCTTAAAATATTACCTCGTCCAACCACGAGTGCTCATTCCACCTAGGGATAACCAGATCATTTTACCTTTATCATTCCTGCTAGTGATAATTCCCTAGGTGTCATACTTGCTCATCATGACAAGAAACATAGGGAGAACAAGCGGTTTATTATATAAGTCGTACAATTTTAGACTATGAAACTAGATATAATCAAACCAAAAAAGCTCGTGCATAGCCCTTAGTTTTTTTTTGCCACTAAACTTCAGCATTACCTACTCAACCACGTAAAACCTTCATTGTCACCAATACCATGACCCCTTACATTAGATGTATGCATTAATCCCTACCGACATCAAAGTGATGCACATTGGCTGCATGCTTCATGTCAAACCTAGATCTAAAATTCATCCATCAAAGTTTGTTTCAAAGGACCAAATCATTGTTGACAAACTTGCAAACACACCTCTCTCTGGAAACCAATCTTCTAACTTCCACTTCCCCTGATGAATCCATTACCACCCTCGCCTTGGATGATACCATGATACCAGATGACCTTATTCTGTGATGGTTCTAAATGTCAGAATGGGGGGTGGTACTAGGAGTTATCCTCATTCCTCTTGACGGTGAGCCTATGCCATTATATTTCAAACTAGATTGTTGATTGTACTAACAATATAATCGACAAGTATGAAGCACTGGTGTTAGGCTTTGAACCACCATAGCCTTAGACATTAAATCAATTAATATATTTAGTGACCCTCAACTGGTTGTGAACCAAGTTAATGGTATATACCAGTTTCGTAATGAGATACTTCAAAATTATAAACATCATAACGACATGATTTTGAATACCTTTGACCATTAAGAACTTCAAACTACCGTGTGTTCCACTAATAAATTTGTAGACACCATTGCCTATATTGTCTTCTCAAATCCCCGCTTCACTCTCCAACTTGAAATATCTTTGTCACAATACAAAGGATGTACAATCACCTTCATATATATTCCTAGACTGTTAACCTTGTAGGAAAGATTTAAATTGACCCACGTGACGCTTTAGTTTAAGTATTTTTTTGACTACCTATATCCCTTTCAATTCTACCTCTAGATCTTACTCGCAATGAACAACGAGCCTTTCTCAAAAGTGTCTCTTGCTATGCCATCATGGGTCAGTATTCTCTATAAACATGATCTTTGACGGTATCCTCTTATGATTACTTACAAGTTTTGAAGTTCCATACACCATCAAGGAATTTAACGAAAAGATTTTGTTGGGGTCATTTCAGTGGCTTAATCTGTTGCTAAGTGCATCCTTCACCTTAGATACTTACTGGCCAACCCCTAAACTGTTATTGTTGTGACTATGTAAAGCATTGTTTGAAGTGTCAACAATAGTGCTAATCTTCAAGAAACCCCTAGTCATTCCTTATACGTCGTCACGAGTCCTTTGGTCTTTCTCTCAATGGGGTTTGGATCTTGTCATGAGAGATCAACCCTCATTCTTCCCAACATCATCAATGGATTATTTCCCACTACCAAATATTACACTAAATGGCTTGAATACATACCTCTTATTTCTATAAAATCTAAGAAAATATGTGAAGTCATTGAACATCACATCATTTGTTTTCCCTAGTGTCCCTCACCACCTCATCATCGATAACAAAAAACAATTCAAAAAAACAACCTACAGAAAACGTTTGATGCCTTCAACATTCAACTCATTTTTTATTCACCTTATTATCCTTAAACAAATGGCCAAGCTGAATTGAATAAAAAAACCTTAAATAAATTCTTATGAAAGTGGTTGATGACACTAGTAAGGATTGGCATACATACATTCCTTTTTCCTTATGGGTTTATCACACTAGTATTCGTACCTCAACTACTGCCACACCTTTCTCTTTAGTCTACAGTACTGAGGTTGTCTTAACTCTCAAATTCCAAATTGCGTATCTTCATATCTCACTAAAATATATGGTCACCGATGATGATTTTCTCTAGGACCATTTGGCACAACTTGAGTTATTAGACGAACATCATCTAAATTCTCTTATTCACCTTAAAATGTACCAAAAAATGTATCAAATGTGCCTGCGATAAACATTTCCAAGAATGAACCTTCAGGCTCAGAGACCTCGTCGTGAAGGAAAATAAACATGTAACAAAAAGTGGAGAAAAGTAAATGGGGGAAAGTTTGCTCATAATTTTTGTGGACTGTATATCATTACTCATGCCTATGGATTAGGTGTTTATCATTTATCTTCACTCGAAGGTAAACCTAACATGAGGCCCTAAATTTCTTACATCTTTGACCATTCTATTGTTGAATCAAGTCCTATATAACCTTCTATCTATTAAATGCTCATCTGTTGAGAAGTATTAACCTTCCACTTACCTATTTTAAGGATCAATGACTAAACAAGAATCATGTGATTACCCACCACCTTTACGCCTTATCTTCAATATGAGTACCACGGATCTACGCATAGCATGATTCTCATGGATACTTTTTGTCCTTTCCAGGATAGAATCCCATCATCATCCGTAACTTAAAACACCTCTTACATAGCTACCCTTTGTGTGCTATGGTTTTTCCTTCAAAATAGGAATCTTATACTCCTCTATAGTCTTTTCCATGAATTACCAGTCTCAAAAAAAATTCAAAAGTAATATATGGGATTTCAAAATTCAAACTACTTAAGTCAACCTTCATGTCAATAGATGATTCACCCCCCAAGAAGGCATCTATATTTCCATCTTGCTATTATAAATAGACTGCTCCCTTGAAGGAAAGCTATAAAAGCCTAGCCCCATATTGTACATAGTCTATCACAGAACGACAGACTATTTTTGTAAAAACTAAAATAAAACTATTTCTTAAGCTTCCCACATCAATCAACTTCACGAATACATCAAGGAAATATTATATTCATCCCACATAGACTTCCCCTATCAATCAATCTATAAAAAAAAAAATCAAAAAAGAAAAAAAATAAAATTTCATCATGGAATTGTTTATTCTAGTCTTGTGTATCTTGCAAAAGAGGCATGTCATCTCACATAAAGGTTATGCTAAAACAACCCCTTTCACCTCACCATATTTCCTTTCTAATCTTCTACCTGCTCAAGGTATGTACCACAAATGCGACATTTCATGATCATTTGAATTTATTCACCTTTTTAACACTCAATCATGCAACGCCTTTAGGGTCTTATGTTTATAATCCAATCTTTGGTATGATAGACGCATCATGGTTCTTACCAATTAGGAAAACTTTTTTGTCTCATGTTACCATTCACCTCGTGATTACTTATTTATTATACTCCATAGGACTAAACCTTCAACACCTACATTCTGGGAATTCCTCTCTCACCAAAATCACCTAGGCCTATTAAATCAACCATGCCTAAAACCTACTAACACATTCATCTCCATTATCATATTCTTCCCTAGCTTATAGGAGAACTTCATTGGCCTCAAGCTCATTTCCCTTAGGGATATGTAGGTAGAAACTCCTGAGGACATAGGGCCCTTGGAGGTTAGTTTGATCACCTTTTTAGTCTTCTCCATCTTTTAACACTTATCCACCTTTTTCCCCCTTCTAAACCTTTTTTACCCCTAACAGCTTTTCCCCCTTTACATTCACATTATACCCTACTTAGTTTCCATTTACACAAAAAATGTGGAAATTAATATTTCAGAAAACCATACATACCTACCATTTTATCACCACAACCATATTATAATTAAATCATTTCATATTTCCATGATATCAATTACCATGAAATTTCAACACAACATACATACAACACATTATTTCCATAAGAGCAGTAACTTTGAAATTACCTAGAGTCCACCATGCCTTAGCCTGACTAAACCATGGCTATGCCTAACCAAACCATGACCGACGTCATTTAACCATGACCAAAAATCAGTGTTTTTTCCTAGTGCACCATGTTCGATTTCCATCGGTAGATGATAACCGATGTCAGTTAGCCTTTTTGACTTGCACCAAATTTCACCACATTTCCTTTCCCGAAACTTTTTCCACCTATGAACCCAAAGCTGACCCTGACCTTAAACATATCCCTCATGACATTATTACCTCTCACAAAAATTCACCATCATTTTGGGCATCTTTGTGCCCCTCACATGGCCTTACCTATGGACTCACCTAATTCACCCAATTGACACTCACCTTTTGTGACACTCGAATTCTTGTACTCACTATACCTTTCTGTGATGTGATACTTGGTTTTTTTAACAACTAATGACCTTAACTTGCCTAATGTCATGTCATTTATCCTAACCCATACCTTTGGTGCCCAAGAACAAAACTATATTTCTCATTCCTATACCTAGCCTAGTGGTGTTTCAAGACCATATTCTATACCTTGGATGCCTGAACAACTTCAACCTTGTTTGGATAAACCTATCGACCTTTAACAATGTAAGGTTTACAAGCTCTTCAGCCTGCTACCTTATCATAATCTATACATGTTTATGCATTTGACTAGTAATTACCTATTACCTCATCTGACATTACCCTTACCTGCAACCCAACCTCGTACTCTTACTTTTCTAATTTACCTATTTAGTCAAACCACTCACTGACTTCATTTCACACCTCCTTGGTTTGTGGTTTGAGGGGGATAACCTGCATCCATCTCTTGGGGAAACCTAACCTCAACTCATACCCGGGGCACTAAATTTATTTTTGTTTTGTCAACGTCGCTTACCAACACAAGCTATATGATAAAAGGGAAAATATAAACACCAAATTTGGGTCACATTCTCTTTGGTCCCCCATTCAATTAATTAATGTAATTAATTTAAATAAACATGACCCCTTTACCCCATATTAATATTGACCTTTGACATTATTAATTAAATGAATTTTACCCTCACACCTCAACCTCATCATGACACCTCACCTTGACCCATTCTAGGGGGAATTTAACTCATAGTGAATGAAATGAATGATAAGAATATTGTTCTAAGCTGCGATCTCAAATGATAATATCACACCACATTAGATTTTCAAAATAGAAGAAATAAAATACCATATATGGAAATCCATAATAATCCATAATTCTCAATACATTACATACAATGACTTGAATTACTAATAATAAAGATGGAATTACTCAATACATAGGGCCACCAGACTATGTACATATACAAGAGGGAAGTATAATTACTACCTAAATTAGTGGTGAAGAACTCCCACTAATCGATACTGGTAGTTAAGTTAACTCCAAAAAGACTAATAAGCTAACTCCAAATAACTGAGAAGCTAACTCAACACAAACTAGTAAGCTAACTCCCACACAATTAGTACACCTAAGCAAGCTAACCCAACAAGTGTAGGGCTAACACAAGTGTAAGAATTACCCTAATAAATAAATAAAAGGATAAATAATAACCTAAAGTAACATACTCCTGTAAACATAGCTTAGGTGGGTGAAAAGGAACATGGGTCCTAGCAACATGGCCTAATGAGGTACCGACCACATACAATAACTAGGAAAATTAGACCACCACAAGGTGCCAAAAAATTAGTAATAACAAATTAGAGAGAAAAATACCACTACAAGATATCCTCATAAGCTAGGCTCTAAAAACTTCATATAATGTTGAAGAAGTGTCGTGTGCACTATGGTCTAAATCCATCGCTCGATCATAGAACTCAAAAAACAACTAATAGTGTGCTTCACCATAATAGCTGCATGAAGAAGATTATCAATGGAGTGATGTCAAAAATCTCATCAAAATCTAAGCACCAAACATAATTTGATTAACTACTACAAATAGTGTGCCACAATCCAATAACAACCAAGGAAACAAGGCAAGGACATGAGATCCAAATAAATAGGAGTTCCACAATCCAAGAAAAAGCCAAGGTAATAAAGCAAGGACACAAAATCTAAAGAATCAAGAGTAATTGCTACAATATGACACAACAACCAAGGAAACAAGGAAAGGACACGATATCCAAATAAATAAGAGTGCCATGATCAAAGAAAATCAAAGCTAACAAGGTAAGGACATGAAACCCAAAGAATCAATATCAACACCAACCCTCCCATACCACTGAATGAGTAGAGTGATATCACACATCTTTATGAGTAGCCAATACTAACTACTCGAACACTCATAAACTAACACTAGGATTCACAAGTTCATAGCTCCCCCACAAGAGAGACTGTCAACATGCCAAAAAAGTTAGTGTCGAAAATAACCGATCCAAAATATCTGAACAAATAAGAGAGATATAAATGTATACACCCATAGATACAAGAATGCAACACTCAAAAGTTTAGGACGTTGGAGTCAATGGAAATTGCTTCCACAAGTGATTACAACACCCTCCCCAAATTTGGCAATTTATAATTGAGTGCATGAAATATTACAATAAGTAAAAGTATCTTTTATATTTGAAATATGTGTTTAAAAATGTAACCAATGTGTAGATTGCCAAAAAATACACAATTTTAAAACAACGATCACCTTAATCCGAGCTACGGGATCAAAAGTTCTATGAGGTCTAGAATGTTTTGCTATTAAAATAATATTTTAATGCTAATGTTTTTTTTAAAAGGTACACGTGATACCCAAATGTCCAAAGGGTAAAAGAGTGCATCCACATGATATGCGCTTGCGACCAAAAGGATAAAATCATGTGCCCAAAACCTAAATGTCGAGAGGGTAAATCATTAAATTTGGAGGGTACACATACATATCCAATGGATAAAAGAATGCACCCAATCAGGGTACATATTTGTGTCTACTTGATAAAAGACTGCATCCAAAAAAGAAATATATCCAGATGGCTAAAAGAATGTATTTGGAAGGTACATGCTTATATCCAGTGGATAAAAGAATGCACCGAGAGTGTACAACTCTGTGTCCAGTGGATAAAATACTGCATCTAAAATAGAAATATCGAGAGGGTAAAAGCATGCATCTAGAAGGTAGACACTTATATCCAGTGGATAAAATAATGCACCCAAAAAGTGCACCCAAAAAGTGCATTGATTTTTTTTTTTGGCACCTATATCAAAAAATAGAGAGAAACCCAAAAAGCTGATATAATTTTTGAGTCAAAAAAGACTATGTTGTACATAATTGTATAGATTTTTTTAGAAATGTGCCAAAAAAACCCATTAAAATGTCTAGAGTTGACTATCTCAAAACATGGTCAAGTTTATAGTTGATTCTACTCGGTTTTGGCACCTTACAAATCCAATGGCATTCTCTGTTTTCTTGACATAAAAATGCATGCTGAAAAAAATTACTAAAAATTTCCAAATACATGAATATAATAAAACCTTGGATTGTAAATAAAAACTTACAGATAGATGTCCACATCATCTATCACTATGATACCCATGAAAGGAATGATAATAATATGTTCCAAGACACAATCTATGATGATAATATCACACCACATTAGATTTGCAAAACAAAAGAGGTAAAATACCATATATGGAAATCCAACATAATCCATAATGCTTAATACATTACATCACAATGACTTGAATTACTCAATAAGAAAGATGTACATATAGGAGGGAGAGTTACAAATACTACCTAAGTTAGTGGTGAAGAACTCCCACTAACTGATACTGGTAGTTAAGTTAACTCCAAAAGATTCATAAGTTAATGTGCACATAACTGAGAAGCTAACTCAACACAAGTAGTAAGCTAACTCCACACAACTAGTACACCAATATGCAAGATAACCCAACAAGTGTAGGGGATAACACAAGTGTAAGCATTATCATATAAATAAATAAAAGGATAAATAATCAACCTACACTAATAGTGACTGAGTCATCAACTCTAACACCGAGTCATTACTCACAATGTTGAGTTACTAACTTGACCTAACTAAGTAAGACTTCTTCCTAAACCTAACAAGACCTATCCTAAGTTCTTCCTACCTTCTCTCATGTGAAATATAATTCCCTAAGTGGACCCAACAAGGAAAGCATTAAAAATCTAGGAAGATCTACCTATTTTTGGTAAATAGGTCTATTTCACCCTAACCGACACCATGTTTTTCCTTGGCTGACGTCAGCTACCTAAACCGCCATCGGTTCCTTTATATAGAACTTTACAAAATTTTACTAAGGTTGGTCATTTCAAGTTTTGATATTGCTATTACAATCAAGTCCGAATATATCAGATTCATTGCTTCATCCAAACAACGTCTACACACTGCTAGAGAGCAGTACCAACCAACATAGGTTGTACTGCTATGGAACTACAACTAGCTACAACATCACCCATCAATCACCAACCTTCATCCAACAATGAGATATTTAGAGAAACAAGTAAGTAACGTGATCTTAATAATTTATACTTCCTTTATTACAAATCTTTTTTCTTCCTTCAGTATTTTCAGTTTCTACTGTTATCTGGATATCTCCATCTTCTCACTAATCCACAAACCCAACCAGTTAAAGCCATTTCACCCTTTGTGGCCTCTCCCTCTGTATTCTTGAGTTTTCTCAGTTATATTACGAACCTAACCACACCATCCTCACTCTTTCTGCAATCATAGAGAATCCAAAAAACCTATATATTAATTTATTTCCAATTTCCCCTATGGACACTAGTTTACCATATCGTCGTCGGTTTAAATCCGCATACCGGCTTCGGTGATCAGATTAATATTAGATCTATATGTCATTTCATATTCTTATACCAGAAAGCTTCCCACTCACCCAAAACCAACCCAGGACCTTGACAAATCAAACCCAAATCCTTGCCAGACATTTGACAGAATTCTTTGACCTGAAAAAAACCCCAGTTCTAATTAGATTTAGTGTTATTTTGATATATAGCATAAAATCTAGTGTATTGTGTGTATGAGAAACCTAAATCATTGCATTGCAATAGGACTTATTTATTTTAGTTTCTTATTCACATTGAATTGTTATTAAATAGTGGATAAACAACCTCTCTAGGAAGCACCACAATTCCTGGATCTAGCCATTACTTACTTGTTTCCACTATCATATGATATTTAATACTCTTTTGTGGTCTTGATTTGCATCTATAGGTAGTCCTTCCCAGGCAAAAAGGATTTCTCTACGATCAGCTTGGATAGCGTCAACAACGCGCGCATTCTACATTCCACCTGCACCTTTACAATTATTCCTCCTTATCCATTTACCTTTTATCTATTTCATCCTAGAAAGTGTAAAAATTATTGGTCAAACATGTACTCATGCCATGACGTAAAAATAAACCCAAATTAGGAATTCCAGAGCCCATTTTTATCAATTCATGTATTATAGAAAAACCTTGAAAACTATGTAAACTAGACTAACACATAGTAGTATAAAGTTTAATCCAAATCATTCAATAACCATCATGATAAGAGATAAGAAAATTAACTTCAAAAGCATGCATTATAAATGAAGCAAGACAACATGCTGAGTTTATTCTACTATTTTATAAAGCTTAATGAAAGTGAACCTAGTTAGATTCTAAGAAATCAAATTAGTTTTCTTGTTTGCTCCAAAAGAATGAAGATATCTCTCTAAGATTATTTATAAGATCATGTTTAGATAACTCTTACTAATCTAAAATGGAGGAAAGATGCAAGATGAATCTATTTCAATGGTGGATGGCTCAATATCAAATGGGTTATAGCTTGGCTAGTGCAAATGAGCTCTCAATCTTGATAATCAAAATGTTTGTATGCAAACAAGGTGTAAGGTTGAATGGAAGGGGTGACCCCTTTATTTATAGATTTTGGTTTGGGAAAGATTGAAAATCTAGTGCATGTGGGACAAATGAACAAGCCAAAATAGATATTTTTGGAATTCAAAGTACCTTTTCGACTAGATTAGGAGCTAATTAACCTTTTAGGATTAATTAGGGACTCTAAACAAGCTTATGAATATTTCTGAGAGTTTCTGGAGGAATTTGGATTAGATTTTGGAAGCGTTGGAAGCGGGAGATATTCAATGATAATGTTCATTAATTAAATATGAGATATAAGACTTGAATCAATCAATGTGAAACTAGCTGATTAAGAGAATTATCACCAATCAACTTGTCCCAAAATGGAATCCTGAGTGAGTTTAGAAGTAGAGTTAGATAACAAAGTGTGTCATTATTCGAAACAGAGTGAAATGAAGATGAAGATAGTCAGTGTAATGTTAGTAATAAGATTGATTGTGATTGAAGATCTAGGTGTCTACATTTTCCCCTCTTTAGGGTGGCATAAGTGACATCACTCTGAAGATAGTAGACAATTATAGAAAAAAAATTTTGAAGGGGGAGAAGAAAAATTAGTAGAATGAAGGATGCCCCCTCGAGTGTCAATGGGGTGATGAAAGAAGCCCGATCAATGATTGAAAAGGGGAAGTAAATGGATAGAAGAAGTGAAGGGGAGAGATGGGGATAAAAGGTAATCCCCATTGCTCTAAGTGTGTTGGACAAATAATGTTAGCTAGCAGAAAAAAGAGAGGAGAGAAGATGAATATAAGAGATGGAATAGCTTGCATCCAGCCAATATAAACAACTTTATTTTCATCATATTGCTTAGAATCGACATGTCATCGGTCCTTGTTAAAAATAGAAGCATACGACAAAATTGTAGAATGACATAAAAATCCATAATACAAACAAATTCGTCCAGTGCTAAAAATACCAACATCCATGCAACATACAGAATATAATGCAATATGAGAAGTAAACAAGATAATCTAACAGGGAAATAAGTACAAACACACATACTCAAACCAACAATGTTTAAGAAAGTTGTACAAATGTTTTGTTATCGAGTTGTAGTTCCCAAATATTTGTGATAAACGACAAGGATTAAAAGGTGGTGCCCTAAGAAAAGATATATACAAGAGTGGAAAAATGGTGAAAACATGGGGGTCCAATGAAAAAGCTTTGTGCACTAAGAAATAATATCAAGAAACTCATTGTGCCCTAGAGTACCAACGGAGCAAGCAAGTCTAACTTTGTAAATGGTTAAAGATCCAGATGATCCATGAGTCGTTGTATTCAAAAACACGTGAAAATGCAAGACAAGTTATGAGATGAATACCATGCGTGTGACACATACATTCTAGCTGTGTATGAGCTTTTTACCCAATTTTTGAATCCATTTTTGAATTTTTACAATTTTTGGATTTTTTTTGAAATTTTTTATAATTTTTTGGAAGATTTACAATTTTTTGCATTTTTTAGATTTTTTTCATCTAGTCAAAAGAATTTAGAAAGTGGAAGATTACCTAAAAGCACACGAAAAAATGCCCCAAGGTGATGAAACAAGACATCAAGCAGTACAGAAAGATGCCTCGACGAGAAGAAAATAGAGTCAAAAATGATTATTTGAATAAAAATAATCATCATGACGGGTAGAAGAAAAGATTATAGTGACCACGACGGTCAAAACATGCCCTGATAGGGCATCATAGCAAGTTAAAAATGGCTAAATATACCCCCCCGGGGGGTGCGGGATGGTAAATCATCGCATGACGAGTTCATTTTGTTACCACACCCTTACCATATTTCTTACTGTGAGTTACCATGAGCTACGAGCGAGATGGCGAGAGTGCAGACCTAGTAGGAGGAATGATGATACCATTCGAGAGTACGTTTGGGAAGAAGATGACGGACCACTCATGAGCTACCACGATCCCTATTTTTCAAATTTTTCATTTAATTATATTTATTAGGTCATTTAGGGAGTAAAAAATGTGTGCGCATGCCCTAGGGCATGCAGGCGTCCACAGGCACACACAGGCATTCAAAATTCATGTGCGCATGCATGCATATATCAAAAATTGTGTGCATGCCCACAAAAGCATAGAAAGATGCACACATGCATTTTGGGGGTGATAAAGCATATACAGTGCAAGCACACATTCTAGAATGTCCACGCAGACATCCTGAAGGACCGTGCACATGCACTAGTCGGGGGGAATATATAGGAGGCGCGCACACATGGAAACATGGGCGCACAGGTGCCATACAGGGCACATACATGCACTAGGTGCACACCACACCAGAAAAGGGTGCACCACCACCTGAAAGGGTGTAAAGGTATGAAAGAACTGAAAATAAAATAAAGAATTTAGAAGAAAAACTAGGAGTTTCTTAGAATAATATTAGTTAGATGAGATAGAATAGATGAAATTTGAGTTATTACTTGAGAAGAATAGAAGAAGATATAAGAATGTAAAATTATAACATGTGTCATGTTATTGTGTACAGAGACAATTGTCATCTTTATGGGCGAGGTAGCAGCATGGATGTCTCACCACTTTGGAGGCAAGCTTTCATCAGTGAGATAGGTAGATGATGGACATTATGCTAAAGGTCACATGGTTAGCCCATGTATCGAGTATGCTACAAATCACCATGGATCATGGTCCTACTTACATAGCCTTGATTGAAAGGTGGCATAGTGAGAGCCAGTGTTTCTAGCTTCCCACGGGAGAGATGACCATTACTCTCAAGGACGTTCTGGTGTATTCTACGCGTGCCCATTTAGGGGCAGTTGATTGAGTACATGTCAGTGTTGATGTTAAGCTTCTAGACTTCCTTGATGGAAGTTTTTTAGACATGACGATATACCTCTGCCGAGGTATGATGTGTACTTACACTGATGCAACATAAACCCCATCTTTTATCAGATACTCGTATATTTGATAGCTCTTCTCAGTGGCTTTTTACTTACTGACAAGACAGGTGCTTCATTCCCATTCACCCTCATTAGTGTTATACAAGGCTTATTCCTAGGTGAGAGATACTATTGGGGTTAGTGTATATTGGCTCATTTATACTGGGATTTACATCTTATCACATACCATGGTCAAAATACCATAGGCCCTATCAAACTACTACAAATATGGGTGTGGGATCACATAGTTATTGGTTTCTCTACATGTGTTCTATGAGTTCAAGATCCATAGGATCCATCAGTGATGGGATGGGTCCTAGTTGGGGATGACATCCATGTGCATCAGTGAGACACTTATCATTATCACAAAATTTTTGATGATATTGAGAAACTTATGATAGTGTGGATCCCTACTGCCATTATCAGTGGGTTAAGGATGTAGTGGATCTCAACATAACTATTGGAGAGCACTTTTTGATAGGAAGTTGAGGGTATATTACTGAGTTTATAAAGTAGATCGGTGCTAGAGATAGTTTGGAACAATTCAGGATGTACCTAGCCACGAGATGTGGTACACCTGTCGAGAAGCTGAGAGATTCTACATGGGGCCACAAATTCAGCTAGATTGAGCTTGAGCTAGTTTTGACCAGATAGTGTCATAGGTATGAGTTTCATTGAGACATGTTAGGGATCCTATAGTTACTATCGAGTATGCACCCTAGTATTTGATTGTTCTACCTCAACATCTCACCAATCCGTAGGCTGCATGGTATATAGGGGTTAGTCTACCTCCTGAGGAGTATAGTGATGATGATGATGATGATGACGAGGATGATGATGGGTTTAATGAAAAGGGCCATGATGGAAGAGGTGGACAGGGTCCCCCACCACTACAATGGTAGGTACATGGCCAGGAACAGAGAAAGATACCACTTGTTAGACATATATAGATGCCCTAAGTGGGCTTACCAATTGGAGTTCATGTTTCATTACAGTAGGTGTCAGCGCATAAAGAAACACATAGGGTATGCCTCTAGGATGAGTACCATAGTAGGAGGTTGGTTCTTAGCACACCACATAGTCCACCAAGAGGTGGAGGAGGTGGAGATTATGAAGGGAAGTTAGCTGCGTTACAACAATAGTTACAGTAGGTTTTATCCATTCAGCTCAAGGTGATGGCTGAGAGGGATTGGGCCAGGGAACAAATATAGGTTGTCACCTTAGAGATAGATCAGGCTAGATCACAAGCTAGTCAGGGAGGTGGAGGATATGGTGCCACTTGGTTTCAACAGATCCAACAGAGGGCTACTCAGATGGCACATGTTAGTATCTTATAATAGCAGTCTATGGCCTAGATTTAATAGTTAACCATGTAGAGGGACCAGGCCCAATCACACGTGTTGACTATCACTATGAAGAGAGATCAAGTGATCGTAGAGTGTACACAAGCTCAGGTCGATGAAGCCAAGGTTATAAGAGAGCATGATGCTCTACTTCAAGCTTCCTCAACAACTGGGATGGAAATATATGCTATCAGATTATTATCGATAGCCTAGCAGTGAGGCCTCCTATTACTAGGTTACATATTACTAGGCAGTTCCATATGTGACAGAGAATCATTGCTCTTTTATCAGTTATGATGTGAGTAATGTCTAGATCCATGTCCCAGAAGAAGCTCTCGATCAACTATATTAGTGCAAGAAACTCATAGTTATAGCAGAGTGTCGCAGCTTCTACAAGGTCCATCTCATCATAAACAACCTCCTCCTCATGGGCCCTAGGCTAGGCAATCCAAGAGAGGGCAAGAGTCATGTTTAACTCTGCTTTATTTATGGTATACTGACATATGTATGTATTGGATATATGCCTCTTATGAAGGCTCATTTTTTGGTCAATTGTATACATGTAATCATTTTTCTTATTCCTCTTATGAAGGCTCTTTTTTATTCATGCCCATGATGGAATATTTTTTATCCAGATGTATTGATACATTTTGTACATGGAGATTGGATTATGATATGTTATGATGATTATGGACTCATTTATTATGTGTATGATTATATCACATGTTCTTTGACTTAAGAGAAAACATATAGATGATATCATATGTTTTGATGACATGTTTCATGTTCCTACTTATCACGTATTTTGTATTGTGTATGAGATAGCAAGTAGATGATATCATGTTGTTTTTTATGTGATATTTATGATTATCCATGTTTTAATTATGGTCTATGTTTGAGGGGCAAACAAAAGGAGGTCCTTCTTGCCCCTCGTTGTGATATTATAGGGATGTAGCTTAGCATACATGTTTAATTTTCATGTTAATGATTCTGCAGCATAGCTTTTTATTGATATATGATGTATAGATGTGATGATAGATGATATATATTATGTGTTATTATGATACCAATTTGTACAACACAATCAAACAAATACAACTTAAGAAAATATACCTAATACAACAAAAATATACACAAATATTCAAGATAAAATGAACTCAATATAGTGCACTATAGATTAAGTAAAATTCAACCTAAGTAAGAAAATGAATTCACTCTCAATAAATCACACAACATGAAAAGGAACTGCAATAAAAAAATCTACAAACTGACAACTAAAATTAAGCAAATCACTACTTTGTTTTCGTGGGAGAATTTTGATTTGTTTTCTACTATTTTTGGGGTCATCTCGAGATAACTTTTTCAAGGCTGCTTTTCACATTGTTTTAGGGATTTTCATAAGAGAATGTTATGTTGTTTTTCTGTAGCATAATCCTTCTTAGGGGTTTTATCAATGTTTAGGATTTTTCCAACATTTTTGAATGTTTTTTGTGTTTTCTAAAGTTATACAAATGTTTTTTGGGATTTTCCAATTTTTTTTGAAAATATGTACTGAAAAAAGAAGCGTGGATTCCCCCAACAATGTGGGAATATACAAAGGAAAAATGCCACACAAGTATGTTCAAGAAAGTGTAGATGTGAAAGTTCCCCTAACGTTAGATAGGAATATACAAAAAGCAAATTCTTCGCACATATACAAGAATGGATCAGCTGGATCAAGCCCATGAAAGATAGATGCAAAAGGACACTCATCTTAAGAAACCAAACCCTAAACTAAGGAAAGTTTACTCTTTTTATATATGAGAAGTGATTTTGAATAAAAAATCCTCCTAAGGTGCCGGAAACTGGTTTTCACCCAAGGACTTGTTCAAAGCGCCACAATTGCATGGTTGTCACACTTGGATGACCTTGTTTTCCTCTTTTTATTTTTTTCTGTTTTTATACTTTTTTTTCTTTTCACATTTTCTAAGGAAATCCATGCTTAAGTGTATAACCTGATTGAGATGTATGGACATTCATAGGTTCCTTGATTTCCTCACCATATGAATGGGTGCAGTTGGTAGGCTCCCAAACCGTACTTATTGAACCACAACATAGGGTCCTAACTATTTAGGATCAAACTTTCCTTTCTGCTCTCAATCCTTAGTGGCGTTGAATTGATTTTCTTTTAATACTAGGTATCCTACCTCAAAATGGTGATGTATCATCCTTTCGTTATATCCTCTGAATACTTGATTCTGATAAACCTTCAAATGATTAAAGGATATATTTCAGTTTCTCACCAAGGATCTCTAACTCTGTCAGTCGAGCTACTTTGTAGTCCTCATCTTTGTCCAGATAATATCTAAGGGATATTATCAAGGAAAGGAATCTCAATTCCTAAAGGTAAAATGGCTTCTATGCCATAGACTAAGGAATAAGGGATAGTACTATTAGGGTTGTACAAATGGAAGTTCTATAGGCGTAAATGGCGGGATGGATTTGCAAGTGCCAATTTTGGCATGTTTTACTTACCATGTTTCTCCATAATGCGAACAAAGGTTTTATTAGTGACCTCCGCTTATCCATTACCATGAGGGTAATAGAGAGTAGGCTACTTTAAACAGATGTGAACGTGTTGACACAAGGCTTTGACCGTCTTGTTCTTAAAATACTTACCATTTTCTGCTACAATGGTAGAGGGAATGACGTAACGACAGATAAAGTGATTCATCATGAACTTGGATATCTGCGCACTAATGACATATGTGAGAGGTACTTCCTCTACCCATTTGGTAAACTAGACTATGTATTATAGAAAAACTTGGAAAACTATGTAAAATAGACTAACACCTAGTAGTCTAAATTTAAATCCAAATCATTCAATAGCCATCATGATAAGAGATAAGAAAATTAACTTCAAAAGCATGCATTATAAATGAAGCAAGCAATATGCTAAGTTTATTCTACTCTTTAGAAAGTTTAATGAAAATGAACCTAGCCAGATTCTAAGAAATCAAATTAGTTTTGTTGTTTGCTCCAAAAGGATGAAGAGATCTCTATAAGATGATTTATAAGGCCATGCTTAGATAACTCTTACTAATCTAAAATGGATAAAAGATGCAACATGAAGCTATTTCAATGGTGGATGTCTCAAGATCAAATGGATTATAGCTGGGCTAGTGCAAATGAGCTCTCAAGCTTGATAATCAAAGTGTTTGTATGCAAACAAGGTGTAAGGTTGAAAAAGAGGGGTGACCCCTCTATTTAAAGATTTTGGTTTGGAAAAGATTGAAAATATAGTGCATGTGGGACAAATGAACAAGCCAAAATAGATAGTTTTGGAAGTCAAAGTACCTTTTTGACTAGATTAGGAGCTAATTATCCTTTTAGGATTAATTAGGAATTCTAAACAAGCTTAGGAAGCTTTCTAAGAGTTTTTGGAGGAATTTGGATTATATTTTGGAAGCTTTGGAAATGGGAGATAGCCAATGATAAGGTTCATTGATTAAATACGAGATATAAGACTCAATCAACGTGAAACTAGTTGATTAATAGAATTATCACCATCCAACTTGTCGTAAAATGGCATCATGAGTGAGTTTAGACGTAGAGTTATATAATGAAGTGTCGTTATTTGAAACAGAGTGAAAGGAGATGAATATATTTAGTGAAATGTTAGTAATAAGATTGCTTTGATCAAAATCTAGGTGTCTACAATTCCAAAATAGCAATAAACGAATCAAAATCAAAATCATTATATAAAACTGAAGTTTCTATTTAAATTCGGTCGTGATTATCTTAGATCTTCAAATGGCTGTAATTTTTTCTCTCAAAATCCACAAAATGTGTTGTTTATTGCATCTTGACTGTAACCTCATACTGCTCTTTTCAACCTATTACACACATACTTTCGACGATATTCAATTTTTTGCCTATTTTTGACACCATATGACATTACGACATCTTGACACTATGACATGACATTCATCGCATGGGCTCCTAGCTATGTAATTTATGTCTTATTTTACTAATGATCCTTTATTGTTTCCTTTCAATTTTACTTCTCCAGGATTCTTGCAACATTGATTGTGCCCGCACACAACAAGATGAGCGACACTATCATGTACACATTGGTGGGTATATTTCATTCCAGCTGGTCCTTTATGTTCTTACTTTTAGTATATACTTTTGATAGCAGTGTTACAAATTGTTTCTTTCTATTGACCACCCCATGTTATTCTATTGTGACATGTGGTGATCAAGAACTAGGGCATATGTATACACCTAATTTTTCACTTTTTATCTTTCCTACATGTTTCTAACACATTTCTTTGTGTAGATAAAGGTCACTGATGCATTTATTTCTTGAGCGTGTGCCTTAAGGGGCCCACCAAGAATGTGATATGATTATTCAAGTAATCATTATGGTAACTTAGAGAAAGTACACAAAAAGAGTATCGCTATGTGGTCCCAGCCTTAGTTTTTCTTACATTAGTTATCCTTGTACCTTTAAGTCTCATACACATTGCACTCCTGACACCTTGTTTGCATCTCATCACTTGGCACTTTTTTTAATCCATTTTCCTGATCTACAACACTTATTTAAATTTTGTATGACATTTAGGATACTTGGCTGATGCATCACCCATGGACGATGGTGTCGGTGTTATTTCCCCTATCTGACGTCATCACCCACGGGTGATGCCGTCGTATATATACATACTAGATCTTGACATTCATGAAGAAAGGAAGCCCAAATCTTAGGAACTTCCATTTGCTTTACTCTTTTACACAAACTTCGCATATGTTCGCTCAACTCTTGGTTCATCTTGCACTTGGCTTGGATTGGATTGGACAATCTTCTTCTTGGTTAGATTGCTTGCAGTATTCGGTCATCTATAGTGAATCTAGGACAAGAACGATATTTCCTTTCTCCACCTTATAGTGATCCTCTCTCAGTGTGCTACTTCTCTAGAGAGGTAGATGCATCAACGACCACCCCACGGGTAAGTTCTCTAACTCTTTTTTTCATTTTGCATAGATTAGTTCATTTCCCTTCCCCATTTCTCTATGTTAGCTTAGTGTTATATGTACATTGATTCTAGTTAGCATAGTGCTCTTACTTGATCAACTCCTTAGTTTCTCTTTATTTATATTTTAGTTACATTGTGCATGCTTGCCTTATCTATCATCGATCCATACCTCTTTCTATCCATTTGCCGATATCTTAGTAGGGTACTCTGCCCTATCTTGACTGCATGCCTTAGAAACCCTAGGTTGACCTAGTGTAGGGATTACTTCCCTCTAGAAATGTGACCCTAGCGCTCTCTGTAGCCCCCTTAAATCTATCCATTGTATGCTGGTTTATGTGTGATTCTTACTCATTGCCTCGATAACTTTGTAGAATGGAAGACTTACGAGTGCAAGTTTTTGAGATACATTCTTGTCCAAAAACCAAAAAACAAGCTTTGCCAACAAACAAACATACAATGACAATCAAGGCTATAATGGAGTGAGTTCACTTTTATTCTCAACATTAGTTTTGATGTCTATTTGACTACCACGTGACAATTCAACCATAAATTGCACTTTCAATATGTCACTAAATAATTGTTATTTTAGAGAAGTAAAATAAATTGAAAAATAAAATAAAACAAAACAAAACCAAATAATAAATGAATAATATATATATATATATATATATATATATTTTTGGATTTTCCAAAATGAGATAAAACGTGTGTGTGTGTGTGTCTTCAGTGTGTTCATACCTACTAGTTTAAATAAACATTAGAATTAAAATAAACCCACGGAAGGGAAAATAGGGCAAGTTTAGGGTTTTCTTAGTTTGTTGATGGAGCTAGAAGACCGCGAGGGATAGGTGGATAACCTCCAAAGAAAATGACAGTTGTAACAACAGAATCCACCACCTTTCCTTGCATCCTCCACGTTCAAGCCAAAATAGGAGCTTTGGTGTAGGTTTTGGATGCCCATCAACGAAAATGGTAGGGTAAAACCAGACTCTTCAACCTTTGTGAGACGCCCCCTTAGCCTGTGTCAAAATGGAAGCTTTTTATCAGAGTAGTGGAAGCCTATCTAAGCATGAAGGCACATACTTCGCTATATGAGGGTTGTAAGATGCAACCCTGACTGTGTAAGATTCATTTTTGTTTCTAATTTTGCTTGTGGACACGTAGGCAAGGAGAGAACTGTTTGTTAAAATACCTGATAAACTATGGTTTCATGGGGCACGCCCTGACCACGAGAGATTCAATTTTTTATTTAGTTATTGTTAGCATGTTGTATTAAAGTTTGGTGGAATAAGGGTTGTAAACTCTTCAATTGTACCTGGAAATAATCAGGAATATATATATATATATATATATATATATATATATATATATATATATATATATTCAGGAATAAGACTAATGTGTGAGTGAATTGCCTTTCTGGCTGCGCCAGTGATATGAAGGGAACTCTAAACCTGATCCTCAACGTAACAAAAGAAGTTGAGGCAGAGGTATGTTATGTGTGCCTGGTGAACCTTCTTGACTGCATCGACTATCTTGAAAAAACTCTAAACCTTATAATCAACGTGCTAATTAAACTAGTTGTGCTTGCGTGGATGACACTTTGAGCACATTGGCTATCTTAAAGGGACTTCAAAATTTATCTTCAAAGTTATAATAAAACATGTGGTGGTTGATTGGATTTATTTGCTTGCTTCATGGAGAAAAACAGGGACGTATGTGAGGGTGTTTTGCTTGGCACTTGAGAGAACAAGGGATCAAATGCCATAAGTTGCTGTAAAGAAACTTGGTCTCATCGAATGCAATGGTTGCATGAAATACACAAAATGGTAGATTTGGAATGGTCTATGGATATCCATCAAACAATGAATATGGCTTCTTGGAGTGCATATGGAACCGCTTGATGTACCTCTCAACCTCATTTAGTCAATTTATAGGTATGGACTCTATACCTCCTCTCGTACTTTCTTTCAAAATTTTCATTTCTTTTTATAGTTAATGGAATGTTAAATCTTAATTTAAGCTTGTTAGTGATGTATGGTTTATGTTTTCGAATCATATTGAAAACTCCCTAAAACGACTTCCACACTATGTCAACCTATGTTGAAAATCGACACTTTGGGTGGCATGCCATAATATTAAACCATGGACTAGATAAGGAAAAAATTTATTCCTTCTTATCTTTGCTAATGATTCATGACTACTCAAACTAGAAGGGAAAATGAATTTTAAAATTGCAAACTTTGGGATGTTGAAATAGCCTCAAATTGTGACAAAAGTCTCTTAAAATGACGCAAAAGAAGCACCTCTAAACCTTGCTTTCGCTTGTAAATTATTGTAACCTCTTATTTGTTGTATGGCGACCCTATATCAAACTTGACACATTTCCTTAACACCTATTGGCAATAGTTGTGAAGTGGGTTTCTAAACGCTTTGGAAAATGGCTTGCTGGGAGCAACTATTTGCCTGTGATTGAAACCTCTAGAAACCACTTTGTATTTTACGCCTGTTAATTTCAGGAGAAAATTTGGTCCCACATACCTATTCACTGTTATATATGGCATATAGTAGTGCTTTTCATTTTAACAATTACCCTCGAAAATAGTATTTTATGCACCCATTTATGAGCCCACTTAGCTTAGTTTGTAGAAGGGAAAATGACTGATTTCAGCCGACTAGCTTTGAAACATTGCTGTAGTTTGATCCTCGGTGGTCAATTTTGGATTATGTTTGTTTCCAGTGATTCTATGTATAGTAGAGAATAGGGTGGAGTAATTAATCTTTCAATTTGGGGGTCTCATGTCATTTTTGTAGGCCCATTCTGTGGCCACTTGGGGTGATTTGTGCATCAACACAACAAAGGCCATGGACCCGCGTCAAGTCTTTGAGACCCAAACGACGCTTTAAACTAATTTGATTCGTGGAAATGTGTATGGAGAGTATAAATACATGGTGCAATACTATTAATCAATATTATTAATGAAAAATAATAATTATGTGATTTGACACATGTACCTGGGCTCTTGTAGCGACAATAAGAGACGAAGATAGAAGTTTTAGAACTTGATATTACTATGAAAACCTTCAAAACTTGAATGTAATGAATCGAAAGTTGTTTGTGCTATCTCTCACTCTCATTGGTTATGGAAATGGTTTAGTTTATTTGGGTGAAATAAAACGGGTGTTTCTCTCTCTAAAACTTAAAAAGGTTTATGATTTAAAATAAGTTTGGAAATTGAATAATTTTCTATCACTCTATCCCAAAATTGATTTGGGGGTTTCGCTAGCATGTTTGATGGGAGGGGTTTTGTCCATGCCAGTGTTTTTCACTGACATATGATTTCATGTTTATTCTATGTTACAGATGGTACGATGGTATAAAATGATCAATAAGATGTATATGTACATGGTTTCCAAATATGTATGTTTTTTCTAAAGCGGAAAAGAAATGGGTTATATTATATATGGTTGTATTGTTGTACTTATGAAAAGAAAATATAACTAGTTCATGGGATGTCATGTTGTTTAAAAAGGATTAAGGATTTTTCTCGTGTTAGTATATTGTTCTTGTAGTAGTATATACATCTTGAAATGTAATGTAGATGCTATGATAAATTTGGAAACCTAATCTATGCAATAAGAAAGGAAATATCTTTATTACATTAGTTCTAGTGAGAAATGCCTTTCCTATTATGAGTAAATGAAGAGGATATGGTAATGGAAAACAATTGATTGATATGACTAGAAAATACCTCCCTAGTGAATTATAGTTAGCCATGGAAAAGGGAAAAAAGGGATAGCATGGTCGAATTTGAGTATCATAATAACACTAGATAATGGGGGAAAATGCCAGCATAATTACTTATGAAGTCAGCTAACACTTTGACTCATTAGTTTGTGTGTGTGTGTGTGTGTGTGTAAATCTGAAAATGTTACATAGAATAAAAGGAAAATTACAAGCTTGAAGTTAAAGTTTTAAACCTTCTTATGACCATTGTTAGGTCGTGAAACAATGTGTAACATTAACGGTGGTATGTAATGTTTTAGTGTGTGGATGAACCTTCGTTAAATGAAAGAAATCACCCCTAGAATCTTATATGGCCATATGGGCTTATAACCTTTTGCGACCAAGTTTTTGCACCACCTTGTGAAGTATCTCCTACCTTGCATAGGGGGGAATGTTTTTTTAAAGATGTGAAAAATGATTTTTCTTGTGAAATAAAAACTAGGAGAAAATTTGTTAACCAAAAGAGACCCAATTAAGTGGGTCACATGATCACAACACACCTTGTTAAATTTTTTTAAATAAATATTAGATTTATCCTACAAAACATTCTCTCTTTGCGGATCTTTATGACTAGAAAGTGGTTGGTTGTGTACTTTACATTTATTTAGTGCGATGACTAGTAATACTATGTTCATTTAAAGTGGACTATAAAGTAATGAATGATGGAAATTTATGTTTGGCATAGGAAAACAAATAAAAATGTATTATGGTAATAATTTTGTTAATGGTTTTGGTAACAATGGAATAAGGAGGAACCCCTTCTATTGGTATATAAATGGTTGTCCCTTTTTTATCTAATTATAACCCCAAGGATATGGTGTAGAAGGAATTGATAAAATTGTGCTTATTATTGCATGAAAACTAAAATAAGACTTCCATGTCCTATTTATGCCATTCCTAACTGGAAGATATCAAACGAGTTAAATATATTAATGTGATAAGCTTATCGTGAATTGATTTCATTACCTACTGTCCTAATGCAACTCTCTTGTTATGTTAATCTATGTGCATACTTCCCTAGATGTGTCCTTGAACGAATTAAAGAAATGTGTGAAGGAAACTTGCGGAAAATTATATTTGCACCAAAAAAATAAATCCTTGGGACTCCTAGTGGTCTCATAAATGATCTTACTAACAACCCAGGCATGTAAGGTAGAATTAAATGAGGGTCTTATACACTAGTTTTTAGGAGTACTCCTGACATGATGTCTGAGTTATACTCTTCTCCCTCTATTTAGTGGGACCTAAAGTGATCTTGAATCCATAGGATATTGGTGGCTAAGAACATCTACTAGGGGTTATGTAGCTTAGTCATGCACACCCCATGTCATGAGCGATGGGTAGTGTTTTCTTTAGGCCTCTCTGAATATGCACATGCTTAGACCCAATTTTTATGTTAATAATTGATGTTGAGTTGTATGTTATGGAAGTGTTAGTGGGATCAAATAGGGAATACTAACTATAAATTGAAATTGTGAATGGTGTGGACTGAAAATGCATTGTGATACTATGTTCCCGAAATATATGATCCGTACGAACTACAGATGTAATACCTCCTTGTAGCAGATTCTAAGCATTAAGTAAAAACTATAAATCTTGTGTTCACTGGAATGATGAAAAATTAAGTGGTAGTGACTATGTGGGCCCATTGTTATGTGTCATGTGATAAGTTTAAATGTTTTAAATGTTGCATCATACATCATCAAAATTTTTTGCTAATTTTTTAATTACCTTTTGGGTGGTAAAATATGGGCATTACATTTTTCTCAATATATTGATGCCCAAATAATTAATATATGTTTTTTTTTTAATTCCTTTCATCTCATGATGCCTCTTGGATGGTATAATATCTTCCTCCTTCCCTCCCCCCCAAAATAAAAATAAAAATAAAAATAAAAATAAAAAATAAAATAAAAATGAAGAGAATAGTTTTAATGGTTTGTGCAATAAGAAATGAGCTATCATTCTTGGTCTAATGCATGATTATGCCTTGGTCTATAATAACCCTTTAGATATTTTCTATATGGATGATATCTAACTTAGATCAATTGATTTCCACAAAATTAGGGGAGATGGATAAAGGGTGAGTTGTCAAATATCATAAACCCTTTAGATATTGTCTATATGGATGATATCATCCCTATGGGTGTGGATCATCATGAGATTGGGATTTTACCTTTTGGGCTAGTTCTGGGGTAGTTTGGAAGAGTCAAATAGGTTAAGTGTCTCCCATGGAATCTTCAGATCCTGTATCCTCTCTTCTCCTTCTCTAAATGTAATGATTTTATGATGTAGTCAAAATATACATTTCATCATTTATTTCAAATAATTCAAGAGAACAAATCAACAATTTGGTTAAAATTTGCAATATGAGGATCTCAAAAGCTTAAATGGCTAAAATCGATATATTTTGACCAATTCTTTCTCAATTTGGCACAATTTCACAAAAATAGTCTTCCCCAAGCTTGTACTTGTCTTTACCCTGCATGTATATCATATTTCATACTTGTTCCATCATCAAAGCCAACTAAACTTATTCAACCCTTCTTTTACTTTGTTAGCACCAACTTTACAAGGTTCTTGCTTCATCTTTTTAAAGTTACAACATAGAATTTTCTTGAATTTTTACCTCCTATCAGGTTATCCAAGTCCTTATCCCTTTCATATACTCCAAATAAAGTTAGTATCAACTTCAACTTGTCTCAAATTCTACTCAAACATCACTTCATCCCACAAGTTCCCAAAATGCCCTTAAAATAAAGTTCCTTGAATCAACTATGAAAATGTGTTCCAAAAGATATCTAATAGGTTTTGAAGGCTTGAATAGTTCTTTCTTATCTATATCAACATGCTCTCAAAATATTAGGTTTGAACTCAACTCCTAACTTCCATTAACTCACCCTTTTAATTTGTCTCTTATGACCCTGAACTAGGTCTGTCAATAAGAACTGCCATGCCTAATTTTCTTGGTTAGAGGTATCAAGGGACATTACATATGTTTTCAGATACCCATTAAGGGCTTACACATTTCCTAGAAGTTTCACTTCTCAAATTTTCACAAAAAGGAGGGTTCCTTTGTAAACTACTCACTTCTCTAAGTCCTTCACTGTGACTCTTCACTATGACATTCTACTGTCATTGAGAACTTGAAATGCAACCAACAAAATGTTCCAAACATTTTTGAAAACCTTTCTATATGTTCTTAACATGAAATCTTCCAAATTTCAAGAGTAAATTTTATGATTCAAGCTTTCTATTATCAAACCCTAGCTAAGATGTCTGTAGATGCTCGAGAATACTGATTATGCTATATCTTCCACTCTAGATCGATTCAAAGTCTCAAATTTGTCATGTAACTATGAGAAAGGGAGGGGAAAATGATGATATTACTAGAGCACATGATAAATAAGTTGCAGGGCCTTCTCTATATATCATTTTTCTATTTTTGTGCACAAAACAGGGTATAAAACCCTCAAGATTATCAATAAAAGACAAATAGTGTTTCTTCCTTATAATTTATCTCTTGTTCAATACATGTATATCTTCCCATGATCTTCAAGGTATTTGAGATTTCATGCAAGTAAATGTCCTTTTAATATTTTGAGTTACCTATTCATATGACATGTCACTCAAACTGTGACAGTGCATTCAAGCCATACATCTGTAGGTTTTGCATGGGGAACCTACAAGAATCATTTTCTCTACACTCTTAAATCACTATACATTCTCTTGTACTATATTCATACACACACATATTTAATTAGCCAAGGAAAAGTTCAAAAATCATTCAATATGACCTAATTCAAAAGAATGAAGACATGTCAACTCACTGAGATGGCTCCAAGAAAGTAAATACTGTATCATATCTGGGAAGTCCCAATCAAGCATAGGTATACCTCATATAATACCACAAAATAAAACCACCGGTTCTCTTGAAGGATCTGCAAACACTCAACTCTAAACCTCATATGATTCATCTACCAAATATGAAAACAACAAGATACTCACAGAAAGGCAGATCATCTTATATGCAACCCACCAATGCTATAGTGGTCTATTCTTAGCCTTTAAGGACTATAACTGCTTGCACCAATCCTTCACATAGTCACAAGGGAAATAATGTCCAAGGATCACTATAATTCATTCAAATACTCATGAACATGCTAAAGACCATCTTCTTAGATCAATTATCTCTTCCGTGTAAAGAAATAAACACAAAATCCTGCAAGTAATTTCATAAAAATATGAGTTAACACACTTTTATGCAAGAAATGACACCAAACTAAGTTTTCCACTTCCAATTCCTACTTGAAACCTTACAATTGGATTCTCACCTGGGTAGAATGAAGAAAAACATTTACATCCAAAACTTTATGGTCCCTTTTTCCCTTCTTTCTCAAGGTCATTCTCATTGGGTTAGTTACAAAAAAGTCTCATAAAGAAATTCCTATTAAAACAGGGTTACCTTTACTTGATAGATCTAAGTTTGGTAGAATAATTCCTCTTAAGTGACCTAGAAGGTCCCAAACACCCCATACTTTCTCCATTATACCCTTACACATGATTTCCAAGTTCCATGAACACCTTACCATTCTCAAACTAAGTCAAAAATGGCTAAATATTCAAATTTTTCAAAAATGGAGGAAAAAACTCCATTTCAATTCTAAAGGACCTAGACATAGAATAACACCTCAAAATAACTTGAATCTACCTCTAAGACCTATAACCAAACCTACAAGCCAAAATTTATGCCATTTTGATCTATTTACAGAGATGGAGTTGATGCTCCTACATCATACTCGAGGAATAGGAAAGATTGCACCCCAAAAACTCAATTTTCTTCTTCTTCTTCCAGTTTCTTGGTATCTTTATTCTTTTCTAATCTGATCTTCACCATCATCTTTCTCTATATGATTTTATTTCATCTTCTAATTTTCATGGTCTTCATGGTTCCCTTCATCCTTAGGAATGGGGTCTAGTACTTCATAGGCTCTTCTCCTTCTTCATTATTCATATCTTCCTCTTGCTCTTGCTGATGCAACTCTTTCTATGTCCTGGAACTGATTTCTATTTATCTTCCACATGATTATCCTTTGTATAAAGCATGCTTCAAGGCTACTATATCTTCTTGTAGTTTCTCCCAACTCTCATACACAAAATCACTCTCTCTTTCACTTCCATCAAGCTCTTTCTTTGTTCTTGTAAACACACAACTACACACATTGTTAAATTCAAAACCTTGAGGCTTTGCTTCCCCTAGAATTCATTTCTTTCCATCACTTCACTTTGTTCCTTCTTGTACTTTACACACCAACTGTCCTCATTATGTTCATCTAACTTAAGAGAAGCCAAGAAATCTTCTATCACCTCTTCTTCTTCACTTTTTTCCTCTATCAGCACCATCTCTTTGAATTGTTCTCTTTCTTGCTTAGTTATCCTCTTTTTCATCTTATTTTGTCTTCTTTCTTCTTGCTTTATCAACATTCTCAAATAATTTCTTTGCCTTTTCCCTTCAATATTCTTAAATAGACATTTGGATCTCTTTTTTATCATTATTCTTGTCTCTTATATTTGTTTTTCTTTCTCTTTTTCCATGAGCACCATCCGTTGTGCTACCTCTTGCTTCAACTTCGTGATCTCTTGCTAAAAACACAACTCTATTTTCTTCCTCTTTTCTTGTTTATTTTTCTTCTCTCTTTCCTCTTATTCTTTCTTCTTATACTACATTAGCACTATCAAGCCCCAAATCACTTATGTTGCTAATTCTTCTTCCTCTTCACCATCTTTCAAATATGATTTATGAGGCCTAATATCCTTCAACTCTCTTCCTTTGCATGTTTTCCTTGTTTCCCATCTACAGTGAATACATATCTAGTGGTTTTTCTCCTACCATCCAAATCTCTAGCCATATTTGAATCAACATAGCCACATAAATAAATATCTAACCCTCCATAACATAAATGCATGTCGTATGTCCCTCTCAAATACCTGAGAATCCATTGGACTAATTTCCAATGATATTTACTTGGATTGGCCATAAATTTGCTTACAACTCCTACTTCCTGTGAAATGTATGGTCTGGTACAAACCATAGGATACATAAGACTTCCCACTGTTAAAGCGTATGGAACTTGTGCCATGTACTTGACCTCCTCATGTGATGTAGGACACTGATATTTACTCAATTTGAAGTTTCTAGCCATAGGTGTACTTATAGGTTTTGAATTCTGCATATTAAACCTTTCCAACACCTTATTGATATAAGCTTCCTGAGACAAATACAATTTCATGTTCTTCTTGTCTCTATGAATTTGCATGCCAAGGATTTTCTTTGCAGCTCCCAAATCCTTCATTGCAAATGTGTGCGTTAATTTTTCTTTAAGCTCACCAATGTCTTGCATACTAGATCCTACAACAAGCATATCATCTGCATATAATAACAAAATAATATAGCTCTCATTTCCAAGCTTCTTGAAATAAAAACAATGGTTAGATTCACATCTCATATAACCATGCTCATGCATAAAGCTATCAAATCTCATATACCATTGACTTGGATCTTGTTTGAGCCCATACAAGATCTTTTTCAACCTGCACACAAGTTTCTCCTTACCCTTGACTTCATACCCAAGTGGTTGCTGCATATAAATATCTTCCTCAAAATCACCGTGAAGGAAAGTTGTCTTAACATCAAGCTTTTCTAAATGTAAATCTTCTACTGCAACTAAACTTAGAACAGTATGAATCGAATTCATTTTAACTACAGGATAAAATATCTCACCAAAATTAATACCTGATTTTTGTACAAATCCTTTTACCACAAGCCTTTCCTTGTATCTTTTCTGTCCACCCTCTTCTTCCTTAATCCTGTAAACCCATTTTTTCTGCAATGTTATTTTACCTTTTGGAAACTTAACCAAATCCTATGTTTGGTTTTATTTCAAGGAGTCCATCTCCTCATCCATGCGATACTCCCACTTAACATGGGTCTCATCCTCCATTGTTTATTCAAAACTCTCTGATTCACCACTATCAGTCAATAATAAATAAGATAAGGAAGGTGAAAATATTTCTAGAGGTCTACTTACCCTTTGTGACCTTCTCACTAATATTTGAGGTGTCAGAGGTTCAATCTTCTCATTCTACAAATTTTTATCAATCTCAGACAATGACCGATGTCGGTCACCTGTAGCTAATGGAAGTTTGGATAACCGACGTAAGTCTCCTACTGCCGACACCGATTTGGCTAACCGATGTCGATCTATCTCTTCTTTAACTGACATCGGTTCAGGTGACCGATGTTGATTTGGTGTCAACCAACACCGGTTATTGTGTAGACCTGTAGGTGTCTCTTTTAAATCTAAGAATACATTTTCATTCACAAAATTTTCAAATCGTCTTTGGGTACCAAAACTTGAATACATTCTTTTTCATTCCACAATGTCAATTCTTAACTTTAGGTTCCTGTTTTCATGTGTGAAAGTTTGAAGACTGTACACTAAGAGTACTGTACACTTTTCATTATCCTTGCCGGGGTTCAAGGGCGTGCCCCCGAATTTTTTTTTTAGGCGTAAATTTTTTTTGCCTCTTGCACCCGACATATCGAGAAACGTGCTCTTCTCATTGGGTGAGTTTTTTGACCCATAGGTTTATGGGATGGTTTTTCATGGTTTTGATACCCATGGTTTTGTAAAACTCTTAAGCAGTTGTCTATTTATATGGTCTTATGCATATGATAGAAGTACAAGCAAATGTATTGCAGATGTGTTTTGAATTCTGTGAATTTTATAGAGTTTTTTGAGCATAGTTCCAAATGGATATGGGTATTGTATTGAGAGAGCTGGCTTGTAAAAAATCAGCAAGTGATTCTTGATGGACGTAGCCCATAAACCACTTTATACTATCTCTTTGTGTTGTGTTATTTTATTCTGCAATTTTAAATCTGTAATAATTTCTGCATATCAGTTTCTACATTTGCGATTCTGTGAGGGATTATTCCGCATATTTTATCCCTTATTTTCCTAACATTAACAATCTTAGAATCTTATAAATCCCAAAAAATGGAATCTAAAATCACCAGAGCCATAACCAATGAATGTAAATATCAGCATCAAATTCTTTCTATTTTCTTTATCAACATGCACAAAAGATTCTGAACCAAATAATATAAGAAAAGAAAGATCTACCTCTTTTCTAGTCCAAGCTTCTTCTAGTATTCCACCATCCAATGCACGTGAAGGCCCACAATTAATTAAATAAATTGTCATGTTTACTATTTCTACCCAAAACTGCAAGGGTAATCCAGCATGTATACTCATGTTTCTTGCACGTTCCATGATTTTCCTATTCATTCTTTCTGCAACACCATTCTCCTATGGTGTTCTAGGAACCATTATTTCTCTACTTATTCCATTTACTAAACAATAATCATTGAAATCCTTGCTGCAATACTCACCACCATTATTAAATCTAAGGAATTTTAAATTTGAATTTGATTCATTTTCCACAAGGTCTTTCCATCTTTTAAAAGTATCAAAAACATCATATTTACGTTTAATAAAATAAACCCATACCTTTATTGTGGCATCATCAATGAAAGTCACATAGTATTGTGATCCCCGATGAGAAGCTACCTGGGCTAGTCCCCAGACATCTAAGTGCACAAGCTCCAATTTTCACTCCTTCTTTGTTGACCCAACTTTGAGAAATCTCACTCTCTTTTGCTTTCCAAATATACAATGCTCACAGAAATCAATATCTACATATTTCAAAGCTGATAACTTACCCTTAGCCTTTAAGATCTGCATTCCTTTTTGACTCATATGAGCTAACCGATTATGTCACATACTTGCAGCTGAATCTGAAGTAGATAGCACAAAAAAGGAATCAATGATATAGGTAGATAAATACAATGTTCCTACCTTCTTTCCTCTTGCTACAACAAGATATCCCTTGGTAACCTTCTAAGAGTCAGCTGTGAATGTAACCATGCAACTAGATTCACCTAGTTTTCCTGCATAAGTTAGATTTCTCTCGAGGCTTGGCATATGCCTCACATCTTTCTATATCCATGTATTTCCATTTTGCAAATTTATATGAGCTTCTCCTTTACCAATAATATTACATGGTTCATCATCTCCTAAATAAACATGCCCAAAATTACCCTGGACATAATTTCTGAAATAACCCTTATTAGGGGTAGCATGAAAAGAAGCTCCTAAATCTAAAACCCATGATTCAATTTTACTATCCAAGGAGAGAATAAGGGCATATTGCATTACCTCAGATGCAACAATGTTTTCTTGTTTACCTTTCTCTAGTAAATTCTCTTAGGTTTCCTTAAACCAAAAATCCTTCTTTACATGTCCTTTCTTTGCACAATTCCAACAAAGTTATTCATTTACCTCTAGATTTAGATATTCCATTCTTAGACTTTGATTTCCTATTATTCTTTCTCTTAGATATATTCTTATTCCTTCCTATGATTTCTACATTCAAAGCATTTCCAGATGATAATTCTCTTGTACTTTTCCTGTATATTTCTTCATTCAGGATTATACTAACCACATCATCAAACTTTAAAATATTAGTAGTAGAAGTTGTGTTACTAACAACCATTACCAAGTTATCCCAACTATCTGGCAAAGGGCATAAGAATACAAGTGCGTTAACTTCATCATCAAATAGAATATTAACTGATTTTAAGTGATTTACAATAGACCATAAATTATTCAAATGACTTGATGCAGATTCATCATCTAGCATCTTAGAATTAAATAATTTCTTCATCAAACAAAATTTATTTGAAGCGCTAGTTTTTTCATATAAATTAGATAAATATTTAATAAAATTTATCATGGTTGTTGCTTCGGTAATATTTGAATCCATAGATGTTGCAAGGCTCAATATTATAGACCCCAGAGCCTTTATGTCAAGAATCTTCCATTCTTCATCAGTCATCTTTGTGGTTCTTACCTTCTCATATAACGGTAAGTATAGATATTTCTCGTATAGATAACCTTCCACCTACATCTTCCATAGCTGATAGTTATGGCCAGTTAAATTTATCAACTTTGTATTTACCATCTTCTTCCATTGTTGTAGCTCCCACTCAATCAGAAATTCCTCTGTGAGTAAATCCATCAACACACAAAACCCTCAAACAAAAAATCTCTGATACCATTTGTTGGGGTTAATCACACCAGTTGTACAGATATATTATTCATATATAAACATACAAACAATAAAAGTGGAAATATATCAGAAGAACAATACACAAGATATAATGTGGTTCACCCAGTGTGGGCTACGTCCAACAAGAAACAACCAATCTTATTAGTCAAAGCTTTGTAGAGAATATACAATGAAGATCTGCAATCTTCCACACCTCCTATATGTACAGTAATTTCTTCCTCACAAACGTCTATTTTTATCTCTTATTATCATCTAACCTTAGTTTTCTAGCCTATATAACCATATACAAACTTAGGGCACTTTAGCTATGCAATTACAACCCTTAGATCACCTTTTAATCAAAGGTTAAATCTAATCCCGTGTTCTAAATAAAAATATTTCACGCACAGGTAACTGATGCCGATTACCCCAACCAATGTTGGTTTGTCCAAACCAATGTCGGTTGGTATGCTAGGTGAATGACGTCGGTTATTGTGTAAAACTGTAAGTTGTAAATAAGCTATGTGTGAATCAATTCAACTCCACATCTCAACAATAATGACTTGACAAACTTGACAGATTAATGAATAAGAAAAAAAGAAAATTTTAACTATGACTCTTATTTTTGATAAGACGATAGAAAATGAATTTGAATTTTTAATTATATAGACTCGAGACAACTTTAATAAATATATTCACAAGACTACAACTTGTAAACTATTTTTTAGAAAAAACATTAAAAAACAATATTAGACTAATACTATGACTTTAAACAAAACTATAAACATAACCCTTAAAAAAGATGACAACTCATAACATATTTGAATAATTTTGTTTATAAACTATTGTCATTAATAAAATAAAAACTAAAAGAAATACCTAGACATGAATTTATTAGACTATTTAACTAAAAAACTTAAACTCATGGCTTTAATGAATAAAATTAAAAAACACTTTGTTTATTCATTTTTGGGACATGAATTCATTTTAGAATTCATGCTCAATCATTTCTACATAACCATCACATATATAAGAGTGATTTATCCTATTATATAGGAAACCAATCATTAACTCTATACAGGTTATTTTAACAACTTGTAACCTATTTTCCCTGAATACAATTTTTTTATAACTCCTAAACAACTCACACACTATATAATTATTATATTGGTTTATTTTATGTTAAATCAATATAATTATATTACATATTAACTTAAATGTGAGCACTAATAGTAAAGTTTCCTAACATAAAAAATTAGCCTTAAGCTCTTTTAAGGTATGTCATGGATGATTGAAATATCAAAACTTAAATCAAACATGACCGAATCTTGCAAAGGAGCTAAAAATATTTGAGTGAATAGGTCTTACAATTCATTATCAACTAATAGATTGTTTATCTTGGTGAGAAGATACTTATAACGCAACACATAAGAATTAAGAGGTTCAACAGATACTTGTTGTATTTGATCCAACTATGCATAAGAAACTATTTCCTCAATATTGCTAAAGGATTGTGCCAAAAATAGAATTCCTAAAGTAGTAAATTCATGTAGAGAATGAGTGGTATGAGAATAAAACCACTATAATGTGAAGTCCTTAAGAATTTGTGGGAAAATCTTGGTAAGAAATATTTCATTAGAAGCATAATCAAAACAAAGAACATGAAATGAGTGAAGATGCTCAGCAGATTCCACTTTGCCATCATAGATAATAAATTTATGAAAAAAATGTAATAGATGAGAAACCAGTTCATGTGCAAGTAGATTATGAATAAACTATTTAAAATCCACAGCATTAGAAGAAGCGGGTACACCTTGTTGCAATGGTGAGATTTTTTCTTGAAAAGTGTGACCAAGGGATTCAAGAGTTTGTGTGCTAGAAGATACATGCAAACCATAAGGAGTAGATATGGGATGTGAAGTGAAAATTGTAGCTACAAGAATAGTCATAAAGACATTTGACGTAGATATATATGGTGCACCCAAAGGGGTAACGGCACCACATATGTGGTCACAATAGATGCTAATAAGGCTAAAGAAGGTTTTGGTTTCCCAGTGAGGGATTCTTCACTATACCTATGATCATGACATGATTTGGACCTGATCAATATTATTAATGATGGGCTAAATATGGTGAAGGTTTTGATTTTTTTTTTTCAATTTTTTTTTCAAAAAAATAGACACAAGTTGAACTTGGTCAATATCTGCACAGTGTTATTATCATCATGAGAAAATTCATTATAATGCTCAATATAAGCTTCAAGACCATGCAATAAGACCTCATTAGCTTGATCTAGGATGGAAATATTTCGAGCAATATGCATTGGAGATGAGGCCATATAATTATGATGTTTGTGAAGAGGATGGGAAAAATCAATATTCTCGATGGGTTAATTAGTGAGGAAAATACTATGTCAGAAGGGCATAGATGAAAATCACATATATTTTTTGAAATAAGATAAGATAATGAAGAAATGTTAAGAACATAACCCCTATGGTTTTTAGATTAGTAGACCTAATACACAAGGACCAAAAAAGGTCCTATATTAGGTGAAGGGTTCTATTAAAATAAGGTTCACCAAAATGTTTAACCCTTAATTAATTTTTAGGTCAATTTAATTAGGTGTATATTAGACTAAAGTTGATTATAGATCGTACATAGATAATACAATACAAATACTAACTCATGTTTATAACTAAGATCACATAAAAATAATTTTTATACACCAAGTAACCTAAAATGCAATTGAAAGAAAAAAATAGAGGTATAGAATCACTTATCTAATTTCTAATTAATTTTGGAGAGATATGGGAATGCACAACAGTGAATCAAGGAGATATAAAATTGAGTAACATTTGTAACCTAGACTATAATTGTGACTGCACCTAGGTTAGGACCATACCATCAAGTCAAGAACAAATTGTATGGTACAATACCTTCTGTATTGTCTTCAACCTTCTCTGAATTTATCTCTATAATTTTTTTTATTTCTCTCCTTCGTGGATTTTTCTGTCGATGTTAAATCCTAGTTGTTGCATATGCACTGAAGATTATAATGACTGGTTTGAACATCACCTTAAACTTTATCCATAGATGAATATTCCTGAAAAAAAACATTAGAAGTGTTATGGGAACAATCATGCACCACCTACATTGGTACTACTTTGAAGAGGCCTCAAACCACAAGTCATTCTATACCTAACATCTGATATTTAGATAGATCAATCAGATTTAGTATTTACTGTTGGCATGTGTGTCTAACGCTCCCGATGAGTTTTGTGACATGGAATAACCGCCTCTTGTGGATCCTAACTCTAGAGATTGTAGTGGAGATTAACACATGTAGGTTTTGATCTAACAACAATCATGTTCCAATAAATGGTATCAAAGCGACAAGTACCGATTTCAAAACTAACCTTGGTAATGTTGGGGGGATTTTTTGTATGTGTGTCCAGTGCTCCCCGTGAGTTTCGTGACATGGACTAACCACCTCTCATGGATCCTAAATATTCTGATTGTACCGAAGATTAATGCCTATAGGTCTTGGTCTTACATCAATTATGTTCCAACATATACTTTGACAATTCTTGCTTTGAATCACATCTTGCTAAAACACTTGGAGAGAGGATGCTTAAATGCTTGTAGATGAGAGACATGACTACCTTGAACCATTTTTTAGGTTCATACCTCGTTTGGGTGCTTCCCTAATGACTATGGATGTGTAATTCCAATATTTAGGGAGATTTGGATACCTTTTGCAAATGCATGAAGTTATTTGTCTAGTGCATTGGATTTGGATTTCTAGGTTAGAAAATGAGGTAATGTTTACTTTCTTATATAGGGTTATGTAGATGATTTATCTAAGAAATTCTGACCCATGAGAAGTATAAGACCCAATAAAATATATGCATTTGAAAGTGCATTTGAAAGACATGTTGGTCCAAGACTATACAAAGAGATCAAGTCCATTTAGTACAATCATAATCAAACCATATGGCCCTGACTAGAAGTAGAAAACATTCCACATGAAGTTTAGAGATGATAGGTTGGTGTTTCTCTATTGATTTTGTGTGTTGTACTCTTAGGATGTGTAAACATGTCATCATGAAAGGATAAACAAGATTAAAAAATGGACCTAAGAAAGTGATAAGTGGGAATTAAGAAGTTGTATTTATCATAGAAAGAGAGTGAATTCAAGTCAACGGTTACCAATTATAAATTACCAAATTTTGAACATCTACACCTCCATCCATATAATCATGAAAAATTGATGTGTTAGGAGCTGTAACATGATAAAATATGTTGAAGTATTTAAATTTTATTTGAACTATCTTTCCATTATAAATATTTGAGAAGTGAATGACATGACCTTGGGTTGTCTAAAGTTATATTCTTGACAATATCCATGATTTTTTTAGACTCATTTAGTACACTACATTTTGGGTAATAATTTAAAGAAAAATTTAGTGTGATGTGTTGATCATAAGCCCATTTTGTAAATATAGTAGATTAGAAAAAATTTCCATTATCACATACAAGATAAAATGGGTAACCAAACCTTTTGATAATATTGTTCTCAATAAAAATGATGACTTCCTTAGTTTTACTTTTCTTGGTGGAAACAACTTCTTCCCATCTTGTGTTATAATCAGTAGCTATAAAAAAATTGTGATCCTCAGAAGAATTTGGATTGATGACTCTTATGAAATCCAACTGCCTTTGAACAAAAGGCATGCCTTCAATGATTGGTTATAAAGGTATTTTTGCATGTTTTTCTATTTTTGCATAAACTTAGAATTGGTGAAATGTTCTCATAGGATTATGGGTCTCTTTTAAAATGGTAGGGAAATAATATCCTACTCTTAGTATTCTATGAGAAGTAGCATCCCTTGAATAATGACTATTTCCCAACTTTTCATGGAGATTGGACATAATCTATTCTTCCTCTTCTTTGGATATACATCTAAGATTCCATTGTAACTTCTTCTATAGATAACTCATTTCTTTACAATATATTGCACTTATTTGAGAATTAAATCTCTTATTTATACTCTATTTAATTCAATAGGATAATAACCATACATTAGCATATAAATGATGTGATCATATGATGTATATGAAGATAACTTGGATTGGTCTACTTGAAAGGAAATGATTCTTGGATTTATTTGAGAAATAGTTTTCACCAATCATTTTCCTTTAACTATATTTGCCATCTTAATCACTATATCAAATTATTACAAATTATACATCCATTTTCCTCTTCTTTCTCTAAATCAACTTGTCTAATAATTTATTTTACAGGTAGATCTAGTACTATTGCATGCACTTTATTTCTCAGGTTGTAGTGCCTGAATTTATTAACTGCCTTGATATGAGTATAATCTTGTTTTTCTAGTATTAAATAGCTTAGTTAAAAATTCTTTAGATTGACACTCACGGATGCAATGAGATGTTCTCCCAAATATCTTATTTGTGTCATCAGAACTGCAATGGTGTGATCTAACGAAAAAAGAGTATATGTAAAAGTCTTGATTAAAATTAGGAATTAACATAAGTGGATGTTGTATGATATTAGTCTTTATTTCAGGAAAATAAAATTTTGTTTGATGAGTCCATTCAAATTTAGCATCTTGTTTTAACATAACATTAAACAGTTAAACAATATTAACAAAACTACAAATAAAATTTATAATTAAATTGATCTTTCCAAAGAATGATTTTAATTTTTTTTTTTGAAGGAATATTAGAAATAGTTAGATATATATTGGGATCAACTTAAATACCTTCCTTGGTGATAATTTGCCCCAAAATAATACCTTCAATAATAATAAATAGTCTCTTCTTTAGATTGAGGGAAATACTAAATTATCTAAATTTTTGCAACACCTTTTCCATGTGTTGTACATGTTGATATATATTATGATAATGCATTTAACTATCATAACTTGAAAATATTCACCCATTTATCTTTGAAATGTAGCTCCAATGTTGATTAAACCAAAAGGCACCCTCCTAAAATAAAAAATTAGCCCACTTGTGGTGAAGTTAGTTTTTAATATGTGCCTATCATATAATAAAATTGATTTTATCCTAAAATACCATCCAAAAAGGAAATAAATTCAGAACCACTAAATGTCTACAGAACCTCATCTAGATAAGGGAAGGGATAGTTATCCTGTGCTAAAGCTATTTTTAATTTCCTAAATTCTACACATAGTATGATTTCTCCACTCTTTTTTGTGACTCGACCACAATTTCCTACCCATGTATAATGTCTAACAGGAAATATAATGTGAGATGATAGAATTATTTGAACTTCTTTATGGATTTTGGGCTCAAGGATGAGATTAAATGGCCTTTATATTTTTCTAAATGGTTTGCAAATTTCCTTAAGGGGAATTGTGTGGGTGATATATTTTGGATCAAATATTTTCAAATCCTTATAGGACTATGTAATGACATGTATTTATACTCAGATAGAAGAGATCTTGTCTTTTATTGTTCCTCAATAGTACCCAATTTTCCAATAATAACATTTTGTGGATTACTCGTTCTTCCTATTTTAAGGGTGACATTTGCTTGATATTCAGAACTATACATTTTATTTTTATCATGGGGAATATTTAATTCAAAATTTATTTTTGTTGATACCATCCTTTTTTAAATTTTGTTTTCTTTCAACTTCAATGCTCCATAGGATGAAAAGAAGAAAAGGAAGGGTGTGAAGGAGAATGGAGTGAAAAATTGAGAAGGCGGAGAGCATTGGAATGGTCACTGGTAGAAGCCGTGAGGGCTCACAAGCCACGAAAGGGGACAATAAGGAATTCGATTTGGCTCTGGGGGGATTCTAGCTTGGTGGAGGAGGGAACAGAAATGGGGGATGAGAGAAGATTGAGGAGGAGCGGTGTCCTATCCCTAGGGTTTCAAAATTTGTCAAGACTTCATGCGGGACTGGTGGGCAAAGCAAGGATAGTAACAGATGTTGCGGGGGTGATGCTAAGGGTCATCGAGGTACGAATCACCATCTGAAGGAAACCTCTTTCAAAGATGTGCTAGCTAACAGAAGTGTCTGATCATCGGGAAAACAATCATCAAGCAATTTGGCCTACTTGGTCGATTTGGCCGCAGAAATCCCCTCTGTAACCATTGAGAACCCTAAAGTGGAGGAGTATTTCAAACATTTATTATAGGATGCAGTGATAAGTAGATTTAACAGTTTTTGGCCTTCCTCCTCCGCTTGGTACCAGTGGGTATTCGATACTTGGACCAATAAGAGTGAAATATCCCTATGTTCCAAGGGTTTTTTTTGCTGTCCAATTTAGAGAATCTTAAGACTATAAAAAATGTTTGATAGATGGTTCGTGGTTCTAGGGGCATGTAGGTTTATTTATAACTCCATGGTTTCTAGATTTCGATCCGAACATTTATTCGATTGCTAAAATGCCTATTTGGGTTAGGCTTTCTAACCTCCCCTTGCATCTATGGTATGCCTTGGAAGACATTGACAACAACTTGGGTGAGTTTATTAAAGAAGATTTGGATAGAACACACTTTGGTCTGTGTTCGTTTTCCCATTTATGCGTTGAAATTGATTTGAGCAAGGGTTTACCTGATTGAATCAATCTTAAACTTGGTGACCTTCGGCATATCTAGATCCTAGACTATGAGAATACTGCATTCTGGTGTAAAATATGCAAAAATATGGGTCATCTACAAGCTTCTTGTCCCTTCGATAAAAATAAAAAATCTACAAAAAATAATGGCTCGAATTCTTCTAGCAGATGGGGCTCAGTTAATCCAGATTTGGTATCCACTGCAAACTTTAAGGATGATATGAGTAATCCGAACTCTGAGAACAAAGTGGCTATAGAGAAGGAGGAAATTGAAAAGGGAATCCAGGAAAATCACCTGGTTGTAGGTGGAATAAAGAGGGGACATACATCAGAAAGTTTAGAATCAGATCGGGATTCAGTGTAAGAAAAAATCATGGCCTCGACAACTTCTAGTGACCTTGCACTAGTGATTTTGACTGACCAGGGCAAGTGGTTTGAAGTAAAAAAGTGAAAAAAACAAAAAGGGTCAAATGGGAAACATTGAGGATTATTTTCCATTCCAGGGCGGGAAGTAATTCTCAATATCAGATATTTTTGGTTTCCAGGATGTTTTGGTTATAGTTTTACTATATGTTGTTGTTAAGTTGGTGTTCAGCTGTAGTTGGTGTCAACTTTTGGATTTTATAATATTTTTTATCTTGATGATCTGGCCTCAAATTTAAATATAGGGAACGGGTCCCTTTAACCTGAAAAATCAATAAAAAAAAACTTCAATGCTCCATCATCAACCCACATAGGTTAATCTATTTCTTCTTCTCAAAATTCATCATTTCATCCTATTGTATCAGTAGGAATTTGAGAATCAAAGACATCTTGTTAGAAAATGCAAATCTTTTTCCGGATCATGAAACAAAGAATTGGAAATTCATAATATTTTTTGGAACTGATGGATCATAGAAAATTCTCTACTAACATAACCTTTGCCATTGAGGGATTTGGATCAAATGGTTGTAGAGTTGTAGATTCTGACACCAGTAAGAATATTTGTAACATATTATTTTGTTCTCTAAAAATGTAAGAATTTTTAAATGAATCAAACGACTCAATCAAGTGTCATTGGCGACTATATGTTTTTATGTCATGAGGTAGGATAACATGTGCATTGATTTTTTTCTTTACTTTATTTGCTACTATCTCATAATCTCCAAAAACAATCAAGTTTTTTAGTATCATGATTTACAAGTTAAAAAGCAATCCAATAACTAGGATATTCATACTCTACTATATTATAAGTGCAAGAAAAGATTCAAATTGGTATGAAACATGATAATGCCGCCAAAGTCCTTTTGTATATGTGAGTGACACTTCATCTCTTGAACATTGTCTTGAACTTGCACCATTAAATTGCAATGAGTGTGCACCAGAACAGAATCAAATCATTAGATTTAAGAATCATTTTCCTTCTCGTGTCATGCACCATACACTCCTTGGAGGTGGATCTGTACGAATGAATGGTTAATATTACCCGTTCTTAGCAATGATGTCCGTTGTGGAACATGAGCAAATGCATTGCATCTGTAGGAGGTTCTCATCCACCCTGATTTCATATATCCAATCACTATGCAAGGTAGTGGGACATGTGAAGCAAAATTAGGGGATGCCTATTAAGTTTGTTTAACTGGTGAGGGAGAAATATCTACTTTAAAAGGATTACATAAGGATTATGTCAGATCCATGAGATGTACTGTTATGAGGGACTTGGAAAGCCTACTGGTAGATATAAAATTCCATAACTCCCATGTATGTGTGGAGAACTGATTGTCAGAAACTCTTACACATTGATTTTTATACCAGGGACATAGGGACCACCTGTGCGTAGGTCAATTTTGAGTTTGTCAATCACTTTGTCTACAAATATTTAGAAAGGTGGTATTAGTGTGCAAGTTATTGCACCTACAAACAATTATGGACATAATAAAACCAATGAGGTTCCTTTGAGAAAGACATCATCGAATCAGGCTCATGGATGTCTTTATAGATAACTAATGGGTGATAGATAAAATCCTTTTTTGCTATGTTAGACCAGTGTAGAATTTTATATTCAAGTTTCATACTGAGTAATATATCTCTTTTTATCAGGTTACATCTTTGAAGATTAAGATAATGGATTACGATCTTCTCTCAGCATTCCGCTACAATGTTGTATGTTATCTTCCCAAAGATTGTAGGACCGATACAATTGTGGTTTTCAACTATCCATCCCTTCAGTGGTATGTGGATTATTTCAAGTACTTGGACATCAACCGAAGGTATCAACCATTTTGGAGCGTGCCTAGAACCTATGAGAGGAATGGTATTGACGCATCGAAGGAATAATTGACTCAATTTGTTAGTTTTGAGCATGTACTACATAGGACCTCCTTCGAATTCCTCTAGCGTCATTAATGTTATTAGCAAAAGAAAGGTAATGTGATGTACAATATACGTTATTGCAGGTAAGTAGCTTTGGTATGATTAATAGTTCCAATTTGACGATATGATGCATTCATTTCTCGAACTCTGGACAAATGAATAGAAAGGAATGACTTTACATTTATGGTTCAACATGTGAATAAGATTTCCAAGAACATTTGTTGATCAAGGAAATCATGAGATTAACATAATGTATGGGATTAACTAACAACGGTATAACTGATTAACTAAAAATGTGGATAATAATATTTAGTTAATATACAAGGATCTATAATGACATGTAAATACATTAAATAAATAAATGACTATGGAATGATGACCCAAATAACTAATCTAAATGAAATTAAGAAACCCTAATATGCAAGAGAAGTATAGAAAGTGACTTAGCTGATTTCAATGAGACTGTTGGTACTATGTCCATAGAAGTGACAATAGAAATAAGAAGTATGAATGATTGTGAAGAGGTCCTAAAAAGGACAGATCATGAGCAGATCTGAGTTCTCTGGACTGGAGAGTGGCTTAAATAAGGAAGGGGTTCCTGGGGTTCCCTGGTCTTTAAATGGGCACCTTGGTCTGTGCAAAAGGTCTAGAATCTGAGTTTCATAGGTTTGTTGCAGGTGGTCTAAAACCCTCTTTGTCTATCATACTAACTTCGTTGCACTACGTCAGGTGTCATTGATAATCCAAGATGAAGAAAATACCTACAAAACCACAAGAAGTATCAAAAATACCCTAAAAAATAAGAATGCAAAATGAATGGGTCAGACTGACCTCATCTGCCACAACAGTGGGCTTACTAACTGAGCATTGCACTACATTTCAGACCTAAATGTAGTTCTGTGTGTGTGTGTGTGCATCATGTCCCTAGGTGCTTCTTGTGTCAGTCACACTTTTTGAAATAGCGAGCAATAACTAGATGTAAAAATGTAGTAGAATGGTAGATGGAATAGAATAAAATCCCCTGTCCTATGCTTGTGTGATGCAGATGAACCAACCTTGTCCTTTGTGATGGAGCTAAGTGGATGTAAATGATCTCTAAATGCCTTAGATGAATGCAACCCTAGGTGGATGATAGTAGTGACTAGTGCTTGGTCCCTCATTATGGTCTCATAACTTTATATTTATAGGGTTCTCTTGATTTAATTTTGTAATTAACCCTGAAATGGCCAACCACCAAAAATATAAGAAGATAAAATGGCTAGAAAGTTCCCAAAAAGTGGTGGAAAGTTAAAAAAGGATCACTAGTGCCCCATTACTAGCACACCCCAGTCAAAGCTAAAATGATGCAAAATGATGAAAGGATATGCATGCTATGTGCGCAAGAGGTCGGGAATGATGAAAGAAAATAAAATAAGATGGCCAAAAGATGGGGGTTAATTAGTAATTTCTTCACTCAAAAACCTTCTAAATAGTAGTATGAGACCGGGACTAAATAATGTCTAAAGTGCATGATTTTGTGTCTACATTTTCCCCCACTTTATGTTGGTGAGTAGGAATGCTTGGTAACATAAAGTAGATAGAGATGCATACCTGATGTCCATGAAGATTGTAGTAGAAAATGTGTTGAAGGACTAGACAAAGCGTGGAATGACAAAAATATGATGGAGCATGGAAACTAAAGATGAAAAAGTGCAAAAAAGTGATGAGAGTGAACCTAGGGTGGAAACACATGTGTGTAGTTGCCGATGTGTGTGATGTACCTGCATGGTTAGTATGGTGTGTGCTTTGCCATGAAATGTTGTTGTTGTTGCACTTGTTGTTGTTGTTTCCCCATTTGACTACTTGTTTCTCATATGGTCGGACCTACAAGGAGAAATGATCAAGTAGTCAAATATGTATGTATGTATGTGTAATAAACACAATGTAAAAAATGTATAAATGTAAAAATTATGTGAATGTAAAATACACAAATGAAAAGTGTAAATGTCAGGAACATGTGCACCTGATCCATGTCGAGAAAGAGAGTGTAGAAGGATATCCTATACTGCGGTTTTTTTGGGAATCTGACGCCATAGGCCAAAGAAGTGTAGGGAGGAATTTTACATGTATCCTCCAACCTTTAACTACTTCCCTGAACATGTGTGTGTGAAGAGATCTCTATACATCCTAGTTTTTTTGGGTGATCCGATGCCACTAGATGAAGAAGTATAGGGAGGAATTTTGATTATATCCTCCAACCTTAACTGCTTCCCAGAATTCTAAGGACTACCATGTCTGTAAAATCCATTGTGTATGGGGTTCGTAGACTGGTCTGAACCCACTCGTTGTATGTAACCCACAATGCCAAGGGTGAAAAGTGCACTAACTGAACCGATGTAAATGTGTTGTGTAGTATGTAAAACCCCAAATGATGCCCCCCCTCTTTGGGGGCACATGTGACGTCACTGATAGGAGAATGCGGCCCCAAAAGAGGACCAACCACATGAACTCTGTAACTCTTTGTACAGGGGGAAGGGAATGCACTTGGTAGAAACCAAGGCACGCACAAACAAGAGGCTAGCCAAAGACAAGTGTTAGTATGAACAAGCATGCATGTAGAAATCAATGTGTAATCTATGCAAACAGTGTAGTAAGATACCAAGTAAAATTAGTAATGAAACACACAAGAAGACAAATAAGTCACACAAAGTGGGATGCAAACATGGGACATCACTCACAATGTCAGTAAGACATGCAAGGCCATCATGGCCACATACAAACAAAAACAAGTGTGCACACCAAACAAAGGGCAAGGCCCACATACAAGAGCAAACAATAACAAGAAATGTAACAAATAAGTATGGAAGAAAATATCCCTACATAACAAATGTTGCACATGAAGCACCCGTTAGCATGTTAGAAAGATAACTAGTATGTCAAAAGCATGTATAACCAAGTAATGTAAAGTGCTAAGTACAAAATGAAATAATAGCACCTATGTGAGAGACGAATGTGGATGCCCCCAATGACCAGTGTAGGAAGGGTAGAAGGTGAGCATCCTCTGTTGCGTGTAAGAGACATGTATCTATGATCAAAACTAGAAAAATAATGTGAATGTGCATGTGTGGATGGTATAGATAAATGACATACAAGTAATCTAACTAGCATGTGTAATAAAGTGACCATGAACAAGCAAAAGTAAGAAAGAGTAAAAGCAACCATAATATGCAGTATGTTGTGGATGGATGGAATGGAATGTAAGATGGATGATAGGAGCCGTGTGCCCCCCCAAGTGAATGGAAATGTATGTAGTGAGGTTCATTTGGTTTTCCCCCTCAATAGTCAAGAATGAACCGTAAACGAGAGTGCATCATCAGAAATGGTCAAATAGTGTGTGTTGTGTCTAGCATGCACTGTGATGAGTATGTATGCATAGTGATGAGGATATACGACATATAGAAGATATGTGTGTGAACCTTATAGCCTAAGCGTATATCACGAAAAAATGAATGTATGATTGATGATTTATCCCTAAAGTCATGTATCACTACAAGATGAATAATAAGAGTGGTGATGTAGCCTAAAGCATATACCACTACAAGATGATAGAGTAAGTGATGATTTATCCTATAGCATGTGTCACTATCCTAGAAATGTCACATGATGAAAGGTCATGAATGATAAACATGTGATGAATGTAAGGTCTATTTTATTTGTAAACCCTCAGCAGTCAAGTATGGACCAAGGAACTAAAGTGCATCATAGGGTAGTGAGTGCAACACATAGAAAGATGATGTAATATGCGTGATGATAATATATGACCATATGATGAGTAGAATGCATAGTATGTAATACGATGTATAATATGTAGATTTAGTATATACTAAGATATATGTAAGATGTATTGTATGATGTAGACATGAGTATGTGATGTGTATGTATGTATAATACTACAATGCATGATATGTATGTGTAAAGATGCGTATAGTATGTAGGATGAAAGTGTAGATGATGTATGATGAAGACTAGTATGATGTATGATGTATAGATATGCAAAAATTCAAAATGGTATGTACTAAATGTATAATGTATGATGAAGATGTGATAATGTGATAAGGTCAAAATGATGTATATTAAATATAGCATATGATGTATGACACAAGTGTCTATAGTGCAGTGTGTGGGGTTCATGTGTAGTAAGCCCTCAACAGTCAAGTGTGAACCTAAGCACAAGAGTGTGTCATCAGGTAATGGTGACACTTAAATGTGTGATGAATGTGTATGCTAGGAGATTGATGTATGATAATGTGAATATGATGATGCATAGATGTGAGTGTGATATAGTAATGTAAGGATGCTAGAATGGGGGGTGTTGAATGTTATGCCCCCCAAGTGTGTATGCGATGGAAATATAGTCAAAAGACACTAAGTGGATCAATGTAAGGAGTATTTTCATTAACAAAAGTGATGGGACATGGAGGTGATAGAGGAGTATGACCATCTAATGGTTCATCATCATAGTAAGCTTCATTCGGGTCCCAATCATCAACATATGTAGGGTCTATAGTGGATGTTGGAATTACAAGTTTAACTTTAGGAGTGATTAGTTGTATAAGCATGGCCTGATGATGTGGTAGATACCTTTAATGATGGAGTAGTGAGATCATCCTTAAGAGGAGGTTTCTTAGCTTGACTTGGTAATACAACTAGATGACTTAGTAAGAGGACGTGATTTAGAGAAAAAATTAAGAAGTGATGACTTATTTTGATTTGGTAATGTTGTAGAGGACGAGATAGGAGGAGGTGGTGAACTAATTTTGAGAGGTTGACTTGGTGATACCATAGGTGGTTGCTTAGGCGGCTCTTGACTAACTGAAATAAGGCATAAAGGGGACAGACTTAGGAGCCCATGTGGATGTAGCAATTGAGAGGATGATGTAACATGACATTGGGAAGTGAATGAGATAAACCCTTGATGCTCAATATGTTTGACTCTACATTGTAAAGCATAGCAATCATTGTCATTATGTCCATTGATTCGATGATAATTACAATATGGATGACCCTGATACTTTGTTAGCCGATAAGGAGGATAGTAATGAGTAGGTGGTAAAGTGATCAATTGACAACTAAGGAGTGCAGTAAGAATGTCATGTTGCTTAATATTATGCTCAAATATGAGAGACTCAGGCAATGGCATGACCTGAGGTTCAACTATATGACATGTAGTGGACATAGATTGAAGATGAGATGTAGAGGGAGAACAAACATGAGCTTGAGAAGCATCCTTAAGCTGTTGAATTTCAGATTTGAGAGATGTGATCATGGATTCCATAGTCAGAAAACTTTTATTTGAAACAAAGAATGTAAAGCTTGAATTGATTCCAATAGGGGTTGATTAGATGGAGGATCACTAGGGTCATTAAATAGACAAACGAGCATATGACTTATTTCATGTGGTGGCATATTGTCATCAAAATACTTGGTGTCTAGGGATTTTTGTAAAATAGCCTGGAAATTGGGATATCTCTTAAGTAAATAGATAAAGAAACTTGAGAAACTCTTGGGAGCCATGATAGAGGAAAAATAAGGATCCTAAGTTTGAAAGACATTGGGTTCACCAAAATGATTAACTAAAAATGTGGATAATATGAGTAGTTAATCTAATCTAGAACGACATGTAAATATAATAAATAAATGCAGTAAACGACTATGGAAAATGACCCAAACAACTAATCTAATGAAAGTAAAAACCCTAATATGCAAGAGAAGTATGGAAGTGACTTAGCTGATTTTAATGATCTTGTTGGATTGTGTCGCAGAATGAATGGAGAAAAATCTGAAGTAGGAATGACTATGCATAGGTCCTAAAAAGGAAGGATCTGAGTCTATCTAGCTAGAATGGAGCACCTAGAGAGGGACTGGGACACCTATGGGTGCCTGGTCTATAGAATGGAACCCTAGTATATGCAGGAGGTCTGGAACTGAGTTTTATAGGTTTGGAAGGTGGTCTGAAACCCTCATTGTGTGTCACATCAAATTCGTTGCACTATGCCAGGTGTCACTGATAATCCAAGATGAAAGAAAGACCTGCAAGAGACCACAAGAAGTATCAAAACCCTAAAAAAATAAGAATGCAAATGAATGGGTCAGACTGACCTTAGCTGCCACAATAGTGGGCTTACTAACTGAGTTTTTCACTACATTTTGGACCCAAATGTAGTTATGGTGTGTGTGTGTACATCATGTGCCGTAGGTGCTCTTGTGCCAGTCACACTTTGTGAAGTAGCGAGCAATAACTAGATGTAAAAATGTAGTAGAATGGTGGATGGAATAGAATAGAATCCCCTCCTATTCTTGTGTGATGCAGATGAACCAGCCTTGTCCTTTGTGATGGAGCTAAGTGAATGCAAATGATCTCCAAATGCCTTAGATGAATGCAACCCTAGGTGGATGATAGTAGTGACTAGTGCTTGGTCCCTCATTATGGTCTCATAACTTTATATTTATAGGGTTCTCTTGATCTAATTTCATAATTAACCCCAAAATGGCCAACCACCAAAATGATAAGAAGTTGAAATGGCTAGAAAGTGCCCAAAAAGTGGTGGAAAGTTCAAAAAGGATTAGGGGCACCCCTAGTGGGACCAGGGCACCCATGGGCCCCCAGTACTAGCATGATGCCCCATTCAAAGCTAAAATAACACAAATAACAAAAGATGACTGGGCATGTAGGGTGTAAGAGGTCGGGAATGACAAAATAAAATAAAGTAAGATGGCCAAAAGATAAGGGTTAATTAGTACTTTCTTCACTCAAAAACCTTCTAAATATTAGTATGAGATTGGGACTAAATAATGTCTAAAGTGCATGATTTTGTGTCTATAATATGATAAGGATGAGGTAGGTGGAGATGGTGATGGTTTGAGGGTATAAGATCAAGGAAAATACAAATGATCAACTTAAAAGTTATTAATTTTCTCATCAAGGGAAATGAATGCTAGTCTAACCTCTATGGGGTTATATTGTGGTAGAGGATGATCACTTTATGTAGTTCTCAGTCTATGTCAGTGAAACCAAAGATTCCTCGACCCGGTTGTCAAACTTGAGAAAATTAATCATTCACCTCCAAATATTCCTCTTCAGAGATGGTCATACAAGAGTGAGAACAAATGTCTTAAAATAAAACTAAGGATTTTATCATCTAACCCAATTTTCTTTGTCATCCCAGTGTTGTTCACCCTATAATTAATTGTTCGTTGAGAGTGTCAAGATGGTTAATGATTTGGGGTGAAAAAGGAGAGGGTCTAAAGACTAATGCCCGCAAAAACAAGTCTATATCACCTTTATATCCGTCAATGCCTTACGGGTGTGTAATTGGTTCAAAAATTTATTCTACGGGGTTCAGGTGGGCCCAGAATGGTCATGTGGGACATCAACTTGTGAGTAAGGTAATGGATCCATATAATCAGTTGAAAAGGGGACTAAGATCTAAGGACATGTAGTCTAAGCCAGCATTGATTGAGATGTCGTGTTATTTTAAATTTATACACTACTTTAAATAAGTAACGTAAAAGAGCTTGAATTAAATAAAAGACGATAAAATTACCTTTTAATTAATTAAATTGTAAATTCTGAAACTTAACTAAGGTAAAAATGCATCAACTACACTAATTATTTTTTAATTTTTTATGAGGCTTTTCAATGAAATAAAACAATTAAAATAATTTGAATTCCTAACGTCTTTCTATATTTTCCAGGATAAAAAGAAAGAAAGAAATAAACAATTATACATAAACAAACATAGAGAAATAATTAAAACCAAAACAATTACTTCTAATGAAAATAAAACTAAAACAGGGAATAGCCGGATGTAGCTATTCCTTTGTTGTAGGGTTGTCTGACAAAGCTATTCTTAAATAATATACATTTGAAAGTTATTAATCTAAACAAAATGAACTTCTACTAACAAGACATCTACCTCAGGTTCTATAGAAAGGGAAAAATCTTCTTAGAAAAAAATTCCTCTTTACAGTAAAAAAATTCCCTGAAAGAGTAAATTTAAATCACACGTGAGAATAAAAATGAAGAAATAAGATATTGTTGGCACTATTTCTTCCTCCTAACTTTTTCCTGTGCAAATCCATAGGGATAAGCATGGAAGAGAATATCAACAAAATATTTATGCAAGAAATGTTTTAATGAAAATATAAAAAAAAATGTATTCAGGAAGTTATGAATTTTTCCACCTCTATTAATCTAAATAAACAAATTCTTCTAATGACAGTAAATAAAACTATGCAAAGATTTTCAAAGAATTTAAGTAAGTACAATCCTAACTTGGTTACTATTGTTTTGTGGTATCTTCCTAGAAGTGAGATGCACTTGTTGTCTCCTCATCTTTGAATCCTCTTCTAGAGATGGATTCCAATTGATCATGGTATGTAAATATGATGACTAGTAACCAAGAAATCAAGAACCTTGGCTATAGATAGCTTGGTACAAAGAGATGTTTGAGTGTGAGTAGAAGGGAAGAAAAAATAAATGTATTGGTTATCTTTGTGGTCCCTCTCTAAATTTCAGTAGAATAAAACTTTACCAAATATGTAACATATCCAACCCATCATATGAGTAAAATTTTGGTTTTTATAGAATGCTAGGAAACAAGAAGTCAATCTACAAGTTTCGATCAAGAATTGACAACTCAGTCAAAGAAGGATTCAACACTCTAAATTTAGTAAGTGAGGAAGAGGAACTCAAGACTAATCCAACAAGCCAAAAATATCCAATTGACTGATAAACATGGGAGAAAATCATGCTCGAAATCAAAATATGTGGTCTAAAACACGTTTTTTAATCTTGCGCTAGACTTTGACAATGGACATGACCACCCTTGTTTCTAGAGGGGTGCTTGTACAACTGCCACTTTTATGGTTGCATAAATTCTGCTCTGGTTGTTACACAACTAGCGTTGTGAAAATTTCTCAATTTCCATTGTGACGGTTGTGCAACTTCAATTATGGAGGTTTTGTAACTACCGCTATGATGGTTGCACAACTACTGGGGAAAATGCACAACCACCACTTAAAAATAATGCTAAAATTCAAAAAGTGGTCTTGCCGGAAAAATTAAAGTTTGGAGACAAAGCAAAAGGGTTGATTTGAGTCAAAGGAGGGATGCAAAGGAAAGAGGGAGGGATCTAGATCTCATTCTCATCTAGGAAAGAGTTTTTTTCATCATTAGAGATGTGTCACATTTCAATGTTGTACCCTGTAATTTTTGGGTGTGTACATATTTCCCCCTTGGAAGAGTGTTTATCCATGAATGTGCTAAAAAATGATTTACAAGAATGGACCTTCCCATAACACGAGGGTTAGAAAGCTACCTAATCTGGCCGTGTGTTGAAATGATTCCATTCGAGTCTCCCCACCATCTGTAAAAGGACAGTAATCAAGTCCAGTAGTAAGATAAAATAAGTAAAATGTTTTGAAATGAAAAGATAAAATTGCTTACTATAATTGGGGGTTGATAAATTTTCCTACACCTCCATTTCTAGTGCTACATAATATTTCCCAAGACATCATTAGAAAAACAAAACTTATAAATATATCACAATTTTCGAATATTCGGAAATCATTTATCCCATGTCTTTGTTATTCTCGGGGCTCTAGATTTCTGGTAACCATTTCACACATGATCATAGTCAAATCAGTGGAAATTTAGAAACAATGACAATGGACCTAATGGTAGGGGATGGGGCTCATGAACAAGTTAGATACGAGAAATCTAGTCTTTTTGTATTAGGCTTAGGTTTTTACCTTTTGAAAGAGCTTGAGGGGGATTTTTAGGACATTTATAGTTGAAGTGGTTATAAGAGGTCTCAAAGGGATGGATATGAAGAGTGCCTTTATCATTTAGTCTCATTTTTGTGTGTATATCATTTTTTTTAGATTTTTGGCTCACAATTGAGCATTTTTACCACACTTTCCATTCGGTGGGGATGATGTTGTACTAAGACATTGGAGGATACATATATATGCCTATATTTTCGGATTGACACTCCTTTTTATGTTTTTTTATACGCTGCACTTCATCTATGCACTTCAGATAGATAAAAATGTTTGGTATTTTTCCATTTTTAAATAAATGCTATGAATGATAGTGTAATATGGTAAACAAAATGAAATATGGAGACACACAAATTCTATAAGTCTCACTTATGAAAATCATTTTTCAAACAATGCTTAGATATTCCATTCCATTACCAAAATATGTCGTAGATGATAGAATAATGAGATGTCTCACTCCATTCCTAATCCCATGCAACTAGTAAGATGTGAGGGCTCGACACAAAGATACAAGAGGGACATGAGATATATGGGTCAATAATTTATAAATGAGGATGATGACCAAGAGACAAGAATTTTGATAAAGACTTATTTAGGAACCTACAACTAAACTCCAATCAAGATTAACTAACCAATTTTGAGACGATTTTCACTTATAAGCCTTAAATAGACTTAGATTTATGGATGGCCTACTAATTGGAAAGATCCAGTTAAATAATTATTATTTCTCCTAACATGAGCATCTAAACCATTTTCTTGGGAATTTTAAACATTCAAGTAATTTTGTTTTTGTTTCGTTACGGCTATTTTTCTTATATTTTTTGGACATGACCCCTTGGAACTTTCCCCATGCTACTACTAAGAAGCATGGGATCATCACCGATGGGAAAATGTATGCGAATAAGGGGCATATTCCTCCTTTCCCAGCCTCATGCCACCAATAAAAAACATGGGATCACCACCAAATGTCGGGAGACAAAAAATGTGGTTATTTGTGATAAGAATATATGCATTCTTTTTGTTTCATTCTACCTCATTCTTGTATTATGCTTATTGGGAAGGAACATTTTCCTCTCAATATCAATCCCACACAACTAGTAAGATGCTAGTGCTCATCATCAAAGACTAATACGGGAAAAAATATATGTGTGAAATTCTTAGAATCTTTTTTCTACAGAGAAAAATTTTCAGGGGGAGGATTTACCATTAGGAAACTTCAAGAGAAGACTATAAATGAAAAACATTTGAACTGTGAATAACTATAAGAGAGGTAAAACATGTAAGGCCCTATAGGATCAATGTCAAAATTTATCTTATGATTGGAAATGATGGTACAAAGCATATAATTGGAGAGTGTGAATAAATTGTAGAAATGCGAGGATTGAGATATTTGCTAATGTTTGAAAGTTCAAAAATCATTTGAAAAGTAAGTATCCGTAGAAAAAAATAAACTAGATGATAATGCAAATGACACAGATGATGAGGATGCAATAAGGATAATGTGGAGATGAAATGACTATATACAGAAAGGTTTTAGGTGATGTGAGTTTATGGATCCACCAAAATACTCACCTCCCAGAGTGCACAAATGATAAGTATCATTCTTGAAATATTCATTTACTTGACAAGGGCCTAGCCACTTAGGTTTAAACTTATGACCTTTTCCCACTCTCTTATCTATCTGAATATCTATCTCAACACAATATTATCCACATGAATGTGATGTTCGTAAAACGTTTTGTTATGTTGTTGACACGTTATGTCTACATGAACTTGATGACGTTGTTCAACTTTATTTTCCACATAGGGAAGTATGGTCATGTTTGGCATTTTTCACATCACATGTCTCATAAACACAATGAATTTGGTTTTTGACAAATTTGCATCTAGATGAAAGCTAGAAGAGGAAGAAGCCATAAATCTAACTTGTTGGTTCCTCTCCCTAGGAATGGCTTTGATGGAGACAAAGTCAAAACCTTTTCTCATCTTGCACACAACATATTTGTAAATTTGGAGGTATTCCACACTATTTTAAAAAAATATTGAGATTTGAATGTCTACAAGCTGCGAATATCCTAGGACCCTAATGTTTTTTTCGCCCATCATCTGGGAAATAATGAGGCCTAGAAGCAAAGCTTCATACCAGTGTAAATTTTAGTGGCTAATCTTCATTAATTTATGAATATTTGGGTTTTTGAAATTTGGATTTGAATAATTTTAAGGTGTTAGGTTGCTTGTTATTTTTCCTAAATATTCTTAGTACAAGTTAATTTTTTGGATTGATTCGCCTAGAATTTATAGTAATAACCAAATTTTTATATTCAGATCACCTTTTCTGCATGCACAAAAGAGAAATTTTCTACTGGTTGGTAGCATTATACTACCGGCTAATAGTTTCTACTAAATGACACCATTTCCTTTCAATTTGTGGCATTCACCAAGATTTTGAAAGTCATTGTTAGAAATTCACCTAGTAATATTTATGGGAATTTTTTAAAGGGGTCCTAAAATTTACCCTGCTTCATACTCTGTCCTAGTATTGGTGCATTCAAAGTTCAATTTGAGAAAAATGCATGATCTTCTCTTCTGGAGAAGTTAATATCAATCGTGCACCTTCGTTGTATCAACATTTGGCTCCACCGTAATGGAGTGTCCAATAGCCAATGGGGAGAGTGGATTATACACTATTTTTAGGAGTTTCCTCTCGTTCCTATGATATTTCTACCATATATATCTATGATATCATCAGTAGGAAGAGATGATAGACCAAGGAATTTTCCAACTCCTTGCGGGTTAACGTGAAGGGTGATTGGAGGATCATTTTCTAAGAGTTTTACGATGTTCGTTGTGGTTTTTGTGAACACATATTCTACAAATGTAATATTATTCTCATTCAAATTCACCAGTTTGATTTTTTCTAGCTTATCAACCTCATCTTTTGGAACCCACTTGGTGGTCGAAACCAATTCCTTTGGAGGAGGTGGTTTGTTCAATTGATTTGCGAGAATTTTAAATTCAAAATGAACTTTGGGTTTCTTCTTGAGGTTTTCCAAATGTATATAGAAAGGATTAGAAATCCCTTGAGATATGCATAACTTTCCAAACCAGAGGAATATAACCTCTTGGAAGAAATTAGAAGGAATGGCCTTCATCCTATGGATCCAAAGTCTTCCCAAGAGCGTGTTGTAGTTCGTTTCCTTATCTATGATGTAGAATTCGGTTAAAATGGTTTTCAGATTGAGGGAATCTTGAAGGACAATGGTTCCAATTGAGGTAGATTTAATAGTGTCATATCCTCGCAATGTGTTTCTAGAAGAGGAACAATTTGACTCCCCATATCCCAAACTATACAAGAAAGAAAAGGGAACTACATTCATAACATCCCCATCTTCAATCATGGCTCTCTTGATACAATTATTATATACCCACACTTGTAAATATAATGAAAGATATCATCTTCGGGATATTTCAACATCATGCCACCTGAATATGTGCTAAACTGAGTCAAAATGAGTATCAAATCATACGAAATTTTTTGTAACATTGATAACAAACTTGAGACTATTGAAATATGTAGAGAAAGTTCCCTCTAGGAAAAATTGTATAGTAGGGTCAAAACCATTTGTACAGTCCTAACTAGGTTAAACAGTTTTGACCTATGTAGATTTGACTAAATTCATATGAGTCTAATTCTGAGAAATCTTTGTCTTCTTCTACATATGTCTGTGCTGAGAAAAATGCATGTGCTTGTTGGAAATTTAGAATAACTTGTGGATGTTTTCTTTCTCTTTTAAGGTGTGTGCGATGAATAATTTTAGTGCATGGATAGAAAGAAAATATGTCTACCCATAGTTGAGCATCTAAAAATCTATATATAACCTCTAAAATGATTGATTTCTTGGCCACTAAAAAGAAAATATACCTATAAGATGGATGTGCATGGTAGAAATCATGGTGCAAACCAAGAGCAACCAAAATAAGAAGCATGGTCAAAAGAGTAGTGTTAAACAAGTGGAAACATGGCAATCAATGTCACAAAAAATTAAAAAATCCCTACAAACATGGGACACCCATGGTGTCCCAAGACAATCAAGGCCTTTATGCCACAATAAAAGTAGAAAATAAGTACACACACACAACTAGAAAGCATGTATGAAAAATAAGTGTATTCAAATGTAATGAAAAGTGCATAACACATTATATATAATAGATAGCAATAATTTTAAGTGTTTCATAAGAAACATGTGTTAATTCTAGTAGTTTAAAATATATAAAATACACCATATAGATATGTAACCAAGCGTAATTAGGAAAGAAAGGAACTATAATAGAAATATAGCACTTGGAGATAATATGTAAAAGTAGATGCCCTAGAGGTTAGTATTCTAGTAAAAGGGGATACCAACACCTATCATCGTGTATCGTTCTATGAATGTCATGCACCATGCTCAATATAAAACGTGAGCACATATGTGTAAAGAAGAAATGTTATCTGTTAAACCAAATGAATAAACATGTATAATGTAAAGTGTAAACAATGTATGTTATATAAAACATGTCCTAGTTTTTTACTATATATATATATATATATATATATATATATATATATATATATATATATATATATATATAATTTTAGGCCCTCCCTAAGGGCATAGATGAAAACCTATTATCTGAACAGAAGGAAGGGAACTTTCTCTACATATTTCATTAGTCTTAAGTTTTTTATCTCTTTACTCACACATTGATCCTTATGTTTTCACTTACTCTTTCTACTATTACCAACAATCCAAATCTTCCACCTATTATAGTGTTTCCTAATGAACAAAATACTATTATTCATGTCATCATGCTTACTACTTGTGTATTTAGGATCTTGGAATTTATATTTTTCTCCCCTCACTTTGTTGACACTATTAGTCAATATCTCTCATTATATCCCCCTTGTTTCCTGATGACTTACTTGGTTTATAGGTTCAACTTGACTATTATGGGAGTGGTTCCACACACACGCGCACGCACACATACACACAAAAAAAACAAAAAAACACAAAAAATTAGGACCTAATTTTATTATAGCATGTACATTTTTCACACTTTACATTATATGTGTTTATTCCTTTGGTTTGATCTATAGAATTTCTTCTTTACGCACATGTGTTGACATGGTATATTGAGAATGATGCATGCCATTCATAAAGTGGTACATGATGATAGGTATTTTTATCCCATTTTACTAGAATACTCACCTATAGGGGCATCTACTTTTACATATTATCTCAAAGTGTTATATTTTCATTACAGTTCTATTTTTTCCTCATTACACTTTGTTAGATATCTATATTGTGTATTTTATATCTTTTGGACTACTAGGACTAACACATGTAGTAAGCGTGATAACATAAAAAATAGGATTTTGTTCATTATGAGCACTAGAATAGGTGGAAGATTTGGATTGTTGGTAATAGTAAAAAGAGTAAGTGAAAACATAAGGATCAATGTGCGATTCAAGAGATATGCAACATATGTACTGTTAGGAGGCTCATTAGTATCAACCTCAAATAATGAAGGAAGAGATACAAGACTCTCCCTAACCAATAGGTGAAATGTTGGACGATTGGAATTATTAAAATCTTATGAATGAAGAAATAAATGTGGAAAGATGTGGATTAATTTCCTCCATTGATACAAAAAAATGAGGTGTATCCATAAGATATGACTCATACATAGAAGTTTGAGAATCATGAAACATCATCAAATAATCACATTGTGTCCCTACTTGTGGTGGGGAATTTGGATCAAGTGATGTAATATTAGACTTAGTGAGCATAATATTATTATAATTGCATCAAGAAGTGTTCGCAATAGTAGATTTGAAAGCCATGGTCATGGTGACATTTTGGAGGGGGTATGAGTTTCTCCCAAAACCTTAGGTATTATAGATGTAGCAACCACCATATGAGGCAACTATCTAGATATAGGTGAATGTGCAACAATATACATTAGGGGACATACATCACTTATATGATAATGAGACATAGTGGTGGGAGTATCATGGGCGTCGATAAAATTTTCACCATGTAAACTAGTAGCATTATAGTTCATCTCAAGAGGATAATGATATGTAATTTAAGTAGTGCATAACCAAAGGCTTATCATGAGACCTAGGAGGACTATAACTATGTAAAGTAGTGAGTCAAACATGATACCTATCCATAGATGCACTAGGAATAAGGAAATAAATTATAGAAGAACTGAGCATTCTAATAGAGAAAACCCTAAAGGGAATACCTTGAATAATGAAAAAATAATGATTATGAATAAACTTGACACATTGATGAAAAATAGATGGAACATCCCTAAGAGCATGTAACCAAGGGATGCCTAGATGTAATAATCCAATAGAAATAGATTCAACAACCAAAAATTAAGTTTGTGTAGTGATAGACCCAACTATAATGGGTAGTGTAATGCATCAAAAATGTGGATCAGAATCAAGCACAAGACTCTCAAAAGGAATGCCAAGAGAATGAAGTAATGACCATGCATAAACAATATCCTTACTATGTGGAATAACTAAGACACCCTAAATAGGAATATGATGAATAGATACTAGAATATATTATGTGTCAAAGATAAGTGAGTCATTTATATTAGAAACATCAAAAGAAATGAATGGTGTAGGAGATGATGTGCGAGTAATAGTGCCAATCATAGCATCAAGTAGATAATCATAAGAAGGTGGTGGTGACACTCAACAATTAGTGTTATGAATTTTATCACAATTTTGTGTAAGAGTGGGATAGGAATCAGAAGATGTAGGCAAGATAGATAGATATTGATAATGATCCCCGAGAGTTGTCAATATTAAGCACAATGTTCATGTAAACAAATCAAACCTGAATTTTGGATGAGACTCTAAGGACACTAGAGTTAGGGCTACGATGTTCAATGAGAAAATTTCAGGTTCACCAAATGATTCCACTTTTTTTAATCTATTGCATTTCCTTTTAAGAGTTTAGTGTGTTTCTAATTAATATACATAAAAAAAGGATGAAATAATGCAAAAAGTGGATACTATGATTTAATTAACTTCAAACATTAATTTCACAAATAAAAATAATGCTTTTCAAAGTGATTATTGATCTATCAACTATAAAAAACACAAGGGAGAATTTCACTTAGCTGATTTTTGAGGTTATGGGAGATTCTGAGTGATCTGAATGTAAGAACATGTTAATGTGAGACTAAAAATGCTTTGTTACAAAAATTGGCACCTAAGACTAAACTTGTTCAAAACCATACAACTAGGTTAAGAGTGTACATACGATCTAGACCCTTTTGTGCATTATTGGGCATGCTTAGTGGAATATAGTTCTAGCTGGAGGCCTAAGAGTTTATTTAATTACCCTAGCTAAACATGATGGTTGTCTTCAATATTTATATGAAGTTTGAACTCAATGAAAGGCATGTATGAAAAATGTCTGAGGGCCTTCAGCCATGGACACATTCAACTTTCTATATTCCGTTATAAATATAATCAACTCATGAAGAAGATGTTATATTCAAATAATAAATGCATACATTGTGGAGCGGAATAAGATGGTTTCATTCCATGAACTTTAGGAAGATGGTTTACATTGTCCGGGTTCTATTAAATAACGTTGGTCATTCATTGTCAGCATCCATTCTAGCTTGTGCGAAAATGGGACCTTTGTAGTAGGGCTATGAATGAATCCATAATGAACTCAAATAATAATCGGTTCTAGAGAGACCCAGATTGGTCGTTAGATATTGTTGTACAGCACCTACTATGGACATGTATGCAAAATGTGATCACAGCATACAAAAGGCACGTCCTAGTGTTTGGCAAAGTACCTCCAACATCCTCTACACAGAGAACCTAGCATATCGAAAATAAGCGATTAGCAAATTAAACATTGACAAGCCTCCTGATGGTGTACTTATGCAACTTGTGCATGGCCTTGCAATAGTTTCTAGAAATAGCTAAGGATGGAAAGGACATTATTCAACATGTCAAACGTAAAATGAGCAAGCATAATAGCCTACAAATAGTGCTAACTCCATGTACATTGAAGATGATCATTAATACATTATTCAGATCCTTTAAAACATGCCCATCAGGGGTGAATCTATGTATATATTATGGAGCATCCAATTTGGGATGGTGGTATGCTCCTCCAATGTGCTCAAAACCCCTTTACTCAAGTCTCGAAACTATGTAGTTAATAAACTGCGGTGCTTATGCTTACTAAGCCTTTATTAAGTAATTAAATAAGACTGCTGGCAGTTAACAGAATTCCTATTTGCCTTCAAATAAGGTTTGTATAAACAGTAGGCTGGAAATTACCATTAACTTTTCTTAGGGATTAAGCCATTTCCAGATTAAGCTCTAGAACAAGTAGAGGCTGGACTGCTTTGATGATTCATCTTTATCTCATCTTACGAGCTAATTTGGGGTCCAATAGATTTTAGACTATGTAATCCAGAAATGTGGTTTGTGTAAATAGCCAACTCAGTGGTCAAGCTTGGTTGATTCCCGAATTGGGTCACGACAACTTTGGTATTTTGATTTATAATTGTGGCACAAGAGTAAAACTGAAAAATTGTGCACTTTGAGCTAGTCATCGTGGCTGGTTGTCCACCCAGGGAGTTATTTGGGATGTTTTCACCCCCATTTTGCAATTGAACCTATCTATGCCTACTCAAAAGGTGTTGGTAAATCAGACTTCCAGGAAAACCGAAGAATTGTTGGGTTCAACAATGGTCCATTTCAAACTAATGTGGGTAAATCTCCTACATTCCTCGTGGGGTGGTTTAAGAAGAGCTTGAGATGTCCACCTCGATATTGAGCTTCTCTTAAGGGGCATGTTGAGGTGAGAGCTAGTTAGCAACATCTCTATTGTTTTTTCTTTGACCACTATGAGATAAAGATGGTGGTATGGTGAGTTGGCTCGCCGTCACAAGTCTTGTCCACTAGAAAGATGGAGGGGAAAGACTCAATCATGTGGAGATCATTCTGTGGCGTAAGCCCTCATAATCTCACTGTAGTTTTTGTGTCCATGACTCCTACCACTAAGGTTGTACTCGGCTTTTGAACTTGCATGCCATATGATTAACCAAAGGCAAGACTGTTCCACGGAACATAACTCGGAGATATTGCAAGGTACCCCTTTTGAAAAATTTCAGATCTTTGGACTCCTTGGAGCTTTGAAGACCCCCTTTTTCAACCATCAAAGATAGGAGGCTAATACCACCTATTTTTTTGCTCCACTAAATGCCACTTGTTGAATCAATTGTTATTCGACACCCTCTTTTCAACAATCAAGGATAAGAGGCTAATACCACCTATTTTTTTTCTAGCACTAAATGCCCCTTGTTAACTCACTTGTTATTCGGTAGTGTTCCCTTCACCTGTTCCTATACGGATGAAAATGAGCACGTGACCTTCAACCGCACTCGACCCCCCCGAGGTCATGCCTGGAGTAGTTGATGTTTGAATGTGTGTGGATAACTATAGGAGGATCAATGACTAAGATCTGGTAGTGTGATCTCCTGGTAGCCGAGTTGACAAAGGGGAGATCTTAGAGGCTATGAACGGGTAGCGTAAATTCCCTATGGTTTGTTTACCTAATTTGGATCTAAGTGCTAAACTAGTTTGAAGTGTCCATGTAAACTGAATGAAATTAATAATCTATGCTACTGCTGAAAGGAAACTAATCTAAACAAATCACAGAACCGAAATATTACAATCAAAAACAACAATTCACTTCTATTCTAAATAATTAAAATACTTCTACACTAAAACTAAACAAGCAAGATAACCTGGTGTGGTCATTCACCTGTGTTGAGTGTATGAAAACTAAACTAACTTAAAACCAGTGACTTTTCCAAATGATCTATGATGTGTAGACAACCTCCTACATATATTCTCTCCCTCATATCCACAGGGATGGGAAGAAGAGGATCTGTCACCGGGGATTGCTATGAAAGATTCAAACCCTCTTGGAAATTAACTAACTACTTGCAAATGAAAAGACGTTGATTTGTACTCTATTTGATATAGAATTGAAATTAATAATTCGTTAATTGACAATTTGATAAACAAAGAAAACAAATACACAACTCCAACCTGGAAGAGTAAGAACCTTAGCAAATCCAGTAGTATCAGTATCTGTCCCCTTAGTTCTTTCCTTTCATTCTCTGAGTGTTCATGTGAGTCCAAAGGATTGGGAATGCAAAGAACAACAACAAGAGGATGGCACTTGAGCAATGGCAGCTTGGAAGCAATCTGGATGCAATGCAAGTAGAAGAGAGATAGCACAAGAGATCTGAGCTTGGCTATGCAATTCCTAGCAAGATTATGGCAGCAAAACAATGCAAGATACACAAAATTCTCATGCCCCTTTTGCTTGAATACAAGCATGGAATATATAGGAATGGAGGCTAGAAGGTTACTTCATGCACAAGGAATTGAAGAGGCAGTTCCACTCATTAAATCTATTTAAAATAGAAGGAACTAGGAGAACCAAGAAAATGAAGCTATTTTTAGCAAATTCAACCCACAGATGCGTTCAAAAGATAAACTTAAGTGAATCATCACATGTAATTTGTCACATGAAGATTCTGGAAAAATCCCATCAGGAGAATTTTGTGTATCTTGAATTGTTGTGCAAGTTATAATCTTGCTAGGAATTACATAGCCAAGCTCAGATCTCTTGTGTTATCTCTCTTCTACTTGCATTGCATCCATATTGCTTCCAAGCTGCCATTGCTCAAGCACCATTCTCTTGTTGTTTGTTCTTTGCATTCCCAATCCTTTGGACTCACATGAACACTCAGAGAATGAAAGGAAAGAATTGAGGGGACAGATACTGATACTACTGGATTTGCTAAGGTTCTTACTCTTCCAGGTTGGAGTTAAACGTATTTGTTTTCTTTGTTTATCAAATTGTCAATTACGAATTATTAATTTCACATTCCATATCAAATAGTCGAAATATCAATCATCTAAACTCAATATACCAAATAGAGTACAAATCAACGTATTTTCATTTGCAAGTAGTTAGTTAATTTCCAAAAGGGTTTGAATCTTTCATAGCAATCCCCGACTGACAAGATCCTCTTCTTCCCATCCCTGTGGATCTGAGGGAGATAATATATGTAGGAGGTTGTCTACACATCATAGATCATTTGGAAAAGTTTTAGTTTTAATTTAGTTTAGTTTTCATACACTCAGCACAGGTGAATGACCACACCGGGTTATCTTGCTTGTTTAGTTTTAGTGTAGAAGTATTTTAATTATTTAGAATAGAAGTGAATTGTTGTTTTTGATTGTAATATTTCGGCTCTGGTGATTTGTTTAGATTAGTTTCCTTTCAGAAGTAGGTTAGATTATTAATTTCATTCAGTTTACATGGACACTTCAAACTAGTTTATCACTTAGATCTAAATTAGGTAAACAAACCATAAGGAATTTACACTACCCGTTCATAGCCTCTAAGTCTCCCCTTTGTCAACTCAAAGGGGTGGATAGGTAGAGTGCCTTTATTGCTTAATCTCCATTTTGTGAGGGCATATGTGATGTTTTGGTATTTTGTGCTCATTGTGAGCGTTTTTACCACACCTAGTGTGGCGATGGAATTGAACAAAACTATGACACACCATGATATGTACATATATCTCTTTTTGGCTTGGTTATTCCTTGCATAGAGTTGTCTTACATTGATGATTTGATTCACATGTGTACTCTTAGATGTTTAGAATTTCTGATTTTCTATGCTTTTTAAAATGTATGCAGTGGATATGAATGATAACAAAATGCTTTCTTTTTGTATTTCATAATGTTGATATATGATGATGCAAACACAATGTGATCTTAAACTTAGTTTCTTTTGCAATCTTTGGTACTTTGTATTTGTCTTGAAAAAACGTGATGACATAATGATATGATGAATAGATATGATTTTTCCACTCCTAACCCCACACAACTAGTAATATGCAAGGGCTCAACACCAAGAGTTAGAAAGGGCACAAGCCATGAAATTTGTTGAATGGTAATGGTGAGACGAAGACAGAGGTTTGACAGAGCCAAATTGGGATGCTACAACCTTATCCCACTAATGCTACCTCATAGTTTAGAATGTGAATTGCTCTGGAGTTTATCTATACTTGGATCTGTAGATGGCCACTTGGTTGACAAAATCTGGTTTTGAGGTTTTGAATTCTTCTTGGAATTTTGAACATCTAATTCACTTTGTTTTGACTTAAGATTTCACAGTAATTGATTTAATTGTTTATGACTTTCAGGTTTGTCAAAGAGACCCCCTACACCTTGCCCCATGCTACCAGTAGGAAGCACATGCTTATCACCATGGAAAAAGCATAGGCGAGTAAGGGCATTTCCTTCCTTTCCCAACCCTACGTCACTAGTAAGAGACGCAAGCTCAACACTGAAGGTTGGTAGGGCAAAGAAATTTGTAAAATAAAAATTTTCTGTTCATTTGCATTTGACTTACTTATTTGGAAAAAATGTTTAGAATGTTCTTATTTCCAAGGAGATGTATGTGGGATAGACGTGACACCATGAAGGTTCTAGAATAGACCATGAACAAAAGACACCTATCCTAAGAAGAAACCAAAAGTAGAACTAAGTATGCAGGCCTTGGTATGGTTAGTGTCAAAACTTTGTCTTATCTTGTTTGGATTGATAAATGATTCAAAAATAGTTGATGATACAATGAAGATTTGAAGTGACATGATTTGAATATTTTACCAATATCTTTTCAGAATTTTTTAGGAGTTACTGTAAGAATAAATCCCTTGATCACAAATTTTACAAATGAGATGAAGATGAAAATGCAATGTGGATGCAATAATGTACATATGCTAATGGATCATGCGTAGTATGCCTAAGGTGAAGAAAGTTGACGAATATCGAATTCTTCACCCCTAAAAGTACACAACAAAGAACCATTATCCTCAAAATTTATCATTCTCTTGACAAGGGCCTACCATTCTGGGTTTAAACTTACAACCCTTGCTCAAAAGTGTATATGTCCAGTCATTAAAATCATTTGTCTGAAAGAGGCATTCGTGCACCTCTTTGTCAACGTTCTTGAGACATGGTGTGTGGGATGAGCATGACTATGCTGCTTGGCCTTATTTCCTATGTGGAGCATTGTGTTTATTTGTGACACTTGTTGAATGATGAGGCCTTGCCCCATGGATATGGAAAGCTTAGTTTCAGATGCACGTGGGTTGAAAATCGGGTTTTAGAATAGAACAACCCTCAGAGATGGTTTTGATGGACATCGTTTTAATCTCAAATTTCCTTCTTCATTTGTTAATTCTATCATGTTTACACCTATACCTAAGTCGTCAGAGGGAAAAGATGCTAAATCGAGAAGACTACCCATCCCTTGTGGCTCAAACGGGAGGGAGATCAGATCGTCACTCTCTAAGAGTTTCATAATTTCTGTTGTGGTCTTAATGGACATTGCTTCCATAAATATTGATTTACCTTTCTCTACCTTTGCCACCTCAAATGTTTTTGGGTCAACGACTTCAGCCTTTAGAATGTCAGGGTAACCGGGACTAACTCTTTTGATGGAGGTGGTTTGTCTAATTGATTTGTAGGAAGTTCGTACTCCATATGGACTCCTTTCTTCTTCTTGAGGTTTTCTAAGTGTATATCGAAGGGCTTAGGATCCCCTTGAGTAATGAAAACCTTCCCCAAATGGAGGAATCTAATCTCTTGGAACAGGGTAGAAGGGATAGCCTTCATTCGATGAATCCAGGGTCTCCCAAGGATCATGTTATAACTTGTTTCCTTGTCGATAATGTAAAACTCCGGCAAGATGGTTTTTGGACCAAATGTGACTAGAATAACTATGGTTCCAATCGAGGTCACTTTAAGACTGTCATACCCACGTAAAGTATTTCTTGTAGAGGAGAAATTTGTCTCTCCATATCCTAACTTCTACAATAAAGAGAAAGGAACCACATTTACAGTAGCCCCATCATCAATCATGGCTCTCTTAATGCAATTGTTATAAACCCAGACTTGTAAAAATAAGGCAGAATCACCTCTTTGGGCAATTTTAGCATCAGATGGCATCTTTTCTATATCAAAAACAAACCCAGTATCCCTATCATTATGGTGTTGGAGGATGTATGTCAAAGTCAATATGATTTATTTGAGCACTAGGAGGTGGCGTAACATGTATTAAATGACCAAGACCTAGTGCATTGAGAAATGCAGAACGATGCACAGGTGAATTCTTCAGCAAATCTAGGAATGAAATGTGAGAAAAGGTCTTGTTCAAATCCAATATTAAATCAGAGGCTCCTACTGGTTTTGTGATTGTGGGAACATCTTCGTATGGGAATGAAATATTGGGTAGGGAGTTGTGAAGTGTATTTCTTTGTCCGAGTTGTTGCATTAACTTCACACTCAACCTCTAGTTCAACTAATCCCAAGATTTTTGTGTTATCATTTGAACCAAGGTTAGGAGCGACTCGAGAGTTATTGGAAGTTGATGCTTCATGGTCATTGCTTCCTATAGGAATGCCTTTGTTTTTTATTTTGTGAATTTACCTTCAAATTTTTAGGATGTGTAGGGAGCAGATCTCGAAATATGCTCACATTAGCATTCTGAGGAGCTACAGGTCCTGTATAGTCAGATTGCGAGTTTGTTTTAGAATTTTATAGGAACATGTCTACAAAGAGTTGCCTTTGGTTTTCAGGAAGTCTTTACAGAAACTTGTTGCAATCGTGGCAAGTCCTATCATCATGACGCCTGAACCTTATGGAAACCACAATATAGGTTAGGTTGTCATAATCTCTTGGCATTTGATAAGCATCTTGTTGTTGTTGATTATAAATTCGGTTTTAATTTTGAAATTTATTGTTATAACCACGATTCGTTTCCCCTTAGCCTAGAGTTTTGATATTAGTTTGGGCTTTGGGTTTGATTTTGTCTTTACAGTTGATGATTTACATCGACCGTGTTGACAGAAGACCCATAGTGCTAGGGCGTCTTTGATGGCCTAAGTTATTTTTATTGTTAGTGTTTCCATTGTCTTGGAAAACCAACATTCTTGGCTTGATCAATAGCACCATTCGTGGTAGCACCTTGATTGCGATTCACACCTTTAGGTCCTTGGTTGTTAGCACTATTGTTTTGATAATTTGCATTATTTTGATTTGGGGATACCAATTTCCCATTAGGACCATAGGTCCTTACGTCCATTGTCTATAGAGGCTTGGTATATCTAAAGCGCACCTTCCAAAACATCCTCATAACTACGAAAAGGAAACTTTTAGGACCTCTTCCTTAGTCTCTCTATTGAGAGAGTGAAGAAAAAGATCACAAAACTTCATTTTGTCCATGTTGGGCACACTTACAAAGGAATAGAGAACTTGGTGCCATCTTTGGATGAAATGGATGGACAGATTCATTTTTCTCCTATCTAATATGCAGGAACTCCCTAATCCCTATACGCAACAACTTGTTCATGTCAAATGCTTTGATGAACTCGGAGAAAAGTTGTTTGGAGGAATGTATAAAAGCTTTTAGAATATGGTAATACCATTCCAATGTGAATCCTTTGAGAGTATTTGGAAAGATCTTAACCACCACATCATCCCAAGGAAGTAATTCCCTGATAGCAATAATGCATAGGCCTTGATATGAGCATTTTGGGTCTCCTTCTCCCTTAAATTTTGGAAGATCCAGAAATGGGTGTGGAAGCATGACAACACATATGGTGAATTCAAGAGGCTCCTTTAAGTACTCAACGTATGTACCCATTGCGTAGGATTCCACCATTAATGATCCTTGATAAGGAGGTGGAGGAGGAGGATTCAGATAAGCTACACTATAAGCATTGACGGGAACATATGGGGTCCCTTGATATGGCATGTAGGAAGTGGGAATGGTATATGGGTCCATCTGGGGAGTTTTTGAATACATATGCATGTAAGGTGGGATAGCTCTAGGATATGGACTAACGGGCATAAAACCAAGGAATGTCACACTGCCTATTGTGGTGGCATTCGAGAACACACTTCCAGCTAGCTCTTTCATAAGATAAGCTTGAGAAGGTTGAGGACCCATCCCTAGTGTGTCTAACCCTGTGAGAATATCACCTAGATTTGAATGAACCCGATAAACTTGTTGTATAGGATATTGTATTGGTTGTTCATTGGAAGGGATGTATCCTTTGATGTTAACTGGATACCCCGTGTTCTTCCCTATTGCATGTGTTAGGTTGTGAAGTCTGGGAACTTTCTAGTTCTCTAATACTCCCTACTAAAGTAGAAATGAGATCGTTGGGAGAGGATTGAGCCCCTTGTTGGGGTTCTTGTGGCATAGGGTTTGATTGAGCAAGCTCATGATACCCTGTCATGAATTGTTCAGTGTTATAATTCTTGTCTTCCTTAGAAGTAAGAATCTTAGGATAGGTATTCAAAATATTAGAGGTTGTGGCCTTCATTCTATCCAAAGACTCATCTATCTAACAAAGAGGACTAGCTATTCATGCAAATAGATCATCCTCTATTGATAGCATGGTAATATGAGGTCTTGAAAAGACTCTATGGTAAGAACTTGTTCCATTTGTGATAACAACGTATGGTTTACACTGGGTTGATCATTTTGAATGTTTAACGATTGATCAACCTCCTCCATCCTTACATAGCTAATGGTGTTTAAAGTGTAACTAGGGGAGGTTTGGATGTTTCTTGTGTAATTGTCACCCCACCTTGAAAGAGAAGGGGATTGTTGTGGGTGCACATTGGTGCAATATCTATCAGAGCAAAATGGCCCACCAAACTCTCTTCTAGACATATTTTAGAAAGTATAAAATACCTTCCAAAATAGGGGAAGAAATGGAAATATTAGGTAATAGAAATGAAAGAAAGTACACAAGAAGGAATTAATCCTTCATGTCAAGTTCACCAATATGTAGGGATAAAAATGAGCATGTGACCTTCAACTACACTCGACCCCCCAAGGTCATGCCAGAGCAGCTGATGTTTGAATTTTTGTGGCTAACTATAGGATGATCAGTGACTAAGATCTGGTAGTGTGATCTCCTCAGTAGCCGAGTTGATAAAGAGGAGAATTAGAGGCTATGAATGGGTAGCATAAATTACCTATGGTTTGTTTACCTAATTTGGATCTAAGTGCTAAACTAGTTTGAAGTGTCCATGCAAATTGAATGAAATTAATAATCTATGCTACTACTGAAAGGAAACTAATTTAAACAAATCACAAAACAGAAATATTACAATCACAAACAACAATTCACTTTTATTCTAAATAGTCAAATCTACTTTTACACTAAAAGTAAACAAGAAAGATAACCTGGTGTGGTTAATTCACCTATGCTGATTGTATTGAAAAATAAGCTAACCTAAAACCAAAGTGATTTTCCAAATGATCTATGATGTGTAGACAACCTCTTACAGATATTCTCTCCTTTATATCCACAAGGATGGGAAGAAGAGGATCCGTCATCTGGGGATTGCTATGAAAGATTCAAGCCCCTCTTGGAAATTAACTAACTATTTGCAAATGAAAAGACATTGATTTCTACTCTATTTGATATGGAATTGAAATTAACAATTCATAATTGGCAATTTGATAAACAAATAAAACAAATACACAACTCAAACCTAGAAGAGTAATAACTTTAGCAAATCCAGTAGTATAAGTATTTGTCCCCTCAGTTCTTTCCTTTCATTCTCTGAGTGTTCATGTGAGTCTAAAGGATTGGGAATGCAAATAACAACAACAAGAGGATGGCACTTGAGCAATAGCAACTTGGAAGCAATCTGGACGCAATGCAAGTAGGAGAGAGATAACACAAGAGAGCTAAGCTTGGCTATGCAGTTCCTAGCGAGATTATGGTGGCAAAACAATACAAGATACACAAAATTCTCAAGCCACTTTTGCTTAAATACAAGCATGGAATATATAGGAATGGAGGCTAGAAGGTTACTTCATGCACAAGGAATTGAAGAGACAGTTCCACTCATTAAATCTATTTAAAATATAAGGAACTAGGAGAACTAAGAAAATGAAGCTATTTTTAGCAAATTCGATCCACAAATGCGTTCAAAAGATAAACTTAAGCAAATCGTCGCATGTAATTTCTCACATGAAGATTTTGGAAAAACCGATCAGGACCGCCACCCTGTGTAGGGCGGTGGTTTCAGGACCGCCGCCCTTGTCAGGGCAGCACTTTGCGAACCGCCACCCAGGCAGGGCAGCGGTCCTAGCTCTAAAGGCCAAAACAAGCACATAATGAAAGGGGAAAAGGGAAAAATGTAGGGAAAAAATAAGTAAGGCTATATAGGCCACACATATATATACTATAAATGGGTTTTTGGAGCTCGAACACCTTCTCGGATGGATTTTGAATCATCACTGGGGAATTTTACAACCATTTTCCCAAAAATGTAGCACGTGTAATTTTGGGTGCGTGCAGTGCCCTTATTTTGCTCGTTGACTCATGTTCTTGCATGGATGATATCTTGCAGATACGGTGTTCATTTTGACCCATTCAAAATGTGCCAAAAAGATAACTCCAAGCTCTTCTATAAGAAATAGGCTCTGGAAGATTTTGGGAACTTCTGATGCCCAAAGTTGACCTCTGGATAATACCTCCCAACTAAGGAGGTTTTTGTTCCAAAAAAGATGAAACTTTCATTTTCCCACCACTAGAATTGTTAATTTGCATTTCTTCATGGATATATCTATAGTGGACTTTGTGGACTCTATGGCCTCTTAATCTGCTACTCCAAAATGGGAAAACCATGTCATTCTTTTCCTATGGAAATTTGCTAATTCACTATAAGCACAACACCACACTAAATGATCAGTTTGAAAAAGGAAAATTACTACCAAAGAGACAAGTGTCTAGCTGTTCTGATGATCTTCCAGTGAATAAGCTATAAAATATAGAAAAAAAATTCTACACCAATGTTGCATTCACAAATGGTGATCTTCTTGTGCTGGGGGGGAGAAAACAATATTTTTCTCATGTATGGGTCTTAAAGTGCATGCTACACATTCTATCATCAGATGCAATTTTCATAACAATAGATACTTCAACTACAAGTTAGGTATATTGAACATGCATCAACAACCTACGTATGTTGTTTTCACTTCACAATGGAGTTACTTAAAATGTGATAAAAGGAAAGCATGATAAGCCTGTCGTGAGATTCTCTTCATCTAGTAATCCAAAAATTCATTTTCTCGATTCAATGCTTTATAAAACATGGGTTTAATTCCTTTATCAAAATCAACAAGAATCCCAAAAGAAAGGGTAATAAAAATGAATTAAAATAATGTTATTCATTAGTATCAGCAATGTTATATCAATGTATCCAAAACAAATGATTTTTCATTCTCCATATCAAAATAAAATGGACTCATATGTGGACAATTTGTGGATGAATCCAATGTTGTGTTATTTTTAGTGGGTTGGTTAACAACTTCTTTTACCTTATAAAGCATCTTCTTCTTACCATTACACAGATGGCTTGTTGGATGAAATTTCCAGCATCTTTCACCCTTGTGTCCACTCATATGAAAATGAGCACAAATGTTCCTATTGTCTTCCTTCTTGGATGAGGAATCACATTTTCCATTTCTCACCTCTGAACAACGAGATTGGTATTCAGCACTTGCCTTGTTTCTGACAAAAGGCATCAACTTGTTCAAAAATGACCTCCTCTTCCAACAATTGGAAACATAATGGTTACATAACCCACAAAAAGAGCAAGGAAAATCATGCCACATTATGTATATATCATAGCCATATTTTTCATACTTAAAGAGAGGATTAGAAGTTTTGGAATTTACACAATCCCTTCTAATGTTATGCTAAGTGTAAGAACGAGGAGGTGGAATTTCATTACCTCTTCTGGTTGTTCATGTACAACTTTGTTATCCATATGTGATAACTTGTTCCTCTATGTAGAGGTATTTTTTGATGCTAGTGGCATAATCACTTTACTATGAGAAGTTTTTCTTCCTTCAATAGATTTGTAAATCCCTCCAAATTCCATTCACTCACTAGTGTAACCCAAAACTACAAAATGAGGATGATCCTTGACCTGTATTGGGTTAACAATGCCTTGGATATTTTTTCCAAGACATCTTCCATCAAAACCCATTTTATAACAACAATTTTGAGCCAATACCTCTGGTGTGTTTCTCAAATTCACCAAAAGATGCATCTAAAATTGACTAGGTGGACGTGTTGCAGGGTGAACTTGCAGTGCAATTGTCTATCATGGTCTCTGCATCTGTGGAAGGTAACTCCTTTTGTTCATTACTCTACAATTGTTGTTGCAACTATGCTAAGAGCTCCTCCTTGGTCTGCAAATCAGCACGCAAAAGTTCTACCTCCTCTTTTTAGGAGTGAAACTTGGATCTTAGGAAAGTGCTATCATCTTGGATCTGGCGGTTATATACCTCGATCTCATTGAGCCTCTCCTGCTTTGACAAATTTCCCATAGTGCACCTGTACCTTTCCAATCACAACTGAACCAAATACAAAATATGGAGCAATAAAATTTCAATCAACTAACTTTGATACCAAACTTGATCCCTAAACAGGTAGTTTTTCTACTTTGAAATTTTAACTCAACAGATCTTTATAGGCAGTTTTATTTTAATGCTGAATTTTTAACTCTGAAAATATAATAAACTAGATGGAAATGCAATGCAAATAATAAATGAACACTACACACAAGTTGATAATGGAGTTCAGAAGATGACTATGTCTTGGGGTTTGTTAAATGACAGAATGATTCGTTATAAAAATCCATTTACAAGTACAAAATTTAACACTTACAACACTATAATGAATCTGTCACGAACTCAAATGCCAATTGGTTCTAAAGAGACCTAGACAAGTCTTGGAAGGATTTCACAATATTCTGGAATGGCCTCCCCAACCACACATTCCTTTTGAATTATCCTATGTTGCACGCCCTCTAATAGCCTCTACACATAGCTAAGTCAGAATCAAAAATTTCTTAAAAAATGAAACACCTCCCTGTTGACTTCTCCTATGTTGCACAGCCTCCAATAACTTCTACATGGAGCTAAGTCTGAATCAGCATCAGTCGTCAGCTCCATAAAATTATCCTCCTCCGCGGCCTCCAAGTAGTGTTAACTCCTCTAATAGAGCTATTGTTACAATACTCAGCTTTTAAAATTGGCCAGTGAATAATAAAGAATCAGAGCTCTAGTTGTCCATTCCCCTTTACTCCATTCCCAAGCTTTAGTTAATAAACATCGGTCTTAGGATTACTAAGCCTTTACTAAGAAATGAAATAAAAGGGACAAGTTAAAATAACTCATAATGCCTTCACCAAAACTTTGCTTAGGGCTTGTTATTCAAATTAATCTTCGAAAATAAGCTTGGATGCTTTAAAATGCCCCTCAAACCCCTTTTACACTTGCTTGCGGTCCGAAAATAGTGGATATTAATCATATCCGTGGATTTTATAAATAGACAACTCAGTGGTCGAGTTGGTTAAGACCCGAATTAGGTCATGATAGGTGTAGGGTTCGAAACCCCCTGCCACATTTTACTCCTGTTCTCCACTTTGAGCTTGTCACCGTTGCATTTTCTACCCATGAGATCACTGAGCTATCGCCATGCTGAGTTGTGCATGCCTATCTGGCTACTTCCACATTTGACTTCCGCCTCAGCCGCCAACTTGGACATGGCTGAGCCATTTCTCACCATCATGGGTTTTTTCCCACATTCCTCACGGGGTGGTTCTAAAAGGGCTTAATATAGCCCATGAGTGTCGAGGGTATTGTGGCTTTGGCCATGTCTGCATTGCTTTTGTTTTGACCGCCATTGGCTGCGGATGGTGGTTTGGTGAGTTGGCTCACCCCACAAGCTTGACATATAGCTTAGTTTGTAAATCAATGTGCTGATTTCCCTCAACTCGATCATTAACTCGACCCTTGATCGGTCTATGAATCCTACCCATCCCAGTGTTCAAATCAACGATCTGATTGAGAAATTGAGTTGTTAATATAACTTTGGTCGATGGGTACCCTTATGAAACAAGAGTGGACCCCTCAGTCGAAAAACCCCTTTTTCTATTGTCAAAGACCAGAGGCAAAAGAGCACCTATTTTTTTGCTCCATTGAACACCACTTATCGACTCCATGTCGACCCACTTGCTATTCTGCAGTGTTACCTGGCATTGTGTCACTTGTACCCTTATTTTGCCCATTGACTCATGTTCTTGTGTGGACAATATCTTGCACATATGGTGTTTGTTTTGATCGTTCAAAATGCGATGGAAAGCTCACTCTGAGCTCTTCTATAAGCAACATGTTCTTGGAGATCTTGGGAACTTTTTTATGCCCAAAGTTAACCTCTGAATCATTTCCCTTCTTGGAAATGAGTTTCGTTGTGTGTCTGTCTTCTTTTCTCGCCTTCATAATGGCTTTGTAAACTCTACTCAAACTCTAGAACCCTTTTAGTGCAAGGATTTCATGTAAAATGAAGTTAGGTAGGTTGTGGTAACCCCTATGTACCACCTATGTCACCACTACTCCAAAGAGGGCATTAACTACACGTTGTTCTCCTTGCATGTGATATCTACAATAGTGCAATCAAAACTTCATAATTGTGCTTTGACAATGCTTTGCTTGAGTTTCACACTTTCTCAAATACTTGGGAATGTTCAATTTGCTTGCTTGTAGAATGAAGATGAAGACTCCTAGACCTAGAAGGAGACTTTAGACTTATATAAGGTTCTGCCCTAATGGATGTGCATGAGTTATTTCATACTTTAGGGAGTTTGGAGTGCCTTTTGTGTTTTCTTTTACACGAGTTCTTAAAGTGCTAAGTTCTTTAAATGAGGTATGATTTACTTTCTTATATATTCTTTCAAATATTATTATTTCATGAAAGACATACCAAGGGAATATATTTACTCATAAGAATGTGATAGAATCGAAAGAATCATCCCAAGACATGTTGGTCCACAACTTTTTAGTAGGTTCGACTTGTAGATTCATACAAACTGACCGAAACCGACAGTTTTGAACGGGAGGAAATATATATGTTTTGACTTTATGGTTCGAAGGATGAATGTTTCTAGGTGTGTTTTATGTAGTTAAACTTCATAAAATGATGAAAAAGATGTGTGTAAACATAAGAAAGTAATCAAAGAGCTATTATGGTGTGTTGAGAACGAGTGAGGAGAGTGTAGTTGTACATGCAATTGTGTAATGTCAAGATTAGCAGTGTTAAATGATAGATTGCCAAATTATAGTGTCTATATTGGCCTCTATAATTGTTTTACTATCATTGTAGAAAATGTAGGTTCTCGAGGAGGATTAAAATTCCCTATTTTGACAAAGGTCGAGAAGACACTGGAAAACCTCGTGCATATGGCTATACATCTAACAATTGTATTTTCCCAAAAAATTATGAGGCTAGTTCAAATGACCCATTTTTGGCATATCTCACATTAATTGCAATCTATAAGACCACATATCTTTCAAACAATTCATGGGAATTGTGTATGCCTCCACATTTTTCATGCATGTCTACCTAAGCTTCTATCAACACATGTCTATAGGGAACCTACAACAACATTTGTTAGAAGTCATTTCTCCATAATGCTTTCACGATGGATGTCCATGCCATGTTTTGAAGCTCCTATTTTTCACACAGGATTGTAACGTGCTAGAAAAGATGATCCAATTATAATGGACACTTGTTGGTTGTAGGTAGATAAACATTTTCAATGCTCCAAAAAATGAAAAAAGGGAAATCAATACAATAATTCTAGTGTTTGTAACATGTTATGTACGTTGGGATATGATACTATAAGACACTATGTGTTAAGATATTCACATATAATAAATGAATATTGTCAACAAAATGTAGAATATAGCACAACACAAGAGATATTTGTGGACCAAGACATTGTAATATTCAATATACCAAGAAATAGAAGAATACCCTTAATGTAGAGCAACACCATACAATATTCCTTAGCGAATGAATAACTCCATAATCTCAAAATATGGGAATTCCACTTTTAGGGGGGAACCTCCAATATCCTTACATGCTCAAAGTGATTGAATGGGTTGTCTTCTAAATAAGGAAAGCATAATAAATGTTTCTATGAATAAACAATGTGACGGATTGTAAAGTCAATGGAAAAAATCTTTCCAATTGAAAAATTAATGGCAAAGATTAATATCACAATCAACGAAGCAAATTTTCGTGATAGTCATCCATACATTGAGGGTGAATTTTGGCCATTGATGAACACTATGCAAAGAAGGGTTGCGGTGCAATAAGAGTACCTGCCGCTAATGTTGGTTGCATTAGAGGTAGGGAAGAAAGCGTACTAAAACTATCTTGTAGTCACAACCAGAGGTTCATGCTCTGAGAGCTTTGCAGTTGGAATAGGTAGGTATAAGTTGTGTTTCCATAAACAGTTGATTCTGCAGCAACAACACCACCTGCCAGCTTCGTTACATCATGGCTAAATCTATGTTGAGCTCATCCATCGGATTGGTCGTCACAATTTGCCTTCTGCTCTACGTTGTAAAATGGGGATTCTTGCATGGATATATTGGTATATTGGGATTCTTGCATGGATATATTGGTATATTGGGATTCTTGCATGGGTATTATGGAATAAATAAGTTGAAAAACTCGATCATGGTCATACAGATCTTGTTTGTGTTGTTAGGCTGAAGTGTCATCTGTTGGAGGTGGGTTACAGTAGTAGTCTATTTTACAAGGTCGAATAAGTGTTTTCACTTGGAGGATTTGTGGACGAGGTGCATTGTTGAGCTGCAAGAACAATCAAGAGCCCCATTATTTCCCAAAAACAGAAAGGATAAAAAATCCTGTACTCGGATTCTGATGGAATCACTGAGACTGCGCCATTGTTTCCTTGAACTATTGCTTTTTTTTGCAGAGTGTTTTGGTTTTGATGAGCATGTTCTGTTGGATTTTTTCTCAGTTGTCATTTTGTTATGTGATTAAAAAAATTGTGGGAAATATATCAATCGATTCTTAAAGGTACAAGGACATTCTGGAGTGCGCACACATGCTAGCAGAGAGTGGAGAGAGTCTGTGGAGAGCCCCTGAAAAGGCCATCAAGAAGACAGAAGATTGCACAAACAAAGCTTTAGGACAAGGCACAGGTGCATGTCAGGAACTCACAAAGTTAATGGTGCAAACTTCACAGTACAATAGAGATGGGGTGGAAGTATATCAAATCGGCGGAAAAAGGTGAAGCGAGCAATTGTTCTAAGTTGGGCTGGGCGGTAGAAGATTTCTCATGATCTTATTTGTTTTGTTGGAAAAGCCCAAATTTGCGCCTCGTTATCATAACTATGATGAGGAGGGGGGACGTGTGATCCCTACTTTCAACCATGGAAATTCAGGGATTTTGTTGACAGTAGGTCAAGGCCTGAACAAATCTGCGGACAAAGAAATGGATCTTATTCAGAACCATTGGATTGAGAATCGACTTTCTGTAATAGCTGCACTGCTAATAAAAACGGTGGAGAAAAAGATTCCAACCTCATGCATTGTGGCATCTGAAAATCAAGCCTACAACACTCTCCACACTTCCAAGGATTGAATGACAGAATCAACAAACCTGGCCTTGTCCCAGAATCTCCTCCCCATGTCCATTGTCATCCACACAAGCTATGGTTATGCTGTTCTTCTCCCTATGCACACTGCCAACCACACAAGCTCCATGCAAGAAGCCAAGTGTCAATGACATCTGACAACAACAGGGACACAAGTAAAACCACTACAAATCCACGTGTGGTTTTTTAACGGGTCTAAAGAAACAGGTCTTATATGCTTGGCAATGAAGGAATTACTCGAGACCAATCACAAGAATTCAAAATTAAATTTCGGGAGGAATCCATAAGTACAAATGATTATTTTTTCGAAATATTTGTTTGAAACATTAGAATAGGACTGATATACTTACAAAATAATTGCAATAGATGAAAACAATAGTATACTGGCGGCAGGTACTAACAATTGACTCATAATATATGGTATACCTTCGGTGTAAAGATGTTGGTATAACACAATTCAATCATGATCTTAATTTATTTGTGTTTATTTTATAAAATGTTGAGATGATAAATGAAATATTAAGACATAAGACCTTAAAAATATTTCATTTTCTTTTACTGTCAAATTTTAGAAATACAAATATATATAGAAATATTAATAAAATGTTCACAAAATTGACCAGTCAATCAACCAATGGGCTATTTACCACTTTTTAGTAGGAATTTATCACTGATTAGTTGACTGGCCAGCCTTCCAAACATAGGTGATGTCTAATGGCTTTAAACAATAATAATGGGCAAAAATCATGTTTGTGCATATATGCATTCATATTCCATATTGTTGGGGAAAAAAATCAAATGTGTTGGGGTGCGGGCAGGCCTGGAAATTTAAAATTATCTCCTCCTGTCAAATCAAATTTAGTTGACGGTTTAGTTCTTTCATGTGAGTGTAAATTCCAAATTTTCCTAAATTTATTTTTGTGATTTCTTCCTTTAAATTTGTATATATTTATAATGAACTATTTTTAGAAATTGACAGTTTTTTAAATTTTCAGTCTGTCATTCTCTATGGTTACGAAATTTAATTACCATACGGCTAAAATCACAAAAAACGGCCCACAGCCTTTCAATTTCCAGCTCCCTAATACATGTGTCGAACGGTAAGGGAGGCGGCAGACATGTCAGTAGTGATGCAAAATTTAAATTCTTTTCTGAACTCGAGGAGGAAGGAGCATTGCAGCAGGAATTTTAAATAAAAAGCGCCATAGCCATAGCCATAGCCATGATTAATCAAAAACGTGTGAAATCCTAATCAGGAAACGAGGGAAATCCATTGAGGTGTTTCTAAACATGGGAAATCCAATTGAGAGGTCTTTCATGGCATTCTGTATTATATAAAGGTTCAATGTAGCCTTGTTTTAATTACCCAATCTCAGATTCAGTTGAGAGAGGTTGCCAAAGCTTGAATTGCTCAGTTTCAGTTTCAGTTTATAAAGATGGAGAATGCAGGCTGGAAAGACATAAATGTAAAGAGCCTTGATCCAGTCATGGTGAAGCCCTCCATTCCTCTGCCCAAAACTGTCCTGCAGCTCTCCACTGCTCATAACATGCCAGTGGTTAGGGCAATCATTCATAACAACTTGATGGTCTACAAGGCCTCTGATAAAATTTGTGCAGATCCTGCACAAGTAATTAGGGAGGCTCTTTCCAAGGTGCTGGTGCATTATTTCCCTTTTGCTGGAAGGCTCAGATACAAAGAAAATGGGGACCTTGAAGTGGATTGCACAGGGGAAGGTGTTCCCTTTGTGGAAGCCATGGTGGACAGCAACCTTTCAGTGTTAGAAGATTTGGATGACCCCAACCCTTCATATGGAGACTTACTTTATGCTCTTCCCCTGAACACAGATATTGTGGATCATTATCTTCTGATTGTTCAGGTAACATGTTTTGGTATTTTTAGCAGTTCAATGTTTAGTATTTTTATTTGTTATAATGTCTTTGCAAATGGTTTCATGCATATCAAATGGTTTGCTGCATATCTCACATGTAGGTAACACGATTTGCATGTGGTGGTTTTGTTGTGGGAGTGAGTTTTCACCATAGTATGTGCGATGGACGAGGAACTGGTCAATTTCTACATGGCCTTGCAGAGATGGCAAGGGGAGAAGGTAAGCTCTCATGTGAACCAATATGGAACAGAGATCTGCTGAAGCCTGAAGATCCTACACATCTCCAATTTTATCACTTGTATTCGCTACACCCTTTAGTCGTAACTGAGGAATGGATCCATGCCTCTCTTGTTATAAACCTTGACACAATAACACGTATAAAACAGTCTATTATGGAAGAATATAAAGAAGTTTGTTCTACATTCGAAATTGTGGCAGCATTGACTTGGCGAGTGAATACAAAGGTTCTTCAAATTCCACATACCCAGAATGTGAAGCTTATATTTGCTGTCGATGTGAGGAAATCATTTGATCCCCCATTTCCAACTGGATACTATGATAATGCTATTGGTTTTTCATGTGCAATGGATAATGTCCAAGACCTCTTAAATGGATCTCTTTATCACATTATAAATATTATAAAGAAATCAAAGGCATCTTTAATCAAACAAGATTCAAGGTCAGGCATCTTGGAGAACCCATCTCCATTAAATGTGAATTTTGGACAAGAAAATGTAGTTGCATTAACCAATTTGAGGCGATTGGGATTTCATGAAGTAGATTTTGGGTGGGGAGATGTAGTGAATGTAACACCCGTACAACGAATGACAAATGGGATAGTTGTACCAAATGTTTTTATCTTTCTACGACCCCCCAACATACCTGATGGAATCAAGAAACTAATGTGGATGACCTCATCAATGATGAAAACATTTAAAGTTGAAGTAGAAAACATGATAAGCAAATATACCACCATGGTGTAAAATTGTAACAACTTAAGTCTTACGTTTTTCAAATAAATATTTGAAATAAAAGGTTTTGATAGAAGTACTACACCTTTAAGTTTAGATAGAGTATTTTTCACTAATTATTGTTTAATTGTTGATCTAAAAATAGAAGTTGCACACTTCAGCCAAACTTATAGATTATCTTAAATTTATTACAATATTGAACTATGCTTCATCTTTCTTTCAATTTATTCTATTATTGAGTTATAATATAACTTGTTATTATGTTATTGAATTTTGTTTTATTTTTCTTTCTTTCATTATTAAATAATGGCACCTAAAAAATTATAATTAAGATTCACATAATTAAAAATTTTAATTTCTTATTATTATTTAAATAAAATATGTAATTAATTCATATAATATTATTTTCAATATATCACACTATAATGTTATAATAAGTTTTTTTTTTTTTTAAATATTGAGCTCTCACTACTTTATAAAATTATTAATGTTATTTTGTTAATGAGTTATCTTGATATGAATATTTATCTTATAAAAATAGAATTTTAGCTTTTAAGTTGTATTTTATCCCTATAACATTATATTATATATGTGTAAAAACCTTTTTTGTACTTAAAGAGAAAATTAGAATAGTTTCCACATAAGGACAACACTAAAATATATTATGTATTTTTCTTATTCTTTACTCGTGATTCCCAACATATCATTGAAATCTACAATTTTTTAAGTGGGACTTTATAGAATTGTAGAATCTTGAAATTACTTTCTTCAAAAGGATTCAAAATTGATTATGTTATGTTTAATTAGTTGCATTGGCATAACTTTCATAACATGGGATGAGTAGAAATCTTATTTTTCATTCTTATTAATGATTTCTCTTTGCAGGTTATTGGCACATTAAACTTCTTGAGTGTATACCTTAAGATGCACATCAGTAATGGGGTTGGGTTGGTTGGTGGTACATAGCAAGAGAGTCGACGTGGCATTTCTCTAGCTTTCCCTAACATGTCTTATTGCCTCATTATCTCCTCTTTATTGTTAAAGATGTGGAGCCTAACTACAAGTTGAAGTGGTAGTTTACGTTTTCCTTGATTATGGGAGGAATGCATGGCCATGGATAAAAATAACATTGTCTTATTAATAGATGGGAGTTGTTATTTTTATGTTTATCTTATTTATATGCATGTCTTATTTATAAGCATGTTATTTTTAGGTTGCTTGTGGTTGAAGCAAGCTTTTACAAAGAGGTGCACAAGTTATAAATATGTGCATGGATTTACTCTTTGGAGTAATAAAAAAAATTGAATTGTCTTGTATTCCTCAGGACCGAATAAAGGAGAAGGTTGGCTTGTTTCTGGTGGATGTAGCCCAAATTGGGTGAACCACATTAAATATTGGGTTTATCTTGTGATTGCATGTTGCTTTTATTTTTGTTTTAATTCTGTTTTTATTGCTCATTTGTATTTCGATCCTAACAACTAGTATCAGAGCCGGATTTTATTTTGGAAGAAAAGGCTTAAGGAGGGTTTCTTGTTTGAGTGGGAGAAATGGTAGAAGATAACAAGTTCAGGGTTGAGAATTTTAACGGCCAGAACTTTCAGCTATGGAAGATGCAAGTGAGGGACTACCTATATCAGAAGGATCTTTATTTACCATTGAAATGGAAAGCTATGATGTTGTCAACTATGACAGATGAAGAATGACATGTTCTTGATCAAAAGGCACTAGGAACCATACGACTGTGCCTGACAATAACAGTAGCTTTCAATATTTCTAAGGAAAAGACAACGGTAGAACTGATGGACAACATTGGGTAAATTGTATGAAAAACCCTCAGTCTCCAACAAGGTATTTCTCATGGAACAGTTTGTTTAATATGAAGATGTCAAAAGGTGAGTCAATAAATGATCATTTGAATGAATTCAACATGGTTACTAATCAACTAAGCTCTATAGGAGTAAATTTTGATAATGAAGTCAAGGCTCTTTTGATTTTATTCTCATTTCTTGAAAGTTGGAATACTTTGGTTATGGCTGTGAGTAATTCTGTTTATGGTTCAAACACTGTTAAAGTTTGATGATGTTATTGGTGTGATTATTAGTGAAGAGATGAGATGAAAAAGCACACGTGAGTCATCTGGTAATGCTTTGAGTGTAGAGAACAGGGGAAGACAAAAGGAAAAATACAAAGAGTCTTGAACACCGTGGAAGGTCTAAGAAGGGCATATCTAACTCTAGAAGCAAGATGGTATGCTGGAATTGTGGAAAAGATAGGACATGGAAAGAAAGATTATTGGTATTTAAAATCAAGGAAAGATCAACAAGAAGGGAACAAAGAGGTAAACGTAGCATGCTGATGCGTTACTAGATGCTCTTATTCTTTCTTTGGATAGTAAATTACAATATTGGATTTTAGATTTTGGTGCTTCATTTCATGCAACTACTCCTCATAGATAGTATTTTCAATATTATGTTTAAGGGAATTTTGGGCATGTATATCTTGGTGATGATTAGCCATGTAACATTGTTGGAAAAGGTCAGTGTTCAAGTTAAATTGCAGAATGTTAACACTTGGGTATTGAATAATGCCAGACATGTTCCTAGCCCGAGGAGGAATCTAATTTCTACATGGTAATTAGGAGATGAGGGTTATATGGTTACACTTACAAAAAATTCTTGGAAAGTTACAAAGAGTGCTCTTGTAGTTGCAAGAGGTAAGAAAGTGGGTAATTTGTATTTATCCACTGTAATAGTATTGATCCCTCTTCCATTTTAGCTACTACAAGTATAGACACAACTCTATGGCAACACAGACTTGGCCATATGAGTGAGAAGGGGATGAATATTTTACATTCACAGGGAAAGTTGTCATATTTGAAAAACATATACCTAGACTTTTGTGAGCATTGTGTGTATGGTAAATAAAAGCGTGTGAGATTTCTCAGGGTTGGATCGACCAAGAAGGAGAAACAATTTAGAGCGTGTTCATATACGGATGTGTGGGGGTCCGGCTCAGGTATCTTCTCTTGGTGGTTCATAGTATTATGTTACTTTTATTGATGATGCTACTAGGAAGGTTTGGGTTTACTATTTAAAGAAGAAATCTTTATGTATTTGATACTTTCAAGAAGTGGAAAGCTTTGGTTGAGAATGAAACAAGTTTGAAGTTGAAGTGTCTCAGATTAGATAATGGTGGAGAGTACTGCAGTAATGAATTTAATAACTATTGTTCGCAGAATGGAATCCATGTAGGGTGAAGACACTTCCTAGAACACCATAGCAGAATGGTGTGTCAGAAAGGATGAACAAGACTATCATGGAGTGTGCAAGGAGCATGAGATTGCATGTTGCGATTGCCCTTATAGTTTTGGGTGGATGCTGTAGATACTGATGTTTACTTGATAAACAGAGGACCTTCAAGTGCTTTGGAAGGTGGAGTACCAGAGGAGGCTTGGACTGGTAAGAAGGTAAACTATTCATTTCTGAAAGTTTTTGGTTGTGATAATATTTGTCTCACATTGATAGAGAGAATATGACCAAGCTAGAATGCTAAGTCAAAGAAATGTACTTTCATTGTGTGTGGCACTAATGATTTTAGATTTCGGATGTGGATTTTGGATGAGAAGAAAGTAATTAGGACCGTATGAATGTTATTTTCAATGAAAGGGTTATGTATAAGGAATAGCTATAGGACAAGAAGTTGGAAAAGTTCTGAGTATGTAGCACTTGATGAGATAAAAGATAGAGAAGTTCTCAAAAGGTTGGAAAATCAACAAGTATAGACAATACACAAAGTTGGCATCGATCTTGGCACATTCTGTGTTAATCCTATAATTGACGTTGCTTATGTAGATCAAAATCAGCAAGAACAACAAGAGCCTCAAACTCCATAAAATCTTGTGAGACGTTCTACTAGGGTAAGTAGACCCCCTACAAGATTATCTTTGTATCAACTTTACTATTTTTTATTGACGGATGGTGGAGAACCAAAAAGTTTTGAAGAAGCAATGTAGGTAGAAACACAAAAAAAGTGGGAGCGGGGAATGGATGAAGAGATGTACTCCTTGGAACACAACCAAACCTGGGATTTGGTCCAGTTCCCTGCAAGAAAGAGAGCATTACAGAACAAGTGGGTTTACAGGTTGAAGGAAGAAGAAGGTTGACAAAAAGAGCTACACAGGACAAGACTTGTTGTGAAGGGATTTGTATAAGAAAAAAGGTATAGAATTTGATGATATTTTTCTCTCATATTGTTAAAATGACTTCCATTAGAACTGTTATAAGTTTGATAGTTGTGGAAGATTTGCATCTTGAACAATTATATGTAAATACTGACTTTTCTTCATGGTGATTTGGAGGAACAAATATATATGGAGCAGCCACAGGGATATGTCGTCAAGGAGGAAGGAGAAATTGGTGTGCATATTGAAGAAGGGTTTGTATGGCCTTAAGTACAAGCTCTAAGACAATAGTACTTGAGATTTGACATGATTCATGATAGAACAAGGTTACTTTAGATGTCATTCTGATCACTGTGTTTATTTTAAGAGACTAGATAATGATACCTACATTATCTTATTGTTGTATGTGGATGACATGTTTGTGGCAGGGTCAAACATGCAGGACATAAATGAGGTAAAGAGACAATTAGCCAATAAATTTTCCACGAAGGATTTAGGTGCAACAAAGAAAATTCTTGGCATGAGAATTAATAGAGATAGAAAAAGTAGAATGTTGACTTTGTCTCAAGAAGAGTATGTGAACAATGTGTTGGACAGGTTTAGGATGCAGGATGCAAAACTAGTGAGTACATCGTTGGTAGGGCACTTCAAGTTGAGTAAAGAAACAATGTCCTAAAACACATGAAGAGATTGAAGATATGTCCAGATTTCTATATGCTTCAACATTTGGAAGTTTGATGTATGTTATGGTATGCACAAGACCAAACATTTCCCATGCAATGGGAGTCGTCAGTAGATACATGAGTAATCCAAGAAAGGAGCACTGTAATGCAGTCTAGTGGATTCTTAGATACTTGAGAGGGACCAATAGTAGGACATTTGTGCTATGGAGGGTCATAGGTTTCCTTACACGGAGTATGTTGATGCATATATGGTTGGAGATTTAGATGGTATGAGGAGCACCCCAAGTTATGTATTCAGTACTGTTGGTGGCATGAAAATTATTTGGATTTCTAAACTGTAAAATATTAATCCCTTATCTACTACAGAGGCAAAATATGTTGCTGCTACAGAAGCAAGCAAGGAGATGATATGGATACAACAGTTCATGGAAGAGTTGGGAAAGAAGCATAGGAGGATTACAGGTTATTCAGTGATAGTCCAGAGTGTAATTCATCTTACGAAGAACTCAACATTCCATTCGAGAACCAAACTGTATACAACTCCAGGTATCACTTTATTAGATCAGTTTTGGAGGATGGATAGCTGAAGTTGGAGAAGATCCATACAAGTCAGAATCCTGCTGATATGTTGACAAAGGCGGTGACAAAAGAGAAGTTGGAAGATTGTTCGGCTTCGAGTAGGTCTTCAAGATTGATCTTGAAGAAGAGAAGCAAGTCAGATAAGAGTCCGAGGATGAGCTGTAATAGTGGGTTACAACAGTCAGTCTCCAAGTGGGAGATTATTGAAGTTGTGGAATCTAACTGCAAGTTAAAGTGGCAGTTTGTTTTTTCCTTGATTTTTGGGAGGAATGCATGGCCATGGATAAAAATAGCATTGTATTATTAATAAACGGGAGTTGTTATTATAATGTTTATGTTAATTATATGCACGTCTTATTTATATGCATGTTATTTTTAGGTTGCTTGTGGTTGAAGCAAGCTTTTACAAAGAGGTGCACAAGTTATATATATGTGCATGGATTTACTCTTTGGTAATAATGAAAAAGAGAGAGAATTGTATTGTATTCCTTGAGGACTGAATAAAGGAGAAGGATGGCTTGTTTTTGGTGGATGTAGCCTCAAATTGGGTGAACCACGTTAAATCTTGGGTTCATCTTATGATTGCATGCTTATTTTATTTTTGTTTTAATTCTGTCGTATTACTCATTTGTGTTTCAATCCTAACATATATGACCACCCCTAATTACGCAGATAGACGTTATACAGCGGGGTACATTCAACTCGGGAGACAGATCGATGGTGGGGAGCTGCACGTACACAGGGGACGGCCATGCAATTGATATGAGTCGTTGAAGTCAATTCAGTTAAAAAGCGCATAGAGGGGACTGGGTACTATTGCAAACAATGTGCGGACATCCGTGATTAATATGTTTTGTTGTCTTAATGATCTTAATGCGTCCACGCCCAGGGAATGGCACATAAGAGTTTGTTGTGCGCCAGGCCCGATTATTAATAATACATTTGCTTGCAACGGTGGGTGGAGAAGAAATTATTGTGGAGTGCATCTGAAACCAGGTAAGAGATTCCACCCGAGATTCTGTTTTAGAGTTTCTCAACACATTTTTTCCAAAATTTTAATCTGTCTTCAGTATATCAATAGGGATATACAGTAAGGGCTTGTTATTTCCAGTTCCATTACTAAGCAGTCAGTCCCATTATTTCAGTTTTTAAGGAGGCGGGGGGGAGTCAGAACTGTGGCTTTGTAACATTTCAAGCAATTACTTTCTTTACTTTGAGAAGCTATCCTCTTCAAGCAGTTGAACTCAATGAACTTGTGTGGTATACCACGAAAAAGGAGAATGCAAATGAGCTTATGAAGTATACAAACACATTTACAAAAGTAGGGTACACTACATTGGCTAAACTAGATTCTGAGGTAGCAGAAAGATTTGGTAAGGAGAACGTTTTTAACAGATATGTATATATAAACATTCTAACTTTGGACAGATTGTGATGAATCTAATAGTTAAAGTGACATATTGCTTTCCCAACCATGGCAGGTGTCTGTTCTTGATCATTTGGAAGATGCTTTTGGGGAAGTTTGATGATGGGCCTTTCTTTTTGGGCGAATTCAGTGTTGTAAGCGATTAGATCATACATAGTTATTTCCAGAAGGATTGATCTCTTATTCTATTGCTTACCAACTATGAGTTGATGCATGAAATTTATGTAGGTTGATCTTGCATATTCTCCTTTCTTTGAAAGATTTCATATTGGGTGCCTCATATTAAAAAACTATGATATCACAACTGGCAGGCCAAAACTACATAAATGGATTGAGGCAAGTGCAAATTATACATTATCCCATATTTGGCTATATTAGTCTTGAAAAGGAATGGTATTAGCATTGTAAAAATCTTGTTGTATATACACAAAATAAATTCACAAAAATTGCAGGTCTTTGTCTCATAATTAATAGCCATATTATGACATAATGTATTGGTTTAACTGCAGGAAGTGCACAAGATTGACTGCACATGCAAAAACAAGACCTAACCCAAAGTAAGTTGTTGAAAAATACAAGACCTGCTATCACTGATACTAAGAAGTAATCTTCACGTATGTGTTTGGTTTTGTTGGGCTTCCTAAAACCTAACTAATAATAATGTCTTTATAAAACAAAGAGATATTGGGCTTTCAAATACTACTACCTAGTAGTTGTATATATGAAGTTGGTGGAGAGTTTTAAGTAGACCTGTTAAGTGTATGAAAATAAATGTTATGTGCATTATAATGCTTATAGTAGTTCAATTGTAAGGCAAGATAGATTTAGCTGTAATAATTTTGCCTTTTGAATCTTTTCCTGTGTATGTTTAAATGAATCTTACAATAGATTTAGCTATAAAAATACAGCCATTTGAATATTTTCCAATAGACTTAGCTGTAATAATAAAGCCATTTGACAACTTCTGCTGTGTATGGTTTAAATGAAAATATATCATTGTGTTTTTTTGCAGCAGAGTTTTTTCCAATAAGAGTTGGTAAGTGTGTGTTTGGTTTAGTAAATTGGTATATAAAAATTTTAGTTGGATAGGCCACCTAAAACAAGGCCATGAAAGGGCAGATCCTGCCGACGATGGATGATAATAGGAATGTTGATGAACATCCAACACCATAATAACACATCATAAACTGTAATTCTTTTAAAACATTGAAAACAAATATGTCTAAATTTATACAAACAACCATATGTGCATGGGGTAAATTATATGTACAAATGAATGAGTGAGAGCCCACCCTAATATATGACATCGAACGTCTAAACTTGGCACCTTATATATATTAAATACGCAATGAGCATGGAAGTCAGAAAAAAAACATAGCACCTAAATTTACTCCAGAAAACAACATTTTTAGCAAGATCTTGATCGAAATAAAACAAAAAAATTAGGAAAGCATTACATTTCCATACATTTTTGGCCCGTACACTACATGATTTGAAATGCCAATCCACTACAGCGATTCCTCTGCCCATGTATGGATTCTGTGTTTCACATTTTGCAGCATTACTTGACCATTTGCACATCAGAGATAATAGTCTATACAATAAATTTGTTTACCATTAATTCTTACCCAAATGGAGGGTAGTGGGATATGGTAACAATTACATCTGTGCTTTCAGCATTATTTTTGTATGCCCTCCTTTTGATCCAACCAAAAGTATAGATCAGAACAACTTCCAGGTCATCTATCGAGAATGGGACTAACAAATATCAAAATGCATTGTTGCTCATGCATAGGAATTTTGGGTTGTTCCCTTCTACTCAATACATCTTACTAGATAAGCCCTCTTGTCAGGTTGAGGCAATCCCTCCTATCCAGCACTCAAAGGTGACAATAATTATGGGTGTTATTGGGCGTATGATTTGGGTGTAGGGGTGGATGTCCTGTGTTTGATAATGCACTAACACCCAGTTGGGTAGGACGAAACCTCTTGTGGGGTACGCAAAGGTGACAGTAATTATAGGTGTTTAAGGGCGTAGGTTTTGTGTGCAGGGGGTGGATGCCCCCACGCGTCTCCATAGTTTAGATCATTCCCAGGACAACAAGATCGTGAGTAGCTGAAATGTAACTGCAACAATAGTGCACGTTTGGGACAACCCCTTAACGGTTGAGGATCGAGCTCGGAGGATGAATAAGGTGGATAAGGTGTTGTTCCTGAGCGCCACTTCCTCAAAATTTTATGAAATCAGTTAAGTGAAATTTCTTTAACGGTAGACCTGTGGTGATTGTAAATTATTATGTGCGTAGAGTCTAAATGGAAAATTATGCATAATGATAAAAGACAATATGTTGCAGTGCATGTCATTTCTTTGTTTCAAATCTTTGATTTTGTCACAGGTCAGGATTCTGTGTGGTTGAAGTGGATCGGATAAAAATGGACATTATGCCCTGTTATGAAGTTCCCATTTTAGCGTTGGTTGGGAGTATGTTTGCACCTTTCACATACAATTGATTAATAATTTCCAAGGCCTTTTCAATAGATCCGTTGCGTGCATATCCTGCCATCGTAGTGGCCCATGAAACCACATTTATTTGAGACATTTTTTCAAACAGTTATCATGTATCATGCGTGATTTTGCATCTTGGAACTAGTGGCTGTAGCATCTGACAAAAACCAATGCTTTCTGTTATGCTGTGTTGAATGTCTATTCCCCTTTCCTGAGCTTTTACCTTGTCACAAGCCGAGAGTATGTCTGGTAAAAGTTGATTGAACAACAATACCCATTATTAATTCTGATATTATAATTTTAAAAATTTATTCCAGAATTTTCACCCTCTGCTTTGCACCTTTTTAGGCCGAAGGCGTTCCCTCTATGGAAAAGGTCTTTGCGGACATTCACGGGACTATGTTAAATTTGACTGCAGGATATGCACGAAATAAGTTTGTTGAAAATGCTTTAGAAAATTTAAAAGCTCAATTCTTGTAGGCTTGTTCTACATCTTGATTTGTATTGATTTGTTCTATCGGGTACATCCCGTGCAAAATTTCCCTAAGGTTCAAATTTTGATTTTCTTAAAAGGAGACACTAATCTGGTTTACGAGATCCCCTTTGTGGATGGGAATTTTTTTTTCCCTTTTTACCTTAAACAACTCTCCCCTCCGTATTCGTTACGTGGCCTCCACAGAGCACACATCTTCTTCACCGCCAAGTTAACTCAGGATGTACACCTGTAATCTATTCCGCCATGTTTGGCATACGCTATCATTGTTGTTCCTTTGCCAATTTTTTGCACGGTCTCCTCTGTGCAGATTTATTGTGAGTTAACTTCCAATTAATGTTGATCTGGTGCAAAATATCATACAAGATGTCCTCACATGTTTGGGGTAAGTTTGCACTGCTTATGTAACACTAAAACATTTGCTTGCAAAAACTCTGGCTACAGGGGTTAACATTGGCTTGCCTACACTCTGTTATGTCATGCACCTCTTTCTTCAAGGGATCTTGAGCACAAGAAAACATTTTTTATTTAATCTAAGGTGGAGACATGTTGTGAGGGTGTTTGTAATAAGGATCTAAGGGCTTGTAAGCTGCAAACATGATATTTGGGATATGGCTTCAAGTTTTGTTGGGGATGTTGCACTACCCAAGATTGGTTATACGCTTAGGTTCGACTGCCAAAGATTATATAGGAAGGGTTGATTCCTCACACTCGAAAAGGGGCATACTTGATGCAATTTAAACTGCACTCAAAGATATTCTCATGAGGGAAAAATATCAAATTTGTTTTGTTATTTTGTTTTGATTCACCTCTTTGGCGAGATGAGTTGGACCTTACAAAGCTCGACAACCATTTTGGACCTTGATAGCTTGTGCACGTTATGCTTGTTCTGAGCCATGTTGGTCGATTCATAGTCCCTCAAGCATGGTATCCTTACCTTCATCTTTTATAATTTGGTTTTTCAGTTGCAATATAATAGGAATGTTAAACCATGAGATGCTTAAACATTTTGTTACTTTAAACATAATTTTTTGTAAAAAAAAAAAAAAAAAAAACATCATATCATAATTTGCGCAATCCAAATAATCCCTTGGTAGTCAACCATGGACTTAAACCCTCAATTTTAAATGATCTAACAAACTTCATAACCAAATTAGATTACTACAACATCCTTTTTATTGACAAGTTGAGGTTGAGTTCCTTGTAAAGATGTCGATTGTTTCCTTGTAGAAGAAATAGTAAACTGTAATTTTTGGAGACTCACAAAACCACCTTCAGAACCCCAGAAAGGAGGTGTCAAGCATTGTATGTGCTCCTTGTTATGAGGAGAGTCACATCAAGTTTTAGATTGACCCCAATCGACCATTTTTACTCTCTTCACCGCTCCTCTAGGAGCCCTGTTACCCCGTTTGGAACTTTTAGGAAGTTGTTAAAATTGAAAAGTTGGGTTTCGTATCGGCTCGTCATGTGGGCCCTGAACAATGAAATGCTCATCCAACTTCATAAACATCAAGTACTTTTACTGTAAAATTTCTAGAAACCTTTGGTTTGGGAAAAACACATTCTAGGTTAGTTTGGCAAAGGGGTTTCGTAGGCCTGTGGCTGCTATTTGACTAGGTCAAATTTGACCAATTACAATTGGTAGCTCCGGAAAACCATTCGCCAATTGTACGCCATTCGCCAGTTTCAAATTTCGTCAGTCCCTATGGATTCTTTGGTATATAGGTGGACATGTAGGAATTTTCTTGTCGTGAATTTGCTTATCGGAAGATAGTTTTGAATGCACTTTTATGCCTCTAAGCCAAAATTGGGCATTTTTGCAACTAGCAGGAAAATGTAAAAGAAAGTTGTAGGACCCTAGTCAAGTTAGTAAAACATCGTGGAAACTTATTAACACTTGTAAATAACTGTATGAAACTCTATCTTGTGAGTTGTGTGAAATTTAATTTTTGGCAAAATATTGTTTCTATCTCTCTCTTCCATATCTCTTTCTCTCTCCCCCCTTAGTTAAGGAATGAAATGAAATGAATATATGTCACTAACCCTCTTTTATTGTGTGTATTTTTATCATCATGTAAATGGAAAACTAATAACATTAATTATGCTAGATTTAGGTGGATGCCATGGCAACAATTTATTGTTGATTTCAGACTCACACGGTTTTACAGGATGCAAGTAAGATGGCGAAATGACGTGGTTATAATTCTCTGTGTATTATTGTAATTTATATTTGAAACAATGTAATTGTAGAGGTTGAACCAACTTTTTGTAATGTATTTAAAGACTTATTATTGAAGTTTGGTAGTATGTATGAGATTCTATTTTAGGGGTGCTTTGGGGATTGTGCATTTAACCATAGGAATCATTTTGATCTAGATATATGTATGGAAACAAAAAATGGGGTTGAATATATATGTTAAATGAAATTGAATTTATATCTTATAATGCAATTATAATGTGAAATCTATAATTAATTAATTGGTGTGTTGTGTTCCTTACCTTGAAAATGTAATAAAGAAATCTAACCACAATATTCAACCCTAATATAAAATTCATGCATAACTACCCTTACTGTGTTATTCTTTTTAACATAGAAAACTGAGACCTTAGAATGAACTTAAATATTTATACTCGATGTCACCTTCTAGCTTAAGTAGATAAGAGCCCAAGTTTGAGTTTATCGTCATAGTCTGTATGCTTAGCGACACCGTCATGAAACTGACAGATAGGAACAAAATGGTCAAACAATTATTTAGAGCATGTGGTTCCCTTTTAGGATCGGTAATCATGTGTGTAGTAAGGAGAATGTGTTCGTTTAAGGTAGTACTCTATGGGAACCAACGTTAAACATAGTGTAAAATCCTCTTGGACCGACATACATGTTGAGTGGCAAAGATTGCCAACTTACCTTGAAAGTCACCTTTAAGAACTTTAGGACCATAAATGAACTCTATACTCAATCTCAATTTTCCTTTGGGTTCTATGATGCAATACTAAGAGTTAATGGTGAAACTTAACAACATTTTAGTGTATGATTAGTTTGAGAAAATATAACCATAAGATGATGTCCTTGGAGAAAGGTGAAATTTAGGTTGTTTTTTTTATCGTGTTTAAACCATCTTGTGGTGAGAAACGAGACCCACATTGTGTAAAATCTAATGTGAATCTTAACCCCTTAAAATGATGAACTACTCCATCTTTCTCTTCCACTAGTTCTATTAGGTAATGAATGTCTAATGTGAAACTATGTGAACATGTTCTTAGAGACAAATCCCTTAAGACTAGGATTAGTAGCCTCATGAGGATACAAATGCCCCTAATAGTAAATAGGTCACACAATTCATTAAGAAAGGCATCTGAACCTAGCTAGGGGAAACCATGTTAAGTTGGACATAAATGGTACTCGGGGAACCTAGTCTATAAACAAAAATAAGGAAGTATGTTGCCATGTTAATAGCCTTCAAATCCTTAACAAATTTTCAGAACATAACTATAATAAAACAATAATTGACGCTTGTCCTTGGGAAGTGTGATCATGAGATGTTATTCCACAAGAAAGTGAAACATGATCTTCCTTGTAATGTGATTAAACCCTCTTGCTTTGGATAAAGAACCTATTTTGTATATAATACTTATTGTGTACTAAATCAATTATCGATTTATAAGTGAGTGGAAGAAACGTGACCCTAAATCCTTTAAAAAAAGAAAAAGAACTTCTCCTCCTTTGGACTCACACTTGTTCCTTTGTGTAATGGAGGTATGATATAAGATCTAGATGCTTGCCCTTTGGAGTGAATCCTAGAGATAATACCTAGTATCCTTGTGTGTACGTAAATATCCTTGTGTGTAAATAAATATCCTATTAACGAACCAACGAATTAAACAAGTAACTAAAATAATGTCAATGATTCTTATTAAATGAGATACATTGTTAGCTAAATGTTAAACTGTATAAAGGAATTCTAGCAAAAAGTAAAAGGAATGTATGATTCTCACATTTTGAGTCTTCCTACAACTTAAGTTAAAGATTGAAACATGATTTTAATAAAGGTGTAATCCTAAAAAAATGTGTCGTGGGAATACCCTAACTATAAGTTTATACTGTAGTTGAATCATTATGTTGTGCCTTGTCTTTTAAAAAAAGAAGTGACCTCTATGTGCATCACGTGTTTTCATGTTGCCTATGTGGATTAAGGTTTGTGTAAACATATCATGTGTTGTTTCTTGTCCTTGGTGATCTCCTGCAGTGTCATGTGTATTGCAATGTAAGTAAAACAAATTATTCCAATATTTTTAGTGTTGTATTTGTGTGTGTAAATAGTGGGCATTATAGAGTATGAAATATGAATTATATTAATACTTATATGAAATATATTCATAAACCATGAGAAATGATCTGTATTAGAATAATAATAGCATACATATGTTATATAAATATATGGAAAATATATCGAGAGGTATAGTTCTCAAGGTGTTTATACCTCTCATCATATTTTTACCATTTATATAAACATAAATCGAAACATGGTAAAATATGCCAAGAGGTATAACCATTTTGTGAACTATACCTCTCGGCATATTTTACATATATTTATATAATAAAGGTATGCTAGTAGCAACTGCAAGAGTTGCATTATACATAAGGCATGAAAATAAGGTAGAAATTTAGTTCGTGCATGAATGACCTTAAGGAGAACCTATTAAATTGGTGACTTATGACTCATATTATTAGTAATAAGGATCCATGCCCATTTAGTTCATTGGTGTTCATCATATGATCCCCGCCGATCCCCGCCCACGTAGTTCATCAATTTTTATCGTCATGATCAATATCGTCATCTTTGTTATCTTCGTCATCATCATTATCGCCACCACCACAAAAACCATCATCATCATTGTCATCATCGACATCATCACCAATACTAATCTTACTACTAATATCGATATTATTATTACAATTTATAAGAAATAAAAATATTATTATTATAATAATAATAATTATTGTTATTAATATTAATGTACTTATTATTATTAAAAATATTAATTTTATAATTATTTCATTAATAGTATTATAAATATCATGGTTATTGTCATCTTAATGATCGACATCTTCACAATTGTCATCATCTTCGGTAATTTGTTGTTTTCATCATCAACATAATCATTGACATCATTTTAATGGTCGATATAATCATTTTCCGTAATAGTAATAGGCGTCACAAATATCATCCTTATCATCGCGGTTTTATTCATCTTAATCATGATCATTGTCATTATTGTCCCCATCTGCATCATCATGATCTTCATCGTCTTCGACATCATTTTCATTTCATCATAATCTTATTCATTGTCTTCATTGTCATGATCGATTTAATCATCTTCACCATTATGATCTCCATCTTCCTGGCCATGGTTATTCTCATTTGCCATTATCACATCATTGTCATTGTCATTGTTGTACATGTTTAGGATTTAGGGTTTTTGAATAGGATTTTTAAAATTTATAATATTAACATAAATTATTAATAAAAATATTGTTAAAAATATATATTATTACTAGTATTATTATTAATATTTCAAAAAATTATTACTATTATACTTATTAATATTAATATTTTTGTCATCGTCATCATCATTGTAATTATTGTAATCGTTATGGTCTTCATCCTCATGATGATCATCATCGTCATCGTCATTGTCATGATGATGAAGATTGTGTTGTCATGATTGTCATCATTTTCCATGTCGTCGTTGTTTTATCGTAATCTTAGTATTGTCATCATTTTCATAATTGATTTAATCATCTTCATTATTATCCTCATCATTATGATCTCCATCTTCACGTTCATGGTCATTCTCATCCGCCATTATCACATCATATATTATATATTACATGTATTTACTTATTATCTAATATGTTAAAGTTATTGACCCATTTTTAATTTACTTATTTACCTAATATATTATCTATTCAAATAATTTATTTTCCTTATATATACACATTTACCTAATATATTACCTGTTTAAATAATTTATTTACTTTAATATTTAAGTGATCGAATATATTTATCTATCTAATCTTAAAAATAGGGGACTATTTTGTATGTATTTACTTATTTACTGAATATATGTAACTTCCCCACACCCGAGCATTTTACAAATTAAATTAATAAAATGCTGGGGTGCGGGGAATTTTTGTAACAGTTTTTCATTTCCCATAATCAAAATATTAAAATACCGTGTAAGTGTTTTTTTAAAATTTCACAGGCATAAATTTCAAATTTCACGGGCATGACATCAGACTCCTCCACTCAATATATACAAATGAAGATGCCTCTCGGCATAATTAATATTTCTAAATAAAACATACATCCAAGGGTTAAATTTGACAGTCGTTTAGACTTTTTTATGACTTTAGCTGTTAAATATTTGTAAATATTTAAAATAACAGTCACATTCAAATTGCAAATTTTAAGTATGACCGCCATTTTTTTTTTGTGTATATATATATATATATATATATATATATATATATATATATATATATATATATATACTGATATATACTATAGATAATTGAATATCTATATATAAAATTATCTTTTATATATTTTATTAACAATGTTAAAATTACACTATTTTCAATTTTGAAGGGCAATATTTGAAAATAACTGTCACCTAAAAATTATTTGATAGACATAGGGGGTCATCAAATTTAACCCCTGCAAACATCCCACGAATAAAAAAGAAAAGTAATATAAAATATTCTTAATGTTTTTCATCCATCGAATGTTTTTTCATCATACAATCCTTAAAAGAATGTGTGAAATCCAAATCAAGGTGTTAATAACTAGCAATCACAGGTGAAATGTGTGATGGAAACATCGAAGGGGATGTGTCGAGGAAGTAAAATTAGAGGGATCAAAACATCAAAGGAGGAAGCAGGGCGACGTGTTTGAGGTTAGAGAAAGGATAAGTAAATTGGTGTGGAAAATGGCGGGGGGAACCAGTGTGCGAAACTTTTTTTCTAATGAAAAGCTACATATGATTCATGCATCTATTTTCTGAATCATTTGAAAGATAAAGGTGGTGTCGTGTGTAATTCATTGAGGAAATGTACTTTGGATGATGAATACTTTCAAGGGAAACTTGCATATGTTTGAATTGAAATTTACACATATGTTAAATACAAAAAATATGTGTTTGAGGTTCCTTGTGTTACAGATTTCATGCATGCTTGTGATTTTAGGGTTTTTGTTTAGTGATGTAGGTAGTAAGTAGCAATATTTCTCCTCAAAAATAGTCATGATGTTATCACCTTTCAATGACTATGGACATATAACATTGAACTTCTATTTTCCTTGATGTGTGCCAAGCACATCCATCACAACTCCCAACAATTTTTTAATCCTGAACTCTAAAAATTTTAGATATGGAAAGTATTTGTTTAAGATTCATTATGTGGTCGCTTCCATGCAAATATGCACTAATGGTTTCTATTTAGCATTTAAGGTAGTGATCAAGGTTTCCTTTGAGCAACAACAATTTTGATGATGTTATTCGCCAATGACTGATGACACAAAACCTTGAACTTCAATTTTCCTTAAATCATGTCAGGCACATCTCTGAAGCTCCTATTTTGAAATGGTTATTTGCGTAAGTAATGTTAAAAGCATTGAAAAAAGAAGGATAAAAACTATGTTCAAACATGGGAACTCCTTCGATCTTCTGGCACATTCAAAGCTATTAATAGGGAACATTTTTTTACATTATAATGTAGTTGACCAGCTCTCGAAATTCATTCACATCAGTATAATTTGGAAAAACAATTATGAATGTAATCATTTGTTAGCATAAAAATTTCAAAAAATGGTATTGTGTAGTATCCTCTAGCCCATCCAAGGTTATAAGGAGACAACATTTCAGTTTGAAAAATATAATTTAGTTTTGCTATGAATGCAGAATGTTGTGGAGAAAAATATTTGCACTAAGATTTTTTCCACTTGAGCACTGAAAAATGCATCTACAACATGTGGGACTCAAATATCTATTATTTGTGCTCCACTTTGTTTTCTTGATCATGACGTGATTACAATTTGTGCTTAAAGGACCAACAAAAAAAGAAGGGGAAATTCCAATATGACCCAAGGCCGAAACCCTACCACAAATTGTTGGCTTCTTCTAGCACTTTGTAGCCCCCCTTTTCGATTTTTATCTTGACTAATTATAGGTTGGTATGGTTTTAGATTGTTTTATTCTTGAGATGTATAAATTTGTTTGAAATATATTACTTATGTGTAGTTAAAATATTTTCCATATTCATGGGAAAACAAGGAGAGAAATTTTCAGGGTGATGCATGCATATGATGAAATAAGTATTGAGTAACATGTCTCAATATAATAGAAAATAGTATCAATCATAAGAATAACATTGTACTGTCTCTATTTTAAGCCATACAGAGGGGTCTATCAATCAAGGTTTTTAACTTATTTGTAAGTTCTATGGCACCAACACCCGATCCTTACACAACTAAGATTTTACATTGGATGGCATGTAATTGTTAGATAAGATGAAGAGTTGAATGTAAAGTTACAAAGAAAAATGTTTTCAATGGACGACATTTAATTTCTTAAATAAGATGAAGACATTAAAGAAATTTTGGAAAGGAAAATGTGGGCGTTAAAGATGTACATATCTCACACCTGATCCATGACTCATATTGTTCCTACACAAAATTCTCTCCAATTTGTCATCTGAATCTTACACGCATTAATCACATGACTACAATGTACACTTAAATGGGCCAAAATAAAAAGTCAGAAAAATATTACAAGTTTCACTTTCAAAACCCAATCGCATCGTTCGTGTAATAAAACCAATAAAAACCCTAAATATGTGGCATGATTATTTAAAGCTAAAATTAAACTCCATATAATAATTTTCCCCTATCCATTACATTCTTTATGTTTATGGATGATGATCTATCAGTATGTGGACTTTTACTCAACATTAATAATGATATTTAGTATAAACTATTTTCCATTACATAATAAATGTTTCCCTCATTAAAGCAATAATATTTAACGGTGAACTAATTTATAACAGAGCAAACCTTCACCTCCTCCTCAAATGTATTGATTGACTGATCCATACAATTAATTTGCAATAGTGATGCATTGATCTCAAATCGAAAAAGAAAAATCTAAAGGAACTTCTAGATCAATATCAACGGCGCTGACATTTATCCCACATTTCTAAACCAAACTAAATTATCCTACGATCAATTTAAAGATTCCAATCGACATATAAAAACTGAAAAGAAAATCAAAAACATATTTGTTCGTGTCACGTGTCTAAGAAAATCAAGACCAAATACATTGAAATCAAAACAAAGCGTTAGAAATGGAAAATAGATTAGAACATAAATATTTTACTTTGATTATAATAAAACTTAAAGTATGAAAATATTTAAAAATCTTATTCAATTATTTCTGTTAGGATTACCAAAATTACTTTATTTAATACTTTAAGAATACCATGAGAATAGGGGAGACTTCCTAACATAAAAACATAATATATTCTCTTTGTTCGACCGAAAAATAATAAAACATAGTTTTTTAATCTACTCAAAACTTTTCTCCATTGAAAATGCAAAAAAATGACATTTTTTTGTGTTTATACGTCGACACATAAGCAGGTGATGTTGAAGCTCATCCATAGTTGAAAAATTGTTTACAAGTCGGTAAATAAGAAAAACCAAAACTGTTTGGGTGTTCCACGGTAGGACTAAAACAGTCATGATAAACTGTGTAAGAAAAAACAATGGTGAGAAAGGTGGTTTCTGTTTGCTAGTTTTGGAGGTTTGTGACGCGGAATAATGGGATCATGTTGTATTGTCAATTTCCCTCCAAACAAAATACAGATTGGATTTAAGTGTTTTTTTGTGTCAGACGGAGCAACCCCAGGGATGCCATTGGCGTAAAGATGAATTCTTGAATATAAAGTTGGAAATAAAAATGTAGGAATTAAATGCGGGGAATTAAATTCTTGCATATCCCACACCTATTCCAAGGTTCAAATTGTTTCTACCTAAATAATATCTGATATGTGTGGTTTACATTATTGTCTCGATCTTGTTTGCATTATTAACATGAGTGCAAATTGTGTTTAAAGAGGAGAAAATGAAAAATCCGAAATATCCAAAGGTTCCAAGTTCTAAACCCAACAGTAATGATGGATTCTTGTAGCACTTTGTAACCCTCCTTTTCAATTTTATGTTTGATAAGTTGCAGTAAAATAGGCACTGTCACACAACATTCTTCTCCAAAAGATGAAATATGAACAGGGTTCCCTTTCCATGGTTTATAGAGGGTTAGTTATTTCCAATGTAGTTACGGGACCACAACACTTTTTAATTTACTAACTTTGAATGGTTGATGTAGTTTTATATTTTTTTAATTTTTGAGAGGTGATGTTAATTTTTTTCAACACGTAGCTAAAAACAATATAAAAGCATTGTGGTGGACATGTCCCTTGTCAAGATTCCAAAATTTATTGTTTGCATGCGACGAGAAGAAGTACAAGCATAAGCTACAACATAAATCAACCCACTTGAAGTCAAATTTACTAATAATCATACGCAAAGTATATGATGAAAACGGATACATTGAAAATGGGATACATGCAAAACGTGATACTACATCGCACACGTATTTATGTTTTTCCTGAAGTTTTAAAATATATAAAAAAAAACGTGTAACCAAAAAACAGTGTGGTCGAATAATCCAGTAGGGAAGACTGGTAGATTGACGGCAAATTCGAAATTTCGCAGCCTTAATGACCGACAGTCACCAAGAATACATATTGAATGCGTTAAAATCAAGAAATTTGATAATGCTTCACATCTAAATTAAAAAGTGAGCGAAATAGACAGTGAACGAGCTTCACAACTGTCGGCTGAAGAGACAGGTGGACTGCTTATGTTGCTCCGTACGTCAACGTCGTCTACCTTACCCTCTCAACCGTCTATCTCTTCTGCCTGTCAACGGCAACAACCCTCATTCCCATTTAGAAATAGCAAAAAATGACCAAAACATTCCATCCAGACGGTGGAGATCAAAGCATGGCATTTTGTATTATATAAGGCTCTGTGTCTCCTTGTTTGAATTACCCAGTTTCAGTATCAGTGTCAGTTTCAGTTCAGAGAGGTTGCCAAAGCTTGAATTGCCCAGTTTAAGTTTACAGAGATGGAGAATGCAGGCTGGAAAGATTTTAAAGTTAAGAGCTCTGATCCAGTGATGGTGAAGGCCTCCATTACTCTGCCCAAAACTGTGCTCCAGCTCTCCACTGTGGACAACATGCCAGTGATAAGGGCAATCATTCATAACTCCTTGATTGTTTACAAGGCCTCTGATAGAATTTCTTCAGATCCTGCACAAGTAATTAGGGAGGCTCTCTCCAAGGTGCTGGTTCATTATTTCCCTTTTGCTGGAAGGCTCAGATACAAAGAAAATGGAGACCTTGAAGTGGATTGCACAGGGGAAGGTGTTCCCTTTGTGGAAGCCATGGTGGACAGCAACCTTTCAGTGTTGGGAGATTTGGATGACCCCAACCCTTCATATGGAGACTTACTTTATGCTCTTCCCCTGAACACAGATATTGTGGATCATCATCTTCTGGTGGTTCAGGTAATATCTTTTGGTTTTTTTAGAAGTTCAATGTTTAGTATTTTTATTTGTTATGATGTCTCTGCAAATGGTTTCATGCATATCAAATGGTTTGCTACATATCAAACATGTAGGTAACACGATTTGCATGTGGGGGTTTTGTTGTGGGAGTGAGTTTTCACCATAGTATATGTGATGGACGAGGAGCTGGTCAATTTCTACATGATCTTGCAGAGATGGCGAGGGGAGAAGATAAGCTTTCATGTGAACCAATATGGAATAGAGATCTGCTGAAGCCTGAAGATCTTACACATCTCCAATTTTATCACTTGTATTCGCTACGCCCTTTAGTCACAGCTGAGGAATGGATTCATGCCTCTCTTGTTATAAACCTTGACACAATAACACGTATAAAGCAGTCTATTATGGAAGAATATAATGAAGTTTGTTCTACATTCGAAATTGTGGCAGCATTAACTTGGCGAGCGAATACAAAGGTTCTTCAAATTCCACATACTCAGAATGTGAAGCTTATCTTTGCTGTCGATGTGAGGAAATCATTTGATCCCCCATTTCCAACTGGATACTATGGTAACGCTATTGGTTTTGCATGTGCAATGGATAATGTCCAAGATCTCTTAAATGGATCTCTTTTCCACGTTATAAATATTATAAAGAAATCAAAGACATCTTTAATCAAACAAGATTCAAGGTTAAGCATCTCAGAGAACCCATCTCCATTAGATGTGAATTCTGGAGGAGAAAATGTAGTTGCATTAACTGATTTGAGGCGATTGGGATTTCATGAAGTAGATTTTGGGTGGGGAGATGCAGTGAATGTAACACCTGTACAACGGGTGACAAATGGGATAGTTATACCAAATGTTTTTATCTTTCTACGACCGCCCACAGATATGCCTGATGGAATCAAGATACTAATGTGGATGACTTCATCAATGATGAAATCATTTCAATTTGAAGTAGAAAACATGATAAACAAATATACCACCATGGGGTGAAAGTGAAACTCCTCATGCCCTCTGTTTTCCAAATAAATATTTGAAATAAAAGGTTTTCATAAAAGTACTACACTTTCAAATTTAGATACACTATTTTTCAAAAGTATATAACATGTATGATGAAAGGAGATTATTTATTGTTTAATTGTTGATCTAGAAATAGAAGTTGCACACTTCAGTCAAAAGTATAGATTATCCTAAATTTACTACAATATTAAGTTATGCTTTAATTTTCTTTCAAATTATTTTATCATTGAGTTATAATATAAATTGTTACTATGTTATTGAATTTTGTTTGGCACCTAAAAAATTATAATTAAGGTTTGCACATTACTAATTAAAATATTTTAATTTTTATTATTTATTAAATTAAATATGTAAGTAATTTATATAATATTATTTTTAATTTATTGTATTATAATGTTATAACTTTTATTTTTTAAGATTTGAGCTCTCATTATTTTATAAAATTATTAATGTTGTTATATCCCTATAATACTTACAAAAATAGAATTTTATTTATGTATGTATAAAAAAGTAAAAATACGCTTAGTGTTTAGAATAAAATTAGATTAGATTCAACGTGCAAACAACACTAAACTATATTATGTTTTTTTTTTTTGTTTATTCTTTATTCTAAAGTTTTGGACTAGTGGTTATCTTGTGTAAGTCTAATCAAAGGCATCACTTATGAGTACAAATAATCTGGAATGTTATTAATTTTATTTATTATATAGACTTGTAAAGTTTATTTTCAAAGATTCAAGTGGGATTTCATAGAATTGTAGAATCTTGAAATTATTTTTTTGGAAAAGATTCAAAATTGATTTAAATTTGTGTATATGGTTTGTATTCCTTATGTTTAATTAGTTGCATCCGCATAACTTTCATAACATGAGATACATGCAAATTTTATTTTTCACTCTTTTTAATGATTTATCACACATTTGTACACTCACATTGACTGTTACAAATTTACTCTAATATGATTGACATCTCATTCAAGTGGGACTTCATAGAATTGTAGAATCTTGAAATTACTTTCCTCCAAAAGATTCAAAATTGATTTAAATTTTTGTATATGGTTTGTTATCCTTATTGATGGTTTATGTTTAATTAGTTGCATCCGCATAACTTTCATAACATGAGATATGTAAAAATTGTATTTTTCACTTTTATTAATGATTTCTCTTTGTAGGTTATTGACACATTAAATTCCACTGTGTATCTTAAGAAGCACATTAGTAGTGGGGCTAGATTGGTTGGTGATACATGGCAAGAGAGACGATGTGTCATTTCCCTAGCTTCCCCTAACATGCCTTCCTTATTACCTCATTACCTCCTCTTTATGACCACTTGATATCCTCTTAATACCACCTTCAAATCAATTACCTCCTATTATGTTAAACCCATAATATTATTTCCATATGAGTATTAAGGTTATGGAATGTAGTACATAACCTTTATCTTTCATTTATTATTCTTTCATATTTATTTAAGTGACCTACTTAGAATGAAATGATGTGACCACTTATAGTTATGTCCATAAATATGGATGAACCAGACTCTCCCAAATCATTATAAGATATATTATTAAATAATTTATTTCCTGATGCAATGCCCACTCCTCTTCGACATTTATATAATTATGATTCTGCCCATTATAGATTAGAGTTTTGGACATTTCTATCATGGTTTAGATATTGACAGATGGACATTGTTATTTTGATTAGTTAATTTATTGGCAATGTGGATGTTAGACTTATGGCATGATTACAAGGTGGATTATATGCATATTTGGATATATCGAATTGTTGATTTTGAGCTTATATTAGATTAATGCATTTAATTTGCTAATTATATGTTTGCTTGATGATGTAATTGATATTGTGATCTTATTGCTAGTTGATATAGTAATGAAATTGAAATAATTGGAATTGTAAACAATGGAAAATTACATGTCTTGGTTTAAGTTGCGATAATTGATTATATGCATATGCATGTAGTTTATTATTTTGATGTTGTTAATACGGTCATGAGGCCAGAAAGGTATTCGCAACAAAATTAACCAAAGGGGGATAAGAGACTAACAGTGAGAGAATATGGAGTATTGGCAACAAGTCACCATGGCAACACATTTTTTCGTATGTTGTTTGATGTTGAAGTTTGTTAGGAGGTCCCCATTGGGGGGGTGACCTCAAAAGAGACATTGGAAATGTTTTTAATTTTGTCTTGTTGCTTTTATTTATTTGTGAATTATAATATTTTTATTTGCATGTGGAGTCACTTTTATTAAATGTGTTTTACACCCCTTTTAAGTTAATTTAAAAGTGTTTATCTAGTGCTAATTAGGATGTGACTAAAATAAGAGAAATAAATGTGAGTTGGTAGCTTTTATGTGTGTTGGTTTGGGATGAGTTTAATGTGTTTTGGGTTGTGTGTACTCAATCTCCCTTGTGGAATTTGGATTTTTACCTTCTAGGCTATTTTGAAGACTTGTAGGACAAGCTAACCTTTAAAGTCACCCACCCACTTAGCCTATGATGTGAAGGAATTATTTTAGGTCCTATTTTTTGTTTTTATGAAGGAAAAGGGCACTCAAGTGCACTTTTCTTACATGGACAATTAATTGTGTCCTTAAGGGGTGTGGGTTGGGTTGAGTGTGTAAAATGGTGATCTTTTCCCCAACCACTAATTTATTATGCTTTGGGGTATGGGTTTGAATTTGGTGATGTGGGATGGAGAAGAAATGATGTGGCATCCTACATGGAGCCACATCATCTTCCTCTTCCTCTTTTCTATTTATTGGAATTTTTGTGAAGTTTTGGGGGTTATTGCTTGGTTTTGGCTCTCTCATTTTGGAATGCTTGCCTTTTGGAGTTCTTCTTAGAGTTGAAGATTGCTTGGAATCACTTGAGCTTGGAGGATTTTGGGACTTGCTTGTGAAGTGGATTCTTGCTATGGCAAGGTAGGGTCTTGTACCCTTGGTTTCTCCTCTTTTCTTATATGCTTTTGTTGAATGAATGTGTTTTCTTGCTTGGTGTTGTTGGGTAGTGAAATGGCTTTAAGGTGTGTATGAGATAGTGAAACAAGGATGACATATGTTGGGAGGCATAAGAGATTCTTTTGGGTGTTTAAGAGGGAGTGGGTTGGATGCCCCACCTTATTCTCATTTTGTTATTTTGTTCATTGTGAGAACCATAAGAGAGAGGGATGCATAAGAGCGAGGGAGGCATAAAATATTTTGGGGGTGATTATGTTTTGGAGGTTTTTGAGGTGGGCATCCAAACCCTTGGGAGGCACAAGGGTATCCCCATATTTCTTTCTCTACTTGGCTTGTTTTAGAGCCATTGTTTTTGGGAAGTTGTGTTTAAAAATGAGTGTTTTGTGGTTATTTTCTTGTATGAATGTTGCTTGGTAGTAAGTGTGGAAGCCTTGTATTTTTTTTCCATGGTTGTCACATATTCCTTATTGTCTCATTGTTGGTTCTCAGGGACCAATGAGTAAGTAGGCTTCATTTCCTCATTGGAGTAATAGTTGGGTGGAGAGTGTTGCCTACTCCCCCATTTTTGGTTGTGTACTGATCTTGGAAGAAGGTGGAGTTTAGATGATGAAGGATTCTTGTGCATTTGGAGAAAAGAATAATGGACTCTCTTGTTATATTTCATCATGTTGTCTCCATTGTATATGGAGGGCTTGTAAACTTGTATTTGTTTGAAGTGAATTTTTTAGTTGTTTCATTCTCAAAATGTAATCTTAGTTGATATTGTAAATGAAAGCAAAAAAAAAGGTTTGAAAATTACTCCATTACTTGTTGGAAGGAGGGACTATAAGTTTGTTAAATTGAACCAAGTCGTTGAAATGTAATGGAAGAGAAAAGAACTTTGCTCTCATTTTAGTTTATTTATTGGCTTCAATAGGGTGTTGTTCTTGTCTTAAAACTATTGGGAAATCTTGTTATAATTGCTTGTGAGAATGGTTGCAAAATTGTATTTTATGAAAGCAAAGAAATAATTATTCCTATTGTATTACATGAAATGCATAGGGTAGTGAAATAAACTATATTTGTTCATTCCCTTGTATTGGTTAAAAGAAATTTTAAATTTTATTTAATTAAATGGAAAAGCCTTAAATCCTTGGTTGTTATTCGTCTTGTCAAACAATATATGGAACCCTTAAAATCTAATGTAGCCAAATTCTAACAAACTTGATATACTGCAAATAACATGAACTCCAAAAGAAAATATATCTCCTTCTTCATTATTCAATAATCAATTACAATGTTTCCTAAATAGGAAAACAACTCCCAACTCGAGTTTCCATGCAAACCCTAACTAAATTTGACTAAATCTACTCTAGGTGGTGGAATTTACTATTTTTACCAGTTTACTAGAACCTGCTATTCTTAGTAAGTTCGCATGCTTATTCATACGGGAACAAAAATTTCCATGCATCTTCTACATTCCTAAATTAGAGGAATTGTCAACTTTCTAACTCATAATGCAACTAATAGACTAAAATTAACTAATGCCCAAAAATAGGAAAAAACTGAACTACAACTTAAATCCTAATTTTCAGCCTCAAGAAGGTGGATTTAGGGCTTGAAAATGTGTCGAAACTTTTCCCAACTTGTAGGGCGGGTTGCCGGTGTGTTCATCTCATCAAAGCATGTGGTTTTAAAACAAAAAAGGACTCAAACAGACAACCGAAGCTCAAGTTATGAGCTTGTCAACTACCTGTTGATTTTGGCGCATCATTCTCCCTTGCTTGAAAAAAACGCAGCTCCTACAAGTTGTCTTCTTCAAACTACTTCCATTTATCTGCATCCAAATTCTTAATCTCCCATTCTGTGACCCAAGTATTTTCCTCTTGTTCCAGTCCTTTCCAATGTACCAAATATTTGTTGTATTTCCCATGTCGCATGTCCATTATTAATTTCTTATCTAGAATTTGATTCACTTCTTCTTTCTTCTTTACTGGAACCTGCTGCCTCCAATCTACTACTTCATCAATAACATCCCCTTCTGCACCATCCCCATGAAAAGAATACAAATATGAAACATTAAACACTAGAGAAATATCATTTAATTCCATGGCAATTCTACCTCATAAGCATTATCATTTTTTTTTCACAATTTTATAGGGACCAATCTTCTTGTACTTCAATTTGTTATAGGTTACTTTTGGAAACCTTTCCTTCCGTAGATATAACATAACCAACTCACTAACTGTAAATACCTTCTCCGTCTGTGCACATCTGTTATTTCCTTATACTTATCATTACTATTCTATAGCTTCTTTCACACTTCTTCCTACAATTGTTGGATATGTTTGGCAAATGCTTCTGCATCATCATTGACTCTGCCATCAATTAGTAGCTATACCAAATCTAACACCCCATTTGGATTACTCCCATACACAATTGAAAATGGAGACTTTCTTGTGGATCTATTTATGGAACTTTTATATGAAAACTCAGATTGTGGTAATGCTAAGTCCCATTGTTTCGGCTTTTCCCCAACGATGCACCTTACATGTTTCCCAAACTTCAATTGACCACCTCTTTATTCCCATCAATCTGAGGATGATAGGCACTGCTGAATTGTAGTTGAGTTCCCAATTTCTTCCATAATTTTTTCCAGAAGTGACTTAAGAACCTTGTGTCCCTATCTGAAGTAATGGTTTTTGGAACACCATGCAAATGAACAACTTCTTTGAAAATCAAATCTGCTATGCCTGTCGCATCACTTCTTTCTTGCAGGCAATAAAATGAACCATCTTAGAAAACCTATCAATAACCACAAAAAATAAGTTATTACCTCGTTGTGTTTTTGGTAATCCCAAAACAAAATCCATACTCAGATCTGTCCACGACCCTTTAGGAATAGGCAATGACATATACAACCTTGTATTTTGTGCATGTCCTTTCAAGACTTGGAAAATTTGACACCTCTCCACATATCTTACCACATCTCTCTTAAGCTTTGGCCAATAGTATTTCTCTACTACCAAGGCTATTGTCTTATCTTTACCAAAATGCCCAGCCAATACTCCGCTATGCAACTCTTTCACTATATTCTCTCTCATATAACCAACTGGAATACATAGTTGGCATCCCTTGAATAGGTAGCCATCCTATAAAATTTACTCATCCTGGACATCTCCTGCATTGTTTGACAATAGACGAATTAACCTTTCAATAATATCCTTGAAATCAGAATAAGAAGAATAAGAACCCTTTATTTCTTCAAAACCCACCACCTCATTTTCCATAGTGGTAAATAAAGTCACACGCCTACTCAATGCATCTGCAAATTGATTCTATTTTCCTGATTTATGTTTTAGATAAAAAGTATATCCCTGTAAAAATGATACCCACTTTGCATGCCTAGTATTTAACTTCTTTTGTGTATTCACATACTTCAGGGCTATGTGGTCTGTAAATAACACAAACTCCTTAGGCACTAAGTAATTCCTCCAATACCTTAATGCTTGTACAATTGCATAAAATTCTACATCATAAGTAGAGTAGTTCTTTCTTACCTCATTCAGTTTCTCACTAAAGAAAGCTATTGGCTTTCCACCTTGACTTAGAACAACACCAATACCCACATGTGAGGCGTCACAATCAACCTCAAACACTTTATCAAAATCTGGTAGTGCCAAAATGGGTGCCTACAAAGGAACTACATAGTTGAAAAGTAGACTATGGATCTAATTGAGTATACTATAGTAGTTGAACAGAGGAACTACATAGTTGCAAAGTAGACTATAGATCTAATTGAGTATATAAGTGTGTTGTTGAGTTAAATCAAGTTCATTTTTAATCAAATATCAAAGAAAAGGATAGTGATGGGTGAAACATAATTATAAATAATCACTTAGTAATATTACCATCAACCTTTAAAAGAAATTTGTAAGTGTAAGATTAAAATTACTTAATAAAAAAAATCATTACTCCTTGATAATAGTATTGACATTAAAATATTATTATTATTGATATTAATAATAATATTGATTTAATTAAATTTATATACATATACATATATATATATATATATATATAATTTATATATATATATATATATATATATATATATATTATCTAACAATACAAATAAAAACAAAAATTGAAATTTGTTGAAGCCATATAGGTTGTGGTTGTGGCTATGTTTTGTAGATAAGGTAAGGGTTGGGGGGAGGGTCGCCGACCCCACCCCCACCCCATTAATTAATGGGATAGGGGTGGGGTCGGTGACCCTCCCCCCAACCCCAAATACTTTCCACCGCATAATATAACCGTCAGTCACTCTAAATTCTTTTGCGTAGGTCGACTCTCTCAGGCTGAGTAAACTATTTTCCCTTGCTTTCTCTTTAACGGATTTCACTATCAATTTATACACACCCACACAATTATTTCAAATAAATATATACATATATGTATATATATCCTTTTCCCAAGTATATACTAACACCATTCTACCCCTTCCTCTAAAATGGGAAAAAATTCCCATATGCCCATTTGGCCAAATGCTAAATAATGAGATAAACAAAATAAATAAATACATTGGAACCCTAGAAGAGGGTGTAAATAGAACAAGAAAAGAAAAGAAGAGTGTGCATCCTTCCAAGAGCTTGAGATTGCATCTCATGGCTTCCACCTCCCTCTCCACCAATTTGCAAAACAAAAAGAAGAAACAATAAGTCAAAACAAAGAGAAAAGAGCTTTTTCATATGCATGATTAGGGTTAGTTGAATCCATAGATCTAAGAGCCCCAAATGAATCCATCCAATGGATGAGATTCATCCCTACAAAAATTAGGTGGGGAGTGGGTGAGAGAAATTCAAATTTAGTTTGCATGGGTAGACATTATTTTGGGACCACTCTAGTATGTATAGGGGATGTTGTTATTTCCTAACCCAAGTGTCCTTTAGAGACCTTTTTACTTAATGCAACTTTGACCCCTTTTGGGTATTATAGAACTTTATTATTTAATTAAATAGACCACGATACCCTTGAGATTAACTAACCGAATTTAATTAAGGTGAAATTAAATTGTATTAAAGTAAATTATAGGGAAGTCTAAGTCTTGCTTTAGACTAACTAATTTAATTATTTTATTTTAAAGGGGTATCTAAAGGAAAGTTAATAATGTTAATTTAATGTAATTTTAGACATGAGAATGTGACGACCGTAAATTCGAATCTTATATTGCGAGTGTGTTTAACAAAAATAAAATTATTCCATAATTTTTCTAGTTGACCTATGTTTGCCTTGGGTTTCAGTGTGGGAAATTTTGTGGGCGTTACACTCAAAATCTTCTTATACCCTTAGGTTTTCCCCTAAATAGATTTTTTAAGTGTTTTTTTCATTATCTTAAAAAATATCATAACAAATAGTATGAGAGAATCAATTTTGACAAAGTTTTATTTCCACTATATATCATAGATCACTATGAATGTTTTGGGTACGTGCAGGGAATTGGGGAGCCTAAAGGGAATCTTAAGTGGATGTTTTTAAAATAATAAGAAACCTTAACTTGCACGAATTATATGAGATGGCTACACTTTGAAGATGTTATAAGAACTTGAATTGTAGCATTTTGAGTCTAGTTTCTAAACTACTAATTTTGTTTTCAAAAAACATAGTAGATAGTCGATCATGCACCCCCACATTTTAGTATTGATTGATATTATTTAAAACAATTTGGTGGAAAGTTAGATAAGATCATTTAGTTTGGAAAACTTTTGTTTTAAATAGGGATTATATATTTTTGTTGATTTTCCCATGTAAAAAAACCTTGAAAATTGATAAATAGTAGATAGCTGACCATAGGCCCCTGTACGTACCCAAAATTGTATGTACTGCACCACCGGGAAAGATGTTACACATACCCCAATGATGATACAGGTCTCCTCGCAAGGTGTTCGGGATCCGAAAAAGCCCTCTAAACATGCGTTAATGTCCCGCATCCCCCGCTTAGCTCCTGCATGCTTTGTTTTTCTCTTTTCCCCTTATTTTCTTGGCCTTTTGATCTTCAGTTACGAAACCACTGCCCTGCCTGGGCAGCGGAGTCTCGTGACTGCCGCCCTAAACAAGGCAACGGTCCTATAACCGTCGCCCTGCGTAGGGTGGCGGTCATGTATGCGCTTTCCAGAATGCTCCGACGATAGCGTCAAGCGTGAAAATTAAATTTACATCCACATTTCTCAACCACTTTGTCTTGCATTTATGTTTTAGCCACCTGAACAGTGATTTATCTTTGTTTAATGGTGAGAGAGTTCAATTTGAACTTGCCTTCTAGTCATTGCAAATGCTATAAATATGTAGCTTGTTTACAAGAAATGGTCTTGGGTTCTTTGGTCTGGAGTCTTCATTCTTGAGCTTCAGTCTTCAATACTCAGTCCTAGATTTATTTTATGAATCATTTTATCTTTAGCATGGATTAGAATTCTGAATATTTAGTTATGCCTCACTGTACACCGACAACGATCCTACTAGGAATCGTATAGGCCAAGCTTTGTTCTCTTGCGCCATCCCTCTCCTACTTGTACTTCATTGTATTTCTCTGAAGATGCTATTACTCATTGTTTGAGTACCTACTGTTTATAATTTTGTTTCATCATTGCTGCAACGACCCTGCTAGGAATCGCATAGGCCAAGCCAGTACACTTGCGCCATCCCTCTCCTACTTGTGCTTCGTGCCATTTTTACTTCAAAGCGACTACCGTCCCAGTGCCTTCTCTTGTTGATACTGCCATACTCCTACTCTTTCTAGATTCACGTGAACATGCAAGAATGAAGAGATCATTCTGAGGGGACAAGCTACAACAAAACTGGATTTGCCTCTGCTCAGTAAACTCCAGGTTTAAATTGTCAAAGTTATTATCAAATAGAGTAGCGAATCATTTTATTTCAATTAAGCTTACTTTCAATATTGCCAAGGAAGCTGTGAGGAATGATAGTTTCTGAGAAACTATGATTTGTTCCTCACTTCTGAGGTAGGATTGAAGGTTTTCAATTAAGTTAATTAGCTGTCTTTTATTTAGATTCACACATCTGCACAGGTGAATAACCATACCGGATTATCTCGCTTGTTTAGTTTTAGTATAAAAGTAGTTTAATAAGTTGTTTGTAATTATAATATTTCAATCGTTGTATTTTTTTTAGATTAGTTTTCCTTTCAGCAGTAGTATAAATTGTTATTTTCAGTATAATTTAATTCAGAGTTTTCAAACTAGATTAAACGCTTAAATTCTAGTTAGGAGGATAAACCACTAGGGAATTTACGCTACCCGCTCATAGCCTCTAAATCTCCCCTTTGTCATTTTAGCTACTAGGAGATCACACTACCAGATCTTAGTCATTGATCCTCCCATGGTTAGTCATAGGAAAGATCCTTGCCGATTCTCATCCTCGCCTGCAGCTTTGTCTATCATAGAAAATTGGCCATAATCTCGGTTGTGGCTTCATCTAAGTCACCCGCATTCCATCCCCACCGGCTGTCTCGGCATGACCTCGAGAGGTCAGGTGCGAGGAAGAGTTACTTGTAGATTCCCACACTCGCTTGTCACTTTTCCATCGTACAGCCCCCTACCCCCAACTACCTCAAAAAATATCAAAATTTAATTTTTTTGAATGATTAGTCATAGTTTGGGACTATATAATTTTTAATCAATTTGGATAAACGAAAAAATAAATACATAAATAAAGAGATATGTGTATAAGTAAAACAAAATGAGGTATAAAAAGACATAGTTTGAAATTAATATAGTTGGAAGCCTTATAATAGTCAAAAAATAAAAAAAACATATATTTAGAAGAGAGGAGAGTTTCCTTGGCATCCTACTCATTTTTTTAACAAATGTATCAATTCTTTTTGTAGAATTTATCATAGAGGAGGATGGATTTAAGAATATTTAGTCCAAAACATGCAGTTGGGTGTGTTTTAACAGGTTCAGGCCTTAAGCTCGGGAATCCAAACCACATCAGAGCTTGAGGCATTTATCTTGGATGTATAAAGTAAGGAACACATATGCAATATAACACATACATGCTCCTTTAATTCAGTATAATACACACCCTTCAACGTACCAATTTTGTTTTTTGTGAGAATTTAGTCCCCGCACTATTTATTTTGTATCATTGTACACATTCATGCACGTTTTTCTGTAATTTGAAGTTGTCCCCACCCCCGTTATCTATATTGGACTCATCATAAGGGATTAATAACAAAGTAAAAATAAGAAAAAAAATGATAAATGAAATTATAGAGAAATTATAAATGATGATGATAAACAAAGTGGATTGAATACGAAGAATCCATGGAGAGAAAAGTACATCTACCAACCCGAATGCACCAAAGATTTTTAAAAGATGATTTAATGAATAATGATGATGAAGTAATTAATGAGAATGAAGTGAATAATTATGTTGAAATGATTATTGATGATGAATTAAAGAATGATGTTGATATAAATAATGATAATCAATCTTTACCTGAGAATCCAATTATCAATTCTAAAAATTACATGGAAAGACAAAATGATGAAAGTGACCCTAAGAATGAATCTTTACCACTAAGAACACTTCCTTCCTTTTTGTGTTCAATATCCATACACTTAATTGCAATCGATGAAAACATTTTAAAGTTAATGCCTAACAAAATGTTAACTAAAATTTGAGAAGAAAAGGTGTGGAAATTTGGAATAAATACTTTAAGAAAATAAATGATACTCAAATATGTCAATTTCTTGTTGCACCAAAGAAACTAATTAAGGTGAGATCTACAATGAAGAACTTAGGACTAAAAACATATAATATTGATGGTAACCCACAAGAAAAAAAACAATAGAAAAATAAAGGTACCAGGAATGCTTAAAGGAAAAACAATGGTGGCAAAAATCAAGGGACACATTAGATATTGATATAGACAATGTTATCTAGGCATGGAGTCCAAGAGAAATATGGAAAGGAGATCAAATTAAAATACCAAATTGGGGACATGAAGCTATCTAAGCATACCTTGCACAAATTCAAGAACAACAATTAATACCCTTACAAGGGATCAATGCTTATGTAATTTTCCCAAAGGAATTGATTGCCTATGGAAATACATTTTCAAATCCATTTCTTCAAAATAAATTGTGTAACGTAATTCTTAACTCATTTTTGTTCTTTATGATTTACAGAATGGAAAAGAATAAAAATATTTGACTTTATCACACGTAACTTGCATATTTACAATATCACTATCATTTTTTATATAGATTTATATAAAAATTATATCAATATATAATATACATAAAATGTTAAATAAATATAAATTTGAATTATTTAACTAACTACTATTTTTTATTTTTTAATTGGCAATATTGTAAAATTACCGTAATCTAAAAATTGTTTGATAGGAATAGGTGGTCATCAAATTTAACCCCTGGGCTGAAGAGACTTTGTGGCGCCTAGGCTTATGTAACTTAGCGGATGCTAGACTTATGTAGCTTAGCGATGGGAAGGCTTATGTAACCTGCTACCGGTAGGTTGGTGTAACTTTGCAACTGCTAAGATTATTTCACCTAGAGGAATCTAATCTTGTGTAAGTTAGCGTTCGCTAGGCTTATGAAAGTTAACAACGTATATGCTTATGTAAGTTAGTTTCTGCTAAGCTTATGTGGGGGAATCAAAAAATAACAAAATAATAATCCTAAAATAGGGAAATTGAAATCCAAAAATTGAAAATTAAAAATTGGATTCCAATAGTGGCGAAATTTGAATCCAATAATAGTGATATTGGAATCCAATTAGCGAAATTGGAATCCAATAATAGTGAAATTGGAACTAGAATAAGTCAAATAATTACAATATTGGAATCCAATATTTTTATCCAAATATACGTAAAAATGGAGATGAACTTCTTCCAATACTTGCAATACTGGAGTCCAGATTTACTGGAATGTGTCCATATTTAGTGAAATAATCGTTACACACACACCCACACGCACGCATGTAAGGAAATTAGAGTAGTAGAACAACTTCTTACGTCAATCTTGAGGAGATATATTATGAAAAAAATTAAAATTTAATCAAATAATTACATAAATTCTACCAACACATTCACAACAAGAAAATAAACAATTAACAAAAACACCAGATATTCATGGGGGAAAACCCTTTCGGATGAAAAACCCCAGACTCAAAAAGCCGACTCAATGTATTTCAAATCCAACAACAATATTACATACACTTGCAGAGTAAGTTTATTATAGGAGTATTATCAGTAAACAATTCTGGAATAATTCAGGTTCCATTTCAACATAACAATACTTGCAAAACTCACCACACAAACTATTCCTCAAACCTTCAATTTATAAACCTTCGGTTATACAAGAAATGATCTGTGGTTTACAAAACCATGTGCAAAATCTCTCATGAGGTGGATTACATTAAAGGGAAATATTTCGGTCTAAAATTAGGCTCTCACGTTCACAATATTCTCCCTGATTTCTGACCCTCAAAGATGTCATAAAAAATTTCATAATATCTCTAAAAATAACCCATCCATGATATACTATCATGTGGGCATCTTTTGACATTTTTAAAGCACTGACAATGTGAAACATCTGTAGAAAAATCTTAAATGAATAAATCAAATAGCAAGGTTGAGACACCACATTTCCAACAATCTCCCACTTATCGAATAACTTGCAAGGGCCAAGGGAAACATACTGTCATGGATCAACTAATAGGGGCTGAAAGTCCCATAGACTCGAAACACCACCTAAATTTCGTTGTGCTAAAAGGATTAGTTACTACATTTGCAACATTCACAATTGTTTCTACCTTTTCTAATTTTACCCTCCCATCCTTGACCATATCTCTCACGAAGTGATACTGAACATAAATTTTTTTGTTCTTGGCATGAAAATTCAGGTTCCTCGCAAGGCATATTGCACTCTGAATGTCACAGTAAATTGTAATTGTACGTTGTTTCAATCCTATATCCGAACACAAACACTTCAACCAAATGGATTTCTTACAGGCATGAGTAGTTTCCATGTACTCTACCTTAGTAGTGGAAAAAGATACCACAACCTATCGCTTGCTCATCCACCTGATTGCACCAGCATTAAGAGTAAACACATATGCACTGATGGACCTTCTGCTATCAACATCACCAGCCCAATTTGAATCTAAAAAACCATGAATACCCAAGGAATGTTGATCTCCTATGCCATGAAAACATATAAAGTACTATGTTGTACCCTGCAAATATCTAAAGACCCTCTTAATTGTATCCCAATGCACTCTTCCAGGATTAGACATAAAACAAGAAAGAACTCCCACTGCTTGGGAAATGTCTGGTCTTGTATAGACCATATCATACATTAAGTTTCCAACTACACTTTGGTAAGGCACTCTTCTCATGTCTTCCATCTCCAATGGGGATGAAGGACATTTTGAAATAGAGAGCTTCGTTCCCAATGTAACAAGAACACAAAGTGGTTTACAATCCTATATGTTGAACCTTTACAAAACAAAAAAAAACCATACTTATTGATGAATCCTATTTTGTTATGTTTAAACCATGTTAAGCCTCATACCTTTTTGATATCATACTTCATGATGTATAATGTTAACTGCTTTTACTTAATAATTTACTGTGTTTTTGAAGGAATTATTGTGCATATGTTTGTTATTTCTATCTTGTTAATTCTTCCTCAATGGCTTAAATTGGTCTTTTTATAAGCTTTAACAATACCTTTGGAAAAGTATATGTTGAGTTATCATAGGAGAAGAATTGCAATAGCACAGGACTCAATTCATGCATCGGTGCAGGAATCAATTCGTGCACCGGTGTAGGACTCAATTAGCATGTTGGCGTAGGACTCACCTGCGCAAAACTCACCTCTGCATTACTAGAGGACTCACAGTACAAAAAAGAGCTCATCCAGATCATCAACTGTGAATTTATCAAAATTAGGGATTCACGTAAGCATATAGATACCTTGAACTACTGGTAATATAGTTAGTAGCACACATCATGACCAAGAAACGTATGCCATTAACTCAACCTATATTTAGGATGGTTTTGAGGTCTATTTACTCCACTCATTGGGAGACGGGATGCGACCAACACCTAGAGATTTACTATCATCGCAATTCCTTTCAATCAATTAAAGATATGAAAAATATTTCAGCACTGATTGACTCCCTCAAAGGATTCAATCACGAACCTCCTCTGTAGTTATCACGATTGATTCAAATCCAAATACTTTAAGGACTGCTCCCTCCATAAATGTACTACTTAAAATAGATAGTCATTATTTCAATCAACACCCAGTTCATTAGATGTTATTCATTATGAATAACTAGTTCTCTCCTAAAGAGACTAGAATTGCTCTTGTATAAAAGAGCCAATGTACTTAGATTTATGAGATCAGTCCAGTTATTTGTTTCATTGTACAAACATAAATTTTCAATTGAATAAAGATTGCAGATTCAAGGAACAAATCTGTTGTGTGAATTTCAGTACTAAACTTGATCGAAGGGAAGGAGCAAGGGGCACCCCTACCCAACAAAAAAGGAGATTTACATTTATTTCCTTTATGTATTCTTGGATGCATTTAATGTTTCAGCATTGGTTTTATTATTTTGATGCATTTACTTTCCATACTTAATTATTTTAATAACCTTTCAATTCAATTTTTTATCATATTTTTTTGCTTTCGAGCATTTCATTTTGTACTCACGATCAATTCATTATTTTCTTAGTTTTACTGTTAAAGTACGTGTTGATACATAGTTCATATGGTTTCCTTTGTTGCAAACAACCATGGATACCACCCTGGATTGACATAATAATATGATTAAGGTATGAGTATCAACGACATTATCACTTTTTGGTGTCATTGTTGGGGACTTCAAGGTGTTATCAAAGATTAAGGTGTTATCTAAAGGCACTGTTTGGTTGTCTGGTAAGTTTCTATTCAGAAATTCATTTCCATAACTCTTTCTTTTGAAATCAGAAGACCTTGTAGTGACAACAAGAATCTTACAAGCTTGGAGTATGTGGAACACAAACAATTAAGTTCAATTTTGATAGTTAGGGAACCATCCTCGGCATGATAGGATTGTATTTTTAAACCTAGAGACTATATAGGTAGATTCATTAGGATAAATTTTCTAAACCCCCCTCAAAACTAGCTTGTGGAACAAATTGTTGAACAAATCATGATGGATAATGAAGTAGAGAATCCTAATGGTGCAAACAATGGAAACCCTCCAATTGGCAGAATGTTGACCTATCCCATTTAATTGGATCCTAATGATCAGGATCCTATGAAAAATATATCCCCCTTTATCTTACCAACTTTCTAGGGATTAGTTGCAAAAAACCCTTACCAGTTCCATTTTGAATTCAAGGTTTTATGCCAAACATATGACTACACTTCTGACTCTCAAAAGATAAAACTATTTCCCTCTACTTTAAAAGTTTTAGCTATGAGGTGATTTATGGGATTTAGCCCTAACTCCATCCATAACTAGGAATAAACAGAAAAGGAATTCCTAGAAAATTATCAGGATTTATGTAGAGTCAGGGATAGGAAATAACTATGTAGGATTCAAAAAATGGAAGATGAAAGTGTAGAGGATTATCTGGATCAGCTCCTCTTCCTTCACAGGAGGTGTGGTATTGGACTCGATATCAATCTACTTAAAACCTTATTCCTTAAAGGGTTGGACGATGATACACAAGAAACATTCAATTTGATGGGAAAGGGAGACATAAATAAAATAGAATTAATAGAAATCATTGACCTCTGTAGGAGTTACTCTTGAACTCTATATTTTTTTAGGGGTCAGCTTCACCTACATTTGAAAACATCTCCTATAAAAACCTAGGTGATTCACCAGGTAGTATACTACCACCAGTACCTTACCAATACCATGAACTTGCATACTCTAAGCACCAGAGCACAGTACATATTTGATTACTGTTAGTAGTTTGCAGTCAGGCGACAGGTGTATTTGTTGATGTGACTATAAATATTATCTGTAGATGGGTGACAAGGAGATCTTGCTGACACACGACAAGGGTTTTCTTGTTGACACTTGACACTGATCTTGTTGACGCATGACTATACTATTGGTTGACGCATGACATATTTTTTCTCTGACGCATGACAAGGATATTTGTTGACATGACTTATTGCATTTGCTGATGTGCCACAAATATTTTTTGTGGATGGGTGACAAAGGAGATATTGTTGACGCATGACAGGGGTTTGTTTGTTGATGCCTGACACTGCTCTTCTTGACGCATGACTGTACTTTTTGTTGACGCATGACATAATTTTCTCTGACGCGTGACTTATTGTATTTGCTGACACATGACTCAGTTTTCTCTTGTGTGACTTAGTGTTTTTTCTGACGCAACTTAGTTTTCTTTGATGCACGACTTAGTGTGTTTGCTGACACGTGACTCAGTTTTCTCTAACACATGAATTAGTGTATTTGTTGATGCACAACTCAATTTTCTCTGACACGTGAATTAGTGTGTTTGCTGACACATGACTCAGTTCAGAATAATGGAAGGTGCTAGTGCTCAGAATGAGAAGACCCAAAAAGTAACTAAGAAATCTCAGAAGTCCCTGTTCAAGTATTTTGGAAACTTTGTTGCTACAGATACCACAACCACCAGCACCCATATAGCTTCCACTGGAATGAATCAGAGTACAGACTATGTGGAAGGTAATATTGAGGTGGACATGCATTCTACACAGTATCAACCAAATGACACCTATGATGATACCATGCCAGATCTTGAAGATATACCTGTTGAGATGCCAGATCCTGAAGATATTCTTCCTGTTGGGGTGTAACCAGGAGTGCATCAAGATATCACACATACAAATACTCAGCAAAATGGAACACAAAAATCAAATTCAAATTCTGGTTCACAAAAGAGGAAACCAGGTGATTGTGATAATGCTCAAAATTCTACTCAAAAAAGTAAAACATTGAAAACAAACAAGAATATGTGGACAATTGGGAGGACATACAAGTTTGATTGGGCTACCAAATTTCCATTTATCAAACCTGTACAACCATCTAATTCAGAAGAGATCCCATCTGAATGTACATGTACAATATGTACGTGGAAATTGGGAAAGCAACAAAAAATGCAACTGAAGCTGGACACTATAGAAAAACACTGTGGAAAACAATATTTGACTGTAATGGGGGAGGATGGCCAGAAAATCAAAACACACAGGTGGAAAACTAAAAAAGAATGCATGCATGTTAAATACACAGTAGAGTATGAAGCAGAGTAGAAAAAATGCAGACATCTCATGGAAAAGGGAGGAACGATCACATCGCAAATTGGTAAGATGAATCAAACAAATCTGCATGCAAAACTCATACAGTTCTCTACTTTATTTCACATACTAAAGAAAGGAAGACCAATTTCAGATTTCCTCGATTTCAAAGTTTTGTATCAATATAATCAAATGCCCAATGTTCCTCAGTCTCATTGGTCTGACAGTAGTGCATGGGAAATGGAAAAATGCCTTTCGATGATAGAGAAGGAAGATTTGAAAGAGAATGTAAAAAAAGAAAAGTTTATCTCTTTTTCAATTGATGAAGTGACAGCAGTCAACAACACTGCATGGGTATGTATCCACATCTATACTTTAGAAAATCATATAAGGACACCTCATCTGTTGGGTGTTATGAAAATGGTTGAAAACTGTAATGCCGAAAAACCTACATAAAATAGTTGTTTCTCATTTGAAAGATATTGCTGGAATGACTGATTATGAAATTGCTATGAAGTTGGTATGCATTGGAGTAGATGGTGCATCAGTCATGCAGGGTCACCAAACAAGGGTTGTGTGTTAGATTGCAAACAACAGTGGCCCCTTATATGCTAGCAATTCACTGTATGGCTCACAAAATGAATTTAGCGTATAAAATGGTAAGCAACTACGAAAATGTTGCTAAAGTAGAAGACCTTATAAGAGAAATTCATGCCTATATGGAAAGCAACCCAAAGCATTTTCTTGAATTCCATAAATTCGTAATTGGAATTACAGATGGAAAAAAACTTCTAAAGGATGTTGAGACGAGATGGATTTCTTTGTATGAACTTGCATGCAGAGTTCATGAGGAGTATCCTTCGTTGGTTGGTTACATGCACAAATATCATCATGAAGTTGACAGGGTGAGGGACTTGTTGTTCCATTTAATTAATTTGGAGACATTGCTTACATTGGTTGGTATTCTTCCAATGTTGCAGGAGATCAATACATTGATGAAGCATGCACATGGGAGATTAATCTATATTGTGGATTTTATACGGATGAGAAAAATGGTATGTCAAAGTCTTGATGTCTTGTACTGTTCCCAAGATAGTTTTGATACACCTATTTTCAAGAATTGGAAAGCTTTATTAGATCTTAAAAATCCCAGTAACTATTTGAGATTTAATATCCACGATCACCTCTGCATCAATGTTAATGGGAGGGACATACCACTGCACATTTTGTAAAAAATGTCAAGATATTACAGGATCGGAAAGAGAAGATGTTCCTGTGACACGTAATCTCTTTGAGTCTGTTACAGTTGAAACAAGAATAAAGCTAAAAAAATTCAGAATCCTTATCATCAGAAATTAGAGAACGTTTCTCCAAAGATAAAATTCTTGAAGCAATGGGTGTGATGAATCCTAATTTTTGGAATACTGAAGGTGCTCGTGCAGACTTTGTAAGAAAGCATTTCCATAAATCCATGGGTACAATAATGGAACATTTCACAAAGACTTCAGAGGTCAAGGGTATGGAAATCAAAGGTATACTAAATGTTGATTTATTAAAGTCTCAATCAACAAATTTTTCAACAACAATGAGGAACCAATATAAAAATTTAGACGAACCTTCTGAGAGTGGTGCTATTACAAGGCTCTGGTGAGGAATCTATCAAAGTATTGTCTTACAAGAAGACATCAGTGAATATTTCAGATTATATGAGTTATGCCAAACAATGATTTTGGGGTCTGTGGAGGACGAAAGGGTTTTCAGTGCTTTATCATTTATAAAATCAAAACTGAGAAACAGTTGGATAAAAATATGGAAAGTTGCATGAGGTGTTATGTTTCTCGCTACTCCATGGAAACCTTTCCTTTCGACAGAGAAATTGCGCATTGGAATTCCCTTTCCGAAAGAAGAGGTGTAAATAATACAGCTACAAGTACAATTGTTCCCAATGATGAGACTTGGAATTGGTGCGTCGTCACACTCTACAGAAGAGAACATCAACTTTGAAGAAGCTATTGATAATGGATTGTTTCAGCTTTAAATAGGTATCTCCTTGACCTTACTTTTATTGTTTGTCACCTTACATTTTAACTGTGGTTATTTATTCAATTTCATATTAACTCTACAGATGCAAATATTGACTGAGGAGGCTTTTTATCATATTTTGTTTCAGCTCTTGTTATCATTAAAGATGTTACAGGTATATATATTTACATTTATTTAAATACAATTATTTATAAAAAATATGTTTTATATAATTACTATTTTGGATTTTTCGAATACCAAATTTTGTTTTAAAAATTTGTTTGTTACATGCATTTGTCGAATACTAATTTGCAAGGCCTTCAGAGTTCAGATCTGCATATTCTTCCACTTGTTATACTCTTCCAGACTTCCAAACTTCTACTGTCCAGACATGTACAGGTTATCATTTGCATTTTCTTTAATCTTTTTGTTTCTTCCTTAATCCGCTCAATCATTATTTCATATTTTTTTCTTGAAAACATGGGTTGACATCCATCCGAGGAAGCTCTCACTTCTCAGGACTGACAATGTCAGAAACTCACCCATTTATATACTAATCCATTTCTCGTGTTGAGTTTTCTTGAATCAAATATCTTCTAGCATGCTACGAAGGATGATTTCTCATTTTCCTTCCATATGCTTTGTCACAACCATCTAAAAGACAAGAGGTAACTTAAACCCTATCATATGACATTGCTTGAGTTTTTACAATTATCTTTAATTTATTTTTGTATTTGCAAAATGCTTTGATAAAGTTTTTAAACTTTGTGGGATAAAATCACACATTCAAATTTTACAAGTAGAGAGAGGAAGATTTTTCCATATTAAGATGTTTCTGTCATAACACATTCCAAATTTTCTTAAAACAATTATCCATTATACAATTCATCATCCTTGATCATGCTTGAAGCTAAATCTACGTCCACATACAATTCATCATCATCCATATCTATTTTAATGTCATCATCCACATCTAATGTCATCATATCATTGATTCATTACAAGTAGAGAGAAGAAGATTTTGAGAAGGTTTAAATGCGAAGAAACCTGATACAAAGTTCTAATTTTACAAGTAGAGAGAAGAATATTTTACTGTATTAAGATGTCTCTGTCCTAAGACATTCCAAATTTTCTTAAAACAATTATCCATTATCATCATCCATGATCATGCTTGAAGCTAAATCTATGTCCACACAATTCATCATAATCCATATCTATTTTAATGTCATCATCCACATCTAATGTCATCATATCATTGATTCATTACAAGTAGAGAGAAGAAGATTTTGAGAAGGTTTAAATGTGTAGAAACTTGAATCTTGATACAGAGTTCATTACAAGTAGAGAGAAGAATATTTTGAGAAGGTTTAAATGTGTAGAAACCTGATACAAAGTTCAAATTTTACAAGTAGAGAGAAGATGTCTCTGTCCTAGACTCCTGACACACTCCAATTATTCTTAAAACAATTATTTATCCATTATCATCATCCATGATCGTGCTTGAAGCTAAATCTAAGTCCACACAATTCATCATCATCCATATCTATTTTAATGTCATCATCCACATCCAATGTCATCATATCATTGATTCATTACAAGTAGAGAGAAGAAGATTTTGAGAAGTTTTAAATGTGCAGAAACCCAATACAGAGTTCAAATTTTACAAGTATAGAGAAGATGTCTGTCCTAACACATTCCAATTTTTCTTAAAACAATTATCCATTATCATCATTCATCATCATCTATATCCATTCTAATGTCATCATATCATTACAAGTAGAGAGAAGAATATTTTGAGAAGGTTTAAATGTCTCTGTCATGCTTGAAGCTAAATCTACGTCCACATACAATTCATCATAATCCATATCTATGATTCTATTCTAATGTCATCATCCACATCTAATGCAATCATCATTACAAGTAGAGAGAAGATTTTGAGAAGGTTTAAATTTGAAGAAACCTGATACAGAGTTTGAATTTTACAAGTAGAGAGAAGAAGATTTAACTCTATTAGTATTAAGATGTCTCTGTCATACCACATTCCATATTTTCTTAAAACAAATAATTAACCATTATCATAATGCCATCACATTCAAATGAAACATAAACACCATATACAATCTAGAAATTCTATATATAATATATAACAAGATATAAAATTCCAGATTATAAAGTATTTCAAATTTTCAAATGCCATCACATTCAAGTTTCAAATTTCAAATCTAGATAATAAAGTATTTCAAATTTTCAAATTCCATGACCATCACACTCAAGTTTCAAATTTTCAAATCTAGATTATAAAGTATTTCAAATTTTCAAATTTAAAGTTTCAATTTTTCAACCCTCAATCATGAAATTTTTCAACCCTCAATTTTTTGTACCCCTTTCCCCAATGGCTTCCACTCCTGTACTCCTTTCCTCAATGGCTTCCCCTCATGTACCCCTTTCCCCAATGGCTTGAATAATCCCAGAACTAATCAGATCTTCCACAACACTGTCTAGATTCTTTACGATTCTTTGTTCTTCCTTTGTCACATCTCCATGGGATAGCAAACTGGGATCTGTAGCTGCCTTAGTTTTGAATAAAATTTCAGGGTCGAAGCCATTCTCTTTAATTATCCACTTTAGTGTATTGTTTTGTTTGTTAACTAAAACAATATTTTCTTTCATCTTCATTGTTGCGGATAAACTGTTCTTCATGGTTTCCAAGTGAACTTGGAACACCTTTGCTTGACTCTTCAAATTTTCATATTTCAACTGCACAAAAAAAGTGATCTCAATTAAACATATTACTAAAATAAGAAAATTTCAAATTAACAAAAAATATTGTTTCAAAGTGATAATACTTACGACCGCTCTATCTCTCTCGGCATTTGCAATTGCCACCAGATCCTTGTCCTTAGACCATTTGTTAAAATATGCATGGGCTTCAACACTAATATTTTCCAATTTGTTTAATGCTTTATCTAAAATATCATCTTTATAATTTTTGTTATACGTGACAGTCCCACTTCTTACTTGGGTAAGTAAGGAATCCATCTTCGTAGGTTGATTCTGGACTGCAGCATATAAACTGTCCCTTTGCCAATAATTTTCAAAATGACTTATTATCTCATTGATTAGTAATTTTTCCCTTCTCTCCCATTCTATGAGCTGACTGATATGAGGTACAATAAACTCTTGGACATGGGATTGAAAATCATAACCAATCAAGTTCTCTAAAGGAAATGGTAGCAATTATTCACCATCTGTATCTGAAGAAGATGATGTCGCTGGAGAGGTATGGGGGCTTTCGGGTTGATCATCGACTGCTACCTCTTTTTTCCTTTGGGTGGCCTGATCCTATTTGCATAAAATAAATCAATATTCAAATAAATAAATCAAAAGTGAAATGTAATGAAAGTTGAATAAATTACATTGAAATAGAAGTATACCTGCTGGCCTTGAATCATCTCACGTGTATTGAAAAATCATGTTGGGTCATTGCTATCAATGCCCAAGTAATCTTCATCTAAATTTATATTATTTAAAATTGATACACCTGTTGCGCTGGGCAAGCCACCGAGAGAGAGGGTTGGAATTCGAAAATGAAGGAGGCAATGTTTAGTGTCCCACTAGGGGCCAGAGGAATTGGCATGTGTTTACCAATGTTCTTTTTTCCTGAACCTCTGGTTGGCATTTTGAATCGTATTGGTGGAGGAGGTGGTGGTGCCATTGTTTGTACAGAAGGCGAAGGACTGCAATGTACTGAAAAGTGCAAAAACTATTAAACTATGAAAAAACTAAACTATGAAAAACTATTCAAAACTTGTAGTAAAGCAATAAAATCATACCTTGTTGTTGAGGGGTAACCTGTCGTGGTGCTTGAGGTGGTCATGTTGGAGTAGTAATTGGTTGTGTTTGAGCTATGTGTGGCTGGGATTGTCTGAGCAGGGTGTTGAGAAGAGACAATTGCATGCGACTGAACTGAGTGAGTTGGCAAAGATGGTTGACTTTGAGAAGCACGTGTATTGTCCAAAGTCCCTGCAATGTCAGCAACAGTCGATTGTATGTCAATTCAATATGGTAAATGGTAAATTGAAAATAGAAAATGGGAATTTGTAAATAGTAAATGTTAGGGTATTACGTCTCTGGTTTAACTAATGCAAATGCTTGGAGGTTCGGAGATGAGTGAACTTCCATTTCAGATTGCGAATCTGTCGACGCCTCAACGTGTTGTTGGCCTCTTCCTCTTGATGCCACTTTTTTTTGTGCGGAAGGGCCTCCAAAAATATTCTCTGCAAATGGTCAATATTTAATCAGATTCCAGATGAACATAATGTTAGTCTAATGTCAAAATATAAACTTTATACCTGTTGTTCTTGAAATGGAATTGACAAATTCTTCATTGTCTCATCCATGCAAGTAGGAATTGGTTTGTCTTTTAAATTAAAAAGAGCCTCGTAATAAAGGCCAAGGAGATAGTTTGTGGAGTGAATGACTGGTTTTTCCGAAAAGTGCGATGCATTTGTAATGTCAGTTTTTTATTTTATTGGATAAAAAGGTGCACCAATCAAATTTTAGCTTTCTGATAGTTGCAAGAATGTATGCAATAGCCCAGTTTGGTATATCCATTTTCTGACCCTGCAAAACAATTCTGGATTTGAAAGAAAGAAATCATAGCAGCAAGAAAGTGGTGTGCAATTCCTTGTGTATCCACACCACATCTTGATTTATTGACATGAGCTGCAAATGCCAAAAATTCATTGGAATTAATATCGATTTGAATTGTATCAAAATAAAAAACTGAAAAATATCAAATGAAAATTGAAAACAGATTACACGTACAATCAACATGGAAACCAAAAGTAGATTTGAGGTACTTCTTATCATTTTCAACGAGGGTTGTTTTCATTGTAACAATGGGGGAATTTTTATATGGAAGGCCTGTCAACCGATGGATATCAGCTAGATCGACACCGAATTGAAACATACGACCATCATCCACAGTAACAGTAAATAGACCATCCTCTGTATTGTACAAGGAGAGAAGGTAATTCATAATGTCATGATCAATTTCAAACTGGGGCATCTTAACAAGCCCATCAAAATCACATGCATCCAGCAAATCCTTGTATTCTGTATTCATTTGCAAAACTTTCTGAATGTGGGGGCACAACAAGTTCCTGTAGAGTATCTTGCCCTTGGATAGGGCTTGTGGGTTGACTGGATTTTCTGATTGATCTTGGTCTTGAGCTTGGGTTGCACTTGTAGTTTCCATTGTACTTGAGCTTGATTGTACCTGAGCTTGATTCCTGTAAACATGAAAATTTGGGAGCTGGGAAGTGTAAACGTGAAAATGAGTGGTGAGAGGGTATTTATAGGACAAAATTAGGGTTTCCAAGCCTTGGATGTGTGACAACAAGGCTTGTTGATGTGCAACAAGCTTTGTTATCACGTGCCAAAAAGCTTGTGACATGATGACAAGCCTTGTTGTCGCATGTCAACAAGCTTTGTTGACATGTGACAACAAGCCTTGTTGTCACGTGTCAAAAAGCTTTGCTGATGCGTGACAATCAAGGCCTTGTGTTGCATGACAACAAGCCTTGTTGTCACATCATCAAAGCTTGTTGATGTGTGCACAACAAGGCTTGCTATCGTGTGTCAACAAAAACTTGTTGACACGTGACAACAAAGCTTGTTGTCATGCAACAAAGCTTGTCACATGACAACAAGGTCTTGTTGTCACACATCAACAAGGCTTTTGTTGCACATGAACAAAGCTTGTTGATGCGTGATAGCAAGGCTTGTTGACATGCAACAATAATAGCTTGTTGACGATGTCAACAAGGCTTATTGTCACATGACAACAAGGCTTGATGTCGTGCATCAACAAGCTTTGCTGACGTGTGACATCAAGCCTTATGTCATGTGACAACTATACATCAATGTCTGCAATTTTTTCCCTTGGTACAGTCACTCTCACTCAAATAATAGTAGGTGAAAATTCAGTTCTCAAAAATTGGAAAATTCACCTTTACGTGAAAGTGGTTCTAGGTATATTCGTCAGGGATTTTCCACCTCCATTTTACCAGAGGCTTCTTAAAATGAACCCTGGAAGAGGCAAGGATGATATTTTCAGTCTAACCAAAATCAACCCTATACCAAAAAATCACAATGGGTCCTAAATCAATGGAATGCACCATGGCCATACCCCCAACCTTGGGTTCAACAAGCTCCACAAGAGTGGGGCCCACAGTGGAATTTCTCACCAAATTATTATCAACAACCTTAGGTTCCACATTTGAACAGTACACCATACCAGTAATTTAATCCTCAATACTAACAGCAGTGGAATGCACCTCAAGGGTTTGGACAACAATATTATAATAAGAGAAGATCTCAAGGTCAACAAACCCTTTTGACTGGACCCACTAATGCTTCCCAACAAGATAAACCTGCCTAACCACAAATACCTGCACAAATTCTAAAAAATCCCAAAAATGTGAGTTAAGGAAACCCAACAGATATTGTGGAATTAGACAAAAATCCCACAGTGAATTTTCTAGATTGTAAGAATATCCTACTATGTTTAGGGAAGGTTAATTCAAAACCTTGCTCTCCTGTGATAGAAGAAATTCCTGAAGGAATAGAAAAAATAAAAGAAACATAGCCTAGTTCTGTGGAAGAAACTTCTCCATCCATAAATGAATTTCCCTTTCCATCTAGACTCTCTAAGAAACCAAGTACTGCAGCCACTGAAAACCCAGAGTTAGAATTAATTCAAGGATTGAGGAAGTTGAGTATTGGCATTCCCTTACTGTAGGCTCTTAAGGAAATCCCTGAGCTAAATAAAACAATTAAAGAGCTTTGTTTCAAGCCTCCAAGAAGAAGGAATAACCAACCTAAAACTATCCACATTAATGGGAAAATTGCTATTATTTTGGAAGGAAATAAACCCCCTCCTAAATATGGAGACCCTAGAAGCACTATTGTAATAGTCTGCATAGGAGATGTCCATATTCCTAACGTTTTGATTGATCCAAGATCTGCCATCAATGTTATGTCCCGCAATCACTGCTTGAACCTCAGTCCACATCTATAGTTTTGCAAATGGATGACCAATTTATGAACAAACCAAAGGGAATTATAGAATATGTTGAACTATTACTATCAAATCCTCAGACTATATGGTAGATTTCATGATAATAAAAAAAAAGAACAAAAAAATTGGATACCCTATAATCCTAGGACGGCCTTGGTTAGCCACATCTTTTGCCCTTATTGATTACATGATAGGGAATATGGTGATCACTAATGGTCAAGAGTCAAATAAATTATCATTATACCCTGTTGCCAAACCATTTACTACAGATAATAAATAATGGCCTAAATATGATTCAGATGATATCATCTCTTCTCTAGCTATGGTTGTAATTCAAGAACACTCAAATCAAATCCAATATGAAGAGCATGAGCCTTGTGCTGGACATAGTATAAGTCATATGCCTGAGTCCTGTGCTAGATTCAATTTGAGTCCTGCACCACAACTAACCGAAACAAGAGATGATTATATAGATGAAAATAACCAACCCATCATCTGCCCCTTTGTATGAAGTATAGATCTAACAGAGAATTTTTTTCAAAAAATTATTTATGTTCACAAGTTACTACCACACATGTGTCCATAAAACACATTATTAAGAGATTACCCTATTGTAGATTCTATTCATCTAGTTGCCAAATAATTACCTACTCTCCCAGGAAAGACATTGACAATTAATAATTTGCTGACTGATCAAGAGGAAAATACCCTATTTAAAGTCTTATGCTCTCATCCTCAAGATTTTTCTTGGGAATATAGTGACATGAAGGGAATTCATCTCAGTATGTGTACACATCACTTCTATACCATTTATTCTAGACCAGTCAGGCAACCTCAAAGAAGGATAAACCCCGCTCTAAGAGATATTGTGAAAATAGAAATTGAGAAATTTTTAAATGTAGTATTTATTTATCCAATATTTGACAGTCAATGTGTTTCTCCATTAGTCATGGTGCTTAAAAAGAATGGAAAGTGGAGAGTTTGTGTGGACTATAGGGAATTGAATAAGACAATTCATAGGGATTATTTTCTATTACCTTTTATTTATCAGGTCTTAGACAATCTGTCTGGAAAAAGGTACTTCTCATTCCTTTAAGGGTTCAATGGATACAACCAAATAACAGTGGCCCAAAAAGATCAAGACAAAAAAAAATTCACCTGTCCTTGGGGTACATTTTCTTACAAAGTACTACCTTTTGGTTTATGTAATACTCCTTCCACTTTTCAAAGAGCCATGCTGGCAATTTTTTCTGATCTCACCCATGATTGTGTAGAAATTTACATGGATGATTTCACCATTTATGGGGCAAAATTCCAAGAGGTAGTCAACAATATGGATAAATTTATTTCTCGACGTGAAAAACATTAATTATCCCTGAATCACAAAAAATGTTTGTTTATGATGGAACAAGGCATAGTTTTAGGCCATCATGTCTCAGTTGAGGGAATTAATGTAGATCCAAAAAAAAATGATATCATGGTAAAATTCCCATCTCCCACCAACCAAACAAAGGTAAGAATCTTTCTTGGTCATGTTGGTTACTATTGAAGGTTTATTTAAAATTTTAGCAGAATTGCTTCTTAATTATTTTCTCTCCTAACTAAAGATTTTGATTTTTAATGGACATAGGCATGTCAACAAGATTTTGATGTTGTCAAAGACAAGCTAACAAGCACACCAGTGTTGAGAGGCCCAAATTGGAAGCTTCCCTTCCATATACAAAAAAAATCCTCTAATGAAGTAGTAGGTGTTGTCCTTGGGAAACAAGAGGAAGGAGAGCCTATGTATGTAATTTACTACATTAGTAAAAACCTTTCCCCTGCTGAAAGGAACTACATGTAACAACTGAGAAATAATTTCTTGTATTGGTATATGTAATCAATTTTTTTTTACATTATATTACATGATATGAAGTGATTTTTCATACTGACCATTCTGTTATCAAATACCTAATGAATAAACCTTTGGTGCATGATAGGTTTTTAATGTGGTTATTACTACTACAAGAATTTAACATTAAAATTGTTGACAATCCAGGAAAATCCAATGTGGTAGCTGATTTCATTTCCAAACTTACCACTTCAAAAGAAGAAGAGCAGGTCAATGATTACTTTCCAGATGATCATGTGTTTTCATTTTCTACAACCTCTTCTTGGTATGCAGATATGAAAAATTACTTAGCTAAAAATAACTTTCCAAAAAAATTGACACAAAAGAAAAGAAAACAATTAATTAAACAGAGTGTGATGTATACTTGGTTGAATGGAATTATTTTCAAATGTGGACCTAATCATGTTTTGGTGTGTAGCTGAAAATGAAGTATTTGACATACTTAGAGCATGCCATGATGAACCATCAGGCATAAATTATTCAATTCAAATGACCATTCACAAATTTCTAGGAGTTGGTTACTATTGGCCTTCTTTGTTTAAGGATGTCCAAAAGTATGTATGGAGATGTGATCAATGTTGAAGGAGGGGGAAACCAACATTTACATCTAAAACTCCACTCCAATCCAAATTTTTCTTGGAACCATTTGAGAAGTGGGGGTTGGATTTCATTGGACCAATTGATCCTACCTCTCATGGAAAGGAATACATCCTATTTTTTACTGACTATGTTACTAAATGGGCTGAGGTGCAATCACTACCACATGCAAGATATGAGAAAGTTGTGGATTTATTATTTGAGTATATCTTCCAAAGGTTTGGAGAACCAAGATTAATTGTGTCATATCAAGGACCACAATTCATGTTAGGAGTAATCATTTCTTTTGTAGAAACATACCAGCTGAATCACAAGAAGTCATCCCCCTATCATCCATAGTCTAATGGCCATGTAGAAGTCACTAATAGAAAATTGGAGAACATACTAATGGAGATAGTGGATATCTCAAGGAAAATTTGGGTTCAAAAACTACCTGAAGTTGTATGGGCCTATAACACTACTTGGAAACAAAGCACATGGTTTACTCCCTATGAACTAGTTTATGGTAAGAATCCAATTCTACCTATAGAATTTGAGATTCGAACCTTAAGGACAACAACTGAAGTGGGCATTGAATTGACAAAATCACAAAAATCTAGAATTGTTCAATTAAATGAGTTGGATGAAATCAAACTTTAGGCTTTACATCATATTGAAATCATCCAACATTAGAGATAAATTTGGCATGATAAATAAATAAATCCAAGTAAATTTCAAGAAGGATACTGGGCTCTGCTATTTGATTCAAAGTACAAGAAATTTAAAGGGAAACTACAAATGAGATGGATGGGCCCATATCAGATTGCATAAGTATTTGACTATGGGTCTGTTCAATTGATTCCAATAGAAGGAGAGAAAAAGGTAATATTGGTTAATGGGCACAAAATGAGGTTGTACCATAAACCAACATCTAGAGAAGAGTTTTAAAAATAACTTCAAGAAGATTTAGATTAGAACTATGTGGAAAAAGTCTCTTTTTCCAACACAACTCATACTTGAGCTACCTTCTGATAAGAAAATACACACAAGACATGACTAAAAACTAGAAATGGTGGTCATATTCCTCTAAAGCATTGGGTGAAAACCAGAAATGACAGCCAGTGCTTCTAATAATAATAATAATAATAATAAATAAAACTCAGAGGACCGAAAACTAGAAATGGAGGTCATCTTCCTTGAATTTGACAAGAAATAAAGGAAGGACCACATGTGGATGGAGCATTAAACTAATATGGAAATGACAGTGAGGATGTGACACATTCATTTAACAAGGTATGCATAGTTAATTCGCTTCTTGAATATAGAAAAGGTTTTAATTATGAGTCGTTAATTATTAAGCATCGTGCAAATTGATTGTCCATTAAATTACCAATCACGCTGCATGCTTCACAAATCCCAACCAAATCCATAATTAACTACCTCCATAATCCTCACACACACCCAATCAATTCCATCATCACCTTGGGATTCCATAATATCTTTCCCAATTCAGTTATATTCATTACAAACCATTTCTACTCCATTATTACTTTCTCAATTAGACCTTCTCACTCCTGCACCACCAGTCTCTCTTACACTTACCCACAACCTTGCAAAATTTGCATTGATAGTCTTTTCCCCCTTTCTCCTCTTCCCATTTGTTCAAATTCATACATGGGGCCTCAATTGTGGCATGAACCAACAAGTTATGTGGAATGTTTAGCCGATGCAAATTTGGTCAAAATCTTTGAAAACGTAGTATTGCTAGAATTTTTGTTGTCTTATGAGGAATTCACAAGAAATATGGAGGAAGGACACTCTACAATTCAAGGTAAGAAAATTCCATTTACTCCAACTGACATCAGTTATCTTTCAGGCACACCTGATGAAGGGTCAGCAGCAAGTGATAAAACAATGTATGTTAAGGTAATTAAGATATTTTCAGTTGGAAAGAAGGAGAAACTACAATTGGTCATAGATAACAAGGGTAAAGCTAAAGGTGTCAAAAGAATAACCCATCTTGAACCTTGGGCAGAAGTGAACAAATGGTTGATTAAGTACTTTACATGCAAAGAGCAATATGAAATTGTGTTGGGACATGTACTAAGAATGTCAATCCATCTCCGACATGGTCAAAGTAAGTCCCAGTATAAGATCAATTTGCATCAATTTTTATATGATTCCATTTTTTCTACTACAGAAAAGTTTCAATGGGTGTCTCATATTGAAATTTCAATGGTTTAATTCATCTGATATTCAAACACCAATTTGTTAAGAAGAAACATGGAATGAATAAATGACTGAATTACAAAAATCAAAATGCCTTGAACCCTGAGGTAGTTGTGAATCAAGCACCATCTACCTCTACGAGACCTAAAAAGCATCTCAAAACTTCCAGGCCCACCTTCCCATGAGGAACAAGAAGTAGCCAAAATAATACAAACCATGGTCGATACCCCACCTGTATCTCCTCACAAATCATTATCCCCATCTATTCCTGATATAGAACAAGAAATTGAGCATTCCTGTTAAGGACAAAGGGAAGGCACCTATAGAAGAGGATGAACCTAGTTCTCCCCCTGATTCTAATACTATTATGCCCCAAGTCTTGTCTTTATCCAAAATCCATTTTGAGCTACAATTATCTCAAGAAAGAAACAACCATCTTCAGTTACTGCTTGAGGCCAAAGAAGCTCATTTCTCCTAGCAAGAAACTGCTAAAAATCAAGAGATTCAACAATTACAAAAAATTATAGCACAATATGAAGAGGAAACTCTTCATCTACAGAAATCCCTAGAGGAATGAGAGATGTAGATACAATCCATTCAAGCAAGAATAAAGGAATTTGACACATCTCTTTCACTTTTATAGGAAAATAGAGAAGAACAAGAGCTTGTGACCATGGAAGAGCATGCTACTCAAACTGATTTTATCTTTCCTTATATTTTTGTTTTAAAAGGAATGGTCAGGTGGATGGATGGATGCTACAAACTAAGGGAATTTTTTGAGGAGGATAAAAAATTGAAAGAAGAAAATAAATTGTTAAAATAAAAGTTTGTTACAATTAGTCGTCTTTAAGACCAGGTTCTTTCTTAGAGACCCCCTTCAAATTTTTATGCATTATTTATAAAAGAATATTTTTTCAAATGGTAAATATCTAGGGCTCATACCATGCAGGACATAGAGCTTGATGATGATAAAAAAATTGTAAGTGCATGTACAACAGGAAATGATGTTGAGAAGAATTTACTGTGTGAATTTTATGTTCACAAATTTCTTCTTCCTTAGCAAATTCAAATTCGAATTAATTTTTATGTGGGATAAGTTCGATTAAGGGCCTTCACCTATACTCTTCAGCACAAAGGTTAATGAAGGTATTAAAGGGAAACATTTGTGCAATCAAAATCTACAATACACCTCTTGATGAGATATGAATTACCTACCCCAATTCGGTTCTTTAATAGGTTTTTGTCAAAGGTATATTGTTTACATCTAGTAGACAGATACAAAGATATTCTTAAAACTTATGTCATAAATTTCAGACAATAGATAATTCCAAAATTCAATGTCAACTTCCTCACTTGTCAGGTCCGATATCAGCTTCTTGTAGAGCTATATAAGAAAAAGGAGGTTATTTCACCAACAAACCACTTATGGTCCTTAAAACGAGCCAAAGACATCTGCAAGATTATTTTGGAGCTCAAGGAATAATGGATTAGTATGTGATACAGGCCCCCACCGATCATTGCACCAGTACCGAGATGGAATTCAATTGATGATCAACATGAGGGTAGTTACAAGACTTACAGAGATAATGTTATTGAGTTCTTTGGATACTATAACACCACATTGGATGAAACTTGCCGAATGTTTTCCAATGAATATAAATGTTCAAGGATTGTAGAACAATTGAACAATAGGTAGTCAAAGGACATGCTAAACCTTTAGTCTGGGGGAGTGATGAACCCCTTCTTGTTATGTTTAAACCATGTTAAGCCTCATACCATTTTGATATCATATTGCATGATGTATAATGTTAATTTATTTTACTTAATACTTTACTATGTTTTCAAAGGAATTATTGTGCATATGTTTGTTATTTCTATCTTGTTAATTCTTCCTCAAAAATGGCTTAAATTGATCTTTTTATAAGCTTTAACAGTACCTTTGGAAAATTATATGTTGAGTTATCACAGGAGTAGAATGGCAATAGTGCAGGACTCAATTCATGCACCGGTGCAGGACTCAATTAACATGTCGGTGCAAGACTTGCCTCTACATTAATAGAGGACTCACAGTAAAAAAATGAGCTCATCCAAATCATCAACTCATAATTCCTCAAAACAAGGGATACACACAAGCATATAGATAAATTAAACTACTGGTAATACAACTGAAAACACCATGTCATGACCAGGAAATGCGTGCCATTGAATCAACCTATATTTAGACTGATTTTGAGGTCTAGTTACTCCAGTCACTGGGATACGGGATGCAACCAACACCTAGATATTTACTAACACTGCAATTCCCTTCAATCAATCAAAGATATGAATAATATTCCAGCACTGATTGAATCCCTCAAAGGATTCAATCACGGACCTCCTCTACATTTTTCACGATTGATTCAAATCCAAATACTTCAAGAACTACTCCTTCCATAAATGTAATCCTTAAAATAGATAGTCATTGTTTCAGTCAACACCCAGTTCAGTAGATGTTAGTCATTATGAATAAGTAGTTCTATCCTAAAGAGACTAGAATTTCTCTTTTATAAAAGAGATAATGTACTTAGATTTATCGGTTGGTTCAATTATTTGTTTCATTGTACAAGCATACTTTTTTCAATTGAATAAAGATTGCAGATTCAAGGGAAATTTATGTTGTGTGAATTTCAGTACTTAACCTTATCAAAGTGAAGGAACAAGGGCCACTCCTACCCAACAAAAAGGGAGATTTACATTTATTTCCTTTCTGTATTCTTGGATGCATTTACTGTTTCAACATTAGTTCTATTATTTTGATTCATTTACTTTCCATAGTTAATTATGTTAAGAACCTTTCAATTCCATTTTTGATCATATTTTTTCCTTTCAAGCATTTCATTTTGTAATCATGATTAGTTTATTATTTTCTTAGTTTTACTATTAAAGTATTTGCTGAGACATAGTTTCTATTATTTCCTTTGTTGCAAATAGCCATTTACACCACCCTAGATTGACAGAATAATATGATTAAAGTACGATTATCAACAACACTCGTCACTTACTCTAGCAAAGCCATAGCTTTCTGTTCTCATGATCTCTTCTAATCTCCATCCCAAGTATGTGTTTTGTTGCACCAAGATATCTCATTTCAAATTTTACAGAGAGCTAAGATTTCAATTCTACAATCAAACCTTTTCCTTTCCCAATAAACAACATGTCATCAACATATACAGAAATTACCAGGAAACAATCACCATCAAATTTAAAATATACACAATGATCAGATTTAGACCACACAAATCCCAAACTCAACACATATGCACCAAACGTCTGGTACCACATCCTAGGAATTTGTGTAAGGCCATATTAACTTATAAACCTACTTGATTTTACCTTTCACCACATAGTGCTTTGGTCGTGTCATATAGATTTCTTCCTCTAAATCACCATGAAGGAAAGTAATTTTGACATCCATTTGCTCAACCTCTAGGTCATAAGCTATTGCAATAGATAACAAAAACCGAATGAATTTCATTTTAGCGACATGAGAAAATATCTCACTGTAATCAATACCCTCAACTTGAGAGTAACCCTTTGCAACCAACCATGCCTTATAATTTTCAACATTTCCATCTGAACCAATCTTTATCTAAAACACCCATTTATATCCAATAGGTTTCCGAAATGGTACAAATTCCCATGTATCATTATTTTTAATAAATCTAGCACCATCTCTTCATCTATGGCCATTTTCCAGGACTTTGCATCCTTCATACCCAAAGCCTCTTGTACAGATCTTGATTCATCAATGTTAGTACTCAAAGCAAATTTACACTTACAATCATCAAGTGAATACCCATACCTTTCAAGTGGTTTCCTTTTCCTTGTACACCTTCTAATAGGTTGAGGTGGAGATTCTTTCGCTTCTTCCTCCTCTTATTCCTCTTCTAAAGATTCATAGCTTGATGAGCTCTCCTTAACTTATTGTCTATTTTGAGGTCTCGATTCAACTTTCTCAGGTGTATAAGGAGGTTAAATCACATCCTTTTTATGTTTAATTTATTTATGTTGTTCTGGCTAAAAATTAATAGGGGAAGATTTAGCCTCTCTAAAAATAACACTTTTGGAATGATTTACCTTTTTTATAAGAGGGTCCCAAAGCTTGTATCATTTCACACCATAGTTTTAGCCGATGAAGATACATTTAACAACCTTAGAATCCATCTTTGTTTTCTTCTCCTTAGGCACATGTGCATATGCCTCACAACCAAAAAATTTCAAATGTATAAGTGAAGGATTTTTCCCTGACCACGCGTCCATTGGCGTTTTATCAACAAGCATTGATGTAGGAGATCTATTTATCAAATAACAAGTAGTGGTAATAACTTCAGCCCAAATTTTTTTTTCTAGGCCAGCTCCACTCAACATGCTTCTAGCCTTCACCATCAACATTTAATTAATTCTTTTTGTAACTCCATTATACTGCGGAGAATACATAGTTGAATTTTTTCTTTCCATCTCGTAATATGTAAAAAAATCTGTCAAATTTTGTAGAACAGTACTCACCGCCATTGTCAGGTCCTCAAACATTTAATTTTCTTTCTATTCTGATTTTCAACCATAGCCTTAAACTCCTTAAAATGACTAAAAAAATTCAGATTTACTCTTTCAAAAATATACCCATGTTCTTCTGCTAAAATCATCAATGAAAGTAACATAATAAAATGATTTAGCAATAGAAGCAATATTAACAAGACCAAATACATCTGAATAGATCAGATCCAAGATACATGAAGACTTATGAGTAGATGAGTAAAACTGAACATGGTTCTGTTTTCCATAAATACAATGCTCACAGAAATAAAACTCCAGATTGTAATTATTCAACCCCTCAATGAGGTTCTTATTTTTCATGGATTTTAAACCCTTCTCTCCAATGTGACCAAGCCTTTGGTGCCATAACATGGTCTTCTTTGCAAGAAATTTTGCTTTGGTAGATAGAGCACCCTTGGGTACCCAAAAACCATGACCATCCATAGAAGAGGAAACCCTCTCCTTTTTTAGTGAAGTATTTTCAGGCTTAGTTTTATCAAAATTTCTATTGCACTCAATCGTGCATGTATCAAGTGTGTACAATGTACCCATTATTCTTCCTTTTGCTATCACCATAACACCTCTCACCATTTTCATACCTGCTTCAGAAAACTGTACATGCACACCCACATCTATTAGCTTGCTGACAGATAATAAATTTCTTACTAGTCTTGGGATATGCAAGACACCATCAAATATTCTAACTCTACCATCATAAAATTTCACATGAATAGTACCACAACCAATAATGTCAAGGAAATAATTATCACTCAAATACACCTTACTACCATAATAGTTTTCATACTTACTAAACTATTTTTTGTTAGGAATCATGTGGACAGATGTACCTGAGTCTATCAACCATGCATTATCACTTACACAAGTGGCCAAAGTTGCAATAAAGGCATCTCCATCTTCCTTTTTCAGGACACAGAATCATAATCTTGATTCTTTTTCTTCTTTTTCTTTTCTTCTTGCATTCCTTTCGGGAGTGTCCAAATTTTCCACAGATATCAGCATATCACTTTGGACTTACCAGGAGATTTTTTATCTCCCCTTATTCTTGGAATGGTCACACTTCTTCTCATCTTTTCCTTGTTTTTTTGTTATTCCTTGAATACTCAAATCCTATTTGGCATTTAGAGGGACCTTCCTTCTCATTTATTCGGAGAGTAGAGAACCAACATTATCTTCCATCTTCAGTGTGACTGAAGTGCTCCCAATGGCCATGAATAGGCTGTCTCATGAGTCTAGAAATGAACACAACAATTTTTTGGCACCTTTCTTCTTCGTCCATCTTAACCCCAACCAAGGCCAATTGGGTCACCAATTTATTGAATGTTTCTAAATGCTCAGATATTTGTCCACCTTCTTCCATTCTCAAGGAATACAGCTTCTTCCTCAAGAAAATCTTATTTACTAGAGATTTAGCTTAGTATATCTCACCCAACTTCTTTCAAAGCTTCTTCGAAGTGGATTCTTTGTGAACATTTATCAGGATTGAATTTGCAAGACATAGATTAATGAGACCTTTAGCCAGGGAAATTTTTAGTGGCGAATTTTTGTAATCTCACAAAAATCGAGGATTATGAAAATTTAAATTGGCGAATATTATGTTATTCATAGCCAAATTATTCATGCTGAAAAATATGACTGACATGTCCCTTATACTATTCATTTTGCCTAGATTTTACACATATATAAGATGTTATGAATATAATTCACCACCATTTCGAATCATTTCGTGTGCATATTCACCAAAGTAAACATAAACAACCTCTTAGTCATTCAACGCAGAGTCATCCAACCCTAAGCCATCCAACCCCTGAGCCATCCAACCCTTGGAACTCTTTGTACTACTTACCCTTGAAATTCACAAACAATATTTAATAATTATGTTTTTCATACAGCTCTTGAAACTCTTTGTACCATGTAAAAATTAACTATAGATAAAATTAATACTATATTTGTAACAATTTTATAGATTTATATGTAAATGTTTCAGAAATTCCTTCGAAAAATAATCAATTTAAAGATATTGATGATCCATTATATGTTGAGGAAAACATTATGTCCCTTCATGGCATAGAAGTACAATAAAATTCATCGAATTCTCATTATACAACAGCAGAGGAAGCTTCTACTCCAAGGTCTATTTCGAGAAAAAGGAGACATGAGAATAAAGATATTCTTGCTAAGATCCCAGATGTAGAATTTGAACCCTAAGAAAAAAGAAAGAAAATATGTCAAAAGAAAGAGGACAAACTGGACAATTGGAAGGAAATTCTAGTTCAAATGGGCTGTAAAAGATCCATTTATTAAACCTGTGTACACTGAAAATGGTAATGATGTTCTAACACAATGTCGATGCAAAAATATGTGGTTAGAAACAAGGGAAGGATCACACGATGCAGCTCAAACTGGACACAATTTAAAAGCATTGTGGGAAAATATACATTTCCCAAAAGCAAAAGGATGGAATCATAGTTAGAACATATAAATGGAAAGATGCCAAAGATTGTCTACATGTCAAATACACAGAAGAATATGAAAAAGGAACAAAAATGTATGAAATATGTGAATGAAAAAGGTGGGACCATAGTATCAAGATTGAGAAAATCTATGGAGGCAAAAGTGCATGCAAAAAGTATTCAGTTTGCTATTGTATTCCATATATTGAAAAGGGGAAGACTGATGTTAGATTTTAGAGAAAATAAATTTATGTATCAAGTTATTGGTCTACAGAACATTCCTCAATCTCATTGGTCAAATACCAGCTAGCTGGGAAATTGAAAATGTCTATCTCTAGTTGAAAAGGAGGATCTGAAACTGTGTGTTCAAAAGGCTAAGTATATTTCCCTTTCAATAGATGAGGTTACTGCAGTTGATAATACTTCATGGATTTGTATTCATGTTTATATATTTGCTAATGAAATAAGAACTCCAAACCTCTTAGAAATTCATAAAATGACTGAGAATTGTAATTCAGAAAATATTTATAAATTGGTGGTCTCAAATCTGAAGGATGTCGCCAGAATGGATGACTTTGCCATTGCAACAAAATTAGTTTGTGTCAGAACCGATTGTGCAGCTATAATGCAGGGAGCCAAAAATGGTCTCTGCGTTAGAATTCAAACAACTATTGCTCTGTATATGGTTGTTGTCCATTGTATGGCTCATAGAATAAATTTGGCTTACAAAATTGTGAGCACATTTGAAAATGTAGCTAGAGTGGAGGAATTGATATGTGAGTTTCATACTTATTATTCTAGCAGTCCAAAGGGATTTTTGGAATTTCAAAAATTTACAATTGGACTAACAGAGGGAAAAACGCTTCTCAAAGATGTAGATGCTATATGGATATCTATGTATGAACCTTAATGTAGAATATTTGATGAATATCCTTCATTGACAGGATTTATGTATAAATACCGTAGGGATGTAGATAAATCTAAAGATCTATTGTGTTGTCTAACAGACATAGAAACTTTAATCACACTCTGCGGTATTTTTCCCATATTGAGGGATCTTAATATCTTAAGGAAACATGCACAAGATCGTTCTTTCTACATAAAAAACGTCATAAGACTCAGAAGACGTGTGTTTTGGAGTCTCAAAAGTTTATATATTTCTGATGGGAGTTTTCAGGGCATGCTGCTTTTGAAAACTGGAATGTATTGACAGATTTGAAAAGTCCCAGGTGCTTCTTCAAATACAACATACACAATCATCTATTTTATTACAGCACATGGAAAGGAGATTCCACTTCATACTTTCCAAAAAAAGAGTTGATATGGTTGTCTCAGAAATAGAAGAAGTAAAAGTGACATGAAATTTTATATGATGTAGTTTTAATGGAAACCAGGAATAAGTTGAGAAAGATCTCTGAATCGTTAGCTAAAGAGATCCGGGAAAAATTCAAAAATGATAAAATTCTTGTAGCAATGGTATTTGTAAATCCACAGTTTTGGGAATTTGTCTAGGTGAAAACCTTATACATCTATCAGTCCTTTATTTGTCAAAAACATGAGTGTTCTAACTAACCATTTCTCTAAGACTGAAGAGATAAACAGAATTTTTGTAGAAGGTATTTTACAAATAAAAATACTTAGTTCCCAGTCAATGGATTTTGATAATACTATGATAAGACAAGTTCAACTTCTACAAAACCCACAGGATTATGGTGCCATCAAAAGGATTTGGAAGGATATTTGTTCCATTAATATTCTAAGTGAACACTTGAGTGAGTATATTAAGTTGTATAAACTCTGTAATACTATGATTTTGGGTTCTATGGAAGATGAGAGGGTTTTTCAGTGTGCTATCCTTTTTATAATCAAAATTTTGAAACAGATTGGATAGGAATCTAAAAATTTGTCTGAGGTTGTATGTATCATGTTACTCAGTGGAGTATTTCCCTTATGATAGAGCACTCACATTATGGAATTCACTAGCAGAAAGAAGAGGAGTTAGTAATATTCTTACTGACCCAGGGGATGAAGACACATCCACAGATCATGCTACAGTTGATTTCCAGAACACCAATGAAAGTGTTGATCCAAGACTGTTTCAATTCACATAGATTTCATTACAATAATTTAATGTAATAAATTATAACTATTGATTTATTTCATACAGAGATTGCAACTTTCAGTTAATGCAATATTAAATATTTGTTTTTTATATTTGGTTTTTAAACTAAAATAAGAAAATATCTATCTTTTATATCTGTTAATTGATTTATTTTACATCTGTAAGAAATCAGAAACGTAAATATTTTAAACAAACAAAATCAAGTAAATTTAAGCAACATTTACGTAAACAAAGAGACAGAAACATCATTTGTATTATGTAGAAATCAAATAACAATACATAGTTACAATTCCAATTCCCAACGTATTGTTGAAATGGTTCTCTCATGTGGCAGATTACTTTATGAAAAAAAGTACAAATTCATAAAGCATTGTCGGCCAATACAATTACAAAAAGGAGGTTGTCAATACATTTCAAAGCTTCCAGACAAGTTCTGCCATATAAGGACACATTATGAGGTCACCCTCTTTTTTGCCTATGATTCTGAAACATAGTTGTCCTTATGTCTGCCTCACAGAATAAAAACAAAAAAATTGGTTGGCCACTATCTTTTTATTCCTACACCAATGTCGTAATTGTGACAACACAACTGTCACATGGTGAAATTCACTAACATATTGTCAAAGCTTATGGACAATTTCTGTCATATAAGGACACATTACGAGGTCATCCTCATTTTTTCCTATGATTTTGAATCATAGTTGTCCTTATGTCTACCTCACAGAATAAAAATAAAAAAATTGGTTGGTCACTATCTTTTAATGCCTATGTTAGTGTTGGAATTGTGACAACACCCCTGTCACATGGTGAACTTCACTAACAGATTGAATTTCTTATGTAGTAGGAGAAGCTTTATATTTTTGCTTACATTAGAGGTGGATGAATCTGTTGTGTCTGTAAAGAGCTATCTGCTATAACTCCTTATGTCTACAAATCTTGTGCAGCAGTATTGATATTTTCAAGAATATTCAGTTCCTCCCTCGCTACATCTCCTGTTGTCAAAAGTGTTGCATTTGTGCCTGTCTTTTCTTTCAGTAAAACTTCTAGATCCATCTTATGCTCTTTGATTATTCTTCTCAATGTATTATTTTTTTATTTATTACTTTGAGTTTTTTCTTCAACCGTACAAACAAATTCAGGATTTGCTGGCATTCCTTAAATGTGCTTCAAAAAACAGCTGCTTCTTTCTTTAAATTTTCATATTTTTCCTGCAAAACAAAAATATCAAAATTTAGTCTTTTAGATAAGTTAAACAAATATATTACAATGCCTATAATATTAGGATTTTGCATGTAAAACGTAAAGCCCACTTACCACAACTTTTTCTTTTTCAGCATTTGCTAGTAAAACATGTGTCTTGTCTTTTGCCCATTTGTTATAGTAAACATGTGCTTTAGCACTCAGATTCTCCAAATTGTTTAACATTATGTCTATAATTTCATCGTTGTAATTATTAGTATAGGAAATTGTCCCTGAATGAGCTTTATTTAGCAAAATGTCCTGCCTTTTTGGTTGGCTCTCTACAGTAGTGAACAATGAATGCCTTTGAGCGTGATTATGGTATCTTGTATTTATTTATTTTATCAAAAAAATTATCTCCTCTCCCAAGACCGCACCAAATCCACATCAAACATTACAACCTCTTGAATTGTTGCCCCCATACTATCTGATATCAGATTTTCTAATAGAAAATGTGTCTTTTCATCATCTATTTGTGGAGCATTTGATGGAGGAGGAGGAGAGTCACTATCCTGTACATCATGCACATTTTGTTGTTGTTGTGGTTGAGGTGGAATAGATTGAATCATATCATAAGTTTCAAAATAGTTTCCCTTTTTAGCATCACCAGTATCAAAGCCCAAATACTCCTTGTCAAGGGTGATGTTGTTGAAAATCTGTGAGGTTGTTACACTTAAAACACCTCCTAGTGAGAGTCTAGGATATTTTGTTGTTGTAGGATGAACTGTTTCAACTGATTCTCCAGGAAACCTTATATTCTTACCTGCAGATCTTATTTTTGTTTGGACTAAACATGTTGGCAGTATTGGTGGACTCCTTGCAAGTGGAATGTGCTCAGAAGATATATTACCTGCAAGATGCAAACAACAAATTGTTAGAAGCCATTATACGGTTAGGCCTTGTAAATTCTAAAAAGTAGTAACATAATAAAACACACTAAATATTAAATATTACAATTTACCTTACATGTTTGGAGGCACAAGTGTAACATTTTGATATTGTGTGTCAGAATGATTTTGATCATCATCACCCATTTCAGTAGTTTCTGAATATAATCAATGTAAAAAAGAACATTAGAAATATTAAAATACAATACTACCTACATAATCTATATTAGGTGTTTGAATTAGTTAATTATATCAATAGAAAACTTCATACATGTAGTTAAATGTGATGGTAGATGTGATGCACATAGCAACCCCCTAGGTTGCTTTTGATGATGAGATCTTATTGGTGTTGTTTCTGCTAAATCCATGTCAGAATCAACAAAGAGCTCTGCAGGGGATTTTCCTCGAGAAATTTCCTCCTTATGAGTTTTTGCAACAATAAGTATTCTCTGCAATAGAAAATATTACAATTATTATTTTATTGAAAAATATTGAATTTGAAATTGTTATAAAAAGAAAATTGTAAAAGTAACATTTTCCAGTTGTTCTTCAAGAGTTGGACCAATCATTTTATCATTGATTGTAGTTGGAATTTTAGCTTTCTGAAATTCGTAGAATGCTTCCTGATAGAAAGAAATAATAAAATTGCAACAAGAGAATATAGTCTTGGATTTGTCAAATTGATTGGCATTACGAGCATGAGAGACATCTATTTTTATTCGATTGGACAAATATGTGCACCAATCGAATTGTTGACCTGCTAGTGTCTGTAATAAATGTTGAACTGCCTAATATGGAATGTCTACAAATCTTCCCTATAATACAATCCTAGCCTAAAAGAGTGAGGTAACTGTAAGAAAGAATTGGTTTGTAAAACCTTGAAGAAGTAGGCCTCGTGATAAACAATTAAGAGGATCTGCAATAACAGAAAAAATGTTAAGAGAAAAATAATTTCAAAATAATAAACTTACCATCAACCCAAACACTATAATGAGACTCCAAAAAAAATTTGTCTTCGTCCGTGAGGAAAGCCTTTGTAGTAATAGGCAACTTATTTTCGAATGGTAACCCAGTTAACCGATGTACATCTATGGGCTCAACTGTGAATGAAATTCGATGACGTCTCAGATGCACCAAGAGAACGGAAAATTTTCCATCATTCTCATTATAAGAGGTGAGAAGGTAATCAAGCACTGAAGTATTAGTATCAAATTGGGGCATGTCCAAAATCCCGGTAAATTTTGATTTTTCGAGCCAATCTTTTTGTGCATATTTTGCTTTCAGAAGGGCTACAATCTGTGGGCACATGAGGTTTTTGTATTGGAATTTGGGTGTAGGAGAAGATGTGTTGCTTTCCATTGTTGAAATTTGGAAGAACTTTGAAAATTGGAGAGCTCAGAGTATTAGAAATTTTTGAAGAAAAGTGAAGAAATGAACCTTGTAGGGGTATTTATACGGTTTTGAATGGGGCAAAGGACACCTGGTTGAAAATTATTGGCTTACCAAGGTAGCCACCCAACCCATAATTAATGAACCCATACAAAACTTATCTGTCCAACCCCTCAAGTGACCAACCCACCATCCAACCCTTTTTTGTCCAACTCCTTAACTATCCAACCCATCAACCATAAAAAAAAAACCCGCCCAAACCTTAGCCATCTAACCCCTCTATGTCCAATGCCTTTAACCATCCATCCCACCCATCCAACCCTGAGCCATCCAACTCCCAACCATCCTACCAACTCGTCCAACCCTTGGCCATCCAACCCTTGGCCATCCAACTCTTAGTCATCCAACCCCTAGACCAACCAACCATCCCATCCAACCCCATGCTCACCCAACCCAACCATCCAACCCTTACCCGTCTAACCCACCCATCAAACCCTTACCCGTCTAACCTCATACCCATCCAACCCTTTACCTTTCAATCCTTAGACATCCAACCTATCCGTCCAAACCACTTGTCTAACCCCTTACCTATCCAACCCACCCCGTCCAACCCTTCGCCATCCAATCAACCCGTCCAACCCCTTAACCGTCCAACAGACCCGTCCAACCCCATAGCCGTCTAAGCCTTATTTGCCCAACCCCTCACTTTTCAACCATCCAACCCACCCGACCAACCTTTCTGCCCAACCTACATACTAACCTTCCCGGCCTACTTTGTGAAACTAGGGAAAATTTCTCTCTATGAAATTGACTTTTCCACGAAACATTTTTTTAGATATTCGCCAACAATTTGAAAGTTGATTTTTTAGATTCGCCAAAATTTCTAAACTAGTTTTTCAAAGGGACCTTAAAATGAACCTTTCCTTTAGCTTTTCTATCCATTACATCATATTTTATAGCCAAAGTTAGATTCGTAGGCCTCTGGACATTTTCATCCATTGCATCCCATAGATCCCAATCAATCAAAACATATTCCATATTCAACTTGCACATTTAAAAATTTGTGCCAAAAAATTTCTCCACTTCAATCCTCCTAGATGTGCTCACCATTTGAAAAATATCTACAACAAGATCACAAAGTATCCTCTACACAAGCTCCCACTCAAACATTGATTAACACAAAAAACTCAACAACCCATAACTGAAACCAAAGGTGATCAAGTTTTGATACCACTTGTGAGGAAATTAGAGTAGCGAAATAACTTCCTATGCCAATATTGAGGAGAGATATTATGCAAAAAATGTAAAATTTAATCAAACAATTACAGAAATTATGACAACATATTCACAACAAGGAAATAAAAAATTATCACAAACACCAAATATTCGTGGGGAAAACCCTTTCGGATGAAAAACACCACACTCCGAAATCCCACTGAATGTATTTCAAATCCAACAACAAGATTACATACACTTGCAGAGCAAGTTTATTACAAGATTTTTACCAGTAAATAATTCTGGAAGAATTCAAGATGCATTCCAACATAACAGTACTTGCAAAACTCACCACAAAAACTATTCCTCAAACCTTCAAGTTATAGACCTCCAATTATACAAGAACCATATGTTGTTTACAAAACCATGTGCAAAACCTCTCATGAGGTGGATTGCATTAAAGGGCAAGATTGCGGTCTAAAATTAGGCTCTCACATTCACAATATTCTCCTTGATTTCTGACCCTCGACAATGTCATAAAAATTGTCATAATATCTCTAAAAATAACCCTTCCATGATATACTATCATATGGGCATATTTTGACAACTTGTTTTCAAAGCGCCGACAATGTGAAATAGTTGTAGGAAAATCTTAAATGAATAAATCAAATAACAAGGTTGAGACACCTAATTTCCAACAATACACATACACATACACATACACATACACATACACATACACATACACATACACGTACACGTACATGTACACATACACATACACATACACATACACGTGTGTGTACACACATATAAACTTTGATTAATTAACCAATGAATAAGGGAGAGTATGAAATGTGAATTATATTAATACCTATATGGAATAATATATTCATAAACCATGAGAAATGTTTCGAATCATAATAATATTAATATTGATAAATAAAACATACATCCAAGGTCAAATTTTACGGCAGTTCAGAATTTTTTTATGATTTTAGCTGTAAAATATTTGTAAATATTTGAAATAATCGTCACATTCGACTTGCAAATTTTAAGTATGACCGTCATTTTTTATATAGATATATAATTAAATTATACTAATATATACTATAGATAATTGAATCTATATATTTTATTAGCATTTTTTTTTTATTATTGGCAAATAGTTTTTTGAAAGGGATTATACCCTTGTGTACAAAAGAAGGCCTAGGAGCTAGAATAGGAATTAAAACCAGAAAAAGAAGGATCAGAATCCAAGTGTGACAATGAAGCCCAAAGTAGCCAAAAAATAGCTACCCCATCAAGATAAAACATCAAAAACTCGGCAAAAAAGTAGCGAAAAGACCGCAAGAAAACAGCAAAAAAACAAACAAGATCAGCTAAAGCATCTACAACTATTTCTTGGCAGCTTTGTCGATGCTGGCTTTGATGTTCTTCCAGGATTTGAACATTCCCAAATTTTTCATGTGGACAGCGTCAGTCTTATCCAGCTGATCAATGGTCCTTTTTCTTTCCTTATCAGTGCCCTAAAGCATTGCCAGAAATCCGCTAAGATTGGAGACACTTCGGACATGCTGCTCAATGAACTCCTCAATCGCACTAAAAATGGCCATATTGTAATCATGCCGAGTTTTGGCCTTCCCTAAACGGGAGTCTAAGGAGTTTAGATTCTTGTATATATCTTCAATCTAGTTGTTATCAATAATCACTTCCTCCTCCTTTCTCTTACCTTTCTGTTTTGCCAAGTTATTAACCTCATCCTTCAACAGCTTCATATCAGCTTCTAAGGCTTCCATCCTTTTTGTAGAGCTCTCCATATGCACATCCCGGGGACTAGCACTGCTAATATTCAGGAGGTCATGTGCAATTTCAATTTCATGAGGACCCTTCCCCACAATAGGAGTATCGAGGTTAAGCCTTCTAGAGGACCTGGTGACCGGTCTGGCCGAGGTGGAAGCGAAGGGGGGGCGGGGGCAGCAGTAGGGGGAATGGAAGATGAAGTCTGGAAGGCCGGCAGGGGGGTGACAGCAGTGGTGGCAGGGGCAGAGGGTGGAGAAATGGGGCTAGCAGCAGCATAACCCGGCAGAGGGGGAACTTAGCTAGGGGAGGAAGGGAGACCAGGATACCGAAGAAGACAGAATTTATGCAGCAGCAAAATAAGCCCCTGGTGCAAAGGAACTGCCCGAGTATGCTTTTGAAACTCCAAAATGGAGCGCTCAAGAGAGTTCAACAAATAATGGGGGAAACAAACCATGCGATTCCTGCGGAAGTGGTTGAGAAAGATAAGGTGCTTAGCAGGTACGGTGACAAACCTCCCTTCCAAAGAAATGAATCGTATCATCATGCGAGTAACCTCATCATAAGGCGGAGGGATCGAGCTAACAAGAAAGCCTGCAGGAACATGGATCAGCTTCTCAGATCCCTCCACAAATCTCCTCTCTTCAACATCTCTGTTTACCCTCGTGGGCAAAGTAACGTTCCATGGAAGCACGCCAAGCTGAGTAGGTCTCTCTCCCAGTGAGAAGTGGCGGAGGCTGTAAGGCGATCCTACGGCACTCACGTCTAGAAATAGCACTCTCCATGATAAAAAAATGTAAGATGAAAGGTGCACAAAAGTAAGACGTCGGACTCGGCCGATAATGCGTCTACGTGTGTAGGCCCAAGAGTACAATCAACCCCCCCAGAATGCGGCACTTTATAAAATTAGTGTGGTTACAAAACTACTTATCCCATCACGTAAATGTGTAAAAAATCATGCAAATTTGACCAAGAAAGTGGAAAGAAACGAGTAGCGAGTCAAAAGTTATCGCATTAAAACAATTCCCGCAACTGATGGAAAAATTCACTAGACACTGCAAACACATTAAAAAAGTGCATGAAACGGGTGCAAAGGGTATTCGTGTGGGTACTCGTTGGAAATGGCATCAAATTTCAGCAGGGGTTTGTTTTGACTGCGAGGGGGGGTTAGCCTCCTTCCAACCCCGTACCTCGCCCTCCGTCTTCGACACTCGTAGGAGAGAGAACAATACAAGCCAAAACAACCTTATCAATAAAATTATTACATGACCAAATGAAATGTTTTGTTTTTTTAATCACCCTAAAACATTAAAAAATAAGGTGATAAGGAGTGTGTGTGGGCCCACGTTTGTCAAGTCATGGAGAGTCCACGTGCTAGGCTGTTTGGAGGGAAAACCGCCAAAAAGAGTTGTACAGGCTGCGTGCTGCAGACATGTGGGAGGCAGATGAGGGTGCTGACAGACACGTAGGGAGGTCACTAGAGGTGCCAAGAGCAGGTGGCAGGTCTGCACAAGCAGGAGGAACCGTTTGAAGACCCAAAACGCCCAAAAAAACACCCAAAAATGCCAAAAAAACGCCCAAAAAAACGTTTCAAGCAAATACTGAGCCGTTGAATATGGATGTTGCAGGTTGCAGGTTGCTGGAGATGTGTAAAACGGTCACTGGAGGTGCTGGGAGCAGGTGTTATAGGTCTGCATCAAGCTGGAGGATTCCGTTTGAAGACCCAAAACATGCCAAAAAATGCCCAAAAAACGCCCAAAAAACGGTTGAGCAAGGTCAAAAAACGTTTTTCCAATGGAAGAGGATGTTGGAGGAGCCGTTTGAAGGGAACAAGGCAGGTTTGCATCTAGTAACAACAAAAAAACGGTGAGCCAAGAACAACAATGCAGCCAAGAACATATTTAAATGGCGAACACCACAGCTGATTCCTTCAGTGAACACCACCACAGATCCAAACAGTGAGAAAACTTTCAACACAGGTGAACAAGCAATGAAGAAAGAGCCACTTCGACTATAAATCGAGCAACGTGTAGGCAAATGAGCTATCTACCAACGAGAGTATGGTGAGCTATTAGAATGGCTCTTCAACATAATAAACTTGTATTCCTCCTTAGACCTGAACATAACCTGTAACCAACAAGAAGTACACAGATAACCCAAAAATACAACCACTAGAATCTCGAAAATACCATAAACTCGAACAACAACCCAAACAAACCACGATCAAACCCGAACAGAAGTATAAACGTCCAAATCAATGCAAGAAGAGCACAACTGGAATATCCATTACGACACACGCTGAGAGAGGTCTATATATCACGCCAGAAGCCAGAAAACATGCACATACAATGCCGATGAGTGCACAGATCCACAAGATCCGCTCTGCATACCATGAAAGAGGGTTTGAAAACCCACAAGCAAGGATCACGAGGGACGACGTGCACATCAATGGTCGTTCGAACGACAGCGTGAAGAGATCTCGGGAGGAGCGAGCATCAACCGAATGTGCATGCAAAGATTCAACAAATGGGAAAAACCTGGTTAAGCCATAAAACTCTCCTCTATCTCATAGATGAAAAGACGTGTACATATAGGAGGTTCTAAGTAACCCCCAGTGCTGCAATCATGACAACTCGAGTAGAGAGGGGGAGTTATATTCCCAAATTAGAAGTGTAACTCCCAATGACGCATATGATGCACTGACGTGTAAGGGAATCTCATAATGACCCCTAAATGACACATGGACCCTATGATCTCACCTAAGTGAGATGACTCACCTAATGATGTGGAAAATACACACACCAACAGGAACATGGCATGACTTAGCTTATGTGTTTTGTTATATTTGGTTCATAATATTATGCATGGGATTTAGTTAGGAATACAAGCTTAGAAAATGATGCATGCCATATTGTTGAGTTGGTTGTGGTGTTTGGTGACCGTTGTATTAAAAACTATAAAACATTACTTATAATATATAAGCACATAGCAGGGAATAAGATTTTTGTTTACATTGGATGGCATGTAATTTGTTAGATAAAATAAAGAGTTGAATGTAAATTTATAAAGAAAAATGTTTTCAATGGACAACAATTAATTTGTTAAATAAGACGAAGAAATTAAAGAAATTTTGGAAAGGAAAATGTAGGCATTAAATATGTACATATCTCACACCTGTTCCATGACTCAAATTGTTCGTACACAAAAATAATGTACCATGTACTCTCTACTTTACCATCTGGATCTTAGATACATTAATCACATGACTACAATATACACTTAAATGGGCCGAAATAAAAAAGTGAGGAAAATATGACAAGTTTCACTTTCAAAACCCCAATCACATCATTCAAGTAATAGAACTAAAAAAAAACCTAAATATGTGGCATGATTATTTAAAGCTAAAATTAAATTCCATATAATAATTTTCCCTTAGCCATTATGTTTCTTTATGTTTATGGGATGATGATATATCCGTATGTGGACTTTTACTCAACATTATTAATGATAATTTAGTATAAACTACCTTCCATTACATAATCATCGTTGCCCTCATTAAAGCAATAATATTTAATGGTGAACTAATTTATAACAGATCAAACTTTCACCTCCTCCTTAAATGCATTGATTGACTGATCCATACAATTAATTTACAATAGTGATGTGTTGATCTCAAATCGAAAAAGAAAAGTCTAAAAGCATCTTCTAGAGCAAATATCAACGGCACTGACAGTTATCCAACATTTTCCAAACCAAACTAAATTATCCTATGACCAATTTAAAGATTCCAATCGACATATGAAAATTGAAAAGAAAATTGAAAAGAAAATTGAAAAGAAAATCATAAATAGATTTATTCGTGTCACATGTCTCATAAAATCAAGACTAAATACATTGAAATCAAAGTAAAGCGTTAGAAATGGAAAATAGATTAAAACATGATTATTTTACTTTGATTATAATTAAACTTAAAGTATGAAAAATATTTTAAAATCTTATTCAATTATTTGTTTTAGGATTGCCAAAATTACTTTATTTAATACTTTAACAACAGCATGAGAATAGGGGAGACTTCCTAACAAAAAAACATAATATATTCTCTTTGTTCGACTGAAAAATAATAAAACATAGTTTTTTAATCTACTCAAAACTTTTCTCCATTGAAAATGCAAAAAAATGGCATTTTTTTTTGTTTATACGTCGACACATTATAGGTGGTAAGGAGGCAATGTTGGAAGCTCATCTATAGCTGAAAAATTGTTTACAAGTTGGCAGAGAAGAAAAAACCAAACAGTTCGGGTATTCCATGGTAGGACTAAAATAGTCATGATAAACTGTGTAAAAAAACAAGGGTGAGAAAGGTGGTTTTTGTTTGCTAGTTTTTGAGGTTTTTGACGTAGAAGAATGGGATCACATTGTATTGTCAATGTCCCTCCAAAACAATTTGGACTGGATCTTAGTGTTTTTTGTGTTAGACAGAGCAACACCATTTTTAAACTAGCGACGACTTTGGTGTAAAGATGAATCCTTGAATAAAAAGTTGGAAAGAAAAAAGTAGGACTTAAATACAGGGAATTAAATACCTACATATCCCACAGGGCCGCACGTATTCCAAGGTTCAAATTGTTTCTACCCAAATAATATCTGATATGTTTGGTCTACATTATTGTCTCGATCTTGCTTACATTATTAATATGAGTGAAAAATTATGTTTAAAAGGGGAGAAAATGGAAAAATATGAAATATCCAATAAGTTCCAAGTTCTATACCCAACAGTAATGATAGATTTTGTTGAGTTGTGGAGCTCAATTACTTCGGATTAACATGCAATATGAAACTTGCTGGAAAACATAGTAACCAACATCGGTTATGGAGGGACCGGCATCAGTCACCTATGACCGACATTGGTCAGGCAAGGAGGAACCGACATCAGTTAGGGCTAACCAACATCAGTTACCTGTGCGGGAGTGTTTTATTTAACTCTCGGGAATTAGATCTATTTTTAGTATTAAAGAAGATCTATTGATTGTAATTGCATGGCTAAGTGCCCTAAGTTTGTATACACCTATATAAGCATGAAAGCTAGGGTTTAGAAGTAAGAATTAAGAAGAACTTGCAAAAGTTGATGATTATTGTGAGAATAATTGTGAGAGAGAATTCTTGGAGAAGAAGAAAAAGCTTGAGAGAAAGAAAGTACTGTACATCTGAGAGGTGTGGAAGATTGTAAATCTTCAATTGTATATCTTGTCAAAGCTTTGGATAATAGATTGGCTTGTTTCTTGGTGGATGTAGCCCACACTAGGTGAACCACATTAAATCTGGTGTTGATTTATATCTCTTGTTTTGTATAATTTCTTCTGGTAGAATATCCACTTTCATTGCATGTATGTTTAGATTTGATATATTATCTGTACAACCTTGTGCTAACCCCAACAACTGGTATCAGAGCTTTGTTTGAGGGTTTTGTGTGTTGACAGATTTACTCATAGAGGGTTTTCTGATTGAGTGGGAGCTACAACAATGGCAGAAGAAAAAAATACAAGGTAGAGAAGTTTGACAGCCAAAATTATCAATTATGGAAGATGCAGATTGAGGATTATCTGTATCAAAGAGATTTGTATTTACCGTTGGATGAGAAGTCTAGACCTACGAAGATGACTGATGAAGAATGGAAGATTCTTGATAGAAAGGCTTTGGGATCTATAAGATTGAGCCTGGCAACATCTGTGGCTTCCAATATTACAGAAGTGACTTCTACGGTAGGGTTAATGAAATCTCTTGCTAATTTATATGAAAAACCTAGTGCTTCAAATAAAGTTTATTTGATGAAGAAACTATTTAGTTCTAAGATGCATGAAGGTGGATCTGCATCTAGTCATTTGAATGATTTCAGATCTATTGTAAATAAGTTAAAATCAGTTGATATTACATTTGATGATGAAGTGAAAGAACTTTTATTCTTATGTTCTTTTCCTGATAGTTGGGATAACTTGGTAATGGTTGTTAGTAATACAACATCTGCTAATAATATTTTAAAGTTTGATGATGTGGTTAGTATAATCTTGAATGAAGAAATTCGTAGGAAAAGTACAGAGGAATCATCATCTGGGAATGCTTTGAATGTAGAAAGCAGGGGCAGGAAGAAGGAGAGATCCAAGAGTAAGAGTAATGGGAAATAAAAGTCAAGGGATAACATATCTAAATCCAAAGGTAAGGGAATTACCTGTTGGAAATGTGGAAAGAAAGGACATGTAAAGAAAGATTGTTGGTCAAAGGATAAAGAGAACCAACAACCAGACAAAGGTAAAGAAGAAAATCTTGCTGCAACAGAGGTAATGCAAGATGCTCTTATTATTTCTTTAGATAATAGAATTGAATCATGGGTTTTAGATTCAGGATCTTCTTTCCATGCAACCCCTAATAAGGGTTATTTCAGAAATTATGTCTAGGGAAATTTTGGACATGTTTATTTGGGTGATGATGAACCTTGCAGTATTACTGGTAAAGGGGAAGTTCATCTAAAATTGCAGAATGGAAATACATGGGTATTGAAAGATGTGAGGCATGTGCCAAGCCTCAAGAGGAATCTTATTTCTGTAGGGAAACTAGGTGAATTTGGTTGCATGGTTACTTTTACAGGAGACTCTTGGAAAGTCACCAAGGGTGCTTTTTTTGTGGTAAGAGGTAAGAAGGTAGGAATGTTATATTTATCTACCTGTGTTACTGATTCCTTTTCTGCATTATCTACTTCAGATTCAGATGCATGCATGTGGCATAATCGGTTGGGCCATATGAGTCAAAAAGGAATGCAAATCTTAAAGGCTAAGGGTAAGTTATCAGATTTGAAAGATTTAGATCTTGATTTCTGTGAGCATTGTGTCTTTGGAAAGTAAAAGAGAGTGAGATTTCTCAAATTTGGGGAAACTAAGAAGGAGCAAAAATTGGAGCTTGTACACTAAATGTGTGGGGACCAGCTCAGGTAGCTTCTCATGGAGGATCCCAGTATTATGTTACTTTCATTGATGATGCTACAAGAAAGGTATGGGTTTATTGTATTAAACATAAATATGATGTTTTTTAGAGACTTTTAAAAGATGGAAAGCCCTTGTTGAGAATGAATCAAATTCAAAGTTAAAGTGCCTTAGATCTGACAATGGTGGTGAATAATGTAGCAAGGCTTTCAATGATTATTGTTCAGTGAATGAGATACGTAGAGAAAGAATGGTTCTAAGAACACCACAGGAGAATGGTGTTACAAAAAGAATGAACAGGATAATCATGGAATGTGCTAGAAGTATGAGAATACATTCTAGATTGCCTTTGTAGTTTTGAGAAGAAGTAGTTGATACATCGATTTATTTGATTAATCCATGGGCCTTCAAGTTCACTAGATGGAGGAATACCAGAGGAATCTTGGACCGGAAAAGAGGTAGATATTTATTTTCTTAAAGTTTTTGGTTTAGAAGCTTTTGTGCATATTGATAAGGAAAATAGGAAAAATTTGGATGCAAAATCCAAGAGATGCACTTTCATTGGTTATGGATCTGGTGATTTCAGATTCCATTTTTGGGATTTAGAGAATTCTAAAATTATTAGGAGTCATGATATTGAATGGAATGAAAAGAGAATGTACATGGATCAAATTTTGGTACCCAAGGATGAACCGGTTGAGAAGTTTGTGAATGAAAATGAACTCTCAGATTTAAAAGTAATACCGACAGGGTTACACAGTAACCAGTGTCGGTTGACCCCTGACCGACATCGGTCAACAGAACTGATATCAGTTACAGAAGATCCAAACCAGACATCGGTTAGCTAAACTGATGTCAGTTACAGGTGATCAATGTCGGTCACTGACAGATTTGGATACAAATGTCCAGGAGGTCCAGAATGAGCCTCCGGTACCCCAAACTCCTGTGAGAAGGTCACAAAGGGTAAGTAAACCTCCAGAAATATTTACACCTCTATTTTATTTATTATTGACTGATAATGGTGAACCAGATATTTTTGAAGAAGCAATGTAGGATGAGACCCACGTCTAGTGGGAGCATGGGATGGATGAGGAGATGAACTCCTTGGAACAAAACTAGACTTGGGATTTGGTTAAGTTACCAGCAGGTAAGAGGACATTGTAGAACAAGTGGGTTTACAGGATCAAGGAAGAAGAGGGTGATAGAAAAGGTACAAGGCAAGGCTTGTAGTAAAGGGATTTGCACAGAAAGTAGGTATTGACTTTGGTGAAATATTTTCTCCTGTTGTAAAGATGACTTCTATTTGTACTGTATTGAGTTTAGTTGCAGTACATGATTTGCATTTAGAGAAATTAGATGTGAAGATGGATTTTCTTCATGGTGATTTGGATGAAGAGATTTATATGCAACAACCACTTGGGTATGAAGTCAAGGGTAAGGATAAATTAGTGTGCAGGTTGAAAAAGAGCCTATATGGGCTCAAGAAAGCTCCAAGGAAATGGTACATGAGGTTTGATAGTTTTATGCATGAGCATGGTTACTTGAGATGTGAATCTGACCATTGTGTTTATTTCAAGAATCTTGAAAATGGGAGCTATATTATTTTGTTACTGTATGTGGATGATATGCTTATTGTAGGATCTAGTATGTAGGACATTAGTGAGCTTAAGGGAAAGTTAGCTCACACATTTTCTATGAAGGATTTAGGAGCTGCAAAAAGAATCCTTGGCATGCAAATACACATAAACATGAAGAACAATAAATTGTATTTGTCTCTAGAGAATTATATCTACATGGTGTTAGAAAGGTTCAATATGTAGAATGTAAAACCTGTAGTACACCTATGGCTAGACACTTCAAATTGAGTCAAATATCAGTTTCCTTCATCACATGAGGAGGTCAAATACATGACACAAGTTCCATATGCTTCAATAGTTGGGATTCTCATGTATGTTATGGTTTGTACCAGACCATACATTGAATAGGTAGTGGGAGTTGTGAGTAGATATATGGCTAATCCAGGTAAAGAGCATTGGAAAGCAGTCCAATGGATACTCATGTATTTGAAAGGGATATCTAGCATGTAGTTATGCTATGGAGGTTCAAATATTTCATTATGTGGCTATGTTGATTCAGATATGGTTGGAGATATGGATGGTAGAAGGAGCACTACTAGATATATTTTCATAGTAGGTGGGACGAAAGTTAGATGGATTTCAAGATTGCAGAAGGTTGTAGCTTTTTCTACTATAGAGGTAGAGTATGTTGTAGCTACAGAGGCTAGCAAGGAGATGATATGGATGAGTAGGTTCATGAAAGAGTTGGGAAAGGAGCAAGATGATTACAAATTATTTAGTGACAGTCAGAGTGTAATTCATTTGACAAAGAACTTAGTGTTTCATTCAAGAACGAGACACATTCAATTGAGGTATCACTTCATACAGATAGGTATTGGAGGATGGGAAGTTGAATCTGGAAAAGATTCATACGAGTGATAACCCTTGCGGATATGCTAACGAAGATGTTAGCAAAGGAGAAGTTGGAGCTACACTCCACTTCTATTGGTCTTCAATTTTGAGACTTGAAGAGGAAGAAACAAAGATATGGAAGAATCCAAGAATGATGTTGTACAAGTATGGTGCGGTAATTAATCTCCAAGAGCTCAATTACTGTCTGAGTTAGCATGCAATATGAAACTTGCTGGAAAATACATTAACCTGACATCAGTTATGGAGGGACTGACATCGATCACCTATGACCGACATTGGTCAGGAAAGGAGGAACCAACATTGGTTAGGGCTAACCGGCGTCGGTTACCTGTGTGGGAGTGTTTTATTTAACTCTCAAGAATTAGATCTATTTTTAGTATTAAAGAAGATCTATTGATTGTAATTGCATGGCTAAATGCCCTAAGTTTTTATACACCTATATAAGCATGAAAGATAGGGTTTGGAAGTAAGAATTAAGAAGAACTTAAAAAATACGATGATTATTGTGAGAATAATTGTGAGAGAGAGAATTCTTGGAGAAGAAGAAAAATCTTGAGTAAAAGAAAGTATTATACATCTGAGAGGTGTGAAAAATTGTAAATCTTCAATTGTATATCTTGTCAAAGCTTTGGATAATAGATTGGCTTGTTTATTGGTAGATGTAGCCCACACTGGGTGAACCACGTTAAATCCGGTGTTGATTTATATCTCTTGTTTTGTATAATTCTTCTGATAGAATATTCAATTTCATTACATGTATGTTTAGATTTGATATATTATCTGTATAACCTTGTGCTAATCCCAACAGATTCTTGTAGCACTTTGTAACCCTTCTTTTCAATTTTATGTTTGATAAGTTGCAGTAAAATAGGCACTGTCACACAATATTCTTCTCAAAAAGGTGAAATATGAATAGGGTTCCCTTTCCATGGTTTATAGAGGGTTAGTTATTTCCAATGTAGGTATGGGGCCACAACACTTTTTCATTTACTAACTTTGAAAGGTTGATGTAGTTTTATTTATTTTTATTTTTGAGAGGCGATGTTTATTTTTTTCAGCACGTAGCTAAATAAAATATAGAAGCAAGGTGGTGGACACGTCCTTTTTCAAGATTCCAAAATCTATTGTTTGCATGTGATGAGAACTACAAGCATAAGCTACAACAAAAAATAAACCCACTTGAAGTCTAATTTACTATCAATTGTATGTAGAGTGTATGATGAAAGCACCGAAGGGGATACTTTGAAAAAGTGATACTGCAGAATGAAGCAAAGAGAAAGGAACAAGGTCAATCAAGAAGGGTTAGAGGGAGGAGAAGTTGTAGGTTAGGAGAACTAGTTGGCGTAAACAATGTTAAACTCTCCTTTTTTATGGACACTTGCGTTTAATTTAAACAAATACAAATCCTTTTAATGGACACTTATATTTTGTTTAAACAAATTCAGTATGTTGCACCAGTGCAAATTAAGAAGAATTCAAAACATATGAGTTTTTTTTTCTCCAACACAAAAATCAGGGTGATCGAAAACTGGTAGATCGTCAGAAAATTCAAAATTTCAGCTACAGAGACAGGAAGATTAGTAGGGTGGAAATGAAATAGATAGTGAATGAGCTTGATAAATGTCAGCTAAAGAGACATGTGGATGGCTTATGTTGCTCCATACATCAATGTCTTCTATCTTTCCCTCTCAACCTTCCATCTCCTCTTCCTGTCAGTGGTAAAAACTCTCATTCTCATTTAGAAATAGCAAAAAAAAGACTAAAACATTCCATTTAGATGGTGGAGATCAAAACATGGCATTTTGTATTATCCAGTCTCAGTATCAGTGTTAGTTTATAGAGATGGAGAATATAGGATGGAAAGAATTAAATGTAAAGAGATATGATCCAGTCATGGTGAAGCCCTGCATTCATCTACCCAAAACTATCCTGGAACTCTCCACAACATGCCAGTGATAAGGGCATTCATTCCTACAAGACCTATGATAGAATTTCAACAGATCCTATACAAGTAATTTGGGAGGCTCTCTCCAAGGTGGTGGTGCATTATTTCCCTTTTGCTAGATGGCTCAGATATAAATAAAATGGGGAATTTAAAGTGGATTATAGAGGGGAGGGTGTTCCCTTTGTGGAAGCCATGGTGGATGGAAACATTTTAGTGTTGGGAGATTTAGATAACCCCGAGCCTTCATATAGAGATTGATTTTTTGCTCTTCCCCTGAATATAGTTGTTGTGGATCATCAGCTTTTGGTTGTTCACGTAATATCTCTTATGTTTAGTATTTTTTGTTATAACGTCTCTTCAAATGGTGTCATGCATATCTACATATTTGGTATTTTTAGCAGTTATGATGTCTTTGCAAATGGTTTCATGTATATCAAATGGTTTTATACATATCTCACATGTAGGTAACATGATTTACATGTGGGGTTTTTGTTGTGGGAGTGATTTTTCACCATAGTATATGTGATGGACGAGAATTTGGTCAATTTCTACATGGTCTTGCAAAGATGATGATGGGAGAACATAAGCTCTCATGTGAACTAATATGAAATAGAGATCTACTGAAGCCTGAAGATCTTACACATCTCCAATTTTATCACTTGTATTCACTATGCCCTTTAGTCACAACTAAGAAATGGATTCCTACCTCTCTTGTTATAAACTTTGATGCAATAACACGTTTAAAACAATTTATCATGGAAGAATATAAAGAATTTTTCTCTGCATTCAAAATTGTGGCAACATTGACTTGGCGAGCGAATAAAAAGGTTCTTCAAGTTCCACATACTTAGAATGTGAATATTATCTTTTTTGTCGATGTGAGGAAATCATTTGATCCCCCATTTCCAACTAGATACTATGGTAATGCTATTGGTTTTGCATGTGCAATGGATAATGTCCACGACCTGTTAAACGGATCTATTTTCCACGTTATAAATATTATAAAGAAATCAAAGACATCTTCAATCAAACAAGATTCAACGTCAAGCATCTTGGAGAACCCATCTCCATTAGACGTGAATTTTAGACAAGAAAATGTAGTTGCATTAGCTAATTTGAGGCAATTGGGATTTCATGAAATGGATTTTGGGTGGGGAGATGCAGTGAATGTAAGACATGTACAATGGATGATAAATGAGATAGTTATACCAAATGTTTTTCTATTCCTACGAACCTTCAAAGACATACCTAATGGACTCAAGATATTATGTTGATGACCTCATCAATGGTGAAATCATTTCAATTTGAAGTAGAAAACATGATAAAAAAATATACCACCATAGTGTGAAACTGTAACTTAAGCCTTGTGTTTTCTAAATAAACATTTGAAATAAAAATTTTTGATAGAAGGAGAGCAATTATTGTTTAATTGTTGCATGCTGGTCTAAAAATAGAAGTTGGACAATTCACCCAAAAGTATAAATTATCCTAAATTTAGTACAATATTGAATTATTTTTTGTTTTTATTTCAATTTATTCCATCATTGAGTTATAATATGAATTGTTATTATGTTATTATCCTACCAAAGACGGGTGTATATAGGCTTCAAAAATGATAATTTCAATTTCTTGCTTGACCAATCACAATGATGCATGTGACATTTATATCATTTGTATATAGTTTTTCAAAATTATATATTTATTTGTTTTTTTCAAAAAACTGATTTGATTTTTCTGATTGGATTGAAAATAAATTCTATCCATCTCAAGAATTTTCTCATTAATAAATTCAAAAAATTTCAAAAAAATTACATATCCTATAAGTTTAAAAATTATAATTATAAAATGTTGACACGTTGTAGTAAAATGTTGCAAATACAACATTAAATCAATTGTCAATTCATCTCCATCAAGGAAAATTATATAGGAGAGTCATGGCGGTAGTGACTATGTTGGTGATGTCATACGGTGTGGTCCTTGAATTCCCATCCAAACACACAACAAAAATGCCCATATTTATCAGTATTTTAATCAGAACTTCTCTGAACCAATTGTTTGAATAAGCTAGTCTAGGTAATCCTACACATTTTCCTCTGCATAGTCTTGGCTTTGCAATCATTCCCAGTCCAAAAAAAATCTTCTGTTGATTTCCCTTTCACGTGGAGGAAGAGGGAAAGAGACAAATATTGGGGAGGCATGAGTGGGATAGCAAGAAAAACTAAGCGCCTCCTAATGTAGAGACATTACACATGAATGAAGTGCCTCCTAATCCTTAATCATCTTCTTCTTATTCTGCATACAATAAAAAACAATGACATGCATTAGTTTCATGTCAGAGAGAACTGAACCCACTTCAAATATAGATACAAATCCAGATCAATCAATATTTATATAGTAAAATGAGGAGATATCAGGGTTACAGATTTATCTCCGTGTGCAGACCTGATTTAACCCATAATGGTACTGATTTTAGGACGACTATTAGAGAGAGCTCCAATTAGCATAGTTACCGTAACCTTATGTTTATTTAATTATGTGAGTACAAAACCCTACTCTATCATTGTTAGTAAAGTAGATCCCAGACTTCTGCACTCACTACAACTATACAATTACTGCTAAATTTTGGATTTCAACGTGGCTAACGCCTCTCGATCTCAAATAAAGTGCTTGTATTATTATGCCAAGGAAATAAATTTATTTTTTGTAAAATCAAAAAAAAAAAATTTATTATTAATTACCATTAAATCCACTTTTATGACATAATATTGCCTTGTAGAATTAAAATTGTCAAGAACACTACTATTATTATTAACCTATTTTCATAAATTCATTCATGATCTTTATTATTAAGTGTGTTATTTTTTTTACACTAAGATTTTTTTTTTTGTATTCACCTACCACAAGATCTCATGGATGATGTTTCTATGGATAAATACTTTTTTTTCTACATGTAAATCCATTGTAACAAACGAATGAATCAATCTATAGTAACTACCTACTATTATTTGTTTATAATAAAATTGAATTCAAATTTTGATTTAATAAAGTAATTATTAAGTACAATTATTATCAATGAAATACTTCAAATAAATCCTTCTATATGCCTATCGGCCTCTCACAAACACCTATGGATGCTTTTGCTAGTTATCTACAATTTTGTATCACGTCACATTTTTATTTGTTATAATGTCTCTACAAATGGTTTCATGCATATCAAATGGTTTACTACATATTTCACATGTAGGTAACATGATTTGCATGTCGGGGTTTTGTTGTGGGAGTGATTTTTCACCATAGTATATGTGATGGATGAGGAGAGCTGGTCAATTTCTACATGATCTTGCAGAGATGGCAAGGGGAGAAGATAAGCTCTCATGTGAAATGTTATCTAATTTTGCGTACATGGAAAAATTGGACAACGGGGTCCTATTATGATAAAATCAAGACATTAGTCCCAGAAAACCCTTGTCTTCACTTTGACAGAGATTAAATGATTAAAATAATTAATAAATTAATAAGTGAGTTCACCTAGCTTTAAAATAGGGTCAACTCAGTCGACCTAGTGTATTCATCTTGGAAAGAGCTCGGAAGGTAACTCGGGCTCGGTGGATTCACTTAAACATAGAGCGGAGCTTGGTATAGAGCTCGTTGTGGAGCTCGGAAGAATGAGTCGTTAGACGAGTTTGTTTGCGGAGGAAGCAAGCTCACGGTAGGGTCTTCGTATAGTGAATTTGTAAATAATTTGGGTTGGGTAGAAATGGCCAGGCCAAGTCATTGGTACCATATGGCAAGAGCTCGACAAACTCAGAAATCGACAGATCAATGTAGAGAGCTCACTCTAGTGATTCATAGGGTGAAACCGAGTTCTGCGGATTCTTCTAAAGTTCAAGGCGGTGGTTTATTAATGAAGTGATCCAAGAGTATGACTTGGCAGATTGTCGTTATGACGAGATCAGAGCTTAAGGATGAATAAAACCAAGCTATGCAGATTCATCATAGGTCAATCGGGTGGAGGAGGATAAAAATATGCAAAATCTCATAGTTTAGGCCAAGCACGCGCCAAATATGTGTGAATGATAATGAAATAATGGGATTGCCAGATATCAAAGATCTCAGTATGGATTTCATGAGCTAGTTCGTAGAGAAACTAATTTTTTGATCTCAACGTCGTAGTGGTCATGATTAAGCAAGTCAACAAGTCATTTTGGATCATCCTCATGAGTCATGTTTTCGGAGTCATGCTTCAGAGTTATCCATTTTGGAATTTCAGAGATTTTTGGGATCAAAAATGTCAAGCAAGTTGAAAATTTCCGAAGCCCGAAACTGTGAAACTTTGAAATTTGGAGTTGTGTTTTCAGGATTCGGGAGTGAGTTGATTTAGAGTTTGGGGATTTTGTGTTTTGGGGTTGAAGTGGTTTATGAGGTCTGACTTAGTTGGTGAGTCATGAAGAGTCCAAGTCCTTCGCCAATTAATCGGTGGTGAGTCATCTCACATTTTAGTTATGGGAATCGGTTTGCACGCTAACGATTGTTGTTGGTTACATCGAGTTACTCGGCCATTGATGACCTGGTAAATGGTTAGAGCTCCATGAAAAGAAGGAGTGTGGTTGCAGTGGTGTAAAGCACATTTTGGTAGCTCGTCAAGGAAAGGAAATCGTCATCGGGGTGGAGAATGTGACATGCTTGAGTCAAGGATGCAATCATGGTGAGTGAGCTCGATGAGGCCTTTATCTCTACAAGAGCTCGACTCAATGTCATAGTGGAGGATGGATTGAAGGAGGTTAAAGGCTTGGAACTTGACGATGGTCGCAGCGATGAAGGATCTCGGCTCGTGATGATCTAAAAAATAACTTGACTTTGCATAGCAAGAGATCCAGTCGGAGTGATGTCATTGTACTTGGAGATGAAGCTTGTCAGGTAATGGAGCACAAAATATGTGGGATCTCAGTGTTGGTAGAAACTCATGATAGACATGTTTAAGCTCATTGATGTCATTTCAAGAGTCTAATTACACAATTAAGTGTGAGGGAGATCAGATCCTTGACGGAATGGACATGAATCGCTAATAAGCCAGGATTACAAGCCAGCGGGTTTCACATGAGTCGTTGATCCAAGGTAAGGATTGGGCTATGAGCTCACAGAGAGTAAAACTGAATGAATAAGGTGTGCAACTTAGGTCTGAGCTCCAGAGATGTAGTTGAGCAGTGACATAGCTCTGAAGCTCAAAATCGAACGCATATGGTCACAGTGTTAAAACAAGTTCGTTTGAGCTCATGATCGAGTAAGGAAGGTTAATAGCTTGCTTGCAAGTTGACTTCAGAAAACCCATAGAAGTATCAAAGACAACTTGTTAAATAGCCATCGATGAGCTGGATAGGACTGATGGATGTCAACTGAAGTATGAAGACCTTCATTCGAGCTTGTGAATGGTTCAGGAGGTGGGAACCTAGAACTTCATGATGTGCTCACAATACCATGAAGTTTCAAGTGACTCGTGATGGAATTATGAAACATGGATAAGAAAGGGCTAAGGCTTCCAAGTTAAAACTAGTGAGGAACACCTGATAAACGTGTAGGAAGGAGATCGATTTGGACATAAGAATTGGTGGTGGCAGGCTTACAAATAGATCCTGTGGAGTCGAGCCATATCCAGGAGTCCTTCCAGAGAGTGAGTTGCGACGGTGGAAGCTCGTTGAAGATCGTGCTTCGAGCCAGACAAATGCGTGTGGGGCTCGGCTGAGTCGGAAAGTTAATCTAATGAGTGGTGAGCCCGTTCAAGTGTAAAGGAGATCGGTAACTTCAGGTGAGTAAGAGCTCGGTCACGTCGATAGGAATATGAAGTGTTCGGTGGAAAGTTCATTTTGGAAACTTCAGCGGTGAGCATTGGAAGTGATTGAGGATCTATGTTTCAAGACTGGGCCGGTCATAGAAGAATACAATGTGATCCAAGCTTAGATGTGGTGGAGAGTTTGTCTATCATCAACTTGGTGGTAGGAGCTCAACTTGGTGGCAGTGGATGAAAGTGGAACTCCGAATTGAACTCCGTGAGTTAGCTCGACAAGCCAACCATTGAGTTGGGTCATTCTTGGCTTGTATTCCCATCAGTGTAAACCAGTCAATGGAAGGGTACCAAAATTTAATTAATTTGAGATTTTTTATCTCAAGATTTTAAATAATAATCTTTGCTATTATTATCCAAATGATTATTTTAACTAATTGAGAAGACTATGTCAACAAGCATGAACCTGATGCATGATGGATATTTCTCAAGTGGTTCAACCGAATGTAATATCTGGTACATCAGTGTAGGTTCAGGTTAGGAATGGAATTTATGACTCCTTCAATCAGCTCTCTGAATTTCTTCGATAGATGTAAACTAGAAGCACATTCCAAGGGGTTCCAACAGGTCAGATAGGTTGAAAAGTCTAGAACGTCTTAGGAAAGTGCAACTGTCAAGAGTCCTATCTCTTCTGCATAGTTGTCCTAGTGTGTTGAGTGAAATTTCAATCCATCATCCTCAAGACTGTAATCGAAACCATTGCCTCTTCTGAATGTATGATGCATTGTGCACGTTATTGAGATAACAAAAGTGTGTGTTTTGTGACTAATCTCAGTCCTTTCATGCTTCTATACTTCCTTGTGCCTTTTCTCATGCTTACAGGTACATTGTGCATAAGTTCACATTTCGATTGCAGGTTCTTGGAGTTCTATGTCGAATTGAGTCGCTGGAGTATTGCATGCAGTTGAGTCTGTGGTGTCCATTCACCCTTCTTAAGTTCATCCTTCTTCACTGCAAAACTGCCATATTGCTTTGTCTGATCAAGTTTAACAAAAGGAACACATGTTTCTTATTCTGTGGTAATCTATACCCTCTCTAAGTTGCAACAGGTGACAGTTGATCTATGGTGCAGACATCGTCTTCAAATAACCCTTCCTGAGTCTGGAAACACCCTTTATTGAGGTGCATCATCATCCCTGGGATATTTTCGTTTATGGAAATCTCTTTCCCTGACAAATCCCATGAAAATGTTAGCATAGGACTAGATAGCCTTTTTATCACATCTTGGAGTAGTACAACACTTAGTTTAGGAAGAGGAAGCTGGCCTTGTTCAGAGGTTCACATCGAGCCCAAGTCCCACAGCTTGAGAGGTGATCCCATGATGTCTGCAATCACACCGAACATCCTGTTCACATTCTTGACTTTCAGAGGGTGTGGTGACTTGGTGACAACATGAACCAATCATGGAATAGAGATCTACTAAAGCCTAAGGATCTTACACATCTTGCATTTTATCACTTGTATTCGCTACACCCTTTAGTCATAACTGAGGAATGGATTCCTACCTCTCTTCTTATAAACCTTGACATAATAACACGTATAAAACAGTCTATTATGGAGGAATATAAAGTATTTTACTTTCCATTTGAAACTGAGGCAACATTGACTTAGTGAGTGAATACAAAGATTCTTCAAATTCCACATGACTCAGAATGTGAAGCTTGATCTTAGCTGTCGATGTGAGGAAATCATTTGATCTCCCATTTCCAATTAGATACTATGATAATGTTATTGGTTTTCATGTGCAATGGATAATGTCCAAGACCTCTTAAATGGATCTCTTTTCCACATTATAAATCTTATAAGGAAATCAATGACATCTTTAATCTAACAAGATTAAACGTAAAACATCTTGGAGAACACTTCTGCATTAGATGTGACTTATGGATAAGAAAATGTAGTTGAATTATCCAATCTGAGGTGATTGGGATTTACTGAAGTGGATTTTGGGTGGGGAGATGTAGTGAATGTAAGACCCATACAATGGATGACAAATGGGATAGTTATACCAAATGTTTTTTTATTTTCCTACAACCCCCCCAAAGACATGCCTAATGGAATCAAGATACTAATGTGGATGACTTCATCACTGATGAAATGATTTAAATTTGAAATAGAAAACATGATAAACAAATATACCACCATGATGTGAAACTGTAACAAATCAAGCCTTGTGTTTTCCAAATAAATATTTGAAATAAAAGGTTTTGATAAAAGTACTACACTTTCAAGTTTAGAAACATTATTTTTCAAATTCATGGAACATGTAAGATGGCTCGAGATCTGTTTCACCCATTCCAACAAAATCTACTCGAAAATAGAAATGCAAAGTGAGGATGATGAGGTGGCTCCATGTAGGATGCCACTTCATCATTGCTCCATTCCCACACTTAAGTCGACACACCATGCCCAAAACAATAAATGAGGATGTAAGAACTATGACAACCCACATGGCATACAAACTTGCACACCATGCCTTCTAAGGACAAAATGTAATTGAGGTAGAAGGAAAGTGCAATTATTTTCTCTCTTTTACACTCCAAAAAGGATAAATAAGTCAAAAAATAAACTTCCCAACCCATAGGTAGAGTTCTTGGGTACACCATTTAAGAGGCATGGGACAAATGTAGTTTGTCCCACAAGCCTCCAAAAAGGCCCCCTAAGTCAAAATACGAATTTTGAAGTTGAGGTGGAGTAAAACACACATAAACTAACATGAATATTACTTACAACAAAGACCATCTATCCCCATCATCACCTATTTGTCACATCTCTATTCTGAGGGAACCAATAAAAAGGATTAGCTTCAGTAAGACACATTATTACAAGCTAATAAAGTGAAATCAATTCCAAAATTTAAATACATAAAAAAAAAAAAAATCACTTGCAAAAATTAAAAGAAAGGGAACACATATCACCCCATGGCCACACATATGAGGTCACTGTACGGCTGAAAACTGACAAGCGAGCTTGGGAATCAACAGGTAACTCTTCCTCGCACCTAACGTCTCGAGGTCGTGCCGAGACAACTGGTGAGGATGAAATATGTATGGGATGTAGACAAACTTGTTAGGCAATCTAATGTCTTCGACATGCACTAGTGGAAATTGTGAATCTAAGGCAAAGAAGGCCCTCCTAACCTGAACTAGTGTGATAGATCGATCAACAAGGATGACTGCTCGAAGGCTCCAATCAATATCGAGCTCTGACATTATTCGATCTATGGGTTGTGGTATACGTGGAAAATGGCCTGGGATAGTTTCGTGTATGTCCCTAGATAAGGTCATATGGTGGATGGTAAATATAGTTGACTCTATGGACGATTCTCTGGCCTAGTCCAGAACTCCTTAGCTTTGTTAGCTGCTATGTCTAAGAAGGATAACTGTGTGATGATGATAGGTGGAAGTGGAGTAGATCTGAATACTAGTGTGCGTAGGCCGGTGTCTATGTCTGATTCACTTACGGATTCATTGGGTTGCAGGATTTGTGGATCGTAACCGTAGACTCTTGGTTGTTGTGGTCCTGCTATGGTCATGCCCATACGAATTCAGTCCTTGATCCCTAATATCACAATAGTCATATGCTTTCTCAGCCTCTATATTCAAAATTAATAGTTGTGCGATTTTCTCAGAGTACCTCACGGGTGTTCTTACAACTTGAATTCTTAGGCTAGTATCTATATCCGTAAGAGTGTCTCCTGCGTCTGGCTGTGGGACTAAAGGATTGCAACCAAAGGTTTGTTCTCTTTCAACCCCTTCTATAGTCATATGGATGTTACCTAGGGTAATCTGTAGTTTGGTTGATTCGACCAAAACATGTGCGCTTGGTCGTCTTCTATGTTTAATCCCCTCAACTGAGAGCTGATCTGTTGTAAGTCTGCTGTTGTTTGGAAGACTTGGATTCTAAGATTTTGATCTATATCAGTTATTGTTGTGATGAGATTGGGCTGGGGCACAATTGGCTCGAATACGTATTCTCTGCGCTCCCTAGGTCCCGTGATTGTCATACAAAAGCAATAATGTAAACAAACTGCAATAAAGTGAATTTAACTACGTGAAATATATCTATAGCATATATGATTTCTCTATTTTTGTTTTTCTGAAGAACTATTTGAATGAATCTAAAAGAGTAATTGTTAACATATCTAGAATTTTGACAATTAATCTAATGACGAAATTAAAAAAAGCAAAATAGCCGAGTGTAGCTATTTGTTGGTGCAATTGTGAATCTATTCTAAACAATAAAATAATTGACTTAATCTATTTGCAAGGCTCTCAATCCTACCTCAGAAGTGAGGAGTGAATCATAGTTTCTCAGAAACTATCAATCCCCACAGCTTCCCTGGCAACATCGAGAGCAGAATTGACTGAATAAAGTAATTGGCTACTTTATTTTATATAATTCTAATTTAGAACTTTGAAAGCTAGAACCTGGATTCCGCATAACAGTGGCGAATCCGATGGTGTATGTGATCTTGTCCCATCAGTGTGATCTCATCGTTCCTTCCTATTCACGTGGATCTAGAAAAGCGTGTAATGTTAGCATCAACAGAAGTAGATATTGGGACAAAGGCAGCTCAAGATACAGACTGAATACAATGCGAGTAGGAGAGGGATAGCGTAAGAGTACAGAGCTTGGCTTATGCAATTCCTAGCGGGATTTATTGCGAGTCATGCAACATGAAACATCCAGAACCTAAAACTATCCTATTTGAAGAACAAAACCTGTAACTTTAATGGCTTCCTATTGAAAACAAACTATTCTACTCCAAATGGATTGGATAAAATATCAACAACACTTACACAAGATGGATATGTGGCTTCCTAATAGCAAAACAATACTAACTAGGCATGCAATGAAAGAAACTAAGAGCTCTAAGCAAGATGAAAACTAAATCTATTGCAAAGAGAAATTTAGAGGCAAATTTGAGGGGCCATTTGCTTGAGCACAAGCCATCTATTTATAGCGTTTGGATTTACCCAAGGTAAAAACCAATTTGAACTCTTAAACTATAAACAATGGCAAAACACTATTCCAGGGAACCAGAATCATAAATGCAAGCTTATGGCGGTGTAAGAAAGCTGGTAAAATGTTGAAATTATGTGAGTCGTGTTAAAAGTGCTTTCTGGAAAATGTGTGCAGGACTGCCGCTCTGAGCAGCGCGGCGGTTACAGGACCGCCGCCCTGATTAGGGCGGCGGTTTTGTAACTGAAGAACAAAAGGTCAAGAAAAGAGGAAAAAGAGAAAAAGAAAGGACGTAGGGGCTAAGCGGGGCATGCGGGATGTTAACACATGTTTTTCGAGATCTTTTCCGGATCCTGAACACCTTGCGAGGAGACCTGTATCATCATTGGGGCACTTGTTACGTTGTTCCGGTAGTACAATACCTCACAATTTTGGGTACGTACATATTGCCCCCTCGGAGAAGCGTTTTAGCCATAAAGAGGCATAAAATGGTGGGTCCGAGTATGGCAGTCCTGAAATGGGAAGTTAGAAGTTATACTTGATACGCCTGTGTGTTGAAATGGTGCCATCCAAATTTCCTGTTACCTGCAAAACGAAAAGAGAACTCAAGTGTAGATAGACATAATAGTTTGGAAAATAAACGCTAAAATAATAGGAAATGAGAATGTACCATTTATGTGGGGATAAGAACTTACCTCCGTCGGCGCTCCAAACCTATGAAAAAGGGCATTTTAAACCAGTCAGGTTGCTATACATATGAAAGTGGGCCCATTTCCTATTCATTTGCGTGAGTTGATTCGATTGATTTTGAGCTCTGGAACCCACGGTGACGGTTTCTTGCGTGAGTAGAGTCAAAACGTCCTTGACGGGATAGTGATCATGCCTCTGTGAGTGGAACATTGACCCACGAGATCACAGGTTAGTTTTTTTTTCAATTTATCCCTTTTACCCCCTTAATTTTGAAATGCTAAAATCTTTGTCGTGTGGGGGTAATTTTTGAAAATGTCAGTGTTAGAAGGTTCATCTAGGGGGGGCACCTACTGGGTAGGCCTTGTTTTAGTTAAAATGGTCTTGTTTTGTCATTTTTTGGGCTTTTTTAGGTTTAACAACCCGCGTGGGTTTTCGGGTCACGACTGCCGCCTTGCCTAGGGCGGCGGTTACAAAACTGCCCCTCTGCTCAGGGCGGCGGTTGTTTCGTACAGATTGCCAAAAGAACATTTGTTTGAGATTGTTTTTACATTTTTAGCATTTCTACATGTTTTCATGAATTTTCCAGTATTATTCGGATGCTAACTTGCTCTGTTTTGTCTGTTTTTGGGTGTATGCAGGCGAGAGAGGAGTATATCTGGTGGAGCCAAGAGAGGGAGTGTGATTGGCTCCCAACAGTATTAGATGCCCTCTCACAGGATGAGGAGGATACTCTTCAGAGGGCCGGGATACTACACATCTCACGTGTGCCCCATGTTACACCATCTAGTCACATTCTTTGTGACCTATTCTCCTATTGGGATGCTGATCGGAACACCTTCTGATTACCAGGGGTCCGCGGTGAGTGGACTATTACTTTGGAGGATGTCTATCACATTCTGGGTGTCCCGATTATTGGGAGACGTCTCACCCTTGAGACAGCAGGTTTGTGGGCCCAGATAGCATAGTGGGCCACATACATGGGAGATGCAGTCCTCTCCACGGGGTCAAAGAAGGGGGTTAGAGTTCGATCCATTCCTAGTTTTCCCATGCCCTTACTTCGCCAGGCCATCATGGGGATCCTTGCCTCAAGACTGATCAGGGACAAGGGAGGAGATACATTGTTATATTACTGGTCCCCCATTATTACACAGATAGAGGGACATGGCCGGATATATGCCTAGGGAGCAGACATACTTGGGACCACCTACCATGATTTATACAGGGTAGTTCGTTTATAGGGGCAGTCCTTGAGCCATCCGACCCTAGTCATGAGTTGGGTCTATGAGCACTTCATCCCCTACGGCAGAGGTGTAGAGGTGGCAGATCCTGGAGTTGTGAGGGCAGCCAGATGGATAGATATGTCAGTGCTCCAAGCACCTCATCAGCCAGTTACTTCTCTGACTACTACCGACATGGAGGCCACACCATATCAGACTATGACAGGTATATGGGGCGAGGAGGCTCTTACTTTGATCTCCTGCTCCACTACAAGGCAGCTTATTGATAGAGTGGGGCGAGTGGAGATGCACCCCTTTGGCCGAGTTCCTCAGCAGTTTTGCCTACCATACGTGGGTATGCTTCCCCTAGTAGCGCCAGTATACATATCAGTCCGAGAGGCCAGAGGGGGGCCTAGAGGCTGGGGTTGGACAGTGGTGACACCTGGCGTTCCTATTACGGCCAGGCGGGTAGTACGTGCCCGAGGGAGAGCCGGTGCTCCTCAGGTACCATTGCTTCAAATTGCCGTGAGTCCTACCCATAGCAGTGATGACCCTATTGATATAGACTCCGAGTTTCAGGAGTTCATAGGGGAAGAGACAGAGGAGGACAGCAATCCTGAGTGGCATAACACTTAGGATATTATGCAGGCAGCGAGGGCCGAGCAGAGTGTAGAGAGAGATACTCTGGTTTCAGAGGAGCCACTCTCCCAGGGCCATGGTGGGGAGGATGAGTCCATTGCGGGACGTTACGTTGCTCCAGCCACAGGAGCAGCCCCTCAGTCAACGGTGGCATCCGTGGCAGGTGCTGATCCTATAGATCTATCTTGGAGGGCCTGGTGCTCCGAGTAAGTTACCCTCCCTCCTTTTAATGTTTGTTGTTAACTTAGGATTACTTTAGTTACTATCTCTCCTCTTGTTTACTCTTGTATTTCTAATCTCTTGTTTGGTTTCTAATTTGTTTTCTCCTTTGTTTGCAGAGATTGCCGATGAGTGGCGGGACTTGATTCACAAGGTATGTACTGATACCCTAATGATCCCCATGGAGAGGACCCACGTAGAGCTGTCTGTAGATGCTGGGGATCCCTCAGCAGCCGGTAGGCATACTTACATCTTTTCCCCAGTCTGGCATGTGGCCAGGATGGTATCGACTCTCCGCATGGAGCTAGCCGGGTATAGGACAGTCGAGCGCCTGATGAGGAGTCATTCTCGTGGTGAGACTGCGGCTGCCCCTTGGGATCCAGAGCCCTCTATGCACTTAGATCGCCGGCGTAGCCGGAGTCCTAGGCATGGGCGTGTGCCTTCAGAGGGGTCTCCTAGGGATTGAGAAGCCACTTAGCTCTCCTAGATTTTGTATGATACATTCTTTTGTATATCCCCGGGCTCTTTGAGCGTTTTGACCATGCCTAGTGCATGATGGCATTGTACAGAAACGTTGACCATTTATATATATATATATATATATATATTCTTTTTGGATCAAACCTTTGGCATTTATGGCTCTGCTTCTTTTCTAGTTTCCTCATGTAGATTATGATGTTTGAATGCATGCTTTTTTTGGAATGTATGCAATGGAGAACAAATGATGTAAATGTTTATTTTCCTTTTGTATTTCATGATGCTGATACATGATAATGTAGATACAATGTGATTTTGAATCTTAGTTTCTTTAAGCAATTTTTGATACTTCATAGTTGTTTTGGCATAGTGATGAAGGTAAACCGGTTATGATAAGTAGATAAACCTGCCCCTACTCCCAACTCCATGCAACTAGTAAGATGCGAGGGCTCGTCACCGAGAGCTAGAAAGGGCACAAGTTGTGAAATATGCTGAAATGATAGTGATGAAAGATAGACAAGGCTTTGGTGGAACCAAATTGGGAAGCTACAAGCTTACTCTACCCGAGTGACCTTCATAGTTTAGGATGCAACCTACCTTGTGGTTTATCTAGACTTAGATCCGTAGATGGCCACATAGTAGACAAAATCTGGGTTTTTAGGATTTTAACTCTCTTGGCATTTTGAACATCTGATTTATTTGTTTTTGACTCAAGGCTTCAAGATTTGAATTGTTTGCTTATGACCTTTAACGTTTGTTTGTCAAGAGAACCCCCTACACTTTTCCCCATGCTACTAGTAAGAAGCGTGGGTTTATCACCATGGGAAAGGTATAGGTGAGTAAGGGCATTTCCATCCTTTCCCAACCCTACGTCACTAGTAAGAGACGTAAGCTCATCACCGAAGGTTGGGTGAGGCAAGAAAATGTGTAAATTTAAAATTTTCTGTTTGATTTGCATGTTTGACTTGTTTATTTGAGCAAAATGTTAGCATGCTCTTATTTCCAAAGAGATATATATATATATATATATATATATATATGGGATAGATGTGACACGATGAAGCTTCTAGAACAGACCATAGACAGGGGCGCCCATCCTAAGAAGAAACCAAAAGTGAGAATAAACCTGCAGATCTTGGTATGGTTACCATTTAAGACCTTGTCATATCTAGTTTTATTTGATGACATGATTCCAAAATAACTTGATGATATCATGGAGATGGAGAAGTATGATTAGAGTGTTTTATGCCAATACCATCAGAAGTTTGTAATGAATTGCTTTAAGAATAAATTCCTTGATCACAATATTCATACAAAACAAGCGGACAAAATGATCCTAATCTATGTGAAGATGCAATGTAAATGTAGCTATAAGCTTACGCGTAGAACCACTTGAGGTGTAGGGAATTGACTGTTTCACCAAATTCCTCACCTTCCAGCGTACATAAGAGGTATGCACCATTTCTATAGTCCTTCATGACTCGGTATGGGCCCAACCATTTAGGTCGGAACTTCCTTCCTTCGCCAGTCTTCTTGTCAATCCGGTTGTCTAGCCTTAGAACTAGATCACCTTCATATATGTCATGTTGATAGACCTTCTTATTATACTGCTGGCACATCCGGTCAGCATAGGCTCTGTGATGCTTATAGGCTTTCTCTATAAGCGTCTTCATCCAAGATCCCTTGTAATGAAATACGGAGACTGGGTATTTCAACCTCAAGTGGGAGAACTGCCTCTGCCCCCGAATACTAGTGAGAAAGGAGTCACTCCCGTTGGTGTTGTTATTGAGGTTTGGTGGGGCCATAAGGCTGGATATAACTTCAAATGCCAATCTTGTTTGTTTTCTTTCACAGTTTTAAGGAGAATGGCTTTCAGTGTTTTGTTTGTCGCTTCAGCCTGTTCGTTGGCTTGCGTGTACTACAAGGAATCTGTATGATGACTTATTTTAAATTTATTACACAATTCACGAACCTCGTCATTCTTAAAAGAAGTTCCATTATCTGAGATAATGACCTGTGGGATACCATACCTGCAAATGATTTTGTTCAAAATGAACTTGGTGATTATAGAAACCCGGTACAGTAGTAAGAGGCATAGCCTCTACCCACTTAGTAAAATATTCGGTGGCCGTGATTATAAAATTATGGCCGTCTGTAGACGAGGGAGAGAATTTCCCTGTTAAATCTATGCCCCATGTAGAAAAGGGCCATGGAGTAGCAATTAGTTATAGAGCTTGTGCTGGCATGTGGATCTCATGGGAGAACTCTTGACACTTATGACACCTGCGTACAAACTCTATTGTGTCGTGTTCTAGAGTGGGCCAGAAATAGCCCATTCGATGTATTTTACGAGTGGTAGCATGGCCACCGAAGTGGCCTCCACACATTCCGCTGTGAGATTCATGGAGAATCTTCTTGGATTCTTCTGTGTCGACACATCTTAGGAGCATTCCATCGAATGCTTTTCGATAGAGCACTTTCTCTATAATGACGTATTTGGCTGCAATAATGCGTAACCGCCTTCTTTGTTGTGGTGTAGCCCCTTCTGGATACGTATGGTCCATGATATAATTAATGATATCAGTGTACCAGGAACACTCAAAGATAGGAGGTATGGTTTCAATGTAGTATACGTACTCATCGGGAAAGTCTAGATTTACTAGATCGTCTCCGTTTAATGGGTTATCAGCTAACCAATCCGCGATGATTTGTCCCTTAACGGATTTCTGATTTACAAATGTTAATTCAAATTCCCCCATTAAGGTTATAAAATGCCTTGCCTTTTTAGACAAGGACCCTTGTGTGAGGAAAGTTTGTAAATGGTCCGTTTTTACCATGACCCTTGTTTCTTGATTCAGCATATAGTGTCTTAAACGTTTAGTAGCAAAGACTATGGCAAGGCATTCTCGTTCTGCCTGTGTGTAACGTGTTTCATAATCAAGCAATGTTCAGCTAATGAAATAAATTACACATTCTCTCTTGTCATCATCTTCTTGAGAGAACATACAAGCTAGCGAGACATTGGTAGCTCGCGAGTATAAAATTAACGGGTGATCTAGCTTAGGTGGCATTAGCGTAGGTGGTGATAACAGGAAACGCTTAACTGCATCAAAAGCTTCATTACAGTCTTCAGTCCAATCAATACTATAATCTTTCTTGAGCAGATTGTTGATTGGATGGATGGCGAAGCTTAAGTCTGGGATGAATCTTCGGATTGCACCAAGTTTTCTGAGAAATGACCTGATTCCAGATTCATTCAAAGGTGGGACCATTTCGAGGATAGCCCGAATTTTGGTTGGATCAACATCTATCCCTCGTGACGATATGATGTAACCTAGGAGCTTTCCTCCTGTTACACCAAAGACACATTTTTTTGGATTTAACGCGACTCCGTATTCTATCAGACGCAAAAGGATGATGCGAAGTACTTCCGGATGGTCACAACGCTTCTTGGCCTTAGCCAACAAGTCATCTACGTAGGATTCCATGATCTTATGAATCAGATCGTGAAATATATATGTCATAGCTCGTTGGTATGTAGCACCAGCGTTCTTGAGACCAAATGGCATAACATCGTAGCAATAGGTTCCCTAAGGAGTTATAAACATGGTTTTAGCTTGGTCTTGTTTATATATTCTGATTTGATTGTATCCCGAGAATCCATACATGAGAGACAAGAGTTCAAATCCAGCTGTCGCATCAACAATGACGTCAATGGATGGTAATGAGAAGTCATCTTTAGGACACGCTTCGTTAATGTCTCAGAAGTCTATGCAGATGCATATCTTCCCATTCTTTTTGAGAACGGGAATGATATTAGATACCCATTGAGAGTAATCGACTGGTTTGATGAATCCTACTCGGAGGAGTTTCATTACCTCCTCTTTTACCATGAGAGCTACCTTAGGTTTCATGGGTCTTGATTTTTGTTTAATCGGTTTTTACATCTGATTTAGTGACGAGGTTGTGCACTGCAATGTGGGGTGCAACTCCTGTCATTTCCTTATAATTAAATGTGAAAGCCTTTTGATGTTCCTTGAGGATTCGAGTGTGTATTTCTACTTCTTTTGGGGTTAGCGAGGATCCTAGTTTCAAGATCTTTGGTTCATCCTCTGTTTCCGATGTTAACATCAATTGTTTCTTCGATTAAAGAGGTATTACCTTCTTCAAACTCAAGTGGGGCTGGAGGTAAGTCCAAATCGTCCCCATTTTCTACTGTGTTTACGCTAGGCTCGATTTGCGAGGGAAGCTCCATCATGGGATTTCCAAAGTAGGAAGATGAATGTGGGATTAAGGAAAAATCTATCATATGATAGGAGAGATGTAATGCCGCATAGGTGTTTAAGTAATTCAGAGAGGCAATATCATTATCAATGTGGTCTAGGATAGTAGATTTGCTTTCATTTTCGTTTAAAAGAGAATTTGTCTTTGTTTTTTATCAATGGTTCATCATGAAGGGATACCATGAAACGGGTATCTTCTAACTTACTATTTGGAGTAAAGCGTGATGCCGAGGTTTCTATTGAATCAGCGAGAAGATTTTTCTCTCACGGGATTGCTTCAATTGATATGATGTCAAACTCCTTGCTTAAATTCAACACAGCTATTTTGTAAAGCTGTAAGTGATCGGCTTTGGTTTCATATATCTCAGAGACTTGGTTTGCTACCAATTGTGAGTCTCCTAAGACTCTGATGTTATCAACACCGATCCTCTTGGCTAAAATGAGGCCAAGGAGGAGGGATTTGTACTCAGCGCCGTTGTTTGTACATTCAAAATTTAGTTTGAAGGCGAACGGTAGGAATTTTCCTTCAGGGGAAGTAAATATTACACTTTCCCCCGCTCCGTAACAGCATCTAGCTCCATCAAAATGGAGTGTCCAACATTTAGCTGGGAATATGGACTCTGGGATATTTGTTGTGTTTGCGCATTCTACTTCCACCATATAGAGATCCTTTGCTGGAAGAGAACCAACTCCTAGGGAATATCGCATGCCTACTGAATCAAATGGTAAGGACATTGGTAGATCCTGTTTTAACAATTCAACGATTTTTGCAGTAGTTCCTAATGATATCGTTTCTACAGTGTTAGCCTCATCTTTGGGGGCTAGGATTTCCTTGACTAGACTCATAGTCTCAAGATCCATTGTAGGTACCAAATTTTCCTCTGGTTTTACGTTAGTGGGTTTATTAAGTTGGTTTATTGGGAGTTCAAACTCCGAGTGCACGCCTGGTATTTTCTTTAAATCAGATAGGTGTACATCAAATGGCTTTGGATCACCTTTGGCTACAAACACCTTTCCTAGATGCAAGAATCTTACTTCTTGGAATAACGTAGAAGGGATTGCCTTCATACGGTGTATCCATGGTCGGCCGAGGATCATATTGTAATTAGTCTCCCGATATATAATATAAAACTCAGTCATGATTGTTTTGGGTCCTAAGGTGACTGGTAGTATTATAGTCCCAATCGAAGTGGCTTTGAGGCTATCATATCCTCTCAATGTATTTCGAGTCGTGTAAAAATTTGTCTCCCCATATCCTAGTTTTTGAAGGAAAGAGAAGGGGACTATGTTAACTGCCACCCCATCATCAACCATTGCTTGTTTCACGTAGTTATTATAAACCCATACTTGTAAGTGTAAGGTTGGATCACCTCGGTGTGCAATCTTAGCATTTGCAGGCATTTTATTTATTTCGAATATGAATTCGACATCCTTATCTGCCTGCCCAGGAGGATGAATATCAAAGTCTACATGGTTCACTTGTGTTTTGGGAGGTGGAGTGATGTTAATTAGATGACCTAAACCTAATGCCTCTAGAAGAGCAGCCCTATGGGCAGGATAATTCTTCAGTAAGTCCAAAAATGAAATGTGTGAGAAGGTTTTTGTTAAGTCGCTAATTAAATCATAGGCACCTATGGGTTTTTCTACTATTTGTTGGATCTTATTTGTTCCTAGCAAGTGACTTGGGCTTGGCTGAGAGAAATACTATCATGTCCTTGTTACAGCTTCGTCGGGTAGTTCGCCCTCTAACTCTACTAAACCGACTATCTTAGGTCGTGGCTGACTTCTTAGTTGTGGCGCAACTAATGGATTTAGTGAAGTCAAGGCTTTATGATCATTGTTTCCCGTCATTATGCTTTTGTTTGTCCCATTTAGATTTAGCCTATTATTATCGTGATTTGGGAGTGGATCATTAAAGATATTGAGGGGAGCATTCTGAGGGGAAACTGCCCCTGTGAGCGTGTTTGTTGGTGGTGACACAGGATCTGTCAAGAACATATCTGTGAAAAATTACCTTTGTTCCTCTGGCAAACGTTGCATGAATTTATTGTAGTCACGACACGTTCTAGTGTCATGACCTCGAATTTTGTGGAAACCACAATATGAATTGGGATTGTAATTCTTGGTTTGTTGGTTTGGTGTATATTGTGGCCTAAAACCCTGATCAAACCGTTGCCTATTAGGATTAAAGTTTTGCATTTGCTGTTTCTGGTTTTGACTCTAGTTTTGATAACTATTTGAATTTTGGTTTAGATCGTGTGTGGGATTTCACTGTTGTTGTTTAGGATGATTAAAATCCACTGTATTGATTACTGGGGTAGAGTTGTTGTTTCGTTGATTGTTCATTGGTGGTGAAGTATTCACAGTATTTACCTTTTTAGGCTGATCGGTTACTCCATCTGTTGTCACCCCACAATTTTTGTTAAGGATTTTAGGTCCTTGATTGACATTCATGGTAGTAGGATAAGTTGTAGTGTTCTGGCTAGAGGTGATTAACCTCCCATTTGTTCCATACGTCTTACGACCACTATCTATTACCGCTTGATCTATTAGGAGAGCGCTCTTAAGTACTTCATCGTAAGTCCTTAGTGGGAACTTCTGGACTTCTTCCTTCACTTATCTGCTGAGAGAATGAAGGAATAAATCACATAATTACATTTGGTCCATATTTAGAGCACTAGCTGAAGAATAGAGAACTGTACGCCATCTCTGGATGAAATGAATGACAGATTCATTATGTTCCTGCTTAATGTGCAAGAACTCCCTGATTCCTATTCTTAACAGTTTGTTCATGTCAAATGCCTTAATGAACTCTGAAACGAGTTGTTTAAACGAATGGATGGAAGCCTCAGGTATTCTATAATACTAATCGAGAGCGATGCCTTCCAAAGTTTTGGGGAATATTTTAGCAACAACCCCATCCCAAGGGAGTAGTTCTCGTATGGCTATAGCGTAAGCCTTGATATGTGCGTTCAGATCTCCCTCACCTTTGTACTTGGGTAAATCAGGAAGGGGTCTTGGAAGCATGACACTTCGTATGGTGAAGTCTAAGGGCTCTTTCAAATATTCTGAATAAGTCCCTATCGCATAGGTTTCGACCATTGATGGTGCTTGCTGAGGGAGTGGTGGTGGAACGGGTTGTTGATATGGCGTAGCATATGCATTGGTAGGGGCATAAGAAAGCACCTGTGTTTGAGAAAACATGTCAGGAGAGGAGAACATATCCCCTTGTGGTGATTTGGAGTACATGTTTAAGTATGATAGGGGTATTGTCCAAGAATGGATTACTTTGTACCAGACCGGGAGGTTCGGTGTTAGAGATGGTGGGTCTAGTTGGTGTTTATTGTGAATACTGAGGAGGCATGCCTAACGTGCCTATTCCTGTGAGGAGGTCTACTTGGCTAGGATGGTGTGGGGGATTGGAACTTCTTGCTTGCATGAATTGATAATTTTGACTTGCTTGAGCAAGTTCTAACCCTCTGACTTTTTCTACTAACGTTGAAATGAATTCATTTGGTGAAGTCACGGTGCTTTGCCTTAGCAGCGTTTGTTGTATACCCTGGTGTTGTATAGGCATGTGATATCCCATTATGAACTGATAATTGTCCTGCCAAGTTTCCCCGAGGGCATTTCCTATATGTAGTGGCATGGAGGTATTTTCTTGAAAAGAGGCCTCGGGTTGTGTTTGTAAACTCCCTATAGGTGGGTACATACTCTGAGAGTGTTGTTCATTCCTAGGATAATGTATTGATTGTTCATCATCTAAAACCAGGTATGGGTCTGATTGTCTACTAATTTGTGGTCTAAACAGCACCTGAGGAGATGAACTAGATTCTCCGGTGAACGTCATATTATTTGAGCCTGAAGGCTCTGTTTGTTGTTTTTTGAGCGAGCTGATCTAACTCCTCAGTTTGAAAAGATGAGTTATATCTGATCCTTGGAGTTTGTGTTGACAACTGGTTAGTTGAGTAGTTGTCACCCCATATTGAGAGTGAGAGTGATGATTGCCTATTCTGTTGGGCGTAGTAGGCCTCAAGATCCAAGAGGGGCTTGCCATACTCATCGAATCCCGACAGCTTTGAGGGTTATGTGAATAACCGCAGAATAATGTCCCAAGGGGTCAAGGTGATCGTGAACACTCCTGAGGTAGTACACATTCTGAATTCAAATCAGAAGGTAGAAAGTTTCACGTCGGGTTCACCAATTTGGTACGACGAACAAGTGACAAGCAAGCTATGGGAATCAACAGGTAACTCTACCTCGAACCTGCCCTCTCAAGGATCATCACGAGACAGCCGGTGGGGATGAAATATGTATGGGATGCAGACAAACTAGTTAGGCAATCTAATGTCTTCGACACGCACTAGTAGAAATCATGAATCTGAGGTAATGGAGGCCCTCCTAACCTGAACTGGTGTGATAGATCGATTGGCAAGGATGACTACTTGAAGGCTCCAATCAATAACGAGCTCTGGCGTAATTTGATCTATCAGTTGTGGTATACGTGGAAGAATGGCCTGGGATAGTATTGTGTATGTCCCCAGATAAGGTCATATGGTGGATGGTAAATATAGTTGGCAACTATGGATGATTCTCTAGCCTAGTCCAGAACTACAAAGCTTTGTTAGCTTCAAATGTCCAAGAAGGATAACTCAGTGATGATGATAGCTGGATCTGGAGTAGATCTGAATACGAGTGTGCGTAGGCTGGTGTCTATGTCTGATCCACTTACAGATTCATTGGGTTGCGGGATTTGTGGATCGTAACCGTATGACTAATGGTTATTGTGTTCCTACTATGGTGCAATGGATAGAATTAGTTCCAAGATCCTCTTACACCCAGTGGATCGTCTGCTTTCTCAGCATCTATATTCAATATTAATAGCGGTGCGATCTTCTCAGAGTGACCTCACTGGAGTTAATGCAACCTGAATTCTTAGGATAGTATCTATGTCTGTAAGAACATCCCCTGTGTCTGGCTATGGGACCAAAGGATCAAAACCAAAAATTTGCTCTCATTCAAGCCCTTCTGACATTCATGTGGATATTTTTCTAGGGTAATCTGTAATTTGGTTGCATTTGACCAAAACGTGAGCGCTTGATTGTCTTCTATGTTTAATCCCTCAACTGAGAGCTGGATCTGTTGTAAGTCTGTTGTTGTTTAGAAGACTGCAGTGAATGTAAGATTCTGGTCTATGTCAACTATTTCTGGATGACGAGATTAGGTTGGGATACGATTGGCTCGAATACCAAATGTCTCTGGGCTTTTATTTTCCTTACGACCCCGTGATTATCAGACAAAAGCAATAATGGAATCAAGACTGCAATAAAGTGAATTTAACTACGTGAAATATCATCAATAGCATGATATGATTTCTCTATTTTTTTTTTCTGAAGAACTATTTGAATGAATATAAAAGAGCAACTGATAACATATCTAGAATATACCACCAATTAATGTAATGACGAACTGTAAAACAAGCAAGATAGATGAGTGTAGCTATGTGTCTGTGTCCAAATGTAAATATACTCTGAAATAATGAAGGTTACTGATAGAAGTACTATTTTCCGGACTGTCGATCCTACCTCAGAAGTGAGAAATGAATCATAGTATTTTTCAGAAACTATTAATCCCCACAGCATCCCTGGCAAGATGGAAAGTAGAATTAACTGAAATAACACAATTAACTACTCTATTTGATATGATTCTAATTTAGATCTATCAAAAATAGAACCTGGATTTCGCATAACAGTGAGCGAATCTGATGGTGTGTGTGATCTTGTCCCCTCAGTAGTGATATCCACGTTCATTCATATCCATGTGGATCGAGAACAGCGTGTAATGCTAGCAACAACAGAAGTAGATTATGGGACAAAGGCAGCTCAAGATACAGTCTGAATACAATGCGAGTAGGAGAGGGATAGCGCAAGAGTACATATCTTGACTTATGTAATTCCTAGCGGGATTTATTTCGAGTCATGCAACATGAAACTTGCACAACCTGAAACTATCCTTCTTGAAGGACAAAACCTGCAACTTGAATGGCTTCCTATTGAAAGTGCAAACTATTTTACTCTCAATGGATTGGATACACTATCAACAACACTTGCATAAGATGGATATGTGGCTTCCTAACAGCAAAACAATACTTCCCAGGCACGCAATGAAAGAAACTAAGAGTTTTTAAGCAAAATGAAAACTAAATCTATTACAGAGAGCAATTCAGAGGACAAATTTGAGGGGCCATTTGCTTGAGCACAAGCCATCCATTTATAAGCATTTGGATTTACCCTAAGGTCAAAAACCAATTTGAATTCTTGAAGTATGAATAATGGAGTAAAAGACTATTTCAGGGAACTAGAATCATAAATGCATTAGCTTATGGCGGTGACAAGGACCATCTGGTAAAACGTTGATAATTACCTGATTCATGTCACAAGTGCTTTCTGGAAAATGCGTGCAGGACCACCGCTCAAAGAAGGGCGGTGGTTACAAGACCGCCGCCCTGATCAAGGCGGCGGTCACGAGACCACCGCCCAGGCAGGGCGACAGTTTCGTAACTAAAGTGACATCAAGGTCCAGAAAAGAGGAAATAAGATAAAACACAAGGACGTAGGGGCTAAGCAGGGCATGTACAATGTTAACGCATGTTTTAGAGAGCTTTTCCGGATCCCGAACACCTTGCAAGGAGACCTTAATCATCATTGGGGGCACTTGTTACATGGTTCCGGTAGTACAGTACCTCACAATTATGGGTACGTACAGTCACCCCCAAGGAAACCTCCTAAAAAGGCATCTAAAAAAACACAACACTATAACATTACGTAAGTTGTCAAATTTTGGCCACATTTCTCAACACCCGACATCTTTATGTGGTTGGTCCCCTATCCCTTTTCGATGTATGTTATAAAATGTCCTGCACAAAAAAAAAATACATCTATGACCTTTTGGCTGTATTAACAACATCGAGACAATATACATATATAATCAATAATCATCATTCGAATCTAAAAATTCTATCATCCATCGTCATACAATTAATTTTATTTTGGCATCCATAAAAAATCATAATTTTACTTAAAACATCCAGTCACATGCCATGCATCTAAATACGACATGTTAGTATAAAATCATAATATTGAAATCAACATATATAATTGCCTATCATCACCGTCTAGTGCATCATAATAAAAATTTAAACTACATACTGTCGATAGTATAAATATTTACATAGTCCATCATCTACTGATCAAAATATAATACTCAAATTTCTAAGTATCAGTGCAACAATATCAACATCAAAATGAAATAGTGTCGAAGAGGAGTGGGCACTACAAGATTAGTTATTGTTTAATTGTTGATTTAGAAATCGAAGTTGCACTCTTCACCCAAAAGTATAGACTATCCTAAATGTACTGCAATATTGAACTATGCTTTATTTTTCTTTCAAATTATTCTATCATCGATTTATAATATAAACTATTACTATGTTATTGAATTTTGTTTGGCTCCTAAAAAATTTATGATTAAGGTTTGCACATTAAAAATTAAAATATTTTAATTTCTTATTATTTATTAAATAAAATATGTAAATATTTTATATAATATTATTTTCAATATATTGTACTTTATTGTTATAAAAAGTTTTTTCCTTCTTTAAAAATTGAGCTCTCACTACATTATAAAATTATTAATGTTATTATGTCCCTCATGTTATCTTGATATGAATATTTATGATACTTATAAAAATAGATTTTTTTTATGTATGTGTAAAAAAGGAAAAATACACTTACTGGTTAGGATAAAATTAGATTAGATTCAACATATGGACAACACTAAAATGTATTATGTTTTAGATTCAACATAAGGACTAGTGGTTATCTTGTGTAAGCCTAATCAAATGCATCACTAATGAATACAAATAAGCTGGAATGTTACTAATCTTATTCAGTATATAGACTTCCAAAGTTTTGTTTTAAGGATTCAAGTGACTTATCACACATTTGTATATTCACATTGACTCTTATGAAATTTAGTCTAATATGATTGATAGCTCATTTAAGTGGGACTTCATAGAATTGTAGAATCTTGAATTTACTTTCTTCAAAAAGATTGAAAACTGATTTAGATTTGTGTATATGGTTTGTATTCCTTATTGATGGTTTATTTTTAATTAGTTGCATCCACATAACTTTCATGACATGAGATACGCATAAATTTTATTTTTCACTTTTATTAATGATTTCTCTTTATAGGTTATTGACACATTAAATTCCAGTGTGTATCCTAAGAGGCACATTAGTAGTTGGGTTGGGTTGGTTGGTGGTACATGGCAAGAGAGTCGACATGGCATTTCCCTAGCTTGCCATAACATGCCTTCCTTATTACCTAAATTATCTCCTCTTTATAAGCACTTGATATCATTCGTAATACCATCTTCACATCAATTACCTCCTATTATGTTACACCCCTAATATTATCTCCATATGAGTATTAAGGTTATGGAATGTAGTACATAACCTTTATCTTTCATTTATTATTATTTAATATTTATTTAAGTGACCTAATTAGAATGAAATGATGCAACCACACGTACTTATGTCTATAAATATGGATGAATACGACTCTCCCAAATCATTACAAGATATATTGTTGAATAATTTATTTATTGAATTATTCTTATATCCAAAGGTTTCTCCCTAAATAGATTATATTTCGGTGTTTTTTCATTATCTTGAATAATATCATAACAAATGGTACAAGAGCATCAGTTTTGGAAAAGTTCTCTTTCCAATATATATCATCGATAACTATGAATGTTTTGGGTAAGTGTGAGGAATCAGGGAGCCTAAAGGGGGTCTTAAGTGGATGATTTAAAAAAATAAGAAACCTTAACTTGCACGAATTATATGAGATGACTACACTTTGAATATGTTATAAGAATATGAATTGTAGCATTTCGAGTCTAGTTTCTGAACTACTAATTTTGTTTTTAAAAAACATAGTAGATAGTCGATCATGCACCCCCACATTTTTAGCATTCTTTAATATTATTTAAAACAATTTGGTGGAAAGTTATATAAGATTGTTTAGTTTGGGACACTTTTGTTTTAAATAGTGATTATATATTTTTATTGATTTTCCATGTAAAAAAACCATGAAAATTGATAAATAATAGATAGCTGACCATAGGGCCCCCTCCCCGAAATACCTCAAAAAAATTCAAAATTAATTTTTTTTGAATGATTAGTCATAGTTTGGGACTGTATAATTGTTAATCAATTTGAATGAACGAAAAAAGAGATACATAAAGAAAGAGAGACATGTATAAGTAAAACAAAATGAGTTATACAAAGACATAATTTGAAATTAATATAGTTGGAAACCTTATAATAGTAAAAAAATAAACAAATCATATATTTAGAAAGAGGAGAGTTTGCTTGACACCGTACTCATTTTTTTAACAAATGTGTTGAATTCTTTTGTAGAATTTTTCATAGAGGAAGATGGATTTCAAAATTTTTAGTCCAAAACATGCAGTTGGGTGTGTTTTAACAGGTTCAGGCCTTAGGCTCAGGAATCCAAGCCACATCAGTCCTTGAGGCATTTATCTTGGATGTATAAAGTAAAGAACACATATGAACTATAACATATACATGATCCTTTAATTAAGTATAATACACACCCTTCAATGTCCCAATTTTGTTTTTGTGAGAATTTAGTCCCACACTATTTGTTTTTTATCATTGTACACATTCATGCGAGTTTTTTTTGTAATTTCAAGTTGTCCCCACCCCCATTATCTATATTGGACTCATCATGAGGGATTAATATCAAAGTAAAAATAAGGAAAAAAATGAAAAAAATAATTCAGAGCAATTATAAGTGATGATAATAAACAAAGTATATTGAATACAAAGAATCCATGGAGAGAAAAGTACATCTACTAACCCAAATGCACCAAACATTTTATACAAAGATGATTTAATGAATAATGATGATAAAATAATTAATGAGAATGAAGTGGATAACTATGTTGAAATGATTATTGATGATGAATTAAATAATGATGTTAATATAAAAATGATAATCTATCTTTACCTGAGAATCCAATTGGCAGTTCTAAAAATTACATGGAAAGACCAAATGATGAAAGTGACCCTAACAATGAATCTTTACCACTAAGAACACTTCCTTACTTTTTGTGTTCAATATCCATACACTTAATTACAATCGATAAAAAAAAATGGAAATTAATTCCTAACAAAATGTTAACTAAATTTTGAGAAGAAAAGGTATGGAAATTTGGAATAAATACTTTAAGAAAATAAATAATACTCAAAGATGTCAATTTCTTGTTACAAAAATGAAATTAATTAAGATGAGACCTACAATGAAGAACTTAGGACTAAGAACATCTAATATTGATGGTAAAAGTGAGGCAATTGTTGAAAATTTAAAATCATAACATATTGTAGATGTGAAAAAACACATCAAAAATAGTAATGCTACGTAACACACACTTTATTTTTGTATAGTACTTGATAAAACAATGAAAAAAATCTTGATTACAAAAATAAGTAGAACCTTGAAATTAAATAGAAAAATACTAATGAAAGAAATTGAAAGACGTAAGAGTCTTCAATCATCCAATTACTCTGACTAGTGGGAATTCTCTAGTAGAATCCCACATAGAGACACTGATACATCTAATACTATAACAGAATTACTTGTAATTTTATTGAATAAGAGCACAAGGGTTTCACCAAATAGAAGAGATACGATAGTAAAAAAGAGTCGATTCTTGTAATTGTGAACCACATGCAAAACATTTCTTAGATATGACCCAAACACAATTGGTCTCTAAGTTTAAAAAGGAAAAATTAAAAATTGACATTAGTCAGATTTTTTTTTTCAAATGACCAAACCCTTCCAAGTAAATAACAATCACTCATGTACCACTTGTTTTTACATGCATCATGTTGAATTTTCAATTCTTTATGATGTTTTTTCTCATGTACGTTTTGTTTTGCATACTGACAACATTTTCTAGAATTAAAAATTAAATTTCCCACTAAAATTAGTAACTGAATTTATTCCTACCGTAATTTTTGAAAGAATAGTTGGATAAATTTTTTTTATAAAAAAGCATATTTGGATGAAAATTTTTACATATGTGGTGCATCACCAGAATTTAAAGTTTTTATCCATGAGGAGAGTCCACATCCAATTAGAAAAGAATTAGTTGGTCTTATCAAGTAAAAAATATGTGACATATCAATTAAAATATTAAAAAGAGTCTAAAAGGTGTGAGAATGTTATATAACAAACACATTTATCAAAATATATGGTTGATTAAACTAAAATGAATTATATTAGCCTAATTTGATGTTATGTAAGTAGTAAATAAATAAATAAATACAATACTGAAATTACCCAAGCAAGCTAAGCAATTAGAATATGAAAAATATGAAACCCTAATGTGAAAAGAGGGTTAGAAAGGCCTTAGCTAATTTGCAGATGTCGCAAGACTGTGTCGCAGTGGATACCAGCTAGATAAGAGCAGGAAACCACTGCACAAGAGCTCGAGAAAGTGCAGATATGGGGTTTCTGGCTAGACTGGGGCACCTGGAGAAGGATGGAGGCACCTAAGCCCCCCTAGTCTAAGATATTGGTGCCTCGATCTACAGAAATGACCAGAGAACCTCCTCTGAGGTGTCACTGAATGTTCACTTGTATTTGTCTTCAGCCACGTGTATGTCATTGTATGCTTGCCAATGTCGTTGTAGACCTGTAATAAAAGAATCACCTCCAAAACCCTAGACAAAGCATAAAAATCCTACAAAAAGAAAGATGCATCTGAAGGGGTCAGACTATCCTCAGTTTCCAAATGGATGGAATTATCACTAAGCACTATACTACATCTCATACTCAATGTACTTCTAGGTGTTTGTGTCTAGAAATCGTGCCCTAGGTGCTCTTGTACCAGTCACACTTTATGAGTAGCAAGAAATAACTAGATGTAGAATGTAATTAAATGGTGCATGGAAAAGAATAAACTCCTCTCATATGAAGTGTGATGTAGATGAACCAACCTTTGTCCCTTGTGATGGAGCTAGATGGATGCAAATGGAGTAGTATAAGCCTTTGATGGATGCAACCTTAGGTGGTGATAGTAGAGCTTAGTGTTTTATCCCTAGTTATGGTAACATAACTTTATATTTATATATTTCTCTTACTTTAATTTTGTAATTAACCCTAAAAAGGATGACCACCAAAAAGGTAGAAAGCTCAAACAGCTAGAAAGTTTCCAAAAAGTGAGATGAAAGTGAAAAGAGGATCAAGGTGCCCAGAGGGAACCAAGGCACCTTGGGCACCCTAGTCCTGGCTGGGTGCCCCATCGGAAATAGCGAAAACACAGTATAAAAAATATGGATTGGGAAAGTGTGGGTGCAAGATCGAAAGTAGCAAAAAAAAACAATGTAGGATGGCCAAATACATGGGTTAATTAGTACTTGTTTTCCATTTTTTCCCCGACTAAAAATGAACAATGGGGGTCTACAGGCTAAAATTGTCAAAGTTGGTGTATAAAATTTTCCAGAGTTCTTCTATACCTTCATGATGCCTTAGAAGGATCTTCAAACACATGGGAAGAAGGATACTCAAACATAGCTTAGTTGAGCTAAATGGACATGATACGGGCTATGTTGATGGCTCAGCAAGCTTACATTTTTTACAAAATGGAGACAACCCTCTGCTTAGCTCCGTTGAGCCCAAATCAACATATAAGTGCATTAGTGCAAATTAAAATCATTTTAGTAGGCTTGTGTTTGAATTAGGTAAATTATTACAGGGTCTCGAGCTCAAACTTGGAACATTGTGTTTGACAGGGTTGGGGAGCTAGCTCGAGTTATGGTGAGTCAAAAATCATGATGGCTTGGGGGCCCATTAGCATACCTATATCAAGCGAGTTGTTACAAAGGAAACAAATATGGTATTAGATGGTACCGAGTCAACACATGACTTATCGCACAACCCAATTTTCTCGGGCCCTCATGTTAAGTGTCCTCCAAGAATAGCTTGGTCGATAAGAATGAGCTCAAGTCTTAGACATGTTGGTGAAGTAACCATAAATGAGCTCGAGTGAGTCGATCAAGGACCAATGCAAAAGAACGAGCCCAAATGCAAATGGATTTCAATGGACAACTCGGCTTAGAGGTTTGAGTTAAGTGAGAACTCGGCAGATCGTTGGGACATAGCTCGCTGCGGTGGAGTTTTTGGACGAGCTCATGATTTTGACAAACATATGTACATTACACTATGAAGCTTGAGCCAAGTTTTGGCTCGGTATGGGAGATGCTTTACACCTGGAACTTGGAAATATTTGGGTCGATTCGAGAAATATGGTAGGAGCTCACAAGGATCCATTGACATTGACAAGGGAACTCAGAGGTTTCAAGTTAGCAATGAAATGAAGCATCAGTGGTGTAACACAACATAGGGTCAATTTGGAAGAGCTCGGACTTACAAGCTAAGACCGATGGTGAGGTGGTGTGAAAAGATAAATGAGTTCCTTGTTTAGAGAGTCAATAAAGGCCCCGTAGGAGATGAGGATTAGGGTTGGAATCTTCTAGTTTGATCATATAAGGAAGTGAGATGGCCTCATCAATGAAGATGAGCTTAGCATAAGAGATTATGGAACCTAAGAGAGGCTCATTTGAGCTTGGGATGAGAAGACAATGAAGATGAGATCATTGCAGAGCCATAACAATGGGAAACCAAGTCACCAGAGTAGGAGTAGGGATAAGTTAGTTTGAAAATCTCACATGTAGCCAAGTGCTCAATGGCATTGGAACTCGGTTAGAAAACTAAGCTCATGGTAAATTCATAGGAACATGGCTTAATGAGCCATTCACAAAGAAGGGAGCAGCTCGGTCCACTGAGAAAAGAATGATTCATTTGGTGCCTAAGGTCTGATGGTGAGCTGAACATAGCTCATCAAGTTATGGGAAATTATAAGATCCATAGCTAGGTGGGAGTGTTATGATGGTGTGCTAACATGAAAATCCCACTTGCATGATATTTTCAGTTCTTTTCCTAGTCGAGTGGCTTAAGTGGTATCTCAACCCCACATTAAAAGTATTCACCAGAAAGTTGCTTAACATGAAAACCGGGGATTAGGAGCCAATGCGTGAGGTTGGTTCATAGGCGAGATGGAAAGTCATGGTGGAAATCAAGAAATTGGGGAGTTTTGAAATTTCGTAGCCATGGTGGAGATTCAAGGTGAGTCAGCCAACAATTTATTATGACTGAAGGGAGTTTGGGAAACCACTGGGAAAATATTCCAAATGCAGAGATCTGGGTCGCTTAAGCCAGGAGCTTTCAGAATCTTTTTTCCCATAGGAAGTGAGGTTGTGGAGTAAGTGATTTTCCGAGTCAAGTACCAATCCCAAACGAATCAGTCATAGAAATCAAGAAATGTGGGAGGTCATCCTAGCATAGATGGTTGAGCTATTCAAATGAAGAAAACATGAGGTAGTTCATGTTGAAGCTTGGCATGTCAAGAAGAAGAAGATAGAGCTTAGAGGATACAGATTTTCAATTGTCATTAGGTTGTGTCAATTAACTCGAAGGTGGTAAAAATAATTACAGATGATGCATAGGTGGATTGAGCTCCTGCATGGCTAATCAATGGGTTTTTATCCATTCAAAAGATGCGAGGATTGCCAACTCGATGTAAATTAAGGAGCTCATTTTAGCTAAAAGTTAAAAAACTAGGGAATGGACTCATGCAGTTGGTTCAGAACCAACCTTAAACTTGAAACATTGAACAAAACAATGAAATCTTAGATAGATACTTTTTTCCCCTTGAACTTATGCGCATCATATGCAGAATTGTGTTCAAGCTCATGGAGGACTTGAAATCGAGTTCAAGCTTGTGATTGAAGTTGATGGTCTAAAGTTAAGGGCACCAAGGTTTATGAATGGTTAAATGGTGTTGCTTAAACTTGGATTATAATGCTAAGCTAAGGAAATCGGTGGTGGGTCGGGCTGAGAGGAAATAATAGATGGAACTCAAAATAGGTAGATCAGTTTAGTGATCCTCAATAAATTCTCAATAGCTTGAAGGAGATCAGGAGAAGCTCAGGGTGGCTAAGAATATCAAGATATGGGCCACCAATTAGGAGTTGAGGACCATGCGGGAGAAGATTCAATAAACTATCAAGTATGTCTAAGATGGAGTTGGACTTGGGTTATTTCATGGTTGAGTTAAAAATAAGACAATGTGGGGCCAAGATTGAAAATGGTTCAAGCCTTGTGAAGGTGTATACATGGCTCAGATTAGTCTCAAAGAGTTTTATGGATCTAGGTCAAATATTTATGAGGTGGAAGCTCGAAATCAGGGAATTCTAATTTATGAAGACTGAACTTGATGGAATGAGAGTTTTTAAAATCCAGCTATGAAGAAAATCACATGTGATAAGAGCAAAGATGAAATTTAAAGCTTGACAGGTCAAAGAGTGATGTGAAAGCCAAATATAGAAGATCAAGGGATGGTTGGGTTGTAATGGCCAAGTGAATATGAGATAACAAAGTAAGGTCTAGCATTCAAGGAAGTAATACCGATTGGACAGCATTAAATGCAAGTCGGTATGTAATCAATTTCCAATTATTGTTATAACAATGTATTGGTATGGAGCTCAAGGGATTGTACTCAAGTTTTTTCATGTACATTGGCACTCAATGAAATAATACCAAAAGAGTGATCCAGTGTAAAGGAGCTTTATCTTATGGAAGATCTTGTTTGTCACGTAAGGATCAAAGGAGCTCATATTTTGCAAAAGAGCTCAGTTTTTCTAATTGTGAGTAATTCAGTCAAGTAAAGAGCTCATGTGACTGTGAGAATTTGGAGCGGCCAAGTTGATGCCAAACTAGCTCAAAGGAGTGGTGAAGGGATCAGCTCATCCCAACTCAAAAGGTGAAATTATCTTCAAGCCAACCACCGAGTTAGACTCATTTTTGGCCTTTTCTTCATGACTCCTCCCTCTTCGAGTCAAACTAGTCAATGGGGGGTCCCACCACTTAACTTTTGAATTTAAATATTTTAATTTAATATTTTAGATACCTAAGGGTTTAAAGTATTTTATTTAAATATTCTTTTAATTAATTAAGGAAAGCTAGGTCAACTGAGGAATTAATGGCACATGATGGAAGATTCTCAAAGTGGTTTCCAACTGTAATAAATACATCATGTGTATTCAATTTAGGAATGTAATTATGACCTTTCCTCTTCTCACTCACATATTCTTCTATAAATGTAAGTTGGAAGCTCATTCCAAAGGGGTTCCAATAGGTTGATAGGTTGTTGAAAGTTAGATGGTCTTAGGCAAGTGCAATTTTTCAAGAGTCCTCTCTCTTCTGCAAGTTGTCCTTATAGTTGAGAGAAATTTCAAGCCTCCTCTTCAAGACTGTAATGGAAACCATTATCCTCTTCAAAATGTATGATGCATTGTGAACATTATTGAAGTAATAAAAGATTTTGTTTTGTGACTAATCTCGGTCCTTTCATCCTTCTATACTTCTTTGTGCCTTTTCTCATGCTTACAGATATTTTTGTGCAAGTTCACATTTCTATTGCAGGTTCTTGGAGTTGTTGTTTCTTATCGAGTGGTGGAGCATTGACATGCAGTTGACAATATGGTGCTTGTTCACCCTTCTCAAGTTCATCCTTCTTCATTGGAAGACTGATAACTTGTTTCATTTGATTGAGTTTAACAAAGGGAAAAAATAATGTGCTTCCTAAGTCTTTGGTATTTTGTACCCTCTCTAAGTTGTTCAGTAGGTGAAGTTGACCTCAAGGTGCACACACCCATCTTCTAAATTAACCCTTCCTGAGCTTGAAAATGGACCCTTTATTTGGTGCATCACCATCCCTAGTATAGTTTCATTTGAGCTGCACATCTCTTTCCCTAAAACTGAGTTATGAAAATGTGAGGTAAATGACTAGATAAATTTTATTGACACTAAAGTAGTAAAACACTTAGTTTAGGAAGAGGAAGATGATTCTCTGGAGGTTCACCTAGCCCAAGTCCCACATGAACTTGAGAGGTGATCCCATGTGTCCCAATCACACCAAACAGTCTTGTTCACATTCTGTGCCATTCAGGAGGGTGCAATGATTTGGTGACAAGCATGGTTTGATGTGTCATCAAGGTTAAAGGATGTTGTAATCTATGTGATTGAATTTGTGACTATGATAGGTTTCTCAAAAGATAATCATGGCTATATATATATATACACCTAGTTGATTGAGGAGGTGTAGGACTATTGGAGCGGTGTAAGGGATCTTGTTGAATCTTCAAAAGTATGAGGATAGTATGTTAAGAAAGGAATACTCAAAGGTCCTCTCCATTCTTGAAAGTTTATTTCTAATGTTTCTTAATCTTCTCAATTCAAGAGACCTAGTGTAAATATGTACTAAAAGTGTGTTCTAGTTCAAAGGAAGCTTGCATTTGACATTATTAAGATATGAAAAGTATTATTAATTTCATGTTGATTAATGGAGACCATGTTCTTGCATAAGGTTGTCGAATGTGTGAGCTTTATGAAGATAACCTTGAATGTATTTGTTGTGCCTTGAGATAAGATATACTTATACTATCATCAAATCATATCAAGGTTTACTATCTTTTGATCTTGGTCTAAAATATTCCTGGTCATTTTGAATCCAAAAGTATTAATGTTTTAAAGGATATTGTTACTAATAAGTCTTCATGGTTATGAGTGAAATGTTGAAGAGTGTCTATGATAAGTCTAAAACTATGAAAGTATAAAATCTATGATGCTCTAAAGTATTATAGCATTATCTTCGTGAGAGGCTCAAAGTATTATAGGTCTATGAGGCTCCATTATATTTCTAATGGAAAAACACGATTACCTTTCCCTCAATGGATTCCTTATTGAATCTAATTCTAGAAGATGTAAGTGTGCTCTCTAGGTATGTGTTAATCTAAAATTAAAATCCTATCAATGGGAGGCATTGCAAACTAACTTGTATCTATTTTATCTATACACCCTTGAAGATTTCTCAAAAGTTCATAATAGAGGCATAGTTTTCACATTGGTCATGAAATTGACTTTTATAGGTGAGAGAAGCAAGAAATCAATGGCATTGGTTGTGTGTCATGTTATAGGTAACTTGAAGAGTATTCAAAAGATGCATTCATGAAGTAACAAGTGAGCCCATAGAATTCAAGCTCTATTGAAATTTGTGTCATATGTTGATGTCAAGGAAAGTGACCTATAGGTAGATGAGATGACAAGATAGCCATAAAATTGTATATGAAGGGTAGTTAGAGTAGGTATTTACCTTAGCTCATGTTCACCTAGGTACATTATTTACCTTTATTGTATTTATCCTCACCCACTTATGTGTGTGGATATTTATTTTTATTTATTTAGATATTCGGAGATATTATCTAGTTGTTAGGTATAGTTATTCCTTGATCTATGGTATTGACTAGTTCTTTCCTAGATATATGGTATTGACTAGATCCTTGATGTGTAGTTCTCTCATAAATCTATGGACTTGACTAGTTCTTTGATGACTAGTTCTTTCCATGATTTATGGCTTGATCTACGACCTTGACTGGTTCTTAGATTGTTATTCCTTGCCTATATAAGCAAGGCCCATTCTCATTGTATTTCATTGAGTTCCATAATAATATATGAGATTGCTGCTCATTTGTTTGCAACGGTTTATGTAAAGTTATTATGGTGAATTGCTATCATCTTATTGATCATGATGTTTGATTAGCATCTATGTTCTTGCTTTGGCATGATCTGGTTATTGTTCCTTTTATGGTTTCAAAGCAGGAGATTGTTGTTGACATCCGTCTATAAGTTTCTCTTTGCAAACATTTTTTTTTCTATATTCATATATTCAGAATTTGTCTGTAAACCCATAAAAATCCTTAGCCCTTGGTCATATGGTATGGTCGTACAAGGGCTTAAGCTTGTGATTCCTACTAGTAGGTGCTTAACTCTAGCCCCATTTCATTTTATTTGTGTGGTGAAAGAAAGAGCATTTTATTCTGTTTTAGTGGCAACTAAAATAAATAGTAGAGCATAATATTGAAAAACTTGTAACTTTTGATCGGTAACTCGGTTTTGAGTGTCGTTTTTTGCAAAAGAACTTTTTTTTTTGTGCTCTTTCCATTGGAAATATTTATTTTGAGAATTTCACTATAATTATAAAATGTCATATTGTAAAAATCTAGGGGGCTCTTGGTGCATTGCTTGGGGGTCTTGTTGCATTGATTGGTTCTTGCATTTATTTTGGTGATTTTTTGAGGATGGCATCTACTTCTGCATTAAATCATGTTGAGCCATTAACAACACAATTACCACACATGGAAACCAATAATGGAAAAAATAATTAAGAGGAAAGGATTATGGGCTTTAACTTCTTCAGAACAACCAGTGTTCACTAGAGAATATGAGAAATTTCAGTACCAGTGCAAATTTGATGAGTGTATGGGTTTGATAGGAACTTATGTAAGTGATAGTATTTTGTTTCATTTGGAAAAATGTGACTCTCCTTTCAAAATATGGGAGAAATTGGAGGATTTATTTGGTAAGGTAGATCATATGAGAGCCATGTAACTTGAAATTGAGATCACCTCTCTTAATCCTGAAGATTTTCCAACAATTATAGACTATCTTACCAAGTTCAAGCATTTTTTGACACAGTTGAAGGGGATTGGAAGAGATAAGAAAGATGAAGAGTGTGTTTACTTGATTCTATCCAAGTTGAGAGGACCATTCCAAATTTTTTCTTCTACCTTTTTCTCTAGCATGGATGCCTTAGGTGATACATTCAAAATGCCTAACTTAAAAACATTTTGTGAAAGACTTACTAGGGAAGAATCTAAATTGTCTCAGCTTGAGTCTTCCACCTCTCAAAAGGCATTAGTTGCATCTAATCCTAAGGGCAAGGGAAAACCAAATCCACCCCTTTTCCATCTCAAAATGCTCCTAAACCCAAAGAAAACAACTCAAAACCCAAGGAGTCTTCTAAATCCAAGAATAAGTCTAGCCATTCATGCTCTTTTTGTAGGGGTAGTAATCATGAAGAAAACATGTGTTATAAGCGAATGCAAGCCTTAGAGGATGAAGTCAAGAAACACAGAATTTATATCTCTACTCCACCTCCTAATCAGCATGACAAAGCACTTAATTTTATTGGGAGATCTCAGTCACCACTTGCAGATAGTTGGGTTATAGATTCTGGTGCTTCTCATCACATGACTTCTTCTAAGGAGTCTTTTGTTTCTCTAAGTTTGAGTTCTACTTCAAAAATTGACGTTGGATGTTCTTCTTTTCTTTTTGTTAAAGGAAAAGGTGATATACAACTTGATGGTGGCAGTATCCAAGATGCACTATATGTTCCTAACATCACTACAAATTTACTTTATGTGTATCAAATTTGTCATTCTGGTCAAGGGAAAATAGTGACTTTTACACCACATGGGGTAGAAGTACGAACTCTGTTGGAGCCAAATTCACTTGTTACTCAGGGTATTGTTGATCATAGTTCTAGACTATATCACTTTGAGGGTTTTGATGACACTTCCTCTATAAGGATGGGATTGGTTTCTCATGTAGATTCAGAGAGTAAGCTTTGGCATGAAAGATTTGGACATCTTAATTACAGATATTTGAAGGAGTTGAGCACTCATGGTATGGTAGATGATATTCCTAGATTTTCTAGTCTTGAGGGATTTTTCTCTAGCTATGCATTACGGAAACAACACCAAGATCCATTTCCTAAGAATTTTTCTAAGAGAGTTTTTTCACCACTTGAGCTTATGCATAGTGACTTGATGGTTTTTCCTACCCCCTCTTTCAATGGAGCTAAGTATGCGCTTACATTTATTGATAATTTCTCGAGGCATACTTGGGTTTATTTTCTCAAGTACAAAAGTGATGTTTTTTCACACTTCAAAGTCTTCAAGGCTTTGGTCAAGAAACACTCTTCTAGTTGCATAAAGAACCTTCGTACTGATAATGGCGGGGAGTACTTCAGCAATGAGTTTTTTAAATTTTTGGCAACTCAAGGCATTATTCATCAACATTTTGTTCCTCATACTCCACAATAGAATGGCTTAGCAGAAAGGAAGAAAATAACTTTGAAGGAAATGGCTAACTGTATGATGCATTCTAGAGATATACCTCCTATCTATTGGGTAGAAGCAGTTAATTGTGCTAACTATATTCATAATCATACACCACATAGAGCACTTGAGCATTTGACTCTAGAGGAAGTTTGGTCCAACACTAAGCCAGATGTCTCATTTTTTCGAGTCTTTGGGAGCCATGCTTGGACCTTTGTGCTAAAGAAGAAAAGGAAAGCTTTGGATAAGAAGAGTAAACCCTTGATACTTTTAGGGTATTGTGAGGACATGAGAGCTTATCGTCTTTTAGATCTTGATACACATGATGTTCTTTTTTGAACACATGTTTAGTTTGATGAGCATTTCACTCCTCATGATTCTTCATCTTCTTCCATTCCTTCTTTTTCTTCATCTCATTTTGAGGATCCTTTCTTTGAGAAGATTGATGAGGAGGTTATAGATGTCATTGAGGATCCTATTCCCACTGATGTTGTCACTATGCCTAAGTGGGCTCATACTACAGTTTCTAAGGCAGCACCTTTCATAGAGGATCTTCCACCCACTACGCATCATCGTGCACATTCTACATGTTTTGGAATTTTGTGTCAGGCAGTTTTTGAGGATCCACAGTCTTTTTCAAAGGTTCATGGGATACCGGAGTGGGATGATGCGATGGTAGCTGAGTATTCTTCTTTGATGAAGAATCATACTTGGGATTTGGTATCTCTTCCTAAAGGAAGAAAGATGGTTAGGTATAAGTGGGTATACTGAACCAAATACACAGCTGATGGGTCCATTGACAAGTATAAGGCTCGTCTTGTTGCAAAGGGTTTTTCACAAGTCGAAGGTATTGATTACTCTGAGACTTTTTCACCCGTTGCTAAGATGGATTCTGTACACCTTGTACTTGCTATTATTGCATCACAGGGGTGGCCCATATACCATATGGACGTGATGAGTGCCTTCTTACATGGAGATCTACAAGAGGAAATATATATGGAGCAGCTAGCTGGATTTGTTTAGAATTCTTCTCTTGTTTTTCGGCTCCGAAGGTCTCTCTATAGTCTCAAACAAGCCACTCGGGCTTAGTATGAGAAGATGGATTCTTTTCTTCTATCTACTGGTTTTGTTCATTGTCACTCTAATCATACAGTGTATCTCTAGCATGTCGATGAGGATATAGTAATACTTGTATTGTATGTTGATGATCTGTTACTTACTAGTAGCGCTTCTTCCCAAATTTAGAGTATTCAGAGGGCTCTTTCTACACAGTTTGACATGACAGATATTGGGCTATTGCATTATTTCCTTGGTTTGCAAATTTCTTAGACAGATTCAAGGATTCATTTGAGTCAGCAAAAGTACACCCATGATCTTCTTAGGTGCTTTGATATGGCTGATTGCAAGCCAAGTCCATCTCATTTTCAGTCTGGAGTTACTCTTACATCCACATGTATCACACCACTTTGTGATCCAACATTGTATAGGCAGTTGGTTGGGAGTATCATGTACTTGACCCATACTCACCCTGATATTTCATTTGCAGTAGGGCTTGTATCTCGGTTTGCACATTCTCCTCATAGTAGTCATTGGCAGGCTGCTAAAAGGATTTTGTGCTATTTACAAGGCACTTCCCACTTTGGCCTACACTACACTAGGGGCTCTACTTAGTTGGTTGGGTATATAGATTCAGATTGGGCATGTTCTATTGATGACAGGTGTTCCACTTCTGGCTATATTTTTTGTCTTGGTTCTTCTCCAGTTGTTTGGGCGTGCAAAAAGCAACAGGGTATTACACTTTCATCTTCAGAGGAAGAGTATAGGCTAGCAGTTATAGTGAGTCAATAGATTCTTTGGCTTCACCAGTTATTGACAAAGTTTGGATTCCCATAGGATTCATCGAGTGTACTTTGGTGTGACAACCAAAGTGTAATTCACATTTCTCGCAACCCAGTTGAGCACCAACGGACCAAGCATATTGAGATACACATCCACTTCATTCGTCAGCACATTTAGGATGGCAGTTCTTTGCTTGGAGTACCTTCCAACTCAGCAGCAAGTTGTAGACATCTTTACAAAGCCTTTTGGATCACCTCGCTACCTTGAGTTGCGTGGAATTCTTGGGGTTTCTGAAGTTTTTCTTGGGGGGTGTTCATGATAACATCTTCGTTCTTCTTCTTCTTCTTTCTCTTTCCTTATAGCAGGATTATTTCCTTCTTTTGGTTTGAGATTTCTTAAGGGATATATTGTACATGAGTACCTCATCAGGCTTAGTTATCCAGGACTCATATTGTGGACATGCCACTTCTATTTTGGCCCCTAGCTTCACTTGAGGGGGTGTGTTAGAGTAGGTATTTACCTTAGATCATGTTCACCTAGGTACATTATTTACCTTTATTGTATTTATCCTCACCCACTTATGTGTGTGGATATTTCTTTTTATTTATTTAGATATTAGGAGATATTATCTAGTTATTAGGCATAGTTCTTTCCTTGATCTATGGTATTGACTAGTTCTTTCCTAGATCTATGGTATTGACTAGATCCTTGATGTCTAGTTCTCTCCTAAATCTATGGACTTGACTAGTTCTGTGATGACTAGTTCTTTCCATGATTTATGGCTTGATCTACGACCTTGACTGGTTCTTAGATTGTTATTCCTTTCCTATATAAGCAAGGCCCATTCTCATTGTATTTAATTGAGTTCCATAATAATATATGATATTTCTGCTCATTTGTTTGCAAAGGTTTTGTGTAAAGTTATTTTGGTGAATTGCTTGCATCTTATTGATCATGGTGTTTGATTAGCATCTGTGTTCTTGGCTTGGTACGATCTGGTTATCGTTCATTTTAACCATGCAGAGGCTTTTAAATCCTTTTCCCTCTCTACCTTCTCAAAAATCTGATTTTTTAGATGAATTTGATCTTTCTAATTTCATGTTTGAGAATGAATAATATCAAGGTGAAGGAGGTCCTATTTTGGAGGATACTCAGATTGGAGAAGAACCTTTGACATAGTCGGAGAATGAAGAAGCATATTATCTATCAGATCTGGAAGAATTTTTTGATGTACAAGAGCCTATGGAACTTAACAAATTTTTTATTCCGTCACTTCTTTTCCAACACAAAGTGTTGACTGCTAAGGAGGGACATGCTCAAGAACAACTCATTACTCATAATTTTCCTTTGGAATCAGAATTGGAGGAATTGAGTCTTCCATATCCCTCATCACACGTAAAGGAGGAATGCACATGAGAAGCTTGGACCAATATAGAAGCATTGAATGAAGATTATACCATGGAGAGCTTTCTATTTTTAGTTGCTGAGGAGGGACATGCTCAAGAACAACTCATTACTCATAATTGTCCTTTGGAATCAGAATTGGAGGAATTGAGTCTTCCATATCCCTCATCACACGTAAAGGAGGAATGCACATGAGAAGCTTGGACTAATATAGAAGCATTGAATGAAGATTATACCATGGAGAGATTTCTAGTTTTAGTTATGGAACCTACTTTAGTTAACGAATTTGTGATGGAGGAAATTATTCTTGAATTTTTTTCTTCCCCTAACAATCTTTAAAATTTGCAAATCAGAGGGTTTGAATTTTCAAATTCCATGTCGAATAATGAAGATGTCACTGCAATACCATCCATCCAGGTGGAAGATAAGTTGTTTGTAAATGGGAAACTAGAGGGAAATCAGGTCACAAATAACCATCTTTTTCAAGGATGTCTTCAACAATAATTTCTTGTTAAATTTTAAGTTCAAAGAAAAAATAATATTCAATAGGTTATACCATCTCCCATTAGGTACCTGGCTTCATTAAATCCAAAAGAGAAGCCAAAACCAATCACATTCATTGCAAAATGTGAGGATGAGTTTTATAATTCTGAGGATCATCTGCAATGCCTCTACAAGAAAAATGCAGAGCAACTAAAAGAGGAATCCTTTCTCTTTCCAATTGATACCTCGGTGGACCAAGTGGAAAATTGGGCTAGTTTCAATTTTTCACTCTCACTTTCAGCCATGTCCATTTTCAAATCACCTGCATGGAAATCCATTGTGAGGAAAGGGAGCTATTTTACACAGCTAGTTGTAAGCTTTGTTTAACTCACATGTTCCTCAATTAGCATAGAGTAGGAATAGGTTTTCTTTCAACAGAATAAGTGCTTTATATACCCTGCATGTCTCAATTGGGGCATGTGCGGTTTTCAGTTTTAAGGTTTTTTGTTTCCAGTTGTCACTCTTGTGTTCTTCTGCATACTATTTCATCATTAGAGGTTTTTCAAGGAGGATAAGGAAGGTTAAAAGTTTCAATAATATTTTCATGATATCCCTAATTTAATATTTTCTTCATTCAAAAGTATGCACCGTTCATGATGTCAAGCATTCAACAAATTCAGTATACCTCATGCCTAACATTTCAGGGAGGTCCAAGATCAGATTTTCTCAAGGGGATTTTGGGATGTATCACAAAAGATCAAATTAATCTCAAGATTCAAACATAGAATCCATTCCCAACGGATGAATTAAGGTTATTGAAATCATGCTTATCAGGTAATCATCCCCGAGAGGTTTCCAAAAATGTTATCCATTTTTTCCCCCTAAGTAAAAATGAATGGGGGTCTATAGGATAAAATTGTCAAAGTTGGTGTCTAAAATTTTTTGGAGTTCTTCTATACCTTCATGATGCCTTAGAAGGATCTTCAAACACATGGGAGGAAGGATTCTCAAACATAACTCGGTTAAGCTAAATGGACACGATATGGGTTATGTTGATGGCTCAGAAACCTTACATTTTTTACAAAATGGAGACAACCCGCTGCTTAGCTCATTTGAGCCCAAATCAACATATAAGTGCATTAGTGCAAATTAAAATCATTTTAGTAGGCTTGTGTTTGAATTAGGTAAATTATTACAAGCTCTTGAGCTTGAACTTGGAACATTGTGTTTTACAGGGTTGGGGAGGTAGTTTGGGTTATGGTGAGTCAAAAATCATGATGGCTTGGGAGCCCATTAGCATACCTATATCAAGCGATTTGTTACACAGGAAACAATAGATGGTATTAGATGGTACCGAGTCAACACATGACTGATTACATAACCCGATTTTCTCAGGCCCTCATGTTAAGTGTCTTCTAGGAATATTTCAGTCGAGTAAATAATGGGCTCGGTGAGTCTTAGACATGTTGGTTAAGTAACCATAAACGAGCTTGAGTGAGTCGATCAAGGAGAAACACAAAAGAATAAGACCCAAATGCAAACAAAGTTCAATGGAAAACTCAGCCTAGAGGTTTGAGTTAAGTGAGAACTCGGCAGATCGTTGGGACATAGCTCGCTGCCTTTGGATTTTTTAGATGAGCTCGTGATTTTGACAAACATTTGTACATTATGGTATGAAGCTTGAGCCACGTTTTGGCTAGGTACGGGAGATGCTTTGCACTGGGAACTCGAGACTATTTGGGTCAATTTGAGAAATATGGTAGGAGCTCATTAGGAGCCATTGACATTGACAAGGGGACTCAGAGGTTTCAAGATGGCAATGAAATGAATCATCAATGGTGCAACTCAGCATAGGGTTAATTTGGAAGAGCTCAGACTTACAAGCTAATACTGATGGTGAGGCAGTGTGAAAAGATAAACGGGTTCCTTGTTTAGTGAGTCAACAAAGGGCTTGTAGGAGAGAGGCTCGGGGCTGGAATCTTATAGTTCAATGATATAAGGAAGTGAAATGGATCGTAAATTAATCTCAGCTGGCATAAGAGATGGGGAACCTGAGAGAGGCTCATTCTTGCTCAAACATGCACCCACATCTTAGATCTCAGAAGGACCAAGGTGTTTGAGGCCACAATGGAACCATCCCCAAGTTGTGGGACCTTGTGAGCTTGGGACGGATCTCCAGAAAAGGTCAGGTTCCTCTATCTATCTCTAATGCTACTACTACTCCTAGTGCTGGAAGGAAAAAACTAAGCTAATAATGCCAAGGGACCAAGGAAAGAAGGATAACATGAAGGAAACTACACTAAAAGGTGATAGCACCAGAAAAGAGGGATGAACACTATCTGTTCTGAGTGAGAATGACAGGGAATGCATGAAAGAGGCTAGGCATGAGTAGCACAGTGAAATATGCATTCACCAGATCGTTCTCATGGAACACAACTAAATATGGAACTGCAAGGGACCTGAAGTAGCACAACCAACACACAACGTAAAAGAAAAGGCAAGAAGAAGGAATGCAAACATGTTAGGACAGAGAATAGTCACAAAATGATGCTTCTATTACTTCCAGAAATGCACAGAGCTGTTACAATGATGAAGGAGGCCGATATCCACATGCAAGAGCCAAACATAGAGGTCTGTAACTCAAAATACAGAAAATATGGAGTCCTTAGCAAAATGCGTAAGGATCCAGAGTGTCCAACATAACAAATGAGCCTTGCTCTTACATTTATAGATGAATCCATGGAGGAAGAAGGGAAAAGGAGGGAAAACCCAAATTTGAAACACAACCACCAACAAGAAGCATTCAATGTCTACAAATCCACTTGGAAATCTGTGAAATATGCTTCCCCATGCCTGTTTGACATGTTGAAGACAAAGGAGGGTGGATCATACCAAATTGGGTGGTTGGAGCAATCAGATCTACTCATCAATGTTTAGAGAGATGTTTTCCCATTTCTCACCTACTAGATCCACCAGAATTTGAATTTTGAATTTCTGGCACTGTAGCTGATGTCAGCAGCTCTCTGACAAGTCCAGGTGCATGCTGATCTGAGCTCTGTAGCAAAAGATATGGCTGTCAGAAGATGTCAGAGTCATCGGTGCACATAAAAATACATGTGCATGTGCGCACACGGATTGGCTGAAATGATGGCCAACTATATAAACTATTTGCCATTTCTACCACGTGTCACTTACTGATTTATTGCAAGGATTTGGCACCCTATTGGTGTGATTTTGACTGGTTGTGCACGACACACTTAAGCATGTCAAAATATGATCTAGCACAGAAGGGCATGAGGGAAGGGCACACGGAGAAAATAAAGGAAGGTGCAGGGGGGCACGTGATGCACATAGGGAGATGAGGCAAACTGGTGAGTAGAGAATGTATGGTTAAGGCACAACTATTACAAAGTAATGGGTGTGGTGTGCTAAGGGCCAAGGACTTAGTAGTAAGTGTGAGGCATGCGTGGGAAGAAGTGACTAGGAAGAAGGTGAATGCATGGAAGGTGGGTGCAAGGGAGAAGTGGAAGGAGAAAAGGAAAGGGGCGACAGGTAAACTATGTGACCAAGGGAATGTGCCAAGTGATTTTGAGCATGCACAATTCTTCAATGAATAACTTAGGGCCAGCATGTGTATGCAAGTTATCCAAATTGCTAGGAGAGATATTTGGATAACAGTTTTGGTGACTTTTCAGGCCATCTTCCTGCTAGATGAAAGAGATCAGTAGCCTGAAGCATCCATTGGGCATGGAGTCTACTTGTGTAATCATGAAACTTCCCCTGTGATCACTTGAGAATCATTTCTGCACTCTGTTCTGAATCTCACAACTGCTGAGAGAAGCTCTGCACTCTGGAAGTAACAAAAGAGTGCGTGTAGGAAGCACACGAGAGGAAAGAACTATGTACAAACAAACAATGTGCATGGAGCACACTTGGAGGAATTGAAACTACTCTAATATATACAACATGATGCATCAAACTTAATGGAAGGGTTTGAGATAGATCCCGTTTATTGGGATTTGCAGCGTGCTTCCATCAAGATGAGTTAACTCAAAAGAGTTAGCTTCTTTAGGAACTGATGATGTATGGGCCACTCCAAAGTGCATCAAACTTTGAATGGTGCCCTGGCTTAGCTCTGTCAACATCCCATTTTAGAACCAAGTCCCCAATTTTGAAATCTTGAGGCCTAGCCTTTCTGTCAAACCATTTCTTTGTTGCTTGTTGATGTTGTTCTAGCTTGATCATGGAAGAGTTTCTGAGTTCTTCAAGATGAACCAGCTCCACCATTCTAATTTCTCTCTGGTCGTGCCTTCAAATTCTAGTTGTTGGGAAAGCGCTAGTGAATTTAGTTCTAGTGTCAAAGGAAGGGCTGCCTCCTTGCCATAGACAAGCTTGTAAGGTGAAGTTCCTATTGCCTTTTTGACTGTGATTCTATCTTCCCAGAGTGCGCGCAAGACCTTCATATGCCACTATCTTTGGCTGATGTTCATTGTGTGCTTCATGATTCTGATCAGGTTCTTGTTTGTTGATTCTGCCAGACCATTTCCCTGAGGGTAATAGTTGGAAGAGGTTTTTAGGTAAATGCCCAGACTTAGAGCCCAATCAGTGATTTTAGCACCAAGGAAGGCCTTTGCATTATCAGAGATAATGGTTTGAGGAATGCCAAACCTTATGACTAAACCCTCGAGAAATTCAAGGATGACTACCTTAGTTGATTCCTTAAGCATGACAGCTTTCTGTCCATCTGGTGAAGTAATCTGTAGCTGTCAACACCCATTTATGTCTAGTGCTTGAAGGTGGATTGATCATGCCTATGAAGTCAAGACCCCATTGCACAAAGGGCTGATCCACTTGGATTGGTCGGAGGGGAAGCACTGCCAATCTTTTCTTTCCTACAAAGAAAGTGCATTCCTTACATTTTGTGACCCACCTATGTGCATCTGCAAACAGGGTAGGCCAAAAGATACCTACCATTATGATCTTTATTGCTGTAGTCTTGGCAGAGAAGTGTCCACTAGAGAATCCATCATGAAATTCTGCTAACACTTTTTCAGTCTGCGCATCATTGATACATCTTAACAACATGCCATCAAGATTCCTTTTGAAGAGAAGTCCATCAATCAACACATAAGGGACATATTGTAACCTCAGATGTCTTCTCTTTGCTTTATTTAAACCGGGAGGGTATGCACCCTCAGAAAGGAATGTGATCATGTCCTTCATCTAGTCACATGCAGCCAGGGTCTATATTCTTGTTCAAGTTCTACACATGGAAGGTCTTCATCCAGAAATAATGAAGCCTCAGGTTCACTCTGCGCATCCTCAACAATCTTCTTGCAGAGTGCACTACCTCTTACCAGTTTTGTGGCCTTGATAGTCACATCATATTCCATGATTTTGGTCACCCATCGTGCTCTTTTCTCACTGATTTCTTGCTCCCATGATGAAGTCTCTGACTGAAGAGTGGGAGACTAATACCTTAACATGATTGGTGGTGAGCATGCTCTTGAATTTCTTGAGCGTGTGCATGATGGTGAAGACCTTCTTCTCCATGTGACTGTATCTTAATTCATAATCCTTCAGTGTCTGGCTGAAGAAAGCCACTGGTTGTTCCAACCCTTGTTCATTTTCCTATGTTAGGACAACAACAATGCTTGCATCAGTGCCATAAGCATAAAGGATGAAATCCTTTGAATAATCTGGATTGATGAGTGTTGGCACACAAGCAATCTCTTTCTTGATCTTGTTGAAGCTTTCTCTTCCTTCTACTATCCATCTGAAGGCTATGTCCTTCTTGAGCATCAAGGTGATGGGCCGAACCAGTCCTACAAAGTTAGGGATAAAACACCTAACAAAATTGATCTTGCCAAGGAAGGACTGTAGGGCCTTTTTTGTGCACTGGTAGGGAAAGAGCTAGGATGGCTGAAACACACTCAGGATCAATCACGATGCCATCCTTTGAAACCACATGGCCCAAGAGCTTTCCCTGTGCCACCACAAAATTACACTTCTTGGGGTTAAGAGATACCCCAAATTCTCTTCATCTCTCAAAGACTTTTTCCAGGTGCACCATGTGATCCACACTCTACTTTGAGAAGACAATTATATCATCAAGGTAAACCAAGATGAACTCATTAATGTATCCTTTGAAAGCAATATCCATAGCATGCTGAAATGTGGCACCCACATTTGACAGACCAAAGGGCATTTTCTAATATGCATATGTTCCCCACTTGGTTGTAAATGTTGTTTTGAATTGATCCTCTTCCTTGACCAGGATCTGGTTGAAACCTGAGTACCCATCTAGCATGGAGAATGTCTGTGTGCCAGCTACAGTCTACAGAATCTACTCCATTGAAGGAAAAGGATAATGATCCTTTAGAGATGCCTTATTCAAATCTCTGAAATCAACACAGAGTCTGATTTCACCATTCTTCTTGCACACCGGAACCAGATTTGTGACCCAGGTAGAGTATTTGATAGGAAAAATAATTTTTCCTCAATGAGTTTTGATAATTCCTTTCTCATGAGGGGCTCTATCTTTGGATTGACTTGTCGCTGCTTCTGTCTGACGGGCTTTATACCAGGATCAAGGTCAATGGAGTGTTGAGCAACACTTGGATCAAAACCTTTGAGGTCTTCATACTCCCATGAGAAAATATCACTGTATTTTTGACAGAGAGAGATGAAGGCCTATTTTTCTTCATGCACACAAGTCCTACTGAGAAAAAACTCTTTTCCACAAGCAATAGTAATGGATGAGCAGTCCTCTTGCGTGTACGCGCATGTATCTTTCTTCACCCTTGAACTCATCATCAGGGCTGAAAATTTTCTCTAAGGTGACCAACCCTTTAGGCAACTTATTTGTCTTCAGCTGTATCACTTGGTCACCATAGTTGTCATGCAAGTCAGCTTGCATATTTGATGAAAATTCAGCTTCATTCTGGATAAACTGGATGATCTACGCATCACTGTCAAACACTTTCCAGCTGGTGTTATTGTCTGGAATAGATGGTCTGATCACCATCTTAATGTGCTGAGTGTTTCCTTTGACAAAGTCCTCAGCAGGAGAAAACTGTGAACCGAGTGCGGCCATCTGGTCAGCTTCCTTGTTCATTCTGCGTGGAACCACCTACAGATTAAGGGCATCAAAGCTCTCAAGTAGGTCCCAAACTCTATATTTATAAGCTTTGAGAAGCTTATTCTTTGTCTAGAATTTTTTGGTGACCTGGTGGATGATCAATTCTGTGTCCCCAAAGATCTGCAATGCTTTAATTTTCTTCTTTTCAGCAATGAGCAAGCCATGCACCAGCACTTCATACTCTGCCACATTGTTAGAGCATGCAAACTGTAGCCTGTGCACGAAGAATAATTTCTCATCCTTAGGGGAAATGAGAACCACTCCTTCTCCCACACCATTTCTGCTTCTGGATCCATCAAAGTACAACTTCCATAGACCAGTTTGAACTTTATCTTTCATGAGCGCATGTGGAAGCATAACGTCTTCTTCTAGAATGCAATAAGTACCAAGCCCAGTTTCATAGGCTTCCAGTTCTTCAGCATAGGGATCAAATTTGTGATGTCTTTCTGCCCATTCATCAAGCACTAGGTCTGGAACAGAGGGTGGAAGAGACTAGCTCTTCAGGAACTGAAACTTGTTCTTCTTGGATAAGACAATTGGCTTGGAGAGGGGATGGGACATATGACTCTACATGATAGGAAAATATAGGCTCAGCTTGTATGGTAAACTGGGTACCATACCTTGTCTTGAGTAACATATGAGACCAATCAGAAGACAAGTAACCACCCACTTTAGCAGTAAATTCTCTTGATAAACATAGGGAAAACAAAGGAGGCAGGTCAATGATTGACACATCTTGAGTAATTGTTAGGCTTGGACATGCATGGAGGGTTAACTCAAGATCCTTGATGACTCCTAAGGTGGTTACAATTGAGCCATCAAGTTGTAGGACTCCTTTAGACAAAGGGCTATATTTCAGACCTAAGACATCAACTATCTTCTTAGGCATAACAGAAGTACTAGCACCTGAGTCAATCATGCAGTTATGCACTAGGTGTTTACCTATAATCAAGGACATATAGAAGGGTGGGGTTTTAACAACTTTACTTACTTGTTTCTCCTCTTCTTGGAAGATTTTGACAGAAGCACATGGATTCTGCATAACTGGATCAGTGTGTGGGAGTTGCGCCAGAGCTTCATGCAATAGATCCCACTGAGATGGAATGGTCAGGGCATCCCACATTGTGACGTTTATGTTTGTTCTCTTCATCTAGTCAACAATGCTGAACGAAGCCCCCCCATCTTGTGCATTTGGGGAACAACATCCCTTCTTGACTTGTTCAGGCATGGAAGCCTAAATTTTAGCTGGGAAGAGGCTTGGCCTACCAAATGAGGGGCATGTTGTTTCAGATGGAGCTTTATGAGGGGCCTCCTACATAGGGATTTGAGCACTTTTACTACACGATGCCTTGTCTGATTCTTTCTTCTTCTGAGGATCTACTTGCATTGCCAGGGTTATAACCTATGCACCTAACTCTAACATTATTTTCTTGTATCTTGTGTTGTCCGTAACTTGGGCACGTGGTCTGTTTGTATCTTCTGCAGCTTGGTTGATTGTGTAGAAGTCCTCCACACCAAAGAACATCAAATTGGTCTCTGAGGAACTTCTGGTCTTTCTAGATTATCTGCTTCATGGGTGCTTGTTGAGGGCTCACATAGGATGAAGCATTCTAGATCATGAAGGCTTGGGTGCATGCACAACATTAGCACAATGATATTGACTATGAGGCATGTTGCAAGGGAAGCACCATTCTAACTCTTGTGCCAAGTTTTTCTAAACTGGAACAAGCACCTGACTCACTGGGTGCTAGGAGAGAAGGCACGGGAGGGACAACTTGCAAGGGAAGATGTGCATTAGGCTACCATCTATCATTCTATTGATTGGGCATGTATCTTTGATTTCCATATTGATTCCACCAAGGCTGATTGCCTTGGCCATGCGCCTGATTGGAATTGCCTCTATAGGCTTGCACCTGTTGCTTTTCTAATGATATGACCTTGTTTGATAAATTTATGATCAAGGCCTTCAATTCTTCATCTTCCTTTTGTTGTGATGGAGAATAGGATGTTGAGGAAACTGGTTGCATGCTTTTCTCAGGGATAGGAATAGGGGCCACAGAAGGTTGGGGTGCCTGTGACATTTCTGGGAACCAAGGGCATGGGTGGTCTAGGAGCCAAACTTTCCCACCTGAATGAGACTATTTTCTGCCCTTACTGCAATGCTATAAGTAGCTGGTAAAGTCCTACCTCCCATAGATTGGATCATAACTAAAATATCACTATTGAGCACCTTCAGATAATAAAGGAAAGCATGTTGGGCTGTAGGTCTTACCACAAGAGGGAATTATGTCCCAAGTCTTCTGAAATTTGATGTTGAAATCAAGTCATCTACTCATTGGGTGCCCTCCTTGTTGTTGTCAGTTTGCTCCACCAATGATAGGTGATCTGACTTATCTTCAAAGTAATTGCAAAGAGTTGTTCCCAGCTCATCCCAAGTGGTGATAGATCCAAGTCTCAAGCCTCGGTACCATTGAAGTGCTTTACCTTTGAAAGAGGCTACAAGCAACCTGACTACTATATCATCATGTGTGATCAGATAGAGTGAACACACATTTTCTACATCCTGGATATGCTCCTGAGGGGTGACTTGATTCTCACCAGTAAAGTAAGGAATACTCTTGAGTGCACCATTTGGCATATCATGCTACATGGCCAGGAGTAAGGGACTCCCTCCAGAAAAGTTTACAAAGTTTCTTAATGGAGGGGGTTGCTGATGTGCCATTGTAGGGCGCACAGGTTGTGTGTTTTGAGGAGGATTTGAATGGGTGCATGGTGCACTGGAGATAGAGATGCATACATGGGCTTTCTAGAATGAACTCTTCTCAGGGATAGCTAGAGGTATTCAAAAGAATCTTCAGCTGCTACACTTCTTCTTGTGTGCACTCTTCTCATGAAAGGTGCTCAGGACTGCTGAAACAGAGATCTTAAAATATTGGGAGTCACCAGATGTGTTTGAAATGAGCCTCCAAAGGCTGAAACACTAAGTTCACACACCAGAACTTAGAGATATGAAATTTGAGCTTTCAATGCTGGTCCCACCAAGCATGCCAGAAACTATTGGTTGCTCAAATGTGCACCCATGTCTTAGATCTCAGAAGGGCCAAGGTGTTTGAGACCACAATGGAACCATCCCCAAGTTGTGGGACCTTGCGAGCTTGGGATGGATCTCTAGAAAAGGTTGGTTCCTCTATCTATTTCTACTGCTACTGCTACTCCTAGTGCTGGAAGGAAAAACTAAGCTAATGATGCCAAGGGACCAAGGAAAGAAGGATAACATGAAGGAAACTACACTAAAAGGTGATAGCACCAGAAAAGAGGGATGAACACTATCTGTTCTGAGTGAGAATGAGGGGAATGCGTGAAAGGAGGCTAGGCATGAGTAGCACAGTGAAACACATTCACCAGATCGTTCTCATGGAACACAACTAAATATGGAACTGCAAGGGACCTGAAATAGCACAACCAGCACACAACGTAAAAGAAAAGGCAAGAAGAAGGAATGCAAACACATTAGGATAGAGAATAGTCACAAAATGATGCTTCTTATTACTTCTAGAAATGCAAAGAGCTGTTACAATGATGAAGGAGGCTGATATCCACATGCAAGAGCCAAACATAGAGGTTTGCAACTCAAAATACAGAAAATATGGAGTCCTTAGCAAAATGCGTAAGGATCCAGAGTGTCCAACATAACAAATGAGCCTTGCTCTTACATTTATAGATGAATCCATGGAGGAAGAAGGGAAAAGGAGGGAAAACCCAAATTTGAAACACAACCACCAACAAGAAGCATTCAATGTCTACAAATCCACTTGGAAATCTATGAAATACACTTCCCCATGCCTGTTTGAATGTGTTGAAGACAAAGGAGGGTGGATCATACCAAATTGGGTGGTTGGAGAAATCAGATATCTCATCAATGTTCAGAGAGATGTTTTCCCCATTTCTCACCTACCAGATCCACTAGAATTTGAATTTTGAATTTTTGGCACTATAGATGATGTCAGTAGCTCTCTGACAAGTCCAGGCGCATGCCGATCTGAGCTCTATAGCAGAAGATATGGTTTCAGAAGATGTCAGAGTCGTTGGCATACGTAAAACACATGGCGCACACAGATTGGCTGAAATGATGGCCAACTATACAACTATTTTTCATTTCTTCCACGTGTCAATCACTGATTTGTTGCAAGGATTCAGTGCCTTATTGGGCATGCTTTGACTAGTTATGCATGACACACTTAAGCATGTCAAAAGATGATCTAGCATAGAAGGGCATGAGGGAAGGGCACACAAAGAAAATAGAGGAAGGAACGCAGAGGGGGTGTGTGATGCACGTGGGGAGATGAGGCAAACTGGTGAGCAGAGAACGTATGGTTAAGGCACAACTATTACAAAGTAATGGGAATGTGTGCGTGAAGGGCCAAGGACTTAGTAGTAAGTGTGAGGCACACAGGATGGGAAGAAGCTGACTAGGAAGAAGGTGAATGCATGAAAGGTGGGTGCAAGGGAGAAGTGGAAGGAGAAAAGGAAAGGGGCACATAGGTAAACTGCGACCAAGGGAATGTGCCAAGTGATTTTGAGTGCACGCGTAATTCTTCAATGAATAACTTAGGGCCAGAATGTGTATGCAAGTTATCCAAATTGCTAGGAGAGCTATTTGGATTTATTCAAATGCCAAAACATGATGTAATTTGGTTGAAGCTTAGTGGTCAAGAGGAAGAAGATAATATTCATACATGATTTTCAAGCCCGAGTTAGGTCATGTCAAAACTTGAAGGAAAAAATGATTGCAGGTGATGCATAGAAAGCCGATCTTTTGCATGGTTAACTCAGTGATGATGAATTCAAAAGATGTGAGGAGCCAACTTGGTGCAAACAAAAGAGCTCATTCGAGCTAAAAGTTAAAACTCGTAGAGAATGGAACCATGCAGTCGCAACGGAAAACCTCAAACTCAGAAACATTGAACAAAACAATGAAATCTCATATAGATAATATTTAGAGCTCGAACTTATGGGCATCACGCACAATCACACTCAAGCTCATGGAGGACTCGACATCAAGTTCAAGCATGATTTAAGCCAATGGCATTAAGGGCACCAAGCTGACACGGTTGGGAGATGTTGAGAACTTAGATTAATACAAAGCAAGGTAATCGGTGGTGGGTCAGGCTGAGAGGCCAAGTTGTTAGATAGAACTCAGAAGTTGGAGGAGAGCTTGGTTACAATGAGCTTGATCAATGCGCTCAAAAAAAGGATCACAGGAGCTCAGGATGAAGGTGGTAAAAGATATGGCCACTGAGTTGGAGTGAACGACTCAATGTGGGAGAAGATTCAATAGAACATGGTAGTAGCTTGGCCTGCGGGAGTCTAGAGATGGATTTAACTTGGGATTCATGGTGAGGAAGGCACAACTCGATGGGGTTAAGGAAATTTTTCTTACAATGAAGGTGTTCTAGCTCAGTGATTCGTGAAGAGTTTTCAAAGCTCTCACAAAATGACGAGGTGGAACCCAAGTTGCTCAGGGAATTCTAAGAGTTATCAATACGCATCGCCAGATGACAGAGAGTTCGTAAAATCAAGCTATGCGGAGAAAATCATAGGTGTCAATGAGATAGGAGGAGGAGGGTAGAGCTTGAGTCATTCGAGATCAACGTGAAATAAAAGGACTCATGTTGTGTGTGGCCAAGCTATGTAGAAAAAAAGTAAGCTAGCATCATGGAAGCACAGGCCGAGTTGGCCACACATTAAACCAAGTTGAGAGCATAGTTCCAAGGTTGTGAACGTATGTAAGGAGCTCATGCACAAATTCATGCATGCGGTCTCAACACTTAGGTGACATACCAAGCTCGATGCTGCAATGAAAAGGAGCTCGATCTTATATGGAAGAGCTCGGTTACACGTAAGGACAAAAGAGCTCAATTCTTGCAAAAGAGCTCGATTTTAGTTAATTTTGAGCGAGTCAGTCAATGAAGAGCTCATGTTGTGAGAACTCACAGAGTGATCCAATCCTTCATGATGCCAAAATAGCTCGGTAGAAATGAAGGCCGAAGGAGCTCGATCCCAACTTTGTGAGTTGGCTCAGCAAGCCAACCACCAAGTTAAACTTATTTTTGGCCTTTTCTTCGTGACCCCTCCCTCTTCGAGGCAAACCGGTCAACGTGGGGTCCCACCAGTATTTTAATTAATTTAATATTTTTATTTAAATATTTTAATAATAATATTTATTATTATTATTTAAATATTCTTTTAATTAACTAAGGAAAGCTAGGTCAACCATGGATTAATGGCACATGATTGAAGCTTCTCAAAGTGGTTTAACCAATTGTAATAAATACATCATGTGCTTTCAATTTAGGAATGTAATTATGACCTTCCCTCCTCTCTCTCACATATTCTTCTATAAATGTAAGTTGGAAGCTCATTCCAAAGGGGTTCCAACAAGTCAGATAGGTTGGAAAGTTAGACATCTTGGGCAAGTGTAATTTTTCAAGAGTCCTCTCTCTTCTGCAAGTTGTCCTTATGTGTTGAGAGAACTTTCAAGCCTCCTCTTCAAGACTGTAATTGAAACCATTACCTCTTCTGAATGTATGATGCATTGTGCATGTTATTGAAGCAATAAAAGTGTGTGTTTTGTGATTAATCTCGGTCCTTTCATCCTTCTATACTTCTTTGTGCCTTTTCTCATGCTTGTAGGTACAATGTGCAAGTTCACATATATATTGTAGGTTCTTTGAGTTATGTGCTTATCAAGTGGTGGAGCATTTCATGAAATTGAGTTATTGTGTTTATTCACCCTTCTCAAGTTCATCCTTCTTCACTGGAAGACTGATAACTTGTTCATTTGATCAATTTTAAGAAAGGGAACACATGCTTCATAGTCTATGGTATTTTGTACCCTCTCTAAGTTTCAGTAGGTGAAGTTGACCTTTGGTGCACACACCCTATTCAAATTAACCCTTCCTGAGTCTAGCAATACCCTTTATTTTTTGCATCACCATCCCTAGTATAGTTTCATTTTCTGCACATCTCTTTCCCTAAAACCCATGAAAATGTTAGCCTAGGAATAGATAGCCATTTTATTACTCTAGGAGCAGTACAACACTTAGTTTAGGAAGAGGAAACCGACCTTCTCTGGAGGTTCATTTCGAGCCCAAGTTCCACATCTTGAGAGGTGATCCCATGTGTCCTAATCACACCAAACATCCTGTTCACATTTTGGCCTTTTGGAGGGTGCAATGATTTGGTGACAACAATATTCTTTTCCACTTAAGAACCATATAAATAGTAGTATGAAACCGAGACTAAATAATTACCCAAAGTGTGTGATTTAGTGTCTACCTTTACCCCCACTTTATGTTGGTGATCAAAAATCTTAGTAACATAAAATAGATAGAGATTTGTAACTGGTATCCATGTAGATCGATGTAGAAAATGTGCCTAGGGACTAGACAAAGTGTGGAGTGACAAAAAAGGTGGAGTGTGAAGACTAAAGATGCAAAAGTGTAAAAAGTGTTGAGACTGAACCTAGGGCAAAAATGTGTTTGTAGATTCCAATATGTGTGATATACCTACATGTTAGTATTATGTGTGTGATTTCGAGCGATGTTTTTATTATTATTGACTACTTGTTTCCCATATAGACAAACCTACAAAAGAGAAGACAATCAAGTAGTCAAATACACATGTATATGTGTAAAAAGAATAAAAATGAAAAAGGAACATGTGCACTTGATCCATGATGAGAAGAAGTAAAATATCTTGTAAATGTCAATGAAGTGCAAATTTTTGGGGTGATTTTATGCCACTGGCTGAAGAAGTGTAGGGAGGAAAGTTTAATGTATCCTCCAACATGTAACTGTCTCCTGAGAGTGAAGAGATCTCTGTACTGTCTAGTTTTTTGGGTGATCCAATGCCATTGACCAAAGTAGTGTAGAGAGGAAGGTCTGATTTATCCTCTAACTTGTAACTTCTCCCCAGAATGCTAAGAATAATCTTCCTTATAAAAGTCATTGTGTATGGATTTATGTAGGCTAGTCTGAACCCCCTCTTATTGTGTAACTCACTGTGTCATGGAAAAAAAATGAAAACTAAACTTTACCGGTACCTTGTTATGTATTGTGTGTAAACCCAAATGATGCCCCTCTCTTTGGGGGTGCATGTGACGTCGCAGATAGGATAATGCGGTCCAAAAGAGGACGAACTACTAAAACTGTGCCTTGTAGGGGGAAGGGAATGTGATTGGTAGAAACCAAGGCACATGAAAACAAGTGGCTAGGAAATAAGTGTTAGTACAAACAAACATGCATGTAGAAGACAAAATGTAAGCTACATAGATAATGTGTAAGCTAGAATGCAAGTAAACATGCAAGAAGCCAATCATAGAACAAAAAAAGTAGGTTGCAAATATGGGACATCACTCACGATGTCGCAAAACACTCAAGGCTATAGTGGCAAAAAAAAACAAACAAGTGTGCACAAAAAAAAAACGGGAATACCGTATACAATGGAAAATAGATACAAGTAAGTACAAACAAATAAATAGCCATGGTAGTAGATAATCTTGCAAAACAAATGTTGCACATAAAGCACCCGATAGCATGTTAGAAAGATAAATTTTATGTCAAAAGTGTGGATAAACAATAATGTAAAGTGTTAAGTACAAAATGAAACAATAACACCTGTAGTGTATGAAATTGGATGCCCCCAAGAGATGCTATGGGACTTGTAGTGTGTCAAACATTCATGTTACATGTAGAAGCTCTATATCTGCTATCATAACTAGAGAAGGATGTGAAAGTGCATGTGTGTATGGTAAAGATAATGAAATATAATATATATATCTAGCATGTGTAATAAGATGAACATGTACAAGTAAATGCAAGAAAGAGTAAAAACAACCAAGATATGCAGTATGTTGTGGATGAGGAAAAATGGAATGAAGAGTGAATGATAGAAGCCTTGTGCCCCCTGAGTGAATGGAATTTTATGCAGTGAGGTTTATTTGTATATGCCCCCTCAACAATCAATAATGAACTGTAAATGAGAGTGTGTCAATAATTTATCCTATAGCGTATGTTACTACCCTTGGAATGTCGCATGATAGAAGGATTGAATGATGAATGCGCGAATGTGATGAGGTCTATTGTTGATGTATACCCTCAACAGTCTACTATGGGCCGTGAGACTAGAGTGTGTCATCGGGTAGTGAATGTAGTGCGTAGATGTGTAAGATGTATAATATGCATGGTATAGTATGCAATGCAAGATGTGTCGATAAAATAAGAGTGTGAAGTGTGCGCTATGTAGTATGTAGGATGAGTAGTATGTAATACAAGATTCATATATGATATAGGTACAATGATTGACTAATAGCATGGTTTACAAAATATGTAAGGCAGGGGTTTTTTTAGGGGTGAATATTAGGATTTTTCAACTTAAAAATTGGCTTTTTTTACATTACCGTACGATAGCAAGTTTGCCAAAATTTAATGGTCATAAATAAATTTGACCCTAGTTTCACTTGTTTGTTTCATTAAGTGCCAACCAATGGTTGTATATTCGCCATTATGTTACTGGCTGATAACATAATATATGTTGTCGTCTAGTAGCATAAAATATGCTACCAACCGACAAGATATATTATGTCTTCAACCAGTAACATAAAATATGCTACCAAACAGTAGTATAAAAAATTTACATATGTTTTTTGTTGACACCATTATTAAACTTTAAAACCCATTTTCTTCATATTTTCGATCATTTCGAAAGTCATTTTCATAGATTTGCCAAGGAATCTATAGAAATTTTTTGGGGGAGGTGTCTTAAAATGAAACCTAATGTAAGGTATGTAGATGCACAAAGGTTATAATACGAATGATGTAGAGTAACGATAAGATACAATATGCAAGATGTAAGATGTAGAATGCAAGGTGTATTACAAGATGTGTGAAAAGATGTGATGCGTAGTGTCTAATGTACAATGTGTGGGTTTCATGTGTATTGGATGCCCTTAATATTCAAGTGTGAACCGAAGCATAAGAGTGTGTCATTAGGTAATGATCGATGCTAACATGCAGATGAATATGTGTATGCTAAAAGGTTGATAATATGAGCATGAAACATGTGTTAATGCTAGGGTGGGGGTAATGTGTGAATGTTATTCCCCCCAAGTGTGTGAGGAATGATTAAGTGATGTCATCAAGAAGATAGTTAGTGTGTGGATCGAAGCCATAAGGTGCTACATCGAAAACCTGATAGGCTATATTATCAGGTTGGTCATGCAATGAGCCATTGAGGTGTAAATGATACATGCCCATAGCATATTCATCATTAGTGAATGGAGGAATTGGACAACCTTCTGTATACTACCAAGTAAGATTTTGTGTATAGCCAAGGAAAGAGTTGTTGCAAAAGAATATATGACCAAAGGGCCTAGGGAATGAGATATCGATATGATCATGGTCTAATGTACCCCCTATATAAGTAAGCCAAGACTACCCTAATGTGAGTGGAGGAGAGAGGAGTGTGTGATAGATAGACTATAAGATGGAAGACACGTAAACCATAAGAAATAGTGATAGTGATGAATCCATAATATAGATGAGGATGATAAGTAGGAAGATAGAGGTCATCAAAACCAAAATTGAGTCGAGCTAGACTATTATGTGAACATATAGTGACATCATAAGTAGGATCAAATGGAATATGTTCCCAATATGCATCATTCATGAAAATTGTGCATTTAAATGGAGGACATGTTGATGGAGGTGGTGCATGTGAAGGTGTAGAAGATAGAGTGATGTTCGTAGACTAGACAAGCCTCCAATAAAGAATTATAGCAGAAGTAGTATTAGGTGGAGGTGATCATGTAGAAGAAACGACATATATCACACAAACAACACCTTCAAGTAGTGGTAAATGAAGTGGTTCATCCATAGGTTGAGGATCATCTATAGTTTTAGCGTGTGGAGTAGGAAGAGTAGTATTAGGATCTCAGTCACAATATTGGAATGGGTCACAGTCATGAATTAAAATATATTTGATACGTTGATGTATGAATTTGACACAATGATGCACTTTGGAAGCAACAACTTGCATCCAGCATGAATTCATGGCCTACATGGAAAATGATTATAAGATACTAGAAATTCGATGACAAAGAACATATTTTTAATAGTTTTTGGACCTACTGTAATAGGTAAGGTGAGATGAACAATGCATGGATGAACATAACCATCATATGCATGCAGTGAAAGATAAGATGGATTAACATCATGAGCAGAAATACATATATTTTCAATTAATGACATGGGACATAAATTGAGTTCATATCCATTATCAATTAAAGTGCACTTAACACCAACATTGTAAATGTGAATCATGATATGCAAGGGTGGGTCATTTTCAAAAGTGTTAAGATTAGAAGGAGGATTATATTTTGAATGTTATGTATTGAGAAAATACATCAAAAAATGAATGATAGACCAATTTTGGATGCATATATATAGGAATACAAATAGTAGCATGAAGATGTTGGACTCTATGCCTTAAATCAAGATTTGCAAGCAAGAAATCATTGATTAAGATACTCATGATGACTAAAGTTTAGGATGAAAATCAAAGAATGAGGATACTGAAAGCGTTACGATCGAGTATGGGTTCACTAAATGATTAAAATAAAATGAATTATTGGAGCCTAATCGTATGTTATAGAAGCAGTAAATAAATAAATAAATGCAATACTGAAATTACCCAAGCAAGCTAAGCAAGTAGAATATGAAAAATATGAAATTCTAATGTGCAAAGAGGGTTATAAAGGCCTTAGATGATTTTTAGATATCGTGAAACTATGTTGTAGTAGAGACCAGCTAGATAGGAGGAGGAAACTGCCACATAGGAGCTCGAGAAAGTACAAATCTAGTTTGTCTTAATAGACTGGGGTGCCTAGAGAAGGATGGAGGTACCTAGGGCACCCTGGTCTACGAGAATGACCATAGAACCTCCTCTGAGGTGTCACTTAATGTTCTCATGTATTCATCTTCATTCACATGTATGTCGTTGTATGATCACCAATGTCATTTTAGTTCTATAATAAAGGAATCATCTACAAAACCCTAGATAAAGCATCAAAAACCTAAAAAAATAAAGATGCATATGAAGGGGTTAGACTATCCTCAACTTCCAAATGGATGGACTTATCACTAAGAGTTGCACTACATCTCATACCCAATGTACTTCTATGTGTGTGTGTGTGTGTGTGTGTGTGTGCGCGCGTGGAAATTGTGCCCTAGGTGCTCTTTTTCCAGTCACACTTTGTGAGTAGCGAACAATAACTATATGTACAATGTAAGTAAATGGTGCATGGAATAGAATAATCTCCCCTCCTATGAAGTGTGATGTAGATGAACCAGATTTTGTCCCTTGTGATGGAGCTATGTGGATGTAAATGGAGTAGTAGAATCCTTTAATGGATGTAACCTTAGCTGGTGATATTAGCACTTAGTGCTTTGTCCCTCATTATGGTAACATAAATTTAATTCTTTTTCTTTGATTTCATAATTAACCCTAAAAAAGGCTGACCACCAAAAAGATATAAATCTCAAAGGGTTAGAAAGTGCCCAAAAAGTGAGAGGAAAGTGTAAAGAGGATCAGGGTGCCTTGGGCGTGCTGGTCCTGGCTGGGAACCCTAGTCAGAAATAGGGAAAATGAAGTATAAAAAATATGGACTAGGTAAGTGCGGGTGGAAGATCAAAAGTAGCAACATAAAATAATGCAAGATGACCAAGTACATGGGTTAATTAGTAATCTTTTCCACTCAAGAACCATATGAATAATAGTATGAAACTGTGACTAAATAATTACCCAAAGTGCATGATTTAGTGTCTACAATGGTCAAATTTATAGAGGAATTGTTTTATGAGTACATAAGGCCCACACATATAAAGTGATGGTTGGATGAATAATTCAAGTTAAAAAATGATACATTCCCACTTAGAACTATTGTTTTAGTAATGGAATTCACAAAGAATTACTCATTACAACCACAAATGGAGGTTCGATCACAATACTACAACTGAATGCAAGATTTAATTTTCATGCATGTAAAATTCATGCATTCCCTTAAGTAAAGAGTAAGATTGATAGAAATACGAGAGTATCATTTCTACATAAATAATGATCAAACACAATCTAAAAAAAAATTTCAAGGGTGTTTCCAATTGTTCTATGTGAACTTGGTTGAAAAGAACATTATTTTCAATCAACATTATATCTGGTCAAACAACTACATGTCACAATTTAAGAATGTATGGATGTTCTATTAGCTAAACATGATGTATGTGAACATGTGTATAATATATTTGGAGTTTTATGACTAAGGTAGGATATGGAAAATGAGAGCATGTGCGGAAATATTTCTTATAAGATAAGAACTGAAGTTCAAAGGTGGTTTTAATTTCATGGGTGTAAAAAGATTGTTGAATGGTGTAACAAGAATATAATCCGGGGTTATCAATAAATATCAAATGTTTATAGATATTTCTAGTTCATAGATGAACAACATTTGGAAATATATGAATATTTTATGACAACTACAAGATTAAGTAAATTACAATCATTTCGTAGATCAAACACAGATTCTTGGACTATTCATATGTGGTGTATTGCATGTTTTTTATATATGATGTATTAATTTTGTTTGGAATGAGTCTGAGTCACAAAAGTGGGTGGTCAAATGGAGTTATAGACCTCTATTTCTTCTTAACACATCAAGTTCCATAAGCATTATATCTCGTCTCTTTATATCAAATGATAACACCACTTGAATTTGACCATATATTTGTTATTGATTAAGCAAATATTGAAGTAAATAGATGCCTAAATCTAAATATGTAACAATGTTAAATATAAATAATTAAGTACAGATCTGATCCAAGCAAATAAATAATTTAAATTTGAAACCCTAGTTGTAAATGAAGGGAATAATATACTTAGTTGATTCATAATAATCCCAAACGTAGGAACTCATAGTGTCGCAATCAGACCTAGAAATTTGTAGGAGTGTCAAAAATGCTAGGATCAGGGCACATATGGAGGTTCAAGGGCACCTGGGGCGCTAGAGGCCTATTTTGAGCACCTATGATTGCTCAAAAGGTACAGAACTCAATTTAGCAAGGGTGTAAGATGTTAGCTAGTTGTCGCTTTTAATCACCTGTATGTTGCTGGAATTCCTCTATTATTCACCTGAAACGTATAATCAAAGAGAAACACTTGCAAAACCCCCAAGCCACATCAAATCCTAAAAAATTAAGTATGCTAAATGAGGGGTTAGATTGTCCTCGGTTGTCAACAAAGTGAAATTTTGATTGAGCATTGCACTACATCTTAGACCCAATGTAGTTCTATGTGTATGTGTGAAGAAATGTCTCCCTAGGAAGCTCTTGTGCACATCACACTTGATAACAAGAAATAGTTAGATGTAGAAAATTTAGATAGATGTGTGCATGAAAGAATAAAATTCCCCTCTTATGCGTGTATGCAGAAATGACATTTGCTTTTCCCTTGTGTGGAGCTAGGTGGATGCTTGAATTTGTTTAGAATTATCTTAGATGTAACCTTAGGTGGTGATAGATAATGGTTAGTGCTTGTTCCTTTATTATGATCACATAACTTTGTATTTATATGATTCCCTTGTTTGAATTTTATAAGTAAGCACTAAAATGACGAATAGTAAAAATCAAGATGCCCAAATGGATAAAAAAGACCTAAAAGATGTGAACAAAGTACAAAGAGGTTGGGGTGCCTAGAGGGGATAGGGGCACCTGATGTTGACGTCCTGGCTGAGCGCTGGTGTCTAGAATCAAAGAATGCTAATGGGTCGAAAAGTCATACTAGGAAAGTAGGTGTGTAATACTATAAAGAGAGAATTGCATGCAAGTAACAGATGGCCAAAGACAGTGGGTTAATTAGAACTTTTCTTGCTTAGGAACCATTTTAATAGTAGTATGTGATCACGAGACTAGATAGATACCCAAAGTGCGGGATTTAGTGTCTAAATTTTCCCCCACTTTATGTTGTTGAGAGAATGCTTGGTAAAATAAAGTATATAATATATGTGTACTTGATAACCATTTAGATTGATGGATAAAAGCATGTCGAAAGAGAAAAGGAAAAACTGTAGAGTGACAAAAGTATGAACCATGGAAGCTAGAAGAAGAGGAAGTGAAAAAGTGATGCTGATTGACCCTAGGGTGTCAGATTCATGTGTGTAGATGTAACTCATTCATACCTGTTGTTAATTTAGATTGATTTTATTGATGATGTGATTGAGAATGTCCTTGATGTGACTACTGCTTCCCATAAGGATGGACTTGCAAAAGAGAAGAAAAAATAAGTAGTAAAATGTGCATGTATACGATCAAAAACCTGTAAAAAGTGTATAAAAAGTATGTGATTATTTTGTAAAAGGGAACATGTGCACCTGATCTGTGATGAGTGAAAAGAGATAGAAATGATCCTGAAGATGTTATAGAAGAATTAGTTTGTTGGGCGATTTCACACCAATTGTGCATTGAATACAAGTTTTTTCAGGTGATGTTATGTCAAGAATCAGAAGAAGTATAGGGAGAAAATACTTGGTTTCATTCTCCAACCTTTAACTTGCTTCTTGAATTATAAACACCACTACAGATGGTGTGTAAAATCCAATCTGGTTCGATCCAACATGAAAGTAGAAAAGAATGGTGTAGTGCATGCATGTTCAAGTGTTGAAGGATTGTGTGTCCTATAAAAGTTGTTCGTTGTGTAAACCTATTGAAAACTGTGTTGAATTGAAAAATGTTATGTAACTACCCCCTGGTCATAGGCATCCAAGAAGGGTCAAGGGCACCTAGGTGCTACTATTTATGTCTTGGATGCTAGTGTTTGTGTTGTGCTAAAGACCCAAGTCAGATTTTGAGCCATTGTTGAGAGTGAAGACTGGTGTTGTAATGTTGTAACTAAGACTATGTTGTACCTGTTGACTGTAGAGCTATTGTGTGGGGTGACTAATTCACCCAATATGATGCCCCCCTCATTTGGGGTGCATGTGATGTCATGAGGAGTATACATCCAAAAGGAGGAACGACTGCTGAACTGTAATTGATGCCCTTGTAGGGGGGGAGGGAATGTGCTTGGTAGAAACCAAGGCACACAAAAGAAAAATGGCTAGGAAACAAGCGTTAGTGACAAACAAGATAAACATACGCATGTAGAAGACAATATGTAAGCTAAGGGCAAGAAAGAAGATAATGTAAACAAGCAATAGTGTAGACAAGAGTAGACCACGAAAAAGATGGGTTGACAAACATGGAACATCACTCATGATGTCACAAGAAATCAAGGCCACAGTGTTTGCAAAACAAGATAATGTTAAACACAAGAAATAAAGGGCATAATCCTGCAAACAATGGCAAACAATGACAATAGAAGAGCAAATAGTAGCGAATCAAAAGTATCAGACAACCATGGAAGAAAAATAGACCTGCAAGACAATGTATGCACACATGAAACACCCATTAACATGTTAGAAAGATAGAAAGTATGTCAAAGCATGTATAATCTAATATAGTAGTGTGATATGAAAAATGAAACAATAACACTTGGAATTAGTATGAAAGTGGATGCCCCCAGGAGCTCAACTGTGGGATTGGTAATAGGTATTATACCAAGCATCCATGTGCTGCATGTATTGATATCTATATGAAATCTGTGCATGCACAAATAGAAGGCAAGTGAATGCACATGTGTATATAGAAATATATAATGACATACAAAAAAAATATCTTTTCTAGCATGTGTAACAAAGTGTACATGTAATGCAACCTAGTAATTCAAGAAATACACCCAGGCATGACCAAGATATGCAATATGTTTGTGGATGAGTGATCATGGAATGGAATGAAATATTGAATGTGATAGGATCCACCATGCCCCCTAAGTGAGTGGAATGTGAATGCATGAGGTGAGGTTCATCCATAAATGCCCACTTAAAAATCTACAGAATGAATCATGAAACAAGATCTACGTCATCAAGAAATGATTTGAACGTGTGCGCTAGAAAGATGTGATCCATAAAAGCATATAGCATTGTCAAAGAGCACAAGTGAGTATAAATAGGTTAATTTCAGATTAAGACCCTGAACAGTTGAGTATTAACCATGGAACTAGAGCACGTCATTGGGTAATGGTTTGAATATGTGCACTAGAAAGATGTAAAAGAAAGATTGTATCACGAGTGAGCGAGTGTGTTGAGGTTCATTTTCAGATTTAGATCGTGTAGTATGAACCACATAAGTAGTGCCATCATCAGTTAAGTGCATGATAATAAATGCACAATATTGTGAATGTATAGCGCGTAGAAATGTGTGATAGGACTGATAACGATATGCGTTGAATGTGTGATGTGTGAAGTGTGTCATGTGTGAGTTTCATTTGTATAGTATGCCCTTAATATTCAATTGTGAACCAAATTTATATCATGAGAGTTTCATCATATGGTAGTGACGATACAAAATGTATCAAGATGGGCAAGCATGCATGTGATAGACTATATGTGAAGTGTAGCACCTATGTACAAGTACACCTAAGACATGATAGAAAGGGGGGAAGAATAAGATATGATGCCCTCCAAGTGTAAATGGTAAGTAATGATCAAGTGATGATCATCTAGAAGATCATCATTTTCATGGTAAAAAACCTTCAAATGTGATGCATCTGAGACTTGGTAAGCATATAATATGTGGTTGATCCCATAATAGAGAGCCATTATCTGCATGTAGATTATACATGTCCCATCACATATTCATTAGTGAAAAGGTGGTAATGGACATCCATGTGCATACCAACGAGTAAGGTTTTGTGAATAACTAAGAAATGATTCATTACAAATGAAAACATTTGAAAGGCATGGGCAAATGAGATGTCAATATGATCTAGGATCTAAAGTGCCACCAATATAATCAAGCTAAGATTGTCTAAGAATAAGTGGTGAAGTACGTGCACAGAGTGCACATGTGCAAAAAAGTATTGAGAGATGAAATACTCGGAGGCCATAAGCAAGTAGTAATGCAAGCATGTCCATGATATAGATGTGATGAATGCAGGTGGAGGTAAGATATCATCAAGTGTCAACCCAAGCAATTCAAGCCATCGAGTCGTGCAAATAGTGTCAGAGCAAGTGGGATCTAATGGAATATGTGACCAGAAAGAATTGTTTTATGAAAAGAGTGCATGTGAAAATGAAAATATAACAGATGTAGGTTGTTTAGGAGGAGAAAATGAAGTTGGAATGACGCATCTGAATGAACGGACAAGACCCCCGATAAATACCATAGCAGTAGAAGGAGGCGGGATTCATGAAGTAGAGGGAACAACATCTAATGTGTAAAAGATTCTAACAAGTGAGGTAAATTGTCTGGATAAATCAGTAGCATAGGGTAATGGAAACAACAACATGATGCACAGTAGCAGAAGTAGGAATAGGAAATGTAGTGTTAGAATCTAGAGTGTTGCAATATTGGAATGGTGTATTATCAGTGGGAATCTCATATCCAAATCCCTCAAATAAGAATCTAACACATCGAGATGAACTGTAGTGGAGAAATTATTGCATATGATGAAGCCATGGCATACCAAGTAAGCAAATTATATGAAAGTGGGATATCAATGACAAAAAATGGAACTAGAATAGTTTTGTCCCAATTGTGAGTAGCAAGGTGATAGTTCCTAAGCATGGACGTGTAGTAGAATCATATGCTCATGAATAAAATGATATGTTTGGGTTAATATTAGCTACAGAAAGGCCTATAGCTTGAATGAATGATAAAGGACAAAATTTAAGATCCCATATCCAGTATCGACTAAAATGTGCTTGATGCATAAGTTATTGATACAAACTTGTATATATAGAGGAGGATCATTGTCATATACAACAATATTGTTTAGCTATAGCATCAGATGGAAAAATAATGTGTTGAGAGAAATGCACATTGATGCCCCCCAATGTTTGATAATACAACATCTGGATGAGTAACATGGCAGGAATACGAGTAGTAGCCAAAAGATGAATGATTTTAGTGCAGGCACTTAGGAAGTTGGCTAGAAAGAAATCATGGATAGAGATAGCCATGATGAGAGATCCTATAAAAATGAGAAGAGTAGAAGTATGAGGACCCTAAGAATGTTCGAACGAGTCAGGTTCACTAAATGATTAAGAAAATATTGAAATAAATAGATTCCTAATTCTAAATATGTAACACTCGTAAAATGAATATAAACAATTAAGTATACATTTGATCTAAGAAAATAAGAAAAAAATTGAAACCCTAGTTGCAAATGAATGGAATAAAATAATTAGATGATTTGACATGATGCTCGAAGGTGTGCCGAGCTAGAAAATTTCTGGAACAGAGAACTCAGAGTTTCACAATCCAGACCCAGAAAATTTGCAGGAGTGTCAGAAATTGATAGGACCAAGGTGCCTATGGAGGATCAAGGGTTACATGGGTGCCATAGACCTATTCTAGGCACCTGTGACTGCTCAGAAGCTATGGAACCCAATTTTGTAGGGTCACGAGATGTTTTCTAGTTGTTCCCTTTGATCACTTGTATGTCGATGGACTTCATTGTTATTCACTTGAAACCTGCAATAATAAAGAAACACCTACAAAACCTCCAAACCACATCAAATCCTAAAAATAAGAAGATGCAAAATGAGGAGGTTGGACTATCCTCGGATGTCAAAAAAGTGAACTTACGAACTGAGCACTGCACTACATCTCAGACCCAGTGTAGTTCTATGTGTGTGTGTGTGTGAAGAAATTGTGCCCTAGGTGGCTCTTGTGTGCATCACACTTAATAGCAGAAATAACTAGATGTAGAAAATGTAGCTAGATGTGTGCATGAAAGAATGAACTTCCCCTCCTATGTATGTGTATGCAGAAATGCCAGTCCCTTTTCCCTTGTGTGGAGATAGATGGATGCTTGAATGCTCTTAGAATTCTCTTGGATGCAACCTTAAGTGGTGATAGATAATTCTTAGTGCTTGGTCCTTTATTATGATCACATAGCTTTGTATTTATATGATTCCCTTGTTTGAATTTCGTAATTAACCACTAAAAGGATGACTAGTAAAAAAGAAAGATGCCCAAATGGCTAGAAAATACCCAAAAGATGTGAACAAATTACAAAGAGGTCGGGAGCACCTAGAGGGGACGGGGTCACCTGGCGTTGGTGTCCTTCTTGGGCATTGGTGTCCAGAATGAGAAATGCAGAAGTATGAAAAGATAAACTGGGAAAAAAGGAGTGTAAGACCAAGAGATACAACAAAAAGCAAACAAAGATGGCCAAATACAATGATCAATTAGTACTTTTCTCACTTAGGAATCATATGAAGAGTGGTATGTGATCAAAACTATATAAATACCCAAAGTGTGTGATTTAGTGTCTACAGATATAGTACAACAAGGTACATGACTTTTTATAAATAAATTGTTAAATTATGAGGCCTAAATGTATTAAATTTGACTTAATTTTTACTTGGTGATGTACGACATGATTTCTTTATTATTGTGAAAAAATAAAACAAAAATGGAACATATTACTACTTGTGTCATTGTGTAGAGGAAAAGAAAAATTGACTTCCGCAATCACAATTGGAGAAAACCTTGAGTATCTCAATGGATCAAGTAGTTACCGGAACTTGGATTTGATGATATCCTATTAAAAAATCAAAGGTTTGGTTGTATGAAGACTATGAAATACATAAGATGATACTTCACTATTCACATTTGGTTCTTACAACAAACATCCATTTGATCAAATGTTGAGGTTTTGAGAGTCTAACCATGAATTAATTATTTCTTCTATCAAGAGTAGATTTGATCTCAATAAGGTTCATTGGATTGAATTTCCAAGGTATGTAGACTTAAGACTAGATGTTTATGTGTTTCGCTTTATTAAATAATTAATTACTTAATAACATGTTTATGTAGGTTATTGATGCAAAAAGGATTTCACCCTCACATGCCAGCAAATGTTAGTAGAGAATCCATATTGTCAAAGCTAAGAGAAGCTTACGAAATTGATATCATGGACAAATCACTTAATTTACCACCACACATCCATCACTTTTTCTCCATGGGCATGCTCTAGGGTATAATAAGAGGGATTCAACACACGTGTTTCAATATTGAAAATTCTTTTAGATAAAAAAAATGGTGTTATTTTCACATCTGTGTGAAAATGGCCTGAAAACAACACTTTTATTGTATTGGGAAGGGGGTTCTTGATGTCGTAATGTGTAGACTCACTCCTAAATGGGAATAATAAGAATCCAAAAAAGTAGTCCTAGGAATTATTGGACCCGATAGATGTGTTGTCAATATCGTTTTTCACCCACAATGTCTTAGTGTTTGAGTTCTCCAACTACACCTCAATATTTGATACATTTTGTGTCAATATTTTTCACATGTTTGATTGGTGAGAAAAGTATGTATCTACTTTGATTTGAATCTCATGGTTAGGGGAACATGTGTAAGTTTCCTATCCCTCTATATTGGAAGTGCTGGAATTATAAGCAGAGGTTGATGCAGAGGAGGATCATCAATAAATCGACATTCAAGAACTAAGAGTAGTCTTCTTTGTCATTTCAAGAACTTGTTTCTCAAGAGGTCTTAAACTTGTTCAAAAGCAAAAAATGAACCAAAACACTGCACCTAAGGCTATATTCACTTTAAACATGATCAAACACATCATATAAAAATGATCATAAAATTTTCAAAGTATCATACCTTCAATATTCTTCATTTTCCTTTTTGACCTTCACATAGGCTTGTATCCCTCCTTTTAGCCAAATTCTAATGTAAAACACACAAAAAAAGGAGTTAAATTTTACTGGTAAGATATTTGAATACCCAGTATGTCCATTGAGATTTTTACAAAGTTTCAAAACTCCAAGCTTCACCAATTTACTTTTATCCTCCTTATACCATTTTAGCTCAATTCTTGCAATTAGCCCTCAAAATGGACAAGTCTTAGTGTTCTGGATAATCTATGAACTTTCAAGACAATATGTTTACCTTTTCAACTACCCATTTGAGCCTTACAATTTCATGCAAATTTATATTTTCCAACTCCTTAGACATTTTCCTCAGCTTACTCATTCACCTTTTTTTCCTAATCAATTAGGCCTACTTAGGGTTTGAAGTAGCTCATTAGGGTTTTGATGCTTTCCTCTGTTTTTCAAAACTTGGAACACTTTTTACCATCCAAACTCATCTTTTTCATGATAATCTACACTTCTAAAATATAATTTACCTCTAAATAAGTTCTTTCCTGAATTTGTCTTCTTATAGCCTCCTCTTGTTCTTAAGCATTCATAGTCTTCAATACTCTATTTTTGTCTTGTCACACTAACCCAATCTTCATTTTAAGAACCCCCCCTTGAAAAACTATTATAGAATGGGTGGAAAATATGAAGAAATGGCCATTCACATTGTTGGTGAATGTAGGAAATGAGGGTTTCGTGACAACGCTGAATGGAGGTTTTTTTCAAGTCACCAGTGGAAGACGTATTTTTTTTGCTTTGTTCCTAGTCGAAAAATACAAAATGCTACCAAACCCTATATACGAAATACTACGGAATGACAAGAAAAACATAACAAACCATTCTCGGATGGTAACAAATTTTTACTGGCCGGTAACATAATCTACCTGTTCCCGGACAACAACATGTTGTTACCGGCCGGTAACAAAATGCACTTCGTTGGACATTCAGGAATATGTAGATTCCCATTGTTCCTGGATGGTAACATAGTGTTACCATTCTGGTAAAAAAAATCACTTGTTCTCGAGATGTTCAACGATGTGTTGTCTCTAGGGAACAGGTTTTGTTCCTAGATTATAATATATTGTTGTTGACATTGGTAACATAATGCACTTGTTCCCAGACGACAACAAGTTGTTGTCGTTTCCATTTTATTCCTAGATATAAACATAATTTGGGAACATAATTTAGTTATTTTTCGACAACACTATTATATTCCTAGATGGAAACAGACGCTTGCATACATTTTTGTTGTCATTCAGTATTCCCTAGGTCATGTGTCTTCCAACCTTGATTTGCAGGCCTTGACCCACGACCCTTTCCTTTCCTATATATATACCCATCCCCATTCATTTTGTCTCATTTTCACTTGCAGGTTTGTTCGAGATAGAATTTTTAAGAGAACTCCATCCATCTCATCCACTTCCAATATTAACCAGTAGCCACATCATTTGTTCTATGATCCTTGTAAGCAAGTATCTACCATTTTCCAACACATCTTTTTTTCAAAGAATAAAAACATCAAGGATTCAAGGTTGAAGAATAATGACACCAAGGAAAAATTCCATGAAAATTATTTCCTATGTTTATCGAAACATTTTGTATCTGCAGTTACTATAACTGGTGGAAGACTCTCAAGTAATTAATCAATTTAGTTAGATTGGTATCTCAGGGTTCTATGGACTTATTTTCATGCCCCAGTATCAGACAAAACACAAGTTATTAAATAATTTAATGCAAATGTATAATAGTTATGATGGCACTTTCACTATTGCATTACCATCCCACCAATTTTTCATCAGAATAACACATGATGATATTCATCATCTAACAGGCCTACCCCATCAAAACACATTTCCTATAACCACCAAATCTATTATACCTTATGAGAAAAAGAATTTTTTAGAGTCTCATTACGATCCTTTTGTTGAGGCTGAGGTTAATACTCACTCTAAAAGATGGATTAATACAAAATCTATCAAATACACTCTTTCTCCTATCATGGTGGAATTTTTCCAGTCCCGCATCGTGTTACAGGGAAAATACACTGATATTCTCAGAGGGCATTGTACTACCTTATCCAAACCATTTCTGGTGTTAGATTCGATTGGTCCACATTTCTTTCATCAAGGATTTGTTCTGACCTTGACAAAGCCAAATTGAATCCTTCTACAGTTATTTCTTCTTGTTGTTTTGTTCTTGCTTTATATTATGAGGGTTTTTACAGACTCAAAATAAAAACTATTCCAATTTTTCTACACGAGAAGATGGATAAACATGGAATTCCTCTGGACCAATAGTTGGTGAGTATTTTGTTTTAAAAGAATTTAATCTTGATCCTTTTCAAATACAAAATAATTTTTATATCAATTCTTATAAATATATAATTTGTAACTCTATTTTGAACATCTCAAAGCAAGTGAAATAATGGAACGCCATAATGTGGCAATTCACTCACATAACCCTGTTGAGCCTGAGGGGTCTGGTGACAACAATTTAATTGATATCACCATGACTGATGACTATATGGTTGTCACTAGCAGCCAACAATATAGAGGGATAACAAGAGCCAAACAAATGTGTGGTTCTATGGATTCATCCCATAGCTAGGATAAAATGTGCGCTATCACTATGACCAATACAGGTTTGAATTTATCCATAATGCACAATTGTTTTAGTTTTATTAAATTATTTTATAGAGTAATGATAATATGAATATTTGATTCTTGACAATGACATATTTCATTATCTTGATGTGGAGTCTTGTCCAACACTTCAATGAATCCGAGACACACGGTGTCTTCTCATACTGATGCAGACACTGCATACATACCTTAGTAAGAAGAGATTGAGTCTGCACCATTTCGTCTCCCTTCAATCTCTAGTACTAAGTAACTAATAAATAGTGAATTAAATTTTATTTATATTAATCTTTCGAATTTCTTGTAGGAATTTATCATTCTTTTTAATTGGTTTTTGTTAAATTCGGGTTTCACAGTGCCACCACCCCCCCTTCCACCCAATTGCACAGTTTGTTGATTACCAATAACAAATTTATAATGTAAGAAATTTCTATTTATTTCAATCTCATTAATTTGAAGTTCTTATTATTCACTTGTTTGTCTTCGTAATTTCAACATAATGAATATGATATTGTTAAAGTATTAATGTTCGCAAATATTTTACAAATCTTAATTTCAAATTTAACCCACGACCATGGCCACCCCCACTAATTTGACTCCAGATTAGTGCTTAAGGATTACATTAGTCTGAACTACCCTTCCACCTATGGCTTATGGTAGGGGAAAAAGGATTGTGTTCCCTGGAATGAGAAGGGGGACACACAAATTCACAACATCAGAGTTCCTCAATTTTCTAATTGGCGGTGTACAGAGTTCCAGAGGAACTTCTATTTTAAATAACATCAATATGGATGAAGAGTACCTCAGTTTTCACAACATTTATGACACTAGCAAAATTAGGGAGGCATATCAAAGATCTCACTCAATGTGCATGTATGGAGGTGCAAGTGCCACAACAACCATCCTCTTCAGATCCTCCTTCCCCAACTGGGCAGGAAAACTTGGATGATGATGCGAAGACCAAGTTTTCAGTACACATCCTTATGTCTAATAATGCTACAGCCCTTGTCATGGAAATTTTTATTCCTGACATTAAGGAGCTGAATATTTTGGAGATTAGAGTGAAATATCTGATAAAATAAATTAATGATAGATATCATAATTTTGAACAAAAAGAAAGACTTTTTTCATTGATTAAAAATGAACTCATGAAGATTTATGCTTTACTTTCTCATGAACAATCTCATAATGGATTCACCAATAATATTTACAATATTGATGAAATTGTAATATAATGCTTAATAGATTGGCTAATTTGAATACTGAGGTGCAATGTCTTACTACAAAAAAGTGGAATAAAGACAAGAAACTTGTCACTATTGCTAATGCAGAGAAAGACTTGGTCGTGGTAAATTCTAATTTGTTTGTAGATTATTATATATATGGTTATCATTTATCTACTTCTAAATATTAATTATGGGATTTTTAATTGCAGTCAAAATACCATACTTTGAAGACAGAGGTGTAGGTGTTAGATGAGCACCTGAAAAAAGTGAGAGAGAGTGTCCATGGGGTAATTAATTTTAAAGAAAAAATTGTTATGTTAAACAAGCAGAACAATACTTTGCGAAGGATTATAAAGAAGAATGGATTGGATCTGGATATTATTTTGAAGAAAAAAATGATGAGGATCCTTCTCTCCTTTCAGCAGGAGATACAACTCAGTGAAGATAGAGAAAATTTAGAAAATATTAATGCAACTGCAAAAGAATTAGTAGAGTCTGGTGTGATAAAAGATAGTTCAAATGTTGTCGATGTTATAGAATTTGTTCAAGGACAAGGGTCAAAATGAACTTGAATTATAAATATTGATGTAAATTCATTGTATTTGACAAATGAAATTTGAAAACATTATGCTTTATGTGAAATTGTCAATCTTTTTATTTCTCTCATTCCTGTTGTCGAATGAAAACTTTAGTCTTTATTTTTTTTCAAGCTTTAATAGTTGATGAATAGTATACATGGATTATGGAATCTAGATTTACATTGTTCAATTTAGTTTCAAACATGTATGCAACTCAATATTTAAAACTTAGATGTGCATGTTGTTGTTGAATCTTGATAGTTGATTCATCATGTAAAGATTATCTCCAATAATCATGATGGGATATAGACTGCTATGTTTTTTATTAATCCTAATAATCATGATGGGATATATGGATTATAATATCTTTGTGAACATGTGTGCCTGTGGAATTGATAGTGAGAAATCAAATATTGAACATACTTTCCTAGTAACAAACTTTAATTTTATTACATCATCCAGTTTACAGATTGCATAACTATGAACTATTTAGCATTTGTTATTTCCAAACAATATAAAAATATAGAAGGGATTTAAAAAATTTCCAAACATTATATGCACAATATATGTAAATAAAAAAATATTGAGTCACAATATATATTTCAAAAAATGAATACATTCAACTGTCTGGTAGCTGAAACAACCCTATCCTTAATGGTCCTTCATCACTTATTTTATTTGTTGCAGTTTTTAGTCCAGTAAAGTCCAAGTCAATTTCACCATAATTAGAGGCTCCATTGTTTGCTATCTGATTAACAGCTTTGTGCTCTGTAAGATATGTCCATGTAGTCTAGTGCTCTTTCATATGGAAATGTGTCCACTCCATATCTTGAAACATAGAGTCTCAAACAAGTTTCCAAATTCTTGTCCAATCTATTGCAAAGTTTTGATTTCACAAATGTAAGTGCACTAAATAAAATTTCATCTTCAATAGACCCAAGAATCATTGTCTGTATGAGTTCATATAGTTTGAATTATTCACTTATATTTTCTCTCTGAATTCTACTCTGATACATCTTTCTCCACAATAGTGTGATAGCTCCCATTTATGTTAGGTTCGGCAATAGACCGATATTGATCAGTCATTGTAAATGCAAAATGTTGTGACTTTGATACGATTAATTTTCTATCTAATATACTATTTAATTACCCTCCATCAACATCTGAAGATTTACAAAACTTCTCCATAAGTGCAGTCATGGATTTCCTGAAGTTTGTAGCTCTTTTTTTCACCAATCATCAATTCAAAAAAATGAGATTTATAACTCCCATGGCCTCAAGAAGATCACTACTTTTAGAACATTCTCTGATGTCAAAAGATAATGTTTCAGATATCTTCATAAAAACAATTTGTGAATCAGAAATTGCATCATAAAAAAGAATGCTTGTGACTGGTACTTCTTAATTTCAGAACCTGTTACATAAAGATCTCTGTGGAAAGTGTGCCTTGGAATATTTTTTCCATCAACAAAATTAAAAATATGACCATTGATATTGAACTTCAAATAGTTTTTGGGATATTTTTTATTTTTCAAAACCTTCTAGATACTGAAAAATTGGCTTCTGAAACCAGTCTTGGGTGGAATATAAGGTATCCAAAATCTACTTGTATCCTTAATTTTATAAAATCAACAATGTATATAGATCTTTCCTGATCATGCTTCACCAAGTTGTTTATTTCTTTTAGCATTGGAAAAATACCACATATAGTTAATACTGTCTCCAAATATGTCAAGTGATACAACAAATATTTAGCCTTGTTCAACCTCTCTTCGATTCTTGAACATATACCCTGCTAAGGACATGTATTCCTCAAAAATCTTGCAAGCTGGATCATAAAATAATATCCATCTTGTGTCAACATCTTTTAGAAATTTTTTACCATTTATTATTCCAACATCAAATCTCAGAAAATCCAAAAATATTTTAGGACTGCTTAACATATATGAATGCAAGTCTCGTATAAGCTTCTCCAGTTTAGCAAAATTTTCAAAATTACTTACAATATTGTAAGACAGATCTATTATGTGAACCATGTAGTGAATAAGTATCATATAAGGGGGTTACAATTGTTTGAAGGTGAATAAAAATCCCACTTTTGTGACCTTGCATGATACATGTGCCATCATCTCCTATACAAATAAACTTTGTAGAGATTGAAGGATCATCCATACAAGTTATTTCCTTCAATTTTTTTATAACAAGTTTATAGAGGTTCTCAGAATTACAGTTCTCCATAATTTTTTGCATAGCTATTATATGATTTTCCCTGAAATGGTTTTTGAAACTAAAAGTGTAGACATGCATGCATACCCAAGATATATTATCTACTATTGTGACCTCATCAATTGACAATGCGATAAAATTTACATTTTTTACCCTCTCTCTCAAATCAGTGATTTCAATTTCACCCATACACTTTGCCATTTCCCATGCACTGGTATCTGACCAGTGTGTTGTTGGAATGTTTGGAAACTTATTAGATTGAAACAATATCTTATAATCAATCAAATCTGAAATTGTTCGGCCCTTCTTTAAAATGTGAAACATTGTTTTGAACTGTATACATTTTTCCTAAAGACTTGCATCGATAGTTTTTTCAAATTTATCCTTTATTGTTTCACCTTTCTCGACTATGTCTTGAAGATGTTTATGATGATTGTCATATGTTGCTGAATATCTCATATGTAAACAATCTTCCTCAATTTCCATCTATTTTTCTTTATTACTATTCCATCATCTTGTTTTCTAGACTCATATACCTTCCCTTAATGTTTCTCTATTGTGTCCAACTTCAATTGCATTTTGTATTCTCTACCTAGTTTCCAACTACATATGGTACATATACATTCTGTAGGAGTATCAATACTATTTTTTGGCTCAATAGGTTCAATGAATGGATATTTTGTTGACCATTCAAATTTATAAGTCTTTCCTATAGTCCACTTCTCACTCTTACATTTCTGATGTGTGTTTTTGGAATGTTTATCAGAGGTTTGAGTTAGATGGCATATGGGATTATTAATTCTATCAATTTGAATTTAATTTCTCTGCTGATTGGGAATTTCATTTGGAGTAAGGCCATTGCTATGGTTTTCTAAAATTGAAATAAATTGGTTTTCTTAGAGCATCATTAAGTAAATCATTAAATAAAGTAACATTAACATAATAAGAGTCAAAATTACCTCTTGCCACTAGGGTTACTATTGGCTTACTGAAATATTTTGAAATGTCCATGTCATATTTTATTTTTCCTTGAGTACTTTTCTCATTTATAACAGGGGCCATCATATGGGGGATTTTGAAGTCTATACATGCAACAAAAATATAGAAGTTTCAAATATCATCTATAAAAAATAAATGCAAGATTGCGAAAAATAAAGATCATGCTACGGAATGGAAACACAACTTAATGCTATTGTATGGTAACACAAACTAACATTGTCGAACAACAAGGCAAATCAATATTGTCGAACGGTAAAATAAACATTGTCGAATGACAATGCAAAATAATGTTACTGGACTGTAACACAAATAATAGTTACCAGCCGACAACATTTTCTTGTTACCAGTTGACATTACATAGTCACCTTTCCTTACGGAAATACAAATTAATATTAACAATCGGTAATAGTTTTACAAAAGAACTTGACAAATTTACAATTCACTTTTTTTCGCTTACCTCTTTCACTTATGCCTTCGAATTTTTGGCTTATACTTTCAAAATTTTCATAGGCTTATTAACGAATTTTGAAATTAAATATTATTACTATATTATGGTGAATTAATCCTATATATAATAGTATGTTATAACATGAAGGTGAATATACTAACATTAGTCGAGCCCTTAGTGGAAACACGAAGGTGAAATTATATTCAAATTTTTTTAGGACCCGTACAAAATTTTGGCGTACGCGTGTTACCGTACAGATAGTAACAAATTCATCCAAATTCAAAATTAAAAATCTTATAATATTCACCTATTCACAAATATTCGCCCCTAAAATAAACTCTGTACTGACCTTGGCTTTATTAATTTGGTCTCAACATATAATACTTTTCTTACACCTTTTAATCTTTCTTTCCATATCACTCTCACTCATTCTATCTTCATTATTCACTTTAAGCCACTATATTAGCTTTATGCTCCTCAAGTTTTCTTAAGGCACCTAATGCCCACTCAACACTAATTCTCACTTTTCCTAACCGTACTTAAGAACTCTTCATCATTAAATTGAGTTAACAAGACATTATCACCTCCATCATATACTCTTCCAAGTTGTATTCTATCTTTTCATGACATCCCTTACCAAATTCTCTTATGCTCACCCAAATATCCCCTTAAAACTGTCATAGTACAGTCCTTTTCTTTGTTTACTGTGAAGGTTATAAAAGGGATTTATTTACTTCTAAAGACCTTACATTCACTTCAACCCATCCAATTTTCATGATCAATATTCCATTGTCACATTTTCTAAGTGCATGACTACTGATTCAATAAAATATGTTTATTTTATTAAAATATGAATGCAAAGATTACTATAATGATATACAATGAAATACAAGTGCTAGGAAATTTTACTTGATGTAATTATGAAAGAAAATGAAAGATATAGGGAACTTACCTTGATTTCACTTATCCCGAAGTGTGTATGGACTAGATGAACTAATGGAACAACAACTCGGAATGTCACAAGAATGCTAAAAAAATATAGAGATGTCAGCAATTCCTAGACACGAGTTCCCTAGACCTATGTGGGGCACTGGAGTCTGCCAAAAAGATTGGGAGATGGTTTCATCACTTTCGCTAGGGTTTCACATTTGTTCCCATTTTATCACCTGTATGTCACACTTGGATTACTGAGGTTTGTGTAGATCTGAAACACAAATAATATCTTGCAAAACCCTCAAAGTATATCAGATCCTCAAAAAAAAAGATACAAAATGAGGGGTCAGATTGTCCTCGGTTGTCAAATAAGTGAACTAACGACTAAGCATTGCATTACATCTCATATCCAATGTAGTTCTATGTGCTCATGTGTGCAATAGTGCTCCTAATTTTCCCTCGCACCAATGATGCCAAGATAATGAGAGACGACTAAATAGCATGCAAATGTGTGGATGCAAAAACAAACTTCCCCTTCCTATGCATTGTGTATTCAGAGTAATAACCCCAAGATACAACCCCTTTGATATGTAGATAGATAGCCCTTGATAGAAATTGCCCACCATTATAATGGTATGTATGTTGTGTTTATCTAGGGTCTCGTATTTGAATTTTGACACTAATGACCCGACATGCTGACTAGTACCTCAGGATATGAGAGGGAAAATCGAAAAGAACAACCTCAAATGTAAAAATTAAGATAAAAAATAAAGAGGATGTGGGCACCTAGGATGGACAGGAATGCCTGGGTGCTAGTTTCTAGAGTCAACTAATGAAAATTGTGCAAAGAGTGAGAGAAAGGGATCCCTGTGACTTGACCAGCTGGGTGTATGAGTGGAAAGCGTGAAAGATAAAAACAATACAAACAAAAAACACAAACAGATGGAATAATAAGTGTATCACTAGTGAATACATTTCTTACTCAAGATCCATATAAAAAAAACATACTTAGAGGTATAGTAAATATTATTAAGTGCGTGATTTTGTGTCTACATTTTCCCCTCCTTTATGTTATTTGAATGAAATTCAAGTAGTGTAAAGGAAGTAAGGAACATACCTGAAAGAAGTCTAGAGAATCCCTATTGCATAAGTACGCACAAAATAAGAACATATAGCATGGAGAAACATGGATTGACGTGTCGATCCATGTGGCGTAGCGAGAGAAAGTGAACCGTTGTGAGGAGTACTAAGTGAATTTGACAATTTCAATTGTGAGTGATTGGAGATTTCAATTTTTTCACTGTTGGAGATTTATTAGGGTAGGGAGTGATCAGTTCACAACACAATTTTGTATATGTGAAAAACTAAGTATTTGGGTGTCATGCCATTATAAGAAGAGTGTAGGGAGAGATGTATAGTTTTAATCTCCAAATTTAACTATATCCTCAAAAGGTTGAGATGGTGTAGATGGAAAAAGACCAAATTTTGTTCATTTCAATCCAACGAGAATAACCCATATATGAGCAATATAGGAAACACAATGACGTATCATTTCCCCCACTCCAAGGGTGTTGCAATGTGTAGGATGTTGGATGGATTCCATGTTAGGTCATCTGGGAAAGATACGAAGTGGTGTAGCTCCCAAGTTAGGTCATCTGGTAGAGATAGTAAAATACGTTGCATTGTGTTAATTAGTTGATTTGATTGGAGAAGTAGGAAATTCGGCTAAAATTCAATATGTATGATAGATCAATCATGGATATATTTTCTATTTTTTCCCCCATATTAGGTCATTAGGGGGGATTGCTATAAAGTGGTATGAAATGTCACATAATGTGAGAAAAAAATTGATAATGATGAATTTTATGTGTGAAAGGATCGTGTAGTAGTGTGAGGGGGATCATAGGGTGACCCTGATTATATGCCCCCCTTTTAGGGAAAGGGAGAGTGATGGTTGGAATGAACACTAAGCCAAAAGTAGATCTGTAATGAAATAATATTGAATGAGATGAATATATAGTAGATGTCACAAAATTGTGTGTATATTGAAATGAAGACATTCCAAATTGGAAACTAGTGTTGTGGGATGTGTACAAGACGATATTTGGTGAAATTTTTAAGAGAATGATGTAGATGGGATAGGAAACAAAGTAACAAATCTCAAGATATGATCAAAACTGTGTGATGTGTATTAGTTGGAAGAATGAGCACAAATAGTGACCATAGTAATATAGCAATTATTGAAAGTGTTATATATAGTAAGTGTAAAAAGTGACTATTGATTTCATTTGAACTTTTATTGAGTTTGAATTGGAGCTTTGATTATGTGAAAATGTTGTAAGTTAGAGCAACACGATTGAGTCGATTCGAGATGGTGGTGACATTTTTTGCATCACGTATGATAGTTGAGTTGGTAAGTAGGGTTATTTTCAAAAATGTGTTGAAATGAGTTTATTTTTTGTGAATTTTTGCAAAATTTGGTTTTTTTAATTTTTTAGGCATTTTTGACCTAAGAAAGAGCGAAAAAGACGTTAATGACCTTCAGGATGCCAATGCCCAAAAAAAGGCACTAGTGACCTGCTCCTGGGTGCCCGCATCTTGCTCATGGGTGTTGATGACCCAAAAGGCTTGGTTTTATCCCAGAGTGTGAGAAATGTGTAATGTGATGTATATGGGTGCTATATATCATCATATTTGTGTGTATATAAGGTTCTAATGTCATGTTTGTTTGTTTTTTGTGTTGTGCAAAGAGATATTCATTTGAGAGAGTTCTACAGTGGTCGTGATTTGAGCACATTGTTGGGAATGGGTTTATCAGATGATGAGTGGGATATAGTAGACCGTGTCATCCTACGACACATAGCGAGGATGGGGATTGATAACCAGATCATGCCAAGCCAAGAACACAGATGTTAATCAAACATCACGATCAATAAGATGAAAGAAATTTGATAAAATAACTTTACATAAACCTTTGCAAAAAAATGAGTAGCAATATCATATATTATTATGGAACTCAATGAAATACAATGAGAATGGGCCTTGCTTATATAGGCAAGGAATAAAAATCTAAGAACCAGTCAAGGTCGTAGATCAAGCCATAAATCATGGAAAGAACTAGTCATCAAAGAACTAGTCTAGTCAATAGATTTATGAGAGAACTAGACATCAAATATCTAGTCAATACCATAGATCTAGGAAAGAACTAGTCAATACCATAGATCAAGGAAAGAACTATACCTAACAACTAGATAATATCTCCTAATATCTAAATAAATAAAAAGAAATATCCACACACATAAGTGGGTGAGGATAAATACAATAAAGGTAAATAATGTACCAAGGTAAACATGAGCTAAGGTAAATACCTACTCTAACACCCCCCTCAAGTGAAGCTAGGGGCCAAAATAGAAGTGGCATGTCCATAGTATGATTCCCGATAACTAGGCCTGATGAGATAATCATGTACAATATATCTATGAAGAAATCTCAAACCAAAAGAAGGAAATAATTTGGCTAGGAGGAAGATGTTCTCACAAACACCCCCAAGAACAAATTCTGAAACCCCAAGCATTCTACACAACTCAAGGTAGCAAGGTGATGCAAAAGGCTTCGTAAAGATGTCTGCAACCTGCTACTAAGTTGGAATGTACTCCAAGTAAAGAACTCCATCCTGAATGTGTTGATGAATGAAGTGGATGTGTATCTCAATATGCTTGGTCCACTGGTGCTCAACTAGGTTGCGAGAAATGTGAATTACACTTTGGTTGCAACACTAAAGTACAATCGGTGAATCCTGTGGGAATCCAAAATTTTTCAATAACTGGCGAAGCCAAAAAAATCTGTTGACTTTCTGGAACTTCTGCCCTATACTCTACCTCTAAAGATTAAATTACAATAGCTTGTTGCTTTTTGAATGACAAATCAGCTGGAGAAGAACAAAGATAGAATAAGATAGCTAGAAGTGGAACATATGTCATCAATGGAACCTACCCAATCTAAATCTTGTAAATCCAACCAACTGAGTAGAACCCCTAGTGCAGTGTAGGAAAAAGTGGGAAGCTCCCTACAAATAACACAAAATATTTTTAGCATCCTGCCTAGTGACTACTATGAGGAGAATGTGCAAACCGATATAAAATCCCTACTGCAAATGAAATATTAGGGCAAGTATGGGTAAAGTACATGAGACTTCCAACCAATTTCCTATATAATGTAGGATCACAAAGTGGAGTGGTACATGTGGATGTAAGAGTAACTCCAGACTGAAAAGGAGATGGACTTGGCTTGCAATCAGCCATATCAAAGCACCTAAGAAGATCATGGGTGTAACTTTTGCTAACTCAAATGAATCCCTGAATCTGTATGAGAAATCTGAAAACCAAGGAAATAATGTAATAGCCCAAGATCTGTCATGTCAAACTGTGTAGAAAGATCCCTCTGAATACTTTGAATGTGGGAAGAAGAGCTACCAGTAAGTAACAAATCATCAACATACAAGACAAGTATCACAATATCCTCACCAACATGCTAGAGATACACTGTATGATCAGAGTGACAATGAAAAAACCAGTAGATAGAAGAAAAGAATCCATCTTCTCATACCAAGCCTGAGGGGCTTGTTTGAGACCGTAGAGAGACCTTCGGAGCCTAAAAACAAGAGAAGAATCCTGAACAAATCCAATCAGGCTACTCCATGTATATTTCCTCTTGTAGATCTCAATGTAAGAAGGCACTCTTCATGTCCATCTGGTATAACGGGCCACCCCTGTGATGCAGCAATAGAAAGTACAAGGCATACAGAATCCATCTTGGAAACCGGGTGCAAAAGTTTCAGAGTAATCTATACCTTCAACTTGTGAAAAACCCTTTGCAACAAGACGAGCCTTATACTTGTCAATGGACCCATCAGTGCTGTATATTTGGTTCAGTATACCCACTTACACCTAACCATATTTCTTCCTTTAGGAAGAGATACCAAATCCCAATGTATGATTCTTCATCAAAGAAGAATACTTAGTTGTCATCGCATCATCCCACTCCTGTATCCCATGAGCCTTTGAAAAAGACTGTGGATCCTTAGAAACTACCTGACACAAAATTCCAAAACTTGTAGAATGTGTGTGATGATGCCTAGTGGGTGGAAGATCCTCTATGAAAGGTGTTGCCTCAGAAACTATAGTACGAGCCCACTTAGGCATAGTGAAAACATCAATGGGAATAAGATCCTCAATGACATCTATAACCTCCTCATCAATATCCTCAAATAAAGGATCCTCAAGATGAGATGAAGAAGAAGAAGGAATGGAAGAAGATGAAGAATCATGAGGAGTGAAGTGCTCATCAAACTAAACATGTGTTCGAAAAAGAACATCATTTGTATCAGGATCTAAAAGACAATAATCTCTCATGTCCTCACAATACCCTACAAAGATCAAGGGTTTACTCTTCTTATCCAAAGCTTTCCTTTTCTTCTTTGGCACAAAGGACCAAGAATGGCTCCCAAAGACTCAAAAAAATGAGACATATGGCTTAGTGTTGGACCAAGCTTCCTCTGGAGTCAAATGCTCAAGTGCTCTGTGTGGTGTGCGATTCTAAATGTAGTTAGCACAATTAACTGCTTCTGCCCAATAGATAGGAGGTATATCTCTAGAATGCATCATACAGTTATCCATTTCCTTCAAAGTTCTATTCTTCCTTTCTACTAAATCCATTCTGTTGTGGAGTATGAGGAACAAAATGCTGGTGAATAATGCCTTGAGTTGCCAAAAAGTTAAAAAACTCATTGCTGAAGTACTCCCCCCATTATCAGTGCGAAGGTTCTTTATGCTAACTAGAAGATTGTTTCTTGACCAAAGCCTTGAAGAATTTGAAGTGTGAAAAAACATCACTTTTGTACTTGAGAAAATAAACCCAAGTACGCCTTCGAGAAATTATCAATAAAGCATAAGTGCATACTTAGCTCCATTGAAAGATGGGGTAGGAAAAACCATCAAGTCACTATGCACAAGCTCAAGTGGTGAAGAAGTTCTCTTAGACAAATTCTTAGGAAATGGATCTTGGTGTTTTTTTCCTAATGCACAACCAGAGAAAACTCCCTCAAGACAATAAACTCTAGGAAGACCATCTACCATACCATGAGTGTAATCATTCAAATTACTAGTATTAAGAATGGATCAGATCTATGAGAAGCAATATAACACCTGAATAACACAATATTTCAGAATAATCCTATCTCAATATGCAAATTGTAATAGCTTTTCCACTTCGAAAACCTCCAAACCATATAGTCTAAGACTAAATGCTCCAATTATGAGGAACTAGTGAATATAATCCCCAATATATAAATATTCACGATGTTATGGCCATCACCAGAGGCTGACCTAAATGAACCATAAGAAAGTATAATGATGATATGGTCAAGCCATAGAGTGATGGCTACTCATATCCTAATACAAGCAATAGGTTAAGGGCGTAGCATGTCCCTTCCCCTTAGAACCAACATTGTATACCTCAATGTATGAATAATCAAACCACATAGAGATGGAAAGCTGCAGAATGAACCTTCATCCTCCCAGGTCACATCTTTTATGCTCAGATTCTTCCAGTTGATTAGATATTCCTTAATGTCTCTAGTTCTCAGCCTCTTAGTACATGTTTATAAAATCCATCTCTAAATCCAAAATGATTCTTCCTTCCTCATCAAGTTCAGGTAACTCTTTCTGGGCTTAAAATTTTTTTCCAATAACCTTGAGTGTTTGAGGATTACTAATACCTGACAATGAATGACAAGAAATTGTAGGTTGGTGATCCTCTACTTCATCTTCTACTGGTTCCTCATCCTCTCCTATAATTTCAACTTCCTCATCATCCTCATTTCCTCCTTCAATATAGAACAACTTCTTCTCAGCACATTTGTGTCCCGATCCATATTTGGTGTCATAATTAAAACATAATCCTTTTGCTCTCTTTTCTTCCATTTGTTGAGGAGTCAGTCTAATTGGCTGAGCAAATGAAGGGGAAGAGATACTACGGTCTCTGGTGTTAATGAAAGGCTTCCTCCTACTGTAAAGAAAATTTTCCTCTACTCGACATGCCATGATAATAGAATTAGAAATTTTGAGTGGATTAAACATACGTACCTCATGCTTGATGTGGTTCTTAAGACCCCCAAGAAATAGGTCATTCAGATTCCCTTCTGGAATATTCTCCACCCTTAAGGAAAGGTTCTGGAATTGATGCACATAATCTTTGACTGATCCTATTTTTCGTAACTTTTCCAATTGAATAAAGTAGTTCTCTGAAACACTAGAACTATAGTGCAATTGTAACTCCTCGGTAAAAAATGTCCAAGTGACACTGAGACCATTCTTCTGCCTTTGAGCACATAACCATCAATACCAAACGAATTGGTCTGGTTCAAGATATATGGATGCCAAGGTCACCTTTTGTCCCGATGGTGTTTGATGTAACTCAAAGAAGTTATCCATTTGATTTATCCAATTCAGTGGATCCTTCCCATTAAATTTGCGCATATCCACTTTCGACATCATGTTCTGTGGTTGCGAATAAGTTGGATTCTGATTGGGCTGTAAAAGTGATCCAACATGGTTATTTTGTCCATTATTTTGAACTAAATATCCTCCTTGGTTGATATGGGGCTGATTTGGGACATACTGTTTACCCTTTACATGTTGCATGATATCATCCAATTGACTGATTGATTTGGTCTATGTCTCCTTTAGAGGCCATCTCAGATTGTACATTTCACAGCTCATACTCAAGTTGGCTCACCTTATGATCAACTGAGGTAAACCCTAGTGATGAGGAATCTGTATTTACCCCTTCTGACTCAAATCTCTTCAATCACTACCCCATCTTTATCTGGGGTTTTACCCAGAGTAACCGGATTCTTTTTTTTCTCTTGTGGAAGGCCTCGCCATGATGTCAAACCTTAGGGTTTAGGGTTTTGATACAAATTCACCCAAACAGGAAAAAACACAGAGAAGATACTAATACTATTTTTTTGAGAGATTTCTGAAAATGTAAATCTACCTTGAAAAAATTCCACAATTTGCACCCTCGGGAGTGATTTTATGAAAAACCATAAATTTGTAATAACTTTTGCAAAAATAAATCAAAAAATTCTGAAATTTTTAGGGAACCTTACTTGAAATGTTTTGCAACTCTGGTAAAAATATCTCTAAACCAATTCGCTCTTGTTTCAAAATATATGGTGGAAACAAAAAAAAATAGGGTTTTTGGCCCTAATTTTGGCCCAGATCGCAGCTCTGATACCACTTGTAATGAAATTACTTGTATAATTCAGATTATGAGAAGCAATATAACACCAAATAACACAATATTTTAGAATAATGATCTCAATATGTAATTAGAATAGCTTCGCCACTTCGAGGGGGCAACCTCCAAACCATATAATAATACTCAAATGCTCCATATGATGATGAAATACTACCTATAATCCCCTATATATACTATTCATATGTTATGGCCATCACCAAGGCCAACCTATTAAGCATGAGAAAGTATAAATGATATAATAAAATGATATGGTAAGCCACAAGTCAGCTACTCATATCCTAATACAAGCAATAGGTTAAGGGCGTATCTAATGTACATGAGTGCTCAACTACTTCAAATATCTAAATTTGATGTCCAAATTTTCATGCCAAAGCTTACTCTCTGAATTTATGAGAAACCAATCCTGTCCCTATAGAAGAAGTGTCATCAAAACCCTCAAAGTGATATAGTCTAGAACTATGATCAACAATACCCTGAGCAACAAGTGAATGAGGCTCCAACAAAGTTCGTACTTCTGCTCCATATGGTGTAAAAGTCACTATTTTTTTGACCAGAATGACAAATTTGATATACATAGGGAAGAAAAATTGTAGTGATGTTAGGAACATATAGTGCATCTTGGATATTTCCACCATCAAGCTGTATATCACCTTTTCCCTCAACAGAAAGAAAGGAAGAATCTCCAACCTCAATTTTGGAAGTAGAACTCAAACCTAGAGAAACAAAAGACTCCTTGGAAGAAGTCATGTGATGAGAAGCACCAGAATCTATAACCCAATGTCTGTAAGTGGTGACTGAGATCTCCCAACAACATTAAGTGCTTTTCCATGTTGATTAGAAGGAGGTGGCGTGGAGATAGAAATTTTTTGTTTCTTGACTGCATCCTCTAAGGTTTGCATTCACTTATAACACCTATGTTCTTCATGATTACTACCCCCACAAAAAGAGCATGAACAACTAGACTTATTCTTGGAGGGGCCATTATATGGAGGCCATACTCAGCCTTGGATTTAGAAGACTCCTTGGGTTTTGAGTTGTTTTCTTTGGGTTTAGGAGCATTTTGAGATGGATAAGGTGTGGATTTGGTTTTACTGTTTGGTTTTCCCTTGCCCTTAGGATTAGATGCAACTAATGCCTTTTGAGAGGTGAAATACTCAAGGTGAGACAATTTGGATTCTTCCCTAGTAAGTCTTTCACAAAATGTTTCTAAGTTAGGTGATTTTGAATGTGTCACCTAAGGCATCCATGCTAGAGAAAAAGGTAGAAGCAAAAATTTGGAATGGTCCTCTCAACTTGGATAGAATCAAGTAAACACATCTTCATCTTTCTTATCTCTTCCACTCCCCTTCAACTGTGTCAAAAAATGCTTGAACTTGGTAAGATAGTCTATAATTGTTGGAAAATCTTCAGGATTAAGAGAGGTGATCTCAATTTCAAGTTGCATGGCTCTCATATGATCCACCTTACTAAATAAATCCTCCAATTTCTCCCATTTTTTGAAAGGAGAGAGTCACACTTTTCCAAATGAAACAAAATACTGTCACTTACATAAGTTCCTATCAAACCCATACACTCATCAAATTTGCACTGGTACTGAAATTTCTCATATTCTCTAGTGAACACTGGTTGTTCTGAAGAAGTTAAAGCCCATAATCCTTTCCGCTTAATTATTGTTTCCATTCTTGGTTTCCATGTGTGGTAATTATGTGTTGTTAATGGCTCAACATGATCTAATGCAGAAGTAGATGACCATCCTCAAAAAATCACCAAAATAAATGCAAGAACCAAGCAACAAGACCCCCAAACAATGCAACAAGAGCCCCCCAGATTTTGGCACTTTATAATGAGTGCGTGTTACAATATGGCACTTTATAATTATAGTGCGAATTCTCAAAATAAATATTTCCAATGGAAAGAGCATAAAAAAAGCACTTTTGCAAAAAATGGCACTCAAAACCAAGTTACCGATCAAAAGATACAAGTTTTTCAATATTATGCTTTACTATTTATTTTAGTTGCCATTAAAATAGAAAATAAAATGCTTCACCACACAAATAAAATGAAAGGGGGTTGGATTTAAGCACCTACTAGTAGGAATCACAAGCTTTAAGCCCTCATATGACCATACCATATGACTAGGGGCTAAGGATTTCAATGGGCCATATGTGTGCATAGGCAAGGTATAAGTCCATGTCCCCTGCTTCATCTGGTATAGAAATTCATTTGAAAAGTGAGTCTTTTTAAAATACTCACCCATTCTAATCTCGAAAAACTCAGTTTAGTCCATAACTGATTTGTAGTTTAATCTTTCATAACATCTAGAATAAGGATCCATAAGGTAAACCACCACGGTTCTCATAACAACCAGGATCAAAAAGAAAAATGAAATAGAAGCAAGAGAAATTCGACAGTTTACACTCGTATCTTAGGGTTGTTTAAATAGACCAATGGTCAGCCTGGTTGTGTAAAGTACCTAGCATAACATAATTTCGCAGTGGTTAACAAAATACAAGCTAATCCTAAAATATATGAATTATAAAGAAAATCACATGTAAAACATGCCAAATAGTTAAGTAGCAATCTCATGCTTTGATACCATAAAATCAATGAGATAGATTGTGTCAAGTTTGGAGGACAGGGGCTAACCATCATCTCGATAATAAGATGGTATATAATTTGCCAGAATAACTATACAAGTACATAGGAAACAAGTGAATAGGCAATATCATGGGATTATTGCATGAAATCATCGAGTGGTCGCTACAATGAGTTTTGGGAGTCACGAAGAAGCAAAGTAGAGCAAGTGATTAACATGATGGACTTCTGTAGAACTTCTGGCAAGTTGTAGTTTCAAAGCCATACAATATATGGGGAAAAGACTAGTTTCCCTTCCCAACTGTAATTTTTTCCATAGATTTCATGTTGAAGTTTCAAGGATTAGTCAAAATTGATGGCAAGGAAAGATATTTTTAACGAAACTAGATTTTCATTTCAAGTACTTCTAAGGTAGAGAGTTGATCCACTAACATTTGAGCAAAATCCAATTTCAAGGTAAATATTTATGTACTGCAGTTGGTGAAACTTGCAAAAAGGTAGATCATTTTGGTGTAGCATAATAATACTCTAATTGTTGGTATGGCACCTAGAAGGATTGTTTTATCCTAGAGTGAAATGTTAAAAGGTGTGATGTAATATGTACGATTCAGAGATAATCGAGATTTAGTGTGTATATAAGGTTTAAGAACATAGTGTTGTTGTTGTTTTGTGTTGTGCAGAGAGATATTCATTCATGAGAGTTTATGGATGGTCGTTATTTGAGCACATTGTTGGGATTGGGTTTATCAGATGATGAGTGACATATATTAGACCTAGCAAGACTCCTGACTCAGGCACATAGCGAGGATGGGGGATGTGCCCCATAATATGTCGATGATCATTGACATTATGGAAGTGATGGTGTGTAGACACATGTACAATTTTGGTTACCTACTGGGGAGATGAATATGACCTTGGAGGATTATATCACATATTGTGATTACCAGTTGTAGGTGAGAGGGTCCAAGTGATGGTAGCATGGAATGCACAGAGACAAATGTGGGTATTAGGTGGTATTTTATAGGGACACAAGTACAGACTGAGACGCACATTAGCTTGGATGTCATACTGAGATTCAAGGTGTTCCACGATTGGTGGGAATTTTATTGCAGTTGTGATTGATTCTTCATTACAGTGGAGGGTGGTTGGGTGTAGGCATCTTGTATAAGATGAATGATATTTATCATTGGCCATAGAGGAGGATGGTATGAGATATGCATGGGCACGATGTGTATTGGCAACTTGGTCATACAGGACTATATATAGGTTTACTGAAGGAGCATGGGGTGGACTAGGGGCCACCACATTGCTACATGTATGGGGACTTATAAGCACATTGTGATATTTAGGCCACTTGGTGGACCATGTGTAGAGTGGGTGAGACCAAATATATTTTCTGTGAGATGGGTAGGTGTTCGGAGTAGGAGGATGGACACTAATACCTATAGATCAATGTTCATATTACATGGGGCCAGGGGTCATTATATGGAGGCCATACCAAGACTATGGTGGATGGCCAGAGGATGGAGTAGAGCTAAATGTATTCAGACATACTATGTGGCTAGAGGATGAGTTTCCTGGAGTGACCAAGAACTATTTTAGTAAGAGCGTGTGTCACAATAGTTTGGTATGACTCTAGGATGTTCCCCCAGAGCCATATATATGGGTGAGATCCATACAGGGCACCAAGGAGGGTTAGAGTAGACCAAGAAGTCCATAGGAGCACAACTAGTATCTCTAGTCTCGATGATTCTGATGTGGACATAGAGCCAATACAGGTGGATGATGTGGGTGTATACTGAGGCATACATGCATGGTGGGAAGTGCATAGATGGGTGCTACTATATCCTTGTTGTTGTGGATGTGATGGGAGCACCACTAGTTTGTGAGTAGAGGGGTAAAGCTACCCCCAATAGTGATGGTATAGTAGAAAACATCCATGATAGTGAGCATGAGTATAGTGATATTTGTGATTTGTTACTTAGTTGATTGGTTGTCATTGTTATGTTATAGTAACTAAGATTGATATATGGATGCAGGTGATGTGTATTGGTCACTGATCATGTAATACATCCATCTACACATTGATGTGGAATGTTCCCACTGATGTGCTCTTGGAGGTGGTATGTTGGAGCAACAGTAGATGCCATTGCAGGTGAGCATGCACACTTATTCGAACTAGTGGTGATAACAGTGCGACATGTATTGTGTTGTTGAGAGCGTGATGAGGCACAGAAGAGACTTAGAGATATAGGAAGGTGGTAGGAGGAGGATCCTTACCACATTATGTGTTTACAAATATGTGGAGTAGAGGTGATTCTTAGAGCATGTGATTTAGTTAGACATATTATGCAAAGGTAGGTCAGAGAGATATAGGGGTTGCGAACAATGACATAGTTGAGAGATGAAGATCTATAGATTGAGCAGTGAAGCATCTAGTTCTAGATGCTCAATGTAATTTGTATATAGTGCCCCTAGTTGTTGATGAATTTTGTATATGATTTTGATGTAGCAATATATATGTATGGATTATATATGTATGTTATTTATGTATGTATGTATGTATGTATGTGTATATATGAGATATATATATGTAATGATTGATGATTATTGTACATGATGTATGTTGATATGTGATGTTCATAGGTTGATTATGTTGTTGCTATTTGATTTGTGATTACGTAAATGATTATGTGACATAGATGATGATGAGTTGATTAAATTTTATTGTATGTATATGGTATGTGATGAAGATAGATAGTATGTGATGTGTAATAGATGTATGGTGATGTATAATGAATGATAGATAAAATGAATGAATATGTGAAAGAGTAATGTGAAAAATATGTATAACGATGTATATATTGTATGTAAGATGAAGGGGAGAAAAGAGTGATGCCCCCCAGTGTGTATGAGGATGAGGTTCATTTATATAAGACCCCTCAACAGTCACATATGAACTATAAAACATGAGTGTGTCATCAGGAAGTGATATAGTAGTGTACGCTAGATAGATATATCATATAATGTGTAGCAAAAAGATATAATGAGGTTCTTATTGTAACATATCCCTCAATAGTCATGTAAGAACCATAAGAACACGAGTGTGTCATTGGGTGGTGAGGTGAGAAAAATCACCTACTAAAGACCAAGTGGGCATGGAGTGGTGGAAGCATGTGGAGTGGAAGAACATGAGTGTATGAACCAAACTGAATGTCCCGATGAGATGGTGCCAATGATGGGAGATGTAGTGGTGGGAAGCATAGATGCCAAGGCTTAGGAAGCCAATGTGTAGTAGGAGCACTGCGTGGTAGAATGAGATGGTGCAGTGGTGGATGAATGAGATGGAGAGTGTCCATGAATAATGACCTTGTGGTGGTGGAAAGAATAATGACCTTAAGTGGAAAAAGAAGATAAATGAACTGTAGTTAAGTAAAACACTTGCATGGAGATTCAAGACAGGACTGCTCATGAGAGTGAGATCCAAAGGAAATGACACCCTTATCTTCTAATTGTTGTAATTTTTCATGAAGGGCAAATAGTCATTTTCACGATGGCCATTGATGCAATGATAGTTACAATAAGGACGATCACATTTTTTAAGAGATGAGGAGGAGGATGTTGATTAGAAGGAAGTGAATCAAGATGCTTATCAAGAAAAGCACACAACACATCATGAGGCTTAACAACATGTGAAAAAGTGTAATGATCCCGAGTAGGAGATGCAGAAGTCTTAGGTGGAGCCTGACATGGTGGAGGAGATGAAGGATGCTTATGTAATGGAGAAGACTGAACTTTCTTGTGAGGGTGGAGGAGATGGAGACCTTGGAGGATGCTTAACAGATGGAAGAGGAGAAGAATAACTAGATGATGTAGTAGTAGTAAAAATAGGAGGAGGATCTATAACATGTGTAGTAATTAGATCTTGTTCTAGATCAATGACCTTATATCATAAGAGTGTGAATGATTCACATGTGTCATATTGCAAGTGTTATTTTAAAGCAAGGAATCAAGCCACGACAAAAGATGAATTGATTTTCTAAATCAATGGGCTAAAAGACTAGCTGATGCATGCAAGCATTGAAATGTAGAATATAATCAATAATAGGTTATGTCTTTCCTTGATGTAAGCTAGGTAAGTGATCATGTGTGACTCTAGGACCATTGTTAAGTATAAAACGTTGAAGAAAGACCTCTTCCATCTCACAATAGGTACTAATAGATCCAAAAGGTAGATGTGTGTACCATTGGAGAGCATCATCAGTAAGACTATGACAAAAATCTTTAAGAAATAATCGATCATTCGAGTAAGAATCCATAGCTAAATGATAATGCTTGAGATGCATATATGGATTTCCAGTACCATCAAAACATGAAAATGTAGGCATGATAAAATCCTTAGGAAATGTTGAATTGTGAATCTTTTTTGGAATGGATTGCCATGTAAAGAATTGTTATCGATAGAAGTGTAATAGGCCTTTCTTTCAAGAGTGAGAGATTGGACCTGAGATTGTAATTGGCCAACAACATGCATGAGTGATAAGATATCATGTGAAGGAATGACAATAGATGTGAATGATGTATTGAGTGGTTGAAGCTTTCCATTATGAGTGATCATAGGAATGTTAGTAGTGGAGGATGTTGATGTTATAGGCACACTAGATGTAGGTGCAGAAGAAGTAATATGTGGTGAAGAGCATGGAATGTCAATAGAAGTATTAGGAATAACATCAGAAGAGTTCATGATGAGATGAAACAATAGAAGGAGAAGAATCAACATGCATGTTATTAGATACAATCTCAGAAGAAGATGAAAGCAGAGTGGGGGATTCACATTCAACGGTATGTAGAGAAGTAGAATCATTACTAACATGTGCATCATCAGTATCAGACAAATATTCACATGTAAGGATTTCATCAAGTGTATCATCAACATATAATGAAATAGGAGAAAAACTATCATGAGATGTATCTTTACAATCATTAGAAGACATTTTCAAAAATGCAAGGAGTATGAGATGTAACTATACAATCATCTTGACTAGTATGAGAAACAACATCATGCACATGTACATTTTCATCATGATTTTTATCTATAGTATCACAATCAAGACCAAACATATAATCGATAATAACATCATCTAGATTTTCATAAGAAATAGAAGAAGGTGGAGTAGTCTTAGTGCCAAATGAATAACAAGGAGTACAACAAGAAAAAAAATTCTCTTAGAAACAATGTTACAAGAAGAATTGAAAAAGCTAGTAGGAATGTTGTGTTCATTAACATCAAAATTTTCTTTGAATGTTATCATCAACACAAGGTTTTGTGATAAAGATTTCTAAGCTCAACCTCAACAACCTCATCAAGGATAGGATTAACACTCACATGATGCATGGCTTTCCTAGGAGAAGAAGAGCTACTTTTAGCCATTAGGTTTTAGTGGATCCTAGGGAAAGGAGTTCTAAGCTACGAGTTCACCAAAATGATTCAATAAAATATGAATATTTTATTAAAATCTGAATGCAAAGATTACTATAATGATATACAATGAAATAAAAATGCTAGGAAATTTTATTTGATGTAATTATGAAAGAAAATGAAAGAGATAGGGCACTTACCTTGATTTCACTTATCTGAAGTGTGTTCTGGACTAGATGAACTAATGGAATAGAAACTTAAAATGTCACAATCACACTCATAAAAAAATGTAGAGATGTTGGGAATTCAGACACGGGCACATTTGGGTAAGGGTGAGGGTGCCTACGGGTGCCCTAGACCTATGTGGGGCACTGGAGTCTTCCAAAAAGGTCAGGAACCTGGTTTTCATCACTATCACTAGGGTTTCACACTTTTTCCTTTGATCACTTGTATGTCATGTACTTGGATCACCAAGTACCTGTAAATCTGCAACACAAATAATCTCCTACAAAACCCTCAAACTACATCAAATCCTAAAAAGAAAGATGAAAAATGAGGGGTCAGACTGTCCTTGAGTTGTCAAACAAGTGAACTTACAACTGAAGTGCATTGCACTACATCTCAGACCTAATGTAGTTCTATGTTCTTGTGTGTGCAATAGTGCTCCTAGGTTTCCCTCATGTGCCAATGATGCCAAGATAATGGGTGGTAGCTAGATAGAAATGAAAATGTGTGGATGGAAAAATGAACTTCCCCTTCCTATGTAGTGTGTATGCAGAGTAATAAGCCCAAGATGCAGTCCCTTTGATATGTAGATAGATATCCCTTGATAGTAAATTTTCTCGCCATTATAATGGTATGTATGTTGTGTTTATATAGGGATCTCTTGCTTGAATTTCGACACTAATGACCCAACATGCTGACTAGTACCTCAGGATATGAGAGGGAAAACTAAAAATACCAACCTCAAATGTCAAAAATAAGATAAAAAATAAAGAGGGCATGGAGCAACCATGGATGGATAGGAGCGCCTAGGACTAGTGAGTCTTGGGTGCTAGTGTCTAGAGACAACTGACAACAAAATGTGTGAAGACTGAGAGATAGGGATCCCTGTGACCTGACCAGAACTGGGTGTATGAGTGACAAGTGTGAAAGATAAAAAAAAATAGAAACAAAAAACACAAGAGGATGGACTAGGAAGTATGTCACCAGTGAATACTTTTCTTACTCAAGATCCATATATAAAACAACATACTTGGTGGTATAGTAAATAGTAATAAGTGTGTGATTTTGTGTCTACAACTACTATTTCCCCAAAATAACAAGGTTGTCAAAGTTTGATTGTACAAGATAGTCTTGGAATTCATCAAGCTTATATGACATGAAGATTCTTATCCTCCTTTGAAAGTTTCAAAGCTACTACACCACTTCACAAACCTAAGCATCTTCCCTAATTTCTCATTAAAATCATCAAACCCACATTCCATTCCATCTTGTGCCTTTAATCTTGATTATGATGGTTTTTAGGAGACTATATTTTTATGTCTTTTCATTTCTTCTTATTGAAATGTCTACCGTTTTTGCTTGTTTTCGTGGTTTCATAGCACAAATATTAACCTTTACCAAATCTTACAAGGTCTCTTTAAGCATTTAATCTTAACAAATAGTCTATTCACTAAAAAATACTTGTTTTTAATCTCTCAAAACGTGTATACCCATATTAGGACTGATACTCCAAGTTTTCTTTAGCATTCTCATCTTCCTTACACTACATGACTCACATTTTCTTTTAATATGCTTTGTTCCACTTTATTTCATCCATCAATGTTAGTTAAATAATCTTTTCATAAATTAATGTTTGAATTAAGACTTTTCCAAACCCTTGAGATAGGGTATTTAAACATGGTATGAGGATCTTTTTACCAGATTTATTGCTCCTAGTAACACTATTTGAACAACCAATGATGTTTCTCCTAACTTTGGAACCCTTATACAATCCTCCTAACTCTTTACCAACCTATAAATATTTACGTGCGCAAGAATTTGAGACTTCCTTTTGACTATTACAAGGATCATGACCTTTATTCATACGAGATAGAGGTTCTAGACTGATAAATGGATTTGTTTAATTCATTGTTCGTCATTACATCTCCAGGATCTCATAACCATTCCTATAAGTTAATAAACCCTCACACAAAATTACTATCAAGGAAAGGTTTCATCCAATAATTAAATCATTATCAAACATATTCTTACCTCAAACCTGTATATAGTTCTTAGAACCTTTAAATTCCAGTCTCTAATTGATTTTCCTCCTCCATAACTTGTAGGAACATTATACAATCATATTAATTGAAATTCCATTTTATTAACTCCAGGGATTCATTGCTCAACCTCATAATAGACTCTTTTACTCAGCTTCACACATAAACTAAGGCTTTATTTCATTGAATAATCTTGTTGTACATAGATTGAAGAGTCTGAAGGTTCATTACAAAGATGTTTCTCTCTATCTCTCTCTATTTCATCTCCTTTTTAACTCATAATTGAGGTCCATTCTTATGAATTTCCTTTATATGTTGCTTAGCTTCCAAGGAGTTTTCTCAACTTATCTTAATATAACTAAGGTAAATCTAGCTATGAATCATGTAACCCTTACACCAAGGTGTATACACTTCATTTCTCTCTCTCATATGGTCTTAACTTTCCTATTACAATCATATCATCACATTATTTTCAACATTACACCTTGTAAAGGCATAGACTTCCAAATTCAAATTTCAAATACTCCCTTTTTGGAGGGAAACTCAAAATGTCTTATCTAAAACATAATGAGAGTCTTAAAAGACCAAGGATGAGTTAAAAAAACCTATTAAGACATCTAAAAACTTATTCACCCATTAATTATACAAAATTACAAAAAAAAAGTGTTCTATTAGTGATGCTCCTGCATCAGACTGTCCTGAAAGCGAGGATGACTGTTAGATCCAAAACACTTGTCTATTCACTATATAAATATGGCATCATAATAATCCTCAATAAAACACCCACCAAAAATCCATCACTCATTATATATATGGGCACGATCATGGAGGACTATATGGATATTACATGTATATATCACATCATATATGGTTCATGTATGTATGTAAAATAGTATGATAATGTCACACGTGTATGATGTTGGCCCAAATAATTGATTTTGCTTGGACAATATTAAGTTGATTATTCATGCCAACATGGGTAGGATTATGTCCCTCCTATTTGGAAAACTTGGAGGTTCCATAAAGTATTCATATGTAATAAAATTACCACTTTATGTGGTTAGCCAATTCTAGTTTTCACCCATGAGGATCCAACACTTTGCAGTTCTTCAACTACACCTGCAGAAAATGATTGTACCTTGATTCAAGGGAACTACTTTTCACATGACAGATAGGTGAGATATTAGGAGTGAGTAGTTGGCTCAATTTTATTTGAAGATTCTTAATTAGGGGAATGTGACTAGAGTTTCCTGATTCCACACATGTTGGAAGTGGTGTAATTGCAAGCAGGAGTCCTAGTTATGACAAGACAAAAACGAACCATGAAAATCCAAAGCATCTCATTCATTTCATTACATCAAAATAACTTTACAAGGCTCTTCTTGGTCAAAAACCCTCGCATGCATCCCTGCATTAATGTTCACAAAGCTGAAAAAGGGAGAGAGAAAAAACATATGGAAAGGAAATATCAATGAAATGCTATACTTTCTTGTTCTTTATCACTATCATACTCATGAACTCACAAAAAATGACAACCCCTTGAAATGTATGTGACATCATTATCGCAATAATAATAGTTTTCTCAAAATGACGAAGGGCCTACCCCCCACGTGACTGGGTCACTGACCACTCCTAAAACAGGTGTATCTTTTGCATTCCTATGAAAGAAATTGAGTCCCTAGGAATTATTAATCCCTAGGAATACTCATTACAAAGTAAAACTATAGATCACCCATTGTAATGAATAAGACAAAAATGGATTTCTCCAACTACCCCCCAAGGAAGAATTGAGAAGCATGAAAGAAGTCAAATTTTCCAGAGGGTGGGGATTGGAGAGAAAGGAGAGGAGATAGCTACTTGGATTTGAAGATGATGGTCACTTTCCAATAAATTTGACTCACTTTTCTGATCCTAACATTTTGGAGTTGTGAAATCTGGGAAGATCTCGATCCCTTTGAACTGGGGATGACTGCTACCGAGCCAATGTGGGCACTTACCTCTCTCATTACTAGGGAATGTGTACATTAAAATCAAAGCTTTGAGTCGAATTCTCTACCAGGTAGCATCCCTGACTTATTTTTGCATGGGTTTTATCTATGGGAACCATTCTATGAATGCTAACTTGCACGGTGTTGGTCTATAATAGATTTCATCTAGATGATAAATAGTGACTCCATTTTGTGTCTGTCATGTGAAAGAAAAGTTGGCATCTCCAAGCCTCCTTTCTTGACAAACTTTGTAGTATTATTTTCTCATGCTCAAAACAGGTATGATCGCATCTTAGCACATCACTCAGATATACTCTAAACGCTCACCCAAATTGTGCCTAGAAGGTACTATGTCCCCCAAGTCATGGTTCTGGTGTTATTGTCTTCACTCACAAGGTGTTAACATGCTTGAGCTCATCAACTACACCAGGTCTCAAAGTTGCATATCCCATTCTAACAATATATCATTCTTGATATTACAAGTCTTGGAAACACACTGTTGGCGAGAAAATTTTTCTTGTGGGACAAATTTGCGGGTTTCAAGCCAACGCTATGGGAATCTAAGTCCCTCTACTTGAACGGTGTAACTTCCGTAGGTGTATGCATGAAAAAGGTGGATTTCAATGGTGACCTTTCGACCAGAGATCCAACATGTGCACTTAACTGACCATGTGAAAAAGCTAGCAATGTCTCATTAGAGAAGAAACTTTGTCTTGGAAAGGGGAAGGGGAGTAGAGAATGGAGGTAGGAGAAAACTAATGTTTTGAGTAGAATATCAGATGCCCACACACATTAATTAGAAAATTTCAATTACATGCATTTATAGTTAGAAGAAAAACAAAATCCGTAGGAGAAGCTACAAGAACGAATGAAATTCATTGGTCGGAAAGGGTACTAAAAAATCCCTCAATTAAAGAGGAAAAAATTCCTTCTTTTATTATTGAAGCTAAAGTAGAATTTGTACAGAGCTTTGAGAATAGAAGAAAATCTGAGGAGGAAGGGAAAATAGAAGAAGTATGGTGTTTTCTATCTTTTTCTAGGTACATAGCACTCTTGTCTTTTTGAAATCAATCACCCACCCCCTGGAATGGTTATCGAGGATCCTTTATATTCTCATGCCAGAAACTGGTTACAACTTTACAAATCGTTTATGCCTCTTTCAAATTCCTCCATTGCGAAGAAAACGCTCACTGCTGGGTTAAAAACTAGATCTTGTGACGTGAACCGCTACATTTGATTTGCCAGTTTAAATATAGACTGTTTGATTTTCTCTTATAACTTTGAAATCAGTCCATCCATGTGATAGGGAGAGCTTGGAGAGGGTACAGGGGAAAGCCCTTTGCGTTTTACAATTTTTTTAGAGATTTGACAATTTGGAACAAATTGGCCTGCACTCCCCACTTCAACCTTTTCAACTTAGGCACGTGGCTGCGTTTTCATTTGAAATGGCGTCATGACCCTTTTCCTCAACATTTTAATCTTTTTTGGAAAAAAGGCTAAAAACACTCAAAGTTCCTCTGCCGTTCCACTCTCTCACTGCTTTGACTTTTCAACGACGAGCTTCACCTTTGACTTTCTCCATGTGGGCTTCAATTTTGAATTTTCCCCTTTAAATCCTGATCGGCACTGCGGGTCACTTTTAAAATTTTCACCTTTTTTTGCAAAGAGGCTCAAAAACAAAAATTTCTCCATTGATCCGCTACTCCAATTGAACTCTTGACATGTGGCATATTTTAATTGAATTTTCAACTTCGGGCCCTAGACCTTGGCGGAGCTGGGGAGCATTCTAGAACTTTTACTTCACTTTTGGGAATTTGGTTTGATTTCCAAAAGTTCCCCGATGGTCTGCTCGTCCTCTTTAACTTTTCAACAGTGGGCTTCAATTTTGACTTTTTCCCTGCGGGCTTCAACTTTGACTTTTTCCTTTATAGCTTGATCGGGGCCGTGGGGAACCATTTTTACCAAAAGTGTTAAGTTCACCAAAAATACCATTCCTCCCCATCCAATAGGATCTGACCACATACCTACATTCATTTGGAGCCAAAATTTGACGGGGAAAAGATGTCTGTCATCCCGACCGTGGAAAATACACAGAGGAAGAAAAATTCATCGTTTTGAGTCTAATTTTTGAATTTCCTTCATGAACTAGAGGCATGGTGGAAAAATAATGATTTGAAAACCTGGGCCATAGAACAAGTGAAAAATTTCAATCAAAAATGGAGGTTGCAAATAGGATATTACGTGCACAGACCGGGAAATGGAGAAATTCTCAAAACAAGCAAAATAGAGATTTAAACAGCACAAGGGACAAATTTTTTGCTAATTTCTTAAATATCTAACTTAGCTTAAACACCAACAGAGGGCATGAGCTCAAAAAAATTGAATTTTTCTATGAAAATGCAGAGCAATTTTCAGGAGACAATAGCTGGCTCTAGCTTGGGAACATGGTGTGAATTGGGCATGGCTAGGGCACGACATGAGGATCTAGAATCTCAAGTTTCAAAACATATTACATTGACTAGTGCCTTATCCATTGGGCCTTGCAGAGTCATGTACAATTCTAAGAAATAATGAAATAAGGAGGAAACACACAAGGAAAACCACACAACAGAAAAGGGAAAAAACACAACTACGACAAGGTGGGGGACAACTTGCTTTCACTAATGATATAGTTTCAAGTAGTTCCCACTTTGAGTCAATTCCAATGGTGTTCCATATAAGTATGAGAGGTGAAAAAAATTCTCACCACAAGTTCCCTGAATTTGGAATGGGTCTGAGCCATAATGAATCAAACTTTCCATGACTGCCTTTTGGTTCTCTTCTCTTGTCCCACAACAGGAAAAAATCTCCAACCTTGAATTCTCTTTCCTTTTCCCTCTTATCAAAGATCTTATTCACTTTCAATTGGTGTTCTTTTATTCTATCCACCACTTGGCATCTACTTTCTTCTAGCTTCTCTAGGAAGATGATCCTCTTGCCAATGGAGTCTTTGTATTGACCATCTTCTATTTCTTGCAGCAACTTGAGAGCTAGTATCTCAATTGTGAGGGGAATCTCTACCTCAACTCCATACAACATTTGGAAAGGTGACATACCTATTTCCTTCTTAGGAGTGATCCTATCAGCCCACAATGCATCATATAACTTCTTGTGCAAGTTCCTTTGACTCTCATCTACCAGCTTGCAGACACTGGTCACAATGTTCTTGTTGCTTGACTCATCTTTCCAATTTCCCTGTGGGTAGTAATCAGAAGAGTGAGATAGGGAGATTCCAAATCCATAACAAAAATCTATGAGCTCCTTGGAATAGAATAAGGTGGCATTGTCTACAACAATTTTCTATTGTATCCCAAAACGAACAATGATATTCTCCTTGATGAAGTTGCAGACTGTTTCAGAGTTGGCTTGTTTGTTTGGGGTGGCTTCCACCCATTTAGTGAAGTAATCAATTGCAGTGAGTACATAAGTATGCCCTACACTGGAATGAGGATTTAGAACACTAATAAAATCTAGGCCCCATTACTGAAATGGTTCTTCAATCACCACAGGCCTGAGTGGCAATGCAGCTAGTTGTGGTTTTCCAACAAATTTTTGGCATGCTTTGCATTTGGAAACCCAATATTGAGTGTCTACAAAGATGGACGGCCAATAATATCGCCCTCTAAGAATCTTATGTGCGGTGACCATTGCTAAGAAATTTCCACCACAAGCTTGATCATGATATGCCCTGAGCAACTTTTCTTGTTGCTCCTTATCTACGCACATGAGGAAACAACCATCCAGACCTCTCTTGTAAAGTGCATGATTCCAGATCACAAACTTGGCTGCCTTTCAGCTTGAGTGTCATTATTTTTTTGTAATCAAGATGAGGAGGGAATTCTCCATAAGTGAGGTAGTAAGAAATGTCAGCATACCACTCATCAGTAGTGGTGACAAAGAGCACCTGTGGACTGTCTTCTGAACAGGTTGAGCAAACACCATCTTTTTCTCCCTGCTGAAGCTTTGAGAGCTTCATCTTCAACAATCATCTTGCACAAACCATTTCCTCTTACCAGATTAGAGGGTCTAATCTCCAAGTCATACTCTTGGGTCTTTGCAATCCAACTTCCTCTCTTAGCCCCAGATCTTGTTGAGTCAAAATGGACTTGATTGTACTTCCAGGGACCATCACCACTATATGGGAATTGAGAATGTAGAATCTGAAAACTTTTAACAGCTTTGACCACCACGTAGGCATGTTTCTCCAATTGGTTGTACTTTAGCTCATGATTTTTCAAAGGACAGCTCATGAAAGCAATGGGTGCTTCCAAACCTTCATCATTTTTCTAAACAAGGACAACAAAGAGTGTATGTTCTGATGCATAGCAATACATGATGAACTCCTTGTTGAAATCTGGAGATACAAGAGTTGGAGCTTTGGCAATGGCTTTCTTGATCTCCTCAAATGTTGTTTTTCCTTCCTTATTCCACTTGAAACTTACTTGAGGCTTCATCATGGAAGTTATATGCTTAGTCAGTTCAGAAAACTCAGGCACAAAATGACAAAGGAAGTTTACCTTTCCAAAGAATGAATGAACTCCCTTCTTGTTGGTTGGTAAGGCTAGTGCTTGGATAGCTCTGACCCTCTCAGGATCAATGTGTGCTCCATGTTTGTTCACAATGTGTCCCAGCAACTTACCTTCTGTGACTCCAAAAATGCACTTCTTTGGATTTAGAGAAATGCCATGTTTCCTACACCTTGTAAGGACTTGCTCCAAATGACTGATATGATCTCCCCTCCTCTTTGAAAAAACCATGAGGTCATCAAGGTAAATGACAATGCAATGTTTCAAATCTTTGAAGGCCAAGTCCATTGCTCTCTGGAAAGTGGCTCTAGCATTGATCAAACCAAAAGGCATTCTGTTGTCGGAAAAAGTGCCCCAAGGTGTTGTGAAGGCTGTTTTGTTGCAATCCTCTTCTACCACCTTGATTTGGTTATACCTTGAGAATCCATCAAGAAAAGAGAGCATCTTAGATCCATTGACTTGCTTTCAAAATATGATCCATGATTGGAAGGGGGTAGTTGTCCTTGAGATATGCCTGATTCTGATTTCGGAAATCTACACAAATCCCTATTTCCCTGTTATTCTTCCTTACTGGCACAATGTTAGGCACCCATGTTGAATGGTGGATGGGGAAGATGATTCTAGCATTGATCATATTTGTTACCTCTTCTTTGATAACATCAAAAATCTTTGGATTGTAGGGGCTTTGTTTTTTCCCAAAGGGCTTTGTTCCTTACTTCAAAGGAATGGAGTGATGCATTTCTTTTGGCTAAAAATATTTGAGTTCATCATAGGAATAGGATCAAAACATATGAGTACTTTTTTAGTAGAGCAACAAAACTTTCTGTTCACTTTTGGCGAGCAACAATTACCAATGTTGACCATTTTGGGATCCTCTGAAGTGCCAATGTTTTCTTGATCAGAATTATATGGACACCGAGAAGATTTTTTTTCTTTCTCTTTGAGGAACCTATCATGCTTGTTAAAGAGGTCTTCCAAAGAAACTAGGCATTTGGGGATTTTTTTTTGTTTTAGTTTGATTACTCCCTCTTCATCAGTTCCATCAATTCCTTCCTTCTCTTCTTTGGGGATTGATTCACAATGTGGCTTTTCAATTTCTTCAAAGAATAGATTATTGAAGTTATCACTTTGTTCTAAGAAGGTTAGAATCTGATTGTCATCATTGAAGACTTGCCAGTGATTTGCATTGTCTAGTATGCTGGGTCTGAACACCATCTAAATGGTCACTTTATCCTTGCCAAAAGAAGGATGAGGTGTCACTAAGGAAGCTGACACTACTAGAGAATCAAACTTTTCATTTTGCTCGCTAGGGATAGCTTCAATGGAGAATGCATCAAAGGATTCAATGTAGTCCCACACTCTATTTCTATAGTGTCTGAGCCTTGTATTTTTCACCTGATATTGTTGGTGGACCTTCTTCACCACAATCTCAGCATCACCTTTGCATCTCAGCTTCTCTGATTCCCATGTCCTCTCGCTGCATTCATTCCTAATAGTCAATGCTTCATACTCTGCAGTATTGTTTATATTATCAAATTGTAGCTTGTAAGCAAAAGGATATACCTCATTGAAGGGAGATTATAATACTACACTAGCTCCTGAACCTACTCTGGAATGACTGCCATCAAAATCCATTGTCCAAATTTGATCTTCTTCTTCTTCCATGAGGAGTGGCAAGTTCTCTTCCTTTTGTGATGTGAGGAAGTAGTTTCCTAGCCCACAATATTGAAAGAGGATGTTAGCTCTTGGATCATCGGATTTCCTTACTGTGAATTTCATTTTCCTGACTGGTAGTAGCTTCTTCATTTCTCCTTTCATTGGGATAGTTGCCAGATGACCAATCCATTTTTATTTCTCCATCCAAATCTCTGAAAAAAACTTCTACTCAACAACATCCCAAAAGATGATGGGATGTCTGCCACCAAAATGGTCAAGAGTACCTTCTTATTAGGGTAATCAGCTAGTGCAAACCTGAGCATCCTTAATCCTTCCTACCAATGGGACTTGTTTGGATTCCATTGAGTAGCATGTGCCGTTTACCCAAGTCAAAGTGAGGCCAATAGAATTTGTAACTTTTGCTGGCATCACATTATCTGAGGCTCCAGAATCTATAATGCAATTGTTTAGTTGGAAACCTTTGATGAGAAGTGATAGGTAAAAAGGCTCAACTCTGTTGGTGGTGGAGGCACTAAGGGCTAACGTGTTTTGAAAATGTGGTATGGATGGTGTGGGTAATAGGCCTTTAGAGATTGCGGCTTGAAGAAAAAGGGTTACTACCATGAACTACCTTGATGAATTTGTCAAGTTGGGCAGGATGTGTTTGTAGGTATTCAATCTTAAAGAGCTAAAATTTGCTTTTTCTTGCATGCTCCACAAAGTAAAATGGACTTATGCTAGATGGGGAAGAGGTTCCAGCAGTGGGAGAGGATTTAAATGACACGGGTTTTGTTAATTTTGGTGTTGGGTTCTCCTTTTCAAATGTAGCAATCAGCTTGGAAGGAAGATAGGGGTGTAGCCTTTGATTGAAATCTAGTATGGTCTTGCAGAAACAAAATTTAGAAGAGAATTGCTCTTAACAACTTTTGAGTCGGGAGAAGAATCAGATAACTTACTTGGCACAACAGTGTGATCCTTGACAATTAGTGAGTCTGATTTCTCTCTAGCTGATTCCATGGAAGGTGGTAATGGTGATCCCCTGCTGATGATCTTGTTTAGTGGAGGCTTTGGAGAGCTATCTTCCTTATTCTTCCTACTCCCAGTTGTAATTGCTGAGGCTGAAACACCATTCTTGGACTGTGTACACGAGTGAAAACAACACATGAAAAAATTGGAGCTTCTTCATCACCTTCCTCCTCATCATCAACGTATACTTTTCAAGCCATTGTGCATGCCAACCTCTTTAATTTCAAGATAGTTTTGATAGTCATCCATTCTTTCTTCTTTAGTTTCCTTAATTTATGTTCCTTCTTCTGATTCCCTAGTGTCATAGATGGAATTGACTGGTCGTGCTTCAAGTGTAAGCCTACAAGAAGGTGGAGCAATTCTTGGTCTGTCATAAGGATTTGGTCTCCTTGGAGCATTCCTCATTGTGATTTGTGACAGCTGCTTCTTCAAAGCAACTAGGTAATTTTCCATTTTTTGGAAAATTGGATCAGTGATGAACAAATTTGAATTCTAACCCTTTTGCTTCCCATTTGGTCCTTTTAATTTGCTAGAAATAATTGGATCATCATCAGTCTCAATTGCAAAGTATTTAGCTTCCCTCAGTGTTTTCAGTTGAGCTCTTCTGAGGAAGAAACCAACTTTTGATAGAAAAGCATTAATGAAGAACCTTTTCAAGTTATTTTCAGAGGGTACCACATCTTCTAGTATCCTTCTGGCCAACCTATCATACCTTGCTACAAAATATCTCATTGATTCGGAAGTATCCTTCTTCATCTGAACCAATTGGCCCAGCAGATCCTGAAAATATTCTATACTCTTGAACCTATGTTCAAATGCACTTATTATATCTTGCCCATCATGTGACAGATCTTGGGGGAAACATGTAGAACCATTTAGCAGCTTTTTCTTGGAGTGATTCCACAGAGAGACTGACTGAAGCATCTTCATCTTCAACTCCCAACACTCCACAAGAAATGATGAATGCTGCTAGATGTTCTTCAAGGAGCTGAGAAATATCCCCTTTAAATTTTGGGAAGATCTTTCTTGAGCCTCTTGGGAGGTCATGAAGTGGTTGTGGAAGAGCAAGTGGACCTGTATTTCCTCCCCATGGTACATTTGGCCTACGGACCTCATGATCATGATCACGCTCACAATCCTCTATTCTATTTCTGTTTCTAACTTCCCAGCTTGCTAAAGCTATAGCTTCTACCTGCTGCTCTCTCGTCTACCTCGGCTTGAAGTCTTTCGATTTCTTCAAGTTAAGCCCTTATTTCCTCTTCCGCTCTTGCTTCTCTTTCTCTAGACTTCTTCTTCGGTTTCTACGTTAGTGAAATCATCAAGGTTCTCGTTGATGTATGCAAATTCACTGTCTAAAAGATTAACAACACTCAAGTTCTCAACGTGATCGGTTGCTTGATGAAAGGGGAGGCCCCTGAATTTTAAGCAGCTCTTGTTTTCTTTGAAGTTCTTCAAAAATGGGGTCAGTTTTGTCCTCCTTGTCTTTGTTTCCGCGTGTATCTTTTATCAGCCAGCTTGAAAGTTTACGCTCTTCTCTAGGGTGTTGGAATTTGTCTCTTCCTTTCTAGTTTGACAACATGTTCCTCTTACAGGTCCATAATCCTTATGGAAATGAAGTATTGATTGACACTTTGTCTCTTATGCCAAATAGCTTTTCTCAGATTAGAAAGCAATGTCTTCTTGGATGTGAAAGAGTAAATTAGGTCTCTCAACAAGAGGATTTCCCAAAATAGCCATGATTTACATCCATGTAGTCGGTGTGATTATTCAATCTCCAAAAACTTTTCTTCTAGAATCTTTTTTTTTGTATTTTATGACCTTGAGGTCGTTTTTTAGGTGAAGATGCTACAAAATCTACCCCACGATAAGCGCCAAAAACTGTTAGCGAAAAAATTTGTCTTGTGGAAAAATTGATGGGTTTCAAGCCAACGATATGGGAATCTAAGTCCCTCTACTTGAATGGTGCAACTTCTGTATGTGCATGTGTGAAAAGTTAGATTTCTATGGTGGCCTTTCAACCGGAGATCCAATAGGGGCACTCCACTGACCCTATGGATAAAAGCTAGCAATTTCTCACTAGAGAATAAATTTTTCTGAGAAGGGGAAATTGATTCAAAAATGGAGGTAGGGGAAAATAATGTTGTGATTAGAATATCAGATGCTCCCACACATTAATTAGGAACTTCAATTACATGCATTTATAATCAAAAGAAAAGACAAAATCTGTAGGAGAAGCTACAAGACCGAATGAAACTTATTGGTTGTAAAAAATACCAATCAATTCCTCAATCAAAAAGGCAAAATTTCCTTCTTTTATTATTGAAGCTCGAGTAGAGTTTTTACATAGCTTGAGAATGGAGGAAATTCGAGGAAGAAGACAAAATAGAAGAAGAATGACATTTTCTGTCTTTTTCTAGGTATAGAGCACTCTAGTCTTTTTTGAAATCAATCACCAGCCCTTGGAATGATGTCGAGAAGCCATTATATTCTTTGCAAGAAACCATTACAACTTCACAAATCCTCAACACCTTTTAAAATTCCTCTGTTGTGAAGAAAATGCTCATGGCGGGTCAAAAACTAGATCTTACAAAGCAATTGTACTACATTCGATTTGCCAGTTTAAATATAGACCATTAGATTTGCTCCTCTAACTATGAAATTAGGCCATGCACGTGGCAGGAAGGGATTGGAGTGGGTACGGGGGAATCCCTTTGCATTTTTTGAGTTTTTTAGAGATTTGGAAATTTGGAACAAATTGGCCCGTACCCCCGCTTTGACTTTTCAACTTAGACACATGGTTGCTTTTGATTGGAAATGAGGTCGCGGATTTTTTCTCAAACATTTTAACCTTTTTTGGAAAAAGGCTCAAAACACTAAATTTCCTTCACCGGCCCGCTCTCCTCGCTTTGAATTTTCAACGGCAGGCTTCACCTGAGACTTTTTCCTTGTGGGCTTCAACTTTGAATTTTTCCTTTATAGCCTGATCGGCACTGCGGATCATTTTTTAACTTTTCACTTTTTTTTACAAAAAGGCTCAAAAACACAAATTCACTCTACCAGCCCGCTCTTTTGCTTTGAAATTTCAACTTCGGGCCCTAGACCTTGGTGGAGCTGGGGAGCATTCCAAAAGTTTTACTTCACTTGATGGCCCAATTTGTCTACTTTGAATTTTCAAAATGGAAGGTCATGGCTCATCTTCTGAACATTTTAACCTTTTCGGGCTCAAGAAAGGCTCAAAACATTGAATTTCCTCCACCGACCCGCTGCTCCTGCTTTGACTTTTCAACGGTCAGGCTTCACCTTTGAATTTTTCCCAGATAGCCTGATCGGGGTTGCGGGTTACTTTTTAACTTTTTTCCTTTTTTTACAAAAAGGCTCAAAAACACAAATTCCTCCGCCGGCTCGCTCTTCTACTTTGAATTTTCAATCTTCATGCCCTAGACCTTGGTGGAGCTGGGGAGCAATGGTTCGCTCGTCCTCTTTGAATTTTCAACAACGGGTTTTGCCTCTAGAATGACTCCAACCACATGGAGATCTGGCGCTAATTTAGTAATTGGCCCTTTTTGCCCCACCCTGGAGTTACACCGTTATGACACATGAAGTCATCCGCTGAGACTTCCATACTTAGCTGAATTTTACCTTCATTTTGTACCTGGGACACATGGAAAGCTTTGCACTTAATTGAAGACTGTCCCTTGCGAGTTGCACCATTGCAACACATGGAGCCGTCTGCTGAGCCTATAATTTTCAACGACGATTCAGCTTTTCAGGTCCGCAAGGACAAATTTACCATTTTTTCCAAAAGTGACCAAAAGTGTTAAGCTTCACCAAAAATTCCGTTCCTCCCCATCCAATAGGATCTGACCACGTACCTGCATTCATTGGGGCCAAAATTTGATGGGAAAAAGATGCCCATCATCTCGAGTGTGGGAAAAATACATAGAGGAACAGAAATTCGTCATTTTGAGTCCAATTTTTGAATTTCCTTCTCAAACTAGAGGCATGGGGGAAAAATAATGATTTGACGACCCGGGCCATAGAACAAGTGAACAATTACGATCAAAAATGGAGGTTGCAAAGAGGATATTACGTGCACAGATTGGGAAATGGAGAAATTTCTCAAAACGAGCAAAACAGAGATTTAAACAGCACTAAGGGCACGACTTTTTTCTAAATTTCTTAAATATCTATCTTGTCTTAAACACTAATGAAGGGCATGAGCTCAAATTTTTTTAATTTGGCTATGAAAATGTAGAGCAATTTTTTAGGAGACAACAATACCCTATTGGGGTATTTCTTAGCTTAGAAGTGTTATCAAAAGTTGATCATATATGGATATAATTAATGTTTAGTAACAATGTCAAGGATTGTTAGGTTCAAAGATTGTGGTTGTTTGTTTAAAATGTTACATATTTTATTATAATGCATTTTTGGATCTTTAGGTAAATGGTAAAAACTTGATCAATGTAGAAGGTGACAAGGTTTTTGTAATAAATTTGGAAGCTTTATCCATATAACCAAAGTATAGAATGACCATCAAGATCCATGTAATCAAATATGTGTTGTGGAATAATGTTTTTTTTAAGAGAGGCGTAGACATAGTTTTTGTCATTGTGTGGATAAAAAGTATCAAAATAGGTTTTTCCAATCATTTCATGATCAAGCTTGAGGGGGACACTTTTCGACATCATTCATGGTTCATAAAATACTATGAGAATGGTACTATTTTCCCACACTATTTGAATATTCTTGCAAATGGTTATCAAAATTTGAACCATGTCAGCAGTTTGTAGGAAGGCATAAATTGGCCTCCCTAAGGTTCTAAGACCCATAATCATCGATGAAAACTTTCATTAATGGTGAATTTAATTCATCATAATGAATAATAATTTACTAAGTGTGGGTCACTCATATGTGTTTACAACCATAGACTATTTCACCAAATGTGTAGAGGCCATACCCATTAAGTAAGATACATCAGAAGTAGTATGTAATTTCATAAAGGAGATCATAATCATGCAGCTTGGAATACCGCATTAGGTAGTATCAATCACTGATTCTAATTTTTCTTCTAATGAGTTGACTGAGTTTTGTTATGGATATGGTATATGACTAGCATATGTGTCAAACTACTATCCCCAAGGAAATGGATAAGATAAATCTAGTAAAAAGAATATTTTCACTATTCTCCATAAGTTGGTAGATGAAAATCAACACATATGGCACCAAATGATGTATGAAACCTTTTGGGTTGATCATATTACTCCCAAGATGGCTATAGGAATGTTCCCTTTTCAATTGTTGTATGAAATTAGTACATATATTCCTATATCCCAAAAGTTTCCGGATCTAAAGTTCGGAAGGGCTATAAAAGATGAGACATTTACAAATCCATTAGTAAAGTGGATAATGTACCTCACTAAACTAGAAGAATGAAGAGCTCAGGTGATTGATAATATTTCTCAATATTAATCAAAGGTAAAATGAATTGTCTGACAAGAAGGATAGGCCTATATATTTCCAAGTCGATGATATTGTCTTATTTTGGGACAAGAGGTGAGATCCTAAAGGAATACATAAAAAAATTGACTCTGTTTGGAATTTTCATTTTAGGATCCAACTTCCATGTAGAGACAACATTTTTTACCTTGAATTTTAGATGGTACACATCTGACACTTCCCCACAATGGGTAGTATTTGAAGCACTAAAGACTATAAATAAGGAAGTTGTAAGTACATAGGGTATCTTTAATTCCATTTCTTGTTGTGTGTTTCCCTTTCATGTTATGTGATTCCATTTACTTTTGTGTGTTGCCTTTATTTTTCCCCTTTCTCTCATCTATTCTCACACATTTGTATCTTTTCTTGTAAGCTTGAATCCATAACCAATGGATAAGAATAATGGTAGATTTTGAGATAACTCCATAATATGTTCACCTTAAAGGTAATCCAAAGTCTGTCCCTATTCAAAACCAATTGTTATCCCCATTTTTGAATTTCACCAAAAATGTGGCGATAACCATATAAATTTTGGCTCCAAATTTTGTCCCTATTCATAGTTTTGTTTGTTGGATCGTGGTTTTCCCTTCCTTGGCGAGGTGAGTTTATCTCTTAGCTCTATTTTCTTCTCGTGGATCTTCCCGTGCTCACCTCTTTTCATTCTAGCTTGTTGATTACTTAGAGCATTCATGTCATCATTGGAGTGCAACCTCTTTGATGTGCACTGGGTTTTGTATTGATCCTTGCAGAACAATCTAACATATCCCAATCAATGAAGCAATTTTTTGTGATAGCCATCCATATATTGAGGGTGAATCTTGGCCATTGATGAGCACTATGCAAATAACGTGATCATATTACATGGTGTATCTTTGGTGTAAAGATGTTGGTATGACACAAGTTAATCATAATATTAATTTATTTATGTGTTTATACTATCAAATGTTGACATGATAAATGAAATATTAAAACATAAGACCCCATGAAATATTTCATTTTCTTTTATTGTTAAAATTTAGAATTACGAAAAATATATATAAATACTAATAAAACGTTAAATTTATTACATTCAATGAATGTTGTATAGGTATACCTTTGAGAGAAGATCATATTTATCACGTGTTCACAAGACTGGGTAGTCAACCAACCAATGGGTTGTTTACCGGTGTGTTCCAACACCCGGTGACGTGGCAAGGTGGGTCCCCCCCTGTGGTCAACTATTTAACTAACGGTGAATAACTTCTGTCAATTGCTCCGTTAATTTGTATTGCCCGAAAAGTTTTCCAGCACTATTAATTGATTTGTTTGAAGTCTCTGTCACGAATCTAACTCGTACCTCCAAAAATCTAAATTGAACTTAAAAACTATTATTTTTCCACTGCTCAATTAAAGAATTAAATCCAATGAAAATTGGCGGAGAAATGACAGGGTGAGCAATAATGGAATTTATGGTTGCAAATAGCTCTTTTTGACATGTTTTTAGAGAATCAACCAGAGCAGCCGATAGGATAGCAAATAGAGGAATTGATAAGTTGCAGGATAATTTGGTAAACATCATAATAATTTATGAAGAGAGAGGATTATGAGAAGATGTAAAGCAAATTGTCAATCAAGGAAACATGCAAACTAAGTCCCATTGACAAATTAGAAGCTTTGGCACCGCATCACGTAAAAGGCAGGGACTCATCAAATTTATTGAATGTAATTCCCTACAACTTTTATCTACCTGCAGTTTCTCTTTCACATGATTGCCAGTAAGTATATTGATATGAATGGTGATTATTTTGATATTTTCTTCTTCCAGTTCAGTTATCCTCTCACAACATCAATGTGTTTATGGAAATTTGGGATTTTGTAGCTGCATTGGAAATTTTATTGATGTTTATGGAAATTTGGGATTTTGTAGCTGCATTGGAAATTTTATTGGTGTTTATGGAAATTTGGGATTTTGTAGCTGCATTGGAAATTTTATTGCCTGCAGTTTCACCTTCACTTGATTGAAGATTTTGGTATGGAAGTTCAACACCATGGCATTGGCAGTTATGAAAATTCCATTGGGTCTACCTCAACATATAATGACATGACTGCTCAAATGGAGCCACCCTTGTTGGCTTCCTGTTATTCTCAAAATATGCATATCTGTAATAATCTTAGGCTCTGCTGTCACAAGGCTTATGCACATTTCATTCACGATTGATATTGGGATTTCAAGGCCTAATATAAACTTCCTGTTTATTGCCCCTAGGTACTTAAATTTCCCCCATGTTTTTACATGCAACTCATATAGCTAACAGATGGTGTCTGTCTCACTCTCTATATGAAACAATTTTATTGTGAATGGAAGGGGCCCCAAAAAGATCTCCTATTGTTATCCACCAAAAAAATACTTCATAGCTAATTCTTACCACATACATGGAAACCATTCCAGCATTTTATTTTTTGTCACTTCTTTTATTGTTTTTGTCATTTCTTTTTATTGTTTAATAGAATTTCATGGATATTCAAGGGAATATCCCCTCAAAGCAAGAGCCCCAATGTACTTTACAAATTCAGTCTAGGCGGGCTCTATGTTCATTGTGAAATACACCTGCTGCAGCTTGAGCATATGTTATCCCTTGTTCTTTCAGGCAGACAATTTTTAGATTCTCCTGTACGGCAATAAGAGTTCTACTCTGATCAAATGAAAGTTATAAATGCTAAATAAGAAATTACGCCTAGTTAAAGGGCAGGGCATTTTCTTTTCATTGAATAACATCTCTGAAAGGATTGGAGAAACCCTTAGCTTGAATTGTCTCCATGTACAAGTACTTATTCTCTCTTTACTATTGTAGGCTGATCACATTTTCATCTTGAAATTGCATCCTTAGCCCACCGAACAATTTTTCATTTTCTTTAACCAAGAAGTTACCAATTTGTAATTGCAGTTGAAGGTTCATTTGTTGACTAATTTCATTAATTATCTTAAACTCTTCATTTTTCAAAGTAAATGCCTCTGCTGCTATTGAATGCCTCCCCTGAAGTATGTGATCTTGTTCGTTGTGGTTTTGCAAAATTTGAGTCAAGAGGACTCCTCATTTACAGTTGTGTGATGAGGGCTTGGCTTTGAGTTACAAATAAAAATATTTGTTTTCCTTGTCATTGTCTGTCACAACGAATCTCCTATTTTTCATATACTCTGTATGTAATTGAGAAAAATACTTGTTGTCCAAGTTAAATTTATTCAAAGTAAAACATCATTTCAGGTGTTTTCCCTCCATGAGTCCACATGTTTCCTACTGCTTTCTAATTCAAAGGGTGTTAACTAATGCAGTTGAATTACATTCTTGGACATGGACTGGACTGAATGCTGCAATACCCTTTTCCTTATCTGAATGTTGCTGATGCATTGCATTTCTGCAACCAGTAATTGCATTTGTGTATTCCTATTTATTTAATTACATTTTTTAAATTCTAAATTAATATGTGTAACTCTCTTCTTGCTTGTTTGTTTTGTAGATGGGTTCAAAGTGGAAGTCTCTATTATCTCTTCCAGTGCATAATCCCCCACCTGGAGAGTTTTCTTCCAAGGAATTGGATTGGAGCGAGGTGGAGTACAACTTATGTAGTGAGAAGGATATTGTTGCATGGATACAAAGAGATCACATAGATGATTTCCTAAGGGGTGAATGTAAGAGACCAGGGTATCCCACCACATTTCATCCAGGATAGTACATACAATCATGAGCCATACGATCTCCAAAAAGTTAGGATCGATAGATCTCTTCAATACATAATGTAAGTACGATGTTTTGTAATATATGTTTTTAAATATTTGATTTGGAATATTTTTATAACTTGATTTATGCATGTGTAATATAGTTACTGGTGTACGTATGGCCCCGAGGATTATAGGCCTCAAGATGAGGCACATTATGACATTTCTAAGGTTCCAAAGGTTGGTCAGAATAGTCGACCTGGCCGTAAGCATTTGCGTCGTGGATGCCAATGTCATTTTTCCATCCGTGTGTTGATGAAGCTACAAGATCGAGCTTTGATTACATATAACAAGATGGACCATAGAGATCACGAGGGAAAAATTTTCCATGGGCAAGAGACCGATGACTTTAGGGGTAGTCGTTGTTCTTTGGCTCCACACATAAGTGGCGCATTGAAGGATTGGGTAGAGAGTTTGTTATTATTGGGCTTGACCCCTGAACTTGTTCACAAAAAACATCGTCACATGGTCCATGAGAAACTCACATTATTCAATGGTCAAACAGAGCGGGATGATTTCTTGAGCAAAGATGATATTCGCAATATTGAGGGAAAGATGAAAGAAGCAGAATACAAATTTGAGCTCAATGATGCAGACAGTGTTAGAACATTTGCCACCAAAAATCCTGAAAAGGTATTTGTGTATGAAGAATTTATTAAAATAGGAACGGAAGAGCATCCATTTGTGTTAGGCCTCCAACTTCCTTTCCAACGTGAGTGGATGTTGAAGTATGCACACAACAATATACTTTCAATGGATTCCACATATGGGACAAATGCACAAAAGGTACTTGTAGATATGTATATTTGAAACTATGTAGTTTTTATAGTATAAAACTTAACATTTTTCTTGTTTTATGTAGTTCATGTTGTACACTATTCTTGCATTTGATAATATGCATAATGGGCTTCCTGTTGCATGGGTATTGATGTCGAGGGCTACTGTTCCCGACTTGACATTGTGGATGCGTAAGTTGGTGGTTAGTGCGCATTGTCACATGTTGGAATGGAAACCAAATGCTTTCATGGTGGATGATGCTCGTGCTGAAATTGTTGCTATTAGGTAAGTGAGACTCATGTATATCATAAATATTGCTTATTGTCATTGAAAACAATGTTTTAGCTACTAAATTTTCTCTTCCCTATTATTTTGGCATTGTGAGTGCAGGGAAGTGTTTCAATGCGAGGTATACCTCTGTAGTTGGCACGTGAGGAGAGCATGGCTCAAAAACTTGATTGCAAAGGTGAAGGATGTTGAAACAAGGCAAGCAATGTTTACAAGCCTAGGTGAAATTATGCACAAGTCTCCTACTGAGGAGGCAGCAATTCATGATGCAAACATGTTCATAGAAAAATATGCAGCTCAAGAATCATTCATCACATATTGGAAAGATCAATGGGCCCACCGTATTGGCATGTGGGCAAGGTGTTTGCATACAATGCCACATGTAGGTCAAGAGACAAATGCTGCCATAGAAGTATATCACTCTCATTTGAAGCACATGTTTCTAAATGAAATACGAGTTTGCACCCATCGCAGAGTGGATTGGTTGGTGACTAAGTTAGTGACGGTTGTATTTGTTTACTATTGGTGGACCCAAATGTGTAAGGAGAATGGATTTTATAGGAACTTCAAGCTTGAGCAATTGGAGAACAAGTCATGGATGAAATCTCTATGCATCTCAGATGGTGACGTGAAGTTCTCTGAATTTGACCTTGATGTGGCATGGGTCAAGAGCCAAAGCAAGGAAGATAAATATTACAAGGTCTATAACGCGGATCACTCTTTTGCATTATGTGAATGCATGTGGGCAGCCCAAGGCCATGTGTGCAAGCATATATTGAAAGTTGCTGATTTGAGAAAGAGAATGGGAATGGAACTTTCTTCCAAAAGAAATGTTTCATTTTCTTCAACAAATCATGCTTCTACCCATGTAAGTGTTATTTTTGTATTGTTTTTTACCATCCCTTACTTTGTTGAATCTATTAATGGTTTTCATAGGGTTATTAACAAGCATCCTTTTGTGGCTTATTCAGGATGAAGCTAATAACAATTTTGTTGACCTCATCAATGATAATGTTGGGTATGATTATGCCAATGACAATGTTGGTAATACTAGTGTAAACCAAAATGTTGTTGGTGATGTGAATAATCCCAATGATCCCCAAATTGTAAAGATCCGCAAATTGTTAGACACAACTCTTCTTTCTTTACCAGTTCAAAGGAGAAGTCTTAATTTCCTTGAGAAGGTGGTGGAAGATGCTTGTAACAAATTTCGAGCACAGTCAATCTTCAATAATGGCGTGGTTTCTCATCCCCATGCACAACCTTTTGAACGTGTAAAAGATAATTATGGGACCTCTCTAAAACGTACAATAGATTTTGTTGAGAATATGGCAATTCGTAGGCATGCACCACCAACAAATGAACATGCTGAATTCCCTCCCAGACGTAAAGGGCGATCAAAGCATGTTACATTTCAGGAGGACTTGGATAGAGCAGCTGCAAGAGGTGTAGAACAACAGTAGTAAAAATATTGCAAGGACTCCTTTGTTATCCCATTTTTGTAAAGACATTTGGTCTTATAAATACAAATTCAAATCTTTGTTGGGCATTAATATTATGTTTTACAAATTATATTGTAATGCCTTTTGTGTCCCATTTTTTAATTCTTAATGTTTCTCAAGAGTGTAAACACCTCATAATAGTGAACAATTTGTTAAATTGTCAAGGATATGTTTTTCATATAGTGAACAATTCACCTGTTGTATTACTTAGAATACTTTTGATTAATCATATACAAGAAACACCATCCACTTTACACTGATGTTTGAAATTTGTATTGAAAAGCTGGTGTATTGATTGTATCCTCTCTTAATTTATTTGCGGGGACAGTGAATGGTTTATTGTATCCTCTCTTAAAACTCTACATGTCAAAATCGTTTGACAAACTATATTTTCTTTTGAGTTTGAAAAAACTGTTAAGACATATTTAACTTTTTGAACAATCAAATCCATATCTTCAACACCATTCAAAATGAACACATAATCGATATGTTTTTCTTTTAGCTCATTATTTAAAATTTTGCTTTGTGAAGGACCATACTTTGATCATTTGTAGATGTGAGTATTCATGAAAACTAGCATTTGGATAAAAGTGCAAAAATGTTTAAATTGTGTCTTTATAAGAACATTGGATGTCGGAATGTTTGATGAAATAATCTCTAGGATGGGACATCATAAATGATGATTTGCTTGAATGATTTGTACAAGAATGGAGGACACATAATACCTAACAAACAACATAATTGCATCAAGTGTTTCTCTCTCCTCTTTTTCTTGGGTTTATTGATATTTTTTGTGTTCTTTATGTCATATTTTTCAATTTTTTAATCTTTTTCCACTATAGAGTCCTAATTAGAATTCAAGATATTTATAAATAAAGAATGTATTAGTACATTTAAAACAATTAATAATTCAATCATAAATATTTATTAAAGTTGTAAAGATAATTTTCTTTTTAAAGAATAAACCTATGAATAAACTTGATCCCAATTATTTAGAGAAGAGCACCCAACATTTTAAAAACTATTCAAAATCATAAGAGGTAATAATAATGCAAAGATAACATAAGCCCTCATTAACGCCCTCCACTTTTGTGGTTTTGCAAAGTGTTAGAGTCAAATTTAGGTTTTGAATGCTATATCGAGCAAAGAATATTGAGCTTCATATTTATTAATCACATACTAAGAATTCCTATAGAAAATTAGATATAGTGTTTATTTGTCCTTCAATAAAAAATTTCATACAATTAAAATCATTGAAGCTATATGATACATGCATGGATAGGGGATACACTTAAGGAAAACATTAGACCATGTAGCATGAAGAAATAACACAACATAGAGTGACTAACATCCTAGCAAACAAAATAAAAATTAAGAAAATATCACTTTATTCAAATTCATTAAGCAAACACAATTTGTACACGCAATAAACTAGTTCCAAAAAGAGAATGTAATGTCAATAGTAGCATTAGGAATATCATCAAAAGAGTCGTGATGAGATGAAACAATAGGGGGATAAGAATCAACATGCATGTTATCAGATACAATCTCAGAAGAAGATGAAAGCAGAGTGGGGGATCCACATTCAACAGTATGCAGAGAAGTAGAATCATTACTAACATGTGCATTATCAGTATTAGACAAAGAATCATATGTAAGGATTTCATCAAGTGTATCATCAACATACAATTTAATAGGAGAATAACTATCATGAGATATATCTTTACAATCATTAAATACATTTTTGGAAATACAAGGAGTATAAGATGAAAATATACAATCATCCTGACTAGTATGAGAAACAACATCATGCACATGTATATTTTCATCTGGATTTTTATCTATAGTATCAAAATCAAGACCAAACATATAATTGATAATAACATCATCTAGATTTTCAACAGAAATAGAAGAAGGTGGAGTAGTCTTAGTTCCAAATGAATAACAAGGAGTACAACAAGAAATGTTTTTCTTTGGGGAAACAATGTTGCAAGAAGAATTGGCAAAGCTAGTAGGAATGTTGTGTTCATTTTCCAAATATTCTCATTGAATATTATCATCAACATGAGGTTTTTGTTATAGATTGCTAAGCTCAGCGTCAAAAACCTCATCATAAATAGGGTTGACACTCACATGATGTATGGCTTTCCTAGGAGAATAAGAGCGACGTTTAGCCATTAGGGTGTTAGTGGATCCTAGGGAAATATGTTCTAAGCTACGGGTTCACCAAAATGATTCAATAAAATCTATATATTTGATTAATATCTAAATGAAAATATTGATACAATGATATATAATGAAATATAAGTGCTAGACAATTTTATTTGATGTAATTATGAAATAAAATGAAAGAGATAGGGCGCTTACCTTGATTTCTCTTATCTTGAAGTGTGTATGGACTAGACGAACTGATGGAACAAAAACTCAAATTGTCATAAGCATGATAAAAAATTCAAATATTTCAGTAATTTCTTGGACAGGGTTTACTGGGAAAGGGTGAGGGCGCCTACGAGTTCCCTAGACCTCTGTTGGGTATCGGAGTCTACCAAAATGTTCAAGAGCTATTTTCAGCACTGTCACTAGGGTTTCACACTTGTTCTCCTTTGATTGCTTGTATGTCATGCTAGGATCACCAAGTTACCTGTAAATCTGCAACACATATAATCTCTACAAAACCCTCAAACTACATCAAATCCTAGAAAAGAAAGATGTAAAATGAGGGGTCAGACTGTCCTCGGCTTTCAAACAAGTGAACTTAGGTCCAAGTGTTGTACTACATCTCATACCTAATGAAATTATATGTTCTTTTGTGTGGAATAGTTCTCCTATGTTTACCTCTCGTAGATGATGCCAAGATAACAGGTGGTAGCTAGATACAATGAAAATGTGCGGATGGAAAAATGAACTTCCCTTTGCTATGTAAAGTAATAAGCCAAAGATGTAGTCCCTTTGATATGTAGATAGTTAGCCCTTGATAGTAATTTCCCACCATTATAATGGTATGTATGTTGTGTTTATATAGGGATATCTTTCTTGAATTTCGAAAGTAATGACCCGACATGCCGACTAGTACGTCAGGATATGAGATGGAAAACTGAAAAAATACCGACCTCAAATGTTAAAATTAAGATAAAAAATAAAGAGGACATGGGTTCCCAGGATGGACAGGAGTGCGCGGGCGGTAGTTTCCAGATACAACTGATGAAAAGTGTGTGAAGATTGAGAGATAGGGATCCATGTGACCTGACTAGAACTGACTGTATGAGTGATAAGTGTGAAAGATAAAAAAATAGAAACAAAAAACACAAGTGGATGGACTAGGAGTGTGTCACCAGTGAAATTTTTTCTTACTCAAGATCTACATACAAAACAACATACTTGGCAATATGGTAAATAGTAGTAAGTACGTGATTTTGTGTCTATGACTACTATTTCACCAAAATAACATGGTTGTCAAAGTTTGATTGTACAAGATAGTCTTGGCATTCATCAAGATTATATGACATGAAGAGTCTTATCCTCCTTTGAAACTTTCAAAGCTACTACACCAATTCATAAACCTCACATCTTCCCTACTTTCTCATTAAAATCATTAGACCCACATTCCACTTCATCTTGTGCATTTAATCTTGATTATAATGGTTTGTATGAGACTATATTTTTATGTCTTTTCCTTTCTTCTTACTGAAATGTTTGATTTTATGCTTGTTTTTGTGGTTTCATAGCACAAATATTAACCTTTACCAAATCTTGCAAGGTCTCTTCAAGCATTCAATCTTAACAAATAGTCTATTCACTAAAAAATACTTCTTTTTAAGCTCTCAAACTGAGTATACCCATATTAGGACTGATACTTCAATTTTTCTTTAGCATTCTTATCTTCCTTACACTACATAACTCACATTTTCTTTTAATATGCTTTATTCCACTTTATTTCATCCATCAATGTTAGTTAAATAATCCTCTCATGATTTAATGTTTGAATTGAGACCCAAACCCTTGAGATAGGGTATTTAAACCAGTACGAGGGGTTTTTAAGATTTATTGCTCCTAGTAACACTATTTGACAACCATTGATGTTTCTCCTAACTTTGGAACCATTGTACAATCCTCATAACTCTATACCAACCTATAAATATTTACTTGCACAAGAATTTGAGACTTTCTTTTGACTATTACAAAGATCATGGCCTTTATTCATACGAGATAGAGGTTCTGGACTGACAAATAGATTTGTTTAATTCATTGTTCATCATTACATCTCCAGGATCTCATAACCATTCCTATAAGTTAATAAACCCTCACACAACCTTACTATCAAGGAAACATTTCATTGAATAATTAACTCCTTATCAAACATATTCTTACCTCAACCCTGCATATAGTTCTTAGAACCTTTAAATGCTAGTCTCTGATTGATTTTCCTCCTCCATAACTTGTAGGAACATTATACAATCATATTAATTAAAATTCAAGTTTATTAACTCCAACATTCATTGCTCAACCTCATAATAGACTCTTTTACTCAACTTCGCACATAAATAAGCTTTATTTCATTGAATAATATTTTTGTACCTAGATTCAAGAGCTTGAAGGTTCATTACAAATATTTTTCTCTCTATCTCTCTCTATTTAATCTCCTTTTTAACTCATAACTGACTCCACAATTCGAATTTCCTTTATATGTTCTTAGCTTCCAAGGAGTTTTCTCAACTTACCTTAATCTAACTAAGGAAAATCTAGCTATGAATCATGTAACCCCGTACACCAAGGTGTATACACTTCATTTATCCTCTCATAAGGTCTTAACTTGCCTATTACAGCGTATCATCACATTATTTTCAACATTACACCTTCTAAAATAGACTTCCAAATTCAAATTTCATATACTCCCTTTTTGGAGGGAAACTCAAAATGTCTCATCTAACACATAAGGAGAGTCTTAAAAGACCGAGGAGGAGTTAAAAAAACTATTAAGACATATAAAACCTTATTCACCCCTTAATTATACAAAATTACAAAAACATTTTCTCTCTTAGTGATGTTCCTACATCAGATGTCCTGAAAGCGAGGATGACTATTAGAGCCAGAGCACTTGTCTCTTCACTATATAAATATGGCATCAAAATAATCCTCAATAAAACACCCACCAAAAATCCATCACTCATTATCCTTGGGCATGATCTTGTAGTATTATATGGAGTTTACATGAATGTTTTAATCATTATGGTTCATTTAGATGAAAAATGGAGATAATTTCACACATGTATGAAGTTGGCCCAAAAAATGATTTTAATTGTATTGGGAAGGGGGTTATTGATGCCAAAATGGGTATGAATGGTTATAAATAGAATACTTGGAGGTTAATAAAGTGTTCATAGGAATTATTTTACCACTTTATGTGGCAGCAATTCTAGTTTTTACCCACGAGGTCTTGGACTTTGAGTTCTCCAACTACACATCTATATTTGACAAGATTTGAGTGAACTTTTTCACATGATAGATAGGTGGAAAAAGTGTGTATCTAATTTTATTTTAATATTTTTATGAGGGGAATGTGTGTAAGTTTTCTATTCTAACATGTTAGAAGTGGTGTAATTGCAAGCAGGAGTCCTAGAAGAGGGGAAAAATCCTAGATCCAAAGCACTAGTCTTTCACTACACAAAACTAACATTAAAAGAACCATCTCTCAAACACCCTCCATGCATCCCTCATTCATTTTCCATGGGTGATACATAGGATAAAGTTATAGGTATTCAATGTGCATGTTTCTTTCTTAATGGTTCATGTAGAAGATAAATGATGAAACAACTAGGTGTATGTGAATTTAGCCCAAAAATAACAGTTTTCTTGTATTGGGAAGGGGTTACCAACAATGGAATGGGTATGACCACTCCTAATCAAGTGTACTTGGAGGAAAAAAAGTGGTCCTAGGAATTATTTATCCCAAAATACTTGGTGAAAGTGTCATTTTTCACCCATGATGTCCCAAAATTTTATTTCTCCAACTACACCTCTATGCTTGAAAAGCTTGGTGTCAAATTTTCCAGATGTTGGGTTGGTGGAAAAGTGTGTATCCACTTTTATTTGAAGCACATGGTCATGGTAAATTTGTAATTTTTCTATCCTAATATTTTTTAAGGTATGAAATCAAGTGTGGCTACCAAAAATGGGGATGAGTGCTACATCCAAAGCACTTATCTCTTCATTGCATGAAATTTTCATTAAAAGAATGTTCAATCGATTTCCCACCACACATCCCTCAATTATTTTTCATGGGTTTCATCTATGGGAAAATTATATGAATTTAACATGCATGTTTGGTCTTAATGGTTCATGTAGATGATAAATAGTGATAATTGTGCGCGCGCGCGCGTGTGTGTGTGTGTGTGTGTGTGTGTGTGTGTGTGTGTGTGTGTGTGTGTGTGTGTGTGTGTGTGTGTGTGTGTGTGTGTGTGTGTGTGTGTGTGTGTGTGTGTGTGTGTGTGTGTGTGTGTGTGTGTGTGTGTGTGTGTGTGTGTGTGTGTGAAGCTGGCACAAAAAGTTCATTTCTTGTAATTAGAAGGGGGTTCTTCAGGCCATAACAGGTATGATCAATCTTAAATGAGTGTACTTGGAGGCTAGGAAAGTGTTCCTAGAAATTATTTTCCCCCAATTCATGGTTGTGGTGTTATTTTTCACTCACAAGGTCCTAAAGTTTGAGCTCTCCAACTGCACCTCTATATTTGATAGCTTTTGCAATATATTGTTTTGTTATTACTAGTCTTTGTATACCCTATTGGGATATTTCTTAACTTAGAAGTGTTATCAAAAGCTGATTATATATGGATATAATTAATGTTTAGTAACAATTTCAAGGATTGCTAGGTTCAAAGACTATGGTTTGTTGAAGATGTTACATATTTTATTATAATGCATTTTTGGATCTTCCGGTAAATGGTAAAAACTTGATCGATGTAGAAGATGGCAAGGTTTCTATGATAAATTTGGTAGCTTTATCCATATAACCAAAGGATAGAATGACCATCAAGATCCATGCAATCAAATATGTGTTGTGGAATAATGTCTTTTTTAAGAGAGGCGTAGATGGAGTTTTTGTCGTTGTGTGGATAAACAACAACAAAATAGGTTGTTCCAATCATTTCATGATCAAGCTTGAGGGGGACACTTTTCGACATCATTCATGGCTCATAAAATACTATAAGAATGGTACTATTTTCCCACACTATTTGAATATTATTACAAATTGTTATCAAAATTTGAACCATGTTAGCAGTTTGTAGGAAGGCCTAAATTGGCCTCCCTAAGGTTCTAAGACCCATAATCAACAATGAAAACTTTCATTAATGGGGAATTGAATTCATCATAATGCATAATACTTTACTAAGTGTGGGTCACTCATATGTGTTTACAACCATAGACTATTTCACCAAATGTGTAGAGGCCATACCTCTTAAATAAGATACATCAAAAGTAGTATGTAATTTCATAAAGGAGATCATAATCATGCGGCTTGGAATACCGCATTAGGTAGTATAAAACACTTATTCTAATTTTTATTCTAACGAGTTGACTGAGTTTTGTTATGGATATGGTATATCACTATCATATGTGTCAGACTACTATCCCCAAGGCAATGGACAAGAGAAATCTACTAAAAAGAATATTTTCACTATTCTCCATAAGTTGGTAGGTGAAAATCAACACATGTGGCACCAAATGATGTCTGAAAACTTTTGGGTTGATCATATTACTCCCAAGATGCCTATAGGAAGGTTCCCTTTTCAATTTTTGTATGAAATTTGTACAAATATTCCTATATCCCAAAAGTTTCCAAATCTAAAGTTCGGAAGGGCTATAGAAGATGAGACATTTACAAATCCATTGGAAAAGTGGATAATGTACCTCACTAAACTAGAAGAATGAAGAGCTCAGGTGGTTAACAATAATTATCAATATCAATCAAAGGTAAAATGAATTTTCTGACAAGAAGGATAGGCCTATATATTTCCAATTCGATGACATTATCTTATTTTGGGACAAGCGGTGAGAACCTAAAGGAATACATAAAAACTTTGGCTCTCTCTGGAATTGTCATTTCAGGATCCAACTTCCATGTAGAGACAACATTTTTTACCTGGCATTTTAGATGGCACACATCTGACACTTCCCCATAATGGGTAGTATTTGAAGCACTAAATACTATAAAGAAGGATGTTGTAAGTACATAGGGTATCTTTAATTCCCTTTCTTGTTGTGTGTTTCCCTTTCATGTTGTGTCATTCCATTTCCTTTTATGTGTTGCCTTTATTTTTCCCCTTTCTCTCATCTATTCTCACACATTTGTATCTTTTACTGTAAGCTTGAATCCATAACCAATGGATAAGAATAATGGTATATTTTGAGATTACTCCATAATATGTTCACCTTAAAGGTAATTCAAAGTCTGTCCCTATTCAAAACCAATTGTTATCCCCATTTTTGACATGCCTTGACGATTCCATATGAGTTGACAGTAGTGATGGTAATTGTGCTAAACGAATGCCCCAAAGGTCAATACACCTTTGGCATAAACCACTTCAACCCCAGCGGTGCCGTATTTGGTCATATGGTCATTGCAGGCCATGCCTCCTCTCTTCTCAAAACTAGAGAACTCCCCATCCTTTACAGAAGGTATACAACACACCCTCGCTCTCTGTTTTGTTTCTCTATTTCTATTTTACATAAATGTAATGTTAATGTAGGACAATATGCAAGTATTCGGGTAGGAACATCACTTTCCATGTGAACGAAGGATCCACAGACTACTAGTTTTTCATTCTGATTGAGTATGAAGGCAGTGATGGAGATGAATTTAAAAGAGGTATATTTGCTATGTTTCTATCTTTAATTAATCAGATGTGTTTCATTACACATAACCATAAGCCTTGTTTGGAAATTACATGAAGGGTCATGGTGTGGTCCAATCCACACCTCAGGATCTACTTACTCAACCAACAACTGATTGAATGCACACACACCAAACTCTATCTTATTCAATCCCTCTAGGGTACTCTTTGAATGCATCTATCAAAACAATCACCAAAGCAAAATTATACTCCTACACACACCATAACATATTACACACCTCAGCACACTCAAACCAGGGTAGGGAATTTCAGGTACACCTTCCAAGAAGGAAGAATGATCTCATCTTCCAAGTTGTTCCTCATAAGCCTGCTCCTAGGCTTGTAGCCCTTCTCTCTGAGACTATCAGGTCCAACTTCTTCCCATTCCATGATATCCTAACTGTTATGATTGATTTGAAAGCCCATTTTAATCCTCTTTTACTGTATGGAACTTGGGGTAAGTGGGTTGTTACAGACTGTTCCGGATTTGCTTGGAAAAAGGAGGAAATTAAGTCTCTTTAGAGGACTGTCATGGGACAACAGGGCCTAAATGGATGAATTTGGTGTTCAAACTTATGGAGGAGGTTCATGTGGACTCCAACAACACTTCCAAGGTGTAACTTCACCTACCTTACCTTGGAAACACTCAGATCAGCAAAAAAACTCAAAACTGTCACACTCTCTTAAGGGAAAATAGAGTAGCGTTTGAAAAGTGGTTTGCACGTGTGATGGGGGGCTGAAATTTTGTGTGGAGTTCTGCCTAGGAATGATAAGCATGCATGCCAAATTTTAGAATTTTACCATGGCTAGATTCCAAGTTATCACTAGCCCTAGTTAATAGGCAGTGAGGGGAAAATTGCATCTACAGGGCTGTACGGAGGGTTTCAAGACCCAAAAAAAATATGCATGAGTAGGTTTTCACCTCCCCTACCTCATCAAATCATAACAGTCCACTTTATAAGCTGCTGTCATGACTATCCTTCTTTTGCTCTCGGCTTGTGTAGGAAAATGCATGGAAAAACAAGCAAAAAACTGTCAAAAACATGTTCTCACGTGTCAAGAAGCCTAGAACAGTTTCACCACCAAAAAATATTGACTTTCTCCTTCATTCCTTCACACCTTTTTTGAACAATAGGTTCCTCCCATACAAAAGAGCCAATTTAGGCTTCCTAAACTAACTCCTACAACAACTCCAACTTCTTCCAATCTTGGAAAAAGCTTATTTTGGAAGAATCCACTCTAATTTGAATTAATCCAATCAAGGAGGGGACTTGGGGATCTTCTCCTTGAGGGATAAGATCCTCAAGTCTATTACAATATTTACTTTATTTGCCTTTTCTCATTTTTAGGCTTTATTGGCTCAAATTGAGCAACATACAAAAACAACAACAACATGAAGAAAAAATCAAACACCATTAATTTAATTTGAAATATTTTCCTATCCTAAGATGCTCCTGCATCATACTACCCATGAGAGAAAAGTCTTCCTCATAGTCTGTTTGTCTTCACTAGTTCTTCTAGTTTGGCTCCAATTTTGAGAAGGTCATTCTCAGTCATCCATGTTGCATCTTCAGCTGGTAAGTCCTTCCACTTGATCAGGTACTGATAGTACTCCTTATCTCTGGTATTCTTATTCACCTTCTTGTCCAAGACTATCTCTATCTCCTTTGGCTTTGCTTTTGGCATTTGTTCTTTCCAAGGAACTTCTTGCTGTCCCGTTTCAATTTCATCTTCAGTTTGGTCTTCTCCCTTGTACTCATACAGATCTAAAATATTGAATATGGGAGATATTCCAATCCCTTTTGGAAGTTCTAACTCATATGCATTATTAGAAAACTTCCTCAAGATCTTACATGGACCAATCTTCTTGACTTTCAGCTTGTTGTACTCTCTCTTAGGAAATATTTCCTTTCTCAAGTGTGCTAAGACATCATCACCAACTTCAAAACTTACCTCTCTCCTTTTTTGATCTGCCCTCTGTTTGTATTTGACTGCACTCTCTTCAAGTTTCATCTTCACTTGCTCATGAAGCTCTTGCATGGATTTTGCAAACTCTTCTGCATCTGCACTTCTAGTCTCCACATTGCTCAAGTCTCTCAACTCATACACTCCTCTTGGATGTTGTCCATACATGATCTGAAATGGACTCATACCTGTACTTCTATTAGGAGAATCATTATATGCAAACTCAGCTTGTGCAAGTGCTAGATCCCACTGTTTGGGTTGTATACTCACTAGACTCCTCAAGATGTTTCCAAGGCTCCTGTTGACTACCTCAGTCTGACCATCGGTTTGTGGATGGTAGGCTGAGCTGAAGCTCAAATGTGTTCCCAACTTCTTCCAAAGATTCCTACAAAAATGTCCAACAAATTTAGTATCCCTGTCAGAAACAATGCTTCTTGGCAATCCATGCAATCTCACAATTTCCGAAAAAAAAAAGTTAGCTATGTTTGTAGCATCACTGGTTTTTGTACAGGGAATGAAATGAGCCATCTTTGTGAATCTATCTACCACAAAAAATATTTAATCATGGTCCTTTTGAGTCCTAGGTAGGCCAAATATAAAATCCATGCTAATACAATCCCAAGGTCTACTCGGAATAGGTAGTGGCTGATACAAACCTGCATTCTGACTGGTTCCTTTGCTATACTGGCATACCTTACACTTCTCCACAAAATTATTAACATCTTGGCTCATTCTTGGCAAATAGTAATGTGTACTTAGCTGGGCTAGTGTTTTGTTTTGCCCAAAGTGTCCAGACAAGCTTCCATTGTGCTTCTCTCTGATCAAGTTCTCTCTCATTGAACTTCTGGGTATGCATAGCTGGCTGCCCTTGCACAACAGACCTCCTTGCAGCATGTATTCTAGCCAAGGACTCCTATCCACAATGGTTGGTTTTTTGCAAGCTTGATAAACTTCTTTGAAATCATCATCTTCTTCCTATTGTTCTCCTAGGTTCTCCAAACCCATGATGTTCACCTGTGATTCCTGCAAAATGAGAACTCTTCTACTCAAGGCATCAGCAACCTTATTAGAATTTCCTTTCTTATGTTTAATGGTAAAAGTAAAACTTTGCAAATACTCTACCCATTTCACATGCCTCTGATTTAGCTTATGTTGATTATTCACAAACTGCAGTGCAAAATTATCAGTGAACAAGAAAATTTTTTAAGGTAAAAGATAATGCCTCCATTTCTTTAATGCCTGTACCAATGCATAAAACTCCTGATCATATGAGGAATATTTCCTTTTTGCATCACTCAATTTCTCACTAAAGAAAGCAACCGGTTTTCCCTCTTGACTCAAAACTGCCCCTATTGCTAACCCACTAGCATCACACTCAACTTGAAAGAGTTTGCCAAAATCAGGAAGGGTTAGGATGGGCTCTTCAGTTACCTTTTTCTTCAGAAATCTGAAATCTCTATCAGCTGCCTCAGTCCATTTAAAATCTTTCTTATCTCCCTTTATAGTCTCAATCATGGGAGCTACAATTCCACTAAAGTTTCTTATGAATTTTCTATAAAAACTAGCTAATCCATGGAAACTTCTTACCTCATGTACACTCCTTGGTGTTGGCCATTCAAGTATGGCTATGATTTTCTCTTTTTCCATCTTCAATCCCTCTTTGGAAAGGACAAAACCAAGATATACCAACTCCGCTTGAAGGAAACTGCACTTTTTCGCATTTATTAGTAACTTCTCCTGATGCAATTTTTCTAACACCATTCTTAAGTGCTGCAAATGCTCTTCCTTAATCTGACTGAATATCAAAATGTCATCCAAATAAACAATCACAAATTTACCTGTGAAGTTCTTGAGCACTTCATTCATTAACCTCATGAAAGTGCTAGGAGCATTGGTTAATCCAAAAGGCATGACTAACCATTCATACAAACCATCATTAGTCTTAAAAGCAGTCTTCCATTCATCCCCTTCTTTGATCCTAATTTTATGGTATCCAATTTTCAAATCTATCTTAGAGAAATACGTTGCTCCACTCAAACAATCAAGTAAATCATCTATTCTGGGTAATGGAAATCTATACCTGATTGTTATCTTGTTTATAGCTCTGGAGTCTGTACACATCCTCCACGTACCATCCTTCTTTGGACTCAACACTGTAGGGATTGCACAAGGGCTTAAACTCTCTCTTACCAGCCCTTTTTCCAACAACTCTTGGACTTGTTGCTTGATCTCTTCATTCTCTTTGGGTGTCATCTTGTAGGCTGCCTTGTTTGGCAAGTTTGCTCCTGGAATCAAATCAATATGATGGCTGATCCTTCTCACTGGTGGTAAATCATTCAGCAACTCATCCACAACAATATCAACATATTCATTCAACATATCTTGTATCTCAAGAGGAAAATCAGTGAACTGAGTACTAGTCACTACACTTTTTAGTTTACCAATCACAACGAAATTTACCTCTTCTTTCTTCATAGTTTGTAAGAATTCCTTACCGCTTATCATCATTACCTTGGAACTTGATTCAGCTTCATCATGGTCTTCTTTCAATGGTATGAGTATGTGTTCCACTCCATTCTTCTTGAATGTATAAGTGTTCTTCCTTCCATCATGTATTGCCTTGTTGTCAAACTGCCAAGGCCTTCCAAGCAAAATATGACAAACGTCCATGGGCATGATATCACACATTACCTAATCTTTGTAAGCACCAATCTGAAAATCCACCTTGCATTGTTCATTAACCAACAACTGATGTCCTTTTTGCAGCCAAGATACCTTGTAGGGAGTTGGATGTGGTTCTCTCTTCAAGCCTAGTTTCTCAACCATCTCAACAGACACCAAATTGTCTGTACTTCCACTATCTATCACAACCTTGCAACATGTACCTTTGCTCTTGCATCTAGTTCTGAATAAGCTCTTCCTCTGTTGAGGTTCCATCACCTCTTTGTTTGGCTTCAACAAAATCCTCTTCATCAACAAGGATTCACCATCCTCTGGAATGTCTTCCTGTCTAGTTGCTACTTCTAGCTCCTCATCTTGTTCTTCACTTTGAGCTACATACACACCCTTTCCATGGCTGTTTGAAGGATTATCAGTACACTCATAAGACCTATGTCCAGCATACTTATTGCATTTGAAACACTTAGCCAAAAATCTGCCCCTACCTCTTTGGTATCCTTGATAGGGTCTCCTTCCTCTAGATGGGTAACTACCTCTTCCACTTGATGAACTGTTATAGCTGCTCCCTTCATCAGAAAATGTCTGCAACTGCCTCCTATCATTTGGAGTGCCTCTTCCTCTAAAGGATCTGCCTCTACCTCTAAAGACAGAATTGTGTTTCCTTGCTATTTTCTCTTCTGCTTTCAAAGCAATTTGATAATCCTCTTCAATTGTCCTAGGAACAAGAAGACTTATCTCATCTTGGATGCCAAATCTCAATCCATTCACATATCTGGCTACCTTCTCTAGATCTCCTTCAACATGTCCTGATCTTATAGTAAGCCTATAGAACTCTTCAGTATACTCTTTAACTGACATTTCCTTTTGTCTCAAATTCTGTAATTGCTTGAAAAGATTAACTTCATAGTCTCTAGGAATGAATTTACCTTTCAGGTTGGCTACCATTCTATCCTAGCTCCTGATCATTGGTTTTCCTTTTCTCTTCCTCTCTTCTTGTACTCCATCCCACCATAGGGCTACATGCTTGTGCAATCTTGTCATGGCATATTTTACCTTCCTCTCATCTTTTGTAATTCCTTCATAATCAAAGTACTTGTCTAATGTTTTGATCCAATCAACTACCTCCTCTACATTCAGGTTACCTACATACATGGGAACATCCATATTTGGCCTGGTGTTCACCTTCATGATGGCTCGTAGTAATCTCCCTTCAGAGGTCTCTGCAGTTAGCTCCTCCTCTAGTGGCTCTTGTTTACCATCACTAACTTCTGCCATCTCCACTCATCTTCTCTGTGCCATCTCTAGGTCTCTTAACCTAGCTGTCAGGTTCCTAATCTCCTAAGCTAAGGCAAGCTGAGCTTCTTAAGCTACTTGGACTACTCTTCTTGGTGACATGTTGTCTTGTCTCTTTGGACTTCCTTTGTGCTTCTTGATTATTTGTCTTGATTATTTTCACTCTGATACCACAAATGGTGTGGTCCAATACACACCTCAGGATCTACTTACTCAACCAACAACTGATTGAATGCACACACACCAAACTCTGTCTTATTCAATCCCTCTAGGGTACTCTTTGAATGCATCTATCCAAACACTCACCAAAGCAAAATTCTACTCCTACACACACCCTAACATATTACACACCTTAGCACACTCAAACCAGGGTAGGGAATGTCAGGTACACCTTCCAAGAAGGAAGAATGATCTCATCTTCCAAGTTGTTCCTCAGAAGCCTGCTTCTAGGCTTGTAGCCCTTCTCTCTGAGACTATCAGGTCCAACTTCTTCCCATTCCACGATCTCCTGACTGTTATGATTGATTTGAAAGCCCATTTTAATCCTATTTTATTGTATGGAACTTGGGGTAAGTGGGTTGTTACGGACTGTTCTGGATTTTCTTGGGAAAAGGAGGAAATTAAATCTCTTTAGAGGACTGTCATGGGACATCAGGGCCTAAATGGATGAATTTGGTCTTCAAACTTATGGAGGAGGTTCATGTGGACTCCAACAACACTTCCAAGGTGTAACTTCACCTACCTTACCTTGGAAACACTCAGATCAGCAAAAAAAACTCAAAGCAGTCACTCTCTTAAGAGAAAATAGAGCAGCGTTTGAAAAGTGGTTTGCACGTGTGATGGGGGGCTGAAATTTTGTGTGGTGTTATTTCTGGGCATGAGAAGCATGCATACCAAATTTTGGAATTTAACCATGGCTAGATTCCAAGTTATCACTAGCCCTAGTTAATAGGCAGTGAGGGGAAAATTGCATCTACAGGGCTGTACAGAGGGTTTCAAGACCCAAAAAAAATATGCATGAGTAGGTTTTCACCTCTCCTACCTCATCAAATCATAACAGTTCACTTTATAAGCTGCTGTCATGACTGTCCTTCTTTTTGCTCTCGGCCTGTGTAGGAAAATGCATGGAAAAACAAGCAAAAAACTGTCAAAAACCTGTTCTCACGTGTCAAGAAGCCTAGAACAGTTTCACGACCAAAAAATATTGACTTTCTCCTTCATTCCTTCACACCTTTTTCGAACAATAGGTTCCTCCCGTACAAAAGAGCCAATTTAGGCTTCCTAAACTAACTCCTACAACAACTCCAACTTCTTCCAAGCTTGGAAAAAGCTTATTTTGGAAGAATCCACTCTAATTTGACTTACTCCAATCAAGGAGGGGACTTGGGGATCTTTTCCTTGAGGGATAATATCCTAAAGTCTATTACAATATTTACTTTATTTGCCTTTTCTCATTTTTAGGCTTTATTGGCTCAAATTGAGCAACATACAAAAACAACAACAACATGAAGCAAAAATCAAACACCCTTAATTTAATTTGAAATATTGTCCTATCCTAAGATGCTCCTGCATTAGGTCGTAGATGTGGATAGAAATGAAGCATTTGTGGGAAGCAAACTGGTTTCTAAGTTGAAAATGGACTGGATATGGCTAAGAAGAACAAGACGCTTGATATCCACATTATTTGGATTGTCATTTATGGGCTCTATTTTTCCTTTCCTTTTCCATTGTATGTCGAGCCATGCTAGGTTGGGTTTTTCTCACCCTATTTTCTGCAGTGATGTCTCTATCACTTTTAAACCCATAATTATTCTTAGTTCATTTCTAAATAGCCATCGTCCTCTTTTATTTCTCCATTCTTGCACTATTTTTTTTCCTTGAATGTCAGGCAATCATAGTTACCTAAGTCTTGGGGATGGGGGGATGGGGAGATGGAGGGACGGGGTTTCCAGGACGAGAAAAAAATCCCAAATTTTGGGGACGGTAAAGGGACGGCTATTAAAATAATATATAAAATATTAACTAGCCATCGTTCTCTTGTATGTCCACTTTTGAGCTACTAAAAAGCCATAGAAAAAAACTTTTATCAATGTAGAAATTAGGTACATAAAATAAAATTTAACAGAAATGAACTAAAGAATTACAAATAAAACAAATCATTGCAAAATCAGATCAGGACTTTTGTGCATATATTTCTTCTTCCTTGTCAGAATTTCTACTCAATACAATCTCTCTGAATGTGTTATATCAAAACACTTACAATTTCCTCTAATAAATAGATGGCTTTCATCTAACAAAAAAAACACACCACTCTCCTAAAATTTTCACATGCTTTTGTCTAATACAAAGCTTTTGATTTATTTGCTTTATTAGCTTTTCCTAAAACTAGGAACATCTATTTAAAAATAACCTATGCATGAAAAACAACGTGCTTTTACTTTTCCATAAAAAATGATTAAAGCGTGTGGGAGAAATTATCTATTTCCAACATCTATTTAAAAATAACCTATGCATGAAAAATAACTTGCTTTTACTTTTCCCTAAAAAGTGATTAAAGCATGTGGGAGAAATTATCTATTTCCAACACTCCACCTTAATTTTGACCATCAAACTTTAATTTTTCCAGAGCTGAATGTGCACTTCAAGAACTAACATATTCATGATCACAAATTTCCAAACAAGTTCTCAAATACTAAAAAACTTCATTTCCCAAAGTTTTCGTAAAGATATCAGCAAACTGATCTTCGGATCTACAAAATTCAAGAAAAATTTCCTTATTGTTAACCAACTCCCTGATGAAGTGATACTTCATGTCTATATGCTTTCTCCTCTTGTGAAAAACATGATTTTTGGACAATTCTATTGCTGAATTGTTGTCACAAAAAATGTGTGTAGCGTCCTCTTGATTCTTCCTCAAATCTTTCAATACTTTTCTCATCCAAACAACCTCAAATTTTGCTACTACATACTCTACTTTTACTGAAGATAGTGTGACTATGGGTCACTTCTTTGATGCCCATGAAACTACACATGTTCCAAAGTGAAAATAATAGCCGGATGTACTCTTTCTGTCATCAATACTTCTGACACTATCACTGTCTATGTAACCTATGAGTTTGTACTCATCTGATGTTGAGTAAAAAATTTCATGATTCTTAGTTCCACATACATATCTCAAAATCCTTTTTCCATCTTGTCAATGTGAATCTTTTGGAGATTCCATGAACCTTGAGATGAGGCTCACACCATACATAATATTTGGTCTTATGAACGTTAAATACATGAGACTTCCAACTAGCCTTTTGAACAATGTTGAAGCTACAAATGATTTATTGTCATCTTTACTTAACTTCAAACCTACTGCAACAGGTGTTGGCACTTGCTTGAAATTCAACATGTTAAATCTCTTTAAAACATCATTAGCATACCTTGCTTGTGAAATAAAAGTTCCACCTTCTGATTGTTGAACTTCAATGCCCAAAAAATAGTGCATGAGGCCTAGATCTGTCATCTCAAATTCTTTCTTCATAGCTGATTTGAATGAATATGTAGATAGATTCCCAATGATGATTAAATCATCCACATATAAACAAGCAATCAAAATTTTACCTTGCTCATTGATCTTGATGTATAAGGTAGGCTCAATGCTGCTCCTACTGAAACCATTCTGTATCAAATAAGAATCAATCATGTTGTACCAAGCTCTAGGTGCTTGTTTGAGACCGTAGAGCACTTTTTTCAACTTGTATACCTTTCCTTCACGACCTTAAATATCATAACCTTCTGGATGACATGCATAAACTTATTCTTCAAGAATTCTTATTTTACATCCATATGATAAATAAGCCATTTGTTTTGAGTTGTCATTGCTAAAATCATTATTACCGTGTCCAAACGTGCTACAAGCACAAATGTCTCATTGTAATCCACTCCATATTGCTGTAAAAAACCTTTGGCAACCAACCTTTCTTTATGTTTCTGTACTTTACCATCAACATTATATTTGGTCTTATAGACCCACTTCACTCCTATCATGTCCTTTCCTTCTGGAAGATATACCAATTCCCATGTTTGATTCTTCTCTATGGCGTCTATCTCATCATCCATGGCTTGAACCCAAACTTCATTGTTTATAGCCTCTTTAAAGTATACTGGATCTACAACTTGAGAAAACAATACAAAAACAGAAAAAGTGTTAGTCGTATCAACATTATAAATCTCACTAAGACTCCTTGTTTTTTACTACAAAGGGATATCTAATGATGAACTTGTAATGTCCCCATTTTTGAAGACCCTTAGCCTATCTTTTCCCGTGGGCTTTGGGATGTTGCAAGGGGAACAATTTTATTAAATAATTAAATATTATTGCCTGAAGCAATAATTATTTAATTATTTAATTGTGAAGATTATTTAATTTAATTCCCAAAATATAAAAATTAAATGGGGAATTAATTAAATAAATATTTAAGTGGTTTTTATTGATAAAATCACCCTTTGAAAAGGGGACACCACACCTAGGAGAAATAAATTATTTTTATTTAATAATTTTCCTCTCCTAGGGATTTCAAATTTTGTGTTTCCTTGCTTATAAAAGGAGTGTTGGGATCATTGTTAGACTCATGTTGATTTGATCATTTATGTCTCTCCATGCTTGGAGAACTGGGATGTATGCCTTAGATTTTTAGTGTGCTCTCTCTCATTCGATTTGGAATTGAAGTAGATCTAATTTTGAAGACTTTGTCATTGAAGATTTGAAGACTTGATATTTATTTTTGCCATTTTGGAAAGTGACAACTTTGCTGGAAATTTCTGTTGCATTTCTGGAAAATTCTATTGGTTGGAATTTGATGAATTTATGTTCATTGGAAAGCTCTTTTTCCAAACTTTCCAACAAGGGTAATTTCGTGTCAAAATTCCAAGTATTGCTCAAGATATGAATTTATGAAGATATTTGTTATTTACCAAATTTCCCAAAATTAAGGCAGCAACTTGTTTTGGAGTTTCAGGTGACTTTTTAGCATGGCATTCGTGGATGCAAAATTCTAAAATTGATCTCATAATTTTCCTTATAATTCATGCTTCGTTTTGAGCTACAGTTCATAATTTTCAGATAAGTATTTTGCAAGTTATGAGGGTTTGATGCTGCAGCTGTATTTCGGGATTTAAAACTCAGATTTTTCCTATTTTCGTGGTTTTTTTGTACAGAAATTTGCTCCTAATTAATATCTATCATTTTCCTTTTTTTCATGCAATTTAGAGTTGTAAATCAAAAGTTATGGAATTTTGAATATTTCAGCCTAGGGTTTTGACGAACTTACTAAAAATAGTAAGTTCTAGATTTTAGTGCTTTCATTGAGGGTTTATGGTTGAAATGTAAGATTCAGATTTTTATTTTCAGATTTGGCTAATTTTCTGGTTTGTTCCAAAAAGGGGATATTACAGTGGTATTAGAGCTTCCTTCCTCTATTTGTGTGGGTCATTTGTGAATGCAGGATTTGTATTTTCATATTTGTATGCAAAGATAAGAGGCTCAGTGGAATTATGGAGTTAATGAGTGAAGGTGGGTTGAAAGAAAGGATCATCAGGGTTGGAAAGAAGCTTAAGCATCTGCATCATTCCGAGGATGCCTTGCTTAAGGACTTGGAGGAAACAGTGAATTGTTTGGCCATGGTCGAACAATCAGATAAGTACATGATTCATTCATTGATGTTTCAGTTGATTAAACCTAGGATCTTTTGTCATGAAGATGTGAGAATGAAAATTATGGTTGTTATTTGCATTGCTGAAGTCACAAGGGTCACAACCCCTAATCTACCCTATAGTGATGATATCATGAGAGACATTTTCGAATACATGGTCGGAAATTTTCAAGGCCTTTGGAACGTCACAAGCTCTTATCACAGCAAGAGGGTGAAAATTCTGGAAACTATAGCAGAGGTAAGATCTTGTGTATTGATGTTAGATCTTGGTTGCAATGATCTCATCCTTCATATGTTCGAGGTATTCTTTGGGGTCATACAGGATAATCATTTAGAAAATATAATGGCTGTAATGCAAACCATCATGTCCACGGTGATAAATGAATATGATGATATTCCTCAACAATTGTTTAATGTGCTCAAGGAAGAATTGAGACAGGAGGCATGATGCATTTCTCACACCTTGGCAAAAGGTGTCATGAATCAAATCAAGATGAAGACATATATGGCAGCCAAGTCTTCAGAAAAAGATATGGGAATGGATCCTCAAGGTATGAGTTCTTTGATGCATAATAATGAGTTTTTTGCATTTAATACTTGCACAAAATGTGAAGGCACATAAAAATCAGAAGCTAAGGTAATAGATTATTCAGAATTTGATTTGGCTAATAAGGATGAAGAAGTTGTTGATGAACATGGGAAGCTCGACAGTGCTTTGAAGAAAGATGTGTCTCATCTTGTTGATTCTATTGTTTCTTCTCACCAATGGGAAAAGCAATATTCAGCCATTCACTTTGGGGAGTTCAAGACAGAAGTGGTAATTATAAAGGCCTTCCGCAAGGGAATTATGTGGACCACATATTACAAGGTAAGACATTCACTTTCAGTTTTGGTACAGCAGTTATATCTTGGTAAATTTCAACTCTTGTGGATTGTGCATGGTTCAAATTTCAATTATGATGAGGGTTTTTATGTAGGTGATGTCATCCCTCAAAGGTATGAAGTCATTCTTCACAATATTGAGGCCCATTTAGAGTCATTTCATGCACTTTATCTTGCTGTTATGAAATCTTTACATGATGCGCTGCCACTTGGGCATTTGATTTTTGTATTTTCAAAGGAAAAGTTGGTGAAGGAAATGTGTGGGATGGATCTTGTGGACATTGTTTGCATAGCTACACATTTTGGGGCTTCTACAAAGAGTTTGAAGGAGAAGAAGAGCCATGGTATAAGGTCTTCACATGATCCATATTCTATGATTCTCATGGCAGCTAAGAAAGAAAGTGTAATAAAGGGAACCTTGGCGTCACTTGCCGGAAATGATAGAATTCACTTATTCCAAACAAGAGGTATGTTGCATGGCAATCCAGTGAGTCTTTTTATTAATGGTGCTCCCCACTATTTTATTGATACAAGGATGGTTGCAAGCTTAAGTTTGAATATTGGAGGATTCCAAGGCCTCAAGGTATCCTTGGCTAATGTATCCATCATACTATGTTGGCACAAGAGTTCTTCACTCATTACCACATTGAGAAATAATGAAGTATGTTATGATTTTTATGTTGTGAGTTGGAATAACATGGATGTGATGATAGGGTGTCAACGGTTTTACACATTGGGGGAATTCACTCTCACCCTAGAAAAGATGGAGCTCAAATACACCAAGGAAGACAAGGAAAGGGAAATCCAAGGTATGAGAACAAGTTTGCCTAATGATGAGTCTTTGATTATTGACAATTTGCATATGGAAGTTTCTTGCCATGATCTATTTGGCACTTCAAGCAGTTGGGTAAACTTTATTGCTGTTATGCATAAGAAAAAACAGCCACCTCATGCTTTTCTTATAGATAATTTTGTTGGTGCAAAGGCTCAAAAAATTTCAGTTTTTCATGACACGACAAATTGGAAGTTTCTTATGCATGGACTGATAAAAAGAATGCAGTTTAAGGGGGCTGCCAACAGTAATTTTCTAAGAGTTGCAAAATCAGTTAGGGACATGCAAACAGGGGTTCAAGGGTATCTATATGATACCAAAATTCAAGGTAACAGATGATGCTTGGGCCTTGAAGAAGAATGATTTATTGTTAGTACAAGCTCCCATGCAACATAAGACTGATGTATTTATCATTTTCAGTTTGTTACCTTCTTCATTTGTTATTTTTTATGATCATGGACCACATGTTAGGAAGAGTGATGAATTTTTTGACTCATGTTCTTTTATGAGTAATGAGTTTTTCCACATCCAATGGAGTTTCATGAGGAATTATGTATGGCTTGATTTTATAGCTAACATGTTGTGGGAAAGAGTGTGGCAAAAATACAGGAAAATCTTGAAGCATATGATTGAAATTTTGGGACAGCAAAATGAGGAAACAAATTATGCAAGATTGTTTAATTCTACAGTTCATATTTTTCTGTACACATGATGATATGGCTATGGGTGTTTGTTTGTAACTCATGCATGATTGATTGGGAAGGGATAAGTCTGATTTCTGATGAAGAATGGCATCGCTACAACAGCATATCGGACTACATAGCAGATTATGGGGGCAGCCCATACGTGAAAGAAAGTTGGGCACCATCCAAGCCATGGAGATACCAAGAAGAAGCAAGTAGAGTGTTCTTCAACACTCATTTTTCTAACTGGTTTGTTTCATGTGCAGTTTTGAAAAATAAAATGCAGCAGTTTACACTCCTAACTTTTAAGAGGACGAAACAGCCCAAGATATTACAGATGCTACTCCACTTGAGTGGCATGGGAACTCAGTTCGTGGAGAGCTACCCTTTTGGTACCAAATGCATGAGCTTGCTATTGCTTAAGGGCAAGCAATCTTGGGAAGGGAGGACTGTAGTGTCCCCATTTTTGAAAACCCTTAGCCTTTCTTTCCCCGTGGGCTTTGGGATGTTGTGAGGGGAACAATTTTATTAAATAATTAAATATTATTGCCTAAAACAATAATTATTTTATTATTTAATTTAATTCCCAAAATATAAAAATTAAATGGGAACTTAATTAAATAAACATTTAAATTGTTTTTATTGATAAAATCATCCTTTGAAAAGGGGATGCCACACCTAGGGGAAATAAATTGTTTTTATTTAATAATTTCCCTCTCTTAGGGATTTTGAATTTTGTGCCTCCTTGCTTATAAAAGGAGTGTTGGGATCATTGTTAGACTCATGTTGATTTGATCCTTTATGTCTCTCTATGCTTGGAGAAATGAGATGTATGCCCTAGATTTTCATTGTGCTCTCACTCATTCTATTCGGAATTGAAGTAGATCTGATTTTGAAGAATTTGTCATTGAAGATTTGAAGATTTGATATTTATTTTTGCCATTTTGAAAAGTGGTGACTTTGCTGGAAATTTCTGTTGCATTTCTGGAAAATTTTATTGGTTGGAATTTGATGAATTTATGTTCAGTGGAAAGCTCTTTGTCCAAGCTTTCCAACAAGGGTAATTTCGTGTCAAAATTCCAAGTATTGCTCAAGATATGAATTTATGAAGATTTCTGTTATTTACCAAATTTCCCAAAATTAGGGCAGCGACTTGTTTTTGAGTTTCAGGTGACTTTTTAGCATGGCATTCGTGGATGCAAAATTCTAAAATTGATCTCATAATTTTCCTTATAACTTATGCTTCGTTTTGAGCTACGGTTCATAATTTTCGGATAAGTATTTTGCAAGTTATGAGGGTTTGATGCTGCAGTTGTATTTCAGGATTTAAAAATCAGGTTTTCCGTATTTTTCGTGGTTTTTTTGTACAGAAATTTGCTCCTAATTAATATCTATCATTTCCCTTTCGTTTCATGTAATTCGGAGTTGTAAATCAAAAGTTATGGAATTTTGAATATTTCAGCCTAGGGTTTTGACGAACTTACTAAAAATAGTAAGTTCCAGATTTTAGTGCTTTTGTTGAGGGTTTATGGTTGAAATGTAAGATTCAGATTTTTATTTTCAGATTTGGCTAATTTTCTGGTTTGTTCCAAAAAGGGAACATCACAGAATTGTTTTGTACTGAAGGAGTTGCTTCTGGTGTTCTTTGTGATGTCTGTTGCATGGTTGAAAATGACTGAAATCTTGGAGATCTCCTAGATGTAGATGGAGGTGTAGCTTGTGCTATAACTTGTGGTGCATGTCTAAGATTTGAAGAAGATACAATACCTTGTTGCTCTATGCTTTAATTTGTCATATCATCATGTGGAATAGTTGCTGCTACAATGACTATTTTTTCAATACTTCCATCCCATGCCTCATTTTCAACAAACTGTACATCTCTTCTGATTATGACCTTTCTGGTAACTGGATTAAACAACTTGTAAGATTTTGTATTCTCTGAATGTCCAAAAAGTATGCACTTTTCTCCTTTGTTATCTAACTTCTTCCTTAGCTCATCAGAAACATGTGTGTATGCCACACAACTGAAGATTCTACAATGAGAAACATTGTGTTTCCTCTTAGTCCAAGCTTGTTGACGAACCATGTTTCAAAAAAAAATTCGTTCGACACATGTTTATGATGTAAACAATAGTTGCTACTGCTTTTTCCCAATACTCATTTGAAACATGCTTTGCCTTCATCATAATTATCGCAATCTCCATGATGGTTTTTATTCTTTCTCTCTACCACGCCATTTTGCTACGATGTATACCTTGAAGTAAATTTCTCGTGTATCTCATGATATTTTAAAAAATTCATAAAAACATTGGAAACATACTCACCTCCTCTGTCTGTCCTTAGAACTTTGATGTAGTACACATTTTGCTTTTCCACTAAAGCCTTGAACTACTGAAATATATCAAAAGCATCTTATTTATGTCTCAAAAATACACCCATATCTTCCTTGTATAGTCATCAATGAATGTCATAAAATATGATCAACCTCCAATAGAATTTGTTTGCATCGGTCCACATAAATATGAGTTAAAATTTTCAAGTGGTGCACTTGTTCTTTTCATTTTACCAATTGGGAAGGACTCTTTGTGTTGCTTCCCCAAAATACAACCTTCACAAACTCTATTTGGTTTCTTAATCAAAGACAAACCTTTCACCATATTTTTTTCTGTGTAATAAATTCAAACCACAAAAGTTTAAATGACCAAACCTAAGAAACCATAGCCACAATTCATCTTTTTCAACTAATTGAAAAGCTGATTCAATCTCCTTAGCTCCAGACTAATTTTGTAGTATGAACTCCAGATGTGGCTAGTATAATCTTCAAAGGAAACATTATATTGCTTGTCATCTTCACTTTAGCAATCACCTAGGTACTTGGAGTTTTATCCACAATCACACATTCGTTGTCTTCAATGTAAACTTTGTATCCATTTTGTACCAATTGACCAATGCTCGTAAGATTATGCTTTAAACCTACAACATAATAAACATCCGACATAATCTTCTGCTTCCCCTTTTTAGTTAGAATGTTGATTGTTCCTTTTCCTTTTACAGTCACTGTATTCTTATTCCCAAGGGTAATTTCTGTCTTTACTGACTCATCCAAATTAGAAAATAAATCTAAGTTACCTGACATGTGATTACTGCAACCGGAATATAAATATCATACATCACTAGGACTCTCTTTTAATAGATTAAACTCAATAGGTGATGCTTCAGAAATATTTGTGCATGTAATAAACATAGAGCTTTAAGTAGTTCTCCCAACCTGATTTCGATTCTGCTTGTTTTGATCATATTACTTTTTCCTGGATTCATAAGCATAGTACCCATATCTCTTGCAATAGTGACACTGCACATGCGACTTATCCTATATCTGACCTGAAAAATGATTATGATTGTGCTCTTGACTATGTCTTCTTCCACTTGAGTTTGATGGACCATTACTACATCCTCTAGATGAACTTCTTCCTCTGCCTTTAGGGCTGAAATTTCCTCTTCCTCTTCCATGATTTCCTGATACCTCTAATAAAAAAATCTTGATCTACAACTACATGTGATTTATTCAACCTCTATTCATGATTTATTAGAGATGCATGCAACTCATCAATTAAAAAATGACTTAGATCATTAGTTTCTTCAATAGCAACTACCAAAAGATTAAATTTTGCAGGAAAACTTTTAAGAAAATTTTCAATAATCCTTCTGTCCTCAATAGTTTCACCATGAGATTTGATTTGATTGACTAAACCAACTACAAAAGTAAAGAATGATTCTATAGAATCTGAATATTTCATTGACATATTTTCAAAATATCTACAAAGTAACTGTAGCTTGGTGGTTTTTACTTTCTCTTTACCTTGATACACAACTTGAAGAGTTTCTTGCGCAATTTGTGTTTTACTGGTTGTTGCCACTCTAGGTAGAATGCTTTCTTGCATGGCTTAATGAATGAAGAAAAGAGATTTTTTTGTCTTTCTTTCTTAATTCCTTCAAAGTGTCTTTTTCTGCCTATGAGAGTGTGTTATATGTTGTTGCATCTATGGGCTCTATGTACCCATTCTCTATGATTTCCTACACATCCTGGGATTTGAATAGTGCCTTCATGGTTAATGACCAATATGCTTAATTCTTTTCCTGTAAATTGTGGTGTCTGCAGACCGGATATAGAAGCCATACCCTGTTGTCAATTAGAAACCTTCTAAAAAAATCCACGCTCTGATACAAATTTGTAGAAATTAGGCACATAAAATAACAATTAATAGAAATAAAGTAAATAATTGCAAATAAAAAACAAATTATTGCAAACTCAGATCAACACTTCTGTACATATATTTCTTCTTCTTTGTCAAAACTTCTGCTCAATACAAACTCTTTGAATGTGTTATATCAAAACACTTACAACTACCTCTAATAAATAGATGGTTTTCATCTAACAATAAAAACACTCCACTCTCCTAAAATTAGCACATGTTTTTGTGCAATACAAAGCTTTTGATTTATTTGCTTTATTAGTTTTTCCTAAAACTAGGAACATCTATTTAAAAAATAACATATGCATGAAAAGTAAATTGATTTTACTTTTCTGAAAAAAAATGATTGAAAGCATGTGGGAGAAATTATCTATATTTCCAAAAATCAAAAAGACATTTAGGATGAGGTTTTTGGCGGGGATTGCAAATCTTATTTTTAATGTGCAAGTGTCCCCATGATAGATTGTTGAATAAAAAATAATCTTCACCATTAAAGTGGAGCAGACAGTCTTTTAGGAGAACAGTTTGTGCCCCTGATGATAGGGGAACTAGAATTTTCTAGCACCTGCTCAGACACATAAAGTAGAAATTTTCAAAAGTGAAATGATATTTGTAATAATATTATACGAAAATAAATTGATTGTTAAATTTTATATATAAACTCCTAAATAATATCAACATTTAACTGATTTTTTTTGTGTATTTTGAGACCATGTTTCTTCATATAACTGTATATTTTTCTTACAAATCACACCTTAATTTCGACGGCTGAACGAAAAAATAGTATGCAGTTATTAGTAAATAGATTGAGTGTCGCTGGGTGACAGTGCCAACAATGGTGTTTGCGTATCAGCAGTAGATTTCCAATATGTGTAGAGATGTATAGCTGTCAAATGTATACCCGTGAAATAATTCTATTGAAAACTGTAAACAATATTATCTACCTTGAAGATCCTAAAAAAATGTGAAAAGTGATTTGCATCGCCTGTATGCGTCTATAGCCCTCATTGATCTCTTCTTTTCTGTTTTTCAAGTCGTCACTGTAGATATTACACTTTCTGGTTACGCAACAATTTTATGGCTTGCAGGTAAGAAGATAACAATTCAGTTTTAATTATGGCACTATGTTTTTACAGTTTTTTTGTACATTTTCTAGCTATAAATATCCTGCATTCATTGATTGAGAGTGATGTAACTTTGAGATTTTTCCGAATGGCCAAAATTGATTTCATTAAGATTTTTGGTGATTGTTTTTAGCTTTGCTCGTTGTGTGAGTGACAAGTGATTACGAGTGTTGTGTTTGCAGGCCGCTAGCGGATATGGCGCAAAGGTGGGCAATAATGTCTGTAAACACTGTATTTCACCACCTACCCAATGGAGTGTTCTTTCCCATAAATTATGAAATCTACCTAAATATAGAGACCTCATTTAAGTGCAGGATAATAATATAGGCCGATAACTAAAAAACTAAAGCCTGAAAGAAGGTACACAACATTCATTGGTGAATGCTCAAAATGCAATGAATGGATGCTTCGTCTTTAGGGGATCTCTCTCTCTCTCTTTCCTTTTGAAGTAAGGATACAAGAATATTAGTTAGGAATGAAAGCCAATGTGATTTTTATGTAACAATAATACAATACATTATTTTGGAAGTAACAAAAATACAATACAATAAGTCTAAACATGTTTCAAACAACCCCTTGCTCTTGTCATCTCTTGCTGCATCTTGCAAACAAAAGTAACATGATTAACACTGATATGTTCTATGATGTACTTTTCAAATCTTTTGACATGAGTGTTTCATCTTTATCTTCATCTCCATCATTGTTATCTCTTTTGAAGCATAGAGAACATACATTTTTATATTATAGATTATTGTAGATACTGTTTGAAGAAATGTAGTGCAACCTTCTATTTTTGTTCCTCGTGAGGAAGCTTTAAAGATTCATTTTCACCCTTTGCCTGAAATTTCTAATGTTCAAGGTTATAATTTTTTTGTATTTGTTAGAAAATACATTTATGGTATTATAGATCGTACCCTGCCATTCCTCCCATAGGAAGATCAGAATAATTTAAATGCTTGAATCATACTTCATAAACATGGCTTTAAAATAATGCATCTTCTATAATATATTTTGTACATAATCGTAAATCTATAGATATTCATCATAAAAAGACCACAAAAAACAAGTCCAAATAATAAGACAAAGAAGACCTTTTATTGTATGTCTGAATATATATACATATATACATGTGTATTTAAATATATGTACACACTCTATCTAAATACATATGTTGGATCAATAAAACTTAAGTATGACTTTAGATTCATGCATATCTAAAAAAACAAAAAAATATGGTAGGGCTCTTATTTGTGTCTATCACCATTATAATAGAGAAATGCATTTTTATATGGACCACTAAACTTATATAATGGAGAGGGCTACAAGGAAACAACAAATCCAAAAAAATATTTTTATATAGACAATTCAAAATTCTACTCTCAAATCAAAATAGAAACTAATAATTTAATAGTCAAAATTATGGTAAATTTTTTTTTATTTTTATTTGTTTTAAAAGGGTTTGCATAAGGTTAGACATTATCCACAATTAATAAATTTCTTGATTAAGGTTTCTAACGACCTTGCAAAAGTTGGAATTAAATTAATAATTAAATATTATTAATTTACTTCCTAAAAATATTTACAGTTTAAAATATTTACCAAGTTCCATTAGTTTACTTAATTACCATGCACCAAGTTTACTTTATTTCCTATAACAAAAGTTTAACTATTTTGTCTAGCCACTAAGTGGCCCCATTCACCCCATTACCCATGCACTTTTTAATTTAAATTTCATTCCCACAAAAAATACCTCCCACTTAAGTGATGTAGGGTTTAATCTGAGCCATTAGATCAAATCTATCCTAGCCATTGGATTTGGGTTTCCCTAAATATCCTTATAGGTTTCTTTTTATTTCTATTTTCCCTAATTTCATCCTTCATTTGTTTATTCTTGTTTTACAGGTTTGGAAGAGGAGAAAGAGGAGAAGCCATGAAAGCAATAAGTGAAACCATGGAGAAATTTCCTTGGTTCTAGTTGCAAATGGAGAAATATTCCTCCATTCTTCTCTTCATAGTTTAGTTTATTTAAGGGTTTGCTATTTATAAGGTTCCACATTTTCTTATTGTAGAGATTCCACCGTGAATTTGGTTTTGCTATTTAATATATACATTCTTTGAGTTCAATATTTGGGAAAACCCCATTTCATTAGATCTAAGATATTTTACACATTTGGATGCCCATAAGAGGATTTATATGCTTAAACAAATGAGTTTGATCATTTACTAGTTGCTAGTTTTCATCTTGAAGTTTTAAAACTTAGATTTTCTTTAAATTCAATCCATATTTTTCACAGTCTTGTTATTTTTATTTTTCCTTCAAAAGTGACGAAAATTGCCGCCCTAAGTAGGTCGTCATTCCTATGACTACCACCCTCCTTGGTGGGTCCTATTGACCACCACTCTTGCTAGGTGGGCCAGGTTGTGGGTACATTCTGTTTCCCAAAAATAGAACCTTAAATTAAGATTTTTCAAACTATTTTCTACTTAGGTTGGTTTCTAAGGCAACATTAACTTTAATTAAGTGTATACAATTCATTAGTTGATAGGTTGATGTCATATCTTTGTTTCATGACTTAAATTACCAAGTACATAGCTTTTCATTGCAATAGTGTATACAACAATTAAAGGTTTCCTTTTAAATAAAATTACTTATAAGCTCTAAAAGAGAGAAAATAAATTCAACCAATTACTAAGTACCATTTCTTTTCTTACACAACAAACAGTGATAGCCATTCCAACAAGGAAATTCAAGCATAACTTTCCTACATTCTTCTTTCACCATTTTTAATACAACAAAACTTGATATTAAAATCTACAAGAACTTATATTTTTACAATAATACAATTTTCAACAAGGTAATAATACACCCCCCATTTTTTCAATGAGCATAGTTCATTTTCTTACAATACAAAAGTTCTTCTTTCCAACAATATGAAAGAATAATTTACAAGTTACAAATTTCACTATTTCAACATTGAAACAACATTTCAAAGGTGAATTTTTTGGCTCCAACATAGCATGAAATCCTTCAAACTTCATTTTTTTCTCTTCCACCTCTTCAAATTCTTCAAATCATGGTTCACAATACAAGGAAAGGGTATAGGTGACGCTCTCCACCCAACCTATAATCCAATAAGAGGATAAGTCATCCTCTTATTGGCCCCTAAGCCCCAACCAAAGAACAATATGGGTATTATGCAACATTTGACAACTTTCACACAAGGCTTCCACAACATGCATTCCAAAAATAACACATTCAAATAACACATTCAAACAATACACTCAAACAATATGCTCAAACAATATTACAACTTTCCCAACAAGCACAAAGGCTTGACAACAACAAGCCAACAAGGAGCAATGGAATATGGGCACCACCTCCTTTTTTCTCCCAAGTGATGTAGGATTTCCACCCAAAATCCTCCATGTGCACAACTCAAAACATAATCAAATCCTTATTTCTACACTTGCAAATATGCAAAATATATCCATGTTATCCTTTTCACTCCCCATAGGTGGAACTCAAACTCACACTCCCTCAAAAATGCATGCCTCACATCTCCCTTTTCCCTCCCCAATGGTCCCATAAATCCATCTCCCACACACAACTTAAGGCAAGCTACCCATTCACAATCAAACATAACCACAACACTCATACAATATACAAACAAACACAATTTCTACATCAAAATACATTAATAAAAAATGAAAAAGGAGGAGATCCTACCTCTCCATCAAGCTTCCAATTCCTTTTCTCAACAAGCTTTAGAATCCTTCACACCAAGCTCAATCCAAGATGCAACTCCAAAAGAAAACTCCAAGTATGAAAAACAAGACCAATTTTCAAAAGTGCAAGAGAAGTAAATAAGGAAAGTAACCCAAAATCCATCAAAATCATCCAATAAATAGAAAAGGGATGTGAGGATGATGAGGTGGCTCCATGTAGGATGTCACTTCATCATCCCTCCATTCCAACACACAAGTCAAACACCAATCCCAAAGTAATTAAATGCACATGTAAGACTTATGACATGCCCACATGACACTCCAACTTGCACACCATGCAAATCAAGGACAAACTTAAATGTGGTAAGTAACAAGTGTAATTATTGACCCTTTTTACACTCTAAAATGCATTAAAATGGTCAAAATATGTCCCATACTTCATAAGTAGGGTTGGTAGGAGAGTTTGAGATGTGAGGGACAAGGTTAACTTGTCCCTCAAGTCTCTAAAAGTGGCCAACAAGGCCAAATTCGAATTTGGGAAGGATGGTGGAGTACACACCACCTAAATGCATTTAATTCAATTCACATCATGCACCGGAACAAGGACTATCTACCCAATTTATTGCCCACATGTCATATCTTCCCTTTTAATTTAAATTTAAGCTAAACTAGTTAATTAAGATACATTAGCAAGTGTTAATAAAGTAACAATATTTCCCCAATAATTAAACACATGCACAACCAAATTCAAACAATAAAAAATTAAAAGAAAGGAAACACATTACACCCATGGCCACATAAATGAGGTTACCCCCTATGGGAACCTCCTAACAAAGCATGCAACAACACAACATAACATTATACACAAGTTGTCAAATTTTGGCCATGTTGCACAACACCTGACATCCTTCCGTGGTTGGTCCCCTATCCCATTTCGATGTATGTGATAAAATGTCCCTGCAACACAAACAAAATACCTCTCTGTCCTTGCGGCCATATCAACAACATCAGAGAATAATATACATATAGAAATCAATAATCATCATCCAAAATTAGCAATTCTATCATCTATCATCATACAATTTAATTTAATTTTAACATCCATAAAATAATAATTCTACTCAAAATATCCAACATAGGCTATGCATCCAGAATATGACATGTTAGTATAAAATCAAAATACTGTAAATCAACATATATATTTGTCCATCATATTCATCTAGTGCATCATAATCAAAATGTAAATCACAACATGTCAATAGTCCAAATATTTGCATAGTCTATCATCTACTGATCAAGATATAATAATCAAAATGTCTAAGTATCAATCCAACAGTAATATCATCATAATGAAAATAGTGTCGAAGAGGAGTGGACACTACATCATCCTCCCCTTAGAATCGACTTCCTCCTGGAAGTCACTAAATAGGTGTTGAAACTAGGCCCGTAACAAAGTAGCATCCTCCCATGTGGCTGCAATCTCATCATACCTATCCCACTGGACTCGCACCTGGTCAATCTCATATCCTCAAAGGCCCAGGTCATTTTCTCTATGATGTGCATGGGATCCACAGTCACCTACCCCTGCTCCTACACCTATAAATGTGGTCCAATCCAATACATGAGAGGGATCTGGAATGTATCTCCTAAGAATAGAAACATGAAATACATCGTGTGGACGTGAGACAAGATGGGTGGAAAGGCTAGATGATAAGCTAAGGGACCGATCCACTCCAAGATCTCGAATGGACCCATGAATCTAGGAGCTAACTTAGAGCCTTTTCCATAATGGATAGGACTCTTATGAGGTCTGACATGAAGAAACACCTTCGTGCCCACCTCATAGTTGTGGTCAACTCTCCTCTGATCTGCATATTTCTTTTGTCTATCATGTGCCTCCTGTAGTCTCTGTCTGATCAAAACAACCTGTTGCTCCATGTCCTTGTAACAAAGCTGGCCCAAGAGATACTATTTCCTCCAATCTATCCCAACTCAGTGGTGTCCTGCACTCCCTACCATAAAGTTACTAAAATGGAGCCATACCAATAGAACTCTGAAAGTTGTTATTATAAGAAAACTCCACCAAGTAAAAATACTCCTCCCACCTCGACTGATGGTCCATGACATACATCTGAAGCATGTCCTCTAAAATATAATTCACCCACTCCATCTGTCCATCTGTCTCTGGATGATATGTTGTACTTAATTTGATACTCATCCCAAGGGCATGCTGCATGGTAGTCCAAAAATGAGAGGTGTATAAGGGATCATACGGTCACAAATAATCTTCAACATAATCTCGTGTAGTCTGAAAATATCATCTAAGTACACTCATACCACTGCACTAGTTATATAGGTGGTCTTCACTGGAGAAAAATGAGCCACTTTCGTCAATCTATCCACCGTGACCATGATGGCATCATGGTGGTATCTCGACATCGGTAGCCCTACTATGAAATCCATGGAAATGGTGTCCCATTTCCACTCCAGTATAGCATGTAGGGTAGAGAAGGCTAGCTAGATGTTGATGCTTGACCTTCACCCTCTGACACTCCAAACAACAAGACACAAAAAGAGCTACATCTCTCTATAGTCCTCTCCAATGGTACAATTGTCTCAAAGTGGCATGCATCTTCTTCACCCCTGGATGGGTTGAATAAGGTGCATGATGAGCCTCTGCCAAAATATCTTGTCTCAAACCTCCATCCCTAGGTACATAGATCTAGCTCTATGTGTCTGAGAAGTCCATCTGACTCAAATGAAAATCCATCAAAATTTCCCCTCAAGGGGTCTCTGAGACTCAATCTCTACTCTAGCTGCTAAGTAGAAGTTGTCATGTGGAAGCTATCACAAAATCCTACTCTAAATTCTGTACCCACTGAAGTATCCATAACCAAATGTCTCCATCAACTCAAAGCATCTGTAACCACATTCTCCTTCCCCTTCACATGCTCTATCTCCATGTCATACTCACATAGCAACTCCATCCAATTCATTGATGAGCATTGAGATTGGGTTGTGTGAAGAGGTGATGTAAGCTCAAATGGTCTGTCCTAAGAATGAACCTCCTGCCAAGAAGGAAATGACACCAACACACCAAAGCATGCACCACTGCCATAAGCTCAAGGTCATGAGTCAGATAATTGATCCTCATAATCCTTGAGTTTGTGAGACTCAAAGGCTACTACATGGCCATCCTGCATCAAAACACCTCCTAATCCTGCCAAAGAAGCATCTGTACACACGAATAAATCCCTCTGAGGATATGGCACTAAAAGAATTAATGTTTTTGTAAGGCATTCCTTCAGTGTATTGAAGGCCTACTCACATCTATCTAACCAAACAAACTTCTTCCCTTTCCTAAAGGGAAGTGATGGGATGTGCAATCTGAGAGAATTCCTAAAAAAATCTCCTGTAATAACCTACCAATCCCATGAAACTGCGCACCTCAGTCACATTGGTTAGCACTGGCCAATCCATAATAGCTCTAATCTTGGAAGGATCAACTGTGATACCTTCCCCAGAAATAATGTGACCTAAGTATTGAACCTATGATTTGAAAAAGGCACACTTCTCCAGGTTCCCATATAGTTGTTTCTCTCGAAGACACTGCAGAACCTGGTGAAGGTGTTCCTCATTTCTCCTGATGCATGCATGAGTAAATCAAAATTTCATCAAGAAACATGAGCACGAAGTGATCCAAAAATTTCCTGAACACCCCATTCATCAAACTCATGAATACTACAGGGGCATTCGTCAAGACCAAATGGTACCACTGTGAACTCATAGTGGCCATATCTCGTGCAGAAAGATGTCTTGTGGATATCTACCTCTACAATCCTCAGTTGATGGTATCCTGACTTAAGATCTATCTTAGAAAATATGGTGGCCCCCTTCATCTGATCAAATAAATCATCTATGCGAGGAAGGGGTAATGATTCTTGATCGTTACTTTGTTCATCTTGTCTGTAGTCCACACACAAATGCAAAGATTCATCCTTCTTCTTCACAAAGATCACTGGTGCACCCCAAGGAGATACACTAGGATGGATTAGGCCTTTCTCAAGAAGGCCCTCCAACTACAACTTGAGCTCACATAGCTCAGGTGTGGTCATCCTATATGGTGCATGAGATAGGCTCCACTCCCGGAACCAAATCAATATGAAATTCTATCTCACATGGGGGAGGTAACCCTGGAAACTCACTAGGAAAAACATATGAAAACTCCTGCGAAAATGGGGTGGTCATCAAGTGACGGTCCATGAGTCTCATCCTCTGATCAGTCACTAACAGTGATGGCATATAACTAGACAACCCCATCAGGCACACAATGCTTTAGCTACATAGCAGATATGGTGCGAATAGAGATGGGTCTCCTAACTCCAACTATCACCTGACTTCCACTCCCAAATCATCTACACAAGATATAACCTTGTTGTAACAATCAACTCTAGCTCTGTGTGACGAAAACCAATCCATGCCCAAGATAACTCCATATGAACCCAAGGGAAGGATATGAAGATCCAAAGTCATGGTGAAGGGTCCTAGGTCCACTACACACTCCTTAACTAAGGATCCACTGAAGAGTTTGGCTCTAAAAGCCATCTCAACATCCCAACTAAGGCCCTACCTAACTACCACTAGCCTGCATCACTCTACTAATGATGGAGAAATGAAAGAATCTGAATATCCTAATCAAATAAGATAGGGGTAGAAATACCACCAATGCTACATGTGGTCTCAATCACCATGCCTTGGTGCTCTTCCTGGAAGTTCTCGACCATCAACATAAATCTTGTGGCTCCTGGCCATGTCACCAACCATAGGCTCAAAAAATAGGTGCCTTACCCTAGATTAGTAGGGTTCTGAGGGTACTCTCTCCAATGATGACCATGTACACCACACCATAGTAACTACCTAGTCCTCTCCACTGAGAAGATACTCCTCCAGGTGGCCTGGTAGTCCATGTTGTATAACCTGATGATCCTACCATAGATCTTTGTGGGTGCTATGTGGTGGATGTACTCATATTGACTATGCTCTCAGGTGGATCATGTGTCCTATTGGCCCCCCCAGCTGGAATCCCATACTACGCCCTCTCTGAGAATCATGGTCACTGTGGAGGTCAAAAGGGTGGTCGAGTCTACTGCTACTTATTGCTGAGGAGGAGGAGGCCTGAAGGAAAACTATGCTGAAGTGTGTGTGCCATGAGGAGGAGGAGTGATCCCCTTGACCTACTATCCTACATCTGTTGTATACGGCTCCTCACTCTGTCTCAAGCCTTCTGAGTCTTCCCCTGGTTTCCTTTACAATGTAGGCCTTCTCCATGGCCTATGATAGTGTCTGCAGACAATGAATGTGCACTTCCCACCCAAGTCTAAGTTCAAGCCCCTGATGAACCTATGTAAACCCTAATTTGCTCATCCTGCATGTAGTCTACATACTAAAGCAGATCCAAAAACTGACCCTCATACTCTGCTACCATCATGGATTCCTATCATAGATATGGAACTCATCACTCCACTGCTGGATGAATCTCTTGGATATGTATCTACTCCTAAAATGTTCCTCAAAGAGCTCCCAAGTAACTGTCTTAAAATCTACATGGAGCTTCTATCTCCTCGGTCCTCCACCAAACTCCATCTCTCTCAGAAGGTGGATCGCAACATGAAGCTTTCATGTTGTTAGTACAAGGACATAATTTGAAGCATCCGCTCAAGCTAACCCATCATGCCTCGGCCTGAAATCCTCTTATGTCTCTAGTAAAAATGAGTGGGTGTAACTTCATTATCTCTCTGATGTGATCTACCATTGTTGACTGTCAGCCCCTAGGTATCTTTGCATGATCATCCCTCGACCTAGGGATCCTAGATATATCTCTGTGTCCCATGACTCTATCTTTGCTCTTTAGGTGGTGACTCATATTCAACTGATTCCACGTGGGAGTTCTTTTCCCTATCCTCAGTACTATGACATGAAGGTGCATGAGCCTCCACTGATGGCTCTTCGTCCTGTCTGATTAGGTCATCCTCCTAAAGATCCTCCACGTAACTTGCCCCATTAACATCTTGTAGTCTCTGTAGTATCTGAGGAAATATAGTTGCTACTACCCAATTTGGGGTGGTAGATCTAGGTTCATGTGTAAGAACCCCTTGTTCTAATTTGTACCTTCTACACATACCAAGATGGGGTTAGTTTATCATCATCTAGGCTTTGTTTCAGTAATTCTAAGTTTTCTACTTTTAAAATATCATGCAATGTTGTGTGTTCTAGGTTTAAAGTTGCGCTAGGTTTACTTGTTGTGTTTCATGTTTCCGAGTGTTCCAGTCCAAGTGTTGAACCCATGGCTCTCATACCAAGTGTAAACCCCACAAAATTCTACTCTCAAAACAAAATAGAAATTAATAATTTAATAGTCAAAATTACGGTAATTTTTTTTCTTTTTTCAAAAGGGTTTGCAAGGTTAGACATTATCCACAATTAATAAATTTCTCAATTAAGGTTTCTACATGACCTTCCAGAAGTTGGAATTAAATTAATAATTAAATATTATTAATTTACTTCCTAAAAATATCTACGGTTTAAAACTTATTTACGAAGTTCCATTATGTTTACTTAATTACCATGCACCAAGTTTACTTTATTTCCTATAATAAAATTTTAACTATTTTGTCTAGCCACTAAGTGGCCCCATTCACCCCATTGCCCATGCACTTTTTAAATAAATTTACATTCCCACAAAAATACCTCCCACTTAAGTTGTTGTAGGGTTTAATCTAATCCATTAGATCAAATCTATCCTAGCCATTGGATTTTGGTTGCCCTAAATATCCTTATAGGTTTCTTTTTATTTCTATTTTCCCCAATTTCATCCTTTCATTTGTTCATTCTTATTTTACAAGTTTGGGAGAGGAGAAAGTGGAGAAGCCATGAAAGAAAGAAGTGAAACCATGGATAATTTATTTCCTTGGTTCTAGTTACAAATGGAGAAACATTCCTCCATTCTACTCTTCATAGTTTAGTTTATTCACGGGTTTGCTATTGTAAGGTTCCTCATTTTCTTATTGTAGAGATTCCACTGTGAATCTGGTTTTGTTATGAAATATATACATTCTTTGAGTTCAATAATTGGGGAAACCCAATTTCATTAAATATAGGATATTTTACACATTTGTATTCCCATAAGAGGATTTATATACTTAAACAAATGAGTTTGATCATTTACTAGTTAATGGTAGTTTCATCTTGAAGTTTTAAAACTTAGATTTTCTTTAAATTCAACCCATATTATTCACAGTCTTTATTTTTGTTTTTCAGTCAAAAGTGATGAAACCACCGCCTTAAGCAAGTTAGTGGTCATATGACTGCCACCTTGCCTGGTGGGTGGTTGAATGATCATCGCTCTGTGCTAGGCGGTGGTTTTTGAAACTACCACTCTGCATAGGGCGTCGGTTTTAGTTTCCCGAAAACATAACCTTAAATTGAAGCATTTTTAAAAATGTTTTCTACTCAGGTTAGTTTCTAAGGAAACATTAACTTTAAGTAAGGTGTCTACAATTCATTAGTTGATAGGTTTATGTCATATCTTGGTTTCATAACTTAAATTACCAACTACATAAATTTTCCATTGCAATAGTGTATAAGAACAATTACAAGGTTTCTTTTTCAATAAAATTAGTTATAAGCTCAAAACGAGAGAAAAAAAATTCAACCAATTACCAACTACCGTTTATTTTCTTTACCCAACAAAAGTGATAGCCATTCCAATAAGGAAAATCAAGCATAATTTTTCCTACATTCTTCTTTCACCCTTTTTAATAAAACAAAACTTGATATTAAACTCTACAAGAACTTATATTTTTACAATAATACAATTTTCAACAAAGCAACAATACACCCCCTTTTTTCAATGAGAGTAGTTCATCTTTCTTTCAATACAAAAGTTCTTATTTCCAACAATATGAAATAATAATTTACAAGTTACAACTTTCACTATTTCAACATTGAAACAACATTTCAAAGGTGCTTTTTTTGGCTCTAACATAACATGACTCCTTCAAACTTAATTTTGTTCTCTTCCACCTCTTCAAATTCTTCAAATCATAGTTCACAATACAAGGAAAGGGGTATAGGTGACGCTCTCCACCAAAAATTTAATCCAATAAGAGGAGAAGCCATCCCCTTATTGTCCCCCGAGCTCCAATAAAATAACAATATGGGGTATTATGCAACATTTGACTACTTTCACACAAGGCTTCCACAACATGCATTCCAAAAAATAGAACATTCAAATAACACATTCAAACAATACACTCAAACAATACACTCCAACAATATAATCAAACAATATTACAACTTTCCCAACAAGCATGACGACTTGAAAACAACAAGAAAACAATGAGCAATGGAATATGTGCACCACATCCTTTTGTCTCACAAGTGATGTAGGAGTTCCACCCAAAATCCTCCATGTGCACAACTCAAAACATAATCAAATCCTTATTTCTACACTTTCAAATATGCAAAATATATCCATTTTATCTTTTTCACCCCCCATAGGTGGAACTCAAACTCACACTCCCTGATCTGTAAATGTCTACTTTGGACCTCTATGAATCACACAATTATGTTGTTCTGCTTTCTACTTTGGAAAATGACAGCTTTAGATGAAGATTCAGAGATTTAGTGATTAATTATACTAGTGCTTAGGACATAATTGTAGATAAATCCTTACAATAATTCCACACACAACACATGAATTTTTATCCTTCGAAACCCCTAATTTGAGGGAAAACTAGTCAGGAAGGGAAACTACTCTTTCTTCCTACTTGTATTGGCCAATAATAAAATTTTACAGATTATAATAAGTATAAAAAGAAGAAATAATGTAAACCTTTTCTCTAGTTACTTGCTTTCCTCTATGTTTCCTTACACCTTGCTCCTGATAATTCCACTCCAGCACTGAAGAATCTTTACTCGCTAGCTCTCCTATAATTAATAATTTTCTTCTTGATCTCTCTAGATCTTCGAATGCCCCAATTCTCTTGTCTCCTCCTTATATTTATATCCTTCTACCATGTCCTCTCGTACACTAGAGGATTGGGAAAGGTAAGGGAGGGAAGAGACATAGTAAGGACGCTTCAAATTCATGTGCATTCATGCTCCATTTCTCTTTTCTGTTTGAAAGTGTAAGGACCACCACCCTGAGTAGACCGGACAGTTACAGGACCGCCACCGCATAAGCAGGGCTGACACTTATAGGACCACCACCTTGCCCTAGATGAGCAATGATTACAAGACCAGCCACCCTGTAGGGTGGTGGTTTCTACAACTGCCATCGTTCTAGGACAGAGCAGTGGTTACTATCCAAAACCTTCAGTTTACTTCATTTTTCTTCATTTTCTTCAATTCTCCTTCTTGGTGTTGATGGGAAATGTTATGGAATTGGAGTGTTTTTCTAGATCCCTATTGATCATACCTCCCCTGCTTAGGAGGATTTTAGTACCAAAATAAATCTTAATGGGGAAGTGGTAGAGGAATCAACTCCCTCTCTTAATCTTTTCGCGTACCATGTGAGTCTGCCTCTGGTGTCTTCTCTCATCCAATCATGCCAAGATTCATTATGGATCTTTGGTTTTTTGCTCTATTACTAGATCCTCCTGTAAGTTGCCTTGAGTAAAAACATATTTGGAAGTTAGATTTTGTATGGTTTCTTTATCATGTCATAAATAGATTTCTTGAGTAAGTGCAAGCTCTTACAAATTGCTATCGTGTGCATCTGCATGAAGTGTGGCAGACTTTGTCTCTTGAGATGGATTTTCCAGATCCTCCCTATGTGTGTTTCTATTATAGTCACCATTGTTCCCTGTGTCTCCTCTTCTCCTTACTGCCCCATGGTTAGGTCTAGTGAATTAGTAGGTAGATACGATGACTGCATAACAAAATTTTATATTGCTCCTTGAATGAGCAGTTCCTAAGGTGGCTTCTTATGTAAAAACTTAACAAGTGCTATCCAAATTCTCCATCCTTTGGTTAGAAACATCTGTTCTCTCTACTTCATTTTTCCTTTCTTCTAATGAAAGTAAACAAAACAGATGATTTTCTTGAATAAGTCTTTACGCTTGGTTGGAACTTATCATAGCCTTCTTTGATTTTCTCTGGTGTGCCCAGTATGTTGAAAATGACTCTGTCCTTGACCCATCTATACTGGTTCTCCCTCCTTATGAACACAACATATCCCTGGCATACAAGTAAGGACTTTTGAAGACAACATAAAATGCATCAAGTTGAATGATATAAACCTCTAATACATCAATATATTGGGTATTTATCCCAAATTGAAACTTACACTTTCTTGTAACCTATATTTCTAGACCCTTCTTCACCCATCATAATGGGTATGGATATGTGGATGCGTGTAAGTCTCTAGACCAAGATATTCTGATAACCGCATTAGAAATTAGATTTGACTAAGAACCAAGATCTACTAAAGTGTTTACCTTAGTCTTCTTGATTTGGATTTTGATTTGAAATACCTTACTCAACTATTTTTTTGACACCCCCGTGCATGTTAGTGGCTGTGCATCCCAACCTCTCGTATACATCCTAAATCATCCTCATTCTCAACCTCTCCTTGTGTTTTCATAGTGGTCATGGATTTCTTGGAATCCTTGGTTAGGTTCTTTGGGTGTAATTCCGGATGTAACTTCCAACATGTGGCATTAGTATGTCCATTTATATCACAATTATTACATAAATTCTCTAGGATCTTTACAAGTATTCAAAGCAAGTAGCAGACATGTTTACCTTTCCATTTACCATTGCTACTTGTCTTTCCTTGTTCTGTTTTCCTACTGATCTATTGACTAGTCTTGTCTCCCTTTGGATTTTGCTTCTCCTTTAATTCTTCTCGTCATCAATGTAGTATTCTTGTATACAAGCTTCATTGATATCCTTGGGATTTGTGGAGGTGACCTTCCTCCGAAGGTGAGTGTGAAGTCCTACCAAAATACTTGGTCAGAATGCCCTCATCCTCCAAGTCCATATTAAGCAACATGGCTTATCTCTGAAATTCCATAGTATAGTCTTGCATGCTTTGAATGCATTACCCTATCTAAAGTACTACCACTTAATCATCATGTCATTATTATGGGGCCAATAGGATAGAATTTATCTCTAAGCAATTCTTTAAAACCTTTCTAACTACTAACAATAGGATGTTTCTTCTTCTCAAAAGTGGCTAGATAGGATTTCCCACCAAACCAGAGCATGACCTTCCATTTTGATATGTGCAAAGGTAATCCTTTATGCCTTAACAACACTATGCACACTAAAATAGACTTCCAACTATGTTTTAGCCACTTATGAAGCATTTTTTTACATCTACATGTCCTTCAAAGTTCTTTATTTCCACTTTCATTTCAAATTTAAAATGTGTATGAGCATATTTTACCTTCTCTGCTTATAATTGGCGTCTCTTCTTCACGCTCTTCCCATTCTTCCTCTCCATGGCTCTTTCTGATACCTAATTTTTTGGCTAGTGGTCAAACCACTGAGTCCATGGAATCTTGCTTAACTGAAGCTGTCTTTTGCATATTTGAAAGCTCTTCTTATTTTCTATGCAACCTATCCATCATGGTCTCTAGCATCTTCGAATCTACAAACCAAGTTCTCTTCCTCCATTTGAGACTTGAATTCTCTAGTTTCCACTTCTTCGTAGAAATATATAGTCTCACAAGGTAAAACTTATTCACCTTTGGACCTTGTCTACTATCATACAAATCACAAGAAAGAATCAAATTCCACAGTCATGGATATATAATCGGCTCTGATACCAAAATTATCTATACACTTATACTTTAGAACTCTACAAATCACACAACTATGTTGTTCTACTTTCTACTTTGGAAAATGATAGCTTTCGATGAAGATTAAAGCTTAAGTGACTGATTAACTAGTGCTTAGGAAAAAATTGTAGAGAAATGCTAAAAGAATTCCACACACAACACAATAATATTTATCCTGGAAACCCCCAATTTGAGGGAAAACTAGTCGGGAAGGGAAACTGTCTCTTTCTTCCCACTTGTATTGGCCAATAATCAAATTTTATAGATTATAATAAGTATGAAAAGAAGTAGATAATGTAAACCTTCTCTCTAGTTACTTACTTTCTCTATTTTCTTACACCTTTCTCCTATAATTCCACTCTAGCACTAAAGAATCTCTGTTCACTTTCTCTCCTATAATTAATACTTTGCTTCTTGATCTATCTTGATATTTGAATGCCCCAATTCTCTTGATCATCCTTGTATTTATAGCCTTCTCCCATGTCCTCCTGTGCACTAGAGAATGGGAAATGTTAGGGAGGGAAGAGACATAGTCGGGTGCTTCAAATTTGTGTCCATTCATGTTCCATTTCTCTTTTCTGTTCGAAAGTGTCAGGAACCACTACCTTGAGTAGACTGGTGGTTATCAGGATCACCACCCTGCAGGGTAGATGGTTCTGTAACCACCAGCTCTGTACAAAGTGGTGGTTCTTTCTAAAACCTCCATTTACCTCATTTTTATTCATTTTAATCAATTCTCCTTGTTAGTGCTGATGGAGTTTGATGGTAGTGGTGTCTTTTTATGGATCCCTATGGATCACTCCCTCCAAAAGGCATGCCTCATATCTCCCTTTTCCCTCCCCAATGGTCCTATAAATCCATCTCCCAGTAACAACTTAAGGCAAGCTACCCATTCAGCATCAAACATAACCACAACACTCATACAATATACAAACAAACACCATTTCTACATCAAAATGCATTAAGACAAAAATGCAAAAGGAGGAGATCCAACCTCTCCATCAAGCTTCCAATTACTTAACAAGATTTAAAATCTTTCACACCAAGCTCAATCCAAGTGGTAACTCCAAAAGAAAACTCCAAGTATGAAAAACAAGACCAATTTTCAAAAGCGCAAGAGAAGCAAGTAATGTAAGTAACCCAGAATCCATCAAAATCATCCAATAAATAGAAAAAGGATGTGAGGATGATGAGTTAGCTCCATATAGGATGCAACTTCATCATTCCTCCATTCCAACACACAATTCAAACACCAATCCGAAAGTAATTAAATGCACATGTAAGACTTATAACATGCCCACATGATGCTCGAACTTGCACACCCATGTAAATCAAGGAAAACATTAAATGTGGTAAGTAACAAGTGCAATTATTGACCCTTTTTACACTAAAAAAATGGATTAAAATGGTCAAAATATGTCCCATACTTCATAAGTAGGGTTGGTAGGAGAGTTTGAGATGTGAGGGACAAGGTTAACGTGTCCCCTCAAGTCTCCAAAAGTGGCCAACAAGGACAAATTCGAATTTGGGAAGGATGGTGGAGTACACACCACCTAAATACATTTAATTAAATTCACATCATGCAACAAACAAGGACTATCTACCCAATTTATTTCCCACATGTCATATCTTCCCTTTTAATTAATATTTAAGATAACCTAGTTAATTAAGACACATTAGCAAGTTTTAATAAAGTAACAATATTTCCCCAAATAATTAAACACGTGCGCAACAAATTAACAACAAAATTAAAAGAAAGGAAACACATTACACCCATGGCCACATAAATGAGGTTACCCCCCTATGGGAACCTCCTAATAAATCATGCAACAACACAACATAACATTATACACAAGTTGTCAAATTTTGGCCATGTTGTACAACACCCAACTTCCTTCCGTGGTTGCTCCCCTATCTCATTTCAATGTATGTGATTAAAATGTCCCTACAACACAAACATAATGCCTCTCTATCCTTGTGGCCATATCAACAACATCAAGAATAATATCAATAATCGTCAACCAAAATTAGCAATTCTATCATCTATCATCATATAATTTAATTCGATTTTAACATCCATAAAATCATAATTCTACTCAAAACATACAGCATAGCTATGCATCCATAATATGCCATATTAGTATAAAATCAGAATACTGCAAATCAATATATATATATATATATATATATATATATTTCCATCATTGTCATCTAGTGCATCATAATCAAAATGTAAATCACAACATGTCAATAGTCCAAATATCCGCATAGTCCATCATCTATTGATCAAGATATGATGATAAAAATGTCTAAATATCAATCCAACAATAATAACATCATCATTAATAGTCTCGAAGAGGAGTGGACACTACAACTACCAAAAATTAGATAAGTGTTTTATGTATTATGTACAACATAGTGAAATAAAACTAGATTTTTTTTAGGTTTCCATTTCCATGTTTTTTCAGATGTTGTATTTGGATAATGGAATGGTTAAATTTGGCTATAGAAAATGTGTGCCAAAAAATACATCTAGATATAGTTAATTTCTTTTGTTCCTTCAAAAATCAAATCGTTTCAAAGCATGCCCTTTTATTTGTAGGAGAGACTAAATATATAGACTCTTGCTTGAGCCTGTTTGTTTCAACATGTTGGGTCACGTGCCTTTGACCTCATTAGGATTTGTTGTGTTCTGAGGAGATAGTTCCCTTATGAGGCCACTTCAATATGCCCCATGTTGGGCGTTAGACTATGCAATGTGAAAATTTTATAAGTTGCTTGTGAATGGAAAGGATATTTTTACTTCTTACTCTACTTTGGCTTCCTTTCATGGATTTTACCTCCTGCTAAATGGCTTTTAAAAACATAATTCATCTTTCTTCCATTGATGCATAGCCTTTCCTTTACCTTCTTTAAGAGACATGAACATTAGAAATACATTTTTTCTCCCCAAAAGGTGTGGCAATGACTACTCCGTACTTGCAATTAGATGACGAGTTTTAAAGGATTCAGTTTAATGTTATTGTTTTACATTACAGGAAGTCAAGGCCACTAAAACCAATGATTATAGAGATGTTCAAAGATTGATTCTATTTGGAATCTTCATGTGTTATGTACCTTTCCAAATTTCAGACAACATGTTCACATTCTCGAGGATTTGGTTTGGTATGCGAATCCAGAGAAAAAGTGAAAAAATATGAGGCTCTTCACAAGTTGAAAAAAATGGGTATTGTTGAGAAGAGGGAAAATGTAAAAAAATAAAAGAGAAGTGCGAAGAAAATCTCCCATGCAAGCACTAAAAAGTTTTTAAAAAATAGATTACATATTTATCTCTTTCCTTATGTTGATACATAAAAAAGTAGTTATAATGTTGATTAGTCAGACTTTGGAACTTAGTAGAGAAAATAAAAAAGGTTCACATGGGAGAACAGAGCACATTCAAAAGCATGAAAGCATCGGAGAGGATTGTGCACTGAACAGACACAAATTCGGGACTTATCCATTTTCATGATGAGGATCTATTTTTAGAGATAGCGTGTGGAGCACTCAAACCAATTGGAGACTTGCATGTCACACATTGGTTATTTTTGGATGATTGGCTATGAAGTACTTTGCATGGATGCAGGCTAAAGATAAAATGGCAGACTAATAGTTGACTAAGGGAGATCTATTGTTAACACTCTTGCATGTAAGCATATTTTTGCAATGGCGCATGGCTAATAATAACATGCGACCTATTTCGGGATTAGATAAGTGGTGAAGGGAAAGTCCCCACCCTTATAAATATGTATTGAACTATGTAGTAGAGAGATCATAGATATACATGTGAGAACTAGATTATAGTGAGGTTATGTTGTCAAATATGTTACACGCATGAGCATATACTACTGTGATTGGAAGGAATCTTCTATGTATTTACTGTAATTAATATAATGGAGATTATGGACTGAAAACAAAGTGTTCTCATAGTTATAATTCAGTATTGCATGCTCCCATTATGGTTATCTGTTAATTCTGTTATGTTCTAGATCTAGGTCTAAATATGCACTGTATGAAAGATATAATAGCTATAGATCTCAATGATTAAAGTTTTCATCATGCTAACATCCTGCAACAACAACCCTAAAGAGGGGCCTGGTACCTTTTCACACTTCAGGTGAGCGCTCGGTCTAGGCTGAGTTATGTGCCAACATGCCTGGGCTTATATTACTGAATTCTAGGTTGCATCATTGGTTTTGTTTCTGGGACCTCTTTTTAAGTTGTTTTCAGGATGGTTTGTGATGAAGACATACTAGTTGACCTTAACAAGTGTTGAGGAGTGGATACATGATCTAGAAGAAGAATACACACGATGGTTCAGCACTGGATCTGAGTTTAACGCACGTGCGTGGGTGGAACAGAACATGTATGATAGTTTATATGAGAGATTCTTCACTATCTTTCCAGTAGAATTATACGAGTGGATGATTACGTATGCATCTAAGTGGAATTGGAGGTATCGCACACTTGTCTAGACACAGGAAGAATTTCAAGCCCTTTATGATGATGATCTGATTAGGACTCAAGATGTGGATACGTGGTTCTATAGTGTTTTGAATGGTTATATATTGGAGTGCTCAATTTCCACTTATTCATGTCTAGAGGTAGCTAAAATCTAGTTTTTATGATATCTAAGGGGAACTTACCTGCAAGGTATTCAACTGGCGATCAATATCTTGATAGTAACTTTGAATTTGGAGAGTAAACCGATGGCTAACTAAACCCCACCATGTGTGAGGGAAGGAGCAAGTTTGGTGAATGATGGAAGACCTAGCGATAGAAAGGCAATGAGAGGAAAGGTGACTTAAGTATAATGAGGTGTGATAGAGGGAGGTACAGAAGCTGCGGGAGATTGCAGAGAAAAAAATGTTGTGGAGAAAGATAGTTCGAGAAGGAGTTGAAGTTCACACAAAATACATGGAACCCGAGCCTCAGGAACTCCCCCATTTGGGAAAATATAATAGGGAAACATCCTTAACCTCACATTGCAGTGTGCCAGCAAAGATGACCTGGGATGCGGGGGTGAATTTGAATCCACCCGGAAACCTTGCCCTTGTGCATGGTTTTCTAGCATCTAGTACAACAAGCATTCGATAAGATAATTCAAGCAGTGAGAGAGTAGGAGCGAGTCTTATGAAAGGCATAGTAATGGCAACGCAAATGGATTTTTTGTTATATGGGATTACTTTTTCAAGCATATCATTAGTGCAGAATACAGGCACGCCGATTTTTGGACTAACTTTTGGGAGTGGTAATGCTTCGCAGGCTGTCGGGGTACAGTTTAGTTCTAATTTTGGGACATAGGGAATTACATCTTTTGGTCTGACACAAGATACATGTTTGGGATCAGGAGGCATGGGTAGCTCTAGTTCTGGAGGATCTGGTGGTTCTGGGGGTAGGGAAAACACATGATGTTTTTGATCAGGTGGGCAAGGTCTGCACCAACCCTAGAATATTTACATGGAGATGTCTCTTCTTCTTCCAGACTATAGGGGCATAGAAGATGATGTTGAACAAGTGCATATGTGTGAAATAAAGTGGCGCACAAAAGGAATCATGGCTTCTAAGCATAGGGCAAGCCAATTTGCTACTACGTTACAAGGGCGTGCACACAGCTGGTATAGAAATTTTTGCCCTGATCAGACTTACGTAGACTATACAACTTTAAAAGATGTATTCCTTAAAGATTTTCACATCCTTGAGTTTGAGAAGAAGATTATAAGTGCACTCAGGGATATTAAGCAAGGCACTACTAAGAGTGTTAGAGATTATGATGCCTATTTTAAAATGATGTTATCTAAGCTTTCTTATGATATACACGTAAGCTAGCATGCACAATGGTTTGTTATGGGCCTAATTACCCCTTTTAGAAAGGAATTATAACATAAGACATACATTGATCTGCGCAAAGCACTTTAAGCAACCTTATGCGCTGAGACAGTTGGAAGTATAGATACTAGAGTGAGCCCATTTTTAGAAGCACAGATCGCAACTATAGAAAAATAGTTGGAGAAACTATCAGCAAATTCAGCACATGAGACGCACACAAGGGATTTGGTGTACATATTTTAAAGTAGAAGGTCACACAAAGGATAGTTTTCCTCACAGATCAGCACACTCATTGTTGTTGGATTGTGAGTTATACCATTTAAACCATGATGCTAGCCACTGCCTATTATTACAACATGTGATAAGGAAGAACATTTCAAGCTACTGTAAGATCTGTAGGTCCACGAATCATGGCATAGAAGATTGTTGGCTGATTGGTCAGATCCATGATGCTATGGATATTGGTGTATGATAGACATGAGTTTTAGATAACTCTAAGGGAAAGAATGAGCATCAAGACCGGGATCACAATCAGGCACGCTATGATCGAAATGAAGGGAATTTTGAAGGCAGTCATGGTAGACGTCAAGGATACTGTGGTGTATTTAGAGGATGAGGCTGTAGTAGTGGAAGAAGTGAGTTCCCTCGTCGAACATGTTATACATGTTGATCTCCTGTCCACTACAGGTGTGAATGTCCTCATAATATTACATGTTCTTTTTGTGGAAAGAACCATAGCTATGACGAGTGCCCAGACTTGTATGAGCATCTTAGTAAGCAACATAAACAAGAAAAAAATGTGCATGAATGGTTAGGATACAATGTGTTATGGAAAATCAATGGATGTCTAACTTGGAAGTAGAGTCTGAGGTGTTGTAAGTGAAGATCACAACCCACGCAGAGGTAACACGTGCCTGAGAAGCATTGTAGCAGAAGCTTACCATTACTAAGGAGGAGGTTCTACATGCACGGTACCCAGATTCTACCCATCAAAATGAGGTTTATCAGGAAACCATGGAAGTTCTTAGGAATCTTCAAGGTGAGATACAATACTTAAAATTGTAATCACAGAAGATGGAGAAAAATAAAAGTATCAAAGATGGTCCAAAATGATATAGATGACTTAAGGGAAGTGTGTAAAATGTTGCGCCAGGAAAATATCATTCCATTATTAGGGGAGTGGTTAAAGGGAAACACTCCATGCAAAAGTATTGAGACTGGACGACAGATCTTGAAAGTGAATCTTCCCCTTCATAGCCTAGATTATGAAAATGAAATCACTCTGAATGTTGTTGTGGATGGGTGCCTATTGAGTAATAGACTAGTTGATATAGGCATTGAAGACAATTTTCTTACCTTAGATGCATAGGTACAAATGGGGAGAACCTCATTGCAGCCATCCTCTTATGTATTGTTCATGGCTAATTAGACTAAAGCCAATCCCATACGATTTTTGAAAGATGAATCCATTAATATACAAGGAGCCAAGTTCACTGGAGACTTTGAGGTTTTAGCTCTAGCAAAGTCAAATAACTTCCCATCTCTATTGGGGCATCCTTGGTGCTATGAAAATAATGTTGATCTTTGGTTCAACAAGGGCTATATCAGTTTTGAAAACAAGGAGGAAAAGAGTTATTATCCCTTTAACAGATGGAAAATTTGCACCCTATGTTGATCCCTTAAGTGAAGATGATTTGAATAGGATTTATGTACACGTCATTCAAGACCCAGAGATACTTGAGCCAACTAAAGAAGGAATAATTCAGTGGGAGGATGCACAATCTATTAGTGATACTACAAGTGTTGCTTGTGATATTTGGGCTCATAACACTTATGAGTTGGTAGGGCACGAATTAAATAGCATATTTCCTAGAGGAAGAAAACTGTGTTACATCAGGAGAATAGGTAACAAATCAGTACCTTGTTACACTAAAGAAGGATATCCTATGGTATTCCTGCACGCCATGGAAGAACAGTTGATAGACCCATTGGAAGGAAGAAATATGCTAGCATATACACTACGTAGGACAGTACCACATTGATGGATGGCCCACAAGGATAATCTTGTAGGATGGAATGAAATTAGGATCACCCTTACTACTAGGTTCTTTGGGAGTAATGCACCTACTAAAATATGTACTTATCCTAGTAATCAACCTGTTCAACACCACTTTCATAAGTGTGAGAGACTCTAGACAGAAGGGAAGAAAGCTTCACCACCTTCACTATGGGTGCACAAGTTTTATTCCACTTTACAAGGATGCACACATGCTTGGTATGTATATGTAGACCTCCATAGAGAGACTGGAAGTTGGTAGGATTTAATTTCAGGAATGACATGGATGTTTGAATTCTTCTCTACAAAGCCTCCGGTGGAAGAAACATTGAAATTCATAAAGTGCTTAACTATGGGAGATAGTGTCAAAGCTGAATAACTCCTTCAGGATTTATTGGACAAAGAAGACTCAGGAGCGCATCTTGTTGAAGAAATATAGGATAATGCAACACTACTTCAACATGCTTTCCTTGAGAAGGAAAAATGAAAAATGGTCTATGTACGATAGAAAATCAACACGTGACCTTCTTCGCACCCAACCTCCCGAGGTCGTGCCAAGAAAGCTGGTGTGAAATGGAAATGGAAGTGAAAGTGATGGCTGCGATTGAGCTAATTAGGTAGCCTTATGTATTTGACATGCAATACTGGAATCTACGAATCTAAGGAAAAGAATTCCCTCCTAACCTGAAGGGGTGTGATAGTATTGTCTAATATGATAGCTACTCAGAGACTCCAATCGATGTTTAGTTCTACTGAGATTCTATTGAGTGGTTGCGTAATATGTGGAAAGTAACCTACAGGTGCCTCGTATGACTTTCTAGATAAGGTCATCAAAGTGGAGACAAGAGGTGTAGCGGAGCTATAGGAACTATGAGTGATTTTTTGGTCTTGTGTAGAAATTTTGAACCTAATCGGCTGTTATGTTTAACAATGAAAGTTGTGTAATAATATCGGGTGGGAGTGGTGAAGATATGAATACCAATGTGCGTAAACTAGTGTCAATATCTAGCTAACTAGCAGGTCCGTTGGGTTGCGTGACCTATGGATCACAACCAAAGACTCATTGAGGGTTGTTGCCCTTAGATGGTCCTACATGTAATCAAACCCTAATTTTTAGTAAGCAAGCCAAAAGTTGTAGGATTGATTAGAAACTATGTTCAATGTATCTGAGTTGTCCTATTTTATCAGCGTATGTTACAGGTGTACGTAAGACTGTTAAATGCAAACTTGTGCCAATGTCAGTTATTAGCTCCGACCCATTGGGTTGTGGGACCAAGGGATCACAACTCTAATTCTTTTCCTGTTGTGGACCATTGATGGTCATGTAAGATGAATTGATTTTATTTCAGTAAATAAACTATCTATCAAAGGAAATCTAACCTATGTTTTTGGTGTTTTCTAAATATATCGGAACAAAGCAGTAAAACAAGCTAATATATAGAAAGTAAATTTTTTTGTTCTTTTCTAACTTTTCAGACAATACATCTAACCTAATAAACAAATTAAATACAAACAATTAGCTGGATGTAGTTAACTATTTATGCAGACGTGTGAATCTAAATCTAAAATCTATTCTAATTGATCAAAATTCTTCCAACCCTACCTCAAAATGAAGAACAAATCATAACCCTAACAGAGCTATCATTCCCCACAACTTCCCTAGTAATGTTGAAGAGAAAAATTCCTACTAATTTGATCTACTTGAGATTATTTAGCTAATTGAAATGAATTGTTTCTCTACTCTATTTGATATGCAATTGAAATTAACAATTCATAATTGACAATTTGATAAATAAGGCAAACAAATACACAACTTCAACTTGGAAGAGCAAGAACCTCAACAAATCCAGTAGTATCAGTATTTGTCCCCCTCATTTTTTTCCTTTCTTTCTCTGATTTTTCTTGTGAGTCTAAGGAATTAGGAATGCAAAGAACAGAAACAAAAAGATGGCGCTTGAGAGATGGTGGCTTGGAAGTAATTTGGATGCAATGCAAGTAGAAGAGAGATAGCACAAGAGATTTGATCTTGGCTATACAATTCCTAGCAAGATTATAGCAGCAAAACAATACAAGATACACAAAATTGTTAGGGACTTTTGCTTGAGTACAAGCATGGAATATATAGGAATGGAGGCTAGGAGGTTACTTCATGCACAAGGCAAGAAGAAGCAGTTCTAACTAATTAAATCTCATTTAAAATAGAAGGAGCAAGGAGAACCAAGAAAACAAAGCTATTTTAAGACAATTCGGTGCACAGATGCATGTAAAAAGAAAACTTAAGTGAACTTTCACATGTTTTAAAACACACGTGTAGAATCTGGAAAAAGTGGGTAGGACCACCACCCTACGCAGGGTGGCAATTTGTGAACTGTCGCCTGGGCAGGGCAGTAGTTCTGGCAATGAAGGCCAAAACAAGCACAGAAAGAAGCGGGGAGATGGAAAAATGCATGGAAAAGCTAAGTAAGGCCATCTAGGATACAAATATACATGGTGAATGGGTTTTGGAGCTCAAACACATTCTTGAAAGGATTTTGAATCATCATTGGGGATTCTTGTAACCATTTTCTTGACAATGTAACACGTGTAATTTTGGGTGCGTACATATTGCCCCCTCAGAGAAACATCTTAGCCATGAAAAGGTGTAAAACATAGAGTTTGAGTTTGGCGTTTCTAAAATGGGGCGTTATAAGCTATACCTGACACACTCATGTGTCGAAATGTCACGCCCAAACTCCTGCTACCTGCAAGAGAAAAATAAGACTCAAGTGCAAATAGATAAAATATTGAAAAATAAACACTAGATCAAAATGACAAGAGGACTTACCATTTGCATGGGGATGTAGAAATATACCTATGCCAAAACTTCAGCCCTATAAACACATACACTCAAAACAAGTTTAAAATGAGACATATATATCCAAGAAAATTCATTTTTCAATTCATTTGTGCATTGTTGATTTGGTGAATTTGGAGCTCTGGACCCACGTTGATCGTTTATGACGTGAATACAGCCAAAATGACCGTTGTGAGATAGCGATCATGCCTCCATGAGTGGTAAATCAACCAGCACATTCCCATGTTAGTTATTTCCTCTTTTGTATTTTTGTGCCCTAGATGTTGAAATGTTGAAAAGTTTACCTAGGGGGGATTTTTCAAATTTTCTTGTTTCAAATGAGTCCTTAGGGGGGTGCCCATAGGGCATTCTTTTATTATGCTAGTGATAGTCAAATTTCTCATTTTTGGGGTTAAGGGAATGTTTTGGGAAATTAGGTCAGGACCGCCATCCTACACTGGGTGGCGGTGCTGAACAGAATGTCTAAAATGCACCTCAACTTGATTTTTTTTGCGCTTTCAATATTTTACTATGTTTTTTATGAGCTTATCATGTGATGTGCATTTTTTTTTTATTATTGGAAAATAGTTTTTTGAAAGGGACTATACCCTTGAGTACAAAAGAGGGCCTAGGAGCTAGAATAGGAATGAAAACCAGAGAAAAAAGGATTAGAATCCAAGTGTGACAATGAAGCCCAAATTACCCAAAAAACAGCTACCCAAACAAGACAAAACAACAAAAACTTTGCAAAAAAATAGTAGAGAAACCACAAAAAAACAGTAAAAAAACAAACAAGAATAGCTAAAGCACCTACAACTACTTCTTGGCAGCTTTGTCAATGCTTGTTTTGATGTTCTTCTAGGATTTGAACATTCCCAAAGTTGTCATGTGGGTAGCGTCAGTCTTATCCAGCTGATCAATGGTCCTTTTGCTTTCCTTATCATTGCCCCAAAGTGTTGTTGGAACTCTGCTGAGATTGGAGACACTTCTGACATACTGCTCAATGAACTCCTTAATCACACTAAGAATGGCCATATTGTAATCATGATGAGTTTTGGCCTTCCCTAAACAGGAGTCTAAGGAGTTCAGCTTCTTGTAGATATCATCAATCTGGAATGTTATCAATATCCACCTCCTCCTCCTTCCTCTTTCCTTTCTGTTTTGCCAAGTAATTAACCTCATCCTTCAACAACTTTATATCAGCCTCTAAGGCTTCCAACATTTTTGTAGAGCTCTCCATATGCACATCCCGGGGACTACCACTGCTAATATTTAATAGGTCATGTGCAATTTCAATTTCATGAGGTCCCTTCCCCATAGCAAGAGTATCGAGGTTAAGCCTTCTAGATGCCCTGGTGACTGGTCTGGCCGAGGTGGAAGCGAAGTGGGGGGTGGGAGCAGTAATAGGGGGAATGGAAGAAGAAACCTAGATGGCCGGCAGGGGGGTGACAGCAGCGGTGGTGGGGGTAGAGAGTGGAGAAACGGGGTTAGCAGCAACAGAACCTGGCAGAGGGGGAACTGAGCTAGGAGAGGAAGGGAGACCAGGATACCTAAGAAGATAGAATTTATGCAGTAGCAAAATAAGCCCCTGGTGTAAAGGAACCACCTGGGTATGCTTTTGAAACTCCAAAATGGAGTGCTCAAGAGAGTTTAGCAAGTAATGGGGGAAACAAACCATGCGATTCCTATGGAAGTGGTTGAGAAAGATAAGGTGCTTAGCAGGAACGGTGACAAACCTCCCTTCCAAGGATATGAATCGTATCATCATGTGAGTAACCTCATCATAAGGCGGAGGGATCAAGCTAACAAGCAGGCCAGCTGTAACATAGATCAGCTTCTCAGATCCCTCCACAAATCTCCTCTCTTCAACATCTCTGTCAACCCTTTTGTTAAAAAAATGGTAACCCTCCATGCCAAGGCCGGTTGCTTCAGCAATAAGCTCCTCGTTGACCAAGATCTTCTGCCCCCCACATTCCACAGTCCACTCCTTCCAATCCTTCGCAAAACACACTGAGATCCTTTGATCATGTCCCTGAACCTTCTCCATGAAGTTGGTGATGCCACCCTTGCTGAGTATATTCCATAGCTCAACATTATCCTTCCATTCCGAGTCCGCACTAGGCTCAATTTGGCAAGGGGGACCCCCCATCTTCACTGTGCTTAACTGTTTGCAACAAATTCCCAAATCCTTGAGAGCGTTGAAGCTAGTCTACTTTTTACTGTTGTAATCTGCACAATGTTGAAAACGAGAGCTGTTTCTTTTCCCACGAACGTCCGCGTGCCTGCTGATTTGAGCCTGCGGAAATTTGCATGTGGGAATAACAGCCTTTTTTCTAGCCCACTCCCTACCATTAATTACATTACTACTGTCTTCGGTATCTGTGGAGCCTTGTATCCAAATTTTAGCAAGCACAGTGTAGCCCGCATGCGCAATTTTCATATCAATGTAACTCCACTTGGACTTCCCCATATACTTCACACTATCTTGATTATTCGATAGGATTTGGATAATCATAGTTTTTAAGTCAACACGTGTGGGAGTTTTATTGATATTGATCCACACCCAATAATCATAACTCAACTCAAGATATTGTGTGCATATAGAAATCCACATGAATGTTGTTTTGGAGCTACTTAGGGATGCTATTGTTATCCCAAACAATGTGATTAACATTAATGCCATAATTAGCCAGTGCATCTGCCAATTTATTACCCTCCCGGTAAGTGTGCATGATCCTGATGTTATTGAATGTTTGACAAATACTTATGGACTCTAAGATAAAATCCTTGATGCTCCAACTTGGAGATGAGCACTGTTTGAGGAGATTAATGATATTCAGGGAGTCCCCTTCAATGATGAAGTTCTAGATATTTTGAGTCTGGGCAATTCTCAGGCCCCATAAAGCAGATAATGCCTCGGAAAAATGATTGGTTTAAATTCCCATTTTCCCAACATACACAGCAATCAGACTACCTTTATGATCCTGTATCACTCCTCCCCCTGCCGCAATCCCAGGGTTCCCCTTAGAGGCCCCATCAAAGTTCAACTTAAGCCAATTAAAATTAGGAGGATGCCATTTAATCAAAGATCTATCAATGCTATTCCCGAGATTGCTACGACTATTGACAGTTCCAATCTGTCAATTGGATAAGATATATTCTTCATTCTCTGGATATCTCTTGTTCTTGGGGGGTTTAAATCTAGAAATGTTCTCTTTGATACCATTAGAAATTTTACCAATACTAAGTTTATAGTTTTGCTTCTTATTTCTGAAGATAATATCATTTCTATCCTTTCATATCCTCTAGATTAAATGAGGGATAACCAGCTTCCAGATCCTTTTGACAACATAATGCCTAAAGGGTGGGTTCCATTGAGTCTATAGCTGATTAAGATCCTTCGGCACCACCCAGAGAGCTTCAAATTTAGAGAGGGAAAAACTCCATATTATGGTAGCATACTCACAATGTATGAACAGATGACTGATATCCTCAGAATATTTCTTACAAAGATGACACCTATTAGGGATTATAAATCCTCTTCTCATCAGGTTGTCAGTGGTAAGAATCCTTCCTCTGATAGCTAACTTTCTCTAGAATCCTGAATCATGTGATGTGCATTACTAACTTGCTCTCTTCTCATATTTTAGTGAATGCGGAAGGAGGAGGAGTACATATGATGGATCAGAGAGAGAGTTTGTGTGATTGGCTTCCTAGGTTTCTAGATCAGTTGACCCAGACTCATATGGACTTACTTTAGAGGGCAGGCATCTAGCGGATAGCCCGTGTGCCCCATGTTGCTCCTATGAGTCACATTTTGTGAGACTTGTTCTCTTACTAGGATGCATACCGGAACACTTTCTGGTTTCTAGGTGTTAGGGGTGAGTGGATTATCACTCTAGAGGATGTATACTTCATCCTTGGACTCCCGATACTTGGGAGGAGACTGACATTGGAGACAACAAGGTCTAGGTCCATGATGACATAGTGGACCACATATATGGGAGACGCCATTGTCTCATCTGGCTCAGAGAAGGGAATTAATGTTTGGTTCATTGCTACTACTCCCATTCCTATCCTTCAGAAATCCATCATGGGTATCCTTTCCTCGAGACTAGTTGGGGACAAGGGAGGAGATACACTCTTATACTGTTGGGCCCCAATCATTGCAAAGATCAAGGGTCATGGCTGTAAGTATGCCTGGGGGTAGATATTCTAGGGACTACATACCACAATTTTTACAGAGTATTCAAATTGTAGGGACAATCTCTGAGCCATCCCAATCTTATTATGATTTGGTTTTATGAGTGCTTCATCCCCTACAATAGGGGGTACTAGTATTAGACCCCTAGTCTATTCGGGCAACTAGATGGATAGGTATGTCAGTTCTCCAGACACCACATCAATTAGTGGCTTCCTTGACTATGATAGACATGACCGCCACACCCTACCAGGACATGGCAGGGATATGGGGTGAGGAGGTTACAGCAATGGTGGCTTGTTCCTCCATAAGCCAGTTAGTTGACAGAGCTCGGAGATTAGATATTTACCCATTTGACCAGGTACATTAGCAGTTTGGCCTTCCATACCTTATTATGATTCCTCTAGTGGATCCTATTTATAGGACTATTCGGGAGGCTCGGAGGGGTCCTAGCTAGATAGTGGTTACTCCTAGTGTTCCTATTGTAATTAGACAGGTGGTCCATGCTCGTCGGGTATTTGGTGCCCCTCAGGCACCTTTACTTCATATTGTGGCAATTCCTGCTCATAGTGGGGAGGATGATGAGCCGATTGAGTTGGACTCTAATTTTGCAGAGGATACAATAGATGAAATAGAGGGGGAGTTTGTCAGAGAGGAGGCCAGGAAGGAGGATGAGGGGGTAGCCCCTTTAGAGGGAGAGGAGAGTGACCCTGAGTGGTATGACACTCAGGAGATCCTTAGAGTAGAGCATGAGGAGGTGAGCACAGAGAGAGAGAGACACTGGTCTCAGAGGAGACACTAGGAGAGGATGATGAGTCTGTGATTGGATAGCGTCACGCCTCTAGATTCGGTGAGGCCTCGTAGCTTGCAGCAGCACCAGTAGTTGTAGCCACTGATCCCACATGGATGTCTAGAGACTCGAGTATGTTTGGTTCTCCTTTCTCGATTTGGTCTATTGATTTTCGTATGTTTATATTAGCATTCTCCTTTTGATTTCCATTCTATGATTTTCTAGCTCATTATATCTCTTTTTTTAAATTTTACAGCGTCTACACACAAGTGGCGAGAACTCATTCATTAGGTATGCGTGGACACCCTATAGATCTCCTCAGGGAAGACTTGGGCCAAGTTGTCGATGGATTCAGGACATCCCTTAGCTGCTAGACAACATACTGATGTGTTTGCTCCTATGTGGAAGGTGGCGGAGATAGTGACCTCCTTTCATACCAAGGTAGTTAGATATGAGACTATTAAGCACTTGATGAGGTGGAGCCACTCTCACAATGAGGCTATGGGCAGCGGGAGCCACCACGAGCATTCACACCATTCAGTCCATTCTCAATGCCATCGCAACCGTAGCAGGAGCCCTAGACGTAGTCACACACCATCCAAGGGATCCCACAGGGATTGATAGGTCGTTGAGCCTTTATTACTTTGATACCATTTTTGATATTATATGATTTTTTTGTATATTTTGGGCTCATTGCGAGCATTTTGACAATGCCTAGTACATGATGACACTGTATACAAACTTGATCTACTACGATATATATAGACTCTATTTTTGGTTCGGTATTCCAGCCTATCTGAGTTGACTCTCTTTTGGCTTATCTCTCAGGTGTACTCTAGATGTTTAGAATTTCTACTTTGTAATGATTTTAAAAATGTATGCAATGGATGTGAATGATAAAAAAAATGATTTATTTTTGTATTTTATGTTGCTAATATATGATGATGCAAACACAATGTGATCTTAAACTTAGTTTCTTTTGCAATATTTAGGACTTCATATTGTCTTGATAAAACGTGATGATATAGTGATACGATAAATAGATGTACTCGCCCCACACCTAATCCCACACAACTAGTAAGATGTGAGGGATAAACACCAAGATTTAGAAAGGGCACAAGTTATGAATTTTTTTTGAATGACAGTGATGAGAGAAAGACAGAGGTTTGACATAGCCAAATTGGGATGCTAAAACCCTACTCTACTCAAGGTACTTCATAGCTTAGAATGTGAATTTATTTGCAATTTATCTACACTTGGATCCGTAGATGGTGAATTGGTTAAAAAAATATGGTTTTGGGGTTTTAATCTCTCTTGGAATTTTGGACATCTAACTCACTTTGTTTCTTATTTATGTTTTCACAATGTTTGACTAATTTGTAACTTTCAAGTTTATCAAAGAGACCCCCTACGCCTTGCCCTATGCTACCAGTAGGAAGCATGGGCTCATCACCATGGACAAGGCATAGATGAGTAAGGTCATTTCCCTCCCTTCCTAACCTTACATCACTAGTAATAGATGCAGGTTCAACACCAAAGGTTGGTAGGGCAAGGAAATGTGTAAAACTAAAATTTTTTGTGGATTTGCATTTGACTTACTTATTTGGGCAAAATGTTTAGAATTATCTTATTTCCAAGGAGATGTATATGGGATAGATGTGACACCATGAAGCTTCTAGAATAGGCCATGGGAAATGACACCCAACCTAGGAAGAGACTAAAAAGTAGAACCAAGTATGTAGGCCTTGGTATGGTTACCATCAAAACTTTGTATTATCTTGTTTAGATTGATAACTGATTCATAAAAAGTTGATGATACTTATGAAGGTTTGAAGAGACATGATTTTAATGTTTTGTCAATGTTTTCAGAAGTTTCAAGGAATTTCTATAAGTATAATCTCCTTGTTCAAATTTTTTTACAAAATGAACGGAAAAATGAAAATGCAATGCGGATGCAATAATGTACATATGAAAATGTTGATGGATCATGTGTAGTATCTCTTTAGGTGAAGAGAGCTTACGGATTTGCTAAAATCCTCACCTTCTTATGTACACAAGTGAAATGCTCCATTTTTTTAGTCTACTACTACTCGATATGGACCTAACCACCTAGGTCTGAATTTCCTTCCCTCGCTGGTATTTTTATATATCTAGCTATCGAGTCTGAATACCAAATCTCCCTCATATATCTCACATTCGTAAAATTTCTTGTTATATTTTTTAGCCATATGGTCAGTGTAAATACTTTGTCATTGTGCAACGTTCAATCTAGCCTTGTCGAGACTTTCTAATTGGGAGAGTGGTGCTTCTTGATAACCCCCCCCTCCTAGGATCCCATGTAGTGAAATACAGAGACTAGGTATTTCAACTTCAAGTGGTAGAACTACCTCTACACTAAACACTAAAGAAAAGGGGGTTTCCCCTGTTGGCATTCTAACTGACGTTTGGTAGGCCTATAAGGTCAGCAAAAGCTTTAGGTGCCAATCTCGCTTATTCTCCTTAACAGTTTTTAAGAGAATGGATTTTAACATCTTATTTGTAGCCTCAGCTTGTCCATTAGCCTAAGGATAATAGAGAGAAGCTGTGTGATGACTTATTTTGAAATTTGTACAGAACTCACGCATCTCGTTGTTTTTGAAATATGTTCCATTATCAGAAATAATGACTTGTGGCACCTCGTACCTACAGATGATCTAGTTGAAGATGAACTTAGTGATTATAGAGCCACATACAGTGGTAAGGGGTATGGCTTCTACCCATTTCGTAAAGTATTTTGTGGCCGTGATTATGAAGTTATGGCCATCATTCGAGGAGGAAGAGTATTTCCCTATCAAATCCAAGCCCCACGTGGAAAAGGGTCATGGAGTCACAATCAGTTGTAGAACCTTTGCTGGTATGTGGATCTCATGAGAGAACTCCTAATATTTATGGCATCTACGTATGAATTATACTGCATCATGCTCTAGCTTGGGCCAAAAGTAGCCCATCTGATGTATTTTCCAAGTGGTGGCGTGGCCATAGAAGTGACCTCCACATACCCCGCTATGTGATTCGTAAAGAATTTTTCCTGGTTTCTCTACATCAACAAATCACAAAAAAATTCCATCAAAGGCTCTATGGTAGAGAACCTATTCCAAAATAATGTACTTAGCGGCAATGACGTGTAACCACCTTCTTTGTTGTGATGTTTCCCCTTCTGGGTAAATGTGGTTCATGATGGAGTTGATAATGTTGGTATACCAAGGACATACAGAGATAGGGGGCCTGGTTTCAAAGAAGTAAACACACTCACCGAGAAATTACATATCTAAAAAATCACCCCCATCCAATGGATTTTCAGCTAACCAATCTATGATGACTTGTCCTTTAATAGATTTTTGATTTACAAATGTTAGTTCAAACTTACCCATTAATGTTATGAAATGCCTAACCTTTTTAGACAAGGATCCTTGAATGAGGAATGTCCACAAGTGGTCCATCTTAACAATAACCCTCAATTCTTGATTAATAATATAATGCCTTAAATTCTTAGTTACAAATATAATGGTAAGACATTCCTTTTTCTTCTTGCATGTAACGTGTCTCATAGTCAAGCAATGTCTGACTAATGAAATAAACTACACGTTCTCATTTATCATCATTCTCTTGAGCCAACATGCAGGCTAGCGAAACATCTGTAGCTTGTGAATACAAGATCAAAGGGTGATCTAATCTAGGTGGCATTAGTGTGGGAGGGGACAATAGGAATCGTTTAAATGCCTCAAAGGCCTCGTTACATTCTTTTGTCCAATCGATGCTATAATCCTTTTTCAACAAATTGTTGATTGGATGAATAACAAAGGTCAAGTTAGGGATGAACCTTTGGATTGCACCAAGTTTCCCAAGAAAATATCTAATACCAAACTCATCTGATGGTGGAATCATTTCTAATATAACCCAGATTTTGGTCAGGTCGACATTAATCCCTCGTGAAGATATAATGTAACCCAGAAGCTTGCATCCTGTTATGCTGAAAACACAATTCTCCAGATTTAATGTGACACCATACTCAATTAAGCATGAAAGGATGATGCAAAGCACCTCTGGGTGATCACAACGCTTCCTGGCCTTAGCCAATAGGTCATCTACATAGGACTCCAGAATCTTATGAATAAGATCACGGAATATGTAGGTCATTGCTCGTTGGTATGTAGTGTTAGTATTCTTAAGCCCGAATGGTATGACAAAATAATAGTACATTCCCCAAGGAGTTATAAATGTAGTCTTAGCTTGATCCTCTTTAGAGATTTTGATTTGATTATATCATGAAAACCCATCCAAGAGAGACAACAACTCAAACCCAATTGTTGCATCAACAATAACATCAATGGATGGTAATGGGAAATCATCCTTAGGGAAGGCTTTGTTAATGTACCGAAAGTCTATGCAAATATGGATCTTTCCATCCTTTTTTAGAACAGGGACACTATTAGATACCCATTGTGTATAATCAACCGGTTTAATGAATCCTACCTGGAGAAGTTTCATTACTTCTTCCTTCACCATGAGGGCCACTTTTGGCTTCATGGGCCTCGAATTCTACTTAATTGGTTTAGCATCCATCTTGGTGACGAGATTGTGAACTATGATGTGAGGTGCAATCCTCATCATTTCCTTGTAGCTAAATGCGAAGGAATTTTGATGTTCCTTTAGGATTTGGGTATGTATTTCCACTTCCTCTGGAGTTAAAGAGGACCCCAGTTTTAAGATCTTTTTTTCCTCCTCCATCCCAATGTTTACATCAATTGTTCCTTCAATTAAGAAAGCATTTCCCTCCTCGAATTCCAGTGGGGATGGAGGTAACTCTAAGTCCCCTTATTCTTCTACCTCGTAAATCTCAAGATCCTTTCCTGGAGAGGACTCAATCATGGGATTACCAAAATAAGAAGAGGAATGTGGGATTAAGGAAAGGTCTATCTTGTGATAGGTAAGATGCAGTTCTTCCAAAGCATTTAAATAACTTAAAATTGATTCAACACTATTAACATGCTCTGAACTATCGGGATGAATCTTGGTTTCTACGTATGTAAACATTAGGGTCATTGGTGCTTTATGAATCAAGGGTTCAGTGCAAACTTAAACAGTGAAGTTGGTATCCCCCAAGCCACTACTTGGGGTGAAGCATGAAGCATAAGTTGCTATAGAATCTACAAGAAGGTTATGTTCGCATGGAACTGCTTCAATTGAGATGAAATCAAACCCTTTTGTCAGACCTAGCACCACTATTTTGTAAAGTTGTAGATGCTCAGCTCTATTCTCATACACCTCGGATACCTGATTTAAAACTAGTTGTGAATCACCCAACACCCTAACATTGAGAATACTCATCCTCTTAGTGACAATGAGACCTAATAAAAGAGCCTCATAGTTCGGCCCCATTGTTTGTACATTCAAAATTTATCTTGAAGGAAAAAGGTAGAATCCTTCCTTCAGGCGAAGTAAGGATCACACCTGCCCCAACGCCAAAGCGACACTTGGCTCCATCAAAATGGAGGTTCCATCAACTACTCGGAAGATGACTATTGAGTCATATTTTGTATCTTCACCTTTTACCTCAGTCACTTCAACCATGCAAATATCATCTTCTGGGAGAGAACCGAGTCCTAGAGTATGTCCCATACCCATAGAGTCAAAGGGGAGGAGAATAGGTAAATCCCTCTCTAATAGTTTGACAATCCTTGTTGTGGTTCCCAGTGACACTGTCTCTACAACCACAGTTTCATCTTGGACTGTTGGGATGCCCTCAATCAACCCTGTGACCTCTATCTCTATCGTGGGAACTAATTTTTCCTCTGGTGCTGCCCTCGCAGGCCTATTTAAATGATTCGTGGGAAGCTCAAACTCGGAGTGAATGCCTGGCCTTTTCTTTAAATTAGCCAAGTGTATGTCAAAAGGCTCTGGATCACCTTGGGCCACAAAGACCTTCCTTAAATGCAAGAACCTTACCTCCTGAAATAGAGTGGAAGGGATTTCCTTCATGTGGTGGATCCAAGGATGCCCAAGGATCATATTATAGTTGGTTTCCCAGTCTATAATATAAAACTCAGTGAGTACCATCTTGGGCCCGAGAGTAACTGGTAATACTATGGTTTCAATCGAGGTCACCTTGAGGCTATCATATCCCCTCAGTGTGTTTCTTATCAAGGAGTAATTGGTCTCCATATATCCTAACTTTTGAAGAAAAGAGAAGGGGAATATGTTAACCACTGCCCCATCATCGATCATTGCACGTTTCACGTAGTTGTTGTAGATCCAAACTTGTAAGAACAAGGCCGGATCACCTCTACGAGCTATTTCAGCATCTGTAGGCATCTTACTTATGTCAAACACAAACCCAATGTCCCTTTCAGGTTGCCTCGGAGGAAAAATGTCGAAGTCTATATGGTTTATCTGTGCCTCTGGAAGAGGGGTAACATTAATCAAATGGCCAAGACCTAGCACTTATAACAGAGCGACTCGATGAGCAGGGGAATTCTTCAATAGATCTAAGAAGGAAATATGTGAAAAGGTCTTGGTTAGATCACTAATTAGATCATAAGCCCCTAATGTCTTGCTTAGTGTATCGTGAATATTTCCTGACACATCCAGATAAATCAGGATTGATTACGAAGAATAATCCCTAGCTCTTGTTACAACATTGATTTGGGGTTCAACGTCTAACTCAACCAGGCCCATAATTTTGGTTTGTTGGCGACCGTCCAGAGGAGGTGCCACTTGTGGGTTTGATGAAGTTGAAGCTTCATGATCAATAGTCCCTATCATAATACCCTTGTTGGAACCATTGGGATCTAATCTACCATCCTTTGGACATGGGTGGGGAGAGGATCGTTGAAGATTCCTAATGGTGTATTCTGCGGGGAAACTGGTCCCATATAGGTATTTTTTGTTGGTGCGGTGGGGTTTTACAGGAACATATCGAAAACAACTATCGTTGATCCTCTGATAAGCACTGTAGAAACTTATTGCAATCACGACATATTCTTGCATCATGCCCACAAACCCTATAGAAACTACAATATAGATCCAAGGTCATAATCTTGTGGCCTTTGATTTGTTCCTTGTTGTGGCCCAAAGTTTTGGTTATTGTTTGGTTGTTGACTGTTGTGGTTAAAATTTTGAAATCCTTGCCCTTGGTTCTGGAATTGGTTGGGGTTGTGACTAGGGCTTGGGGCCGGCATTTGCCTCTATTTCTGAGGTTGTTGATGTTGTTGAGGATGATTAAAACCCACAACGTTTACTCGAGGGTGAGAAATTTTTATTTCTCTAATTATTGCCATTATTTTTGTTGCTATTTCTAACACCTATGTTAGTAGGATTAACCACATTAGGATTTTTAGGCTGGTCAGTCACACCATCGGTCATGACTCCATGATTCTTATTAAGGATCTTTGGTCCTTGATTGTTGTTTGTGTTGTTGGAGTAGTCATGAGTGTTTTGAGCAGGAGTGACTAACTTCTCATTTTCCCCATAGGTCTTACGACCACTGTCAATGGCTGCTTGGTCAATTCGAAGAGCACCTTCTAGCACTTCCTCATAGCTCCTAAGTGGGAAATTTTGAACCTCTTCTTTTGTCTCTCTATTGAGAGAGTGGAGGAATAAATCACAAAGTTCCATTTGATCCATGTTTGGAGCACTTGCGGAAGAATAGAGAACCTGTTGCCACCTCTGAATGAAGTGGGTTATGGATTAGTTATGTTCTTGTTTGATATGTAAGAATTCTCTGATCCATGTTCTTAGCAGTTTGTTCATATCGAAAGCCTTAATGAAATCTGACACAAGTTGTTTAAAAGAGTGTATCAAGCCTCTTGTATTCTATAATACGAGTCAAGAGTGATGCCTTCTAATGTCTTAGGGAAGATTTTTGCAACAACTACATCCCACGGGAGTAACTCTCGAATGGTTGTTGCGTAGGATTTGATATGAGCATTTGGGTTGCCTTCCCCTTTAAACTTTGGAAGATCAGGCAATGGCCTTGGGAGCATGACTGTCCAGATGGAAAATTCTAGAGGCTCCTTTAGGTACTCAGAGTAGGTTCCCATTGCGTACGTTTCAACCATTGAAGGTCCTTGTTGGGGAAGCAAAGGTTGCATTGGTTGCTGAAATGGCATGGCATAGGCATTTGTCAGGGCATATGGCATTCCCTATGGATAACCATAAGGACCAAGATAGGTGTATGCATCTCCTTGTGGATTTTAGAGTACGTGTGCATATAGGGGGGTTGGCCACTTTGATATGGAGCTGAAGGCATGAAGCCAAGGAACATCACATTTCTAGCTGGTATAGTGTTTGAGAATGCACTTCTGGCTGGCACTTGTTGTAGGTATCCATATGTGGCTTGAGGAGGCATACCTAATGTACCCGCCCCAGTTAATAAATCCCCAGGGTTTGGAGTATTCATGTAGACTGGAGGATTCTGTGCAGTAGGCATTTTCCCATAGTTCTGTGGGTAGGACAGATTTCGCTCTTTCCCTACGTATGAATTCTACATTTTTTGGGTAAGCTCTAACTCTTTGACCTTGTCTACCAAATCTGAAATGACATCACCCATTGACGGGGTGGTGCCTTACTTAGGTACCTTTTGTTGAACCCTTGGAGGTTGTTGAGGAGTATGGTATCCTTCTATGAATTGTTCATGATGTTGCCACCCCTCATTGGTTGTATTGTCAGTTGGTGGTGGGGCAACGTTATTGTTTTGAAGCAGGACATCACCTTGTCCTTGCAACCTATCGAAAGATTGGTTCATGTTATGGAAGTGTTGTTCACTCCTAGCATATCATGCTAGATAATCCTCATCTAGATGGGGGAGTTGATCAGATTGCATGGTAATGGGTTACCGAAACAATACCCGAGGAGATGAGCTTTCTTCACCAGTGAACGTCATGTTATTTGAGCTTGATTGTTCAAGGGGATAAGTCTGAGTGACCTGATCAAGTTCTCCAATGCGTACAGAAGAACCAACATTGGTTCCCTGAAGCAGAGGGTTATGAGCGGATGAGCGGTTGTCTACCCATGTTGAAAGTGAAGGTGATTTTTGTGGTATATTTGATTGGTAATGGTACATGTCAAAACTTGGGATGGGTTGAATGTACTCATCGTATCCCGACATATTTAGGGGGTATAAGAATACCCGCAGAATAAAGGATGGACGAAGAAAGTGGAAATTTTTAGAGACTAGCTCTTCACATTGGGTTCACCAATTTTTTACAATAGAAAATCAAAACGTGACCTTCTTCTCAACCAACCTCCCGATGTCATGCCGAGACAGCTGGTGTGGAATGGAAATGGAAGTGAAAGTGTTGGTGGCGATCAAGCTAATTGGGCAGCCTTATGTCTTCGACATGTAATACTGGAATCTGTGAATCTAAGGTAAAGAATTCCCTCCTAACCTGAAGGGGTGTGATAGTACGGTCTGATATGATAGCTACTCAGAGACTCCAATCGATGTCTAGTTCTTCCAAGATTCTATTGAGTGGTTACTGGAATACGTGGAAGGTAACCTGCAGGTGCCTCATATGGGTTTCCAGACAAGGTGATGAAAGTAGAGACAAGAGGTGTAGCGGAGCTACAGGAACTATGGGTGATTTTCTAGTCTTGTCCATAAATTCTTAGCCTGATCGGCTGTTATGTTCAACAATGAAAGTTGTGTAATAATATCGGGTGGGAGTGGTGAAGATATGAATACCAATGTGCATAAACTAATGTCAATATCTAGCTGACTAGTAGGCTCATTGGGTTGCGGGACATGTGGATCACAAACAAAGACTCATTGAGGATGAGGCCCTCGTATGGTCATGCATGCAATCAAACCCTATTTCTAGGAGCAGTCCAAAAGTTGTAGGCTTGATTAGCAACGATATTCAATGTATCTAACTGTCCTATTTTCTCAGCGTATGTTGCAAATGTGCGTAAGACTGTTAAACACAAACTTGTGTCAATGTCAGTTATTAGCTCCTGCCTGTTGGGTTGTGGGACCAGGGGATCACAACTATAAGTCTTTTCCTATTGTGGACCATTGATGGTAATGCAAGATGAATTTATTTGCTTTCAGTAAATAAACTATCTATTAAAGGAAATCTAACCTATGTTTTTGGTGTTTTCTCAATATATTAGAACAAACCAATAAAACAAGCTAATCTATGGAAAGTAAATGTTTTTGTTCTTTTCTAACTTTTCAAACAATGCATCTAACCTAATAAACAAATTAAATACAAACAATTAGCCAGATGTAGCTAACTATTTGTGCAGACGTGTGAATCTAAATCTAAAATCTATTCTAATTGAATCAAAATCCTTCCAACCCTACCTCATAAGTGAAGAAAAAATCATAACCCTAATAGAGATATCATTCCCCACAACTTCCCTAGTAATGTTGAAGAGAAAACTTCCTACTGATTTGATTTACTTGAGATTATTTAGCTAATTGAAATGAATTGTTTCTCTACTCTATTTGATATGTAATTGAAATTAACAATTCGTAATTTACAATTTGATAAACAAGGAAAACAAATACACAACTCCAACCTGGAAGAGCAAGAACCTTGGAAAATCTAGTAGTATCAGTATCTGTCCCCTCAATTCTTTCCTTTCTTTCTCTAAGTGTTTCATGTGAGTCCAAGGAATTGGGAATGCAAAGAACAACAACAAGAGGATGATGCTTGAGCGATGGTGGCTTGGAAGTAATCTGGACACAATGTAAGTAGAAGAGAGATAGCAGAAGAGATCTAAGCTTGGCTATACAATTCCTAGCAAGATTATGGCAGCAAAACAATACAAGATTCACAAAATTCTCAGGGCCTTTTGTTTGAGTACAAGTATGGAATATATAGGAATGGAGGCTAGGAGGTTACTTCATGTACAAGGCAAGAAGAGGTAGTTCTAACTAATTAAATCTCATTTAAAATAGAAGGAGCAAGGAGAACCAAGAAAACAAAGCTAATTTTAGACAATCTGGCGCACGGATGCATGCAAAAAGAAAACTTAAGTGAACTGTCGCATGTTTTAAAACACGCATGTAGAATCTGGAAAAAGTGGACAAGACTGTCGCCATACACAGGATAGTGGTTTCAAGACCACCACCTAGGAAGGATGGCAGTTTGTGAACCGCCACTTGGGTAGGGCAGCGGTCCTGGCACTGAAGGCCAAAACAAGCACAAAAAGAAGCGGGGAGATGGAAAAATGCATGGAAAAGCTAAGTAAGGCCATCTAGGCTACAAATATACACTTCGAATGGATTTTGGAGCTCAACACCTTCTTGAAAGGATTTTGAATCATCATTGGGGATTCTTGTAACCGTTTTCCCAACACTGTAGAACGTGCCATTTTGGGTGTGTACATTCTACTTAGTGGATGACGAGGAAGTAGAACATCTGGAGGTAAACCATTCAAAAAGTAGGCGTGAGGTATTGGATAGTGTAGATATGACCACGCTCACCTATCATGAACCTATGAAGACAAAGATGGTGAATATTGGATCAGAGGCTGAGCCTAAGGAAGCTGTAAATGGGGACTATTGGTCAGACTCTTAAGTGGAAAAAATCATAGAATTAGTAAGGGATTATCAAGACTTATTCCCTAAGGGGTACCATGAACTTAAAGGCGTGCATGAATCATTAGGGTAGGTGAAGATAAAGCTTAAAGAGGGTGTGCGCCCAGTTAAAAAGAGACCCTACAGGATGAACCCCAATTTGCGTGAAAAGTTCAATGGAATTATCAAGCCCCTTGAGGAGTCAGAATGGGTTAGTCCAATGGTGATTAGTATCAAGAAAGATGGAAGGATTAGGATTTACATGGACTATAGGGAGTTGAATGTTGCATGTGTGACTGATCCCTTTCCTACGCCATTCACCGAGGAAATACTAGAAGGCGTTATAGGGTGCGGAATCTATTCATTTATAGATGGGTTCTTTGGGTATCATCAGGTTCAGATTGCCTAGGAGGATCAGGAAAAGACTAGGTTTACTAATGAATGGGGTGGCTTCACCTGTACTGCAATGCCTTTTGGTCTGAAAAATGTGTTTTTTGTTTTTTCGCGCATATTTGTTTAAGCATTCAAGGAATTTATTCACAACTTCTTACAGGTATATTTAGATGATTGGATGGTGTATGGATTAGTTAAGGATCATTGTGACAATCTACACTTAATGTTTGAAAGATGTAGACAGTTGAGTATCTCCTTGAACATCAAGAAGTGCATATTTGCTACACCATTGGGGATATTGCTAGGACACATAATCTGCAAGGAAGATTTGTTGGTTGATCCAGCCAAGGTTGCAGTCATTATATGCCTAAGGGAGCCTACCAGTCAGAGTGAGGTGCGTGGATTTTTGGGTCATATGGGACATTATAGAAATTGTTATCGAAGGATATGCCAAATTTACCATACTATTGGAAGAGTTACTGAAAGAGAAAGGTACATTCTATTAGGGAGAAACGTAGTAGTGCGCATTTGAGACGTTAAAGGAAAAACTTACTACCACTCCTATTCTACGTTTTCCTTCATGGGACCAACCATTTCATGTACATGTTTACACCTCTAGCACAACCATTGGCATGGTCTTAGATCAACCTAGAGAAGGTATTATAGATCAATCCCATCTATTTTTCTAGGAGAAAGTGTACTCCTGCAGAGCAGAATTACACCACTACAGACCGTGAAGCTCTGTCAATGATCTATGTGCTACATAAATTCTGACTATACCTACTAGCTACACCATTCGTCTTTTATATAGATCACATGGCATTGAAGTATTTAGTAAACATGCCTATTTTACAAGGGAGCATATGTCAATGGGTGCTCTTATTTCAAGAATTTGATTTCACAGTTGTGGTAAAACTAGGGAAAAGTAATTCTAGATCAGACTATCTATCAAGAATATACTCAGGAAAAGAAGCACAGGTAATTGAAGATACCATGTAAGATGCAAATTTATATAGGTTACAACAAGCGCCATTAGAACTAGAGGACATTTTTTTATTTCTACGAACAGGGATGACATTAGAAGGAATGAAATCTTTGGAGAAGAAATAGTTTTCTATATGCATAGCCCCATATATGTTAATTGGTGGTGACCTATAAAAATTAGGTTGAGATGAGGTATTACGTCATTATGTATTGGAACATGAGCACATAGATATTATGGAAGAATCCCATGGTGGTATTACAGGTGGCCACTATGCCGGTGGTGCCATTGCGCGTATTATTCTACTCACTTGATTATGGCGGGAGACCCTGTATAAAGATTGTAAGGAATTATGTAAGGCTTGTGATCATTGTCAACTCCTTGGGAAACCAGGTAAACAAGATGAAATGCCTCTACGACCCATTACTAGTGCATGTAGAATTGGATCGCGTTACATCATAACTTGCACATATTATCTAACATGGTGGGTAGAAGCAGCGCGTACAAAGGATTGTACATCGGCCATAATAGCCAGGTTTCTTTGGGAAAATATTATTACTAGGTATGGATGTCTTTTAATTTTTAAGAGTGATAGAGGCACACATTTTATTAATGAGATAATCATAATTATATTAGATGAATTCATGATTGCACACCATAAGACTACACCCTCTCATCCTCAGGTAAATGGGAATACTAAGGATTTCAAAAAAATTCTGAGCCGGACATTGACAAAAATATGTGATGTTGGAAGAAAGGATTGGGATGACAAAGTATCTGCAGTACTTTGGGCATATCAGACAACATATAAAAGGTTGAACAAAGCCACACCATTTCAGCTAGTGTTTGGTGCAGAAGCAGTTCTTCCTATGGAATTTATATTACCTTCTTTGCGTATTGCGCGCGTTGGAGGTCTTGCTGATGAGAAAGCATTAGAAGAACGCATTGAACAATTAATCTAGTTTGATGAATGATGAGTCATAGCACGTTGGAGTAAAAAACAATAGAATTCTAGGTAGAAAGCATGGCATGACAGGCACATCAAGGATAAACAGTTGGAGATAGGACAAATGGTGCTCCTTTATGATTCTAATATTTTGTGCCATCCAGGTAAACTCAAGGTACATTGGTTGGGGTCGTACGTTATCAATAACATACTTGAATCAGATGCTTTTCAGTTAGAGGCACTTGATGGAATACGATTACCTGGTTGCTTCAATGGGAGTAGGCTGAAGCCCTACTATATATAAGTATTCTTGGTGTTTGTAATAAGGTAGTGTTATCATTTAGATTAGGTTTTCAATTATGCATTCCCTTAATGTGTTTACTTCTTTTTTGCTATGCTTTATCAATTTAGTTGGTGTGTTTGTGTAATAACCGCATTTACGTGCCAGAAGATAATAACTATTTGAAGAATTTTTATGCACAGAGGGATGCACATACCCTTAGTGTGGGGTGCGTTGTTGATATCTAGGTATATGACTGATGGAAATAAGTACACATGAAAGGAACTATCTATGGGTACTATTCAAGGTTGGAAAATTGAAAAAAAAAATTCTTCTAGACACAAGGACCATAGATAGAAGAAACGAGTATAATGCGAGGTAAGCAAGGTCGGGAAGACTACCAGTGGAAGGTGCAGTGATGATGTACTCAATCATATGGAAGTGCACTGAAGAGAAGTCCGCATCCAAAAGGAAGGAGGGCATGCTAGAAGGTTATAGCTTGGGCGCAAAGATGTACCACATGGAAATAATGGAAATGGTCACTTAATGAGAGGATTGTTGGTAGGTGGAGGAGCAATAAATGCACTAACTTTTTGAAATTATCTATAAGGATAGGATGCGAGTTTATTTTTATTGTTATAATTGAGAGATTTTCAAAAGGTATAAGTGAGAATGAGCCGAGTAATCGTGTTGAGGTGCGTAGAGTGTGAAACCAAATGTGGAGAGAAGGATTGTGCATTGGAGAAGCTTGCGTTCCCATATGAGAAGGGTTTAAGCGTAGCAGACATGCTATAAATGAGCTTAGCAGACGTGCTATAAATGAGCTAGGGAACCAGTAGGGAATGGAGATTTAAGACATGGTTTTGACTTGCTCGAATACAAAGGGAAGGAAAGAGATATTTTTCAATTGGCACCAAAGAAAGCACCCGCGACAGGAGATAAAGGGAAGAAGAAGATTTAATTGGAAGAAGAGATTGCTCCCGAGAGTACTTTTTTAGAAATGTATTATTCGGAGGGCATGATTGTGGGGTAGGAATGGGATTCCCATATCCACCAATGTAAAATCAATGACTACAACCATCGAACATCAAATAATAAGAAGCAGTTCGATGCGTTGCTAAGCACGAAAAAAAACAAGTGCACAATAGAGGATATGCTAATATACGATGACGCTGGTGAGAATTTGGTGAAGCAGAATGGAGTCTACCAGCTGTATGAGCTACCATATTTTGGAAATTATGAACCATTGTATTGGTGGCTGATGAGCAGAGTCCATAAGGACTTCTTCTACTTCGCTGGATGGAGGGTAAGAATCACAGCTGCTTTGATTTCAACACTGACAGGACTAAGGGCCTCAAGGTTGGATCTGGATAGAAATTTAACTGATAAGGCCTCAATCTTGGATACAAGGAATGATCTTGGATATACCAAGGGTTTGTGTAGCATGGACATTGACAAGTTGAAGAAGTACCCAGTAGTGCAGGTAGTTGCACATCTTGTGACAAAGCTGAATGACCAAAGAAGGTGGTTGTAGGTAAACACAATGTGGTTGCACGTTGTCAAGAAGATGTCTCAAGGAGAGGTCTAAAACATTGCAAATCACATAGCAAAGACAATCATCGAAGAAGTGTGGAAAGGTGACAAAATAATTTTTGGCACTGTGTTATTATCCTTAGTATTGATGGAGACTGGGGTGCCTGTTGGGCCAAAGGAGAAGATTTGGGAGTATTCCATGCAACACAATTCACCTGCGGAAAGATTTGGCAAGTACTTATATGATGGATCAATGAGTGGACCATTAAAGTAGAGGGCGGAGATGTGGTACGATAGACTCCATGTGGCGTTCAAGGAAGAGTGGTGCATACCCAAGGATTTTCCTTTGGTGGTGGGTAAGGCAGTTCAATTTGTAGTATACCAACATTTTTGCATCACGTGATTTGCGATGAAGGACAGAGCTTAGAGCCCATGGTGAAAACTGTCATATGCCTTCACACTAAGGTATTTCCAGGCATCAGTTCACTAGTTCTCAAATTTTCACCACTTAACCTTTAATGCAAACAAGCTAGATTGTGAGTACCACACCCTGAGGAAGAAGTATGTATACCCAGGGCGCAATGCATACATTGAAAGACTAATTTCAGATATTATAAGCATGAAACCTATGAGCTTGGTAGTTTGGGACACTAGAGCAGTGCTCGTATACCTACAACTCAAACCCAAGCTGGAGAATGCTAAGTATGTGGAGAATGAGTTCGTGATCCCAAGGCCGCCAAAGGGTAAGCATACAATGGAAAATGTTCCAATACTCAAGCCCACAAAAAACAATTCAAGTCAATGATGAAGAGGAGGAGCATGAGGATAGTGGTGGTTTGGAACACATAGGTAGAAGAAAACCTCTGAATAAGGATGAAGTTGAGTACGCCCAATTCTCCTACACCTCCAAAGAATGTAGACTAACAAAAAGATGAGGAAATGAAGGATGCAGAAGAGGGAGAAAAGGGGACATATAAGACAACAACTGAGACTTCTCAGGACATAGTAGCATAAGTTCCCAATCTTGAATCCCAAGTTCTTAGGCAACCTAGATCAAGAAGAACAAGTGGGGAGTATATTCCACCAACCATGGGCTACACCGAGGACACAGGTAAAAATTTTATGTTCCCATTTCCAAATAACAATGGCACAAAAGGAGTTATACGACTGGGAGTCAATGGATGAAGACATGATGACAGTGCGCACAAGGAAGAAATTATCATGGTCGATGCACACACACATGGATGAACTATAATTTTATTTATGTGAGGATTCATGCATGTCAAGGAGGTTGAAAAAGACACCTCAAGCCAGACACATAATAGGTAAAACCTACTCTTATGTCAGATGAACAGGTGAGAAATGCTTTGGTGAAAGTCTTAATAGAAGTTGCACGTCGGAATATGGATAAAGCTACCACAATTAGGGGGCTAAGGGAGGAGATTAAGACTAAGGATGAGGAAATAGCGCACCTAAAATAGGAAAAATACTTGGCATAGAAGAAGAATGTTGTGTTTATCAACATGGAGGAGGAGATTGGTGACAATGTCATGAAGGCTAGGCCACACTTAGCACCAAAGGTACTCAAGATGTTTCATTTGATAATACATTATGTAAGTACATTGGTGGACTTAGTGTTTGAAGATGAACCTTTGCACATGCTAGAACCAAAGGATCCAACACAGGAAGTAGAGTGAGAAAAGGCTTCAGTGATGCAAAAGATTACATCATATGAAGGATTGCTTCAAAATTGGTAGGAGGAACTCAAGAAGGTAGATCAAGTGCTGAATATTTGTACATGGCCAGAGGCCGTTATAAGGACTAGGACTATTTTGGAAGACAATGAGGTCCTGAAGTCCATGAAGGATGAGACATTGGGCCACGCAGAACAGTTAGTACTTGTTAAGAAAAAGCATGAGGCCCTTATAGCAGCTCAAGAACCACATAGGGAAAGGTTGGATGAGCTTGGGAAACTCATCGCTCAAAAGATGGACTTGTTAGAAGAGATAATGAATGGCATGTCCAACATTGTGTTGATATTATAGAATGAAAAAAGAGAGATTGCAAGGGATGAATTAGAGTCAATTGCATAGTGGATATTCTAGAGAAAGCAGAGGCCTCACTCAATGATTCATAGACCTTAGAGGCGGAGATAAAATAAGAATATCCTCGAATTGATTATTCAGGTTGCAGCAAAAGATACTACAGGTTAAAGACATTATTTTATTCATCAAAATTATTTCTATTCTTCTATTCATATTCTTTGATTTGTTTTTGGAGACAACCATTGTTGGGGTGGAAATGCAAACTAGTGTGGGGTAATGTTGATCAATCAGATTCTGGCACTTAGTGGAGAAAATACAGAAGGTTCGAACAGGAGAACAAAGTACATTCAAAAGTGTGGAAGTATTGGAGAGGATTTTGCATAGAACAGAGACAGATTAAGGACTTAGCCATTTTCATGATGATGATTTATTTTGGAGATAGCATGCAGAGCACTCAAACCGATTGGAGACTTGTGTGTCACACATTTGCTATTTTTGGATGACCGGCTATGAAGTTCTTTGCATGGACGTAAGCTAAAGATAAAATGTTAGACTGATAGTTGACTAAGTGAGATCTATTGTTAAAACTCTTACATGTAAGCCTATTTTTGTAACGGGGTGTGGCTAATAATAGCATGCGACCTATTTTGGGATTAGATAAGCAGTGAAAGGAAATTCCCCACCCTTATAAATATGTATTGAACTATGTAGTAGAGAGAATATAGATATACGTTTGAGAACTAGGTTATAGTGAGATTATGTTGTCAAATCTGTTACGCGCATGAGTGTATACTACTGTGATTGTAAGGAAGCTTCTCTGCATATACTACAATTAATATAATGGAGATTTTTGAATGAAAACAAGGTGTTCTCATGATTATAATTTAGTATTGCATGCTTGATTCCATTATGGTTATCTGTTAAGTCTGTTATGTTCTAGATCTAGGTTTGAATATGCTCTGTTTGAAAGATATATTAGCTATAGATCTGAATGATTAAAGTATTCATCATGCTAACATCCTGCAACAACAACCATAAAGAGGGGTCTGGTACCTTTGCGTGCTTCAGGTGAGCACTTAGTCTAGGATGAGTAATGTGCCAACGTACCTGGGCTTGTATTGCTGAATTCCAGGCTGCATCATATAGGATCCTTACAAACTATAGAGTTTTTTAGATGTGTGTTGTAACAACTTTGTAATTTTGTCATTTTCGTTCAAATGAAAACTCATATGAATATTAAATTGCATGCTCCTCCTACTACACTTTCTACTTGTACCTTATAACTAAATTTAAAGTTTCAAAATGTTGATGGAATCCTTCATAGTTATTTTCAAATTTATTCATATTGAAAAATTCTTTTAATTTGTATTATATTTGAGAAAGTCAGTACATGTAAAACGAATAAAAAATACTTCCTTTTTTCGTTTCCATATTCTTTTTTTTCCAAACATTTGTTTGTACTGCTCATTTAGTTTGCTAAATTTTAATATCATTAATCACTAACTTGTTACTATTGTCGAAAATCTAGTACTTGTTGTTTCACTTGATTCTTAGACATTTCTTTGAAATATTGATGAAATAGATAGGGTAACGGGCGTAGGAGGAATACTTGTTTTAATGTTGGTTGATGGGTTGTTGCACGCGTATGACTTCTAAATCCACAGCTAATCGTGAGAACTTCCTTTTGGCTAGGAGGAACTACCTAGTAATGAAAAGCAAGACCACCAGAAAGAGTTAAACAATATGTGTAGTGAACTACCTAGTGTATGCTAGATCCGAGAAGTGTGATACTTCCTAGACGGCTGTCAGTCCACTATTTTAAACAATTTAATGCAGAATAATAAAGTAAATCCTATTGTAATTTGAAATGATTTAGGTATCTCACTTAAAACACAATAAGAAAGATCTAATCTAACAGGCTAGGTTAGAATAGGATCCAAAGGTCAAAATAACTGGTTCTGAATCTCTGCAGGTCTGACAGAGGTCTCAGGTAGGTCACAGGTGATATAAGGGTGATGTGGAATTAGGTGGATAGGTCACGGTTCTGGGTTGTATGGGAAAATAAAAAGACTGATGCCAGTTAAGGTTGACCAACGGTGGTTGGGTATAACCGGTGCCGGTTACTGTGGAAAACTGGGAATGCCACAGAATGAGTTTTGGGTCTCCTTTGTGATTGCACAAAGGACTTTTGGTTGGTCAGAATGAGGTATTTGGTACCTTGGGTGGGATTTAGCGAGGTTTTAATGGGTATATGGAGGGGGAGTGTTGAAGGAGGTCAATGGGTGGCTAGGTAAACAATAGGGTGATAATATAATGATGAAATGAAATGAACCAGAGAAGTATAACATTTTACTTACTTGGATTCTGGTCCTGGATGCCTGTGTAAGTGAGGGATGGAGGTGCTAGTAAGAGGTTGAAGACTTGTAGGTGATCACCAATCACTAGGAGAGATCTTCTGCATGGGCTGCATGTGCATTCCTTTTTTGCTTGGTTAGATCAAATCATTGCTGGGGTGAGTGCTGGATGGCTATGCAAAAGAAAATGCTTGATCTCCTTCCTTGCATGCATGTTCTCACTAAAATTTGCTCTCATAAGATGTGATATCTCTCAGGAATGTGCTAATGTTTGCCAACAATCCTTTGCCAACCTTGAAAATAAGGTTGTTTTAGGGGTTAAAAGGTGACCGACGGCGGTTCTGGCTTAACCGGTGACGGTTAGGGGTAACTGGCGTCGGTCAAGGCAGGATTTCCTAGGTTTACTAAACTAGGGAGATCCTCTTGATTTTCTTGGATCTCGTGTCATTAACCCACAGATTAAACTGGAAGCTTCTTGTAAGCATGCGGGAATGTGGTTAGAGAGAATGTAGGCATTGATTTTTAGGGTTTGGGTAAGTCTTAGTTAGTTATGAAGCAACTTACTAAGAATAGGTCTTAGGGTGAGTTGGTTTGATGAGGTGTCTAGGTGAGGTGTATGTGTGGATATTATTTAAATTAAGATATTTAAATAATAAATATGGTGAGGATAATGAATTAATTTAATTAAATTAACTAAATTAATATTAGTGGGGTGAAGGGGGCCATGGCTAGGTGAATGTGATGAAGGGTGCTTATTTGTCGAGGGACCAAAGGGGAGTGTGACCTAATTTTAGTGTCTACATTTTGCCCCTTTTTGTTGCGTAGCTTGTATTGGTAAGCAGACGCTAACAAAAATAAGATGTGGTTGCCCCATGTGTGGGTGAAGGTGATCCCCCTCAAACCAGGAACTGACGAGGGTGAAGGCATAGAAGTGGTGAGTGGTTTGATAAAAGGTAAATGTGAGGAAAAGGTAGGTGGGCACAGGGGGAAAAGGGTTAAAGGTCTACTCGGGAAATCTAGGTAATGGGTCAGGGTCAAAGGTAGCAACAGTCAAACACACACACGTATAAACTGCAGCACACTACCAGGTTGAAGAGTAGGAAAACTCTACATTGTCTAAGGTCGATAGGTTTATCCAAATGAGGTTGAAGTGATTCTGGTATCCAAGGTATAGGATATGGTCAGGAAACACAATGGAGGTTAGGTGCAGGAATATTTAGGTATGTTCCGGTACACCAAAGGTAAGGTCAGGATAAACGGTCACGGGCAATAGGCTAGGTAAGGTCATTAGGTCAGTCAACATAGGTAACAGTGCCACAAGGTATAGAAAACACATGAGGTCAAAGGTCACTAGCGATGGTCCAGGTCCAAATATCTAGGTCACGGCATGGGTAAGGCCAAGGTAGGGGTAAAATAATGAGTCCCCAAAGGAGGACAAAGGGAGGTAGTAAATGATGAGGTCAGGAAGGTGAGGTAAATGGTTTGGGTAAAGGTGGAGGTGGGGTAAATGATCAGGGTGAAGGTTGGGTGAGGTAAAAAAAAAGGAGGTAGGGGTAGGGTAAAAGGGTAAAATTTAGGGCAATGTGTAGGTGAGGGTGACTGATGCCAGTCAAGGATAACCGACGTCGGTATAGATCAACCAGATGATGGTTAGGTAGGGCACGTGACTGATGTCGGTCAAGGGTAACCGACGTCGGTTAGGTCGGGTTTGTTATAAAAATAAAAAATCCATGTTTTTTGTTATTCATTTGTCATTTAGCTAAGTGAGAAAATGACAAAAAAGAGAGAAAAGTGTCCGACGGAATGGAGCATTGAGTTGGCAGTGTGAACGACGGGTGATTGGGTGGTGAGAAGTGGGTCCACAGGATCAGTGTGAGGGATTTGATTGGGTAGAGGTTATGGGTAGCGATTTGGTGATGGCAGAGGTTAGAGAGGGATCAGGTGGGCCACCGGTGCAGTGGCCAGACGTGCCACCGAGACGACGGCAGCACGACGAGGTAAGTGATCAATTCTAGGTGTATTTGATTAGATAGATCAGGGGATTAGTAAATTCTTTTTTTGTAGTTTTTGTTTGTTTTTTTGTTTTTGTGGGTGGGCAAAGATTAAATTTGGGAATGGGGGGAAAAGTGGGTAAAAAGAGGAATGGGGAGGGTAATAAATGGGATAGGGGGGTGGGTGGAGGTGCAAGGGTAGTTTAGGTCATTGTAGGTGGGTAAAAGGGGCAAGGGGGGAGGTTTTTTAGAAAGGGGGGTTTGGGGAATTACGGATTGTTACCGTAATAGTGACAGTGACGGTCAATTGTGGTCGGTCAGTTAAAACTGGCGGTCAGCAAATTGGTAAGGTTGAACCAAGGTATCGGTCACCAAAAAATAGGTGACTGATGCCTGTTAAAGGGTGATCAGGGGGTCAGTTAGGGGGAACCGGCACTGGTCGGGTTTTGGTGGACACGGGTCAAAAAGTGATGTGGGCTAGGTGGTTGAGATGGGTAGTGTGAAAATAGGTTGCAGGAAAATGATAGTAGGTGAGTATGGGTATGGTAAATGTAGATTAATGTTTTGTTTGTATTGGATGTAGGGGAGAGATCAGCTACATATGCGGGACAGGGTTCTGCCTCTACTAGTGATAGTGCACGGCACAGTGACCCCAGAGGAGCTACAGCATGTGGAGGTAGTTGGCTTGAGTGGATTACAGTGATATCGACATGTAGTCTGGTAGCCCAGTTTGATGGTCACGCTCATTGATAGATGGGATTCTGTGACCAACACGTTCCACCTGCCGATGGGTGAGATTACTGTCACCCTGGAGGACATGTTCAGGATTCTACAGTTACCCATATTGGGTACACAGGTCTATTCTATCTCCTCCGAGGCCTCAGAGGAGCTGATTGTGACTATTTTTGGAGAGGGGATGGCCGAGCTGACATTCCATAGTGCCAACATTTGAGCTATGGAGAGATGTACCTAGCTCATGTCCAGAGGAGACGAGGCTAGTGGTTCTTTTGATGGAGGCAGTGTGCTGCTTTGCACTGCCAGATGCAGAGGGTGGATGTTTTCCCTGATCACTGATGGGGGTACTCCATGACATGATGGTAGATGAGACCCACTTTTCCTGGGCACCAGCATTCTTGGTGTAGCTGTACAGGGAGTTGTGGGCATATGGGCAGCTGGCTATGCAAGTTCAGCTTGTGCTGTACATTTTTACTGCATTGTTGGGTGTATGAGCACATAGTTTGTGTGCGGCCTATAGGGATGCCCCGAGTAGATGCATTCCCACCAAGATTTGTGTGGGTGGGGTATAGGAGATGGGTGTCGGCTATTGGAGAGCAGAGATCGAGAGGCCCACACATGATGTGGCCTATTTCTGGTGGTTACTGGAGGGGTTGTCTGGAGTGGACATTATATGGAGGTCGTATGTGGGATTCCCCTCATATAGGAATATGCATGAGGAGCTAGCTGAGCTCTAGCTGGTGAGATGGATACAGGGTCACCATGCCGAGGGAGCACGAGATGATCCCAGTGGACAGAGTCCAGGCGGCAGTTCAGATTTTACAGGACATACCTCTGCCCTTCCCATAGTACTGGAGAGACAACGTGGAGAGGCCCTTACCTCTACCACAGCCTACAGTGCCCACAGGGCAGGAGGAGTCAGGTAGTGGACCAGCAGATAGATGATGTCAGGGGTCACAGATAGGTACAGACAGTGGTGGGTGGCTCACTTACAAGCCATACCACCCAGACCGGGGTAGCCAGATTTAGCCACCCTTACGGTGCAGAGAGATGCCCTACAGGGGCAGGTGGCTACGCTGATTACCTAGTTGGGTATACTGCAGACACAGCTAGAGAGCTCTGAGGTAGAGGTAGCAGAGCTACATGTACAGGTGGCCAGTCTGCAGGCCCAGATGGCTGGTGGAGGAGATGGAGATGGAGAGGAGGGTGATGGTTAGGTGAGCGGCCTTACAGGCTCAGGTGGTAGGTTTACAGGGCCAGTTGGCCATAGCCCAGGCACAGATTGGGGTCTTACAGGCCCAGATATAGGCACAGGGGTAGGGGGCACCACCACAAGCACCGGGACTGGGTCCCAGTTCACAGGCAAGAGTGAGGCAAGGTCCCGCAGGACAGGTACAGGGGCCGAGACCTATGGGACCACCATAGACCATGCCTATATCTAGGTTATGGGATGCCCTAGGTGAGGCTAGATACTACCAGGACTAGCTGATGGTGGCCGGGATAGACTTCATATCCTATGTCGAGTATAGGGCACAACAGGCATCCAGTGAGAGGACGAGATCCCGCACTCACAGTGTGGAGAGCACAGGGGGTCAGCAAGCTCTGAGGCCAGATCAAGGTAGATGCTACCAGCGCACGGAGACCAGCTCTAGTTGAGGTGCCAATAGGGACCTAAGAGGCTGAGGGTATAGGTGATACAGAGATGGAGGACATCCACTGAGATGCCTGATATGTGGCACCTGGTTTTTGATGTATGATAGTCTTTTTTGTGATATATACTGGCCTGCATGCCGAGAGATAGTTGTATTTTTTATCACATACTGTGCCTACGTGCCAAAGATAGTGAGGATGTATGAGAGGTTTTGTATATTTCGAGCATATACCGGCCTACGCGTGAAGAGATTTTGTATTGATTCATTATTTTATTGTATATATGAGACCGGCCTGCGTGTCAATGACATTTTGTATTGTGTATCGGCCTGTGTGCCAACGATTTTGAGATGATGGACATGAGGAGATAGCCATGTATATTTTATTGAGATACACATTTATTTATATGATGAGATACATGATATTTTTTTGATTTGTTGATGTGGTGATGAGATTTTTGATTTATTGGTGCATTGATGAGATTTTTGATTTGTTGTTTTGATATGGATGAAATTAGGTGAGTTAGGCATGATGGAGTTCGTTTTGGGCATGGATTGGTTTTGATATAGGCATGGATGGTTGATTAGGTGAGTTAGGCATGGATGGAGTCAGGTTGGTTTAGGCATGGATTGAGTTGGGTTTTAGGCATGGATTGAGTCAGGTTTATTAGGCATGGATCAAGTCAGGTTTTAGGCATGGTTGAGTTAGGTCTTAGGCATGGTTGAGTCAGGTTAGTTAGGCATGGATTGAGTCAAAGGCATGGATAGGATGAAGTTAGGTGAAGTTGTGATTATTTTATGCAATGAATGATAATATGGGTCATATGTGAGATTTTGTATAATATATGCATAGTGATGATAAAGAAATGGTAGGTGTAATAAATGTATGTTGTGATAAGGATTAAAATATGAAGCAACTTGTTATGTATGTGGTTTAATTTCCAATTTTGGGATATAAAAGGGAAACTAAGTGAGGTAGTGATGTAATGTTAGGAAGATGAAAGATGAATTGTTTAGGGTAGAGAATGGCCGAGCTAACCTCCAAGGGCCCCATGCCCTCAGAGTTCTTCCTACATAGTCCTAGCAAAAAGGGACCTCAGGATGATGTAGTTCTCCCATGAGCTAGGGAAGAATATGAGGAGGTATGAAAATGAGTTAGTAGGTTTTAGGCATGGTGTGGGTTTAGATTTGTTTAGGTGTGGGTGGATTATAGGTAAAGTGATGTAGGTGGGGTCGATTATGGCGAAAGAAGAAGATTACCCCAAAGGTAAGCGTCGAGGACCAAGTCCTGTATAAGGTAATCAAAACGTAAACAAAGAAGGTTAAAAGATAAGAGGGGGCAATAAAGCCACCTAATTGGGTAGGATCATACCAAGAGTAGATCATACCTTGGAGGAGGTGATGAACGTAAGACCCTAAAGACATTGCATGATTGATTGTTCTACGGTGAAAAGTAGTCACATGATCACCAAATGTCTAAGTTCCAAGAAGTCCCTTGAGGCAATAGGAAATGGGAGTGGGAATGGTAAGAAGGGTGAAAGGTAGTTAATTTTTATATGGTATAGGTAGCATGCACTTCGGGCAAGAGAACCTAGGTCATAATGGGCAAGTCCATGACTAAAAGGTTTGTTGTTTTGACTTATAGTTGAGATAGACTGATTGATGTGGGAAGTCTATATGGGATGAAGAAAATTTAACTCCTTGAGGTCTTCGTGAAGTTGATCGATGCGGGAAGCTTCAGTTGCTCTCATTTTTTTTAAGAGCTTTACATAGTTGTCCTTCGAGGGAGCAGTCTATTTATAGCAGCAATTGTCGAGAGGAAGATGTCCTTTTGAGGGAGTCATATTTTGATTGGAAGTTTGACTCAAGGAGTTATATCCCATGTGAGGGCTTTGAAGTCATGGACAAGACCAAGGTGGAGGATAGGACTCTCGTGCAAAAGGCAAGGTGAAATGACCATGGGATCTCATCTAAAGGTAGATGAAAAGTATCCATGAGAATCATGCTATGTGCAGTGTCGTGGTACACATATTCAAGAGAAGATAACAAGTGACAGGTACTCACATGATTCTTGTTTAATCATTAGTGAGGTGTATGAAGTGAATAGCACTCAAGGGACAAGCATGGAAAGAGACAAAAGGTGAGGTAGGACTACAAGTCAACAATAGAATGGTCAAAGATGCAAGGCGTTAAGGGGCTCAGGTTTGGGTTTACCATCGAGTGAAGATAAATGATAAGCACCTGATCCATAGGTATGAGTCACGATGTATGGTCCAAGCCAATTAGGAGAAAATTTTCCCCATTTTCTTTTTTCTGCTTTAGTTACATGTTGATTTTCTTTCAGGACAAGGTCACCGAACTTGGAAGGTTCGTGCATGGACACTGTTTTTCATAGGCACGTTTGATACGTTTTTGGTAAACTTGAAGGTGATCCAGAGCGTTAAGATGACGTTCATCTAATAACTCTAGCTGTGTTAAACAATCCTGATGAAAGTCATCATCATTGAGCATGTCATGGAGAGAAATGCGGAGTGAGGGAATCTAGACTTCGAGAGGCAGGACTGCCTCTGTACCGTAGACCAGAGAAAAGGGTGTGGCCGCAGTGGAAGTGCGAATACTAGTGTGGTATGCCCACAGGGAAAAAGGAATGTGCATATGCCAATCCTTCCCAGTATCATTAACCACTTTCATAAGAATTTTGTTGAGGGTTTTGTTAGTGGATTCGGCTTGGCCATTGGTTTGTGGGTAATAAGGTGATGAGAAACTAAGCTGAATGCCAAAGGCATCACAAATTTTTTGCAATGTTTTGTTTTTGAATTGTTTTCCATTGTCAGTGATGAGGCGATGAGGAACACCAAAGTGACAAATGATGTGGTGGTTAATAAACTCACATATTTTCTCAGCTTTCATGGAGATGAGTGGTATGGCTTCCACCCATTTTGTATAGTATTCGGTAGCAGTGATGATCCATTGATGGCATTGGGAAGAATGGGGATTGATTTCTCCGACAAGATCCAAACCCCATTGAGAGAAGGGCCAAAGGTCACGGGTGACCTGTAAGGCATGACTGGGTGTATGATGAAGATTGGAATGTTGTTGGAATTTTACACAATGTTTGATGTAGTCGCAACAATCATGGTTAAGGGTTGGCCAGTAATAGCCCAGGCAAAGAATACGCTTAGCAACAACAAGGCCACTGAAGTGACCTCCACATATGCCGTCATGAACTTCCTTAATGGTATAAGGAATTTCAGAACTTGTGAGGCATCATAAGAGAATACCATCAAAGCCGCTTATAGAGGAGTCCCCCCAGGATGATGTAACGAGAGACCTTTTTAAGGAAGGCACATTGTCCGTTACGGGTGAGATCAGGAGGTAAGATGGAGAGAGAAAGGTAGTCAAAGTATTGTTTGTACCAAAGGTCACTCGGGTCAGAGGTGACGGTTCTAATGGAGTAAACATCATGAGGTAAATAAGAAGGTGATTGGAGGTGTTGTACGGTGACAAATATTTTAGAATCGGTGGGTGAAGTGGGTATTTGGGAAGCTAAGCAGGCCATGGTATCTGTAAATTTGTTGGTTGAACGTGGGATGGTTTGAAGGGTGTAACAGTCAAAGGTGGTCAAAAGTACATCTACATGATGTTTATACTTTTGAAGTATCTCATTACAACATTGGTATATACCATTGACTTGGTTTACGACCAATTGAGAATCACCAAAGATGTTGATGGATTTGACATCTAGGGCGTAGGTGGCTTGGAGACCTAGTACAAGCGCTTCGTATTCGGCAATATTGTTAGTGCATTCAAAATCTAGTTTGAAAGACACAGGCATGGGTTCACCATCAAGAGGAATGAGGATAATACCAGCCCCACCCCCACGCTGACACTTGGAACCATCGAAGAAGAGTGTCATTTGGTAAGGGGGTTCATCCAGGGAAAGGGTAGCAATCGACTCATCTGGAAAGTCAAAATTAGAGGGTTGATCCCCAGAAATAGGTGCGTCAGCCAATTGGTCAGCGATAGCTTGGCCCTTGATGGAATTTTGATGAATGAATTTGAGGTCAAGATCAGCTAAAAGCATAAGCCATCATGCGGCACGCTGATTTTGATAAGGTTTGGCATACATGAAGTGTAAGGGGTCGGTGTTGGTCACAACATAGGTTTTGTGGTTGAGTAGGTAATGACGGAGTTTGGTGGCAATGAAAACTAAGGCTAAGAAAAGTTTTTCAGGGTGGGTGTATCAGGTTTCATAGTCCAAAAGAGTATGGCTTATGTAATAAACCGCCTGCTCCCTGTGTTGTTCATCGCGATGAGCGAGCATGGCTCCCAAGGAATGATTGGTAGCTGAGATATATAGGTAAAAAGGTTGATCATCTTTAGGTGGAATGAGTACAGGTGGTTGGAGAAGGTATTTTTTTAAGGCCTCAAAAGCTTTGTGGCAGTCATCATCCCATTTAAAGGAGACATCCTTCTTGAGCAGATGATGAAATGGTTGACATTGATCAGATAATTGTGAAATGAAATGGTGAATAGACTGCAATTTACCTTGCAGGCTATGGAGTTGTCTAAGGTTGGTAGGTAGAGGCATTTCGAGAATGGCCTTGACTTTAGTAGGGTCAACTTCTATACCACGTAGGGAAATGATAAAGCCCAGGAGATTTCCTGAGAGGACCGCGAAGACGCACTTCTTAGGCTGAAGGCTGAAACAATATTTAATGAGATGGTCAAAGATGGTTTTGAGGATGGTAAGGTGCTCAGAGTGGTGTTTAGATTTGGCCAAGAGATCATCCATGTAATCTTCCAATATGCGATGCATGATGTCATGGAAGATGTAAGTCATAGCCCGCTGATATGTGGCACCAGTGTTTTTAAGGCCAAAAGGCATGACTCGATAGCAGAAGGTCCCCCAAGGGGTGATGAACGAGGTTTTGTGTTGATCTTCTGGGGAAAGAAAGATTTGGTTGTAACCTGAGAAGCCATCCATGAGTGATAGCATCTCGTGGCCAGTGGTAAGGTCAACCAGCTGGTCAATACCAAGTAAGGGAAAGTCATCTTTCGGACATGCTAGGTTGAGGTCATGGAAGTCCATGCAAATGTAGATCCCCCTGTCACCTTAGTGATAGGGACAATGTTAGAAATCCAATGAGGATAATCAATGGGTAAGATGAAGGAAATGGAAAGAAGGCACTGAAGTTCTTCTTTGATGAGAAGGGCAATGCGAGGGTGCATTTTCCTCAGCTTTTGTTTGATGGGTTTGGCATCAGGAATAGTGACAATATTGTGGACCACTATGGTGGGGTCAATACCGGGCATGTCTACATAAGACCAAGTGAAAGCATGGTTATGATCTCTAAGAAAAGAAGTGATGGCTTCCTGTTCAGCAACATCTAAAGATTGACTGATCTTTAGGATGTGCGGGTCATCCTGAGTATGAATGTTGATCTCGATAGTCGATTCATTCAACATGGTTTTTGTCTCAGAGGGTAACAACCGATGAATATATGAGTCTTCTACACCAAGGTAGGTGAGTATAGATTCATCATCCTGACATTGAACGACATTAATTGAAGGTGTATCGTCATCGATCATTTCAGGATACAGGAAGGGAAGAGTGGAAGGGGTCTCACCCTCACGTTGATAAGTCAGAGGCCCCAAGGAAATGGTGTTTATGAAAAAAAAAGTTAGGAGGGATAGATTCAGAATCCATCGACTCCATCGGTGAGGGTGGTGATGAAGGTGGAGTGGGTGAAGAAGGTGGAGAAGGGCTAGTGTCCTTAATGAGTTCAATGCGGGCATGTTTGGTAGGTGGTTCAGGAAAGCCGATACCACTACGGTCGTTATGTTTGCGGGTGGTACATGGAATAACGGTATGGCGGCCTTGCTCATAAAAGCCAAAACCAAAACCCTTCCATGCACATCAGTGTAGGAAGGTGTGGGAAAAATGGTGATTGGTAAGTGATTGGAAGTCAGTGGAAAATGGGCGAGTTTGTGGCAGTGGTTCGGGTGTATAAGTGGTAGTATCAAGTCCCCCATAGGTGAGACTAGTACGGAGATGAGGAGGACCATAAAGGAGGTGTTCTCCTATGTGGTGATCATAACGAGGGGTGTTGGTGAAGGCTTCCATACTCTTGTGGAGTAAGGAATGTGTTGACACTATATAGGCGGTACTCCCCCAGAGTGAGACGTTGAAAAACACCTTCCAAGGGATCGGTGGTTGGTATGTAGGTAGCTGGGATGGATGAAGTGTCGGAGGTCGATGCGGAGGTAGAGCTAATGGATTGGGAAGCTGATGGGTCAGCCATGGAGGTTGTGGCAGTGGTAGGAATGGAGGAGGTATGTGCGGTAGAAGCAGCAGTTGTACTGGTAAGGGGAGGTGTAGGTGAAGAAGTAGCGGTTGCGGAGGTAGATGGCTTAATAGGTATGAGCACATCATTGGGTTGGTAAAGCATGTTGCATGTTTTAAAAGGTGATGGGTCAGCTGGAATGGTATAGGTGTGTCCTTCATGTTCAAACTTTACACAACGATGCAAAGTGGAAGGAACACAACCCATGACATGAATCCAGGGTCTGCCAAGCAATAGGTTATATTGGAATTCCCCCTCCAAGACGTAAAATAATTCTGGAACAGTGTGGGGGCCCACGTGAACATGGAGGATGATGGTGCCTAGTGTAGAGGTGATAGCGTCATTGAATGAACACAACATGACTAGGATGTTTATGCATGTAATTGTCAGGTATGCGCATTTGAGTGAATGCATGGGATGAAATGATGTTAATGCTAGCACCCCCATCAATCATCACATGGCGTACCCGTATGTCATCGATGTGGATAGAGATGAAGAGGGCTGGGTCCAGGTCATCATTTTGGTGTGGTGCGATCTCTTCCTCTGAGAAGCTAAGGGAGGCTACTTGGTGAATAGGGTGGGGTGAAGATGAAGGTGGTAATTTGGTAAGAGAGGCTACATGATGGGGTGTGATAATGGAGGCTATGGGTGTAGGGTCATTGGGTAAAACCTCAATAGATTGAAGAACCTCCATGAGAGCTTGACGATGGGATTCTGAGGTTTGGATGAGGTCATATAAGGACATTTTGAGGGGGATTGGTGTAGTTGTTTGAGTATGGTGTGATGTGTAACCCCATTGAGAAATAGGATATGTGGGGCCACAGATAGTGATTTTAGGCGTGGGTGCAGATGGTATGTTGGGTATGGGATTAGTTGGTGGGTTGGTTGCCTTTTCTTTGCCCTTATCCTTCTAAGCACGTGTAGTGATGTGTATCATGTTGATTTGAGGGGAGGCATGAAATGGAGAAGGTGTAGGATGAGTGGTATAATGACATGACGGGAAAAAACCTACTGGAGGAGAAAAGCCTTGTGAAGTGAGCTGAGCGCAACGACATTTAGGTGATGGCGCAGAAAGTTCTCTGATGCAAACCATGTTAATTTCAAATCTTGGGGGTGGCTCTAGGAGCTATGAGGGTGGAGGTCATGGTTGTTGAGTGGGTAGTGTGGGAATGGGTGTCGGTGAAGTAGGGTTCTCGTCGAGAAGGTCGTCATCATCAAAGTTGACTTCAGAGGACACAACTTGGATAAGGACGAGATTTCAAAGCCTTGCAGTTCTCCACATCGTGCCCTGGCACATGATGGTATGCACAAATTTTGGTGTCATCAAACCCTTTTGGCTTGGGTTTGAGGGGGTCGTAAGGTCTGAGTGGTGGTAATGTGATGACAGAAGTCTCAAGGAGGTTGGTTAAAATTTTGGCATAGGACCCCGCTAGTGGATCGCAATGGGAAGTGAATGTGGGTTTGGGTGTAGGTGCAGTTGATTGTTGAGGAATGGTCTTTGGAAGAGGAGGAGTGGATCGAGCTATGGTTTTGGGTGCTGGCATGGTTTTGGGTGTCGGTCATGTTTGTTTAAAAGTAGGGGTATAGTAGATGAATGGGTAGGAGGGTGTGTGGTTGTTTTGACTACCTTATTGTGGGGTAGTAGAGTTTTGTCTTTGGGTTGCACCTTCTTGGGTAAAGGTGATATGGGTGTACGAGGTCTAGAAGGAAAAGGTAGATGGGGGAAGAGGATGAGTTACCCATAGGGGATAATGGAGGTGCTATGAAGGTAGAGGATGCGGGTCGTGCAGGAGGTGTGAGGGACAGAGATTGAAGTGTAGTGGGTAGTGAAGGAATTGCTGAAGGTATTGGAGGTATGGGTGGTAAAGATGTGTGGGTGTGGGTGTAAGTCATGTTGAGGGTACATTAGAGGTTTGTGAGGAAGGAATGGGCTTGTTGTGTTTTTGATTTATTGATGGGTGGAGGTTTCTTGACCATGTTGGGAAGCTGAGGTCCTAAGATAGACGAGACAGGTGCTGGTGTGATTGGCGCAGCCAGGGTATGAGTTCTATGGGTTTGGTGCTTATGTTTGGGTGTCAGAGTAGGTGTGGTGTTGACTTTGGAGGGTGTAGCTAAATCCAGTTTGATAGGTGGATGAGTAAGGCTGGTGGTCGGGGTGACCCCTAAAGTGGTAATAGGTTTAGTCGAGGAAGATGCCATAGGTGTGGGTTTGGGTTTAGATATAGGTTGGGTTATGGGTAAGGGTGTGGTTTGAGCTATGACAGGTGTCGTGGAAGGAGTTGTGATAGAAGTGGTTGTATTTGGTTTGATTGGTTGAAATATTTTTGGGTAGATAGTGGAGGTATCAGCAAGTGACCTCTGCATCTGTGTTGAGACAGGAAGCAAAAGGTGCCCCCATAGTAAAGCCCTATCCACATAATCTAAGTGATCGGCCAAACATGAGAACGACACGTCTGTGGGTGGAGTTGATGAGGACTTAATGGAAATTCCCATAAAATGTGTCTTAGAGATGGGAAATTGGCTAGCTTCAGCTTCCATGGGTAAGAGAGCCGAAAGTAGGTCTGCAGGATTTTGGGTAGCTGATGGAGAATGCTCACCAAGAGGCAAAGGTATCTCAACTGGGTCTGTGATGGGTGGAGGAGATGATGGGTGCTCCTCTATAGGTGGAGGAGATGATGGAAGCTCCTCTATGGGTGAAGGAGGTAAATAAGTATCCTCCATGGACTGAAGAAGTACTGTGGGTAAAGGTTCTCCAAGTGGAGAAGCCAAAGGTGAAATGGTCTCGATGTTAGCGGAAGGTTCCTCCATAGGTGAGGAAGGAGGTGAAAGGTGTTCCTCTATGGGTGAAGGAATAGGGGAGGTGGGATTCCAATGCAGAAGGAGGATTTCAGGCTAGGATCTCCTCTATGGAAGGAATATGGGGTAATTGGGAGGTGATATGGTATGTCATTAAAATAGCGTGAACCTCGCGGGTATGGGTATCATGAGTTGAGGTCTCACCAGTTTGATCAGACAAAGGGGCATGGTTGGGAAATGGTTTCTTGAAGATGTGTAGGTTTTGGTTGTTAGGTGCATTAGGATTATCCACGGTTAACTCACCTTTCTCAAGCATTTCTTGGACAATGTTTTTGAAAGTGATACAATTGCCGTCACTATGACCCTTTACTCGATGATAGTTACAGAAGTCATGTTCTTTATACCATGTGGGCATGGGGTGAGCAGGGTCAAAACCAATGTGTGGTTTTATAGGTGGAAGGGTGATGGCTCCGAGCTTTGATAAGCTTTTCTAAGACAGAAGAGTAAGGTTCCCCAATTGGGGTGTATTTCTATTGTTCTCGTCTAAATTGAAAAGTCTTGGATGGGTGAGAGATTAGATGAGGGGGTAGCCTGATTTGACAGATGAGCTGGGCCAGCCTTGAGTACCACTGCAGTTAGCGGTGCCCTTAGCTTTTGAATAATTGTTTTGTGGTTTGGAAGAAGAAGAGGTATCATTCGACTTGAATGTCTAAATTCTTATTGCGTAATTGGATTTTCTTCTCTTCAATGGCCTGAATCTCTAGCTTTCATGCCATAGTGAATGCTTCATCGAATGTTTGGAAGGTTTGGACCTGCAAGGTCAGTGAGATATGTCTAGCACAAGCCTGCATGAAGATCTCGATGAGTTCTGTTTGTGGTAGTTGGAAGGTGAGCTGATTGATCAGGCTACGCCAGCGAGTGACAAAATCTGTGATAGATTCGTCCTCATACTGATGCGTGGAGTATAGGTCGGTCATAGTAACCTTCTTGATGATATTGATAGAGAAATGATCCAAGAAGGCTTGGGCTACCTGATTGAATGAGAATATAGAGTGTCTAGGTAACCCACTATACCAATCTAATACAGGTCCCAGTCAGAGACATGAGAAAGGTTCTCAAGAGCAAAGCATCATCGTGAGCGATCAGATAACACCCATGTTTGAATGATAAAATGCAAATGCTGCTGTGGGTCTTCTTTGCTATTGAAACGATTGAATTTAGGCATCTCCTAATGCACGGGGTATGGATGAATAGGAATGGATGGGTGGATGGGTTGTGTTGCAAATCTCGTCGTAGGTGAGAGTGTTGCGGGAGCCGGAAACCGATGCCTCCAATGTCTACATCTTGTCCAACATCAATTTGATTAGGTCATTGGTAGGTTGCGATGATTGGGTGCCTCCTATAGCGTGAGAGGGTTGGTTTTGAGGCATATAACAGGGGTGACACTCCAGTGTATGGTGCTGCCATGTAGGTTGATTGAGAAGAAGGCAGTGAAATAGGGGGTACAGTACCCAGAGTGAATAATGGATGAAACAGGAGGCTATGCTGATAGTATGTATATGGAGGTGGAAGGGTCATGTGGTAACCCTAGTGGCAATGGGGGCTAATGATTGTGGAATGGAAAGGACCATGTTCTGAAAAGGGGTAGGGGTCACCAACACCGGAGGTGGTAGTGTAGCTACGGGTATGTGTGAGACATTAGGGGTGGATGAGGTTGCATTTTGGGTAGTTGTTCGAGGGTATGGTGGATGTGGCGGGTGCCACGGAGGTGGCAGATGCACGTAGTCATAGCAGGTATAGGACCTAGCTGCAAAACGATCTGGGGGTAAGGTAGATGCGTGGAACTCATCGGAGCTAGATGGGGCCGATGTAGGAGTGGGAGAGAGAGTCAGGGGGATAGATATGGGCATGCCGTATATCAACTGACCCGAGGCATCTCGAGTGGACGAGTGGGAAAGGTAAAACTGCAAAGTGGTAGGGTTTTGGTCAAGGAGTCATGCAAACTCCTCATCTCTGGTAGCGATAGTGATAGGTTGGATGGGATCCATGGCTGGTGATAAAATGGAAGGTGGTGAAGGACTAGGTGGGAGTGGTTGACAACTGGCATGAAATACAAGTGCGCTTGCTTGTTTTCAGGTCAGCACCATGTGAACCAGTACTGATCAGGTAGGGCTTGCTTCTCTGTAAATGACACAGAAAAAACAGCAGGAATAGGTGAATCTGGTGGCAAAAAGTGGATTAGGTACCAAATGTTGGTTGGAAAGTGAAATAGGCTAACCGATGCCGGTTAGGGAAAACCGATGCCGGTCAGGGGTAACCACTGCCGGTCACTGTAGAAAATGGACAGTGAGTGAAAAACAAGGTATAAGGTCAAATCTGATAGGTATGCCAAATCTGATGAGGTTTACAACATCAATGGGAATGATAGTAGTGACAGGGACTGTGAAAAGTGGAAGAAGATGAATAAATAGCAAGGATGAAGATGAATAAATGTCCCTTTGAGTAGGTTAACAAAAGGACCTGGAACCGATGCTGGTTGGGTATAACTTGGCGATAGTCAGAGGGTAACCGACGATGGTCACTAGACCGACACCGGTCACTGTGAAATTGAAACAATGATGACAGAATAGTGGTTGTGAATTAAAATCTGATGTGGAATCAGACCCAGAATTCTGAGAATGATGAGAATATGGCCTAGGCACACTCAGATGAAGCCGGAATACACCAGCTATGATGAGGAGCGTGCAAGGATGAACAAGAAGAATGAAGAACGTGATCTTTCACCTCAAAACGCAAGCCAAGCAGAAACACTAAGAAAAATGTGATCCTAGGAGTGCCTTTTCTATTATGTTTATTTAGCTTATGCTATTTAAGGACTGACACATGAACTGTGAAATAGAGTTTTTTGGTGAGGATGGCTTCCTACGAAGAAGGAGATCTAAAAGGTGAGGTTTCAGGTATGTTATGGTGGGGGTGGGCTTCGCTCTGAAGTATGACTCGACAGAGCAGTGAGCTGGGGAGTACCTACCAATCCTCATATCAGTGCAATCATTGACAGGCGTTCCTAGGAAAGATGTTGTTTAAGAATATGTATTTGTTTTGAATTTGTGACAATTTGGCAAGACTCAGAGAGAGAGAGAGAGAGAGAGATTACAAAGAGAGATGTGCTTTCTACGATTCGTTTGTCAACCATCAGCTGGGCATGACTTCCAGTGTATAGGTTGCCCACAATTAATGTGAGCTAATGCGATAAATCAGAATGCAATGCACTTATTTTTAAGCCCAAATCGAAGTGTGAAGTTGGATGACACAAAAAGATGAAGAGGAAGAGGGATGCTCTTTCACTACAATGCAGAAAACATGAAGAAATGGTTCTTTTTAATTACACCAAAAGAAAGGTTTCCTTTAGAGAAAATAGAAAGAAAAGGTGGGTTACCAAGGAAGAAAATTAATGTGTATGCTTTTCAGAAGGGAAACAAACACACAAATTTTCCTAGGAATGAATAAAATGCAAGGAACCCCAGACGGGTCCCACCAGGCATGCCAAAATGTTTCACCTGATTCTTAGACGTTTCTTTGAAATATTGATGAAATAGATAGGGTAACGGGTGTAGGAGGAATACCTGTTCAAATGTTGGTTGATGGGTTGTTGCGCGCGTATGACTTCTGAATCCACAGCTGGTTGTGAGAGCTTCCTTTTGGCTAGGAGGAACTACCTGTAATGAAAAGCAAGACCACCAGAAAGAGTTAAACAATATGTGCAGTGAACTGCCTAGCGTGTGCTAGATCTGAATCAAGTGTGATACTTCCTAGATGGCTGTCAGTCCACTGTTTTAAACAATTTAATGCGAATAATGCGTTAAGTAAATCCTATTGTAATTTGAAATGATTTAGGTATCTCACTTAAAACACAATAAGAAAGATCTAATCTAATAGGCTAGGTTAGAATAGGATCCGAAGGTCAAATAACTAGGTTCTGAATCTCTGCAGGTCTGACAGAGGTCTCTAGGTAGGTCACACTGTCGATTAAGGGTGATGTGGGAATTAGGTGGATAGGTCACTTTCCATTTTGGGTTGTATATGGGAAAATACAGAGACCGATGCCGGTTAAGGGTAACTCGACGGAGGTTGGGTGTAATCGGTGCCGGTTACTGTGGAAAACTGGGAATGCCACAGAATGAGCTTTGGGTCTCCTTTGTGATTGCACAAAGGATTTTGGTTGGTCGGAATGAGGTATTTGGTAGCTTGGGTGGGATTTAGCGAGGTTTTAATGGGTATATGGAGGGGGAGTGTTGAAGGAGGTCAATGGGTGGCTAGGTAAACAATATGTGATAATATAATGAAGAAATGAAATGAACCAAAGAAGTATAATGTTTTACTTACTTGGATTCTGGTCCTGGACGCCTGCGAGTGATGAATGGAGGTGCTGGTGAGAAGTTGAAGACTGCTGAGGATCACCAAACGCTGGAAATCTTCTGCATGGGCTACATGTGTATTCCCTTTTGCTTGGTTGGATCAAATCTGTGCTGGGGTGAATGTTGGATGGTTGTTGGATGATTGCTGGATGCATGTGCAAGAGGAAATGTTTGATCTCCTTCCTTGCATGTGTGTTCTCGCGGAAACTTGCTCTAAAAGATGTGTTATCTCTCAGGAAAATTCCCAATGTTTGTCTTTTCCAACCTCGAAAATAAGGTTGTTTTGGGAGTTAAAAGGTGACCGATGGTGGTTCCGGCTTAACTGGTGACGGTTAGGGGTAACCGGCATCGGTCAAGGCGGGATTTCCTAGGTTTACTAAACTAGGGAGATCTTCGTGATTTTCTCAGATCTCGTGTCGTTAACCCACAGATTAAATTGGAAGCTTCTTGTAAGCATGCGGGAATGTGGTTAGAGGGAATGTAGGCATTGATTTTTAGGGTTTGGGTAAGTCTTAGTTAGTTATGACAACTTACTAAGAATAGGTCTTAGGGTGAGTTGGTTTGATGAGGTGTCTAGGTGAAGTGTATGTGTGGATATTATTTAAATTAAGATATTTAAATAATAAATATGGTGAGTATAATGAATTAATTAAATTAAATTAACTAAATTAATATTAGTGGGGTGAAGGGGGCCATGGCTAGGTGAATGTGATGAAGGGTACTTATTTGTCGAGGGACCAAAGGGGAGTGTGACCTAATTTTAGTGTCTACAGTTGCTTCTATATATAGGTTAAAAACAATACAATTTGAAAAGGTTGTTAATGTTGCTACAATTTCCCCCCAAAAGATAGGAATGACATGCCTACTTTTACTAAAGGTGTTGTAAATTGATCTTACAATGGCAATACATGCCAAATAAACCATGCTAGAAAATTTTTAGGTGCACGAAATAGAGGTGAGAATATTTAACAATTTTGAATACATGTTAAGGAAAACCTTCATGTAATAGTTGGACTAGTAAAGATAATAAAAGAAATTGTCTCAATAGTTTTCTTCACACTAAAATTTAATGTACTCCATTACAATACTTGAAAATAGAATGGAAGTAACGAGCATGATTTAATATTTTTTAATTGCTTCTATTCCCAACATATTTATAACTAAGTATTGCACTTTAATAATTGTTTCCATGAAATATTGTTGCTTACTTCCACAAGTGAGGTACAAGAAACAAATTTTGTCAACAAACAATACTTTGGTTTAACTTATTTAAGAACCACAAAATAAATGGATGCATGTTCAAACTGTTGTTTGGTTTGGAACAATATTTTTGGAAAATAACTATTCTCTTCTTCTCGCCCTATGACTTTGTGGGTCTCGCAGGCCTCTTCTACACCTATGCAAAAAGGAAGAAAATCAACTAGATTCTCTCAACTCTTCCCCACACTTTTCCAACCATTGAACTACCCTCTACCAAAACTACTATTTTACTTGCGTTGCCACCAGTACTCGAGTTAGATTTCAAGATTTATGTCTCTCTTTCTTTTCTCCTAGAGAGACTATTGAGTCTCCATGCGTTGAAATTAATATTTTTCCTTATCAAAACACCAACATTTTCTCAATATTCCCCCCCTTTCCCATTCCCCTCCATCCCTATCATTGTTTTTTGTTTTCAGCTTTAATTCAACCCTTTCCAGATCATCCACTCCTTATTGCTCCACAATATTCCTTTTGGCGTTCACATTGCACTGCTCGCATGCGATTGCTAGTCATCTTCTTTATTGTTTGGGGGGAAAAATCAGATGTGTTGGGGTGTGACTCCGGCAGGCCTGGAATTTCAAATCATCTCCACCTGTCTAATCAAATTTTATTGACAGTTTAGTTTCATGTGACTGTAAATTCCAATTTCACCTACATTTTTTTTAATGATTTCTTCCTATAGATTTGTATATTTTCATATATTTATGGAGAATTATTTTTTAAAATGGACTATTCTTTACATTTTCAACCAGTCATTCTCTACGGTTACCAAATTTAATTACCAGTAATATACGGCTAAAATCACAAAAAAACGGTCCAGGGACTGTTAGTTTCCAGCTCCCTAATACATATGTTGAAAAGTAAGGGAGGCGGCAGACATGTCAGTAGTCAGCAGGTACAATGGAGAAATTTTAAATATAAAGCATCGCAACCATAGCCATGATTACTAAAAAACGTGTGAAATCCAAATCAAAAAACGTGGGAAATCCATTGAAGTGTTTCTAAACGTGGGAAATCCAATTGAGGGTCTTTCATGGCATTTTGTATTATATAAAGGCTCAATGTAGCCTTGTTTCAATTACCCAGTCTCAGATTCAGTTCAGAGAGGTTGTCAAAGCTTGAATTGCCCAGTTACAGTTTCAGTTTATAAAGATGGAGAATGCAGGCTGGAAAGGCATAAATGTAAAGAGCCTTGATCCAGTCATGGTGAAGCCTTCCATTCCTCTGCCCAAAACTGCCCTGCAGCTCTCCGCTGTTGACAACATGCTAGTGATAAGGTCAATCATTCATAACTCCTTGATTGTCTACAAGGCCTCTGATACAATTTCTGCAGATCCTGCACAAGTAATTCGGGAGGCTCTCTCCAAGGTGCTGGTGCATTATTTCCCTTTTGCTGGACGGCTCAGATATAAAGAAAATGGGGAACTGGAAGTGGATTGCACAGGGGAGGGTGTTCCCTTTGTTGAAGCCATGGTCGACGGCAACCTTTCAGTGTTGGGAGATTTGGATGACTCCAACCCTTCATATGGAGACTTACTGTTTGCTCTTCCCCTGAACACAGATATTGTGGATCATCATCTTCTGGTTGTTCAGGTAATATTTTTAGCAGTTCAATGTTTAGTATTTTTATTTGTTATGATGTCTCTGCAAATGGTGTCATTCATATCTCCACTGTCATCATGTAGGTAACACGATTTGCATGTGGGGGTTTTGTTGTGGGAGTGAGTTTTCACCATAGTATATGTGATGGACGAGGAGCTGGTCAATTTCTACATGCTCTTGCAGAGATGGCGAGGGGCGAAGATAAGCTCTCATGTGAACCAATATGGAATAGAGATCTGCTGAAGTCTGAAGATCTTACACATCTCCAATTTTATCACTTGTATTCGCTACGCCCTTTAGTCACAGCTGAGGAATGGATTCCTACCTCTCTTGTTATAAACCTTGACACAATAACACGTATAAAACAGTCTATTATGGAAGAATATAAAGAAGTTTGCTCTGCATTTGAAATTGTGGCAGCATTGACTTGGCGAGCGAATACAAAGGTTCTTCAAATTCCACATACTCAGAATGTGAAGCTTATCTTTGCTGTCGATGTAAGGAAATCATTTGATCCTCCATTTCCAACTGGATACTATGGTAATGCTATTGGTTTTGCATGTGCAATGGATAATGTCCAAGACCTCCTAAACGGATCTCTTTTCCACATTATAAATATTATAAAGAAATCAAAGACATCTTTAATCAAACAAGATTCAAGGTCAAGCATCTTGGAGAACCCATCTCCATTAGATGTGAATTCTGGACAAGAAAATGTAGTTGCATTAACCGATTTGAGGCGATTGGGATTTCATGAAGTGGATTTTGGGTGGGGAGAGGCAGTGAATGTAAAACCCGTACAACGGATGATAAATGGGATAGTTATACCAAATGTTTTTCTCTTCCTACGACCCTCCAAAAACATGCCTGAAGGAATCAAGATATTAATGTTGATGACCTCATCAATGGTGAAATCATTTCAATTTGAAATAGAAAACATGATAAACAAATATACCACCATAGTGTGAGCTTGTAACTCAAGCCTTATGTTTTCTAAATATATATTTGAAATAAAAGGTTTTGATAGAAGTACTACACTTCTAAGTATAGATATAATTTTTTTTCAAAAATTATAAACCTTCACGATAGAAGGAGAGTAATTATTGTTTAATTGTTGCATGTTATTTAAAAAACAATTTCTTTATTTTAGGAACCTAATAACAAGAATTCATGTAGCATTTCATATATGTAACATATTGTTTCTTAAAATATATTTATTTATTTAATTTTTCTAAAAATAATGATTTAATTTTTTGATTGGCTGTAATATTTTCATAGCCATTTTAGAATTTTTATATTTAAAAAATCAAGAAGTTTGAAATATCTTACTTTCCTATAGTTTTAAACATGAATACAAAATATGGGCATTTAATACACTTGTGGCTGCACTGATTTTAATGACTGTCCAGATCATTTTAAAATCCCCGAATTTCTAAGAAATTAAATCCTCCAATGTGCTTTTTACTCGTTTTCTGACTGCACTGATAACTTCATCCTTCCTTGCTTACCTCCTTAATATTACAGGTTTTCAAACTGCACTTAAAATCTTGGCATTTTTAACTATTTCCACGTTGTTTTCTTTTATTAATGCGGGTTTGAATCGTTTCAATCTCTGGTTTTCCTTGTTATATTGTATAGGCATCTACAATATGTTGCAGGTTTTAATGCATTGCCTTTTGCCTCCATATGGCGCATATGTTGCTTGTGAAAACCTCGTCTTTTCTCTGAATTTTTATTTTGCTTCAAATCATCATACAGCTGCTTCAAATCATAGGCTTTCAAGAATACCATGTTTTGTATATCAGTATCCCTTACCTCCAATTTCTTTTGCATTTTCAAAACTCTCTAAACCATGGTTGGGGCTATCAGTAATTGCTTTCAAAATAGGCGAGACTCCAAGCAGAAGACGGTCCAACTTATGGAAAGTAACCACACCATTTGAAGTATTTTGCAGTGTCTCTGAAGATATTTTGCACACCAACCGTTCAATTTCTCAGTTGCTGTCATAATTTCGATTCCCGCACATTGTGGAGATGCCATTTGATTTTTTTTTGCAACATCTAAAACTTTCTCACAGTGACTTGGTTCCTATAGAATCTTTAGTGCTGTGATTGGAGGATAAAAAGATGCCATGCATATCTAAGAGAGGCTCGTATGGAAGCATTATACTTTTCTTCTTGGAAGCAAAAAACTCCTTCCCATCACTTTGCTTTTCCATTTTGCCACCAGCCGCTTCAGCATTACCATGCAATGGTCCTTTGACTAAGTTTATCATTATCATGTTTTTAAATATCAATCCAATTATCCACCTAAGAATCGTCAGGGTGATATTGCCTAAAGATGTAGATTTCAACCAGTATATGATAAATATATAATGTATACACTCACAATCATTACAGAAAAAATGCATGATCTGAATTTCAAGCCTTCCAAAGTTTAACACAAAGAAACAATATATCCTTAGATTTTCAGTTTTGAACATCTCAAATTTTACTTTACACCTTCTGGTATAGGTAATAATATGAATAGAAGGGAGATTTGTGCCACGAAATTTATATAAAATGCTATAGATGTTGATTTCTTGACAACCTGCATAGTCATTGCGTGAAGATATCTAATTGTAACATATAAAATTGCATTTGTTTCCACAACTAAATTTCCCAATCAACCAACATTGGTGAAAAAACATTGTCAGCTATTGTTACTCCTTATAATTCTCTCCTCCAGTTTGCCTGCTTCAACAGGATATGTCATTCATGGCCTTGTTATTAACTACCTTTAAATCCACTTTTATGACATAATTTTCCTTTGTAGGATCCAAATTGTAGAGAACACTACTATATTATTAACATATTTTCATGAACTCATTTATAAACACATTATTTATTTTACACTAATAAATGTTTTTGTATTCATTTACCACAAACACTCATGGATGATGTTGGTATGAATAAACAATTATTTTTCTACATGTAAATCCAAATGAATGGATCCATAGTAACTACCTACTATTATTTGTTAACAATAAAACTAAATTCAGAATTTGATTTAATAAAGCACTTATTAAATACAATTATTAGCAATGTAATACTGAACTGATAAATCCTTCTATACACGTATCGGCTTCTCACAAACACCTATACATACTTTTGCTAGTTATCTACAATTTTGCATCACGTCACATTTTTATTCACTAAAAAATGTAATCTAATTTGTCCTTCCTAGTCTTGGTAATGTAGCCAACTTTAAGACATACTCATTACTCTGCAAATATCTTGAACTGAAAGAAAATAAATCTTCTTCTTCATTATTCAATCATGGATTACAATGCTTCATAAATAGGAAAACAACTCACAACTTGAGTTGCCCATCAAACTCTAACTAAATTTGACTAAATCTACTCTAGATGGCGAAGTTTATTATTTTTAGAAGTTTACAAGAACCTGCTATTCTTAGTAAGTTTGCATGCTTATTCGTACGGGCAGAAAAATTGTCACGCATCTTCTACATGTCTAAATTAGAGAAATTGCCAACTTTCTAATCTACCATACATTCAAGAGACTAAAATTAACTAATGCCCTAAAATAAGAAAAAACTGAACTACAACTTAAATCCTAAATTTCGGTCCCTAGATGGCAGATTTCAGGCCCGAAAATGTGCCAAAACATGATCTAACTGGCATAGCGGGTTGACTGGTGCATTCGCCTCGTACAAACAGGTGGTTTTAAAAAAACCAGACTCAAAAAAACGCCTGGAACACAAGTTATGACATTTTCAAGTTCCTACTAAAATTAGTGCATCATTTAGAGAAATATTTTGGTAAACAAAGACCACTGATCAATATAAAATGGAACATCAACTTAATGTTATTAGTTTTACCATCCAATGTTGATAAACTAGTCTTCCCTCTTTCCATAGATTGAAATTTGCGTATACATATAATACAAATTTTAAGCAATGATGCTCTTATTTTTCAGTGCTCTCTCACCCATATCTTCTAACATTTTTTTTTGTTTGTTTGTTGGGAGAAACAAACCAAAATAAACTTTGAAGATTTCATGATGTGTATTGTGTCTGTATGAAGTGACTAGGCTATTTTTAATTTATTTTTAGCATGCACTATTGTTATAATCCACTTAGACATTACTCTTATTCTTTTTTAATTTTTATTTTAGCAAATTGTTAACCTGCTTTACTATAGGATTGGAACTTAGGTGATCATACACAATTATAAGCTAAAAATTTAGATAACTATATAACATTTAACAGATACCTTAACTAAAACTTATTTGTATATGTAGGAAGAAATCATTAAAAGTGGTTTACAAAATATTAAAAATTATAACATTTTGGAAGAGCTACAATATTAATACATTTTGACGTGGCAAAGACCAATAATTTGAAATTCAAAGTCTGCTTCTCAATTAGTTCATTTTTTTTTTGTTTTTGGGATGCTTATGGTGGTGCTATCTATTGTAAAACAATGAGACGTTCATATACTTGTCTATGTATTCAACATGTCTTGTTTTCAAAATGGCAGAAGTATCGAATATTATTGTTCCAATCTTTTTCATAATCTTCATTTACACTTTTGTTATGCTCCTTAATGAAGTTATTTTCTTGAATTTTTAAATGATGGCATGTGTCATCCATCCATAAAATGAAGTCCAATAGAGATTTTACATCTTGTAATGGTTGAATAATATAAAAAAAACTTATTGGTAAACATGTCTTTTCTAAAATACATGATGTTGACAAATGATCAAATCTCTTACCAAGCACTAATAAGAAACACTTTTACAAAACTTAAACAAACACTTAAATCCTTGCATCACTAGTATTTTAGATCATTTCACTTGAAATGTCATTTCGTTCATCTTTATTCTCAAGTTTAACCCCTACTTCAACAAGATACACCATTCATGGCCTTGTTAAATTATTTTTTAATTTTTCTTTTGTTTATTATTAAATAATGGCAGCTAGACAAATAATAACTAAAATTTCCATATTAAAAATAAAATAAAATTTAATTTCTTATTATTTTCTAAATAAAATATATAATTAAGTTATATAATATTATTTTCAATGTTATTAAAAAAATTGTTTTTAATTAAGCTCTCACTACCTTATAAAATTATTAGTGCTATTCTTCACTTATGTTATCTTGATATAAATATTAATGGTACTTATAAAACTAAAATTTTAGCTTTTAAATTGCATTTTATCTTTATATGTATATTATGTATTTGTAAAAAAGTAAAATAATAAAATTACACTTAGTGGTTAAGATAAAATTAGATTAGATTCAAAATAAAGACAACACTAAAATGTGTTATGTATTTTTCTTATTATTTAGGGATGCATCTCCATTCTTTGTTCTTTTAGTGTAAATTTTAGGACTAGTGGTTATCTTGTGTAAGCCTAATCTTAGGCATTGCTAGTAAATAAAAAAGAGCTGGAATGTTAGTAATCTCATTCAGTTGCAAATTTTATTTTGAAGGATTATTAATCACACATTTGTACATTCACATTGACTTACATTCATGCTCATTCAAGTTCTTGATTACCTACAATTTTTTAAGTGGGTCTTCATAGAATTGTAGAATTTTGAAATTAATTTCTTCAAAAGGATTCAAAATTAATTTAAATTTGTGTATATGGTTTGTCTTCCTCATTGATGGTCTCTTATGTTTAATTAATTGGACATGAATTATATAAATTTCATAATATGGGATGCCTACAAACCTTATTTTTCACTCTTATTAATGATTTCTCTCTGTAGGTTATTGGTATATTAACCTCCTTGAGTGTGTACCTTAAGAGGCACATCACTAGTGGGGTTGGGTTGGTTGGTGGTACATGGCAAGAGAGTCGACATGGCATTTCCCTAGCTTGTTGTAACATGTCTTCCTTATTATCTCATTATCTCCTCTTAATGACCACTTGATATCCTTAGTATAACCACCTTCACATAAATTACCTCCTATTATTTTACACCAATAATATTATATCTCCATATGAGTATTAAGGTTATGGAATGTAGTACATAATATTTATCTTTCATTTATTATTTTTTAATATTTATTTGACCAACTTAGAATGACATGATGTGACCACATGTAGTTATGCCCATAAATATGGATGAATAAGACTCTCTCAAATCATTACAAGATATATTATTGAATAATTTATTTCCTGAATTATAGAGGCTTCCCCCTAAATAGTTTATACTTAAGTGTTTTTTTATAATGTTAAAAAATATCATAACAAATAGTATCATGAGAGCATTGATTTTGGAAAAAAAATTGTTTCCACTATATATCATAAATCATTATAAATGTATTGGGTTAAGTTCGGGGAATTGGGGATTCAAAATGGGGTCTTAAGTGAATGTTTAAAAAGAAGTAGAAACCTTAACTTGTAGGAATTATATGAGATGGCTACACTTTGAAAATGTTATAAGAATATGAATTGTAGTATTTTGAGTGTAGTTTCAAAACTACTAATTTTGTTTTCAAAAAACATAGTAGATAGTTGATCATGCACCCCCAACATTTTTTTAGCATTGTTTAATATTATTATAAACCCTTTGCTAGAAAGTTAGATAAGATCATCTAGTTTAATTAGACACTTGTTTTAATTAAAAAATAGTGAGTATATATTATTATTGTTTTTCCATGTAAAAAAGCCCTAAAATTTGATAAATAATGGATAGTTGACCAAGGCCCCCTCCCCCAACTACCTCAAAAAATATCATTTTTTTAATGTGTATAAAATTAGTCCTGGTTTGGGACTATATTATTTTATTCGATTTGGTTCAATAAAAAATAGATACATAAAGAAAAAGAGACGTGTATAAGTACAACAAATTGAGGTAAACAAAGATATATAGTTTGAAATTAATATAGTTGGAAACCTTATAATAGTAAAAAAATAGACAAATCATATATTGAGAAAGAGGAAAGTTTTTTTGGCGTCGTACTCATCTTTTTAACAAATGTCTCGATTATTTTTATAGAAGTTATCTTGGAGGAAGATGCATTTGAGCATTTTCAATCCAAAAAATGTAGTTGGGTTTGTTTTAACAGGTTCGGGCCTTAGGCTCAAGAATCCAAGCCATTTAGGGCCTTGAGGCATTCATCTTAGATGTATAAAATGAGAAGTGCATATGCACTATAGCACATACACACTCCTTTAATTAAGTATAGTACACACCCATCAACATCCCAATTTGGTTTTTTGTGTGAATTTTGCCCCCACACAATTTTTTTTGTATCATTGTACACATTCATGCACAATTTTTTTTATAATTTGAAGTTTCCCCCACCCCCATTATCTATCCTGGACTTGTCATGATGGATTAAAAACAAAGTAAAAATAAGAAAAAGATGATAAAGAAAACATCAGAGAAATTATAAGTGATAATCATAAACAAAGTGGAATAAATACGAAGAATTTGTGGAGAGCAAGGTACACCTACTAATTTGAATGCACCAACCATTTTATACAAAGATGATTTCATAAATAATGATGATGAAATAAGTAACAAGAACGAAGTGAATATTTATGTTGAAATGATTATTACTAATGAATTAAATAATGATGTTGATATGAATAATGATAATGAATCTTTACATCAGAATCCAACTGTCAATTCTAAAATTTACATTGAGAGACCAAATGATGAAAGTGACCCTATTAATGAATATTTACCACTAAGAACACTTCCTTTCATTTGTTGTTCAATATCCATGCACTTAATTGCAATCAATGAAAACATTCTAAAGCTAATGCTTGACAAAATGCTAGCTAAAATTTGAGAAGAAAAGGTATGGAAATTTGAAATAAATACTTTAATAATGTAACTAATACTCAAAGATGTCAATTTCTTGTTACACTAATGAAATTAATTAATATGAGACCTATAATGAAGACCTTAGGACTAAGAATATCTAATATTGATGGTAAAAATGAGGCAATTGTTGAAAATATATATAAATCATACAATATTGTAGGAGTGAACAAACACACCAAAGATAGTAATGTTAACCAACACACTTACTATGTGTATTGTTATTTGATTTTTCCCCTTAGAAAAAATTGGACTCACATAGATAAAATAGCTTGATCAATTCAACCACAAGAGCTCACATTTTGGGCTCAAGCTAAGTGAGTTGAAGTGATGTTAAAGCATTCGGATTCAGCAGGAAAAAATTCTAAATCATTGGGCTCAAAAGGACTGAAGGAAATCAAAGTCCAAAGTGTGAAATTTGGACTTCTGAGTTGAAAGCAGGGTCGAGCGATGAACAATACCATGCGGGGAGGGAAAAAAAGTCCAAAACCTGAAGTCTGAAATTCAGACTTTGGGATTTCAGGATTTCAGTGATATGTGAAGACCAGAGGAATGAGAACCCCCGAAATCCCAAAACCTGAACCCTCGAAACCCTTGAAATCCCAAAATCCTAACCCCTAAAATCTCGAAACCCAAACCCTGAAACCCCTGAAATCCTGAAACCCAAACCCCCAAAACCTAAAATCCTGAAAATACAAAGGTCTAAAGCCCGAAGTCCAAATTTCAGACTTCAAGGTTTTGGAATTTCAGAATGTTGAAGCCCCAGTACATGCAAATCATAGCTTGAAGCCCAAAACTTGAAGTCCAAATTTCATACTTCAGGGTTTTGACATTTCGTAGGTTTCATGAGCTCGAAAAGTGAATAGTGAAAGTGACCTCCGAAGTCAAAATACCCGAAGCTCCGAATCCTGAAAGTCTTAAATTTTGGATTTCAGAGGGTGCAATGCAGGTTCGGAGTCCGAAAATGCAAGACCAACCACTTGCATTTATTACAGTATGGCACCCTCATCTTCATATGGCCATAACTTTTGACTAGAGCTCATATTTGTACAAAATAGAATTTTTGGAAAGCTCTCAGTGTCCTCTACAAAAAAGGATTGGTTTTTTAATTTTAGTGAGACTAAGTATTTCAAAATGGGGAAATACAGTCCGCCATTTTAGAGGAATGTTTCCAAACTTCTCACCTACCCAAATGATGAAGATATGGGCTTCCTTTCTTCCCCAACAAGACAAAGTACATGGAGGCATGTAGGGTTTTGTAGTGGCACCCATTATTATTGCAGGTGATTTTAATGCATTTTTGGATGATCGAAGAAAGATATTTTGAATTCCTCTCTCCCTTCTCTCATTCTTCCTATATATTGTAAGGAGGGTCTCATTTTACTAAGGTTGGAAAACTTGTATATGCCCCTCCCTTATTTCTTGTCTGTAAGAGAATTTGTGGATATTTCAAACCTCCCTATTCAACATTGTAATGCAAAATATTTTCCTTTGGCCTTAAATGTGATGTATTGTATCAACTTTGAGAGCAATAAAATTAGATCTGTGGATGCTTTAAACCCTCTTCTGTGTTATATTGCAACTTTATGATCTTTCATTGCATGCAAGGTTATTGTGTATTGTTGTTTTTTTCATGGTTTGTGGTTTAATGGTTTTGGTAGTGAATTGTGTTATTTTCATTGTGTAGGTTTTTCAACATCGTTCTTGGTGCATCACCTTCCCTTAGAGTAGGTTTTAATTTCATGCATTTTCTCTAACTCTGTCTCCTTGGGAAAACATTAGATTAGGGTTATATCTACAACTCTCTACACTTTGGAGTAGTTGGCACTAGGTTAGGATAGGAATCCGGCCTTCTTTGGAGGGTTATCCTGATTGCAAATTCCCACACTTTGGGATAACTCCATGTTTGATGAATCACACTGATTGCCTCAAGCATTCACTTGCAAGAAATCACGGGTGTTATGATTTCACCATAACATGTATAGTAACTGATAAAACACTGATAATTTTTTTATTACAAAAATAACTAGAACCTTGAAAATAAATAGAAAAATACTAATGAAATAAATTGGGAAACTTAAGAGTCTTAAATCATCCAATAACACTGAATAATGGGAATTCTCTAGTAGAATCCAACATAAAGGACAATGATACATCTAATACTCTTAAAAAATTACTTGTAAACTTTTGGAATAAGAGCATAAGGGTTTCATCAAATAAAGAGATATGATAAAAAGAAGAGTTGGTTCTTGTAATTGTGAACCATATGCAAAACATTTCTGATTTATGACCCAAAAACAATTGATCTCTATGTTTAAAAAGGAAAATTTTTCAAGAAATTGCCATTAGTCAGAGTTTTTTTCAAATGATCAAACACTTCTATGTCAAAATCAATCACTCATGTACCACCTGTTTTTACATGCATCATATTGAATTTTTAATGCGTTGTGAATTTTTTCATGTTGGTGTGTGTCAGAGTCATGTACATTTTGTTTTGAATACTGAAAATATTTTACAAAAGTAAAAAATTAAATTTCCCACCAAAATTAGTAAGGGAATTCATTCCTACCATTATTTTTGATCAGAACATTTGGACAATTTTATTATAACAAAGCATGTTTGGATGTAACTTTTCTACATATATGGTGTATTACCAAAATTTAAAATTTTTATTTATGAAGAGAGTCCACATGCAATCAAAAAATAATTAGTTGGTCTTAATAAGTAACAACTATTTTGACATATCTTAAAAAAAGATGGAAAATAGTCTAAAAGCCTATGAGAATGTTACAGAACAAAAGACATGCATCAAAATATAAGGTCAAATTCATAGAGAAAATTGTTTATGAGTATGCAAGGCCTGCACATATATAGTGATGATTGGATAAACAATTCACGTTAAGAAAGGATACATTCCCATTTAGAACCATTGTTTTCTAGCAATGACTTCACAAAGAATTGCTCATTACAACCCACAAATGGAGGTTCGATCACATTACTACAACTCAATGCAAGTTTTTATTTTCATGCATATAACATTCGTGCATTCCCTTAGGTAAAAATTAAGATTGAAAAATAATATGAAAGTGATCATTTCTACATCAGTAATGATCAAACGAATACTATTTTTTTTTTTTGCAAGGGTGTTTTCAATTATTCTATGTGAAGTTAGTTGAAAAGAACATTATTTTCAATCAACATTATATCTGGTCATGAAAACTACATGTCATAATTAAGAATATATGGATGTTCTATTACCTAAACAAGATGCATGTGACCACATATGTATAAAAAAATTGGAGTTTCATAACTAAGGTAGGACATGGAAAATGAGAACATGTGTGAAAATATTTCTTACAAGATCATAATTGAAATTCGAGGTGGTATTAATTTCACATCTTGTAAAAATAATGTTGAATGGTGCAACAAGAATATAAGCCATGGTTCTTAAGAAATTTTGATTGTTCATATATATTTATGGTTGATAGAGGAACAACATTTGGCAAGCTATGAATATTTTATGATAGTTATAAGATCAAGTAAATTACGCTCATTTCATACCTCAAACAAAATTTCTTGGACTATTCATATGTGGTGCATTACATGTTTTTGTATATCATGCATTAATTTTCACTTTGGATTGATTGTGAGTCAAAACAATTGGGTAGTCGAATGGAGTTATAGACCTCTATTTATGTTTGAAACATATACAGTTCCACGAGTATTATAAGGGTGTAAGTGCATGGAAATGTGGGACCAAATGGGGGTCAAAAGTGGGCACATTTTCCTGAAATCAGAAAAACTTGAACTTCATCTAATAATTTGGCATGCATATGCTCAAAATTTGACAATGTGTTAAGAATAAGAAACGTAGCGCGAGGAATCTAGTTTCTAAACTACTATTTTTTTTTTAAATGTTGAAGATTAAGAAGGTCAAATATGGTGTGCAAACAAATTATGTCTATTTTTGTGTCAAAAATATAACAACCTATTGTGTGTGCGCCCATCCCCCCCACCCCCCCCCCCCCCCCCCCCCCATTTTTCGAGTTCTATGAATTATCTTTTAAAATCCCTTAAATAGAAAGTTAGCTAAGACCATGTATGAGGTCCCACTATTTTTTCATAATTTTTGGATGAACATATATATTTTTTATTAATTTTCAAAGTGCACATATCCTGAAAATGAAATATTTGTGTGTACACCCCCATAACTTTGAGAAAAAAAATCAATTTTTTAGTTTTTTTTAGTGCGTGTAGAATGGAGTTTAGAAAAAACACATTTTTTAAAATTTGGATGAGAAAATCATAAATTGTGCACACAAAACATATGCATAGGTTTTTGCAAGAAAACAAGGCACTAGTAAAAGAAATTATGGATAAAAGCCTTAAACTAATCAAATTTTATAAAGAATTATATTGTCATCAAAGGTAAAACTGAGCTTGACATCGTAGTATAATTTATTTTTGAATATTATGTTGTATAATGCACATGAGATATTGGGGTGCACACATGAGATTTTTGATGTTCTTTTGTCAAACACGGAATTTTAATCACGTAGATTACACAGTCCAAACCTCTAGTTTGGAAATCCTACAGGAAAATCCAAGCCTATGGATTGGGAATTTTAAATCCATAGAAGATGAAACAGCACGCGCATGCGCTATAACACAAGTGTGTTCTTGTTTGCAATGTTGTATATGTGCATTTGGGAGGTATATATTTACAAAATAAATTTTTTAATGTTTTCATTTATTAATTTTTATACTTTATTATTCTTATACTTTAAATTTATTTTAGTAATTATAAGAAATTAAGGTCACTCTGCACCTTAGGGAACTAGTCTCACAGTTCCATGAGTCAACGATTTAGGAGAGTTTTTTATAATCTAATGTTGTTAGTACATAGGTATTTTTCAGGATTTCAGCATTTAGCCTAAAGATTTTAGGGTTTAAATTCTACAATCGATGTCTATTTTAGGAAATAATATAGTCATTGTTTAGGCTTTGGGGCCTTTTGTATTTTTTACTAACTTTTGTAGTAGTGTTAGATGTGTCAAAATTAATAGTCATTCAAAATTAACAAGTGTTTTATGGATGAAATCAAGGAAAATGTTTAAACAGTCATCAAATTTAACCCCTACTTGCAATAGTAGGTGCATGGCTGGAATGTAAAAGGTACGTTAAGTGGAAAGTGAAGGAGAGTTTGTCTTATCAAATTATATGCTTATTTTTCATGCGTCGCATGTCATGTGACTTTGTCCTCCATTCCTCCCCATATTTTTCAAATTAATCCTTAATTTTCGTACTATTTATATCATCAATATGCAATGTGATTTTCTAGGTTATGATTTTTTTTCCCCCCCCCCCCCCCCCCCCCCGCCAAGGAATGTTGTGAATAGGGAAACCAATGGAAATGGTGCTCATTCTTTCCTTGAAAGGGTGTCACTCACACTATCCTTTTTTCACATTTTAAGGGAATAATTTTAATGCTTTTCTACATATTTATATATGTTATTGGGTGGTGAAAATGTTTACATGCATTTTTCTTAAATCTTTGAGTAACACAGATTTGATTTTGTAAATATATTAATATCAAATTCTTCCTTTAGTTAAGGCATGATGACTAAAAAGTATCCAAACCTTCAAATTCAACTCAAGGAATGATCCTAAAATCATCTAATCCTTCAAAATATTCAAATGGAATGATCTTGACCCTATTTTTTTAACTCCATGTCAAATATATAGAAATATTTATACCCTAACCTACATGATTTAAAAAGACATCATTCTCACTATTACACTACAAAGTCCTTTTGATAGAACACTCTATTTTCTGAATTCTATTATAAGCACTAGATATCCATCTAACATGTCCACCATCCTCAAAACCATCATCTTTGTTGCCTACACCAACCATAGACCTTTTCACCCGTGTATCCACCTGCATCTAGGATCGTGTTCCTATACGTGAAGCCTTAAAAAACTATCAAACTAATTACATCGAAGGCATTGTATAAGTTGGATTGAGGTTGGTTGATTCCGACAAGTTAACTTTTCCAACCATTTCAACGACATAATATTTTTTGTCTATTTCATTGTATACTACATGTGTTATCTAGTTCAGGGTTTATATACCTCTTGTTGTCACTTCCATACTTTACCCTTTTGTTGTGCATCTCACTATCACCTCTTTGCAAGCCCACATTAAGATCCAACATGCTTGATGTTCATCTACTTATCACTCATATCAAAAGAACTATAAGGGCTCAATTATCCATCATTGTTCATGCATCACATATTTTCCTACAATTTCATGAATTTACAACCTAAAAAAGAGGAAACATAGTGCTACAATAAACATGCATTATGGTTGGGTTTCAAACGTGGAACACATTGGATTTTCCATGTTTTTTATTTTGGCCTATATAAGTGCAAATTATAGTCACATGAATAATGCAAGCGAGATCAACACGCTAAAGTGGAACAAGAATAACATATATTATTTGGTTAGGAGGCTAAGTGCATGGAAATGGGAGGCCAAAAGGGGGTACAAAAGGGGCACCTTTTTTCTAAAATCAGCAAAAACTGAACTTCATCTAATAATTCAGCATGCATATGCTCAAAATTTGACAAAGTGATTAGAATGAGTACAATAGATCTCGCAATCTAGTTTCTAAACTACTATTTTTTTTAAATGGTGTAGATTAAGAGGGTCAAATGTGGTGCACACACAAAGTATGTTTATTTTTGTGTGAAAAAGATAAAAACCTATTGTGTGTCAAAAATATTTTAGAAATAAGCATATCGTCACCAAGATAAAACCGAGATTGACATCATAGTATCATGTTTTTTGGAATATTACGTTACAACACATTTAATACTGTGATGTACACATGATATTTTGATGTTTTCTTGCAAAACATGAATCCATTAATGGATTGCACAGTCTAAGGCTTAGGGTGGGAGATCCAAGACAAATCCAAGCCTGTGGGTTGGGATTTTCAAATCCAAATAAGGTGGAACATGTTCATGCTATAACCCAAGCACTTTTATATTTGCTATGTGGTCACTCTGCACCTTATGTAACTAGTCTCATAACTCCTTATACTTTATAGTCTCACAAATCCTTATAATTTTTTCATTTATTAGTCTTTATAATTTATTATTTCTTATACTTTAAATTTATTTTAATAAATATAAGAAATTAGGGTCACTCTGCACCTTGTGTAACTAGTCTCAGAGCTCCATCCGTCATGGTTTAGAAGATAGTTTTTCATATTCTAAACTGGTCAATACATAGGTATTTTTCAGGATTTCAACATTTTGCCTAAAGAATTTAGGGTTTAAATTCTACAATCGATGTCTATTGTGGGAAAGAATATAGTCATTGTTTAGGTTTTGGGGCCTTTTAGATTGTTTACTAACATTTTTAGGAGTGTTAGATGTGTTAAAACTATATTTTTAGGAGTGTTAGGAGAGCTTCATCAAGATTCAAATCATGAAGGGAATGGTCATCAAGAGCATGATAAGAGAAGCTCACCATGCTTGATGGTGGAAATCATCTTAGGATCACAAACAATGCATATTTTATGAGAGTGTTTCTAAACACTTAATGATTTTTTGGTAATGGACACATCTTACAAGTCATGGAGGTGGAATTTGCAGTGTTTCAGTACATTGTGGAGGTCAAGAACATGGAATTCATTCTCGGAAATTCTTCCAAGTTTCATTTAGGGATCAATCCTTCTATCAGGAGGAGGAAACCTATCTCCAAGAGGAGAAATTAAGAAAGAGGGTGTGTAGACATCATAATCATGTTTCCACTCAGGTGACATCTTGGGAAAGGAGGTGATTTATGAGATTAAGAATGGACCATCATGTTCAAAGGTGAAAAATGAGGCTCGATGAGTGAATTGATGATCATCGTATCTTGACTCTACCATTGTGTCCACATCTCTTCGAAAAACAAATCAAAATGAGCTAGTCAAGCTAATGAGGCATCCAATACCATCATGTGTGAAGGATCAAGAAGTCACCTATTCTTGTGAGAGGAATATGATAAATAAGTGTATGAGCATCCTACATTTGATTCCATTTAAGGATGATTTTGAAAACTGAAAGGGTAAGAAGATAACCCAAACATGTAGAACTTAAACCATGAAAACCAAGCCATAATGTGTTCAATATTTCTCCCAAATATTCTTGAATCCCACTTTGAGCCCACCTGCCTCTTATGTCATGATCACCTTGTCCTTAAAGGTATTCCTACTAATGCATTGGGTGAACATGTATAAGTTTGCAAAAAGGTTTTTAAATGTCCATTGTTCCATTCATTGAAGTGTAATAAAATATTAACTCATTGGAAAGCCTAAAAAATCCAATTTTGGTCATTTCAGAACCTGTGTGTATCCTTTATGAGTGTTATGAAAAGGTATTAAGTATCTAAAGGTGATATTTTAAAGTCTTGAAGGTTTTGGAAGAATTTTAGGAAGATTTAGGAAAGTTTTGATCATTAAGGGATAGTATGTTCAACAATGAGCTTTTAGAGTATTCAATTGAAAAGGATTCATCTGCTTCATAGGCATAACATTCAAAGACAGTCATCACAATTTGATGCCTTTCATCAACTAATACTTTTAAGGAGGGAAATGCTAGATATCCAAGAACAATTCGGTATAAAGAAATGTTACCCAATACAACTATCTCCCTTTTTTCTATACCTTGTGAAATATTTGGAGCTCTAAGAGTGTTATAGATTGAGAATAAAAATTCCAGTGGTATTTCTAGGTCTGATGGATTAGGATACCAAAAAAAATTGATCATTTTTAACAATATTTTAAATAATTCTTTCATTTTTATGGTTTAGACTCAAATGTTGAACATCTATGTGGCAATGACCGTATCTGTCATGAGAAATGTGAAGTTTCTGGAGTATGTGTAATCCTTACCAAGTTAGTGAGAAAACTAGGAACTTTCAAGGAAGAATAGGTTATTTTGAATATGAACATGTATCAAAGTGAATGAATGTGAATATGAGCATGTGGTTATTTTTCCCAGCTTCCAATGGATCATCCTGGCTTACATAATACCATACATGGAAATATGAGAAATGTGAAATTTGTTTTAGAGTGTGAAGAAATTGACATTCAATAGAGCAATTATATGTGGGAAGAAACATGTTTGGAAGAGATGTGTAATATATGAGGTTTTCCAGTCCTTGTAGTACAGAATATCAAGAGTAATTTTCACTTTGTAATCACTACTGTAGACTAGAGGAATTTTAAACAATCTTTAGGTTTCCTTGTGTTTGTCATTCCCTCCTAGTCGATTTTTCAATAAAACTAAAGTATATGATTCACATATATTTTCATTTCCTATTTGTTTTCATCCTAAACCCTTACCCCTGAGCCCTAAACTCTAAATCATGAACCCTAAACCCTAAATCATGAACCCTAAACCTTGAACCCTAAAACCTAAACCTTAAACCCTAAACCCTAAAACCTCAACCCTTAACCTTGAGCCCTTTGGTCCCTCGACAAATAAGCACCCTTCATCACATTCACCTAGCCATGGCCCCCTTCACCTCACTAATATTAATTTAATTAAATTAATTCATTATCCTCACCATATTTATTATTTAAATATCTTAATTTAAATAATATCCACACATACACTTCACCTAGACACCTCATCAAGCCAACTCACCCTAAGACCTATTCTTAGTAAGTTGCCATAACTAACTAAGACTTACCAAAACCCTAAAAATCAATGCCTACATTCTCTCTAACCACATTCCCGCATGCTTACAAGAAGCTTCCAGTTTAATCCGCGGGTTAATGACACAAGATCTGAGAAAATCAAGAGGATCTCCCTAGTTTAGTAAACCTAGGAAATCCCACCTTGACTGATGCTGGTTAGCCCTAACCGTCACCGGTTAGGCCGGAACCACCATCGGTTACCCTTTTAACCCCCAAAACAACCTTATTTTCAAGGTTGGCAAAGATTGGAAAAAGTTGGAAAACATTGAGATCTTCCTGAGAGATATCACATCTTCTGAGATCGAATTCCAGCGAGAACACACATGCAAGGAAGGAGATCAAGTATTTTCTCCTACACAGCCACCCCAACAATGATCTGATCTAACCAAGCAAAGAGGAATGCATATGCAGCCCATGCAGAAGCTCTCCTACGATTGGTGATCACCTGCAGCCTTCAACCTCTTACCAGCACCCCCATCCCTCACTCACAGGTGTCCAGGACCAGAAATCCAAGTAAGTAAAACATTCTACTTCTCTTGTTCACTTCATTTTGTCATTATATTATCACCTATTGTTTACCTAGCCACCCATTGACCTCCTTCAACATTCCCCCTCCATATACCCATTAAAACCTCACCAAATCCCTCCCAAATCACCCAATACCTCATCCCGACCAACCAAAATCCTTTGTGCAATCACAAAGGAGACCCCAAACCCATTCTGTGGCATCCCCAGAACTCCACAATAACCGGCACCGGTTACACCTAACCGCCATCGGTCACCCTTAACCGGCATCGGTTACTGTATGTGCTCATACAACCCAGAACATGGACCTATCCACCTAATTTTACATCCCCTTAATCACCTGTGACCTACCTGAGACTTTTGTCAGACCTACAGAGACCCAGAACCAACTATTTGACCTTCGGATCCTATTCTAACCTAGCCTGTTAGATTAGATCTTTCTTATTGTGTTTTAAGTGAGATACCTAAATCATTTCAAATTACAATAGGATTTACTTCATTTCCCGCATTAAATTGTTTAAAACAGTGGACTGATAGCCATCTAGGAAGTATCACACTTCCTGGATCTAGCACACGCTAGGCAGTTCACTGCACATATTGTTTAACTCTTTCTGGTGGTCTTGCTTTTCATTACAGGTAGTTCCTCCTAGCCAAAAGGAAGCTCTCACAATCAGCTGTGGATTTGGAAGTCATACATGTGCGCAACAACCCATCAACCAAACATTAAAACAGGTATTCCTCCTATGCCCGTTACCCTATCTGTTTCGTCAATACTTCAAAGAAACATCTAAGAATCAGGTGAAACATTTTGGCACGCCCGGTGGGACCCATCCAGGTTCCTTGCATTTTATTCATTCCTAGGAAAATTTGTGTGTTTGTTTCCCTTCTGAAAAGCATACACATTAATTTTCTTCCTTGGTAACCTACCTTTTCTTTCTATTTGCTCTAAAAGAAATCTTTCTCTTGGTGTAATTAAAAAGAACCATTTCTTCGTGTTTTCTGCATTGTAGTGAAAGAGCATCCCTCTTCCTCTTCATCTTTTTGTGTCATCCAACTTCACACTTTGATTTGGGCTTAAAAATAAGTGCATTGCATTCTGATTTATCACATTAGCTCACATTAATTGTGGGAAACCTATACGCTGGAAGTCATGACCAGCTGATGGTTGACAAACAAACCATAGAAAGAACTTTTTCTTTCTCTTTCTCTCTCTCTGAGTCTTACCAAACCTCACAAAAATTGAAAATACACACATTCTTAAACAACATCTTACCTGGAAGAAGCTATAGGTGATCACACGATCACGGCACAGTGGGCACCCAGCTCACTGCTCTGTCGAGTCATACTTCAGAGCGAGGCCCGCCCCCACCATAACATACCTGAAACCTCACCTTTTAGATCTCCTTCTTCGTAGGAAGCCATCCTCACCGAAAAACTCTATTTCACAGTTCATGTGTCAGTCCTTAAATAGCATAAGCTCAACAAACATAATAGAAAAGGCACTCCTAGGATTGCATTTTTCTTAGTGTTTCTGCTTGGCTTGTGTTTTGAGGTGAAAGAGCATGTTCTTCATTTTTTTTCTTGTTCATCCTTGCACGCTCCTCATCACAACTGGTGTATTCTGGCTTCACCTGAGTGTGCCTGGACCATATTATCATCATTCTCAGAATTCTGGGTCTGATTCCACATCAGATTTTAATTCACAACCACTATTCTTTCATTACTGTTTCAATTTCACAGTAACTATTCATCGGTTACCCTCTGACCATCGTCGGTTATACCCAACCGACGTCGGTTCCAGGTCCTTTTGTTAACCTACCCAAAGGGACATTTTTATTCATCTTCTTCCACTTTTCACAGTCCCTGTCACTGCCATCATTCCCATTGACATTGTAAAACTCATCAGATTTGGCATACCTGTCAGATTTGACCTCCTACCTTGTTTTTCACTCACTGTCCATTTTCTACAGTGACCGGCAACAGTTACCCCTGACCGGCATCAGTTTTCCCTAACCGGCATCGGTTAGCCTGTTTCATTTCCCAACCCACATTTGGTACCTAATACACTTTTTACCGTCAGATTCACCTGTTCCTGCTATTTTTCTGTGTCATTTACAGAGAAGCAGCTCTACCTGATCAGTACTGGTTCACATGGTGTTGACCTGAAAACAAGCAAGCGCACTCGTATTTCACACCAGTTGTCAACCACTCCCACCTAGTCCTTCACCACCTTCCATTTTATCACCAGCCATGGATCCCATCCAACCTATCACTATCGCTACTAGAGATGAGGAGTTCACACGACTCCTTGACCAAAACCCTGCCACTTTGTAGTTTTACCTTTCCCATTCATCTACTCGAGATGCCTCGGGTCAGTTGATATATGGCATGCCCGTATCTATCCCCCCGACTCTCGCTCCCACTCCTACATCGGCCCCATCTGGCTCTGTGTTGCCTACATCTACCTTACCCCCAGTCGTTTCGCAGCTAGGTCCTATACCCGCTATGACTGTCCATGTCTGCCACCTCCGTGGCACCTGCCACATCCACCATACCCTCAAAAACTACCCACAACACAACCTCATCCACCCCTAATGTCTCACACATACCCGTAGCTACACTGCCACCTCCCATGTCAGGTGACCCCTACCCCTTTTCAGAACGTGGTCCTTTCCATTCCACAATCATTAGCCCCCATTGCCACTAGGGTTACCATGACCCTTCCACCTCCATATACATACTATCAGTCATCTATTATTCCCTCCAGCCTCCCATTTCATCTATTATTCCCTCTGGGTACATACCCCTTGTTTCACTACCTTCTTCTCAATCAACCAACATGGCAGCACCATACACTGGAGTGCCACCCTCGTTATATGCCCAAAACCAACCCCCTCATGCTACAGGAGGCCCCCAATCATCGCAACCTACCAACAACCTAATCAAATTGATGTTGGACAAGATGCAGACATTGGAGGCATCGGTTTCCAGCTCCCACAACACTCTCACCTACGACGAGATTTGCAATGAACCCATCCACCCATCCATTCCTATCCGCCCATATCCTGTGCATTGGGAAATGCCTAAATTCAATCATTTCAATAGCAAAGAAGACCCGCAACAACATTTGCGGTCATTCAAACATGGGTGTTATCTGATCGCTCACGATGATGCCTTGCTCTTGAGAACCTTTCCCATGTCTCTGACTGGACCTGCATTAGATTGGTATAGTGGGTTACCTAGACACTCTATATTCTCATTCAATCAGGTAGCCCAAGCCTTCTTGGATCATTTCTCTATCAATATCATCAAGAAGGTTACCATGACTAACCTATACTCCACGCGTCAGTATGAGGATGAATCTATCACAGATTTTGTTGCTCGCTGGCGTAGCTTGATCAATCAACTCACCTTCCAACTGCCACAAACAGAACTCATTGAGCTCTTCACACGGGCTTGTGCTAGACATATCTCACCAACCTTGCAGGTCCAAACCTTCTGAACATTCGATGAAGCATTCACTATGGCATGAAAGTTAGAGATTTGGGCCATCAAAGAGAAGAAAATCCAGTTACGCAATAAGAATTCGACATTCAAGTTGAATGATACCTCTTCTTCTTCCAAACCACAAACCAATTACTCAAAAGCTAAGGGCACCACTAACACAGTGGTACTCAAGGCTGGCCCAGCTCATCCATCAAATCAGGCTACCCCCTCATCTAATCTCTCACCCATCCAGACTTTTCAATTCAGATGAGAGCAGCAGAAATACACCCCAATCGGGGAACCTTACTCTTCTGTCTTAGAAAATCTTATCAAAGCCGGGGCCATTACCCTTCCACCTATAAAACCACACACTGGTTTCGACCCTACTCACCCCATGCCCACATGGTATAAAGAACATGACTTCTGTAACTATCATCGAGTAAAGGGTCATAGTGATGGCAATTGCATCACTTTCAAAAATATTGTCCAAGAAATGCTCGAGAAAGGCAAGTTAACCATGGATAATCCTAACGCACCTACCAACCAAAACCTACACATCTTCAAGAAACCATTTCCCAACCATGCCCCTTCATCTGATCAAACCGGTGAGACCTCAACTCATGATACTCATACCCATGAGGTTCACGCTATTTTTATTGACGTACCTGTCACCTCCCAGTTACCCCATATTCCTTCCATAGAGGAAATCCTAGCCTGAAATCCTCCTTCCACGTTGGAATCCACCGCACCTACTCCTCCACCCACAGAGGAACACCTTTCATCTCCTTCATCACCTACAAGGAGTCTTCCGCTAACATCGAGACCATTTCACCTTTGGCTTCTCCACTTAGAGAACCGGTACCCACAGTACCTCCTCCACTCACAGAGGAGCACCCATTACCTCCTCCACCCACAGAGGAGCACCCATCATCTCCTCCACCTATAGAGGAGCTCCCATCATCTCCTCCACCTATCATAGACCCAGTTGAGATACCTTTGCCTCTTGGTGAGCATTCTCCATCAGCTACCCAAAATCCTGCAGACCTACTTTCGGCTCTCCTACCCATGGAAGCTGAAGCTAGCCAATTTCCTATCTCTAAGACACATTTTATGGGAATTTCCATTAATTCCTCATCAACTCCACCCACAGACGTGTCATTCTCACGTTTGGCTGATCACTTAGATTATGTGGATAGAGCCTTATTATGGGGGTGTCTTCTACTTCCGGTCTCAACACAGATGCAGATGTCACTTACTGATACTTCCACTATCTACCCAAAAGTATTCAACCAATCGAACCAAACACAACCACCTCTATCACAACTCCTTCCATGACACCCATCATAACTTCACATACACCCTTACCCATAACCCAAACTACATCTAAACCCAAACCCACACCTACAACATTTTCCTCGACTAAACCTATTACCACCTTAGGGGTCACCCCAACCACCAGCCTTACTCATCCACCTATCAAACTGGATTTAGTTACATCCTCCAAAGTCAACACCACACCTACTCTGACACCCAAGAAAAAGCACCAAACCCATAGAACTCATACCCCGGCTACGCCAATCACACCTTCACCTATCCCATCTGTCTTAAGACCTCAGCTTCCCAACATGGTCAAGCAACCTCCACCCATCAATAAACCAAAAGCACAACAACCCATTCCTTCCTCACAAACCTCTAACCTACCCAGATGCCCAACATGACTTACACCCGCACCTGCAGCATCGCTACCACCCATACCTCCAATACCTTCAGCAATTCCTTCACTACCCACTACACTTCAATCTCTGTCCCTTACACCTCCTGCACGACCCGCATCCTCTACCTTCATAGCACCTCTGTTATCCCCATGGGTAACTCATCCTCTTCCCCCATCTACCTTTCCTTCTAGACCTCATACACCCATATCACCTTTACCCAAGAAGGTGCAACCCAAAAACAAAACTCCACTACCCCACAATAAGATAGTCAAAACAACTACACACCCTCCTACCAGTTCATCCACCATACCCCTACCTAAACAAACACGACCGACACCCAAAACCACGCGACACCCAAAACCATAGCTCGATCCACTCCTCCTCTTCCAAAGACCATTCCTCAACAATCAACCACACCTACACCCAAACCCACGTTCACTTCCCATTGCGATCCACTAGCAGGGTCCTATGCCAAAATTTTAACCAACCTCCTTGAGACTTCTGTCATCACATTACCACCACTCAGACCTTACGACCCCCTCAAACCTAAGCCAAAAGGGTTTGATGATACTAAAATTTTCACCTACCATCATGTGCCAGGGCACGATGTGGAGAACTGCAAGGCATTGAAAACCATCTTGATCCAGTTATGTCCTCTAGAAGCCAACTTTGACGACGATGACCTTCTCGACGAGGACCCTGCTTCACCGACACCCACTCCCACACTGTCCACTCAACAACCACAAACTCCACCCTCACAGCTCCTAGAGCCACCCCCAAGATTTGAAATTAACATGGTTCACATCAGAGAACTTGCCACGCCACCACCCAAATGTCATTGCACCCAGCTCACCTCACAGGGTTTTTCTCCTCCGGTAGGTTTTTGCCCGTCGTGTCATTATACCACTCACCCTACACCTTCTCCATTTGCCAACTCCCCTCAGATCAACATGATACACATCACTACACATGCTCAGAAGGATAAAGGTAAAGAAAAGGTGACTGACCCACCAACCAATCCTATACCCAACATACCATCTGCACCCATACCTAAAATCACTATCTGCGGCCCCACATACCCCATTTCTAACGGCGTCACACATCACACCATGCTCAAACAATTACACCAATCTCCCCTCAAGATGTCCTTATATGACCTCATTCAAACCTCAGAATCCCATCGTCAAGCTCTCATGGAGGTTCTTCAATCTATTGAGGTTTTACCCAATGACCCTACACCCGTAGCCTCCATTATCACACCCCATCATGTAGCCTCTCTCACCAAATTACCACCTTCATCTTCACCCCACCCTATTCACCAAGTAGCCTCCCTTAGCTTCTCAGAGGAAGAGATCGCACCACACCAAAATGATGACCCAGACCCAGCCCTCTTCATCTCTGTCCACATCGATGACATACAGGTACGCCATGTGATGATTGATGGGGGCACTAGCATTAACATCATTTCATCCCATGCATTCACTCAAATGCACATACCTGACAATTGCATGCATAAACATCCTGTCATGTTGCATTCATTCAATGATGCTATCACCTCTACACTAGGCACCATCATCCTCCACATTCGCGTGGGCCCCCGCACTGTTCCAGAACTATTCTACATCTTGGAGGGGGAATTCCAATATAACCTGTTGCTTGGCAGACCCTGGATTCATGTCATGGGTTGCGTTCCTTCCACTTTGCATCGTTGTGTAAAGTTTGAACATGAAGGACACACCTATACCATTCCAGCTGATCCATCACCTTTTAAAACATGCAACATGCTTTACCGACCCAATGATGTGCTCATACCCGTTAAAGCATCTACCTCCGCGACCACCACCACTTCACCTACACCTCCACTTACCAGTACAGTCGCTACCTCAACCACACATACCTCCTCCATTCCTACCACTGCCACAACCTCCACGGCTGACCCATCAGCTTCCCAATCCATTAACTCTACCTCCACATCGACCTCTGACACTTCATCCATTCCAGCTACCTACATACCAACCACCGATCCCTTGGAAGGTGTTTTTCAATGCCTCACTCTGGGGGAGTACCACCTATATAGTGTCAACACATTCCTTACTCCACAAGAGTATGGAAGCCTTCACCAACACCCTCGTTATGATCACCATATAGGAGAACGTCTCCTGTATGGTCCCCCTCACCTTCGTACTAGTCTCACCTATGGGGGACTTGATACTACCACTTACACACCCAAACCACCATCACAAACTCACCCATTTTCCACCGACTTCCAATCACTTACCAATCACCATTTCACCCACACCTTCCTGCACCGATGTGCATGGAAGGGTTTTGGTTTTGGATTTTATGAGCAAGGCCACCATACTGTCATTCCATGTACCACCCACAAACATAACGACCGTAGTGGTATCAGATTTCCTGAACCACCTACCAAACAGGCCCGCATTGAACTCATTAAGGACACTAGCCCTTCTCCACCTTCTTCACCCACTCCACCTTCATCACCACCCTCACCGACGGAGTCGATGGATCCTGAATCTATCCCTCCTAACTTTTTTTTTTCATAAACACCATTTCCTTGGGGCCTCTGACTTATCAACGTGAGGGCGAGGCCCCTTCCACTCTTCCCTTCCTGTATCCTGAAATGATCGATGACGATACACCTTCAATTAACGTCATTCAATGTCAGGATGATGACTCTATACTCACCTACCTTGGTGCCGAAGACTCATATATTCATCGGTCGTTACCTTCTGAGACACAAACCATGTTGAATGAATCGACTATCGAGATCAACATTCATACTCAGGATGACCCGCACATCCTAAAGATCAGTCAATCTTTAGATGCTGCTGAACAGGAAGCCATCACTTCTTTCCTCAAAGACCATAACCACACTTTCACTTGGTCTTACGTAGACATGCCCGGTATTGACCCCACCATAGTGGTCCACAATATCGTAACCATTCCCGATGCCAAACCCATCAAACAAAAACTGAGGAAAATGCACCCTCGCATTGCCCTTCTCATCAAAGAAGAACTTCAACACCTTCTTTCTGTTTCCTTCATCTTACCCATTGATTATCCTCATTGGATTTCTAACATTGTCCCTATCACTAAGGTGAACAGGGGGACTCCATATTTGCATGGACTTCCATGACCTCAACCTAGCATGTCCGAAAGATGACTTTCCCTTACCTGGTATTGACCAGCTGGTTGACCTTACCACTGGCCATGAGATGCTATCACTCATGGATGGCTTCTCGGGTTATAACCAAATCCTGCTTGCCCCAGAGGATCAACACAAAACCTCATTCATCACCCCTTGGGGGACCTTCTTGCTATCGAGTCATGCCTTTTGGCCTTAAAAATGTTGGTGCCACATATCAGTGGGCTATGACTTACATCTTCCATGACATCATGCATCGCATATTGGAAGATTACGTGGATGATCTCTTGGCCAAATCTAAGCACCGCTCCAAACACCTTGTCATCCTCAAAACCATTTTTGACCACCTCATTAAATATTGCATCCACCTTCAGCCTAAGAAGTGTGTCTTCGCGGTTCTCTCAGGAAAGCTCCTGGGATTTATCATTTCCCTACGTGGTATAGAAGTTGACCCTGCTAAAGTCAAGGCCATTCTGGAAATGCCTCCACCCACTAACCTTAAACAACTCCATAGCCTGCAAGGTAAATTACAGTCTATTCACCATTTCATTTCACAATTATCTGATCGATGTCAACCATTTCATCATCTGCTCAAGAAGGATGTCTCCTTTAAATGGGATGATGACTACCACAAAGCTTTTGAGGCCCTAAAACAATACCTTCTCCAACCACCCGTACTCATTCCACCTAAAGATGATCAACCTTTTTACCTATACATCTCAGCTACCGATCATTCCTTGGGAGCCATGCTCGCTCATCACGATGAACAACACAGGGAGCAGGTGGTTTATTACATAAGCCATACTCTTTTGGACTATGAAACCCGATACACCCATCCCAAAAAACTTTTCTTAGCCTTAGTTTTCATTGCCACCAAACTCCGTCATTACCTACTCAACCACAAAACCTATGTTGTGACCAACACCGACCCCTTACACTTCATGTATGCCAAACCTTATCAAAATCAGCGTGCCGCATGATGGCTTATGCTTTTAGCTGATCTTGACCTTGAATTCATTCATCAAAAGTCCATCAAGGGCCAAGCAATCATGACCAATTGGCCGACGCACCTATTTCCGGGGATCAACCCTCTAATTTTGACTTTCCAGATGAGTCAATTGCTACCCTTTCCCTGGATGAACCCCCTTACCAAATGACACTCTTCTTCGATGGTTCCAAGTGTCAGCATGGGGGTGGGGCTGGTATTATCCTCATTCCCCTTGATGGTGAACCCATGCCTTTGTCTTTCAAACTAGATTTTGAATGCACCAACAATATTGCCGAATACGAAGCACTCGTACTAGGTCTCCAAGCCACCTATGCCCTAGATGTCAAATCCATCAACATCTTTGGTGATTCTCAATTGGTCATAAACCAAGTCAATGGTATATACCAATGTCATAACGAGATACTTCAAAAGTATAAACATCATGTAGATGTACTTTTGACCACCTTTGATCGTTACACCCTTCAAACCATCCCACGTTCAACCAACAAATTTACAGATACCATGGCCTGCTTAGCTTCCCAAATACCTGCTTCACCCGCCGATTCTAAAATCTTTGTCACCGTATAATGACTCCAATCACCTTCTTATTTACCTCATGATGTTTACTCCATCAGAACCATCACCTCTGACCCGAGTGACCTTTGGTATAAACAATACTCCGACTACCTTTCTCTCTCCATCTTACCTCCTGATCTCACCCGTAATGGACAACGTGCCTTCCTTAAAAAGGTCTCTCATTACGTCATCCTGGGGGGACTCCTCTATAAGTGCATGGCTTTGATGGTATTCTCTTACGATGCCTCACGAGTTCTGAAATTCCTTATACCATTAAGGAAGTTCATGACGGCATATGTGGAGGTCACTTCAGTGGCCTTGCTTGTTGCTAAGCATATTCTTCACCTGGGCTATTACTGGCCACCCTTAACTATGATTGTTGTGACTACGTCAAACATTGTGTAAAATTCCAACAACATTCCAATCTTCATCATACACCCAGCCACGCCTTACAGGTCACCCGTGACCTTTGGCCCTTCTCTCAATGGGGTTTGGATCTTGTCAGAGAAATCAATCCCCATTCTTCCCAATGCCATCAATGGATCATCACTGCTACCGAATACTATACAAAATGGGTGGAAGCCATACCACTCATCTCCACAAAAGCTGAGAAAATATGTGAGTTCATTAACCACCATATCATTTGTCACTTTGGTGTTCCTCATCGCCTCATCACTGACAATGGAAAACAATTCAAAAACAAAACATTGCAAAAACTTTGTGATGCCTTTGGCATTCAGCTTAGTTTCTCATCACCCTATTACCCACAAACCAATGGCCAAGCCGAATCCACTAACAAAACCCTAAACAAGATTCTCATGAAAGTGGTCAATGATACTGGGAAGGATTGGCATACGCACATTCCTTTTTCCCTGTGGGCATACCACACTAGTATTCACACTTCCACTGTGGCCACACCCTTTTCTCTGGTCTACGGTACAGAGGCAGTCCTACCTCTCGAAGTCTAGATTCCCTCACTCCACATTTCTCTCCATGACATGCTCACTGATGATGAATTTCATCAGGACCATTTAGCACAGTTAGAGTTACTAGATGAACATCGTCTTAACGCTCTGGATCACCTTCAAGTTTACCAAAAATGTATCAAACGTGCCTACGACAAACGTGTCCATGAACAGACCTTCCAAGTCGGTGACCTTGTCCTGAAAGAAAATCAACACGTAACCAAAGTAGAAAAAAGTAAACAGGGAAAATTTTCTCCTAATTGGCTTGGACCATACATCGTGACCCATACTTATGGATCAGGTGCTTATCGTTTATCTTCACTCGATGGTAAACCCGAACCTGAGCCCCTTAACACCTTGCATCTTTGACCATTCTATTGTTGACTTGTCATCCTACCTCACCTTTTGTCTCTTTCCATGCTCGTCCCTTGAGTGCTATTCACTTCATACACCTCACCAATGATTAAACAAGAATCATGTGAGTACCCATCACTTGTTATCTTCTCTTGAATATGTGTACCACGGCACTGCACATAGCATGATTCTCATGGATACTTTTCATCTACCTTTAGATGAGATCCCATGGTCATTCCACCTTGCCTTTTGAACAAGAGTCCTATCTTCCACCTTGGTCTTGTCCATGACTTCAAAGCCCTCACATGGGATATAACTCCTTGAGTCAAACTTCCACTCAAAAGATGACTCCCTCAAAAGGACATCTTCCTCTCGACAATCACTGCTATAAATAGACTGCTCCCTCGAAGGACAGCTATGTAAAGCTTAAAAAAAAAAAAAGAGCAACCGAAGCTTCCCGCATCGATCAGCTTCACGAAGACCTCAAGGAGTTAAATTTTCTTCATCCCATATAGACTTCCCACATCGATCAGTCTATCTCAACTATAAGTCAAAACAACAAACCTTTTTAGTCATGGACTTACCCATTGTGACCTCGGATCTCTTGCCCAAAGAGCATGCTACCTCACACCATATAACAATTAACTACCTTTCACCCTTCTTACCATTCCCACTCCCATTTCCTACTGCCTCAAGGGACTTCTTGGAACTTAGACATTTGGTGATCATGTGACTACTTTTCACCGTAGAACAATCAATCATGCAATGTCTTTAGGGTCTTACGTTCATCACCTCCTCCAAGGCATGATCTACTCGGTATGATCCTACCCAATCAGGTGGCTTTCTTGCCCCCTCTTATCTTTTAAACCATCTTTGTTTACGTTTTGATTACCTTATACAGGACTTGGTCCTCGACACTTACTTTTGGGGTAATCTTCTTCTTTTGCCACAATCGACATCACCTACATCACTTTACCTATAATCCACCCACACCTAACAGATCTAAAACCCACACCATGCCTAAAACCTACTAACTCATTTTCATACCTCATCATATTCTTCCCTAGCTCATGGGAGAACTACATCGGCCTGAGGTCCCCTTTCACTGGGACTATGTAGGCAGCACTCTGAGGGCATGGGGCCCTTGGAGGTTAGCTCGGCCATTCTCTACCCTAAACAATTCATCTTCCATGTTCCTCACACCTCACTTAGTTTCCCTTTTTTATCCCAAATTGGAAATTAAACCAAACAAACAACAAGTTACTTCATATTTTAAATCCTTATCACAACATACATTTATTACACCTAGCATTTCTTTATCATCACTATGCTTAGATTATACCACATCTCACATATGACCCATATTATCATTCATTGCATAAAATAATGAATCACAACTTCACCTACTTTCTAACTCAACCATGCCTATAACCTGACTCGATCCATGCCTACCTGACTCAATCCATGCCTATAACCTACTCGATCCATGCCTAAACCGACCTGACTCAATCCATGCCTATGACCTGACTCGATCCATGCCTAAACTGACCTGACTCGATCCATGCCTAAACTCGACCTGACTCGATCCATGCCTAACCGACCTGACTCAATCCATGCCTAAATCAACCTGACTCCATCATGCCTAACTCACCTACTTTCCATCCATATCAAAATAACAAATCAAAATCTCATCAACACATCAACAAATCAAAAAAATACCATGTATCTCATCATATAAATAAATCAATGTGTATCTCAAAAATACATGGCTATCTCATCATGTCCATCATCTCAAAATCATCGGCACGTAGGCTGATACACAATACAAAATGTCATCGGCACGTAGGCCGGTCTCATATATACAACAAAATAATGAAATAATACAAAATCTCTTCGGCACGCAGGCCAGTATATGCTCAAAATAGACAAAATCTCTCATACATCCTCACTATCATCGGCACACAGGCCGGTATGTGATAAAAAATACAACTATCTCTCAGCACGCAGGCCGGTATATAAATCACAAAAAGACTATCATACATCAAAAACTAGGTGACCACATATCAGGCATCTCGGCGGATGTCCTCCATCTCTGTATCACCTGTGCCCTCAGCCTCCTGGGTCCCTGCTAGTGCCTCAACTAGAGTGGCTCTCCATGTGCTGGTAGCCTCTACCTGATTAGGCCTCAGAGCTCACTGACCTCCTGTGCTCTCCACACTGTGAGTGTGGGATCTCGTCCTCTCACTGGATGCCTGTTGTGCCCTGTACTCAGCATAGGATATGAAGTCTATCCTAGCCACCATCAGCTGGTCCTGATAATATCTAGCCTCACCTAGGGCATCCCATAACCTAGATACAGGCACGGTCTGTGGTGGTCCCATAGGTCTCGGCCCCTGTACCTATCCTGTGGGACCCTGCCCCGCTCCTGCCTGTGAACTGGGACCCGGTCCCGGTGCCTGATGGTGGTGCCTGTGGTGGTGCCCCCTACCCCTGTGCCTATATCTGGGCCTGTAAGGCCCCAATCTATGCCTGGGCTATGGCCAACTGGCCCTGTAAACCTGCCACCTGAGCCTGTAAGGCTACCACCTGACCATCCCCCTCCTCTCCATCTCCATCTCCTCCACCAGCCATCTGGGCCTGCAGACTAGCCACCTGTACCTGTAGCTCTGCTACCTCTACCTCCAGAGCCCTCCAGCTGTGTCTGTAGTATACCCAACTGGTAATGAGAGTAGCCACCTGCCCCTGTAGGGCGTCTCTCTGCACCGTGATGGTGGCTAGATCTGGCTGCCCCGGTCTGGGTGGTATGGCTCGTAAGTGAGCCACCCACCACTATCTGTACCTGTCTGTGCACCCGGTGTCATCTATCTGCCGGTCCACTGGCTGCTCCTCCTACCCTGTGGGCACTGTAGGCTGTGGTAGAGGTAAGGGCCTCTCCACGTCATCTCTCTGGTACTGTGGGAAGGGTGGAGGTATGTCCTGTACTAGCCCGAACTGCCACCAGACTCTGTCTACCGGGATCATCTCATACTCCCCAGCACGGTGACCCTGTATCCATCTCTCTAGCTAGAGCTCAGCTAGCTCCTCATGCATATGCCTATATGAGGGGAATCCCACATATGGCCTCTAGATAATGTCCACTCTAGACAACCCCTCCAGTAACTACCAGAAATAGGCCACATCATGTGTGGGCCTCTCAGATCTCCGCTCTCCAATAACCGACACCCATCTCCTATACCCCACCCACACAAATCTCACTGGGAATGCATCTGCTCAGGGCATCCCTATAGGCCACACACAAACTATGTGCTCATACACCCAGCAGTGCAGTAAAAATGTACAACACAGGTTGAACCTGCGCAGCGCCCATATGCCCACAACTCCCTGTACAGCTGCACCAAGAATGTTGGTGCCCAGGAAAAGTGGGTCTCATCCACCATCATGTCATGGAGTACCCCCATCAGTGATCAGGGAAACCATCCACCCTCTGCATCTGGCAGTGCATAGCAGCACACTGCCTCCATCAACAGAACCACTAGCCTCGTCTCCTCCAGACGGGCTAGGTACATCTCTCCATAGCTCAAGCTGGCACTATGGAATCTCAGGTCAGCCATCCCCTCACCAAAAATAGTCACAATCAGCTCCTCTGAGGCCTCAGAGGAGATGGAGTAGACCTGTGCACCCAATATGGGTAGCCAAAGAATCTGGAACACGTCCTCCAGGGTGATAGTAATCTCACCCATCGGTAGGTGGAATGTGTTGGTCACGAATCCCATCTATCGATGAGTGCGACCATCAAACTGGGCTGCCAAACTACATGTCGATAGTGATGAACCCCACTCAAGCCCACTACCTCCACATGTTGCAGCTCCTCTGGGTCGCTGCGCCGCACACTGTCACGAGCAGGGGTGGAACCCTGTCCCGCATATGTAGCTGCGCTCTCCCCTGCATCCATACAAACAAAACATTAATCTCCATTTATCATATCCATATTTACCAATTATCATTTTCCCACACCCTATTTTCACCCTACCCATCTCAACCACCTAGCCCACATCACTTTTGGACCCTTGTTCCCAATAACCTGACCGGTACCGGTTCACCCTTACCGACCCCGGTCACCCCTTAACCAGCATCGGTCACCTATTTGGTGACCAATACCAGTTCACCCTTACCGACCCCGGTCACCCCTTAACCGGCATCGGTCACCTATTTGGTGACTGATACCGGTTCAACCTGACCGACGTCAGCCAAACTTGACCGACGCCGGTCACTGTCGCGGTAAAACCCATGATTTCCCAAAACCCCCCTTTTCTAAAAAACCTCCCCTTACCCCTTTTACCCACCTACAAATGACCTACACTACCCCTGGACCTCCACCCACCCCACCTATCCCATTTATTTCCCTCCCCATTCCTCTTTTTACCCACTATTCCCCCCCATTTCCAAATTTAACCCATTCCCACCCACAAAAACAAAACCCAACCAAAACTACAAAAAATAATATACTAATCCTCTACTCTATCTAATCACATACACCTAGAGTAGGGTGCTTACCTCATCACACTGTCATCGTCTCAGTGGCACATCTAGCCACTGCACCGTGGCCCACCTGATCCCTCTCTAGCCTCTGCCATCACCAAATCGGTACCCACAACCTCTACCCAATCAAATCCCTCACACTGATCCTGTGGACCCACTTCTCACCAACCGATCACCCATCGTTCACACTGCCAACTCAATGCTCCATTCCATCTGGACACTTTTCTCTCTTTTCTCTCTCTTTTTCATTTTCTCAAATAGCTAAAAGACAAATGAATAACAAAAAACGTGGATTTTTTGTTTTTATAACAAACCCGACCTAACCGACGTCGGTTACCCTTGACCGACATCGGTCGCGTGCCCTACCCAACCATGGTCGGTTGACCTCTACCGACATCGGTTATCCTTGACCGGCATTGGTCACCCTCACCTACCCATTCCCCTAAATTTTACCCTTTTACCCTACCCCTACCTCCTTTTTTTACCTCACCCAACCTTCACCCTGATCATTTACCCCACCCCACCTTTACCCAAACCATTTCCCTCACATTCCCGACCTCATCATTTACTACCTCCCTTTGTCCTCCTTTGGGGACTCATTATTTTACCCCTACCTTGGCCTTACCCATGCTGTGACCTAGATATTTGGACCTGGACCATCGCTCGTGACCTTTGACCTCATGTGTTCACTATACCTTGTGGCACTGTTACCTGTGTTGTTGACCTAATGACCTTACCTAGCCTATTGCCATGACCGTTTATCCTGACCCTACCTTTGGTGTACCGGAACATACCTAAACATTCCTGCACCTAACCTACGTCATGTTTCCTGACCATATCCTATACCTTGGATACCAGAATCACTTCAACCTCATTTGGATAAACCTATCGACCTTAGACGATGTAGAGTTTGACTGCTCTTCAACCCGGTAGCATGCTGTAGTTTATACGTGTGCATGCATTTGACTGTTACTACCTTTGACCCTGACCCATTACCTAGCTTACCCAAGTAGACCTTGCTCCTCTTTCCCCTGTTACCCACCTTTCTTTTCATCACATTTACCTTTTATCAAACCACTCACTGATTCTGCCTGCTGCCTCATCAGTTCCTGGTTTGAGGGGGATCACCTTCACCCACACATGGGGCAACCACATCTTATTTTTTGTTAGCGTCGCTTACTAATACAAGCTACGCAACAAAAAGGGGAAAATGTAGACACTAAAATTAGGTCACACTCCCCTTTGGTCCCTCGACAAATAAGCACCCTTCATCACATTCACCTAGCCATGGCCCCCTTCACCTCACTAATATTAATTTAATTTAATTAAATTAATTCATTATCCTCACCATATTTATTATTTAAATATCTTAATTTAAATAATATCCACACATACACTTCACCTAGACACCTCATCAAGCCAACTCACCCTAAGACCTATTCTTAGTAAGTTGCCATAACTAACTAAGACTTACCCAAACCCTAAAAATCAATGCCTACATTCTCTCTAACCACATTCCCACATGCTTACAAGAAGCTTCCAGTTTAATCCACAGGGTTAACGACACGAGATCCGAGAAAATCAAGAGGATCTCCCTAGTTTAGTAAACCTAGGAAATCCCACCTTGACCGACACGGTTAGCCCTAACCATCACCGGTTAAGCCAGAACCATCGTCAGTTACCCTTTTAACCCCCAAAACAACCTTATTTTCAAGGTTGGCAAAGATTGGAAAAAGTTGGCAAACATTGAGATCTTCCTAAGAGATATCACATCTTCTGAGATCAATTCCAGCGAGAACACACATGCAAGGAAGGAGATCAAGTATTTTCTCCTGCACAGCCACCCCAGCAATGATCTAATCTAACCAAGCAAAGAGGAATGCACATGCAGCCCATGTAGAAGCTCTCCTACAATTGGTGATCACCTGCAGCCTTCAACCTCTTACCAGCACCCCCATCCCTCACTCACAGGCATCCAGGACCAGAATCCAAGTAAGTAAAACATTCTACTTCTCTGGTTCACTTCATTTTGTCATTATATTATCACCTATTGTTTACCTAGCCACCCATTGACCTCCTTCAACATTCCCCCTCCATATACCCATTAAAACCTCACCAAATCCCTCCCAAATCACCCAATACCTCATCCCGACCAACCAAAATCCTTTGTGCAATCACAAAGGAGACCCAAACCCATTCTGTGGCATCCCCAGAACTCCACAGTAACCGGCACCGGTTACGCCTAACCACCGTCGGTCACCCTTAACCGGCATCAGTTACTGTATGTGCTCATACAACCCAGAACAGGGACCTATCCACCTAATTTTACATCCCCTTAATCACCTGTGACCTACCTGAGACTTTTGTCAGACCTACAGAGACCCAGAACCAACTATTTGACCTTCAGATCCTATTCTAACCTAGCCTGTTAGATTAGATCTTTCTTATTGTGTTTTAAGTGAGATACCTAAATCATTTCAAATTACAATAGGATTTACTTTATTTCCTGCATTAAATTGTTTAAAACAGTGGACTGATAGCCATCTAGGAAGTATCACACTTCCTGGATCTAGCACACGCTAGGCAGTTCACTGCACATATTGTTTAACTCTTTCTGGTGGTCTTGCTTTTCATTACAGGTAGTTCCTCCTAGCCAAAAGGAAGCTCTCACAATCAGTTGTGGATTTGGAAGTCATACGCGTGCAACAACCCATCAACCAACATTAAAACAGGTATTCCTCCTATGCCTGTTACCCTATCTGTTTCATCAATACTTCAAAGAAACATCTAAGATCAGATAATTTCTAAGGTTCAAATTTATTGACATTCAAGAGTGCAAGTATATGTGGGGAGAAACATGTTTTCCAATTTGATGTCTTGTCATCTGCTAATATTTTGAAGGAGGGAAATGCCAAATATCCAAGAACAATTTGATACAAAGAAATATTACCCAATATAGCTATCTCCTTTTTTGCTATAGATTGTGAAATATTTGGAGCTCTAAGAGTGTTATAAATTGATAATAACAAGTCCAGTGGTATTTCTTAGTCTCACGGATTAGGATACCACTTCAAATTTTATCATTTTTTACACTTTTTTGAATAATTCTTTCATTTTTATAGTTTGCACTGTAATGTTGAACATCTATGTGGGGGAAATATGAGAAATGTGGAATTTGTTTCAAAGTGTGAAGAAATTGACATTTGATAGCACAAGTATGTGTGGGAAGAAACATGTTTGGAAGAGATGTGTAATATATGAGGTTTTTTATCCTTGTAGTGCAGAAGATCAAGAGCAGTTTTCACTTTGTAATCACTTATGTAGATTGAATATCAAGTATAGAAGATCAAGACCATTAAATTTTTTGTTCCCTAAACACTGACCCTTAAACCCTAAACCCTAAGCCCTAAACCCTAAATCATGAACCCTAAACCTAAACCTTAAACCATAGGCTTTAAACCCTAAACATTGATCCCTTAACCCTAAACCATGAACACTAAACCCTAAACTATAAACATTAAACACTAAACCCTAAACCGTAAACCATAATCATAAACCCTAAACACTGATTCCTAAGTTCCCTAAACCCTAAACCTTAAACCCTAAACCCTAAACCCTTAATTCTAAACTCTCAACCCTTAACCGTGCAACATTACCAAAAAAAATTCTAACTAGTATTATGGTTGGATGAGGGTTGACTCTCAAGGATCATATTCATATTTGGTGTATCGATGTTGAAGATGACACCTCCCCTGTCAAATTGGTTATTCAGTATGACGTGGAAGATGAGAAAAGAAAATGAAAGATGAAGAATTATATTTCATGGGTAATTAGTACTAAGTATCAACAAGACTAATATGGCTTTTGAGAACTCAACTCGGAGGGCATGACAATATTAGGACCATATTTTCTAGTCTCGTGCCTAGAACCATCATTGATTCTGCTTGTACAAAATAAGCATAACAACATAGGAATGACTAAGAAAACACAGGGGTTATCAATCACCTAGTAAATATTTCTTGTTTAGTTTTGAATGGGATTTAGTTTTCCTATGGCTTAGTGACCTTACATTCATTGATAATTCCTCCTATGATAAACCCATGGATGCTTTCAAAATATCCTTCAAAAAGATAGGGTTAGTCATCAATCCTAGTAAAGGGATTGATGTTATTTACAAACAACTTGAAATGCATACATATTTAGAGGTCATAACATGAATTTACAAATATCATTATCGTTATAAATTGAATCTAAATAATGGTGTCTCCCTATATCCAAGGATTGAGGACTACTGGGGTCCTATTTCTATTTTGAGTTCTGGTTCTGGTCGTTGTCGTCGAATATGAAAGTTTTAGGAAAGGAATCCACTCTTGAAGAATTATTTCCATTTAAACTGTTGGCAATGCCAATGGCAGTGGAAGTTCCTATGGAATTCGGTTGGTGGAAGGTTTGGTTGTGCCCTTGTTGGTTTTTTCTCCTGGTGTCATCGGTAGCCTTTTTGGCATTATCAGAAAGAACTCCCCATGCTTGTGTGATAAGTTTAAAAGATGCCTCGGCTCATGGGAACTTTTTTTTATCATGATGCAATAACAAGGCTAATTTTAGTGGGTATTAATAGAAAAAGGAAAATAGATTTGACTAGAATTACTTATGAAATGCATTCCTTCACTTCGAGCTTATCTTTATAAATGCAATTCAACTTTCCATTTTCTCCATATTTTCCAAATTTAGGTTGAATTGACATTTTGGACCTCTAAAAGCATGAAGAAAATGGTGAGTTCATTTCCCCCAAAACTTCTTGAAGTGAATTTAAATGAAATGAAATTTGGAATTTGGAGGTGACACATGGTAGACATTAATTTTCCTACCATTGATTTACTTATTGATGATTAATTATTATTAGTTGGAATTATTTTCCATTATTATGATAAGTAACATTTTTTATATCACCCAAATCACCGTTAGCGTTTATTCATGATGGTTTCCCCTTATGATCTATGGCACGGTAAATGGAAAATCCTTAAAGCCTGAAGATAAATTATCAGAATATTTTTAGCTCAGGAGTACCTCATACAAGTGGATATATCATAACCTTGATATTTGTGTTACCTCTTATGAGATTGAGAAGGATGCTCTCTTGACTAGGGATCACTTGACTCACCTAACTGCACTTAAGAGTCTCTGTAGATTAGCCTCAACCAACTCACTGAGCTCACCCAACCTCACTCTAGTGCAACCTCAATGGGAAATTTTGGTAAAGGAAAGTGAGAGGAGTCTTTAGATGAATGTTGCATGATGAACTATTTGATATGAATTAGGTGGTTAAGTCCTCTGAGAACCTTTTGGAATCCTAAGACATTTGCTCAAAAGTCTCTGACTAGATTCACTTGTGTCCTAAGATTGATCTACCTTACTTAGTTGATGACACAATTGAGCCTCAAGATAACTGCTTCAGGGGTCCTGTGAAGATTTAACCAACTCGTTTGATCTACTGAAAGGAAACTTACAACCGTTTGAGGATTTAGGGATAATCAATGAGAGAATGAGGGAAAACTTGAGGAAGACCTCACTGCCACTTTCTGCATCTAAAAAGGAGACATATTCCTCATGATGTTTCAGATAGGTAGGACCAGGAACTGATGATTTTGGGGCATATCACCCATTTTTCTCAAATTTGAATCCTTTGAAAAACTTACATGAAACATTCAATTTATCCTCTGTTGATGATGCCTTGCATGAGTCCATATATTTGACAAACTTTTACTACCTTGTAGGAAGTTGTGATCTTTATAAAATATAGCTTTTTAATTTTTTCGGTAAAAATTGCTACAAATGTTAATACCCTGTCAAGTAGATCTTCAAAACCTAAACAATGACTATGGATGCTTTGACAAAATAGATCAGAGCTTGTATAATATTGAGTGGTTTAATATTTTTAGGTATGTTATGGGGCATAATACTAAGAAAAATACCTATGTCCTAACCAGATTAGAATCTTGAAAAATAAACATCTCCATCGTGTGATAGATGTAGTTGTACATGAAACTAGATTCCATAAGGTGCAGAGTGACCCCATGCTTTGAGTTTTAGATTATTTCACTTAAATGGATCTTAGGGAAATTGAAAACCATTTATTTTAGGAGGGAATATATCCCATCCATAAGCATGAAATACCACATAGTCAATCAATAATGCTGGCGCGTTAAAAATAGCTCGCGTTTCAGGCTTGGCAATAACCAAACCCGATAGTTCATAATGCGCTCGAAACTATATTTTTAGGAGATCGTGTTCCTCTAGCTTTCGGTATAAGTGATCTCCATCTAACAGATCCCCCATCTTTATGAATAGGCTGAAGATGAGCCTATCTTTAGTTTATGGAATAGGTCTGGGACATAAAGGCCTTATAACATTAATATGAATATAGCAATCCCATTTTCCCATAGTTTATCAGAAAAATTGTTACTTTCAATTGTGCAAGGCAATGAGTTCCCGTTGTGTTCCACTTCATACGTGGATCTCGTGTAAACAATTTAATGGAAATGAAAAACCCCTCCATGTGTAACATTCAACCTATCGCGGTACAATGATTATTCTTGGAATGTGTTGGAAAGATTGGATGTATTGTTATGACGATTTTCTTATGTTATTCATATGCTTCATGGCTTCATATCTATGGTCGCCACGTTGAACTTAGTGAGAAATATTTTCTCCTTAGTATTTAGTCATTGATCATGCTTTTGACAGTGATCCGAGAGTTAAACCTTAATTACGAGATAGGGTCAGAACATACTATTCCCAAAGTTGTCAGGGTTTGAAAATATCTTGGCATGGGGTGAATTTTTTAAACTCCAAAAAACCATCAAAGTTGGGACATGGATTAAAGAGGTACTATTAGGAAATAAGGGATAAAATATGCGGAACAATCCCACACAGAAACGCATAAATAGTATGAATTAATATGTAGAAAATATTACAGATCTCAAATAAAAGTGCAGAATAAATAACACAACACAGAGAGACAAGATTTAACGTGGTTCACCCAATTTGGGCTACGTCCACCAAGAATCACTTGCTCAGATTTTATTACAAGCCTCCACTCTCTCAATACAATACCCAGATCCGTTTGGAGCTATGCTCAACAAACTCTACAGAATTCACACCCGAATTCAAAACACATCTGCAATACATTTGCTTGTATTTCTATCATATGCATAAGACCATATAAATAGACAACTGCTTAAGCAGTTTTACAAAACCATGGGTATCAAACAATGGGCAAAAAACAAAACCGTCCCATAAACCTATGGGTAGCCGAAGAGGCGGTTTTACAAAACAATGGGTACCAAAAAACCATGGGCCCAAAAACAAGCCCATAACGGTTACCCATTACCCATGGGTTAATAAACCACCCATGAAAATTTGTTTCAGGGGCTTCGCCCCTGAACCCCCCTGACCCGCTCACCCAGCACCGGCGAGCGGGACTCGCCGTAAAAATACCCGAGTGTAACACATAGAAGGTGTACCACACTCTAACATGAAAATAGGCTCCACAAACATAACAATCTCCCACTTGGAGACTGATTTCCACTGAGCAAGCTTCTCAACCCTTCACTGTCATCCGTGAAGGCCAACCAAAGTTGAACATAGCTTTAGTTTATCCCTTGTGACCACCTTGGTCATCATGTCTACAGGATTCTGACTGGTATGAATCTTCTCCAACTTCAACTTATCTTCCTCCAAAGTTGTCCTGATGAAGTGATATCTCAACTATATATGCTTCGTCCTGGAGTGGAAAGCAGAGTTCTTAGCTAGGTGTATAACACTCTGACTATCACTATGCAGCTTACATTCCTCCTGCTTATGCCCCAACTCCTCAAGCAATTGTTGTAACCAAATCATCTCTTTGCTTGCCTCTGTGGCAGCAACATACTCAGCCTCCATGGTTGACAAAGCCACCAGCTTCTGTAGTCGTGAAATCCAGCTCACTGTTGTCCCACCTACAGTATAAATATAACCTGTCATGCTCCTCTTGCTGTCTACATCTCCAGCCATGTCTGAATCTACATAACCACGTAAAGTGGTGTCTGATCCACTGTAGCACAAAATTGTCCCCATGGTTCCTCTCAAATACCGAAGGATCCACTTTACTGCTTGCCAATGCTCTTTACCTGGATCATTCATAAATCTACTCACATCTCCCACTGCATGGGCAATATCAGGCCTAGTGCACACCATAACATACATCAAACTACCAACTGCTGATGAGTAAGGTACCTTGGACATCTGGTTTCTTTCCTGCTCTGTCTTGGGACACTGCTCCTTTGATAACTTAAAATGGCCTGCCAAAGGAGTCCCAACCGGTTTAGCATCCTGCATGTTAAACCTGTCCAATACCTTCTTAATGTACTCTTCCTGAGATAAAGTCAACTTCCATTCCTTCCTATCCCGAGTTATCCTCATACCAAGGATTTGTCTGGCTGCCCCCAAATCCTTCATATCAAAGGATTCACTTAGTTGTTTCTTGAGTACTTTTATTTCCTGCATGTTTTTACCTGCAACCAACATGTCATCAACATACAAACACAGGATAATATAACTTCCATCCTCAAATTTCTTTGTATACACGCAATGGTCAGAATGACATCTAATATAACCTTGCTCCATCATGAAGCTATCAAACTTCTTATACCATTGACGTGGAGCTTGTTTCAAGCCATACAAGCTCTTCTTCAGTTTACACACCATCTCCTCTTTACCTTTGACCTCATAGCCCTCTGGTTGCTGCATATATAGTTCCTCCTCCAAATCACCATGGAGAAATGCAGTCTTTACATCTAACTGTTCTAAGTGCAAGTCTTCTGCTGCCACTATTCCAAGAACAGTTCTAATAGAAGTCATTTTTACTACAGGAGAAAATATCTCATCAAAATCTATACCTTGTTTCTGTGCAAACCCCTTGACCACCAACCGGGCCTTATATATTTTCTTTCCTCCTTCTTCATCTTTAACTCTGTACACCCACTTGTTCTGCAATGCTCTTTTGCCTTCCGGTAGCTTCACCAAATCCCAAGTCTGGTTCTCCATGAGAGACTTATGCTCCTCATCCATGGCTTGCTCCCACTTCTTACTGGCATCTACTTGCATTGCTTCATCAAAGCTCTCTGGCTCTCCACTATTAGTGAGTAATAAATAATAAAGAGAAGGAGAAAAATGTTCAGGTTCTTTTCTTACCCTAAAAGACCTCCTCACTGTAGGAGTTTGGGGTTCCTGTTGAGTAGGTTCCTGAACTGATTCATGGGTCACTTTCCCATCCGGAAGATCCTCTACCACTGCATATTCTTTCTTGGATTCTTCCCTGTTTTCCTGCAACTATTGCTTATACATGACTTTCTCATTAAAGACCACATCCCTAGACCAAATGATTTTCTTGTCCTTAATACTCCAACATTTAAATCCAAAGTCATCACCACCATAACCAATGAAAGTACATTTTTCTGATTTAGCCTCTAGCTTGGTCCTATCATCCTTGTCTATATGAACAAACACCTCACATCCAAAGACTCTAAGAAATGAATAATCAACTTTCTTACCATACCATGCCTCCTCAGGTATGCCTCCATCCAAGGCACTTGAGGGTCCTCTGTTTATCAAGTACACAGCTGTGCTCACCGCTTCTGCCCAAAAAGAAAGAGGCAGTCCTACATGTAACCTCATGCTCCTAGCACGTTCCATTATTGTTCTGTTCATCCTTTCTGATACCCCATTCTGCTGTGGAGTTCCTGGAACCGTCTTTTGCCTGCGGATTCCATTCTTAGAACAGTAATCATTAAATTCATTGCTGCAATACTCCCCTCCATTATCTGACCTGAGACATTTTAGCTTAAGACCTGTTTCATTCTCTACCAAGGCTTTCCATTTAACAAAAGTGTCAAATACATCAGATTTGTTTCTAATATAATAAACCCAAACTTTCCTTGTTACATCATCAATAAAAGTAACATAATAACTTGAACCCCCAAGAGATGATACCTGAGCCGGCCCCCACACATCAGAATGTACCAGCTCTAACTTACTCTCTTTCTTCGTAGGTCCAACCTTGAGAAACCTTACTCGCTTCTGTTTCCCATATATGCAGTTCTCACAGAAATCCAAACCTATTTCTGTATATCCAGGAAAATTCTTCTTTATGATGTTCATGCCCTTATGGCTCATATGACCGAGCCTATAGTGCCATAATGTTGTATCTGCATCTGAAGCCACAAGATTACAATCATTAGTACTATCAGTGGTTAAATACAAGGTTCCAACCTTCTTACCTCTTGCCACCACAAGAGCACCCTTGGTAACCTTCCAAGAGTTAGCTGTAAATATCATAGTACAACCATCACTTCCCAATTGCCCGCCGATATCAAATTTCTCCTTAATGTAGGCACATGTCTGACATCCTTCAATAGCCATGTATTCCCATTCTGCATCTTAACCTGAACAGAACCTTTTCCAACTATACTGCAAGGCTCATCATCACCAAGAAAAACATGCCCAAAATCCCCTTGAACATAATCAACAAAATAATGCCTATGTGGAGTAGCATGAAAAGAAGCCCCTGAATCTAAAACCCAAGATTCAGTAATATTATGCAAAGAAAGAATCAAAGCATCCTGACATACATTACCTGATGCCACATTTGCCTCCTTGTTTTCTTCCTGTTGTTTCTTCTTGTCCCGAAGCTCCCAACAATCCTTCTTTGCATGCCCAGACTTTCCACAGTTCCAACATACAATCTTGCTCTTGGATTTTGACCTTGCCCGATCTTTCGATTTTCCACGATTTCCTCTATTCTTCTGTCTCCCTCTAGTTTCCACTGTCAAAGCATTCCCTGAAGTAGAAGATTCCCCAGAGCTTTTTCTTCACATTTCCTCGCTTAGAATCACCCCTACAACATCCTCAAACTTCAACTTCGAGTTAGCTGGAACCGAGTTGCTTACCGCCATTACCAGGCTATTCCAACTTTCAGGTAAAGAGCACAGAATTAATAAAGCCCTAACTTCTTCATCAAATTCTATTGTAACCGAAGCTAGCATATTCACAACCGTATTGAAATCATTTAAATGATCTGCTACTGAACTATTCTCAGACATCTTCATATTAAACAACTTTTTCATTAAAAATATCTTGTTAGAGGCAGAGGGTTTTTCATACAACTTCCCTAATGCATCCATTAGATCTTTTGTAGTCTTTTCCTTTGAAACATTAAATAATACCGAAGATGCAAGACACAGTCGGATCGTTCCAAGTGCCTTCCGATCCAACAAATCCCATTCCGCATCTGTCATACTCGAGGGTTTGTTCACCTTCTCAGACAACGGAGTATAAAGATCCTTCTGATAAAGGTAATCTTCCATCTGCATCTTCCAAAGATTGAAATTCTGCCCGTTGAATTTATCAACCCTAGATCTTCCATCATCTGCCATAGCTCCCACTCAAGATAAAACTTTCCCTGCGATTCAACACTTCAGCAAACCAAACCAGGCTCTGATACCAATTGTTAGGAAATAAGAGATAAAATATGCAGAATAATCCCTTACAGAATCGCAACAGTAGAAACTAATATGCAGAAAATATTACAGATCTCAAATAAAAGTGCAGAATAAATAACACAACACAGAGAGACAAGATTTAACGTGGTTCACCCAATTTGGGCTACATCCACCAAGAATCACTTGCTCAGATTTTATTACAAGCCTCCACTCTCTCAATACAATACCCAGATCCATTTGGAGCTATGCTCAACAAACTCTACAGAATTCACACCCGAATTCAAAACACATCTGCAATACATTTGCTTGTCCATCTATCATATGCATAAGACCATATAAATAGACAACTGCTTAAGCAGTTTTACAAAACCATGGGTATCAAACAATGGGCAAAAACAAAACCGTCCCATAAACCTATGGGTAGCCGAAGAGGCGGTTTTACAAAACAATGGGTACCGAAAAACCATGGGCCCAAAAACCAGCCCATAACGGTTACCCATTACCCATGGGTTAATAAACCACCCATGAAAATTTGCTTCGGGGGTTTTGCCCCCCGAACCCCCTTGACCCGCTCACCGGCGAGCGGGACCGCCGTAAAAATACCCAAGTGTAACACATATAAGGTGTACCACACTCTAAGATGAAAATAGGCTACACAAACATAATAGTTTCACGGTTCTATCTATGTGTGAAATAAGTAACCCTTTTGTGAACAACTAGCAACAAAACGCAAATTGTAAAAGTAGAAACCAACACCTACGTATACACAAAAAGATAGGCCAATAATGAATTATCTACAAACAATACTACACAATACTATTGTTGAAATTGTTATGTTAACAAGTAATTATGTTGATAGTCGTTTATGTAAATTATACAAAGGCGAGAAAATTCTAACAACTAATCAATCAAATTGTAATCTTCAAACTAAAATGTTCCCTTGGATGGCTAAAGGATTCAAGGAGGTCACATATATGCACACACAAAAAAAAAAAAACCTATATTTCTCACACTTGAAACATTACTTATATTGATAAAGTGTTTACAAATGGGAACCTCAGTGGATGTTCCTAAAGCACTTTGGGGAAATGGAAGGTCGCAGTTTTGTTTGGGTGGTCATTGACAAATTGCATCATCAAGACTGTTGCTAGGGGAAACCTTGATCACTACCTTAAACGCTAAAGACAAACCCTTATTACATATGTGGATCAAATCAACAACATAAAGAACCTTAAACGTAAAGGTTCCATGACTAACATATGTATAATTCGAGATTCAAACATCTATGGGAGTCTCAATGGATGTGTCAGACACATATCAAGAAAAATGGAAGGTCGAATTTTTGTGAAAATGGTCATTGATGGATGACATCCTCATGACCATTGCTGGGGGAAAACCATGGTCACTAACTTAATCACTAAGGAGAAATTGATAGCCATTTTCCAAATCAAAAATATGGACGCAAATTCTTATATAAATTTGCACTATTTTGACTGAAATGACAGTTCTCACCAGCCACGTCAACATTTAGTTGAAATAAGCCCTTCCTGAATTTACACATGCTCAATTATGTGGATACGTTTCTTCCATACCTACTCGTATGAAGGGAATTTTGTTTGTTTACGTCATTATACTTGAAATCCAAAACATATTTGACGGAGAGAACAGTCAGACCTGAGCCTGACCAGCTATGGCAGGTAAAAATAGCGTGGTATAATATGGGTTGTCATAGATTGCGGTGGGAAGGCTGAATAGGGAAACACATACATTCAACAGGTGAGAGCAGCAACTACGTCATAAAAAAGAAAATGGAACGCATGTACTGGTTATATAATGCTGCCAAATTCGATCGAATTACCCAGTCCCAGTTTCGATTCCAGTTTATATTGGCTGCCCAGTTCGAAGAACTGCCCAGTTTTTCAGAGATGGAGAATGCAGGCTGGAAAGATTTTAAAGTAAAGAGCTTTGATCCAGTGATGGTGACGCCATGCATTCCTCTGCCCAAAACTGTCCTGCAGCTCTCCTCTGTTGACAACCTGCCATTGATAAGGGGATACATATTTAACTCCTTAATTGTCTACAATGCCTGTGAAAGAATTTCTGCAGATCCTGTAAAAGTAATTCGGGAGGCTCTCTCCAAGGTGCTGGTGTATTATTTCCCATTTGCTGGACGGCTCAGATACAAAGAAAATGGGGACCTTGAAGTGGACTGCAACGGGGAGGGCGCTCTCTTTGTGGAAGCCATGGTGGACTGTAATCTTTCGGTGTTGGGAGATTTGGATGACCGCAATCCATCATATGGAGACTTACATTTTGCTCTTCCTCCGAATACAGACATTGTGGACCTTCATCCTCTGGTTGTTCAGGTGATTCTTAAATTATTAGTGATCATTAACAGTCGAGAATAAATAAGTCGTTGTCCCTGAGTATCAACCGCTCAAAAATAAACAATCAAAAAAATCAGGAAAGAAATCAAAAAAATCAAACTAACAATTACAACATCCTCCACAAAAGGAAAAACGGGAACATTCTTTTCTAATGAGAAATAATAGAATCTAGACCTAAATAATAAGAGTTATGTTTTTTTTCCCATTAAACTTAAGAGGTAGGTGGAGAGGTGGGCTGGCAGTTTCTTCCTAGAGTTTAGGCTGATTTTTGTCCATATGAAATATAACATGCACTCCTATCATTATTTTTTGGTGATTTTAGAAGGAAATATGATTGTTATTTACCCTTAAATAACTATAAAGATCCAATGGAATCCTATAATATCTTGAGAAAAATAATAAAAAAACATAAAACCTTAAAAATGTTAAAATGCTCTTAAATTTTCTTCACACCACCCACTGAGATATTTATGGAGCCCCCTCCATAAGAACATAAGGACCAAAAATAACAAAAATAGCTTAAAAGTACGGGTGCAATTTACTAGAGCAGAAAATAAACAGCTCAGGTACCCATCAAATGATTTCAGAATCTATTGATCCAGTCAAAACAGATAATAACAAACGAATTACTATATAAATAATAACACTTGGCCGTCCAAAATGCCAACACCTGTAATATTTAGATTCATCATAGGAAAAAAAAATATATTTAGAATTATTACTTAGGAACCATTATAAGCAATGAGCTTAACACGGCTACATTCTTTTTAAAACAGTCACAGGAATTAAAGGAATCACAGGGCTTGTATATATACAGATCACACAAAAAAGCGTTCCATTAAAGGCATTATCTGCTGGAGTTTAATGGTGCTATGTATATTTCATGTAGGTAACACGTTTTGCATGTGGAGGTTTTGTTGTGGGAGTGAGTTTTCAACACAGTTTATGTGATGGACGAGGAGCTGGTCAATTTCTACAAGGCCTTGCAGAGATAGCAAGGGGAGAAGATAAACTTTCATGCGAACCAATATGGAATAGAGAACTACTGAAGCCTGAAGATCCTATACATCTCCAATATTATCACTTGTACTCGCTACGTCCTTCTGAGCCAACGATCGAGGAATGGGTTCATGCCTCTCTTGTTATAAATGCTCAGACAATAAAATGTATGAAACAGTCTATTATGGAAGAATGTAATGAAGTTTGCTCTTCATTCGAAATTGTGGCAGCGTTGGCTTGGCGAGCAAGGACAAAGGCTCTTCAAATCCCACAAACTCAGAATGTGAAGCTTCTCATTCCAATGGATATGAGGAAATCATTTAATCCCCCGTTTCCAAAGGGATACTATGGTAATGCCATTGGTTTAGCATGTGCGATGGATAATGCACGTGATCTCGTAAATGGGTCTCTTTTGCGTGCCATAAATATTATAAGGAAATCAAAGGCATTTTTAATTGAACAGGGTTCAAAGTCAAGAGTCACTGTGAACCCATCTGTATCAGATGTGAACTCAGCACAAGAAAATGTAGTTATATTGAGCGATTGGAGGCGACTGGGATTTAATGAAGCAGATTTTGGATGGGGAGATGCAGTGAATGTAACTCCTGTACAAACAGTGACAAATGGGCTAGTAACTATGCCAAATTATTTTCTATTCCTACGACCCTCTGAAGATATGCTTGATGGAATCAAGATACTAATGTGCGTGGCCTCATCAATGGTGAAATCACTCAAATTTGAAGTGGAAGACATGATAAACAAATATGTGACTACAGTGTGAAACTGTAACATATTTAATGGCTAGCCATAGTGTTTTCAAAATAAATTTTTGAGATGGAAGCTAATGAAAGTTAAAGCAATGTGATCATGGAGAGATTCAGCCCCATATAAAGTATTTATTAGAGACGTTGCATCTCTGTTATCAGGAATAAAATATTGAGGACTGTTGGACATTATATGTGTTGGTAGTTTTTATAGAAAATCATGTTGATTAATCTTGATCGTATACATGCCTTCTGAACTGCCCAGTTTTACAAAAAAAAATTGTATATGTGAGGACACTAGTTTTGTTTTGGACGGAAAAAATGAATGGTTATTGGATTAGCTCGCAGGCATTCCACGATAACTAACATTTAACTTTTTCATTATTAAAGTTTATTAATTAAATATTTAATATGATAAGTTTTTCGGGTGGATTGACAATCTACATAAACTTTAGATAACTGTACCAGAATGATATGGTAGCAAAACTCTCCAAAAATTTCTTCTAAAGGAAGTTTTGGATGAACCAACCCGTAGGTATATGGTCAGGGATAGTTAGTATTTCAAAAATATGTAAACTCTCTACTTGCAGGAAATCAAAATCACAGGGTTTCTCCTCTGGTTTGTGGCCCTCACTATATGGTCGGATGCTATTTGTCTAATGTCCAATCATGGCCGTGGAAGAGGTGTTATCACACTGCTTTCACCAGATCTCTCTCAGAACATCAGAACATTATTTCTTGGGGTTCTGACCCTACCATTGGGTCATGTGGACCCTATTTGATTTTGACGGCCGTATTCTTGGGGTCACCAGCCTTTACTCTTCCAATAACACGGTGAAACAAACCAAACTCTGAAAAGAGCTGGCAAATTCGCTCCCCAATGCTCGTTGGATTATCACTGGGGATTTTAACGTGGTGGAATCCTACGAGGACAAAGTTGATCATCTCCCAATGCACTAGTGCACCAACAAAAGGGAAGCTTGGTTTTAAATTTATAATAAACTGGGCCCTTTTTATCCTAACCATCATCGAAATTATTCTTATGCCTCTTCCTGGTTCACTCGGTCTAACTTCAGAGAGGTTCGAGATATGGTAGTTAAGAGATTGCATCATGCATTGTTGGCTAGCCAAGATCTTTTTTCCTTTTCTTGCAATAATGGCCTCCATGTATCTTTCATTGATGGGGTTACTTTTTCAAATCACGCAAACCCTATTTGATTATGTATTAAATGGACCACCACTCGGCCCAAGAATCATAAATCCCAAGTTTAGCTCAATACAACTCATCTCAAACACAAGAAGACTGTGGGACATATTGCAAGGGTTTGGAACTTAGTTCCCTACTTGTATCTAGGCCAAAATGTGTCTCAATAACATGCACTCCTAAATCATCCACTCTACAAGGGTATCAAGGCAACGAGTAGAAAACACACATGTACTAGCACATAAGGGGATAAACTTAAAGGGGCTATAGTGATCGCTAGGGTCGCATATCTAGAGGGCAGTAATCCCTACAGTAGGTCAACCTAGGGTTTCCAAGGCCCGCGATCAAGATATAGGAAGGAACCCTACTGAGATATCGATAGTTGGATGTGGAGACGTATGTATCAACAATAAATGAAATAGGCATGCATGGAATAACCGTAATGAAAGTAATGATAACTAAGGAGATGATAATGGATAAGAGTACTATGCTAACTAGCATCCAAACCTATCAAATACTAAGCTAACATAGCACAATGAAGAAGGAAATGAACTTACCTATGCAAAATGACAATAGATGGTTAGAGCACTCAACTTGAACTTATAGGGTGGTCACTAGTGCATCTATCTCTCTAAAGAAGTAGTTTGCCAAGAGAGAGTCATTATTAGGTGGAGAAGGGAAACACCGTTCTTGTCCTAGACTCACTTTAGGTGACCTAATATTGCAAGCAACCATCCAAAAAGAAGAGTATTCAATCCAATCCAAGCAAGATGCAAGACGAACCAAGAGCTAGGCGAGAAGATGCGAAGATGGCATAAAAGAGTAGAGTAATGACAATCTGAAATGTTCTGGCTAACTTTTCTTATGAGTGTCAAATGAGATGAGGGTATATATAGGATGTTATCACCCACGGGAAATGACATCGAACATAAGAAAATATAATATTGAAGCCATCACCCACATGCGATGGTGTCGGCCATAGGTAGTGGAAAAAGGTAATGTGTCATGAAAAGTAAGAATAATGTGGCATAGATTATGGATATGGATAAGAAAGATGCCAAGTGATTAGATGCAAATAAGAAACTACGATTATGATGTGTAGGAGACCTAGGAAGACAAGGATACCTAGTGCAATGAAAGTTAAGGCTAAGACCAAATAGTGACACTCTCTCCATGTATTGTCTCTACCCATAATGATTACATGAATAACCATTCCCTATTCCCCGCAGGCCCCTTAAGGCACCTGCTCTAGAAATAGATGCATCAGTTACCCTTATTTTCACAAAGGAAATTATTAGTAACAGGTATGAAAGATGAAAAGTGAAAAATTGGGCGTATACATATGCCCTAGCCATTTATCACCACATGTCATAATTGCAAAACATGGGGTGGTCAGTGGAAAAAGGTAATCCGTAACACCAATACTAAAAGTAAGTACATAAAGGAATGTTGAAAGGACTAGCTAAAATGAAATATACCCACCAATGTGTACCTGATAGTATCACTCGTCTTGCCACGTGTGGGTGATGAATACTACAAAAACCCTGAAGAAGCAAAACTGAAAGGAAACACTAGAGGATCATCAGTAAAATAAGACATAAATCACCTAGCTAGGGGCCCATGGGACGGATGTCATGATATCGTGATATTTTAGATGTTTGTGATTATATGGTGTCAAAAAAATAGGCAAAAATTGAAGATCGTTGAAAGTAGTAATGTAATAGGTTAAAAAAATGGCATGATATCATGGTCATAACTCAATAAACGAAGCATGTTGTGGAGTTTGGGAGTGAAAATGACAGTCATTGGAAGATTACAATTGATCGCGATCGAATTATAATAGCAATTTTGGGTTTTATATGGTGATTTCAATTTTGATTTGTTTATTGCTATTTTTGGAATTGATATAACTAGCTCTGGAATTCCAAATTTGAGTGTATTTTGATGTCATGAAACAAGTACGAGGTGGTGGCAGAGGATGACGAGGAAGAGCACATAGCAGGGTGCGACCACGGGTAAGTAGTCACATCTAATTTTGTTGAATAGATTAGGTGTTATCTGATCTTTTAAAAAGGAACGATAACTAGATAGTACTAAGCCAAGGACACGGATGCTAATCAAACACCATGATCAATAAGATGAAAGTTATTTGCCAAAATAACTCTACATAAACCTTTGCAAACAAATGAGCAATAATATATTATATTATTATGGAACTCAATGAAATACAATGAGAATGGGCCTTGCTTATATAGGTAAGGAATAACAATCTAAGAACCAATTAAGGTCGTAGATCAAGCCATAAATCATGGAAAGAACTAGTCATCGAAGAACTAGTCAAGTCCATAGATTTATGAGAGAACTAGACATCAAGGATCTAGTCAATACCATAGATCAAGGAAATAACTATACCTAACAACTAGATAATATCCCCCTAATATCTAAATAAATAAAAAGAAATATCCACACACATAAGTGGGTAAGGATAAATACATTAAAGGTAAATAAAGTACCTAGGTTAACATGAGCTAAGGTAAATAGCCTACTCTAACACCCCCCCTTAAGTGAAGCTAGGAGCCAAAATAGAAGTGGCATGTCCACAATATGAGTCCCGACAACTAGGCCTGATGAGGTACTCATGTAAAATATATCCATGAAGAAATCTCAAACCAAAAAGAAGGAAAGAATCCTACTAGAAGGAAAGAGAAAGAAGAAGGAAGATGGTCTCACGAACACGCCCCAAGAACAACTTCTAAAACCCCAAGCATTCCATGCAACTCAAGGTAGTGAGGTGATGCAAAAGGCTTCGTAAATATGTCTGCAACCTGCTGCTGAATCGGAAGGTACTCCAAGCAAAGAACTCCATCCTGAATGTGCCGATGAATGAAGTGGATGTGTATCTCAATATGCTTGGTCCACTGGTGCTCAACTGGGTTGCGAAAAATGTGAATTGCACTTTGGTTGTCACACCAAAGTACAATTGGTGAATCCTGTGGGAATCCAAACTCTATCAATTACTTTCAAAGCCAAAGAATCTGATGACTCAGTGTAACTGCTGCCCTATACTCTACCTCTGAAGATGAAAGTGCAATAGCCTATTGATCTTTGCATGCCCAAGCAACTGGAAAAGAGCCAAGACAAAAAATATAGCCATAAGTGGAATGCCTATCATCAATAGAACCTGCATAATTTGAATCTGTATACCCAACCAACTGACTAGAAATCCTATTTTAGTGTAGGCCAAAGTGGGAAGTGCCCTGTAAATAGTGCAAAATCCTTTTAGCAACCTGCCAGTGACTACTATGAGGAGAATATGCAAACCGAGATACAATCCCTACTACAAATGAAATATCAGGGCGAGTATGGTTCAAGTACATGAGACTCCCAACCAATTTCTTATACAATGTAGGATCAAAAAGTGGTGTGGTACATGTGGAAATAAGAGTAACTCTAGATTGAAAAGGAGATGGACTTGGCTTGCAATCAGCCATATCAAAGCACCTAAGAAGATCATGGGTGTACTTGTGCTGACTCAAATGAATCCATGAATCTATCCGAGAAATATGCAAACCAAGGAAATAATTCAATAGCTCAAGATCTGTCATGTCAAACTGTGTAGAAAGAGCCCTCTGAATACTCTGAATGTGGGAAGAAGAGATGCCAGTAAGTAACAGATCATCAACATACAAGACAAGTATCACAATATCCTCAAAAATATGCTAGAGATACATTGTATGATCAGATTGACAATGAACAAAACAAGTAGATAGAAGAAAAGAATCCATCTTATCATACCAAGCCCGAGGGGCTTGTTTAAGAACGTAGAGAGACCTTCGGAGCCTACAAACAAGAGAAGAATCCTAAAAAAAGCCAGCCAACTACTCCATGTATATTTCCTCTTATAGATCTCCATGTAAGAAGGCACTCTTCACGTCCATAAGGTATATGGGCCACCCCTGTGATGCATCAATAAAAAGTACAAGGCATATAGAATCCATCTTGGCAACGGGTGCAAAAGTCTCAGAGTAATCAATACCTTTAACTTGTGAAAAACCTTTAGCAACAAGATGAGCCTTATACTTGTCAACGAACCCATCAGTTGCGTATTTGGTTCAGTATACCCACTTACACCTAACCATCTTTCTTCTTTTAAGAAGAGTTACCAAATCCCAAGTATGATTATTCATCAAAGAAGAATACTCAGGTGCCATCACATCATAACACTCATGTATCCTATGATCCTTTGAAAAAGACTATGGATCCTCAAAAACTACCTGACACAAAATTCCAGAACCTGTAAAATGTGTGTGATGATGCCTAATGGGTGGAAGATAGTGTATGAAAGGTGTTGCCTCAGAAACTGTAGTACGAGCCCACTTAGGCATAGTGACAACATCGTTGGGAATATGATTCTCCATTACATCTATAACCTCCTCATCAACCTCCTCAAAGAAAGTATCATCAAGATGAGATGAACAAGAAGGAGGCATGGAAGAAGATGAAGAATCATGAGGAGTGAAGAGCTCATCAAACTGAAACATGTATTCGAAAAATAATGTCATGAGTATAAGAATCTAAAATATGATAAGCTCTCATTTCCTCACAATACCCTACAAAGATCAATGGATTTACTCTTCGTATCCAAAGCTTTCCTTTTCTTCTTTGGCACAAAGGCCCAAGCATGGCTCCCAAAGACTCAAAATACTAAGACATTAGGCTTAGGCATTTGGACCAAGATTCCTCTGGAGTCAAATGCTCAAGTGCTCTATGTGGTGTACGATTCTGAATGTAGTTAACACAATTAACTACTTCTACCCAATATATAGAAGGTAAATCTCTAGAATGCATAATACAGTTAGCCATTTCCTTCAAAGTTCTATTCTTTCTTTCTGCTAAGCCCATTCTTTTATGGAGTATGAGGAACGAAATTCTAGTGAATAATGTCTTGAGTTACCAAAAATTTAGAAAACTCATTGGTTAAAGTACTCCCCCCCCCCCATTATCAGTACGAAGGTTCTTTATGCTACTAGAAGATTGTTTCTCGACCAAAGCCTTGAATACTTTGAAGTGTGAAAAAAAATCACTTTTGTACTTGAGAAAATAAACCCAAGTATGCCTTGAGAAATTATCAATAAACTTAAGTGCATACTTAGCTCCATTGAAATATGGGGATAGGAAAAAACCATCAAGTCACTATGCACAAGCTCAAGTGGTGAAGAATCTCTCTTAGACAAATTATTAGGAAAAGGATCTTGGTGTTTTTTCCCTAATGCACAACCATGACAAACTCCCTCAAGACAAGAAACTCTAGGAAGACCATCTACCATACCATGAGTGCTCAACTCCTTCAAATATCTATAATTGAGATGTCCAAATCTTTCATGCCAAAGCTTACTCTTTGAATCTACATGAGAAACCAATCATGTCCCTATAGAAGAAGAGGATCATCAAAACCCTCAAAGTGATATAGTTTAGAACTATGATGAACAATACCCTGAGAAACCATTGAATAATGCTCTAAAAAAGTTTGTATTTTTGCTCCATGTGGTGTAAATAGTCACTATTTTTCCTTGACCAGAATGACAAATTTGATATACAGAAAGCAAATTTGTAGTGATGTTAGGAACATATAGTGCATCTTGGATACTGCCACCATCAATTTGTATATCACCTTTTCCTTTAACAGAAAGAAAGGAATAATCTCCAACCTCAATTTTGGAAGTAGAACTCAAGCCTAGAGAAACAAAAGACTCCTTGGAAGAAGTCATGTGATGAGAAGCACCAAAATCTATAACCCAACTATCTGCAAGTGGTGACTGAGATCTCCCAACAACATTAAGTGTTTTTCCATGTTGATTAGAAGGAGGTGACATGGAGATAGAAAATTTTGTGTTTCTCGACTGCATCCTCTAATGCTTGAATTCACTTATAACACCTATGTTCTTCATGATTACTACCCCCACAAAAATAGCATGAACGGCTAGACTTATTCTTGGATTTAGAAGACTCCTTGGGTTTTGATTTGTTTTCTTTGAGTACAAGAGCATTTTGAGATGGAGAAGGTGTGGATTTGGATTTACTTTTTGGTTTTCCCTTGCCCTTAGGATTAGATGCAACTAATTCCTTTTGAGAGGTGGAAGAATCAAAGTGAGATAATTTGGATTTCTTCCCTAGTAAGTCTTTCACAAAATGTTTCTAAGTTAGGCATTTTGAATGTGTCAGCTTAAGGCATCCATGCTAGAGAAAAAGGTAGAAGAAAAAAATTGGAATTGTCCTCTTCAACTTGGATAGAATCAAGTAAACACACTCTTCATCTTTCTTATCTCTTCCACTCCCCTTCAAATGTGTCAAAAAATGTTTTGAACATGGTAAGATAGTCTATAATTGTTGGAAAATCTTCAGGATTAAGAGAGGTGATCTCAATTTCAAGTTGCATCGCTCTCATATGATCCACCTCACCAAATAAATCCTCCAATTTCTCCCAAATTTTGAAAGGAGACTCACATTTTTCCAAATGTAACAAAATATTGTCACTTACATAAGTTCCGATCAAACCCATACACTCATCAAATTTTCACTGGTATTGAAATTTCTCATATTCTCTAGTGAACACTGGTTGTTCTGAAGAAGATAAAGCCCATAATCCTTTCCACTTAGTTATTATTTCCATTCTTGGTTTCCATGTGTGGTAATTATATGTTGTTAATATGGCTCAACATGATCTAATTTAGAAGTAGATTCCATCCTCAAAAAATCACCAAAAATAAATGCAAGAACTAAACAATGCAACAAGACCCCCAAACAATGCAACAAAATCCCCCCCAGGATTTTGACACTTTATAATGAGTGCATGTTACAATATGGAACTTTATAATTATAGTGATAATTTTCAAAATAAATATTTGCCAATGGAAAGATCACAGAAAAAACAAGAACTTTTGCAAAAAACGACACTCAAAACCAAGTTACCGATCAAAAGTTACAAGTTTTTCAATATTATGATCTACTATTTATTTTAGTTGCCACTGAAATTAAATAAAATGCTCTTGCCTTCACCACACAAATAAAATGAAAGGGGGATGGGAGTTAAGCACCTACTAGTAGGAACCACAAGTTTTAAGCCCTCATAAACATCCAATTATTTTTCAAAAGCGGGGAAAGAAACATCTTTTCAGAAACCACCTGTTGCATGCCAACTGAGAATGTTGCACCCATAGAAACAAAAACCCAGATAAGATCTCAAAAAATATGGTTTTTCCTTCCCTGTTGGCACGAATCCTGAGACAAACCACCACATTCCTCTGCACAACAAAATAAAACCCAAAAAAATTATTGCCTCAAGAAATGGTCAAGTTTATAGTTGATCTTAGGGTTTTTCCACCTTCTGGATCCAATGGAAGCCTCTATTTTGCATAAAAACACATGCAACAACAAAATACAAGAAAATACCAAATATATGAATATAAAAAGAATTTATTTGCAAAATAAAACTTACAGATGGATGTCAATAGAAATAGCCTGCTCTGATACCATAAAATGAACGATAACTAGATCATACCAAGCCAAGAACATAAATACTAATCAAACACCATGATCAATAAGATGAAAGTAATTCGCCAGAATAACTTTACATAAACCTTTGCAAACAAATGAACATCTATATCATATATTATTATGGAACTCAATGAAATACAATGAGAATGGGCCTTGCTTATATAGGAAAGGAATAACAATCTAAGAACCAGTCAAGGTCGTAGTTCAAGCCATAAATCATGGAAAGAACTAGTCATAAAAGAACTAGTCAATTCCATAGATTTATGAGAGAACTAGATATCAAAGATCTATTCAATACCATAGATCAAGGAAAGAACTATACCTAACAACTAGATAATATCCCCCTAATATCTAAATAAATAAAAAGAAATATCCACACACATAAGTGGGTGAGGATAAATACAATAAAGGTAAATAAAGTACCCAGGTGAACATAAGCTAAGGTAAATACCTAATCTAACACTTTTTTGCTTTTTCAAATTCATTAGTGCTTAAAAATTAGTAAAATTTGCATCATGGGGTAGGTTAGGAAATAATGCAGGTGGGTTTGGGAGGGATTCAATTATTAGTTTTTTATTTTGTTGAATTTTAAAGTCAAATTATTGAAATTCATGGCCATGATTTGGCCAGATGTCATCAACCCCTTTGTAACAGGAGGACTGATGGCATTGGGATGGGGAAAGAGGGGAGATAAATTGTTGATGGCTTTTACCATAGGGTCGTTGACATAGGGGGAAGCTTGCTAAGGGGCGATGGGCATAGGGATTTGACAAGAATAGGTTGTATGCATTGATTTTTCATGCCAAAATTTTATATTTCAAAGTTTTTTATATTTACTTTTGGTCATATTGAGGATGTGCAGGTAGAGAAAAGGATCTGTCTATGGCAGAGCGTAGATGTATCGTGTCTTAGTGGGATGATTACTAGATTATCACATGTAGAGATTTCCCAATTACAGGGTTGGTGTTTTGGGGCATCATGCAGATGCCCAGGATACCATTGGACATGGATTTATTACAAATGTTTTTGACTACATGGGAGGACCTAGTCCAACACCCTTCGGTGGTGGATAGGACAGGAGATGATGGAGATGACATTGAATTTAGAGGACATACATGGGATTCTAAGGTTGACCCATTGGAGGCACCTGCATGTATTGTGATCTGACACCTGATGCCACAAAATAGAGAGCATTGGCCATATGGGCTACAAGGAGTAGTGCTTATGACAAACACATGTTGTACATTTGACTCAACGTAGTGTAGGTAGCAAGGATTCCAAATATTTGAAAGGTAATAGTTGGGATCGTGGTGGCACGGATAGTGTGCCACAAGGAAGATGGAGCCATCATGTTGTTCTTGGTTGCAGTATGTATAGACATGGTTAATAATGAATTACTATTTAGTCGGGGCACTGATCAAGCTAAATGTGAATTTATATGCCTAATCTGATTGTTATTGCAACAATAAATGAATAAACAATTAAGCACAAAAATTAGGCCAAACAAGTTAAGCAAGAAAGTATGAAACCCTAATTACAAAGAGAGGTTAGAAAGCCTTAACTGATTCACAGTTATTCTAGGACTGTGCCAAATTACTAACCAGATTGAGAGAGAGGGAGGAGTGTTGCACAGAGCCTCAGAAAATTGTGTGAGTTATCAATTTTCCTGGGTTGGGGCACCTGGAGAGGGACATAGGTTCCCATAGGCCACCTAGGCCTTTCTATGGCCACCTATGTCTATCAAAATTCTTAGAAAACCTCCTCTGATTTATTGCTATTTATTCACTTTTTTCACCTTTTGTCGCTATGAGGTCTTATAGTGATCATTGAGGTCACTAGAAACCTACAATGAAACAATGACCTAAAAAACCCTCAAACAAACATCAAATCCTAAATAATAAAGATGTAGAATGAGTGTTTAGACTATCCTCAACCATCACAATGGTGATCTTATGACTGAGTGTTGCACTACATCTTAGACCCAATGTAGTTTTGTGTGTGTGCGGAATTGTCCCCTAGGTAGCTCTTGTGCATGTCGCACTTGATATCAATCAAGTAAGCTAGATGTAAAGAAATGTAATAGATGTGTGCATGGAATAGAATGAAATTCCCTCCTATGAAGTGTATGTAGAATAACCAGCCCTTGTGTCCCTTGGATGGTGCTAGATGGATGTAATAAATCTCTTAGATGTTTGATGGATGCAACCTTAGGTGGTGATAGCTAATTCTTAGTGCCTGGTCCCTTATTATGATCACATAACTTTTATGCTTGAATTTCATAATTTAACCTGAAAAGGCTGACTACCAAAAATATAAGATGCTAAAACAACTAGAAAGGACCCAAAAGATGTGAACAAAGTACAAAGGGGTTAGGGGTGCCCAGAGGGGATGATGGTACATGGCTCTTGCGTCCTGGTTGGGCGCTAGTGTCCATGATGATAAATTCCAAAGTATAAAAAGGAATACTGAGAAAGTAAGGGTGCAAGACCAAAATTGGTAACATAAAAAAAAAAGGTGGCCAAATACACAGGTTAATTAATATTTTTCTTACTTAGGAATCATATGAATAGTAGTATGCAACCAGGACTAAATAGATACCTAAAGTGCGTGATTTTGTGTCTACATTTTCCCCCACTTTATGTTGGTGAGTGGAAAGCTCGGTAACATAAAGTAGATAGAGATGTGTACCTGATAAAAAATGTAGATTGATGTAGAAAGAGCATGAGGAGGGACAAGACAAAATGTGGAGTGATAAAAGTGTGTAGCGTGGATGCTAAGGAGGAATAAAGGTAAAAAGTTATGATAAAAATGACCCTAGGACGGAAACACGTGTAGATGTCATGATGTTCCTATTTTTGATGTTGATTGTTGTTGTGATTGGTGTTGTTGATGTTTTGATGATGTTGAATGATGTTGACAACCACTTCCCATACAAAAGGACTTGCAAAAGAGAAGAATGAACAAGTAGTCAAATATGTGTGTATATGATCAAATGTGAAAAATTTATGTAAGGAAAGTATGTAAAATATGAAAATGTGAAAAAAAAAACATGTGCACCTGATCTGTGATGAGGAAACAATTTAGAAACCATGTTGTATATGTTGTATAAGAACGAGTTTTTTGGGCGATCTCACACCAGTTGTGTCAGTCATGATTTTTTGAAGTGATCTCATGCCAATGCTATGGAAGAAAATTCATGTGTTATCCTCCAACCTTTAAATGCTTCCCATAATGTAGAACACCACTGCATATGGTGTGTAAAATTCAAATAATTCGATCTAACACAAAAATGTGTAGTGCATGCATGCGGAATTGTTAAGGATTGTGTGCTTTGTAAAATCCATTGTGTGGAGTTCTATAGATTGTGTTGAACTTCCAAATGTTGTGTAACTACCTCCTGGTTATAGGTGTCCAAGAAGGGCTCTGGAGGTTGTGTTGTGCTAAGGATCCAAGTCTTAATCTAAGCCCTGAAAATAAATACTGTGTTGTATGAGTATTATGTTTTGTTGTGTGATGACTATAGGTTGTTATACGATTCACACAGATGATTCCCCCCTCATTTGGGGTGCATGCGATGTCACTGAGGAAGTATGTGGCCCAAAGGAGGACTGATCATTTTGTTGAAACTATGCCCTACTTGGGGAAGGGAATGTGTTTGGTGGAAACCAAGGCACACGTAAACCAAGTGGCTAGGATACAAGTGTTAGTACAAGAAAATACAAACACAGATGTAGAAGAAAAAATGTAATCTAAGACGCAAGAAGATAATGTAAACATGCAAGAAGACAATGTAGAACATGAAAAGTGTGTTGCAAATATGGGACACCACTCACGATGTCACAAGACAATCATGGTCGATGAATCCAAAATTGAATAGTGTGCACACAAGACAAAGGGAAAATCCTACAAACAAGAGCATACAAAGAGCAAGCAATAACAAGCAATGTAATAGATAACCATCGAAGCATATATACCTGCATAGAAAATGTTGCACATGAAGCACCCATTAGCATGTTAGAAAGATTAAAAGTATGGTAAATCATGTATAATCTGATATAGTAGTGTGTTATGAAACAATATCACTTGTAGTGTATGAAAGTGGATGCCCCCAGTAGCCTTTGTGGGACTGGTAAGAGGTACTACACCAAGCATCCATGTTATGTGTATAGATATGTAGAATGTGTCATCATAACTAGAAAGAAAGTGAATGTGCATGTGTGTATGGAAAGATAATGGCATACAAGATATTTATCTAGCATGTGTAATAAAGTGTACAAGTAATAAGTAAATATAAGTAAGACCAAAGCTGACCAAGATATGCATTATGCTATGGATGAGACAGGATGGAATGCAGTGTGAATGATAGGATAAAATTGCCCCGGAGTGAAATGTGTATGTATGAGATGAGGTTCATTTATTTATGCACCCTTAGTAGTAAAAAATGAACTGTAAATGAGAGTGCATCATCAAGAAATGGTATGGAATGTGTGTACTAAAAAAAGGTGTGATTGTCAAATCACAAAGTGTAGAGTGTGTGAGTGATTGAGTGAACGTGTGAGTGTGGTGGGGTTCATTTGAGATTTATACCCTCAGCATTCGAGTATGGACCATAGAATTAGAGTGTGTCATAGGGTAGTGTGTCACATTGGTTGTGTGAGAGATATGTGTGTTGTGTTGTGTTGTTTTTGCATGAGAGAAATATGTCATGAATATGTTGCTTTTATATGAGATTTATTGTGAAGGTGTCTATTGTGTTGTTTATTGCAAATATGTTGAGTGTATAGTAGGTTGTGTTGCAAGTGAAAGTGTCAAGTAGGTAGTATGTGGTAGATATGTAGAGCGTGCAAGATGTGTGTGTTGATTGTACAAAAAATAGATTTGTTGTATGATATAAGGGATGCATGTTGTGTGATTTAGGAGAGGTATGTCATGAAAGCACTAATTTTAAAGCATGTTGTAAATGTGTCAAGTGTGTTGTATGTTTTGTTGAAGATGCAAGGAGAGAATGTGTTGCTTGTTGTTGTGTTAAGTTTGTATGGATGAATAAGTGTGATAAATATATGTTATTTATGTGTTGAGTATGTAGTATGTAATTCGATGAATGTGTGGTACAAGGTGTTGGATGTGTGTGTACACACAAAATCATGCACTTTGGGTAATTATTTAGTTTTGGTCTCATACTACTACGATTCACATGGTTCTTAAGTGAAAATAGTACTAATTAACCCATGTATTTGGCCATCTTTTCATTGTCTTTCTTTTGATATCTCTAGATCTTCCACCTTTACTTGACACTTTATTTCTTCTCATTACTTCTACATTTTGTCTATTGTTTACTGGGCTTGAGTTCCCAACCATGACTAGGGCACCACCAGATGCACCCTGAGTCTCCTCTAGGAGCCCGTGATCCTCTTTACTCTTTACTCTAACTTTTTGGGTACTTTCTAGACTGTTTAAGGGATCTTATCACTTTTGGTATTCAAACTTTTCAGGGTATGATTAAAGAGAACCATAAGCAATATAAATTTATGTGATCATAATGAAGGAACCAAAAACTAAGACACTAACTATCACCACCTTAGGTTGCATCCATCAAAGGCTATCTACTATCTACATTTACATCCATCTCAGCTCCATCATAAAGGCACACAAAGCCATGGTTCAGTCTGCATCATAATTTATAGGAGGGGAGTTTATTCTATTCCATGCACACATGTACTTACATTATACATACATTTACTTGCTCTCTACATCACAAAGTGTGACTGGCATAGGAGAAACCAAAGTCACAATTACACACACAGACATGCTTAGAATTACATTATGTCTAAGATGTAGTGCAATCCCTTAGTGATAATTCCATCAATTCAGCAGACGAGAAAAGTTCCGAACCCCCTTCATATGAATCTTTCTTTTTTTAGGGTTTTTAATGCTCTGTTTGGGGTCTTGTATGTGGTTCCTTTATTTCTGGTTTACAACAATATCTAGCAAGGTTTAGCGACATACGCTCAACTAAAGGCGAACATAGGAGAACATTCAACAACACCTTAATTAGGATAGCTCTTTGACCATTTTTATAGACCAAGGTCACCCAAAATCTTACACCAAGGTGCATCCACAGGTGGCTCCTATCCTTCTCCTAGCAGCACCAGTCTATCCAGTAAAATCCTTTAGACGTATCATTTTCTCAGGATCCTAGCATGAAATGGTTTCATCCTCCTATTCAGATCGGTCTCTATTCTGACACATTCTCATACGACATCTTTGAATACAGCTAAGGCTCTTCCTAAAATCTCTCTGCACATTAGGTTTTTACACGTTTTATTACTTAATTTGCTTGGGTATTTTTTCAGTACATTTCATTGTTTCATTTTTTTTAATTTACTGCTCCTTTAATATCATATTAGGCTAATGATATTTTACATTTTATTTTAATCATTTTGGTGAACCCGAACTCAATTGACCCTACATGCTTAGGATCCTTATTTTCCCTCTATTATGGATCCCAAAATTCCTCAAATTTCATTTGTCTGATTTTCTTAAGATGCATCCTAATTTCAAAGTTGTTCTTAAAAAATCTCTAGACACCACATGTATCTTCCAAACAGATACCCCCACCACATCAAAATGAGTGCTATTTTTTTTATCATCTTATTTGACGAAATTATTCTTCTGTGATCCTTCCATCTCATTAATCTATGTTGGAATCAATTCAAGATTTGACATGCTTTATTTCAAGACCATTTTCAGGATTTAGCAATCCACGATTACATATCTGAATTATGAAATCTAATATCTTAAGAATGTCTTCTCAGACTCATGTTTATTCTCCCTTCTAGATCATATCTTCATTATCTATGTCTACTACATGTACTCATATTATTGAGCATTAAGTCATAGCATTACCAGACACCTCTCACCTTTCATTGCAATACTAAGCAACATGACATTCTTACTTAGCTCCTTAGGTAATTACTTGATCATTTTCCCACCTAGTCATTGTTACCCTCTTTATTGGCTAGAAATATATCAAGGTCATCCATATTGCAATTATCATCAGAGTCAATGGACATAATGAGAATGATTGTTATGCTGTTATAATGAAAAATTAAATTTCTTGAGCATCGAGGATTTTTCTCATTCACTACAAAACATTCTATTCTACATGCCCATCTACAAAATTGCTCAAATCGATTCCTAAATCTGATCTCCTTTCTATATATAATGAGAATCATGTTGTAACTTCTCATGTGCCTTCTTTTTTCAAATCAAGTGGTGCCTATTCATTCCACTCCAAATTTCACAATCACCTCTCTATGGATAGTTTTTCGTCACCTCCTTCTCACTCAAGTTATTTGTGACAATGCTAGCAAGTCAACCTAAGAAACCTCCTCTTAAAGATCAGTGCTCGACTCTGCCCTCCATCTCAAGTCTTTCTGTGACATCACTAAGCCATGCTCATCAACCACCTTGCTACACAAACTTGTAATTCCACCACTCTAGCTATAAATAATGTCTATGTCGATGACTGGGACCACAGATGAATCTTATGATGATGATGAACCATATGATGGTCACATATCATGTACCTCACTGTCCAATCACTTTTTTCAAATAAAATACTCCTTACATTGATCCACTTAGTGTCTTTTGACTAGACCTCCATCACTTACATACTTAGGGGCATCATAGCTCCTCCCCCCCTTACATTGCTATCAAATTTTGATATAATCTCATGCATTTGATGCTTCATGCTTGATGACTAAATTTTCTCTAAATATTATTATAAACCTATTGATAAATTTGTATCTTTAATACCCTATGATGCACTCTAGTCTCAGGGGTCCATACTGGATTGTTGAGGGTATACATCTCAAATGGACCGTATCACATTCAAACATTCATCATTCAATCCTTTTCATCATGCAACATTCTTAGTTTAGTGATATACGCCATATTCTACATCGTCACTTTCTCTTGCATCACTTATTGGTATACGTTTTAGGCTACATCACCACTCCTTCTACTCATTTTGTAGTGATATACTCCGTAGGATACATCATCACTTACCCTAGCATCATCATCGCCTATTCTGATCATCATTTAGTGATATATTCTTTAGGCTTAATCATCACTCCTTTGATCATCTTGTCATGATATACACTTAGAGTACAAAATCACGCACACTTCATCTCTATATCACATGTCATCACTACATATTCACCATAGCGCACTACACACAACACATAGCTCAACCATTTCCTAATAATGCACTCTTGTTTGCAATTCATTCTTGACTAATGAGGGGGAATAACCAAATGAACCTCATTACATACATACACATCTACTTAGGGGGCATGCGTCTCCCATCATCCATCTTGCATTCCATTCCATCCATTCATAACATACTACATATCTTGGGTGTATTTACTTTTTCTTATATTTTCTTGTATATGTTCATCTTATTACGCATGCTAGCTAGATCTCTTGTATGTCATTATCTTTACCATACACACATATGCATTCACGTCCTTTTCTAGTTGTGATAACAAATGTAGATCTTTGACACATATCATGGATGCTTGGCACACTACCAATCCCAAAGTGGCTCCTAGGGGTATCCACTTTCAGACTCTACATGTGTTATTATTTCATTTTGTTTCATAGCACACTACTTTATCGGTTATACATGATGTAGACATACACTTTATCTTTCTAACATGCTAATTGGTTCTTTATGTGTGGCATTTGTTTTGCAGGATTACTTGCCTCCATAGTTATTTGTTACTTTGTTTGTCCTTGCTTGTCTCTATTATCCATTGTATGCATGGTGTCCCCAAGATTTCACTTAGAAATTTTGGGGTACCCCTTTAAAATTTTAAGTCTTCTTTCCTTGTGAAGATTTGTGTTCATGTTGCTTGTGTCCCTTGTAGTGTGTCTTATTTTGTTTAGGTTGTTACCTTAACTTATTTGGATTGCAGGATTTCTCTAGAATTCTCCAAAAGGTTGTAAAGAGGTTGCTTGGAAGCTATTGGAGAAATACCCATTTTCCCAAAATTTTCTGAAGTCCCTAAGTAGATAAGTATTTACCCTATTAAGCAATCGGGTTTCTCAAATTACTTTACTTCAAAGTTGCAATAAGTTTCCCTCCCAAACCCGATTTTCACTATCTCACATTTGGTGTTTCATTAGTTACTTTACTTATTAAAAATAATGAAATAATGTAGTTTTTAAACCCCACAAACCAAAGCAACTTTACTTTCTTTTTTGCACTAAATCAACACCACATTACTTATGAAAAGTGGCCAAATTAAGTAGTTGCTCAAACCCACAAAACTAAGGCTCTTAGTTTATCATTCTTCTAGGACCTACTTTACTTGCTTCACAAATATCAAGTAAAGTTGAAGTGAAACCCCGCAAACCTAAGGAACTCATCTTATCAGGTGTTTCCAACCTAATTTACTTACACCATAATGCAAAGTAGTCAAGTAAAGATAATGTTAAACCCCACCGACAAGGAATTTTTTAATTAGTTTTTTCAAACTACTTTACTCCCTAAAACCAAATTAGCTAAGCTAACCCGAAACCCCGCATTACTCCCTACTTCATGACCTAGTTGGGTTTATGACTACTTGTTACTTCAAAATGCAAAATAAGCTAAGTCATTCTCCAAACCCGCATTTAAGCCAAGTGATGACATGGAATCCATACCAGGCATATTAATGAGGTGGAATATTTAAAAGGTGAAGTTATTCCACATCATTTCCACACATCCTAATTACTCATTGAGAAGTAATTCAACCTGCGAACCCTGAGCAACCTCATGATTGCCGGTTGAAGAAGTTTTTGAGGAATTTGACCTCGACCCATTTGTAGTAGAGGTATGTTGTTTTCTTTTCTTCCTTCATTTCAAGTTTTTTTCTTTCCTCTTTATTTTTATTTTTCCACTTTTTTCTCCATCATGTTGATGTTTTCTCCAAAAGTCTATGTTTTGTGAAATCACTTAGAAATCTAGATCAATTATGTTGAAATAATACTAGGGTTTGGTAACATGGTTGAATTCATGGTTTTCTTGTACCAAATTTTTTTAAATCTCATTTATGGAATAAGCCCTAATTTTTCCCTAGTTTTAGCTTAGAGAACTAATATGCTTTTTATGTTTCAGATTAAACCATGCACAACTTTTTCCCTAGCCTATGTCAGAATTTATAAACTACTTTACTCTCTTTTTGTTGTGAAAATTGACCCCTACATTACTTCCTCAATGCTTTGTGTGGTTTCAAATCACTCTTACTTGCCTACACTTTGTAGGTTTCCGAACTACTTATACTTCCTCATAATTTGTGGATTTCCCGATGGCTGTTACTTTCTTGTGCTTTTGTGAGTTTCTGATCTAATCCTACTTCCCCTATGATTTGTGGGATTTCGACTACTGGCTACTTCAACTATGTTATGCGCTAAATCAAACCCTCGTTACTTAAAACTTGTACTTTACAAGTTTTCAAATGACCATTACTTATCATGTCTTTGTGGTGTTTCAAAATGATTTTACTTCTACCTTCTTTGCATGGAACCAAACCTCTTCTACTTCCTTACTCAAAACTTCAAGCAAGAAGTACCCTGAAAGCCTACACATGCATTATAAAAACAATTTGTTTTACTAGCTTACTTGTTGTAAGCTTATAACTTCACTTCTAAAAGGATTTTTGTGTACTTTCATGACCAGATTAACTCTGGATGTGCTCATAGACTTGAAGCCACTTATTTTAACTTGAATTCTACATTTTAAGCAAGGGGTTGTTGCTAACATTTAAGTAGTTGGCACACACTGATCACTTGAAGAAAAGTAAAGAAAATGTTTGAGGCAAGAGAGGGATCACCTAAAGCAAGGGAAAAGTCATCAGAAGTTGAGGAAGTTTCCATTATTTTGGAATATCCTAATATTAGGATTGAAGAAACCTCCAAGGCTAGGAAGGGAAAAGGAAAAGCTAGATCCAGGCTAGTTAGTGAAACACAAGGGGAAAAATGAAGTATGAATATAAAGGTTATCCAGTTGAATCTTATGTTACATATAAGATTGTTGAAGTTCAGTGACACAGACATGGGGCATGTGTCCACAACTGAGCTTATAGAAAGATCCAAGGCCATAAGGTAGACACCTCTTATGCAGGCCCTGACTAATAGTAAATTGATACAGGAAGCTCCATTTCCTAGTGCTTGATCAGTTACCTGAGTTTTTTATGGAATGTGCCAAGTATTATGATCCCTAACAAGGTTAGTCAAGGATACATCAGGTAATCTGGTAGTGAGGCTTGATACTCAATTTTTAATTATAGCTTAAATATCCCCACAAAGTCAAAAGTGTTGGATGTGAATATGGGAAAGGCCAATAAGCATTGGGAGAAGAACATAGTTGATGCCATCAAAATCATAAATTTGAAACTACTTGAAGACAAAAAATAAACCCTCCAGGTTTCCCAAGACCATAGTGAGGTCATATTTTGTTCAGGAAGCTGATGACATAACTCAGTTGTTATGTAGAATCAATGGAGAGAATAATGCCAAGTATTTCTCCACATGGATGTACTACTTCATCATAACCATTGATACCAACAAATCTAATGCAATGATCAATTGGGTGGAGATCATAAGTGATAAAATTGATCATTAGTTGCAACAGGTTAGACAAACTTTCAATTTCAAGATGAATTCTTATCTAGTGTATGTTAAAGCAGAAAATGACACTTTTCCTAGGTTGCATAGCAAAGGAATTTTGGCTTTAGAACCTTTCTATGAGTATTACCCTTAGTTGGTATTATCATAATATTTTAAGAAATACAAGAAAGTAAATGATTGATTCTTCTATGAAATTATTTGCAAGCTCAATACTGAAGTAAGAGAAAAAAGGGTGACCAATGTAGCATGGGATAATGTTTCCCAATATGGGTGTATCTTCATTCAATTCTCTACTTTCACCTATCTCAGAATCTGTGGTTTCTTAGGAAAACCACTTAAACTCCTAAGATATCCTAACGATAAGTGGATACTACTAGAACTATGCAGACAACTAGTGGAGCTACATGACCTACAATCAACACTTCATAGAGCAAGTGGTTAGCTTCCCAATTGTCATTGGACATTATCATTTTACTAACATCCACAAGGCTAGGAATATTTTCAATGATATGTCTTCATCATTATGAACAAGAAGACTATGAAGCCAGGACAATTTTTACTTCAGAAATATTGCACAAAAGACAATCACAATGGACTACATGCACCTCCCAACACTTGAATATTTTTGGATTGATTGCAAGGATGAATTTGAAGTTAGAAGAAGAGACTATAGAAGGATGACAGTCCAAAAGATTATTGGCTTTGTCTTAGAAAAAAATCCTAAAAATCTCCATGATGATGTGAATGTAATTTTTGATTCCTACAATCAAATGGGAGGAGATAATGTTCCACTCCCATCCTTAAGAAATAAATTTAAAATAGTTGAGGATAGAACATCAAGGGTCCTGGTTTATACCTGAAATTAGCTCATTGAAAAAGGTTATTGTCTAGATAATTAGTAATGAAGCAGATGAGTGAAAAGAGCACCAAAAGGAAAGAAGGACTGGGTGAAAGTAGCAAGGGACCTAGGAGGTCACCACTAACCAAGAAGCCTAGAATAATAACATTCATCATCCAAACAAAAATCAACTCTGAATTCACTCTAAGTGAAGCTTCTCACTCATCAACACAAGTGGTATTTTCATCTGTTGTTTCCCCTTCCATACAAATTCCTTCTACACAAGTAGGGGTTATCATACCACCCTTGAAGCCTGCTACATTCATTCTTCCCATAATAAGGGTAGACACTTTGTCTCCCCATCCCCTCCTTTCTCTCCACCAAGAAATCCTCCTCCTCTACCATCAGATGATTGGTCTAGTACTTAGCATGAGGAGGGAAACTGATGCTACCATGGAGATTTTTCACTTCGTAGAGGTGTCATAATTGCAAGAGAGAGAGAAGAGAGAGATAAAATTACAATGGAAGCTAGGGAAATATCGAATAAGGATAAATTGATAAATAAATTAAAGAACACACTTAGCTAGACACCGTACTAGAATCCCTAAGTGCACAAAGAGGTTTAGAAGGGAAAAGAAATTGGATTGTATTATAGCAACAAAAACTGTTGAGGAGAAGGAGGTGGAAAATAAGATGATAACTCAAAAGATGGTTGAATTGGAGTAAGTTGCTACTACAGGTTACAATAGTTGAGACACAAAAAAAGATGATTGTACATCCTACTGCAACTACTAGTCAGGAAATGGTCACAGCATTCCAGTGCTCATACCTCTTCAGGACAAGATTTCTCATCATGGTTAGCATTGTAGATGGTCCCAAGTGCCAAAGAGATAATAAATCTAGAGGAAATGGACTTGTAGTTTCTGAAGAGTATTGATAAAAGAGGTAAGAAATATAAAGATTCTAAAGTAACTTCTAAGCTGATAATTGAGTCATCAGGATAGAAATTTTCTGAAGTGTCTACCCCAGTAGTAAGAAGGAAATAAGGAGAATTAACCAAAAAGGATATACTGTAACAAGAGTGCCTCTGGGAGAAGTAACTATTGAAGGACTTAAGCAGGACACTCAGACCATGATTCATTCTCTCTTCCTTAAGCTTGATGAGGAAAAGGCTGAGAAAGCTAATCTAAAGGAACAAATATCTAAATTGTGTGAGATAATTGTGAAATTTTCTAGGACTTCCTCTTATCCTATACTTTCAGGGGAGCAAGTCAACCCTCAAGTTATCACAGTAATGGAAGAAACATGTGAAAAATCAAGGGTTGTGGATGATTGTGTGAAGAAAATTATTGATGAAGCAAATAAATTATTTCTCAGAAGTGCCAAGCATATTGGATATTCTTAAAGGCAAGTTGAAGTAGCTTCAGGATTTAGCCAAAGAAATGGATAATGAAAATAGAGTTTTTGAACTTCATTTGGAGGCCCTCAAATGAATATATTCATTACCAGAGAATGTGTTAATTAAGGACCACATTATGCCAGATGGATCATTACAAAAGGCCAAGAAAAAAAAGTTAATTGTATCCTTCTGTATGAAGTTTCTCAATAGAATGATGGAGGAAATGAAGGTGTTGGAAGAAGAGGTAGATGAGGTTTTAGATCATCTTGATGATAACATCTATTTTATTACAAATTACAAATCAACCAAACCACCAGGAACTACAGAGAAATTTCTTGAGATTATTAAACAAATAATGGATAAAGCCACTACTCCTTTCACCAATGAATCACTTGATAAATTGAAAATACTATACAGGGATGTCAAGAATCTATGGCCAAACTTGGTAAAATCTAAAGGATTCAGTAACATCTTGAAAAATTAAGTCTTCAGGTATGAAACTTAAATGAAATTGGTTTCCAAAGAAGATGAAAAGGAAAGAAAATATATGTTGGATCAACATGCCATATACCAGGAGAAAACCAAGATGAGGCTGAGGATTCAGGTAAGGATGAGTCTGAGGAGCAAAGTGATGATGAGGCTAAAGAAACAAACAAGAATGAAACTATTGTTCTTTAATTTGAATAGATTATTTTTCTTCTTCTTTCATGATGATGTAATTAAGTAATGTAGCTTTATTGTATAACTTAAGTAATTCTGGTTAAACACCATTACTTCAAGTTGTTTGAAAATATCAATTACTTATGAATATGTTGGCACAATATGAGAAATAGTTAAGGTTATTTAGGATTGGGGAACATTCCAATGTCATGTGTACCAATCAATGAGAGTTTCAAGGAGGGAAATGCTCAACTTCTTACATTTTTGTAGCTAGGAACATGTGGAAATGTAATAAATGTCTCCTATTTTTTATTTTCCTAAGGGATGCTATAAATAGAGAGAGAGGTCTACGGGCCAAAGGATCGGGAAATATTTTGGAAAAAAATTGTTATAATTTGTGTATTTTTATTTCAAACTTTGTGTTGAAGTAATCACATAATAATTTTGTAATCTGGTTGGGCTTGAATAAGAAGAAGGAAGATTTTGTGGAACTTTTTGTCTTATAAAGTCTTGTTGTGCACATTGTGGATGTTTATGGTAAACTTTGTCTTATCTTAATTTCCATTTGGATGCATTTCTTTTTGGTTTTCTAGAAATGATCTAAATCATCAAGTTTGTATTTATTTTGTGTGGCTTTAATAAGCTCTGTAATCTACTTGTTGTGAAATACGTTTCTTTTCGCTACATAGTTGTTATTCCCCCTGCATTCTATTTCCACTTCTATTAACCACTACTTTTCCATATAGCTGCTTACTTACTGCAAAAAAAATTTAGATATGGTTCATGAGTTGTGCAATTAAAGTAATACCCCTGAAAAATAAATTAGTAGAATAAATAAATAAATCACACAGGAGCTTCACCATTAAATGAAGGGAATTTATCCCAATACTTTCTAGGTTTATTATTTTAACTGAGAAAAAATATAACCAACAGTTTGTAGTGACTCTACTGGGGAACGAACATTTAACATCGCCCTATGCTTTGCCCATAATAATTAAAAGAGATAATTTTGATTTATTTTTGTCTTAACTTGAGTTCTCGTGTCAAAGCATTAAAACCAAAGTTCTTTCTTTAATTAAAACTGAGGTTTGCATGCACACCCAGAATGCTATATATAGCACATCTTGTTGACTTAAATATACTTGCTGATAGAAATAAAGTTGTTTTCATGTTTTTGTTGAGTTCAAAATCTAAGATTAGTCACATATTGAATTGTTGCAGACATTTAGAATAAAGTATTATCCCTTTAAAAAACTAATTTTTTAAATCCCATCCATATCTGTTACCAATATTTCATTATGGAAAACAATCCATTTACACGGGAAATTCAGGATCAAGGAAGAACTGATCATTTCTTCTGCTTACATGAGCAATTCAATTTTAATCATCCACCCTCAAAGCAGAATGAGAAGAGTAAGTCTTTATCCTGTAGGAAGAGTTCTAAATCCTATTGTAGATTAGTTGTAACACATCCCAATAGCTAGGATTATCCAGGTAGTCAATCCACATTTGGATATTCCTTCCAGGATGGCTCAACAACCTGCTGTCCCATGGGGTGTGGCCTTTGGCCTCTTGAATTTAACACCTCCTCTCCATAAATTTCCTAAATGTTCCAAAATGAATTTACCTAATTTCTATGGAGATTTAGGGAGACGGAAAGAAAAATCCGAACGATCACTTGGACGCTTTCTTTATATCCTGTGAAGTGCTCATTTTGGAACATGAAGATGTGTCGGTTAGGATCTTTATAGAGACTCTGCATGTCTTAGCTGGAGAATGGTTCTACCGATTGGCTTTAAGTACTATAAAAAATTGGAATACCATGCATGATCAATTCCTAAAAATATTTAAACTTGCTAAAGATTCAAGGATGTTGATTACTCAGTTGGCTTAGCTTAAAAAATTACCTCTTAAAAATATGAGGGATTTCATTGCTAAGTTCCAAAGAATACTTTACAAGATTTCTCTTACTGCTTCCCTTAGTGATGAAAATAAAAAGGTTTTTTTATTAATGTTTTTTTCCTTAGAAGTTGGTTACTAGTTACGTAGATAACATCTTGCTAACCTATTGGCAGCTCAAAACACCTCCATTGAAGTAGAAAATGATCTTATCATGGCGGGTAAAATCAAAACACTCAAAGCTTAAAGTTTAAGGTACTTCTTCGAATAGCACATCTGATCCGTTGCTACAAATATTTTCCAATGACATGTTGTAGATAAAGAGACAAATGCCATTGGGAAGCATTGTTACCCCTTCCAAGAATGCACCTACAAGGAACCTCAACAATCAGAATCAGATTCGGAACCACATTACTACTACACCCCCAAAGACTGAAAATTGAAGCTACACCAAGGAATAATATAGAAATGAATGAGGAAGATCTAGCTCTGCTGATTATGATCCACTTGAAGACACATATTTTATAGACCCTACTGGTGACTCCAACATCAATTACCTAGACTACAAATAAGATAATTACCACTATGAAACTTTTGAAGATGATCATGGTCACACTTACAGAGTATTTACAAGATCTCATGAAAATCAAAGCAGTGAAGCATCTTCTAGTGGAAAAAGAAGGGAAAGAGATGAACTGAGGGTGGATGTAACCATACTCAAAAGAGGTATCCCTCTACCTGTTTCTATTACTCCTAAAGATGAGTATGCAATCTCTTCCTCTCCTTCTTCTCCTCTTCCATATAGATTTGTTTTTCCTAAACCTAATTCAAATGCAATCTACTTCTTCTTTTGACATCATAGACCACATTAAGAAACTAAAATCACTATATTTCAGAAGTCAAATATCTTAGAGCTTTCCCTAATCAACTGAACATAGAATAGTTAAGTATGTTCAGAGAAGTGGATCAAATAGTTCACCTAATACTGCAACAAAATAGATTTTTCCTAATCCTAAGAATACCCCTTCTCAGAACATAGTTGTAATTACTGCTCCCACATCTTCAAAAAAAATTGATCTATTTTATGTATCTCATCTTATTAATGATTTCAAATTGAGGAATTGCATCCTAGATTCAGGGGTTTCTGATAATGTTATGCCGACTAAATTTACAGATGCTCTTGGCTCATGTTGACCAAGAAAATTTTGAGATTTTATTTGATGTAAAGGTAGTTACATTTGATTGGAAAAATTAAAGAAGTTCAGGTTGTCTTGGAATCTTTACCTGATAAGAGATTAAAGATGTCTATTTTAGTGGCAGACATTTCCGTGTTCTACGGGATGCTCCTAAGTAGAAAGATTTTGCAAAGAGTTGGGTGGAGAAGTAAATGGATTGGTCGTGTGCTCACATCCTAATCAAAGGATTGAATCAGATATTAGAACCCAAAAATAAATCAAAGTACACAGTCACGAAGTTAGAGGACCCAAAGTCTCATATTATTTTCCAAGAATCAGATCATGGGGTCTATTACTTAGAAATGGATGAAAAAGATTCAGAGCTAGAGGTTCGAGATGTACTTAAATAAGAATATAAATTCTGGTCCCTCGAGTTTGATGGCAGTTGTTTCTCTTTTCTGGATCGAGAGCTAGTATTGTCTTAACATCTCCATAAGGGAAAGGTATATCCCTATTCCTTTAAGTTAATTTTTGAGAACACTAATAATGTAACATCGTATGAAGCCCTATTGTTAGGAATGGAACAATCCAAAAATTTGGGAGTGGAATTACTCAAGGCATAAGGAGATTCTAAATTGATCGTGAAGAAAATAAGGGTTAATACTAAGTCAAGAAAGAAAATTTGAAACACTATAAAGATCAGGTGTTTTCTTCCACACTCAACTTCATAGCATTCATCCATCTAACTTCATCCCCAAAGATCAAAATTCCAAGGTCATATTCACTAGCAGTCACTATTGCACTGCTTAACGTGGATAAGCCTACTCCTCATTGTTTCATCAAGGTAACTATAAAGTAGATAAGGTATACCACCCAAAAGTTTCAGAAAATGTAGATAAATGGAAAGTGTTCAATGATGAAAAATAGATAGTTACATTTCTGGAGTAGTAAGACAACTTTGATGAGTTATACTTTGAAGGAAGTAACTCACCTTCATGCCAGACAACAATCGGCGAGACTGATCTAGATCATGATGACAATAAGAAGATTATTCAGTTGAAAGGTAAGAAAATACCTAAAGGCTTGGTCTCCTTACAATAAATTGTTGATATAGCATGGCCAATTATTAAATAAAAATAAGGAGTATGGTGAAAGTTCTTCATCAAAGGTGCAACCTTTGAATTTAGCTGCAGAGGATCAGCCCAACATTGTAAATCTCGGTAATGGTTTTTCTGAGACAGATTAGGAAGTTTTCACAAATCTTTTAATGAAGTATATTGATGTATTAGCATGGTTTTACAAATATTTAGGAAGACATATTAACCAGAATAAGTGCAACCCTATATTGTGTTGTAGCCCAAATAGAACCCTTACAAGGAAAGTATATGAAGACATAACCCAAATATTTCACGTACAATCTATGTTGAAGTTTAGAAACTACTTGAAGAAAAAATTATTTATCCAATCCATCATCCAAAATGGTTGGATAACATTGTACGTGTTAGAAATAAGAATGGTGAGATACACATGTGTGTGGATTTTTGGAATATAAACTAGGCATCGCTAACAAAAAATTACCAAATCCCCATCATGGATCATACTCTTCAGGTAGTTAAGGTACAACCAAATTCAGGTGGTAAAAGAAGACCAATACAAAACAACATTCACCACACCATGGGGAACATTCGATTACCAGAAACCTTTCAGATTGATCAATACATGAGCTACTTTCCAAAGGGTTGTAGATTTGGCATTTATTCACGTAAAGGATACGAGCATAGTGGTTTATATTGATTATTTTATAATATTCTCCAAGGTAAGAGGTAATTGAATTGATGACTTATAAGAAGTATTTATTCAATGCAGGAAGTATGGGATATCTCTGAATCCCAAGAAATCCATATTTTTATAACTGAGGCAAAGCTCCTAGGACATATTATTTCAAAGGAAGGAACCAAGATTGACCCTGAAAGAGTGCAAGATATTTAGAACTTTCCCCTACCATCTTTTAAAAAAGGAGTCCACTCCTTCTTTAGTAAGGTTAACTTTCTCAGAAGATTCATTTCATATTTTGCTGAGCTGACTTGCCATATTTAAGATATGATGAAAAATATGCAAGACTTATAATGGAAAGAGGAGGGGGAAAAGTCCTTTGAGAGAATCAAAGGAGATTTAATAGAAGCGCCAGTGTTGGTATCACCCAACTTTGGCAAGGAATTTATCCTCTACCGTTATTCTTTTGATCATACCATGTCGGCCATATTCATGCAGAAGAATGAAGAAGAAATTGAAGCACCCATAGCTTTCATGAGTATGCCTTCAAAATCATATGAATTAAAATAAACCCCAATGGAGAAGCATGCATATGCAGTTGTGAAAGCATAAAACATTTAGGTATTGCATTTTTTCCTCACATACCATTGTATATGTACTTGATACTACAGTTAAATCTATTTTGACACAACAAGAAATGTGGATGTTGAGAGGCACTTGGGTGACCAAAGTGTAAGAGCATGATCTTGATATAAATCCAACAAAGGTGGTAAGAGGTAGAGGTATTTTCTAGCTGATGACTTAAATAAATCACGATGATCTAGAGATGGAAACTTCTCCACTTCAAGAAGCAATTAACAAAGACATGCCCACAGTTCTCTTTGTGAACTTGGTGGAAAAATGGTACGGTAAAATTTCATTTTCCCTCACATATGGGGAATGCCCATATCATCTTACATGCAAATAAAAATTAACCATCAAGATGAATTCAAAGGACTTTTTCCTTTGGGACAATGATTTGTACAAGAAGAGGATTGATGGTGTCTTTCTCTGATGTGTTGATAAAGCTCAACAAGAAAATCTACTTGAACAATTCCATGAAAAAGCATACGGAGACCACTTCTCAGCCAGAGTTACCACACATAAGATCCTTCGAGAAAGGTATTACTAGCCTACTCTTTTTCAGGATATTGTAGAATGGGTCACTAAGTGTCAAGCATGTCAGCGTTTTGTTAAACGTGTCAAGTTGCCATCATTTCCTTTATAACCAGTTGTTATTAATGAAGCATCCCAAGAATGGGGTATTTATTTTATTGGTATGTTGAACCCTCCCTCAAGTATGGGTCACCATTACATTCTCACAACATTTGATTATTTCATTAAGTGGGTAAAATCCATCCCTATCAAGCATGCTACTTCTGAAGTAGTGTGTAACTTTATCGAAGAAAACATAATTGTCAGGTTTGGTAACCCACATAAGATAGTCACAGAAAATACTACTAATCTATCTTTTAAAGAGCTTGTTGATGTTTTTTACACATATGGAGTTCAAATAGTATATTATTCTAATTACTATCATCAAGGAAATGGACAAGCTGAGTCAAGTAATAAAACTTTATAACGATTATTTGGAAACTGACAGATGAGAATCAAAGGACCTGGCACAAGAAGTTTCGATACAGTCTGGGTTGATAGGATTACTCCCAAAAAGGCTATAGGTATGTCACCTTTTCAATAGCTATATGGGATGGATGTTGAATTTCCTTTTACCATTAAACTGACTGCCATACACCTGACAAAATCCTTGGAGGATACTACTTACCAGGATACACTTGACAAAATAATCATGTACTTATCTGAATTACAAGAATCCATGTTCGGGTAGCTGAAAAATTAGCTGAGCATCAGAGGAAGGTCAAGGTAGTATTTGACATAAAGGCTAGAGAAAGAAATTTTGAGATTGGAGACTGGGTTCTCTTGTGGGAAAATAAAAATCAGCCACAGGGCATGCATGACAAGTTTGATTCTCTGTGGAAAGAACCCTTCATGATCACGAGAGTTGGTGGAGTTGATAGTTTCATCCTTTCTTTACCAAGATGGAGTTGAGATGTCACTGCCATATAATGGGAAACATCTAAAGCTCTTCAATAATTGATGATTTAGGGTAAAACTTGTATGTTTATGAATAAAATTTCAATGTTTTGTGTTATTTCTATTTTTATTTGTGCATGGATTTTTTTAGTGGTGAATATTCATAATTTGGAAAAAAAAATCCATTTTAGGAAAATTTGAAAAGGTGAATTTTTCAGAGCAGGTTAGTGTCCTATTCGCCTAAAATTTCTAGTATAAATTTTTTTAGGGGTCAAATTCAGCTACCATTGAAAACTACTCCTATATAAACCTAGGTAATTCATCAAGTAGTATACTAGTAACTTACTATAGCTTACTGAGGTACTAGCATATCAAGTAATGTGAACTTGCGAAGCACCAATACATGAAGTATAGATCATATTTGTAGTCAAACGATAAGCCTCTAATTATTGACGTGCAACAAAGAATATTTGTAGTCAGGAAACAAGTCTATGCTTACTTATGCGTGATAAATAATATTTAAATTCTAGCAACAAGCCTTAGAATACTGACACACAACAGTTTTGATTTGTTTACGTGTGACAACCCTTAATTTCTGATGTGTGACAACCCTTTCCTAATGATGCATGAAAGCCCTGATTTATTGACACGTGTCAACCCTTCTCTGCTGACGCATGACAACCCTGGTTTATTGACATGCAGAAAAACAACTCTGCTGATGTGTGACAAAATTTATTAATGGGAGATAACCTTGGTTTATTGATGTGTGACAACACCAATTTTTTAATGCAAAAAAAGGTTGTTGGCGGGCCACAACATTGATTTGCTAATGCGTGACAACCCTCACTTGTTGATGTATGAAAAGAGGTTATTGACACATGATAGGACGTTGTAAATAAGAGGTTGTTGATGCACGATAAAAGGTTAACACACGATATGAGGTTATAACAATAGAAGGTGTTAGTTCTCAGAAGACCCAAAAGGTAACAAAAATATCATAGAAGTCCGTGTTCAAGTATTTTGGAAACTCTTCTACTACAGACACCCCTACCACTAGCACCCATATATTTTCCACCAGAATCAATCATAGTACATACTGTGTAGAAGGTGTTATTGAAGTGGACATGGATTCAACACAGTATCAAACAGATGCTACACTATGATGATACCATGCTAGAGCTTGAATATATTCCTGTTGAGATGCCAAAGTTGAAGATATCCTTGTTGATTTGGAACAAGGAGTGCGTCAAGATATCTCAAATAAAAATACTCAGTAAAATGTAACACAAAAATTAAATGCAAATTCTGGTTCACGAAAGACGAAATTAGATGATTGTGATATTCCTCAAAATTTTGCTCATAATAGTAAAACATTGAAAAAAACAAGAATATGTGGACTCTTGGGAGGAAATACAAGTTCGAGGATGCCAAATTTCCTTTTATCAAACGTGTACAGGTAGCTAATTCAAAAGATATCCCATCTGAATGTACATGTACAATATGTATGTAGAAATTGGGAAAGCAACAAAAAATGCAACTGAAGCTGGACACAATTAAAAACACTGTGGAGAACAATATCTGACTATAACAGGGTAGCATGGCAAGAAACTAAAAAACACATACATGGAAAACTGAAAAAGAATTCATGAATGTTAAATATGCAGCAGAGTATAAAGTAGAGCAGAAAAGACGCAGACATCTCGTGGAAAATGGCAGAACAATCACATCGTAAATTAGTAAGATGAATCAATCAAATTTTCATGCTAAAACCATATATTTCTCTACTTTATTCCGCATCCTTAAGAAACAAATACCACTTTCAAATTTCCTTGATTTCAAATTTTTGTATCAATATAATGCAATGCAAAACGTTCCTCAATCTCATTGGTCAGAAAACACTGCATGGTAAATGGCTAAATTCCTTGCAATGATAGAGAAGGAAGGTTTGAAAGAGAATGTAAAAAATGTAAAGTTTATCTCTCTCTCAATTGATGAAGTGAAAGAAATTGACAACACCGCATGGGTATGTATCCATGTTTATACTTTAGAAAATCATATAAGGACGTTGCATCTACTGGGTGTTCAGAAAATGGTTGAAAATTGCAATGCCAAAAACCTATATAACATAGTTGTTTCTCGTTTGAAAGATATTACTGGCATGATTGATTATGAAATTTCTACAACTTTGGTATGCATTAGAGCAAATGGTGCATCAGTCATGCAGGATCACCGAACTGGGTTGTGTGTTTGATTACAAACAACAGTGGCCCCTTCTATACTATCAATTCACTATATGGCTCAAAAAATTAATTTAGCATATAAAATGGTTAGCAACTACAAAAATGTTGCAAAATTAGAAGACCTTATCAGAGAACTACATGCCTATATGGAAAGCAACCCAAAGAAATTTCTTGAGATTCAAAAATTTACAATTGGAATTACATATGGAAAAAAACTTCTTAAGGATGTTGAGGCAATGTGAATTTCTTTGTATGAGCCTACATGCATAATTCGTGAGGAGTATCCATCGTTGGTTGGTTTCATGCACAAATATCATCATGATGTTGACAAGGTGAAGGAATTGATCCATTTAACTAATTTGGAAACAATTCTTACATTGGTTGGCATTCTTCCAATGTTGAAGGAGATCAATACAATTATGAAGCATGCACAAGAGAGATTGATCTATATTGTTGATTTTATATAGATGAGAAAAATGGTGTGTCAAAATCTTGATGTCTTGTACACTTCCCCAGATAGTTTTGATACTTATGTTTTTGATAACTAGAAATTTTTATTGGATCTTAAGAATCCCAGTAATTATTTGTGATTTAATATCCATGATCACCTTTGCATCAATCTTTGTGGGAGAGAGATACCACTACACATTTTGCAACAACATCAACTTATTACATGATCAAAAAGAGAAGAAGTTCCTATGACACATTTTCTATTTGATTTTCTTACAATTGAAACAAAAAAAAAATTAAAAATTTGCACAATATTTAGCATTAAAAAATAAGAGAATGTTTCTGCAAAGATAAAATTCTTGATGCTATGGGTGTGATGAATCCAATTTTTTGGAATACTGAAGGTGGCCATGAAGATTTTGTAAGTAAGTTTTTCCTTCAATCTATGGGTTTAATAATGAATCATTTCACCAAGACGTAAGATGTCAAGGGTATCGAAATCAAAGGTATATTGAATATTGATTTAATAAATTCCCAATCAATTGATATTGAAATGAAAATGAGGTCCCAATATAAAATTTTAGATGAACCTTCCAAGAGTGGTGTTATTACAAGGCTCTGGCGAAAAATCCACCAAAGTAGTGTGTTACAAGAAGACATCAATGAATATTTTTGATTATATGAGTTGTTTCAAACAATGATTTTGGGATCTGTGGAGGATGAAAGGGTTTTCAGTGCTTTATCTCTTATAAAATCAAAGCTGAGAAACAGGTTGGATAAAAGTATCAAAAGTTGCATAAGGTGTTATGTTTCTCGCTACTCCTTTAAAACCTTTCCTTTCGACAGGGAAATTACGCATTGGAATTACCTTACTAAAAGAAGAGGTGTAAATATTACAACTACAAGTACAAATATTCTCAACGATGATACTGGAATTGGTGCATCATCAAACTCTAGAGATGTGAATATCGACTATGAAGAAGCTATTGAAAATGGATTGTTTCAGCTTTGAATATGATTTCAAAAATTATAGATAATAGGTATCACCTTGACCTTAATTTTATTGTTTATCACCTGAAATTTTAACTGTTGTTACTTATTCAATTTCATAATAATAGATTCAAATATAATTGTTTATAATTAGATGTAATACGATTGTAATTTTGTAGATGAAAATATTAACTATGAGGAGGATTTTGAACATTTTTTGTTTCAACTCTAGTTATCATTGAAGATGTTACAGGTATATATGTTTACATTTATTTAAATAAATTTATTTATAATAAATCTATTTTATTTAATTGGTATGTTGGATTTTTCAAACTACTTTGATGTTTTGTTTGTGACATGCGTTTTTGGAATACTAATTTGCAAGGCATTTAAAGTTCAGATCTACATATTCTGCCACTCTTAGTCTCTTCCAGACTTCCGTTTGATCTACTCTAGTTGTCATCAATTGGGAACTGCATCTTTGACACTTTTTTTGCCATCGACATGCATAGGTTCTGGTTTTCTTTAATTTTCTTACGTCAGATCTGCATTTTAATTTATCTTCATTACATTGATGTTGTTGTTTCTTCCTTCATCTGCTCAATCAATATTTCATATTTTCTTTATCAAAAATGTGGGTTGACATCCATTCGAGGAAGCTCTCACTTCTCGGAACTAACATTGTCAGGAAACTCACCCATCTATATACTAATCCATTTTTCATGTTGAGTTTTCTGGATTCGAAGGTCATCTACCTCATTGTGAAGGAGAATTTATCATTTTTATTCCATATACATTGTCACCCATCTAGAAGACTATAGGTACCTTAAACCCATCATACCTAGAGTTTTAATAATCACGTTTAATTTATTTTCATATTTTCAAAATGATTTGATGTAGTTTTTTTGTGGCATGCATTTTTGGGATACTAATTTTTAAATATCGTAATTAGACGTAAATAACTCAAATTTCAACATTAAAGAAAATACATTCCATGAGAAGAAACTGAAACATGCAATTAGAGGTAATGTGAAGAAACCTGTTACAGAGTTTGAATTTTACAAGTAGAGAGAAGAAGATTTTTTTAAGGATTTATAGAGGTGATTCTTCAAACTTCATAAGGAAAAATTGTTATGTGATTCTTCCTAAGGATTTTAGGAAGGGTTACAGAGGTAATGTGAAGATACTTGTTATAGAGTTGGAATTTTACAAGTAGAGAGATGAATATTTTATTTTATTAAGTGGAAGAGAATCATTACATGAAATAGTGAATGTACTAAGGTCATGTGAAATAAGGTAGTCAATTAAATTACGTGTAAAAATTGATATTCCCAAAAAAACATCACATTGTAAATAACTAAACTTTCTTCATTAAAGAAAATTCATTGCAGACATATTTTGATATCAACACATAACAAAAAACTATAATGCAATTCTTCCTGAGGATTTTCAGAAGGCTTACAGAGGAAATGTGAAGAAACCTGATACAGAAATCAAATTTTACAAGTAGAGAGAAGAATATTTTGATGAATTAAGTGGAAGAGAATCAATAATGTCTAAAACAATCTATCACATATCATCACAGTCATACCAAATTCTATGTCCAAAAATAATTCATCATCATCCATGATCGTGCTACATCTATGTCTAAAAAACATCATCATCTACATCTAAATCTATTATCATTACAAATAAAGAGAATAATATTTTGTTGTATTAAGTGGAAGAGAATCAATAATGTCTAAAGAAATCTATCACATCTCGTCACTATCATACCACAATCTAAATTTTCTTAAAATATAATCCTTTAAATCCATTATCATCATCCATGACCATGCTAACAGCTACATCTATGTCCAAATGCAATTCATCATCATCCATATCTACTCTAATGTCATCATCCACATCTAATGTCATCATCATTACAAGTAGAGAGAAGAATATTATTTTGTATTAACTAGAAGAGAAATAATAATGTCTAATGTGTAAATCCATTATCATCATCCATGAATCATGATTATCATTATTATCATCTATCACTATTATATTCATAACCATCACATCCATATCAAACATAAACACCATCAAAATCATAAATCAAAACATGTGACACCTAGAAAATTAAAATCAAAATCACCAATGACCGTATATACAATCTAGAATATATATATATATATATATATAATATAACAACACATAAAAATCCAGATTGCAACATAATACGTGTAAAAAAAAGATATTTCATGAAAAGTAAAACCATTGCAACGTATATTCAACTCCAAACATTCTTCAAATTAAATAAATATTCAAGTTTCATGATTCAAACTATCAACTATTTCAATTTTCAAGTTCTGTAAACCCTTTTCAAGTTTTCAAAAAATACATTTAGATTTGGACTATTTGGACTATTTTCTCAATCATTAAAAGAAGGATCTAGGTTCCCCACACCCAGCTTCCTTTTCTTGAACAAAATATCCACTTCTAATCAATTCTCTTTAATTATATGCTTAAGTGTATTGTTTTGTTTGTTAACTGTTTCCTTCATATTCACTTTCCTTTTCAACACCTTTGCTTGTAGTGACTTATGTGCCTGTCCGCCCTGTCCGCGGTCCCTGTCCACTTTTCCCAATTGCTCCGCGACTGCTCCGAGATTGCTCCGCGGCTGTTCCGGCGGCTGTTCCGCATATTGTTCCGCGGCTCTGTTCTGCGATTGTTCTTCAATAATTCCAGAACTAACCCTAAGATCGGCTCTGCTCCCAGTACGGGAAAATAATGTGGCTGCGGGTATGGGATTATTTATGAGGACTTGCTTTCTTCTTCCTTTAAGGGAGACGGCACAATCATCTCCATGGGATGCCAAAGAAGGATCTACAGGCCCCACTTAACCTTTTCCTTGAACAAAATTACTCCATGCATAACATTTGGGGAGGAGGTCATTACATGAAAAATACTATCATTCTCTTTAATTAGCCTTCTTGACCTGCTTAAGTGTATTGTTTTGTTTAAATGTTAACCAAAATAATAGTTTCCTTCATCATTAAACTTTGATGAGTCTTTTTCATGCAAACCTGATAAACCCCTCCAATTTTGGAGCAGTTTCTTTGGAAACACCTTGCGGTTTCCAAGTGAACTTGGAACACCTTTGCTTGAATTTTTAGATTATGTTCCATTCATATTTTCTGTTTAGGTCATACCTCTATTGCTTGTGGGTTGGCAAAGGGCCAGCATGAGAAACGCAGTTGGTGGAAGGATGCCCTCCCGGAACATATGCAACATAAATTACTAAAATAAGAAATTTCCAATAACAAATATTGTTTTGTTAAATTGATAATAAAAATATTACAACAAATGGGACATCTATCTCTTTTGTCTTCACATTTGCAATTGCCACCAAGCTTCTGTTTGCTATTTCTCTGCGGTTTTTCCTTTGACCATTTGTTGAAATAGGCCTCAGGCCTTCTTTTGTATTCAAGGGTATAGTCATTAATATTTTCTAATTTATTCAAAACTTTATTTGCAATAAAATTTTGTTGTTGAAATAGGCCTAGGCTTCATAACTAATTGTTCAAAACTTTATATGTTGGTCACAGTGACCCTACCTTGTGCTTGGTTGAGTAAGACATCGATCTTGACAGGTTGATTTTTTATTACAGCATATAAACTGTCCCTTTGGAAATGGTTATCAGAATGAATTTATATCTCATTGGTTAATACTTTATCCCTTTGCTCCCATTCTATGAGCTGACTTATATGAGGCATAATAAACACTTTGGCATGGGCTTCACAATCATAAACAATCAAGTTATCCAAATAAAATGATGTCAATTGTTCACTATATGCATCCAAAGAGGATGTTGCCGATGGAGAGGTATGGGGGCTTTCAGGTTGAGCAATGTCTCCTAATTTTTTTTTCCTCTGGGTGCCTTGATCCTATTTGTGATAAAATAAATTAATATTAAAATTGTATGTGATAAAAATTAAAAAGAGATGAGAAATTTATATGTATCAATGTTAAATAAAGTACATTGAAATGGAAAGATACCCGCGGGACTTGAATCATATCGCATGTGTTAAAAAAACATATTGGGTCATTATTATCAATGCTCAAATAATATTCATCTAAATTTATTTCATTTAAAACTGATTGTCCCGTTGTGCTGGGAAAGCCACCAAAAGAGAGGTTCAGAAATTCAGAGGGAATCATCAGTGTCCCGTTAAGGGCCGGAATTGGCATGCATTTACCAATGGACTATTTACCTAAACCTCTTGTGGAAATTTTGAATTGTAATGATGTTTTAGGTGGAGGACATGGCAGGTGGTATTGTTTGAATAGATGGTGAAGGACTGCAATGTACTGTAAATTCCAAGAACAAAATCGTTACTAACTTATTAAAAAAATTGTTAAAAAGTACACAAGAAATGCATTACACCTTGTTGAGGGGAAACCCGTGTTTGTATTGGCGGTGGCCACGTCAGAGTTTGAATTGATTATGTTGGAGATTTAGGTGATAGGTATGGTGGAGCAATGTGTTCCATTTGTTTTGGTTGAGCATCGAAAAATGCACACGACTGGACTGAGTGAGTGGGTGATGCTTGTCGAAAATCATGCATATAGTCCAAAGTCCCTGCAGCATCTACATGATTAATCAAAATGGTAAATGGTAAATACTAAATACTAAATGGTAAGTGTAAAAAAATCTATATTTAATGTTAAGGATATTACATCTTTGTCGTTTAATTAATGTGAATGCTTGAGGGTTAGGAGATGAGTGAGCTTCCATTTCATATTGCAAATCTCCCGATGCCTCAACATGTTGTTGGCCTCTTCCTCTTGATGCTATTTTTTTCATGGAAGGGCCTCTAAATATTTTCTCTGCATACATAAATATGCAAAAAAAAGTACATAATGTTAGTAGACAAGAAGATTTGTAACATAAGTGAAAAATCAAGACAATAACCTTACATTGAAATATAAACTAGTAACATGTTGTGCTTCAATAGGAATTGACAATTGCTTCATTGTGTCACTCATGCAAATGGGAGTTGGTTCACATTTTAGATTATAATACGCCTTATAATAAATACCAAGGAGATAGTTAGTGGAATGAACAACTAGTTTTTCAACAACTCCAACATTTGAAATATCAGCTTTTGTCTTATTAGACAAAAATGTGCACCAATCAAATCTTTGTTTTTTGATCAATGCAAAAATGTATGCAATAGCCCAATGTGGAATATCAATTTTCTGACCTTGCAAAACAATTCTGGCTTGAAAAAAAAATCATGGTAGCAAGAAAGTAGTGTACAATTCCTTATATATCTACTCCTCATCTTGATTTGTTGGCATTAGCTGCAAAAAATTCATTGGATGTTGAATTAATAATTTATATTAAAATAAAAATATTACAAATGAAAGCATGTGACACGTACCATCAACATGGAAATCAAAACAAGATTTTAGGTAAATCTTATCATCTTTAGTAAGGGTTATTTTGGTTGTTATAATTTGGGAATATTTAAAAGGAAGGCCTATCAATCAATGGATATCAACTAGATTAACACTGAACCTGAATGTATGACCATTAGGAAAAGTAATAGTGAATTGTCCATCTTTTGGATTGAATGATGAGAGGAGTTATTTAAGAATGTTATGATATATCTTGAATTATGGCATGTTAAGTTGTCCTAAAAAATCACATGAAATTACCCAATCCTTGTAATTTTTATTCATTTGCAAAACAATATTAATGAGCGGGTACATCAAGCTCCTATATTTAATCTTGGGTAGGACTAGGGAGGTTTCATGTTTAGTTTGAGCTTCTATTTGATCTTGAGCTTGAGTAGCCATGACGACGCGGGCTAGAGATTTGAGACCTGGATTTTGTATTGTGTTTGGTTATTCTGTGTTGATGTACTAGGAGAGGGAGTGACAAGACCTATTACACCTATAGCACTTTGAGAACGGAGAAAAAATTGTGATCGGGGAAGTGTAAAGGTGAAAATGAGGGTTGGAGGGGTATTTATAGGGGGAAAACTAGGGTTTTAGAATTTTGACACACAACAGCAAGGCACCAGTGTCATGCAAAAACAAATATTGTTGATGCACCTACAGCAAACAATATTATTGTGTGACAACAAGGATTGTTGTTGTGTGTCAGCAATCCTTGTTGTCGGTGTGACAACAAGATTTTTTGACGCCCATCAATAAAAGATGGTGGAAAATGAAAACAAAATCTGTTGACTCCCGATAGCAAATTTTGTTGTTATCTGTCAACAAGTGTTGTTGACGCATGACAACAAACCTTGTTTTCACATGACAAAAAGGTTTTCTGTCTTGAGTTAACAATCCTTGTTAACGCACAAAAACAAAATTTAATGTTGGGAGTCAAAAAATTTTATTTTTGTCTGACAACATCCTTTATTGACAAACATCAATAACCCTTGTTATTGTATGCTAGTGTTTTACATTGTCATGTGTCACCATACCTCACTATCGTGCAACAACCATATTTATCGATGTGCATCAACCGTATGTGTCAATAAATCTTCTTTCTTGCGTCAATAAAATAGAACCTGTGAGGAAAAAAATTTATGCCTCTGGCTCTCCCTAAAAAACTCAAGAAATTTTTTTGTTCTAAAACCCTGGAAAATTATCCTTTCCAGAGAAATTGGTTCTAGGTATATTCTCTAGGGATTTTCCACCTCCAATTTACCATAGGCTTATTAAAATGAACCTTGGCATTATTTTTACCTTCTTGTGACCCCAAACCTAATGAAAAATACTTGAAACCATATATGTTGGGATCTCATCTTCATTTCTTCCATTCAGGAAGAAATAAATATGTCCACATATAGAGCCAACTGGTTTCCCCAATATTTCAATTAGAAATTTTGGGGTACCCATTTAAAATTTTAATTTTGTTTTCCTTGTGAATATTTTTGTTCTTGTTTCCTATGTCCCTTTAAGCGTGTCTTTGATCTGTAAACTCTTCAAATTTGGAATTATTCACAAAATCACAATTTAATCATTGATGTTTACTTTCTATTAGAAAATAACAGAGATAGCTAGTGAATGAAATACTATTGTGCCTAGAATCAACAATTATAGTAAAGGAAAGAATATAAGCTCATAACACTAATAATTTTATCCTGGAAAACCTCCAATGGAGGAAAAAACCAGTCGGGAAGGGAAATTTCTCTTTCTTCCCACTTCTATTGGCCAATTCAAATCAATGGGTACAAAATTTACAATAAGTAAGAAAGAGAAATAGATAATATCTCAACACTTCCTTCTAGTTACTTGCTTGCTCTGTCCAACACTCCTTTCTTCTACAAAAATACAATTTCCAGCACTAAGAATTATTTCTCACTTGCTCCCATGCTTCGATGATCTTCTACAGTTCTACAATCATGTATTTATAGCCTTTCTCATGTCCTCCCATGCACTAGAGAATGGGAAAGGTTGTGAAGGATAAGAGGAATGAACATCCTTTCAAATTCAGAGGATTTTTGTTTAAAATTTTGTTTTCTATCTGTAATGGCCAAGACCACCACCCTGTGCAGACCGGCGGTTCAGGGACCACCACCCTGGCTGGGTGGTTGTTCTATAACCACCACCCTAAGTAGGGTGGCAGTCCTGTTACTTAAAAGATAGAACCTCCGTTTCATTGTTTTTTCTTTCTTTGTGCTAATTGTTTCTGATGAATTAGAGTTATTTCAAATCCATATGGATCACACCTCCCCTTCTTAAGAGGCTTTTGGTCCCAAAAAATCTTAGTGGGGGAGTAGATGAGGGAACAACTCCCTTGCTTTCTCCTTCGAGTACCACTGGGCCTGCCTTGGTGTCTTCCCTTTCAGTCAAATCTGCTAAGACTCATGCAGACCTCTTCTAGTCTCTCTGACTGTCTGTTGTAGCACTGCATCCTCCTCCAATTTTCCTCATGAGTCCAAGACGCAATCCTCAATGGAAGTTAGCAACTATAGTTCTTCATCTTCGTCCAGTATGGATGGCTCATATAGGTGCAAGTTCTTATAGTTTACTACAGAGTACATCCTCATGAATGATGGAAAATTAAGTCAAAAAGCATTTTCCCCAAAATGCTCCAATATGGTGAAGGTTCCATATCGTAGTGGCTTGAGCTTTCGTGCTTGACCTTGCGGTCTCTCCTTTCTCAAGTAAATCCAAACTTTTTCTCCAACATGAAGCTTATGTTCCCTCCTATGTTGGTCGTGCCTAACTTTGTACTTTGCTTGATATTTTTCTATTTGTTCTTTATCCTTGAGATGGATTTTCCGAATCCTCTCAATGAACTTGATTTCTTTAGTCACCTCTATGTCTTGTGTATCCTCCTCATCCTACTGTGTAACCACTATGTCCAGTGGATTTGTAGGTAGATATCCCAAGCATGCTTCAAATGGTGACTTCATAGTGGATGTGTGTACTGCCCGGTTATAGGAATGTTGAATGTAGGCTAAGTACTCGTCTCAAGTCCTTGGGTACTTACTATTATACCCTCTGATCAACTATACCAAAGTCCTGTTTACCACCTCTGTTTGTCCATCTGTCTCTGGATGTAAAGTTGTGCTCCTCTGTAACCTGGTATCCATATTGTCCCACAAAGTATTCCAAAACTTCCCCAAGAACTTGGAATCCCTGTAAGAGACAATAGACTTTGGCAAACCAAAATGCACCCATACATTAGCAAAGAAAAGATCTTCTGCCTCATGTTCTTTTACTATCTTTTTACATGCCATAAAAATACACATTTTACTGAATCTATCCACAACAACATAGAGATATTCATGGCCATTTTTAGGAATAGGTAATCCTCCTACAAAATCCATATAAATGTCCTCCCATGGACAAATAGGTACTGGTAAAGGCATATACAAACCTTCCTTCCTAGTTTTAGGCTTGCTAGTACAAAAAAGTTTACATCCACGAATAAATTTTGATACTTCTTCTTGCATATTGGGCCAATATACATACATTTGCAAGTGGGATAGGGTCTTACCAACACCGAAATGTCCCGCTACTTTCGAGGTATGTGCTTCCCTCAACAATAGAAGTATTTCTTCTTTAGGCACACAAAGTTTCCCCCATCGGTAGAGCAGCCCGCCCTTGATATAACAGTCTTCAATCCCCATCTTTTTAGCCCCTTGGGACAACAACTTCTGAAATGTTACCCCAAATTATTTGTCTTGGGCATAAGATTCTTTGTAAACTTCCTTCGTGAAGGGATCGATCTGAGAGATAGTGGCCAAATAGGAGAAATTTTCCTGTGTGGGTGGCCTAGACAACATGTCTACCACCAAATTTGTACTACCTTTCTTGTATTTGATCACTAGATGGAACTGCTGAAGAAACCCCATCCATTTGTAGTGCCTTTCTTGCTGCAATTTAGACTATGCTTTCAAATATTGGAGAGGTTTTTGGTCAGTGTGCACAATAGTTTATTTACCCAACAAATAATGTTTCCATTTTTTAATTTCCTGAACTAGTGCATACATTTCTTTATCATATACTGAATATCCTTTAACTACTGAAGTGAAGGTTTCAGAATGATAACATACGGGTTTACCTCCTTGAAGCAACACTACACCCATAGCATAATCACTGGCATCTATCTCTACTTCAAAAGGCTGCTGCAAACTAGGAAGAGCAAGTACTGGAGCATGACTAATCTTGTATTTCATTAACTCAAAGGATTTTCCTTGTTCCTTACCCCAGTCAAAACCCTTACTCTTTGCATCCACTGTGTGTTGAGGTGTTACAATCGCCAAGAAACCTAGAATGAATTTCCACATGTACTGTACTACTCCCACAAAACTTCTAGTCTATGTGGATCCTATTGGTGTTGGGAAATTTGTGATGGCTTCTACCTTCTTTGGATCCACTCATATCTCTCTTCCTCCAACCACGTGCCCAAGATAGACAAGTGAATATTTGGAAAATTGACATTTCTTCATATTACAAAGCATTTATTTCTCCCTAAGAACTTGCAAGACTTGCTGCAAATGTGTTAGATGTTCTTCCAATGTGGCACTAAAAATCAAGATATCATCTAGGTATACAATGACACATGAATATATGAAATCCTACAATACATCATTCATCAATATCATAAATGTAGCGGGTGCATTACATAATCCAAAAGGAAGTACTAACCATTCATACAAACCCTAATTTGGTTTGAAGGCAATCTTCCATATATCCTCCTCCTTCATCCGACTTGGTGATAACCTGACTTGAGATCCAACTTTGTGAAAAATTTGGCATACTGAAGCTGGTCCAAGAGATCATCTATACAGGGAAGTAGATATTGGTTCTTTATGGTGATCTTGTTCAAAGTGTGGTAGTAGATGCACATTCTCCAAGAACCATCCTTCTTTGGCTCCATCACAATAGGTGAACCGCATGGTGAGGTGCTCAGATGTATCACCCCTTGGTCTATTAGTTCTTGGAGTTTTTTCTTTACCTCAGTACTCTCCATCAAGGATTGCCTATACAACCCAATGTTCAGTAGAGGTGACTCTAGAAATAGCTGAATCTCATGCTCTACTTCCCATTTTGGTGGTAATCCACTAGGAGCCTGAAAAACTTCCTGAAAAGATTGAATAAGACTATCCAAATCTTGTTTTCCTTGGTTAGAAATCTCTAAAACTTCTACCCCATCTTGTTTATCCTTTAACAAAAGTAAACAAAACTGATTATGATTTTCCTGAATAAGCCATTTTGCTTGGTTAGCACTTACCATAGTAACCCGTGTCTTACATTGGTGCACACAGATGTTGTATTTGATCCCATCCTTGACCCATCTATACCATTTTTCCCTTCTCATAAAGATAGAATCCCTAACATACAAGTAAGGACCCTTGAATACCACATCTAAAGCATCAAGTGGAATAACGTCAGCTTCAAAAACATCTATATATTGGGAATTTATCCCAAACTTGACCTTACATCTTCTTGTTACCTGAATTTTAACACCCTTCTTCACCCAACCCAAAGGATATGGGTGCAGATGCTCATAAGTCTCAAGACCAAGATTCTTTACAACTACCTTAGAAATCAAGTTAGATTGAGAACCAGTATCAACCAAAGCATTTACCTTAGTCCTCTTGATCTGTATTTTGATCTGGAATAGTCTACTCATCTCCTCTTCGCTGTCCATGTTGGTGGCCGTGCATCCAAGCCTTTCATCTACATCAGATTCATCTTCGATTTCCACCTCCCCTTCCATCTTTACAGTTGTCATGGACTTCTTGGAGTCCTTGGTTTAGTTCTTCGAATGTAACTCTGGATGCAATTTTCAACATGTAGCGTCAGTATGACCATTAATATCACAATTCTTACAAAAATTCTTGGGATTTTTACAAGTATTTAAAGTAGTGGCAGCTTGTTTACCTTTCCCTTTCCACTTACTCTTGTTACTTGTTTGCCCATAATCCTTTTTCTACTGATTGTTTGACTGCTTTACCCTCGGCTCTGCTTCTCCTTGCTTTTTCTCATCATCTATGTAGTATGCCTATACACATGCTTGATTGAGATCCTTGGGCTTTGTGAATATGAATTTTCTTTGAAGGTGAGTGTGAAGTCCTCCCAAGTATTTGGTCAGAATATCCTCATCCTCCAAATCCATGTTCAGCAACATGGCTTGCCTCCAAAATTCCATAGTATAGTCCTACACACTTTGACCATTGCCTTGTCTAAAATACTACCATTTAATCATTTAGTAAGTTTTATGGCCAATAGGATAGAAGTTAGCTCTAAGTAATTCCTTAAATTCCTACCAAGATTTCACAATAGGATGCTTCTTCTTTTCACAAGTAGTTAGATGAGTTTCCCACCAAACTAGAGCATGTCCCTCCATTTTGAGATGTGCAAAGGTAATCCTTTGTGCCTCAGTGACATTATGGACGCTAAAATAGACTTCTAACTATTTCAACCATTTATCAAGTAATTCTGCATCTACTTGTCCTTCAAAGCTTTTGATTTCAACTTTAGTCTCAACTTTAAATGGAGTATGTTTAGATTTTACCTTTTCTCTTGTGTTAGAAGTCTCTTCTTCATGTTCTTCCCCATAATCTTCCTCATGGTGACTCTTTCCTATACCAAACTTTTCAGCTAAGCCTTGAACCACTGAGTCCATGGAGTCTTGCTTGACGGAAGGTGTCTTTTGCAAATATTCAAGTTCCTCTTACCTTCTAAACATCCTATCCATCATGGTATCAAACATCTCTATTCTATGGACCAAGTTCTCTTCCTCCATTTCTCCCTAAATTCTCTATTTCCACTTCTTTGTAGAAATCTCTAGATCACAAGGAAAAGCTTCTTCTCCTTTATATCTTGTCACTGTCATACAAATTTAAGAATGAAATACCATAGTCCTGGATACTTGTTAGCTCTGATACCAAAACGATCTATAAACTCTTCAACTTTGGAATTATTCACAAAATCACAATTTAATCGTTGTTGTTTACTTTCTATTAGAAAATAACAGAGATAGCTAGTGAATGAAATACTATTGTGCCTAGAATCAACAATTGTAGTAAAGGAAAGAATATAAGCTCATAACACCAACAATTTTATCCTGGAAAACCTCCAATGGAGGAAAAACCAGTCGGGAAGGGAAATTGCTTTTTCTTCCCGCTTCTATTGGCCAATTCAAATCAACTGGTACAGAATTTGCAATAAGTAAGAAAGAGAAGTAGATAATATCTCAATAGTTCTAGTTACTTGCTTACTTTGTCCAACACTCCTTTCTTCTACAAAAATACAATTTCTAGCACTAAGACTTCTTGCTCACTTGCTCCCATGCTTTGATGATCTTCTACACTTCTACAATCATGTATTTATAGCATTTCTCATGTCCTCCCATGCACTAGAGAATGGGAAATGTCATGAAGGAGAAGAGGAATGAACATCCTTTCAAATTCAGAGGCTGTGCGTTTTGAATTTTGTTTTCTTTCTGTAATGGCCAGGACCACTGCCCTATGTAGACCGGTGGTTATGGGACCGCTGCCCTGGCTAGGTGGTGGTTCTGTAACCGCCGCCCTGAGCAGAGCGGCGGTCCTATTACTTAAAAGATAGAACCTCCATTTCTTTGTGTTGATTGTTTCTGGTGAAGTAGAGTTATTTTGGATCCCTATGGATCAGTCTTAGTTTGTTTATGTTGTTACCTTAACTTCTTTGGATTACAGGATTGTTCTAGAATTCTCCATAAGGTTCTACTGGGTTTCTTGGAAGTAGTTGGAGAAATACCCATTTTCCCTAAATTTCTTAAAGTCCCTAAAAAGATAAGTCCTTACCTTATTAAGAAATCAGGTTTCTCAAATTACTTTACTTCAAAGTTGTAATAAATTTCCATTCCAAACTCGATTTGAACTATCTCACATTTTTTGGGTTTCCTTAGTTACTTTACTTATTAAAAAAGAACTAAGTAATGTAGTTGTTAAACCCCGAAAACCAAAGCAACTTTACTTTCTTCTTTGCACTAAATTGACACCACTTTACTTATAAAAATTGGCCAAGATAAGAAGTTGCTTAAACCTACAAAAATAAGGATGTTAGTTTATCAATCTTCCGGACCTACTTTACTTGCTTCACAAATATCAAGTAAAACTAAAGCAGAAACCCCGCAAACCTGAGGCCCTCATCTTATCAGTGTTTCCAACCTACTTTACTTACTCCATAATGAAAAGTATTCAAGTAAAGCTAATGCTAAATCTCGTCAATAAGGAATTTGTTAATCAGGTTTTCTAAACTACTTTACTCCCTAGAAGAAAATTAGTTAATCTAACCCGAAACCCCACATTACTCCCTACCTCACAACTTAGTCAGGTTTACGACTACTTCTTATTTTAAAATCCAAAATAATTAAGTCATTCGTTGAACCAACATTCAAGCCAAGTGATGACATGACATCCGTAACAAGCATATTAATGAGGTGGAATATTTAGAAGGCCAAGTTATTCCACGTCATTTCAATGCATCCCAATCACTTAGACATAATTAATTCAACCTGTGAACCCCAAGCAACCTTTTTCTTGCCGATTGAAGAAGTTTTTGAGAAATTTGACCTCGACCTATTTGTAGGAGAGGTATGTTGTTTTCTTTTCTTCCTTATTTTTAGGTTTTTGTCTTTCCTTTTCATTGTTATTTTGCAAGTTTGCTTCTCCATCATGTGGATGTTTTATTCTTTCTGCAAAGTATATGTTTTGTGAAATCACTTAGAAGCTAGGTCAATTCTATTGAAAGAAGACTAGGGTTTGAGTAACATGGTTGGATTCAAGGTTGTCTTGTACCAAAATGTTCAAAATCTCATCTATGAAATAAGCCCTAATTTTTCCCTAGTTTGAGCGGAGAAATAAAATGCTTTGTCTTCCCTCACTTTACGGAGATTCAACCCTGCATAGCTTGAAACCTAACCTATTTAGGATTTCTAAACTTCTTTACTCTCCTTTTTAGTATGGGAACTTGAATCCTAGTTACTTTCTCAGTGCATTGTGTGGTTTTGAATAACTCTTACTACCTACACTTTGTGTTGATTTGAACTACTTCTACTTCCTCATGCTTTACAAGTTTCCCAATGTCTATTACTTTTTTTTCTTTGCAGGTTTTCGATCTACTCCTAATTCCCTATGCTTTACGGGATTTTGAATACTAGATACTTCAATTGTGTTATGTGCTAAATCGAAACCCTGTTACTTAAGAATTTTACTTTGTAGGTTTTCAAATGACCATTACTTATCATAATTTGCATTATTTCAAAATGATTTTACTTCTACCTTCTTTACGTGGAACCAAACCTATTCTACTTGCTTTCTCAAAACTTCAAGCATAAGCACCCTAAAAGCCTGCACTGTATTATAAAAACAAGTTGTTTTATCAGCTTACTTGTTGTAATATTAGAAATCCACTACTAAAAATATATTTTTTGTACTTTCATGACTAGATAAACTATGGATGTGCTCATAGACTTGAAGCCACTTAGCTTAAATTGAATTTTTCATTCTAAGTCAGGATTGTTGTTAACATTTCAGTATTTGGCACACACTAATCACTTGCAGAAAATTAAAGCAAATGTCTAAGGCAAGAGAGGGATAACCTAAAGCAAGCACAAAAATTATTAGAAGTTTAGGAAGTTTTCATTATTCGGGAAGATCCTAAACTTAGGATTGAAGAAAGCTCCAAGGCGAGGGAGGGAAAAGGAAAAGCTAGATCTAGACCAGTTAGTGAAACACAAAGGGGGGGAATGAAGCATGAATATAAATGTTATTGAGTTAAATCTTGTGTTACATCTAAGCTTGTTGAAGTTAGTTACACAGACATAGGGCATGTGTCCACAAATGAGATTATAGAAATATCCAAGGCCATACGGTAGACACCTCTTATGCAGGCCATGACTAATAGTGGATTGATACAGGAAGCTGCATTTCCTAGTGTTGCTCAGTTACCTAATTTTTTTTCTGGAGTGTGCCGAGTATTATGACCCCCTAACAAGGTCAGTCAAGGATACGCCAAGTAATATTTTAGTGAAGCTTGATACTCAATTTTTTAATTATAGCTTAAAGATCCCCACAAAGGAAAAAGTGTTGCATGTGAATATGGAAAAGGCTAATGAGCATTGGGAGAATAACATAGCTAATGCCATCATAATCCTAAATTTTAACTACTTGAAGACAAAAAAATCAGCCCTCTAGGTTTCCCAAGACAATAGTGAGGTTAGATTTTGTCCACGAAGAAGACATAACCCAGTGATGACATGGAGATGACATAACCTAGTTGTTATGTGGAATCAATGGAGAGAATAATGCCACGTATTTATCCACATGGATGTACTACTTCATCAGAACCATTGAGACCAAAAAAATTATTTCAATGATCAATTGGGCATAGATCATAAGTGATAATATTGATTATCATCTTCAACAGGTTAGAAAAACTTTAAATTTCAATATGACTTCTTATCTAGTGTATGTTGCAACAACAAATGGAACTTATTCCAAGTTGCATAACAAAGGAATTTTGGCTTTAGAACTTGTCTATGAGTACTACCCTTAATTTTTATTATCAGAATATTTTAAGAAATATAGGAAACTAAATGATTTCTTCTTCTATGAAATTATTTACACGCTCAATATGGAAGTAAGAGTAAAAAGGGTGACCAATGTAGCATGGGATACATTTTCCCAATATGGGTGTATCTTCATTCAATTCTCTACTTTCACCTATCTCAGATTCTATGGTTTCTTAGGAAAACCACTTAAACTCCCAATATATCCTAAGGATAAGTGGATACTACTGGAACTATGCAGATAACTAGTGGATCTACATGGCCTACAATCAACACTTCATAGATTAGTGGTTATCTTCCCGATTGTCATTGACCATTATCATTTTGCTAACATCCATAAGGATAGGAATATTTTGAAAGAGATGTTTCGTCATATGAACAAGAATACTATGAAGCTAGGATAAATTTTGACTTTCTAAATATTGTAAAAAATATGGTCACAATGGACTACATTCACCTCCCGACACTTGAAGATATGTGGAAGGATTATATGGATGAATTTGAAGTTAGAAGAAGATGTTATAATAGCTTGAAATTATGGCAGATTATTGACTTTGGCTTATCAAAAATTCTTAAAAATCTCCATGATGTTGGGAATGTAGTTTCTGATTCCTATAATCAAACCAAAGGAGATAATGTTTCACTCCCATTCTTAAGAAATAAAGTTAAAACAATTGAGGATACAACATCAAGGGTCCTAGTTTACACTTGAAATTGGTTCATTGAAAAGGTTATTGTTTAGAATAATTGATAATGAAGAAGATGAGTGAAAAGAGCACCAAGTGGAAAGAAGGACCAAGTGAAAGTAGCAAGGGACCTAGGAGGTCACCATTAACCAAGAAGCCTAGAACAAAATGCTCATCATTCAAACAAGCATCAACTTCTGAAGTCACTCCAAGTGAAGCTTCTCACTCATCAACACAAGTGGTATCTTCATTTGTTGTTGCCCCTTCCATATAAATTCCTTCTTCACAATTAGGGGTTATCATACCACCATTAATGCAAGCTACATTCATTCTTCCCTCAATAAGGGTATACACTTTGTCTCCCCATCCCCCTCCTTTCTCTCCACCAAGCGATCCTCCTCCACCACCATGAGATGTTCGGTCTAGTACTCAGCATGAGCAAGGACCTGATGCTACCATGGAGATTTATTCACTTCATGAAGTGTCAAAATCAGAGGAGAGAGATAAAACTGCAATGGAAGAAGAATAAATTGAGAAATAAAGTAAAGAACACAGTAATCCAGAGAGTGTGTAGAAGCCCTAAGGGCATAAAGAGGTTTATAAGGGAAAAGAAATTGAATTGGATTCTAACAACAAAACTACTGAGGAGAAAGAGGTAGAAATTCAAATGATAACTGAAAATATGGTTGAGTTGGATAAGGTGCTACTACAGGGTACAGTAGCTGAGGCACAACAAGAGATGATTGTACATCCTACTACAACTACAAGTCAAAGAATGGTCATGTATTCCAGTGTTCCTACCTCTTCAAGACAATATTTCTCTTCATGGTTAGCGTTTTAGATAGTCCCAAGTGCTAAAGAGATAATAAATCTGGAGGACATGGACTTTTAGTTGCTAAAGAGTACTGATAAAAGAGGTAAGAAATCTAAAGCTACTAAAGTAACTTCTAAGCTAATAATTGAGTCATCAGAAAAGAAATTTGCTGAAGTGTCCACCTAAGCATATGCAAGCAAAAAGGAGAATTAACTGAAAAGGATATAATTGTAACATGAGTGCCTCTAAGAGAAATAACTACTAAAGGGCTTAAGCAGGACACACAAATCAAGATTGATTCTCTCTTCCTTAAGCTTGATGAGGAAAAGGACGAGAAATCTAATCTAAATGAACAAATATATATATTATGTGAGATAATTGTAAAATTTTCTAGGACTTCCTCCCAGCATGTACTTTCAGGGGAGTAAGTCAACCCTCAACTTATCACAGTAATGGAAGAAATAGGTGACAAATTAAGGTTTATGGATGATTGGGTAAATAAAATTATTGATGAAGCAACAAAGTATTTCTTGGAAGTTCCAAGCATTTTGGAGATTCCTTAAGGAAGGTTGAAGCAACTTTAGGATTTAGCCAAAGAAATGGATAATGAAAATGGAATTGTTGAACTTCAGCTAGAGGCCCTTGAAAGAATATATTCATTACCAGAGAAGGTGTTAATTGAGGAACACATTATGCCAAATGGGTCATTACAAAAGGGCTAGCCACCAAAGTTAATTTTATCCTTCCGTATGAATATTCTTAAGGAAATAATGGAGTAAATGAAGGCTTTGGAAGAAGAGAAATACGAGGCTTTGGATCATCTTGATGATATCATATATTTTATTACAAATTACAAAGAATCCAAACCACTAGGAACTACAAAGAAATTTCTTGAGCTTCTTGAATAAATAATGATTAAATCCACTACTCCTCTCACCAGTGACTCACTTGAGAAATTGGGAAAACCTATACGGGGATATCAAGAATCTATGGCCAAACTTGGTAAAAGCTAAAGGATTCAACAACATCTTGACAAATGAACTCTTCGGGTATGAAATTGAAATACAAGTGGTTCCTAAAGCAGATGAAAGGGAAATACAATATATGTTGGATCAAAACACCATATACCGAGAGAAAACTAAGGATGAGGCTAAGGAGTCAAGTGAGGATGATGTTAAGGAGAAAAGTGATGATGAGACTGAAGAAACAAACAAGACTGAAACTATTGTTCTTCAATTGGAATAGCTTATTTTTCTTCTTATTTCTTGATGATGTAATTAAGTAATGTAACTTTATGTATAACTTAAGTAATTTGGTTAAACCCCATTACTTCAATTTGTTTGAAAAAATCAATTACTTATGAATATGTGGCACAATATGAGAAATAGTTAGGTTTTTTAGGATTGAGGAACATTGCAATGTAGCACATGTCAATCAATGAGAATTTCAAGGAGGGAAATGCTCAACTTCTTGTAGTTTTGTAGCTAAGAACCTGTGGAAATGTAATAAATGTCTCCTATTTATATTTTCCTACAGGATGTTATAAATAGAGAGGGAGGCGTACGGGCCAAAGGATCAAGAAAACTTTTGGCAAACAGTTGTTATACTTTGTGCATTGTTATTTCAAACTTTCTGATGAAGTAATCACATGTTCATTTTATAAACCTATTGGGATTAAATAAGAGGAAGGAATATTTTGTGGAACTTCGTGTCTTAAAAAAAAATTCTCTATGCACCGTGGATGTTTATGGTAAAATTTGTCTTATCTTGAATTTCTATGTGAATGCATTTCTCTTCATTTTCTAGAAATGATCTAAATCATCAAGTTTTTATTTATTCTATGTGGTTGTAACAAGATCTATAATCTACTTGTTGTGAACCATGTCTCTTTTATATAGTTGTTGTTATTCCCCCCACATTCTCTTTCTACTTCTTTTAACCACTTCTTTTCCATACAATTGCTTACTTGTTGTAAAGTTGTTTGGCTATAGTTCATGAGCCGTGTAATTAAAGTAATACCCCAAATATAAATTAGTAGAATATTTAAATACATCACTTGGGAGTTTCATCATTAAAATAGGGGTATTTATCCCACGACTACCTAGGTTTATGCATGTAACCTAGTAGAAAATATACCCAATAGTTTTTGGCAGCTCCACTAGGGAATGTACATTAAACGCCATCCCATGCTTTTCCCGTAATAATTAAAAGAGATATTTTTGAGTTATTTTTTCTTTAACTGGATTTCTCGTGTTAAATAATTAAAACCAAAAGTATTTCCTTAATTAAAAATGAGGTTTTCATGCAAACTCGAATGTTATATATAGTGTATCTTGCTGATTTAAATATACTCACCACTAGAACTGAAGTTGGTTGCATATTTTTATTAGGTTCAAAATCTAAGATTAATTGCATATTGAATTATTGAAAACCTTTAGACTAAGTATTTTCCCTTTAAAAACTAATTTTCTAAAGCCCATCCATATTTGTTACCAATATTTCATTATGGAAAACCATCCATTTACACAGGAAATTCGATCTCAAGGAAGAACTAATCATTTCTTCCGCTTATAAGAGCAATTCAATTTTAATCATCTGCCTTAGAGAAAAATGAGAAGAGAAATTTTTTCTCCTGTAGTAAGAGTTATAACTCATGTTGCAGATCAATTGCAACACAACCCATCAACTTGGATTATCCAGTCAGTAAATCCACATTTGTATATTCCTCCCTGGATAGCTCAACAACCTCATGTCCCATGGGGTGTGGCCTTTGGTCGTTTGAATTTAACACCTCCTCTCCATGAGTTTCCTAAATTTTTTAGGAATAATTTCCCTAATTTTAATGGAGATGGAAAGAAAAACCCAGAAAATCACTTGGTATCTTTCTTTCTATCATGTGGAGTGCTCATTGTGGAACATGAAGATGTGTCGGTTAGGATCTTTATAGAGACTCTACACGAATTAGCTAAAGAATGGTTGGGTAAGTGCAACAAGTTAGGGGACAAAAAAGTGGACATGAAAACATGAAATTCATGTACCATGGTCATGCTTTGTAAACTGCAATCACGGACTTTTTTATTCAGGTTTGGGAATTTCTGAACCTAAAACCGCGATCGTAGTTTATAAATTACAATTGCGGTCCTCTGAGACTAAAATAACAGAACCGTGACCCCCCATTTTCCCTCATTTTTCCCTACAAACCATGATTTTTCCCCCACTATTTGCACTCATGCTTTGAATACTCCTTGAAAATTTCTCTTCAGATTTCTAGATCACAAAAATTTCAACGATGCCGCCAAAACGAAGAGGTAAGCCCTCAATTTTGATCAAATTTCTTGCATTTTAGGTTTTTTTTTTGGTGATTTTCATGGGTTTTTCAATTTTTTGTTTATGTATACAATTTATTTGTTTTTTCAATTGCTCAGAAATGTGGTAATCCTCTAAACCATCCAAATATTCCTTGAACCCCTCCAAACATTCCCCAAAACCCTCCTCCAAATGTTCATCTGCCTCTTGTGGCTCCTTTTGTCTCCACAGAATTAGCAAGAACAGAAGGTGATTTCATTGGAATAATCTGACAAAATAAAATTTCCATTGAGAACCTTATTCAAACAATAAGACAAAATCATGCCACAAATCCATCTCGCATGACTTTAGCCAACACACTGCAAACATTGATTGGCAAAGTTGATTCTACAACCAATCAAATAGAAAGATGAAATACCTTTAGAGCTAATTGTAGGCATTGGTATGAAAAAAAATTATCCCATGCAGTCGTAAAAGACATAAAAATTGTAAAATACCGCATTTGTACATTATTTTCTGACCTGATAACCAATGCCCCCTGTGACTACTTACAAACAGTTCCCAATCCATTGGTTCCATGACGACTAAATCAAGAACAATTTTTGGGAGTGATATTGGATGGTTTTTTACTATCCACCATACAACAACAATGAGTTTCCTCTCTATTTTTTGAAGAAATTGTATTGCGAGTTTGTGCTTAATGAGGTCCCAAATTATTTTGAATTTTCTAAGTTTTACAGGTGAGGAAGTGGCTCTGCAAAGAGTAGACTAGGTGCACATGTTGGTCAACCTAGGGTCCCCCATGCCCCAAAATCCCCACTTCCTTCAATTATCCCTCTTACGGTGAAGGAGGTTATGGAGATTGACACACTACATGCATTGAGGGAGCTCACTGACACTCTGACCCAACATAGTAGCCAGATTACATCTGGTGATGTTGGTGGTGGTGTCATTTCTAACACACCACACCACTATGGATCATGTAGTGTCGTATGCACTATGGGTGAGACATCATTTTCTAGATCACATGATTTATTTTCTCTAGATGAGATGATGACATATGTTTTTGGAACTGGTGTAAATGATCCTAGTCTTTCACAAGTAAATTTTAAATAAATATAATATATATAAAAAAGTTTATTTCAATTGATATTTTAATATATATGTATTTGATTATGTCATACATACATGTAAAAACTATTTTTTTTAAATAACAAGAGCTTGTGAAGGACACATCCAACGTCGACATGTTAGCTACTGTAGTTGGGCATGTTACATATGTAAGTTTCAAGTTACTTACATTTCAAAGTTCATTTGATTGCACTTTTATTATTAAATACACATTAATGTTAGTGTATAGTGTTTCACATGTACATGTACATATCAATATGTTTGTATTTTATAAGCAGGAGCCTGGCAAGTCATTATCTTCTCTAGGCACTGAGGCTACTAGCATGCCTCACTTGAATTTTACGCAGGTTATTTTCTCTTTACACGTTGTTTCTAATTGTGGAATTTTCTAGTAGTTTACAATCCCATAACTCTAGCCAGTACAATTTGATCATAACATTAAGCTCTTATGATGCAAGGGTTAAGTAAACACTCTCCTAGATATACAAACTCTCCTTTTATCATGATCATGGAAACTTACCTCTATGATAGACATGTTTCTAGAGAACTCCATTTCTAATGATTTATCCATCACCCTTACCTTTGAGGATCTATTTTAGCTTCTTGGGATGTATGCATAACTGACCTTGCCAACATTGTTAGTTCTATGCATTCTTAATTGACCCTCTTCTCTCTAAACAACAAAGAGATGACAATATGGGATAAGTTACCTACACATATAAATATATCATGGGTCCCTTGGTTCAATTTTATCACCAATACGCCCTATGTAATTCTATACACCCAATCTCATATTATATTTGTTATTCATGAAATTCTCTATGTTTGCATTCTCATGTATAATGGATATAGCTTGGTGATGCCTAGAACCAAGTTCTATATACCAAATACATTCCACATATGTAATGAATTACTTCTTGAATATGCTTAAGACACCTTCTCTACTTTATCATAAGGTGTTTAGACTCTTGGTACATTCATACACTTGCAATCTTACCTAAATATTTGTTTTAGGGTTTATTGTTACTTGTCCTCTTCTCATGCTAATACTCATGTATCTCATATTTTTCGGCCTGAGTAGATGAACATACATATAGTCCATTCAAAAATAATAATTTATACAAAATTCACACCAAATTTTTTCTTCAACATAAACACATGTCTTCCTCTTTCATTAATTGGCTTTATTATACCTCAATCCTCCATATATCATCATCAAATCCCTCAAATAGCTCCCTCTTTTTCTTACTAGCCTCCCTAGAAACCTTTTTCTTATCTCCTTAGAGAGCTCAAAAACATCTAAATTTGGAGGAGGATAAAATTACATCCCTATATACTCTTCGTGCATGTTTTAAATCCTATTTCTTGCCTCTTAGTACAACAATATTGCCTTACTATGGCATAAACAACTATCTCACTTATACACCTAGTTGTTACATTGACAAATATAACCTATTTTATAAACATATCCTTTATCTTTACAACCACATTTGCAATTGAATAATGGATTCCTCTTTCCATCTTGCATTCATATCCAAAACTCTACCAAATCAATATCATTTACATCATTGTCGCCTATTAAAGGATACAAGTTTCTAAGGAAGAAATTTTCTTATACCTTAAACATAATTCTCTTGGAAAATTTTCAATTAATGTTGATCTACATATTTTTTGTATAGATTATGATTACCACATAGGCTCCTCCCTATATGAAAACTGTGGAGGTTGTTGTAGATGATGTCATAGCTTCTACAGATCCACTAATTTAGGTACCATTTTTCAAATTTGTTAAATTTTGGACATGAATGTTTTCTTACTACTTATCTACAATATCAAATTGTACATGAAATATTTAATTTGAACTATTTATTTGTATGTAGCCTACCCCTCGTGAGTCTATCATTGACCCTACAACGCATAGATGACAAATTCATAGGGATTATGAGATTGCAGTAATATTTCACATGCATTAAAATTTCTAAGTTTCTAAATTTTGAATGTATTTTAAAAATTTGGGTGTTAAAAACTTGATGTTTATGAATGTGCAGGCTAAGTTGTAGGTCAGCTTAATGCCTAGGACCACATAGATGAAATCCATAGTGGCATCTCCCTCCACTACATCCACAAGTCATAGAAATGCTTCTACTAGCAGAGCAAAGAGAGGGAAGATGTTTCATGATTAGATTCATAGGACCCATGTATAGATATTTATGCCATCTAGTCCTAGTTCATGATTCTTCATAGTCTATGTGTATAGTCTTATGTGATAGCGTGTGGTTCTATATGTATTGATAGATTTATTCTTATATTTTCAGAGATGTGGCATACTTAGTTTGATACGTTATATCCATGTTGGTTTTCATAACCATATTACGTCTATGTTTGATTTGATTTCATTGCACATGATATACTTCTATGTTTGTTTTCATAGCCATAATAATTCTATGTTTGATTTGATTTGATGGCCTTTGATGTAGCCTAGAATTTGCAAGATAACACCCTAGTTGCACTAGCACATCACTCATCCTAGACTGAGCGCTCACCCGAAGTGCTCAAAGGTACCAGGTCCCTCTTTAGGGTTGCTGTAATAGGATGTTAGCATGATGAAGACAAGAACATATAGATTCATAACTGATCCATCGTTCTATAGTGCATGCTAGCCACATATAAAAGAAAAATCTTAAAAAGTAATCATCATTGAATTGATAACATGCACCACTTAATTACACATAATGACACTTAGATTCATCCAATATCTTCCATCTATTAATAAATAAAAAAATCTCCTTACAGTACTGTCAGTTTATATCAAAGCACATATGGATCTGATACACACATACACCACTCTCTATGATACATGTAGTTATGCTCTACTATGCACCTAACATCATATATATGGGGTGGGGACTTGCCCTTCACCGCTCAACTATTCCAGAAATAGGTCGTATGCTATTGTTAGCCACACACCATTTACAATTATAGCCACACATGTAAGTGTGCTATCTATAGTCTTCTTTCAGTTAACTAAAGTGTCCATTCTATTCTTATCTTGTCTTCATGCATAGACGCTTTGAACCGCTTCTCCAAATATAGACAATGCATGGCACACGTGTTTCTACCTCGTTGATGTGTTCTGCATGCCATCTCCTAAAAATAGATCTTCATGCTCAAAATCGGCTAAGTCTTGAAATTTGAACTTGCCTTCCACGTTCGGGTCCTTCCTTTCCTTCTGCGCCTTTGATCCTGGCCTTATATCCCACGCGGACTCCTTGTGTGATCTTTCACAAGTATTATTTGATCAATATTACCCCACACTAATCTCATTGTCATCCCAACAATGGGTATCTTCAAAAATTGAAGTAAAGAATAGAAGAATAGAAAGAATAAACAAAGAATTTTTATGTGGCTATTCCAACAACCTCCCATGTATCAGTTTGTAGTATTAACTCTGGATACTCCTCTTTTATTGCAGCCTCCAAATCCTACCATTCTATGAGTGCCTTCTTTTCCTTCTCTGGAATGTCCACATCAATGGATTTCAACTCATCCCGCACAATTTCTCCTTTCTCGTTTTGCAAAAATAACACAACATTGGACATGGATGTCATCCTTCCTTCCAAAAGGTCCATCTTCTGCGCAATCAACTTTCCAAGCTCCTCCAACTGAGTCTTGTGCAGCTCCTGAGCTACTGCTAGGGCCTCACGCTTCTATTTAACCATTTTCAACCTTTCTGCATAGCCTAATGTCTCATCCTTCATGGCTCTCTAGAACTCATTATTCTCTTCCAAGGTCTTAATGTTGATGAGCACCTCTGGAGTTGTGCATATATTTAAAGCTTGGTCCACTTTCTTCAATACTTCTTGTAATACCTACAACAGCCCTTCATAAGATGTGATTTTCCTCATCATGGATGATTGTTCCCATTCAGCAACTTGTTTTGATCTTTCTAGTGCTTGCACATGTAGAGTTTCATCTTCGAGCACCAAGTCCACCAAATTTCCCACATAGTGTATTGTTGAAGGAAATGTTTATGGTACCTTGGGTTCTAAGTGTGGTCTTGCTTTGATTATAGTGTCCCCAATCTCCTTTGCGATGCTTATGAACACTTCATTCTTCTTCGATGTGAATTCCCTCTCATGTGTTATTCATGCTATCTCTGTGTCCTTTTTCTTTAGCTCTTCGTGCAATGCTTTGATTATGGTAAATTTGTCCATGTTTCTTCTAGCCACCTCCACAAAAACTCTCACTAGCGCATTGCTGACCTATTCATCTGACATTATAGTAGGCTTTACTATCATGTGTCTAGCCTAAGGTGCCTTCTTCAACCACCTCAAAATGCATGACTCTTCACACACATGAAAATTAGGCTCATCCATATGGGTGTGCATCGACCATGATATTTTATTTCATGTGCACACAGTCGTCATATCCTCAACCATCAACTCCCAACCAAATAGATCCTTTTGTGCTATTGTGCTCTAGAAGAGGGCACGAATAATCTTTCCTACATCCTCTGCATATCCCATGGCCGGTGGAATGTGCTCCCCACTTGTCCTCCTAGACCTTTGCTGCTTAGGAACTCTAGCCTCCAAATTTGGGACTTGCATCTCCATGTCCTGAGCATCTTTTGCAGCTATTTCCTCTAACCTTTCCTCTTCTTCCTCTTTCTCCTTTGACTCATCACCATGTTCTTCTGTGTGCTCTGGAAGTGTAGGAGATGTAGGAGTGCTCTCCTCAGAATCTTCCGCCTCCTCGTTTAACTTCAACTTCCTCCTTCTCTGCACAGATCACATCCTTTTGTGGGGAGAGTCAGGGTGATTTGTGCATAGGGGTTGGGGTAACAACTTGGGTCCTTATTCTCCTAAATACTCTTTTAAACATGTGCTCCCCTTGGACCGCGTCTAAGTCCTCTTCCTCCCCCTCTTGTGGCTAAGGTGGGGTAACGATGTGCTCAGCTTCACTCTGACTTGTAGGATGTCTCCTACCCCTATGTTCCAAACCACCACTATCTTCACACTCTTTCTCCTCATCCTGCACTTTGATTTTCTCTATGGGCTTAGGCATTGGGATATTCTCCATTGTATGCTTCCATTTTGGTGGTGCTAGAAGTGCGAACTCACCTTCCACATATTTTTTGTTCTCCATCTTTGGATTCAATCGGAGATACACCAATGCTTCCCCCAAATCAACTACAACCAAACTTATTGGCTTGATATTGAGCAGCTCAAAAATGATCTTCTCTATATAAGAACTTCTGCCAAGATATACATACTTCTTCCTCAATGTATGGTAGTCACAGTCTACCTTATCTGCATTGAAGATCATTATGCACGTGTCGGTAAACCTATGAATAGATTCTTGAAAATACCTTGCAGTGAATGCGTAGGGTAACTTGCACCAAGGGCTCTAGACTCCATCATTCATTGGAAAGTTCACGATGCAGAAATTTTGGTATATAGCAAACTGAACTTGTTTTCCTACCACTACTGGTAGGTCCTTTGGGATGTGCCACTCTTCCCCAAATTCCGCGTGGATCCTATCATACCAATTCTCCACCCTTTGTTTTACTTCATCTGTCATAGCCGCCTTGCATAGATATTTTTTGAACCTTTCAGCTGGGGACTTGTTCTCCATGGGGTATTCCCATATTTTCTCCTTTGGCCCGTTTGGTACTCCAATTTCCATGAATACTAGTGATAGTAGAACAGCCCCAAAGATGATCTTCCCTCTTGTGCATGCTTCTTCAACTATTTTCTCTGCAATATATCCTGTAATTTTATAGATTGTCCCATCCAACATCTTACATGCCACATGTAACCACATTGTATTTACCTGCGACCACCTCTCCTGATCATTCAACTCGGTAACCAGGTGTGTTGCAGCTTGTACAACTAGACATACCTTAAATTTATCTATGTTCATTCCACGTGGACCCTTCAGTCATCCCAACTCCTATTTAGTCTTTAAAATTATGGATTTATTTGTGAGGTCACTCTTTATATCTTCTTTTGTGGCCTTCAGACCTGTCACTGATGAAACAAATGCAGACAAAATTCTAACTCTGCATCCTACAATGTAGAATAATTCTTTGCGTACCTTGCTTATGAGACACTGGTACAAGGGCTCATACTTTTTGAAATATTGCACCTCATACAACTGATAGACCCCAATTCTCTTTAAAATATTTTCACCCGCATCGTCATATACTAGCATGTCATCTGCTGTGTATTTGTTTGTTCCAGAAGTGAGAAAGGAATCAAGTTACTTTTTGTTCTCTGAGGTCCTGTGATTATATTCACTTACTTTGCTTTTTCTAATGGTTGAATCCCACTCTTGTCTAATAATGACTCCTTCTGGGTATTACATCTCCAAAAAATGGATTTTGGGTGCCATCTCTTCTTCCTCGACGACCACCTTCTTCTTTTTTTTGTTGCTGCTGCAAATGCCTTCTTTGGTGCCATTTCTACCCTGCAAATGTCTCTTCTTCAACTCCACAACTATGCGAATCAAACCCTAGCTCAATTCAATTATGCAGTAGGTGGAAAATTCATAACCTAACCCTTCTATGTCTTTCTTATTTGCTCAAACCCTTCACCACTGGGGACACAAGCTTCTTATAGCACAGATATGGTTGTCACTCTTAATTTCACACCCTTCGCACCTTAACTCGATCACTCAGCTCTTCACACTTGGATCTTCTCATGAATACTCTTAGTTGCAATGGTAAAAATGAATCTGCATCCCTTCGTTATATAAATATTTCAAATTTTTATGCTTTATTGCTCCTTACCTACCAAATATCCCTTCATTTATTGACCAAATCCATTTGTTCCATGTGGTACATCTTTGCATCCATCTATAACCTTCTAGCGCACCTTCTACCCTCTGGTTACAGACTTCTCTTTAGTACGCACTCTTGCACCTAAGTACCTCATCACTACACCTTCTCCTGGTAGATAACATGGCCTCCGCTTACCTCGCGTTATGTTGTTCTTTAATTCATCTCCATCCTTGGTCACTTTCGAGAAGCAATCTTCTTTTGACTTAAAGAACACCTATAGCCGCTTGTTCCTTCCATCTTTCAAATCCCACATTATTTTTCTTGGATAAGGAAAACCACCCCACACTAAAATTATGTGCATTCCTTTGTGCATAAAAATTCTTCATACAGTAATTAGCTTCATTCGTGCAAGCGCGCTTATTACACAAACATCAACTAAATTGACAAAGCATAGCGACAATGAAGGAAATACATTAAGGAAATACTGAATTGAAAACCTAAACTAAATGGCAACATTTCCTTATTACAAACACCAAGAAAACTTATTTATAGTAGGGCTTCAACCTACTCCCGTTAAAGTAACTGGGAAACTGTGTTCCATCAAGTGCTTCTAACCAGTAAGAACTTGATTCAAGTATAGAAGTGATAACATACGGCCTTAATCAATGTACTTTGAGCTTTCCTAGATGGCGCAAGAACTTTGAGTCATAAAGAAGTACATTTTGTCTAATTATCAAACTTTTTATCCCTTATGTTTATGTCATGCCATGCCTTTTGCCTAGCCTTTTCCTATTTCTAAATCCATCGTGCTATGGCTCGTCACTCATCCAGTTGAATCATCTTTTCAATATGTTCTTCTAAAGTCTGTTCATCAGCTAGACCTCTAGCACACACAATGTGTAAAGAAGGTAACATAAATTCTATATGAAGAACATCTTTTGTGCAAAATACCAATTGAAACGGTGTCTCTTTGTTCAATCTCTTGTAAGTTTTTCTATATGCCCAAATCACAGCTAACACTTTGTCATCCCAATCCTTTCTTCCAACATCACATATTTTTGTCAAATTCTGTCCCAAATTTTTTTTGAAAGCCTCAGCAGTTCCATTTTCCTGAGGATGGTAAGGTGTAGTTTTATGGTATGCAACCATAAACTCATCTAATAGGATTCCTAATTGTCTCATTTAAAAAGTGTGTACCTCTATCACTTGTCAAGCTTAAAGAACATCCATATCATGTAAGAACATTCTCCCATAGAAATCTCACTGCTGTAACTTCCGTACTGTCTTTCGTAGGTGTTGCTTCTGCCCATTGTGTAAGATAATTTGTGCAAGTAATGATATAGCACGATCTAGTCCTGCACGCAACTAGTGCGAAATAGGTCCTACAAAATCAATGGCCCATTTCTCAAATAGTTATGCACTAGTAATTGGTCTCAAATTCATCTCATCTCTTTGCCCTGGTTTACCTAGATGCTGACAATGATCACACGCCTTACAATAATATTTACAGTCTTTATACAATGTCTTCCACCATAATCCAGCAATTAAGATCTTCCAGGCAGCCGCATCACTTGCATAATGGCCTCCTAAAATACCACCATGAGCCTCTTCCATGATATCCTTGCGCTCATGCACTAACACACAACAATGTAATACTTCATCTCTTCCTAGCTTGTACAGGTCACCACTGATTAGCATAAATGGTGTTGTGCATATAGAAAACTGCTTCTTTTCTAATGCTTTCATTCCTTCTAGTGCCATACATGTTCGTAGAAAGACAACAATTTCTTCTAGTTCCGTGGGTGCATGTTGTAACCTGTATAACTGTGCATCTGGCATTGTTTCTTCAATTGTTTGTGCATCCTCTCCTGAATTGATTCTAGATAAATGGTTTGGTCCAGAATTGATTTTACCTAGCTTCACCACAACTGTAAAGTCAAACTCTTAAAATAGGAGTACCCATCTGCATATGTGCCCCTATAAGATAGACTTGTTTACCAAGTACTCCAATGCCATGTGATCTGTATAAAACACAAATGGTTTCGCTAACAAGTACTATCAAAACTTGTATAATGCATAGATCATTGACAAAGCTTCGCACTCTATAGTTGTATAAATCCTTTTAGCAGGAGTCATCTTCCTACTATCAAAACAGATTGGATGATCTACAATACCTTCACCATGTTGAGCTAACACAACACCAATGGCCATACCATAAGCATCCACGTGTACATGAAATGGCTTATCCCATGATGGAAAGTGTAGAATGGGTGCGGTAGTGAGTTTCTCTTTCAATATCTCAAATATGCGCACTGCTTCGGCTCTCCCTAACAAAATGTACCTTTCCCCTTCAGTAATTCTTCTAAGGGTGCAGCAATTTTGGCATACGCTTTTATGAATTTACTGTAATATCTTGTATGACCTAAAAATATGAGCACCTCACTTTGACTGGTAGGCGCTTCCAGGCCTAAAATGATTGTAACCTTGGCTGGATCAACTAGCAAACCTTCCTTGCAGGTTATATGTCCTAATAGTATCCCAAATGGCGTAGTAAATATGCACTTCTTAATATTCAAAGAGATGCTCAATTGTCTAAATCATTCAAACATTAAGCGTAGATTGTCATAATGATATTTCTCAAGCCCATATATTGTCCAATCATCTAGGTAGACCTGTAAGAATTTGTGGATAAAATATTTGAATGCTTGAACAACTATACGCGAGAATACAACAAGCATGTTTTTCAATCCAAAAGGCATCACAGTATAGGAAAACTTACTCCATTCAATAGTAAATGTTGTCTTTTCTTGATCCTCCTGAGCGATCCTAACCTGATGATACCCAGAAAAATCCATCTGTGAAAGAATATATTTTGTGCCCTGCAACTCCTAGTATTTCCTCAGTAAATGGAGTAGGGAAAGGATATGTGATGCATGTAGGATTCATCTCCCTATAGTCTAAACATATCCTAATCCTTCCATCCTTCTTGATATTGATCACCATTGGGCTAACCAATTCTGACTCATCAAGGGGTTTGATAATTCCAAATTTCAACATTTTTATCAATTTTCTCTTTTACCTTTTCATGCATAAATTAGGATTCATTATGTAAGGTCTCTTCCTAACTAGTCTGTGCACCATCCTTAAGTTTGATCTTCATTTCCCCAAGTGATTCATGCATGCCTTTAAGTTCATGATATCCTTGAGGGAATAAGTTCTGATAATCCTTGAGTAACTTGATGATCTTTTCTACCTCTGAGTCTGACCAATAATATCCAATTATGGCCTCCTTAGGCTCAGCCTCTGAACCTATATTCACCTTCATTGTCTTCATGGGTTTATGATAGGCATGCACATATTTTTCTGTACTGTCCAAGACCTCGCGTACCCCATGTGAATGTTCAATATCTAGGTTCTCAAGTTCCTCATCATCCACAATGTAAACCATATTTCCTTTCTCTTTCTCAAGGCAAGCGCACTCAAGTAGTTTGGAGTCTATTTCTTCGTTTTGTTAAAAACATGCTCCAAACTCTATCTCTCTAAATAATTTCTAAATATGCTCTTCTACTTGTGCACTATGTCCCATAGTTAAGTGCTTGACAAATTTTAATGGCTCTGCTATAGGAGGTTGATTCGAGAAGTAGTCAAAATTCTAGATCATACCTGCAGCTAAATCTTTCCAATTCCCAGTTTCTCTGTGTAGTTCTACTCTACATACCAAGCACATCCGCATCCTTGGAGAGTGGAATAAAATCTATGCACCCAGAGTGAAGGTGGCAATGCTTCTTGTCCTGTTGTCCAGATTCTCTCACACTGCTGAATGTAATGTTGAATAGGTCGATCACCATGATAAGTGCTATATTTGCGTGGGTGAATTATTCCTTATAAACCTGGTAGAAAAAGCTATTCCAATATCTTCCCAGTTTATAAGATTATCCCTGTGGACTACCCACTAGCGTGTTACTATTCCATGTAGTGTATATACTAACATATCTCTCCTTATAACTAGATCTTCCCATTGCATTTTCATGGCCTTCAGAAAGGTAGAAATATCTTTTGTCCCTATATACCAAGGTAATGTGCTTCCTATCCATTGAATTGAATGAAATCCATTCTTGCGCACAACCATTCTTTTCACCTCGCACCCTACTAATTCATATGTACCATGAGCCCAATTATCATAAGCAATACTCGTAGTATCATTAATTGAATGATAATATTCTCACTATAGAATTCCTTCTTTTGATGGCTCGTTGACCTATGGGTCTTGAATAGCGCGTACATAGACTCTGTTTAAATCCTCCTCACTTAAAGGCTCAACATAGGGTGTAGACTTCCCATCTGTCAATGGTATCACAACCCTTTCCTCCTTGTTTTAAAATCTGATATATCCCTTATTGAATCTCAAGTCAGCATTATTCACATAACACCAAGGGCATCCAAGCAAGGATGGAAAATTGTCTGCTTCTACAAGTGCTAATACCTCAAAATCCCCAGTGAACTTGGCCCCTTGTATAGTGATAGATGCATCTTTCAAAACTCCTATGGGCATGGCCTTAATCCATTTGGCCATGAATAACACATTAGATGATGGCTGCAATGCAGGCCTCCCCATTTGTATCCATACATCTAATGTCATCACATTTACTTCCACACCTATATTGATCAATATGTTGCTCAATAGCCACCCATCCACAACAAAATTTAGAGTATTATCTCTTTGTCATAGCCAATGATATCAGGAGGAAGATTTGCATGCAAAATCTCTCATCCAGTCTCAAGACTTGCATGCAGAGTGTTCCCTTTCAACCAACTTCCCAATAGTGGAATAATGTTCTCCTGGCGCAACATCTTGAACACCTTCCGCAGATCATCAATATCAGTTTGAACTATCTCCGAGGCTTTCTTCTTCTCCTTTAGGTATTGTATCTCACCCTAAAGATTCCTTATCACTTCCATGGTACCCTGGTAAAATTCCTTCTGATGAGCAGGATCTGGGTACCTCGCATGCAAAACCTCCTCCTTGATAATCATAGGCTTCTAGTGCAATGCCTCTCATGTGCACACGCAACTTCAATGTGTGTACCAATATTCACTGTCAATGCCTTTGGCCCTTCTGTTATTTTGGGCATCCACTGATTTCCTACCATGCGCTAGATTATAACCATCTCAACACCTTTGTTTTATTGCTTATGTTGCTTACTCAAATGCTCATATAAGTCTGGGCACTCTTCATAGCTATGGTTCTTTCCATAGAAATAACATGCATTATTCTAAGGAAATTTATGCCTATAGTGGTCAGGAGATCCACACGTATAACATGTTCCATGAGGGAACTCACCTCTTCCTCCACCTCGGCCTCGTCCTCCATATCCACCATGATATCCACGTCCCCTTCCATGACCTCCTTCAAAACGCCCCTCATTCCTGTCATAGCGTGTTTGATTATGATTCCGATCCTAGTGCTCATTCCTACCCTTAGAATTATCTGTTGTACTTGTTTTTCATACTCCAATGTCTATAACATCCTAGATCTGATCAATCAACTGACAATCCTCAGTATCATGGGTCATGGACCTGTAAATCTTATAAAAGCAAGATACATTTTTCCTTATCATGCGCTGTAACAAAGGACAGTGAGTCGCATCATGATTCAAATGAAAAATTTCACAATCCAACAGTAACAAGTGTATAGATCTATGAGGGAAACTATCCTTGGTGTGACCTTCCACTTCATAATCTATACACCAAATTCCTGAGCGTGTTTTCATGGGTTGAATTTTCTGATAGATTTTCTAACTTCTTTGCCATAGCTGCAATCTGTGCCTCTAGGAATGGGTTGACTCTAGTGTCAATTCTCCCAATTGCCTCAGTGTGCAAGGCTACTTCTAGTGCTTCACGAGGATCCGTGTATGTCTTATGTGACAGCGTCATCCTAAAAAGTGTAATCAATCCTCCAACGAACCATTGTGCATGCTAGCTAGCGTGGATATCATAAGACAACTTTGATAAAAGTGTCTTAAAATGAGCATCATACTCAAGTACACTCTTAGTAGTTCCTTGCTTAATATCTTTGAGCACACTTATACTATTTTTCTCAAACTTAGGGATATGGAACTCTTTCAAGAAAGCATCCCTCAGTGCTGCATAATCCACACAATTTTGATTAGGGTCAAACTTACTATACCAGCTGTGCACGCGCCCTTGTAATGTAGTAGTGAATTAGCTTACCTTTTGCTCAGTAGCTGTAATCCCCTTAGTGTGCCACAGGATTTCACACATATGCACATGTTTGGCAACATCATCTATACCTCTGTACTCTGGGAGATGAAGAGACATCTCCATATAGATATTTTATGGTTGCTACGGACCTTGACCACCTGATTCAAAACCTCCTTTGTTCCCTCTTCCTATAGAACCACCAGATCCACTGAAGCTAGAACCACCTATGCCTCTTGATTTACCACCTGTAGTTGTATTAGGGCCTATAGATGTACTTCATTGTGCTTCAATAATAGTACTATACAAACCCCCCACAGTTTTTGAAACAGTTCCACTTCCAGAGGTGAGTCCAGTATTATGTGCACTTATATTCTGTGTGGATGACACACCCAAGGATGCTCCTCCAAATGAAGTTGAAGCCATTTTTCCTTCCATTGATGTACTTGATCCCTGACTTACTCCTTCTTTCCTACTCCCCAAGTTAGTTTGTTGGTTATTTGTCGTACTAGATACAAAAAAACCAAGTGCAAAGGCTAGGTCACTAGGTGGATTAAGATGCGCACCTATGGCCCAAATATTCTTTGCTTGTGCACTTCCGTGTGAGGCCGAGAAGGGATCTCTATCATGCTTTCGAAGATGGAGGAGTTCCTGATGCTCTGGCTCCATGTCTTCTACGTGATCCGTAAATCCTTCATGAGTTGGATCTGTCCTCAACACCATACTTTCTACAACAGAATGCTGCTTCTCTATTTCCCTCTCACACACCTCATTATACTTGATCTACCTTTCCTCTCTTTGTTTCGTTGTCACTAGGTCCACCATCTTAATACCAAACCTGTTCCTACCTTTGCGCATGGTGAAGTTTAGTTAGCCATCAGTTTACTCTCCAGGTTCAATGTTACCATTAAGATCTTGATTGCCAGTGTGATACCATGTAAATATGTTCCTCTTGGATACTACAAAAACTAGAATTCAGCTACCTCAGGGAAAGAGTACGTCAAAATTGAATATTCCAGAATATAACTATTTAGAACACCACGAAACCACGTATCCACCATGCAAGTCCAGATCAGATCAGCATCATAAAGGGCCTGAAATTATTCCTATGTCTAGACAAATGTGTGATACCTCCAATTCCGTTGAGATGCATACACAGTAAGCCACTTGTACAGTTCTACTAGAAAGATAGCAAAAAATATCTCATATAAACTGTCATACATGTTCTGTTCTACCCAAGTGCGTGCGTTAAACTCAAATCCACTACTGAACCATCGGTGCATATTCTTCCTCCAGATCATGTATCCATTCCTCAATACTTTCTAGAGTCAACCAATACGTCTTCGTCGTGAACTATCACGAAAACAACTGAAATAGAGGTCCCACAGCAATGGAACCAATGATGCAGCCTATAATTTGCAAGATAATACCCTAGTCGCACTGGCACATCACTCAGCCTAGACTGAGTGCTCACCCAAAGCATGCAAAGGTACCAGGTCCCTCTTTAGGATTTATGTAGTAGGATGTTAGCATGATGAAGATAGGAACATATAGATTCATAACTAATCCATCATTCTATAGTGCATGCTACCCACATATGAAAGAACAAGCTTAAACAGTAATCATCATTGAATTAATAACATGAACTACTTAATTACACTAAATGACACTTAGATTTAGCCAATATCTTCCATCTATTAATAAATACAGAATCTCCTTATAGTACTATCAATTTATATCAAAGCGCATATGGATTTGATACACACATACATCTCTCTCTGTGATGCATGTAGTTATGCTCTACTATGCACCTAACATCATATATATGGGGTGGGGACTTTCCCTTCACCACTCAACTATTCCAGAAATAGGTCACATGCTATTATTAGCCACACACCATTTACAATTATAGCCACATTTGCAAGTGCGCTATCTATAGTCTTCTTTCAGTTAACTGAAGTGTCCATTCTATTCTTAGCTTGTCTTCATGCATAAATTATTTAAACCGCTTCTCCAAATATAGACAATACAGGGTGCACGTGTTTCTTCCTCGTTGATGTGTTCCACACGCCATCTCCTAAAAATAGATCTTCATGCTCAAAATCGGCTAAGTCCCCGAAATTTGAACTTTCCTTCCGTGCGTGGGTCCTTGTCCTTCTGTGCCTTTGATCCTGGCCTTCTATCCCGCGCGGACTCCTTGTCTGATATTTGACAAGTATTCTTTGATCAATGACCTTGATTATGTGACCATTATCCATATCATGCATGTACCTGGCGATGCTCATTTGGAAAAAAAAAAACCGCGAATGATTTACTTATGATTGTCATTGTTATATTTTGAGGACTAATAACTCACTATTATTGGTTATATTTTGATAACTCACTGCCATGTGATCATTTTTTGTTCAAGAGATTCAAGTGTGGAGTTATATACTATGGTTTTCCATAATACTATAGATATGGACCGTGTTATGAACTACTAAGAGGTTATTCTTATGATATATGATGGTATGTTATATAATGGTTTTGAAGGTTCTTGGGTACAAGATCTTTTTTTGTTCAAGAGATTCAATTGTGGAGTTATATCAATTTTCTTATTTTAAGCACGTGGTTAACACACTCCAAAGTGGGAAAAAAATACAACACGATTAAAAATGGTCTTAAGGGATTTATTACAATTCATTTATATGTTTTTTAGTGTACTTAAAATTTATTGGTTAAGTATTAGTCCAAATTAAGTGTTATTGGATGTGGTGTATTAATAAGGTCCTAATTTGGAATTCACTTGTTTAAAAATATACATAAAATTTGTAGTTTAGTTGACACAAGATATGCAAAAAATATTCTTAACACTCTATTGTGTATTTACATGCTTTGAAAAGAGATCAAACAATCAAATTTAGAGTATTTACATGGTAGTATGTTTACCTTGTTGCAATCTCATTGATGTGAGCCGAGTAGTGAGAAGTCATACCCCAGGACATCATGGGAGAAAACTTCCACTACCAATGCATCCAATTGGGGGGGTTATATGCCTTCAGGTGCTATAGCGGGCTCCAGAGAGTCCCGGTTCAGAGTCAGACCATCCGATCCGGAGCTAAAAACCCCTTCCCTATTCATTCCAATTCACATTTTCAGCGGAAACTTATGACAATCACAATTTGGTGCTCAGTCATCCAAACCAAGATCCATCTAAGACAAAACATGAGTGATGGAGGCCTCTAATTTCACCCAAGAATTTAGGGTCATGGCATTCCTTGAGCCTTCATGGCATAATTGTTTGCAAACTTCCTTTTCTAGTCAATTCTAGGAAATGAATGGAGTCGAGTAGTGAGAAGTCATGCCTCAGGAATTCATGGCACCAAACCGACTATGCAAACACATATTAGTGGCTAGTGTAAATGCTAGGGGAGGTTTCATTTTGGTGTGGGACAAGATTGTTGCTTCTGGGATACTCATTCGGGTATAGTCCCTTAAGAGCCCTGAGACCAAAAAACCGTATAACTTTGACAGGTGATTACTCAGTCTCTGTGGTACCTAGAGACATCTCATAAAATACTACACCTCCACATAGGGACCCTCTACAATATTCTACCTTAGTTTTTTCCATCTCCAATCGGTGCTCTCGCTACCCTATTGTTTGCCAACGTGTAAAATAGTGCAGCTTGAGCCATTTTAAGGCTATTCAAACGCTATATTTTGCAAACGGTGGATCATGGCACCGAACCGACTATGCCAACACGTCTGGGTGGCCAGGTAAACACTACGGGAGGCATCATTTCGAGTTGCACAAAAAATGTCATTGTTTGCGGGCTACTTCCTTCGGGCGTAGTCCCTTAAGATCCCTGAGACCAAAAAAAATGTTCAACTTTGACGGGTGATTACTCAGACTTCGTGGCACCTAAGGATGACTCGTTGGATCCTAAACCTCTAGCATAGGGACCCTCTACAATAGAATGTCTCAATATTTTCCATCTCCAATCGGTGCTCTCGCTTCCCCTATTGTTTACAAATGTGCCAAATAGTGCAGTTTAAGTCAGTGTAAGGCTATCAAATGCTATAATTTACAAATGGAAGCTCATGGGACCAAACCGATTGTGCACATGCATCGGGATAGCCTGGTAAATGCTTGGGGAGGTTTTGTTTTGGTTTCCTACACTCCTAGTGCTTCTGAGATACCTCCTCCAGAGCTAAGAACCCCCTTTATAGGTACATAAATTGTTGTTGGTTGCTTCTTTTTGCTTGGAAAACAATGAAAGCTTCTCTTAGCTTCGAGAATATAACATTCTATACTAACAGTGCCAACCACGTGAAGGTAGAAGCTTTTATAGCACCACTAACCTACATAAAAGTGTTAGTCAAAGTAATTTTAGTTGAATCAAAACCATACTAGATATATAAAAAAAATACACAAATTTAATAAAATATATGAACTTGAATCTAGTGTGTATAAATTAAAAAAATTTCAAATAAATATATACCAAACTCGAGCATTTAAGTTCATTGCAATGAACCATCAGGATTGGATCTACTAACAATGCCAGCCACATGAAGGTATCTAAGCTTTTATGCCACTAACTTAACCTACATAATTAAGTGTTAGTCAAAGTAATTTACTTGTTGAATCAAAACCATGTACTAGATATATACAAAATACACAAATTAAATATAAAATATATGAACTTGAATCTCCTATACAAATTGAAAAAATTCAAAGAAATTTATACTAGACTCGAGCATGTAAAATCATTTCAATGAACCATCAGGATTGGATCTACTAACAATGTCAACCAGATGAAGGTATCTAAGATTTTATGGCACCAAGTTAACCTGCATAAAAGTGTTAGCCAAATTAATTTAATTTTAATCAAAACCATACTAGATATATACAAAATATACAAATTAAATAAAATATATGAACTTGAATCTAGTAGGCAAATTTAAAAACTTCAAAGAAATATATACCAGACTCGAGCATGTAAATTCATTCCAATGAACCATCATGATCAGATCTACTCTGAATAGTGGACATAATTGCTTCATGATTTAACTCTCAAACCTTCTAAATAATCTTGTTATTAGGCCTTCCTTGATATCTATACAGCTAAATATTTGTCGCTAGAACTAGATAAAAATATAAGAATATTTTCATGTGTGTCTAGAAGTCTTCAAACACCAAAATAGAGGAATTTTTTAATGGATATCATCGAATCCAAGTTTCAATAACTACCACTGACCCTGTAGGGTACTCAATTTATTTTCCATCTATAATAGGAGAAGGAAAGTTCTTTCTTTCCTCGATGCAACAACATAAGAAATAGTTTGTTCCTTCTTCATTGTCTTCTGTCGTAATAACTGCAAACACATGTCCTACAAAAAATAGAGGTTTCAACTCAAATTTAAATTACATATTAATTTAAATGGACATAACTCAATACAAAAATTGTAAATAACCATTTACCTTGTCACACCAAAATTGAAATGTCTTCAAAGTCCTTGGATGTTGCAACTTCATCTAGAGAAACAAGTTGTGATGCCTATGAAAGTTGATAACTGGGAAGTGGAGTTAGAGGCCTATAAATCCATCCATCCACCCATTCTTTTGAATCACACTTAACAGTGACTAATTCAATACAAGATACACAAAAACACGCCAATTTTCTTATCCATGTGGCCCACGAAGAAGCGTTTGAGCTACAAAATGAGTGTAGATCACTAGACCCTGTGAGTGTCATATAATCCTCATAGCTAGCAACTTGTTGTTCTTCTATCAACCAAAAATATCTACGAACTATGGAATTTTCTTGAGAACCAAGAGTCATGTTGTCAATACACCATTCCAATATGCTCTTTTCATCTTTCAACTTATCACCATCTTTGTACTTCAACTCTTCTCTTGCAAAATCTCTTTTCATACATGCCCTTGCATCATCATGCTCTCCTTTTCCATGTCTAGCCTTAGTGAAACTCCAAATATGTTGCACACCCATCTTGATGTGTACCCTACTCATCCAATAAAACATTCATGCATTCTTAAACTGAGACATGAAATTATCTGACCATATATAATGTTTATTGAAGCAAATGTCCCTATCAGACAAGTTTTCATAAAATAACTGGAAATACCCTTACACAAATTCTATAGAATGAGTCTGATCATCACTGATATAAAGTGGTACTCTCTTTAAAAAAATGATCATTCTTTGTACTTTTAGGAGAATGTATAAATTTTAGATGCATAAAAATGGAAACCTATACTGGGTTGTAATATTGCGATTAAACCTCCATTTGTGGTTGTAACGTGTAATTCTCATCAAAATCGACCACTAAAAAAATAGTATCAATAGGAAATGTGTTCTTGCATATCTTGAATTTTCCATCTAACCATCAAGATGTGTGTGTATGCCTAGCATACTCATAAACAATTTCATCTTTAAATTTTCTCATAAATTGAAAAACATGTATATGTTCAGTAACTAACTCACACCGTTTAGACTCATTTTCATCTTTCAATTGGTATGGTACTGATTTATATTTATTAAACCCAACTAAATTATGTCCTATTGCACCTCTAATTTTATCATGGATATAACTTTCCAATTTAGGTAATTTGGTGCACGTACCACAACTTCCATCTAAACAGTCCTAACTATAAAAACATTTTCCAACTTCTCTTTCATAAAATATCGTAGGAATGAAATCCATGAAAAATATTGGTGGAACTTGAACACCACATTTCTGTAACATTGTTTCAGAATGCAAATAAGAACGAATACGTCTAAAATTATCATAATGCATCACAAATTCAACATGTTACCTACAACAAGTGGTGTGAGCGTGGTTGATTTTCACTTAGAATGGTTTCATTATTTCAAAAAACGTAGACTAATCTTAATTTCTGGATGCTCCTGTTAAAACTTACGAAAAAATTAAGTTTGAGTCATATCTAAGAAATGTTTTGGATGTGGTTCACGATTAGTAGAACCAACTCTTTGTTTTACAACATCTCATGTATTAAGTGAAACTCTAGTGTTACGATGCCAAAATTGAACAACTTCTCTTATACCATCATATATATATATTTGTCTTTAAGCGGCGCTCTAGCAGAAAATTCCCAAAAAATTGGTATTATTGGGTGATTAAAGGATATTACGCATTTTAATTGATTTTATTAGAGTTTTTTTATTAACTTTCAACATTCGTCTTGTTTGGCTAATAAAACAATATTTTTTGTTGATTCACTTACAACACTAGTAGCAAGTACATGATGCATAACATTGCTATCAGTTGTGTGTATGTGATATGCATCATGTAGGTTATCAAAAATTGCAAAGGTTTGACCACGTATATTAGATGTTGCCAACCCTAAGGTGTTTAATGTAGGTCTCATTTTATTCAATTTCATCAAACTAACCAACAATTGACATCTTTGGGAATCATTTAAAATTTCAAAATGATTATCCCAAATTTCAATGGCTTTTCATCTAATTTTTTGTTCAGAAAGTTTTTCAAACATTGGTTTCAAAATGTTCTCATGAATTTCAATAAAATAATTAGGTCTATTTTGTAAAATCCTAGGGGGTGTTTTAACCAAATTTTGGTTGTCTACGGTTTCAAAAATAATTTCTTGATTCACATTTTCATTGTCTCCTTCAATTTCAACATCAACTACATCACGAGTATTTAATCCATCTTCAACATTAACACTAAAAGCATTACCTGGTTCCTCATTGTTTACAATAGTAGGGGTTGAAGATGAACCTCTTTTTGATTCACGATGTTTCTGCATTCGATTTGAATCTTTCAATATTTTTACCTATAATTACTCCGGTGTTTTTTTACTTATTAATTTCCTTTTTTGAATTTGTTTTTTATCTCCCAAGATGTTTCAATCGATGTAGGATAACTCAAAATGTTGCAGTGAACCTTAAAAATAGTAAAAAAATAGCTTCTGATGACAAGAAAAAAGAGCAGAAGGTGGAAAATTTTCACAGAAATTCGTACAGTCAAGTCAGAGAATAAAATAACATTGTGAATTGAATGTTGGGATTCATGTAAATATGATTTTAATAACCATGATCGCAGTTTGTAGACCACGATCACGGTTTATAAATTGTGATCACAGTTCTTTGATATAGATCCATTTATAACCATGATTGCGGTTCTTACTATATCATCAAATTCGACCCTCAAGGCTCAAGAAATCTCTATTTATCTTGAACCAAAGATTTAGGAGGTCATTATGGCGTGTGAAAGGCCAAAAACTTTAAATTTTCTCTTCTGCGGACTTGAATCATGCTGAAAAATCGAAAAAATGTCACACAAATGGTATCATCACGTAGGGGAGACTGATAGCTTCAAAGAAATATTGATTTTAAAGTGAATAGAATAAGATAAATATCATTTTATATTTTTTTACAAACAATAGGTCTTTAAGACACTTTTTCCTCTAAATTTTCATGTCTACGTTTAAGATTGCAACTTTTGTTTTGCTTGTTAGAATGTGATAAAAGTATACCATCCCAAGCATGGAAATATTATATACATGTTCAAAAAAAATTATTTGATTTCAATATTTTTTGATGTAGTTATGGCGGGAAAATGGGAAGTGCTCCATTTTCTAAAAAAATTTAGACCACTTTCATGGGAAAAATCATTAAAATATATATATTTTTGAAAAAAACACGAAATAAAATCTAAATCATGGGAAAATAACAACGACATCTAAATTTTCACCAAAGGAAAAAAAATAACAATTTTTGGTCATCCAAATCATGGGAAAATGGACTACAATCTTATAGGTTTAAAAAAAAACCAAGTCATATAATTTTTGAGTGTTTAATATAGCTAAACTTGTTTATTTTTTAATTTTTTTAGTAGTTTAGAAACTAGATTCCGGATGCTACGATTCATATTTATATAATGTTTTCTAATTTTGAGTGTTTGTATTGATAATAATCCCTACAAGTTGATATTTTACTTTTTTTTTTCAATATGACGTCCACTTATGACCCCTTTTTGGTCCACCAACTTGCTACACTCACCCTTTCCCTATATGCCCATAATGTTGCATGAATCATTTTATCCCACTTATGCATCTGCAAAGATGCATATTTTGCTAGGATTTGGTGCAAAACATTATTTTTTCACTCTACCTGTCCATTTGTGTTTGGTTTGTAAGTTGTTATCTTCCTATGCTTAATAGAAAACTTGTTAACCAAGGCTTCTACCACCTCATTAATAAAGTGGATTCCTAGATCTGTTACAATTTCTAATGGGAAAACCAAATCTGGTGACAATGCATTCATATATGAACCTTTCCACTTCATCCATGGAAGTTGTTTTCAAGGGTCTAGCTTCAACCCAATTGGTTAAATAGTCACTGACAAATACAATATACTTTATTTTTGTGTGGGGTGGTTGGAAGTGGACCTAAAATATCTATTCCCCACTTTTCAAAGGGACCAAGTATAAGGATAGGACATAGTGGAGTTGGTGAAGTCTTACGATTCCCATGTGATTGACAAATATCACATGTCTTACAATAATTATAACAATCTCTAAAAAGAGTTGACTAGTGATAACCTGCATCCAAGATCTTTCTTGTTGTAAGTTGTCCAGAGAAGTGTCCTCCACATGTACCATTGTGATATTATTCAATTAGCTCATTTTGTTGATCACGTCCAACTTCCCTTTTGTACTTTCCATCCTGCCCTATACGAAATAATACTCCATGCAAAATAGAATATGGATGACTTACTTGAGTAATATTCCTCTTAGTCTTTGCATTGGAACCATCAGGAAACTTGAAATCATTTAGATAATTATAAATATCTATGTATTCACTGGGGATTATGTCAAGGGATAATAATGTTGCACCTAGGAAATCATCATCATCAAAAGATAGGGCCCAAACCATCATAGGATTAGGAGAGTGCATTTGCATTGACATGTTTCTTTCCTGACCTATCTATAATATCAAATTCAAATTCTTTTAGTAAAATTATCCACCTTGCTATCCTTCATGATGGGTTAGGCTTATTCACAATATATTTTAGAGCCCGATGATCTCTGTTACAACTATAATTTTTTTCCGCCGCCACAGCAAGTAATTTCTAAACTTTTTTACAACAAAAATGATAGCTAGAGCCTCTTTTTCAATTATAGTATAATTTACCTCAGCACTTCTCATTTGTTTGCTCTCAAAGTAAATCAGATGATCATTCCCCTTTTCATCCTTTTAGCTCAGAGCATTCCGTAGTGCTGTATCTGAAGCATCAATATATACAATGAATGGCTTGCTCTAGTCTGGATTCTTTAAAATAGATGAAGACACCAAATCTTCCTTTAGTTGTTCAAAAAATTCATGTTCCTTTTCTCTTGGCTCATAAGTAACACCCTTCTTTAAAAATTATTTAAAGGTTGTGCAATCTTTGAGAAACTATTGATGAAACTTCTATAATAACCCACATGGCCTAGAAATGATCTCAACTTACTTTGATTCATAGAAAATGGTAACTACTTAATTTTTGAAACTTTATCAGGATCAGTACCAATACCATCTCTAGATACAACATGTCATAACAAGACACTTTTAGAACATCCAAAGACACACTTTTTAAGGTTTAGTGTTGCTTGTGCTTCATCTAACCTTTTAAATTCTTCCTCCATGTGGATGGTTGGTCTATTTTACTCCCATAGATGCAAAATTCATCCATGAATCCTCTGATGAAACTTCCATTGTAGGGTTCAAACACCCTATTCATTAGGCGTTGAAATTTTGCTGGAGCATTACATAACCCAAATGGCATAACTATATAAGAAAAACGTTCCCCAAGGAGTGAGTGAATGTAGTATTGAGCTGATATTTTTCTGCTATACGAATTTTGTTGTAACCACTATAGCCATTTGTAAAACTATAACACTCCTGGCCAACTACTTTGTCTAAGATCTGATCTAAGAATGGAAGAGGGTAATGATCATTCTTTGATGATTTGTTGAGCTTCATGTAATCAACACAAGTGCATAACTTCTAATTATTTTTTATTGAGATCACAATGGGAGAAACCCATTCTGAATTCTCCACAATAAATATGAATCATGCATCAAACAACTTATCTATTTCTTCTTTCACGGTCTTAAAAAATTTAGGATTCATTCTATATAGCCCGAATTTGCTTTATTGGCTTAGCACCATCTACCATCTCAATAGAATGTTCTATCCAACTTCAGTATGGTGGAGCGCCATCAGTGTAGGAGAGAAAGTGAATTAGGAACCCGGCGGAGTTCCTTGTCTAAAGGCGGCAGTGGCGGAGGCGGTAATTCTAGCCTTCTAAAGAGTTGGAGGTAGGATTCCTTCTTAGTTTCCATTACATCATAACTAATTTGTATTTATTGGAGACGACATCAATTTATTCTTTAGCTAATTTTATGGGTTCATGAGTCGGTGTGACTAGAAGGATTTTTCGATGATTGACATATCCACCTCACTTTCTTCATCTTTTGTGTCCACTTCGTCGGAACTAGAGTAGTCAGAGGATGTCCAATCATCAGTTTCATCACTTGAATCCACAGGTCCTACCATATGATGACTAGGGATCACATTTATCATCACCCTCTCTCTTCCATGTCATAGTTTCATGAAGCCTTCATTCCAGTAGTTTATTGCCATGAAATATCCTTAGCCATGGCCTTCCTAGCAACATTGGGTATGCAACAATACCATTCTTCATTACCTGAAAGTCTACCACACATCATAACATCCATGAAAAATATTGTCACATTTGAAACAACACATTCTACTTTAGTTTTTTCCCTTATTTAATGACCTTAACATAAGTCTAAGGGGCGATCAATTTTTAAACTCAACATATTCCCTTATTTATTGACCTTAAATACTGTCAAGGGGCGATCAATTTTTAAACTCAACATATTCATTAAATACTTAGTCATTACATTAACTGCAACACCTCCATCTACTAAAACATCATGAATTAAAATTCCATTACATAATACCTCAACTTATAAAGTGTAGGGATCCACCTCTATTTCTAAAACCAGGGACCTCAACCTAAGTTTCTTTTATCGAGTGTTGAGTCCACTCCGCATCTCTCTGCTATTCTTAGAAGATAGCAAGAAGTTTTCCTTATGTAATATTTGTAGGACGTTTAGACATATATTCTAAGATGGAGTATGGTCCTTGCCCCTATGAAATTAGAAAATACTGCACACCTAACTTTCTTCTCCTGTGTTTCTTACTACTTTCACCTTTTATCTTCTTAGGATCATTTCCATCTTGGTTATCTTTTTCTCTCTTTCTTATTTTCACAAACACATATACTTAATTATTTATGCTCCTATATACTACATCAAAAGAATTCACATGTATTTTTCCCTTATCATTATTTCTTGTACCAGATGTAGAGGCCCTATTTAGATATTTATACTTATAAGGACTTATTTTTATGACAACCATAACATACAACTTCAGATATATTTATTTTTGGACCTCTATCTCTTGGGAATTTTGAGAACTAAGTTCCTTTCCTTGAAAAAAAAATAATAGTTAACTGGCCTATTTTTCTAAGGAGATCCTCATACTTAGTAGATGTACTAGAGGGAAGATTTGTGCTCACCAAGAGTGGTTGTGGCATCTAGACTAAAGGTGTTGGTGTAGGCTCCACCTTAATAACAGTTTCTTGGGGCTCCTCTTCCATGCTTTCTTCTTGCCTTCTTGTAATCTCCTTCACTTGTTTTAGGGTCACTAGGTGGTCATACTTCACTCGTTGTTTGATATATGGCTTCATCCCAAGAATGAAGTAATTACATAGGAGATTATCCACACAGATTCATTAACTAATCCACTAATCCTTCCTTTCGGATCTGGGCATTGAGCTTCCTCCTTAGTTCCAAAGCACGAGCATAATCATCTCTGATATTCTCCTTCTCTCCTTGGGCTAGATTTGTGATCTCCATCATGAGATCTGCATTGTTTTTTTGTTCACCAAATTCTTCAAGAAAAATGTTTAGTTAATAAATCCCACGAGTTTTTAACATTATCACCTAGTGTTTTAAACCACGTAAGGGCTAAACTATCCAAAAAGGTAAGAAAAAATTTAGTCCATTCTTCCCTTCTTATGAGGCCATTACAAATCCAAGATTGTTTAAAATTTTGAATGAAATATGGAGCATATTCATTAGATTGGGCTGAAAAAAAAATAATCTTTCCTATTTTCAAAAGTAATCACAATGAAATACCAACCCACAGGTACAATCAGTAAGACTTATGTGCACAAATAATTGAAATCACTATAATAGAAAGTGATTTTACACCTTTCTGCACAGTAAAATAGGAATGGCCACGATAAACTTATATTTATTATTATTAAATTTGACTTACTGTGGTAAATACTATTCACGGTAAAAAGTGAATTTACTGCGGTAAATATTATGCATGGTAAAAAGTGACTTTATCGTGGTAAATACTATGTAGGGTAAAAAGTGACTCTACTGTGGTAAATATTATGCATGATAAAAAGTGAATTTACTCAATGAGTATGAGATATTATGATGGTATTATGCAAAGTGACTTTACCATGGTAAATACTATGCACAATAAGAAATAAGGTTACCCTCCAAATAATTTCAGATTAAGTGGGAATATCTTTCCAAAAAATCCACCAACGAGGAATGGTCCCGACAATGAAACCAAAATGTCAACACCAATCTGACATTATGATAATATTTTACCGGCAACTCTTTGTCTTATGATTATTTCAGTAATGCACAAATTTTGGTTTGGTGGTTGTAATCTAGAAACACAGTAACAAACATAACACAAGAATACCAAAGTTTATAATATAAAGGAATGATGAAGCAGATCTTGAAATAGAAATGTAAATCACATTATTAACATGATATTGTTACAATCTCACCCATGAATTATTGCAAGTGTTTCCAACTCCACTTTCCTTCCAACAGTAACTCCGCGAGAAAAATTCACAGTTACTGATCCAAAAATAATCAAGTTTTTATCTACCTGATCTCGGACTCTTATAGGCTTTAATTATTTTACGATAATTTTCTCCTTTTAAGTAATCAATTTAAAATAAATGCAAGACATTAAAGACAATTGCACAAAGATTGATTACGGAGTTTGGCAATTGCCTACGTCTCTGGGTTCTTTCAAACCGTTCCACTAGTTAAAACTTGTAAGTTACAATATTAATTTCATAAGAAAACCTAATGAAAACTATTCAAAACTTGCTTAGAAGAATAACCAGACTTTAGAAGACAAGGGTGAAAAATACCACTCGAATTCCCCTTTCCTGGTGTATTCGGCAAGCTCGATGGCACCAGCTCCACTCTTCGGAAACCTTCGGTTCTCGATCGTCCTTCTAGATGCTTTGTAACACCCTATGGCACTCCGGTCGATATTCCAGGAATTTAAAATTTAGTGTAGCGCTATGGGCCAACTAGGTAGTATTAATAACTCCTAGCCATAATAATGCCTATTTAAATAAATAGGTCCACTTCACACAATTACAATTTCTCATCCTCCTTTTGGCTCGATCTTCACCTCCTGAGCTCTAGGAATGAGCTTGTCTCCGGTGTGTGTGTGTTTACAAAAGAATGGGTTCCCTATTTATACAATTTTAGGGCCCTTAAAATATGCATTACATATAATCCTTAGGCTAAAAATAACATAGCCCGTACAATGAAAATTGGGATAATATTCCCCACAGTGGCAGATTAGCATGTTTAATGGGATTAAATCCCACATTTTGTGGAATGATAAGGTTTTAGGATTATTAAAGCCTTTCCACGCATTGTATGAAGTGGTTAAAGGACCACTTGGGCATAACCGCCCCCACCTTGTTCACCACATGGATTTCCACGCATGGATTAGACCTCTCCCCACAGCTGCTTCACTCCCATCCTCCACGTGGAAGCTTTGGACGCATGGAGGTTATGTGGGTAAGTGCCCCCTATACTAACCGTTTGAACATTAATTCCACGTATAAAGCATATGCATTTGGTTAATTGCGTGGAAAGGCTAATAAGCCTAGGACCTTATCATTCCACAAAATGTGGTTTATACTAATGTATTGAACATAGATAATACTACCATGTATATATATCCCATTATATATATAGCGGTTTGGCATATATGGCATTTGGAAAGTGAACTTACCAAGATAATATAATTTCGACCCATAAAATGTGGCATAAAAATAATTAACTCAGTAAATAGCATATATCCCACTTGTCGTCTCTCGATAGGTAAATCGAGTGAATATGATGAGTGGTGCTAAGCCACGTGGTGGTTTGTGGACCCACCACGTCGGCGATAATACCATAGTCCACATGGGAGGCCAGGCTCTTGTCCGTAACAAAAGTTGAGCTTCTTGTTCTGGAGAGAAATATTTTATGAATGAATGAATACTTTCACCTTTTCACCACGTGTCATAGTGCCCTTGGTCCAATTATGACCAATTGACCAGAGTTGACTTTCCCATTGTCTGAACTTTGACATGACATATCTAGAGCTCCCGATGTTTGTTTGTCGCGTTCTCATAGTCGTTGGAAATATCTCGAGATGATCTTCTACACTGACACCATTTAGGGATGTTTAGGGAACTTTCAAAAATTATCCCTTGATCACACCTCCCCACTGAGAAAGGTTTTTTGTCCCCAAAAAGCTTATATTGGAACATTTTTCCATGTTGTCTTGAATATGGAAACTTTGTTGCCACCTCAGAAGTTCTGCTGTAGTAGAATTTTAGGTCTCTTCCTCTGTAACCTTCTCACTTTGAAAACTTTTCTCCGATCCTGGGACTGTGGGTTATGGGCCCACGATGCTTCCACTGCTCCACTTTGATATCTAAAGAAGACCTCCACGCCTCTGATGTATGGTGCTAAGTTTCTGAATGAAACCTCAACGCTCCTTCTGTGTGGTGCTAAGCTTCTTGATTTTTGACAATAAGGATCTTATTTTACTCTATAACATAGCTCCTGGATCTGAGTTGATTCCACAAATCCAAACTGGTTTGAAGGAACTCCATATTACATATGAGCTATGATCGATCTGATGTCAATGATGGACAATGAATTGTCCCTTTTCAGATCTCAATGCCTCCGATGCACGATGCTAAGCCTCTTTCAAGACCTCAAGCCTCCAATGCATGATGCTAAGTATCTGTAGACCTCAACGCCTCTGATGCATGATGCTAAGCCTCTTTCAAGACCTCAAGCCTCCAATGCATGATGCTAAATCTCTGTAGAGCTCAACGCCTCCAATGCACGATGATAAGCCTCTTTCAAGACCTTGAGCCTCCCAATTCATGATGGTAAATATGTTATAGACCTCAACACCTCCAATACATGATGCTAAGCCTCTTTCAAGACCTCAAGCCTCCAATGCACGATGCTGAATTTTGTTGATCAACTACCATTTGTATGTGCAGTCGCAATGCCTTGACACCTGAATGACATTTTGAGCTGATCCTTTTAGAGCTCCTCTTTGTTGACACACTAATATCAAGTACCACTCTGCTGCATGGTCATAATGCCTCTACATAGAATGAAGTTCCGACTCGATGTCAATGCTAATGATGACTCAACTACCATTCTACTACATGGTCACTATGCCTCTACATATAATGAAGTTCTAAGATGATTTTTTTAGAGCTCCTTTTGTTGAAAAATTATATCAGGTACCATTCTGCTAAATGCCCATGATGGCTTCTCTACAGAATGAAGTTCTAATCCTGATTTCAATGCCCACGATGATTCAACTACCATTTTGTTGCACGGTCATAATTCCTCTACACAGAATGAAGTTCTAAGCTAATCTTTGTGAACTATACTGTCTGCACAAATGATAGATCAATCTCCAAGCTTTATATGAGTTAATTACTATATCCAAGCTGTAATAGGTACTCACACGCTGATTAGGAGATATGTTTGGAGCATTAATCAAATTTTCTAAGTAAGAAAATCCACTGAGTATTGTAAACCTTTCTCTCAGCATTTCCTCACAGAATCTGATCTCCAAAATTAATATTGCATATTATTCATCAATTTGAATTATGCAATATATAATTGAAAAATTGTTGACTTACCCATTTTAAAGGACTTTCACTTTCAGGTATTACCTGGTCCTGGGTTGACTTGTCAACTGGTGGTGGATTAGAAACTTCCTTCTGCCTTTGCAATAGGCCTCCATTCCATATTTGGCTTGCCATTACTTTGATGGCGAGATGGATGCAATTTTTAGCAATTTTCCACCCAATGCCCATTCCTCTGGCAATGAGCACAAAAATTCCTCTTAATCTCCTTCTTCTGGGATGAGGAAATATGTCTACCATTTCTTGACTCTGCATATCGAGATTGGTCTTTCTGGTTTTCCTTGTTCCTGATAAACAACATCAACTTATTCATTAGTGCCCTTCTCTTCTAGCATCTGGCCACAAAATGATTATGCAATCCACAAAAAGTACATGGAAAGGAATTCCACATCTTTTGAAAATCATAACCATACTTCTTAAGCTGAAAAAGTGGATCAGAAGTTTTACTATGCTTATGATTATGGTAAGAAACTGGAGGTGGAATCTCATTACCTCTTCGCTGATTTCTCTTACCACATCATGCATGTGATGAAGAAGCACAAATTTCCTGCTCAAAATCTTCTTACAGGACTAGCGGGGTATTCATTTTACTTTCAGAAGCTTGTCTCCCATCAACATTCTTAGAGCATTCTCCAATTTCCATTCCCGCACTAGATAACCCAAACCTGTAAAATGAGGATGATCCTTGACCTGTATTGGGTTAGCAATGCCTTGGCCATTTTTACCAAGGCCTCTCCCCTCAAATCCCATTTTATCTAGTAACTTTGATCTAATGCCTATAGTATGATTTTCAAACAAACCAAAGACTTCATTACCTGAATCTAAAACCGAATGGGAGGAAGAAGAACAAATTATAGTGCAGTCATCTGCCATGGTCACTACATCTGAAGTTGAAGGTATTTCCTTTCTTTGATCACCACACTACAACCTTGCCAAGAGCTCATCCTTGGTTTGTAGTTCTAATTTCAAGCGAGCATTCTCCTCTTCCAAAGAGTAATACATTGATCGCAGGAGGGAGTTCTCTTCCTGGATTTGGTGATTATAAGCTTCAATTTCCTCGAGCTTTTCCTGTTCAGACATCTTGCCCATGGTGCACATGTACCATGTTCACACAAACTGAACCAACTGCACCAACTTGAAGTAATCACCAACTTGATTTGGAGATTAGCAATTTGCAAGGTCGATCACCTACTTTGATACCAAACTTCATCCAAAAATAATCAAGTTTTTATCTACCTGATCTTGGACCCTTACAGGCTTTAATTATTTACCGATAATTTTCTCCTTTTAAGTAATCAATTTAAAATAAATGCAAGACATTAAAGACAATTACACAAAGATTGATTACAGAGTTTGGCAATTGCCTACGTCTCCAGGTTCTTTCGAACCATTCCACTAGTCAAAATTTGTAAGTTATAATAGTACTTTCACAAGAAAACCTAATGGAAACTATTTAGAACTTGCTTAGAAGAATAACCAGACCTTTAGAAGACAAGGGGTGAAAAAATACCACCTGACTTCCCCTTTCCTAGCGTATTCCTGGCAAGCTCGATGGCACCAGCTCCACTCTTCAGAAACCTCTGGTTCTCGATTAGCCTTCTAAGAATTGCTTCGTAACACCCTATGGCACTCCGGTCAATATTCCAGGCTTCAAAATTTAGTGTGGCGCTATGGGCCAACTAGGTAGTATTAATAACTCCTAGGCACAATAATGCAAAACTATTTAAATAAATAGGTCTTCACACAATTACAATTTCTCATCCTCCTCTTGGCTTGATCTTTGCCTCCTAAGCTCTAAAAATGAGCTTGTCTCCATTGTGTGTGTGTTTACAAAAGAATGGGTTCCCTATTTATACAATTTTAGGGCCCTTAAAATATTCAATTACATAATAATCCTTAGGCTATTTTTAATACCATATCCTGTAGCATTTTGAAAATTGGGATAAAATATTCCCCATAGTGAGCGGATTAGCATGTTTAATGGGATTAAATCCCAAATGGAGTGGCATTTGGATAATGTCCCACATTTTGGCAGTGGGGGATAATGTCTTAGGCTTTATTAAGCCTTTCCACACATTTGAAGTGGTCAAAAGAGCATGTGATCTTAATCGCCCCCCATTTAATTCTCCTCTCCACATGGATTTCCACGCATGGAATAAGCATCCCCTACCACCGCTTCACCTTCTCCCTTCCATGTGGTCCTTGGTTAAGTTGGCGGTTATGTAGGGTTTGGAGGGTTAGTGGATTTGGATGGTTTAATACTAATGTATAAACATTAATATATAGCGGTTTGGCATATATGCATGGCATTTGGAAAGTGGACTTACCAAATAATATAATTTCAACCCATACAATGTGGCATAGAAATAATTAACTCCGTAAATAGCATATAGCCCACTTGTCATCTCTCGATAGGCAAATCGAGTGAATTTGATGAGTGGTGGCAAGCCACGTGGTGGCTTGCGAACCCACCATGTCAGCGATAATACCATAGTCCACACGGCGACTAGGCTCCCCTCCCTAACAAAATTTGAGCCTCTTGTTCAAGTAATAAATCTTTTATGACTATCGAAGACTGAAGATTGAAAACCAACAAACAACTCATTTCACCTTTTTTCCACGTGTCACAGTACCCTTGGTCCAAAATTGACTAGTTGACTAAAGTTGACTTTCCCGCTGTCTGAACTTTGACCCAACATATTTAGAGCTCTGGATGTCTATTTGTCATGTTCTCATAGTTGTTGGAAATATCTCGAGATGATGTTTTGCACTAACACCATTTATGGATGTTTAGGGAAATTTAAAAAATGATCCCCTGATCAGTTATTAATAAACCATTCCAACAATGGGGTATTGATTTTACTGGTATGTTGAATCCTCCCTCAAGTGTGGGTCACCATTACATACTCATGGAAAATGATTGTTTCAGTAAGTCAGTAGAATCCATCCTTATCAATCATGTTGATTATAAATAAGTGTGTAACTTTATCAAAGAAAACATAATTGTGAGGTTTGGTATCCCACATAAGATAGTCACAGAAAATGTTGCTAATTTGTCTTCTGAAGATCAATTTGACTTTTATTACACATATGGAGTTCAACTAGTGCATTCTTCTAATTATTATCATCAAGGAAATAGATAATCTGAGTCAAGTAATAAAAAATTTATAATGATTATTTTGAAGCTGACATATGAGAATCAAAGGACTTGGCACAAGAAGTTGTTCGATGCACGCTAGGTTAATAGGAATACTCCCAAAATGACTATAGGTATGTCACCTTTTCAACTATTATACAGAATGGATTTTGAATTTTGTATAACCATTGAACTGGCTGCCCTGCACCTATCAAAATCCATGGAAGATGTTACTTAAAGGATGCAATTGACAAATGAATCATGTACTTACCTAAATTACAAGAATCCTGTGTTTAGGTAGCTGACAGATTATTTGAGCTTCAGAGGAAGGTCAAGGTTGTATTTTACAAAAAGGCCAAAGATAGCAAGTTTGAAATTGGAGACTGGGTTCTCTTGTGGGACAAGAAAAAATGAGCTAAAGGGCATGCATGGAAAGTTTGATTCTATGTGGAAAGGACCCTTCATGATCATAAGAGATGTTGGGGTTGATAGTTTCATCCTTGCTTACCAAGATGGAGTTGAGTTTCCAATGTCATATAATGGGTAGCATCTGAATCTCTTCAAGAATTGATGATTCAGGGTAAAACCTATATGTATATAAATAAAGTTTCAGTATTTTGTGTTGTGTCAGTTTTTCTTTGTGTTTTCCTTCTTGTGACCCTGAACCCAATGACCAAGACTTGAAACCAAATATATTGGGATCTCATCTTCATTTCTTCCATTTTGGAAAAAATAAGTATGTCCATAGACATAGCCAACTTGTGTCCCTAATTTTCACTTAGAAATTTTGGGGTGCCCCTTTAAAATTTTAAGTAATCTTTCCTTGTGAAAATTTGTGTTCTTGTTTCTTGTGTCCCCTTGAGTGTGTTTAAGTTTGTTTAGGTTGTTACCTTAATTTATTTGGATTGTAGGATTACTCTAGAATTCTCTAGAAGGTTGCAAGAGGTTATTTGGAAGTATTTAGAGAAATATCCATTTTCCCAATATGTCCTAAAGTCCCTAAAAGTTAAGTCCTTACCTTGTTAAGCAATCAAGTTTCTTAAATTAATTTACTTCAAATTTGTAATAAGTTTCCCTCCCAAACCCAAATTGCACTAGCTCAAATTTTGTGGGTTTCCTTAGTTACTTTACTTATTAAAAAATAACTAAGTAATGTAGGTGTTAAACCCTGCAAACTAAAGAAGCTTTACTTTCTTCTTTACACTAAATTGACACCACACTACTTATGAAAAGTGGCCAAGCTAAGCTTTTTCTCAAACCCACAAAACTAAGGATCTTATTTTATTGGTCTTTGGGACCTAGTTTACTTACTTCACAAATATCAAGTAAAGATGAAGAAAAACCCAGCAGACCTGAAGCCCTCAGATTATCGGTGTTTCCAACCTACTTTACTTACTCCATAATGCAAAGTAGTCAAGTAAAGCTAATGTTAAACCCCATCGATAAGAAATTTTTTAATTGGGGTTTTCAAACTACTTTATTCCCTAAAATAAAATCAGCCAAGCTAAACCGAAACCCCACATTACTCCCTACCTCACGACCTAGTCGATTTTATGACTACAAGTTATGTCAAAATCCAAAATAAGCTAAGTCATTCGCTGAAACCACATTTAAACCAAGTGTTGATGTGGCATTTGTACCAAGAATATTAATGAAGTGGAATATTTAAAAGGACAAGTTATTCCATGTCATTTCCACACATCCTAATCACTCAGAGAGAATTAGTTCAACTTGCAAACCCCAAAAAACCTCATGCTTTCTGATTGAAGAAGTTAATGAGTAATTCAAAATCAACCCATTTGTAGGAGAGGTATGTTGTTTTCTTTTCTTCCTTATTTTTTAGGTTTTTGTCTTTCCTCTTCGTTGTTTTTCCAGTTTACTTCTCCATCATTTGGATGTTTTCTCCTTTCTGCAAAGTATATGTTTTATGAAATCACTTGGAAGCTAGGTCAATTCTATTGAAATAAGACTAGAGTTTGAGTAACATGGTTGAATTCATGGTTGTCCCTAACAAAATGTTTAAAATATCATATGTGGAATAAGTCCTAATTTTCCCCTAGTTTGAGTGGAGAACTAAAATGCTTATGCTTCCCTTGATTTGTGGAGATTTGACCCTGCATAGCTTGAAACCTAACCTATGTGGGATTTATAAACTACTTTACTCTCCTTTGTGTTGTAGGAACCTAATCCCTAGTTACTTCCTTAGTACATTGCATTGATTTGAAATACTTCTACTTCCTCATGCTTTTTAGGTTTCCCAATGTCTGTTACTTGCTTGTGCTTTGTGGGTTTCTGATCTACTCCTACTTCCCTATGTTTTACGGGATTTTGACTATTGGTTACTTCAATTGTGTTATGCGCTAAATCTTAAGACTTGTAATTTTTGGGTTTTCATATGACCATTACTTATCATTATTTATGGTGTTTCAAAATTATTTTACTTCTTCCTTCTTTGTGTGGAACTGAACCTCTTTTACTTACTTACTCAAAACTTCAAGCAGAAGCACCTTGAAAGCCCACACTACATGATAAAAACAAGTTGGTTTACTAACTTACTTGTTGTAAGCTTAGAATTTCACTTTTAAGAGTATTATTTTGTACTTTCATGACCATATTAACTCTAGATGTTCTTATAGAATTGAAACCACTTAGATTAATTTGAATTCTACATTTTAAATAGGGATTGTTGCTAAGATTTCAGTAGTTGGCACACACTGATCACTTGAAGAAAAGTAAAGCAAGTGTCTAAAGCAAGAGAGGGATCAACAAAATCAAGGTAAAAGTCATTAGAAGTTGAGGAAGTTGCCATTATTCAATAATATCCTAATCTTAGGATTGAAGAAACCTCTAAGGGTAGGAAGGGAAAAAGAAAAGCTAGATCTAGGCTAGTTAGTGAAACACAAGGGGGGAAAATGAATTATGAATATAAAGGTTATCCATTTGAATCTTGTTTTGTATCTAATCTTTTTGAATTCAGTGACACAGACTTGGGGCATGTGTCTAAAACTGATCTTATAGCAAAATCCAAGGCCATAAAGAAGACACCTTTTATACAGGATCTGACTAACAGTGGATTAATACATGAAGTAACACTTCCTAGTGCTACTCAATTACCTGTGTTTGTTCTAGAATGTTCCAAGTATTTTGAGCCCTAACAAGGTCAGTCAATGATACATCAGGTAATCTGGTAGTGAGGCTTAATACTCAATTTTTTAATTATAGCTTAAAGATCCCCATAAAGGCAAAATTTCTAGATGTCAATATGGAAAAATCCAATGAGCATTGGGAGAAGAACACAACTGATGTCATCAGAATCATAAATTTTAAATACTTGAAGAAAAAAAAATCCCTCCAAGTTTCCCAAGACAATAGTGAGATCATATTTTGTCTATGCAGTTAATGACATAACCCAGTTGTTATGTAGAATCAATGGAGAGAATAATGTCAAGTATTTCTACACATGGATGTACTACTTTATCATAAACATTGCGACCAACAAAGCTAATGCAATTATCAACTAAGCAGAGATCATAAGTGATAATATTTATCATCAACTATATAAGGTTAGAAAAGCTTCAATTTCAAGATGACTTTTTATCTAGTATTTGCAGTAGCAAAAGGCACTTTTTCTACGTTGCATAACAAAGAAATTTTGGCTTCAGAACCTATCTATGAGTATTTCCCTTAGTTGGTATTATTAGAATATTTTAAGAAATACAAGAAATTAAATGATTGCTTCTTCTATAACATTATTTACAAGGTCAATACTGAAGTAAGAGAAAAAAGGGTGACCAATGCAACGTGGGATACAGTTTACCAATATGGGTGTATCTTCATTCAATTATCTACTTTATACTATCTCAAAGTCTGTGATTTCTCATTAAAACCACTTAAACCCCCAAGATATCCTAACGATAATTGGATACTACTGGAACTATGCAGACACCTAGTGGAGCTACATGACCTACACTCATCACTTCATAGAGTAGTGGTTATGATGCACCATCTTAACTCAGCTCCTCCATCCTAACATTTAGAGTTTCATGAATACCCAGAAGGTCTGACAAGATTCATTGGCTCTCATTTTAACATAAAACCTTTCTCCTAAAGTTTCATGGCTTAAATTTTTGTCTAACTCCCTCTATCTCATTTTTTCTATTTCTTGCTCTTGAGAAACTAACTCGTTTGGGACAGTCCTAAATCCTTCATAACTTTTCTGGGTCTTTGTTTTAGGACTCCAAATTTTTACACAAGGTCTTTATATGTTATAACCCTCTCCACACAAAATTTCCGATCTTTATCATTCTTATAGCTCCTTAAATTAAGCATTTACCAGTCTGATTTCTAGATATTAACATTTAGATAAGCCTTCTAGAGGTCTTACCAGTCCCACAGTCATGTCTTACACAAAATGAAGGAAATATCCTTGAATATTTCTCCTTATAAGTATTCAAATATGTTATTCATACCTGGATAGGTGCCCTCCAAACCTTCATGCAGTGTGGGTTTTCATCATATTATGCCCAACTCCTTTTGGTTGTAGTCTTCCTTTGTTGCCCAATACAGTCCTAAGCCTGCACAGTCAGTATTTATATGCAATAAGGGTAATTTCTTGATTGATTCACCCTTATGATCATTCAAACACATTAAATACACCTAGATCCACCTTCTATAACAATCTAGGATCATGATCTATCACATTGTAATGCAAAAACTGCTTGTTTCCTTGTCTAACTTGTACACTGTACATTCCTTGTTATAACTCAAAAACACAGTCATCTATATTTTGAGATACACAAAACCATTACCCAAATTTGGATAGTTGATAGATCACATCAAGATAGAGGTATTGTGAAGTTTTCAAGAAATTTCATCCACGCAATAAAAAGTTATACTGAGCCCTATATCGGGCCCGAGAGCCTTCAAATGGCTATAACAATTAAATTATGCAATTTCAAAACTTAAAAAAATCATGATGGAATTCCTCATCACCTGTATAACCTTCTCATGTTAACAGATAGGAGCTTTGCATCATTTAAAAGGTATTGAGGGTTTACTAGCTTGTTGCTCTGTCAGGATTCTCATGCACAGTCATGGGAAACATGCAAATTTCATGCAAACAGGACCAAACCTCTTTTCCAAAACATCATCATTCCTTTTATTCTTCATTATTCATCTTCTACAACCTTTGAGAACCTCTTTCCTTCTCCTTCTCTTTGAATCACCTATGAAATAGGTGTCAATTAGCTAAGAAAAGACTCTAACAAGCTCCTAAACTGGCTCCTAAGCCAACTCACACTCCTAAGAAGACTCAACAACCTTCTCAACATAGAAATCACGTGTAGATCACCCTATACTCTCATGTAATCCATACAAGACAACTATTACATGATAACATGGCTTTATTTTTCCAATATTACTCTTTTATTATGTCAAATTCACTCCTACAACTCTCTTACAAGCACTCATTCACTTTTTACAACATATTCAACTTTAACATTCATTCACTCACACCTATGAACATGTATTATGGTCTTATATGACCTTATTATGTCTTGGTCCTTGATGCTCCTGCATCAGAGTGCCCTTGAGAGAAGAAATTTTAGCTCCTGCTCAAATGGTTCTTCTTCTTTCTTGTCTTCCAGTTCATCCTCATTGCATTTGCTTGTATACTTTGTCTCCTCCATCTACTCTTGCATTGTCTCTCCTTAATTCTACTCTTCTTGCTTGCTCCTTGCTTCATCTTCCTCTTCATGGTCTTTGTCTTCAAGTTTTCCCTTTGTAGGTTTTCCATCTTCTTCACTAGGTATGTCAACCCTGTTTTGTGTTCATAACAACATGTAGTTACAACTCCTTGATCATTGCTAAGAATTTTCTCACAAGACTTGATAGTCTTCTCCACCTGCTTTATCAACAATCCTCTTTCTTTTTCATCTTTGGCCTCTTGATAGGCTTACTTCACCTTAGGAATGAAGTGAAGGTCTTCAATGCAAAAATATACCTCCTCAGCCTGTTTTGAAGGTTCATATGCCTCCTCAACTGAAATCTGATTGTCTTCTACCACCTTTGCACTTGTATTATCTTCATGTCTATCTGCATGAGCCTCCTTGGCTTGATGTATGACTTCCTCTAATGCTTTTAGTTCTTCTTGCAACTGCTCCATACTTATGTATTCAAAATCATACTTTGGTGCTTCTTCACCTTCAAGTTCCTCAACTTGGAACTCTATGGCCTCTGTATACAACCACCAGAGAAACAATTAGAAAGATTCACTTGAGACTCCTTGGTCTCCATGGATGCCTCCTCCTTCTTCTTGTGCTTCCTTCTTCTCAGCTCCTTCTCTGCTACAAGTGTCCAATTCTCTAGTTCATCTTCTTGTGCTTCACTAGGATTCATGTCTTCAAATTCTTCTTACTCTTCTTGAATTTCTTGTTTCATGAGGTTTCTTGTTGATTTGGTAACTTCATTCACCTTTCCATAGTTTATACCTGTATTCAAAATATCAAAGGAAAGATTAGATGTAAAAACTTGAGACCATTCAGCCCCTTGAATGTCTCTTGGCTTTTTTTCTTCCTTTTCTCCATTTGCTTCTTCAATGACCAAGTTCAATTTGGCCTTCCCCATTCTATTTTCCTTTTGTTTTTCCTCTTTCTCATATCTGGTCCAACATGGTTCCACCTTCATTCATCTCTTCATACAATTCTTTAGATGGATTGAACAATTTCTCTATCTTCTCTAGCTCTCTATTCAAAGCTTCTTCATCTAGCCCATCATTGATGTCATCATATTTGGGCACTAGAGTTTTGTTTTCATTCTCAAGTATTTGTTTTTTAGTAGTACATTCTCCCATTCCTTCTTGTTTCAAGAAACTTCCATTACTCACATTCACCATGTCTTCAGTCTCCACCATTTCTTGGTCACCTTCACCCTGTTGCATATTAGTCTTTATAGAAAAATCAGTCCATGTCTCATTATGCCAGCTACTTTTAGAGGGTAAATCAGAACTATACTCATGCTTATCATCACACCAATCATCAAAAACAATTTTTTTACCTTTCATTTCCCTTGTATACTTCTTGGGTTCATGGAGTGCTTCCTGCATACTCACCATTTCCTCTTCATGTTCTTGTTTTTCTGACTTTGCTTCCACCTTCCTCCATAAGATCTTAGGTGCTGCCCTTATGCTCCCATGTTTTCTATCATCCTTTACATCTCCTTGAGATGTTTCACCACATTTTCTCACTCTCTTAGACACCCACACTTGTGCATTTTCCTAAGAAACTGATTTTTGCCATTTAGGCACTATATATCCATGCTCTTGTGCTATCAATGCAAGGTCAATCTCATTTGGTTCTTCATTCTCTTGTTCATTAGCATGCTTACCAAATGTATGAGTAAAATCAAAACTGAAACTCAAACCTGCCCTTTCATTCCTTTCTTGCTTGGGTGTGTGCTTCACCATCCATCTGGGCACTGTGTTCTCATGGCCAATTGTTTTACCTGATGCCTTCACTCTTCCTCCAACCTGTATATCAGAGCTATGTGTTTATTAGAAATATTTAATCTTGCATTCAACTTTACCTCTTTTCTAGAATGCTCTATGGGTTCATTTCCTTTCTTGGTTTCTTGTTTGTTTACACTTTCTTCCTCTTGCATGCATGGTTGGTCACTAGCTTTCTCTGCATGTTCCATGGCTTCATAGAATTCCTCTTCATCTTCCATTGGTTCAAGGTCCTCAATACACTTCTCATGTATGCTTTCTTCAAGGTAAACAATGGAAATTTTCTTTTCCATTCTTCTTGCACATCTACTTGTGTGCTTGGTGACTTCTCCTGCACCAACGTTCTCAATTTTTAAGGCCTTTCTCTTGACCTTCTTCACAAGATTGTCTAAACCTGCATGTAACCATTCAAAGACAACATTAACAATATAAATAAGGGACCACAAGGTTCCCATGAATGCCTCTCTCATGGAAATTCTTGTCCTTTTCAAGTGCTCTTTTTGGCACTTCATCTCCTTTCTGCACTTCTCTCTTGTTCTCCAAAATGAGAACTTCCTTCACAACTTCTCTTTCATGTTGCTCACCTGGCAACTTGTTCACTTTCTTGCCTCCATGGGCTTTACTCTTGGTGGAAATATTCTTTTTCCTCCTCTTCTCCATAAGAAGCTTCAATGGCCACTTCACTCTCTTCCTCATCCTCCATCCATCTCCTTTGGATTTGTATCTACATCCAATACCTAGCCATATCTCTAATTCTAGCTAGATCTTTCTTCAAATTAACTATCTCCTTATCAAAATCAATGCTAATCATACCTTTCTGGTTTTGGAGGCTTGTTTTCTTCTTGATATTTTCATGTATCCTGCTTGTCCCACTCTTTCCTTAACAACATTTCCATTTTTTCTCTTGAGTCTCTTCCACCCCAAGATCAAACAACGTTCTTCCTCTTTCCACTTGAGCTCTACTGGCTCTTCTAAGCCATTCTTGGCTTTCCTTTTCTCTTATTCCTTCAGTATTGGATTTCCTTCAACAATCCCTACATATCATTCTTCATCATACAATGTTAACAATCAAATCAAACAAATAAGAGAGGTATCATCCGCTCTGATACCACAAATGATGCACCATCTTAACTCAGCTCCTCTATCCTAACATTTAGAGTTTCATGAATACCCAGAAGGTCTAAAAAGATTCATTGGATCTCATTTTCCCATAAAACCTTGCTCCTAAAGTTTCATGGCTTAAATTTTTGTCTAACTCCCTCTATCTCATTTTTTCTATTTCTTGCTCTTGAGAAACTAACTCGTTTGGGACAGTCCTAAATCCTTCATAAATTTTCTGGGTATTTGTTTTAGGACTCCAAATTTTTTACAAAAAGTCTTTATATGTTATAACCCTCTCCACACAAAATTTCAGATCTTCATCGTTCTTCTAGCTCCTTAAATTAAGCATTTACCAGTCTGATTTCTAGATATTAACATTTAGATAAGCCTTCTAGAGGTCTTACCAGTCCCATAGTCATGTCTTACACAAAATGAAGGCAATATCTTGAAGGTTTCTCCTTATAATTATTCAAATATGTTATTCATACCTGGATAGGTGCCCTCCAAACCTTCATGCAGTCATGATTTTCTCATATTATGCCCAACTCCTTTTGGTTGTAGTCTTCCTTTGTTGCCCAATACAAACCTAAGCCTGCACAGTCATTCTTTATATGCAATAAGGGTAATTTATTAATTTATTCACCCTTAAGATCATTCCAACACATGTCAAATACACCTAGATCCACCTTCTATATCAATCTAGGATCATGATCTATCATGTTATAATGCAAAAACTGCTTGTTTCCTTGTCTAACTGTACACTGTACATTCCTTGTTATAACTCAAAAACACAGTCATCTATATATCTTGAGCTACACAAAACCATTACTCACAAATTTGGATAGTTGATAGATCACGTCAAGATAGAGGTATTGTGAAGTTTTCAAGAAATTTCATCCATGCAATAAAAAGTTATACTGAGCCCTATATCGGGCCCGAGAGCCTTCAAATGGCTATAACAATTAAATTATGCAATTTCAAAACTTACAAAAATCATGATGGACCTTCCTTATCACCTGTAGAACCTATCCCATTAGAATTAACAGTCAATAGAAACTTTACATCATTTAAAAGGTATTGAGGGTTTACTAGCTTGCTTCCCTGCTAGGGTTCTCATGCACAGTCATTAAGAAACATGCAAATTTCATGCAAACAAAGGTATATCTTTTCTAAAACATCATACATCCATTATTCTTCATTCTTAATATTCTATAGCCTTTGAGAACCTCTTTTTCCTACTTCTTTCTCTTCAATCACCTATGAAATAGGTGTCAATTAGCTAAGAAAAGACTCTAACAAGCTCCTAAACTGACTCCTAAGCCAACTCACACTCCTAAGAAGACTCAAAAACCTTCTCAACATAGAAATCACATGTAGATCACCTTAATAATCTCATGTAATCCATAAAAGACAACTATTACATGATGACATGGCTTTATTTTTCCAATATTACTCTTTTATTATGTCAAATTCACTCCTACAACTCTCTTACAAGCACTCATTCACCTTTTACAACATATTCAACTTTAACATTCATTCACTCACACCTATAAACATGTATTATGGTCTTAGATGACCTTATTATGTCTTGGTCCTTGATGCTCCTACATCAGGTTAGCTTCCCGATTTTCATTGGCCATTATCATTATGCTAACATACTCAAGGATAGGAATATTTTGAAAGAGATGTTTCATTGTTATGAACAAGAAGACTATGAAACCAAGAAAAAATTTGAATTTATAAATATTGCACAAAATACATTCACAATGGACTACATGCATCTCCCAGCACTTGAATATTTCATGATTGATTGCAAGAATGAATTTGAAGTTGGAAGAAGAGACTATAGCAATTCAACAGTCCAACAGATTATTGACTTTGGCTTAGTAAAAATCCTAAAAATATCCATGATGATGGGAATGTAGTGTCTGATTCCTACAATCAAATGGAAGGAGATAATGCTCCACTCTCATCCTTAAATAATAAAGCTAAAATAGTTGAGGATAGAACATCAAGGGTCCTGGTTTACAAATTGGCTCATTGAAAAAGGTTATTGTCTAGAAGAATTAGTAATGAAGCAGATGAGTGAAAAGAGCACCAAGAGGAAAGAAGGACCAGTAAGTAGCAAGGGACCTAGGAGGTCACCATTAACCAAGAATCCTATAACAAAACACTCATCATCCAAACAAACATTAACTCCAGAATTCACTCCAAGTGAATCTTCTCACTCATCAACACGGGTGGTATCTTCATCTATTGTTTCCGCTTCCTTACAAATTCCTTCTACAGAAGTAGGTGTTATCATACCACGCTTAAAGCTAGCTACATTCATTCTTACCTCAATAATGGTATACAATTTTTCTACCCATCCCCATCCTTTCTCTCCACCAAGAAATCTTCCTCCTCTGCCATCAGATGATCAGTCTAGTACTCAGCATGAGGAGGGACCTTATGCTACCATGAAGAGTTCTTCACTTCATGAAGTGTCATAGTCACAAGAGAGAGATAAAATTGCAATGAAAGTTGGGGAAATATTAGAAGGAGAAATTGAGATAGAAATTAAATAACACACTTAGTCATAGATCATGCAAAATCCCTAAGTGAAAAAAGGGGTTTAGAAGGGAAAAAAAATTGAATTAGATTCTAGAAACAAAATTGTTGAGGAGAAAGACATGGAAAATTAGATGATAACTCAAAATATGGCTGAGTTAGATAAGGTACTACTATAGGGTATTGTAATTGAGACACAACAAGAGATGATTTTACATCCTACTATAACTACTAGTCAAGAAATGGTTGTGCATTCTAGTGCTCCTACCTCTTCAGGAAAATATTTCTCATCATGGTTAGCATTGCAAAAAATCCCAAGTGCCAAAGATATGATAAATCTGGAGGACATGGACATGCAGTTGATCAAGAGTATTGATAAAAGAGGAAAGAAATTTAAAGATTCTAAAGTAAATTTTAAGTTGTTAATTCAGTCATAAGGAAATAAATTTTCTAAATGTCCACCCCAACAGAAGGAAATAAAAAGGATAATTAACTAAAAAGGATATAACTATAACTAGAATACCTTTGGTTGAAGTAGATATTGAAGGGATTAAGATGGAAATTCACACCATGATTTATTCTCTCCTCCTTAAGCTTGATGAGGAAAAGGCTAAGAAAGCTAAGCTAAAGGAACAAATATCTAAATTGTGTGAGATAATTACAAATTTTGCTAGGAATTCCTCCCAGCCTGTAATTTTAGGGGAGCAAGTCAACGCTCAAGTTATCACAGTAATGGAAGAAACAAGTGACAAATCAAGGGTTATGGATGATTGGGTAAAGAAAATTATTGATGAAGCAATAAAGGATTTCTCGAAAGTGCCAAGTAGTTTGGAGATTCTTATAGGAAATTTGAATCAACTTCGCGATTTAGCCAAAGAAATGGATAATGAAAATGGAATAGTTAAACTTCAGTTGGAATTGACGAACACAATATACCAGATGGTTCATTAAAAAAGGGAAAGAAACAGAAGTTAATTTGATCCTTTTGTATGAATCTTCTTAATAAAATGATGGAGGAAATGAAGGTGTTGGAAGAAGAGGTAGATGAGGCTTTGGATCATCTTGATGATATCATCTATTTTATTACAAAGTACCAAGAATCTAAACCACCAAGAACTTTGGTGAAATTTCTTGAGCTTCTTAAAAAAATAATGGATAAATCCACTATTCCTTTCACCAGTGACTCAATTGAGAAATTGGAAAAACTCTATGGGGATGTCAAGAATCTATAGCCAAACTTGGTAAAATCTAAAGGATTTTAGCAACATCTTAACAAATGAACTCTTCATGTATGAAACTGTAATGCAAGTGGTTACCAAAGTAGATGAGAAGGAAATACAATATATTTTGGATAAGCATCACATATACCAGAATAAAACCAAGGATGAGGCCGAGGAGTCAGGAGAGGATGATGCTGGGGAGAAAAGTGATGATGAGGTTGAAGAAACAAACAAGAATGAAACTATTTTTCTTTAATTGGAATAGTTTCTTCTTCTTCTTCTTTTTCATCTTCTTCTTGATGATGCAATTAAGTAATGTAACTTTATTGTATAACTTAAGTAATTTGGTTACACACCATTACTTCAATTTTTTTGAAAAATTCAATTCCTTATGAATATGTGGCATAATATGAGATATAGTTGAGGTTATATAGGATTGAGAAACATTTCAATGTCATGTGTGTCAATCAATGAGAATTTTGAGGAGGGAAATGCTTTACTTCTTGCAGTTTTATAGCTAGGCACATGTGGAAATGTAATAAATGTGTCCTACTTGTATTTTCCTATGGGATGCTATAAATAGAGAGGTAGGCCTACTAAATCACACACTTTGATTTAGTCCTTTTTTCATACTACTTTTCATATGGTTTTTGATGGAATAAAGTATTTATTAACCCCCATCTTTTGGCCATTTTATTTTGTTATCTACCTTCATTCCCGACCTTCACCAAATACTTTCCTATTCGGTTTATGTAATTATATGTTATTTTGCATTCAAATGGGGCACCCAGGATAGTACTGGGGTACCAACAAGCATGCTGGTCCCATTCCGGGTGCCCTGATCCTTTTTACACTTTCCCACCACTTTTCGGGTACTTTTTATTTGTTTGAACATTCTATCTTTTTGGTGCCCAACCTCTTTGGGGTTAATTACGAAATTATAACAAGAGAACCATGTAAATAAAAATTTATGAGACCATAATGAGGGACCAAACAGTAGGCATTACTATCATCATTTAAGGTCACATCCATCTAGAGCTCATTTGCATCCATCTAGCTCCATCACGAGGGAAAAGGTTGGTTCCTCTGCATCACACATCATAAGAGGGAAGTTTATTTTATTCCATCCACCATTTTATTACATTTTATACACATAATTATTTCTCTCTACTTTCACAAAGTGCGATTAGAAAAAGAGCACCTAGGGCATGATTGCACACACAAATACATAGAACTAATCAGGTCTGAGATGTAGTGCAACGCTCAGTTAGTAAGTCCACCATTGTGGTAGCTAGGGATAGTCCGACCCCTCATATGTATCATTCTTTTTTAGGGTTTTAATGCTTTGTCTGGGGTTTTGTAGGTGATTCATTTATTATAGATCTATAGTGGACTTGGCGATCTTATAGCAACCTCTAAGTGACCAAAAAAGAATATATGCGATACTCTTCTGACCCATAAAATTTTAGAACCTGAGGACTTGCTCGGACACTAGATCCCAGATCAGGATGGCAAAGCCAGCAGGAACCCTTGTCCCTTCCATGGGTGCTCTTGTCTACCCTTATCTGAAAGTTACAAAATTTCCTAAGCATGGTTAGGACAATCTAAAATTCCATTTTACCACATTTCCTACTTGACATACCCTCAACACCACTATGAATCAGCTAAGAATTTTATAACCATCTTTGTAATTAGGGTTTCATATTTTTATTGGTTAGTTTTTTGGTTCACTTTCCTTTATTTAGTTTAGATTTTATTTACTATTGTACTTCTTAGATTAACTATCTAAAATATTCCCATTTTTAGTTAATCACATACGAGCCAAAGGATCGGGATTTTTTTGGCAAAGAAATGTTATACTTTGTGCATTGTTATTTCAAACTTTGTGTTGAAGTAATCACATGTTCATTTTGTAAACTAGTTGGGCTTGAATAAGAAGATGGAAGATTTTGTGGAACTTTGTGTCTTATAAAGTATTGATGTATGCAATGTGGATGTTTATGGTAAACTTTGTCTTATCTTGAATCCTCATTTGAATGCATTTCTCTTCATTTTATGAAAATTATCTAAATCATCAAGTTTTTATTTATTTTGTGTGGTTGTAACAAGATATGTAATCTACTTGTTATGAAGCATGTTTCTTTTACATAGTTTTTATTATTCCCCCATGTTCTCTTTCCACTTCTTTTAACCACTAATTTTCCATACAACTACTTATTTGTTGTATATTTATTTGGCTATGGTTCATGAGCCATGTAATTAAAATAATACCCAAAATATAAATTAGTAAAATAAATAAATACATCACAGGGGAACTTCCACCATTAAATGAAGGGGATTTATGCCACGACTTCCTAGGTTTATGCATGTAACCAAGAAAAAAATCTATCTAACAATGCAGGCATAGCCCTTTGTTTTTGTGTGACATTGTGAGTGTTGTCCCATGTTTGCAACACACTTTTCATTGTCTATGATTGGATTATTGTGTGTTTACTTGCATTCTAGTTTACACATTGTCTGCGTAGCTTACATTTTGTCTTCTACATGCATGTTATGTTCGTTTCAACACTTGTTTCCTAGCCACTTATTTGTGTGTGTCTTGGTTTCTACCAAGCACATTCCCTTCTCCCTGCACGATACAGTTTCAACGGCCAGTCCACTTTTGAGCCTCATTCTCCTATCCGCGATATTGCATGCGCCCCCAAAGAGGGTGACATCATTTGGGTTTACAACATAGTACCGGTACAGTTAGGTTTTCAATTTTTTTCCATGACATGGTGGGTTACACAACAAATGGGTTTAGACCAGTCTACAAAACTCCATACATAGTATATTTTACAGGGAAGATTTTTCTTAGCATTCTCAGAAGCAGATACAAGTTAAAGGATAAATCAGACCTTCCTCTCTACACTACTTTGGTCAGCGGAGTCAGAACTCCCAAAAAACTAGATAGTACATAGATCTCTTTAATTTTGGAAAGCAGTTACAAGTTGGAGGATTAATTAGACTTTCCTCCCTACACTTCTTCAGCCAGTGGCATAAGATCGCCCAAAAAATTCACACGACATCGAAAATATTCTTTCTACACCCTTTTTCTAATCATGGATTAGGTGCACATGTTCCTTTTCATTTCCTTACTTTCATTACATGTTTTTTACATATATACATGTGTTTCTACACACATTTTTAGACATATACATGTATATTTGACTACTTGATTCTCTTCTCTTTTACAGGTCTATCCATATGGGAAGAAATTATTCAACACCAGCAATAACATCACACACAACACACTAATATGTAGGTACATCACACACATTGGCATCTATACATGCGCTTTCACCCTAGGTTTACTCTCATCACTTTTTACACTTTTACATATTTAGTCTTCACGCTCCATCTTTTTGTTATCACTCCATGCTTTGTCTAGTCCCTTAGCATGCTTTCTACATAGATATCAGGTATGCATCTCTATCTACTTTATGTTACCGAGCATTCTGCTCACTAGCATAAACTAATGGAAAATGTAGACATAAAATCACGTACTTCGAGTAATTATTTAGTCTCAGTTTCATACTACTATTCATATGGTTCTTAAGTGAAAAAGAGTACTAATTAACCCATGTCTTTGGCCATCTTGCTTTGTTTTATGTTTCTACTTTCGATCTTTCACCGATACTTGCCTAATTTTCCCTATTATTTTGTGTTTTACCTATTTCTGATTAGGGCGCCTAGCTAGGAATAGGGTGCCCTAGTCCCCTCTGGGCACCCTGATCCTCTTTTCACTTTCCTCTTACTTTTTGAGAACTTTCTAGCCATTTGAGCTTCTTATATTTTTTGTGGTTGGCCTTTTAAGGGTTAGTTACAAAATTAAAGCAAGAGAACCATATAACTATAAATTTATGTGACCATAATGAGGTATTAAGCACTAAGCACTACTATCACCACCTAAGGTTACATCCATCAATGGCTTCTACTACTCCATTTGCATCCATCTAGCTCTATCATAAGGGACAAAGGCTGATTATTTTTCATCACACTTCATAGGATGGGAGTTTAGACTATTACATGCAACATTTACTTACATTCTACATCTATTTATTACTCACTACTTGTTGTCGTGCAAATGTGCAATGGAGAAATTGGAAGTTTCTAAGCATGAAAACTATACCCCTGTGCCAAAATATTCATGTTTTATCATTCCTAGGCACCCCAGGTCAAATCCATCAGTCTGGTCCCCCCTATTTGATGTCAAATTGGTCCCCTATGTGATTTAGGAAAATCTATTCATTCCCCCCAAGTGATTATAGGGGGTTCTGAAAAGATGCTATCTTTTGGCAGTATTGCGAAGGGCTATCATTGGCCTTCCCAGGACTAGATCAAGCACCCTGAAGTGGGACAGAAGGGCCAAATTAAACATGGAGGTGAATTGAATACCTTAGAACATCATGGAAATTATTTGTTAAGGTTTGGAGAAGTTTTGAAATACTTGGAGCAGTCTGAGTAAAAATAGGGTTCACAAGCCTAAAACAGTTGTTAGGCTTCATAAGAAGATTTTGGGAGCTCCAAATGGACTTAGAAGTAAAAAAAACATATCCAAAAAGAGAATTCCAATACCTACATTATTGTGAAATCATATTTTTCACAACATCTTGGATCATAGATTTTGCAAGTAGTTTTTATCAGGCACAAGTGGAGTCTCAAATCACAAATCCTATTGTTTAGGGATCCAATGGATGAATCAAGACATGATACCCCCACCATTGGATTCAAAATGAAATTTTTAGTCAGGATCATATACAATTTCACCAATAAATTCCACTAGGAGATCAATTTATCATCATTCCAAGTTACCCTCTCAAAGGCAGTTTAGGGCTGTCATTTTTTGAGAGGACACATGTCAACACCAGGATTCTGGTGGGATTTCATGTTCTTGACATCCCATATTTCAGGAAAACCAACCCTTGAAAAATGTTCCCAGCCCCCATGTGACCTCTGGGACCCTCTTGTGACCTCCAGACTTGACAGTTCAGCCCCAGGTGCATTTTTGGAGCATCCATTCCCTGTCATCAGATCAAGCACCATGTGTCAGCTCCAGAACCACCGTGGAAAATAATTTCCCTCATGTCCCTAAGGTTAGGGACATCAATCATGGAAAAATGTTCCCAGCCCCTATGGGGAATTTTTTGGTCACCTACGTGACTGACTTTCAGCTCCCAGGTGCATTTTTAGAGCATCCATCCCCTACCGTCGGATCAAGCGCCACGTGTCAGCTCTAGGACCACCATGGAAACTGAAGTCCCTCATGTCCCTAAGGTGAGGGACATAAAAACATGGAAAAAGGAGCCCAACCTTCTAGGAGATTGTTTTGGTCACCCATATGACCAGTTTCCAGCCCCTTGGTGCTTTAAAGTTGATTTTGGAGCACTCATTCCCTGTCGTCGGATCACCACCATGTGTTACCATCTTTCTCATTGTAGAAATTGATGTACCTCATGTCCTTGAGGTTAGGGGACATCAGGAAAAAAATTGTTGGCCCAACTCCAACTCAAAATTTTGATTTTTTTTCTAACTCTTTGTTGTTTCTTGTTGCTTCTTGATGCTTCTAACATCTGTGTGCACAGACATCTCCATCTCCTCCTCTGTAACTCCTCACCATCATTCCTCCATTTCTAAACCTTGAACCATACCTTCCATAGAGGAACTTCTGTTCACATCCATGAAAGCACGTGCAGGTCCTAGAAGGAAAATTGGAGTAAACACAGAAGGAGAAGCACAAAAAGAAGAAGGAGAAAGCATAGAAAACTCCATGGCCATGGAAATGAGAAGCTGAAGAAATATCCCAAACGGATGTGTGAAACAAAAATTTATATTTTTCTATTTATTCCTCTACCTAAGGCTATAAATAATAAATCTTCAAACTCTCCTCTCGTGTAATCAGAGCATCCACAGTAAAGAAATCCCACTTCTGGCTCAATGAAGAAAAAATCCAATTTCTTGTCAAACGATTGGGTGAAACGAAGTAGAATTGCACATGAATCATCACAAGAAGAAAAAATTGCAATGAATTTTATTTCATTGTAAATGGAGGAGAAAACCAGACTTGCAATTTTGAGGTCCATTAATGGTTGACGCGTCCAGAAGCACTACTAGGTCTAAATTTTGAAAGTTTAAAATCTCCTGGACTATTGAGCGGGTGGAACCGAAATTTCAGAGGGGTGATATTGGGAAAAAACCCATATAAAAAAACTTCATCCCATGAAAATATGACTCCTAGAAGCTAACTTTATAAGAATAGCAGGTCTACTACATATGAACTGCTATTTCAAGAAATTCGTCAACAGAAGAACCTGCGAAGGAGGCGAAGACATTGGAGGTGCACTATAGTTGATAATTCACTAGAATGGATGTTCTTGAAAACTTATAAAAATATTAAGTGGTCCCACGGACACCTAACTAAAAATATAAAGTCACATTCAAAGAGAAATTTTGGCACAATGGGACATACAAGGATAATCATTCACGGGGACATCATTGTTAAGGATCACTCTAGTCATTTTTCACAGGGAATTCAAGATCCATCTTAGTTCATTCAACTTGGAAAGTGTTCGTGAGCTAATTGGAAGGAGTTTCACGGTGTGCAAGGAGTTCGAAGATCCAAAGTTTCATTGTATTTGGTGCTCTCCATCGATGAGGATCAACATACTTCATTGGGCAACATCTTCTCCTCTTCTATCTCTTCCCTCTCCCCCAAATTTCTCTCCCTTCAAATTTTTTTGATTCTTTGTTGGGGTTTTCAATTTTTCATACGCCTTTAAGTCACTTAAAATTGACTTTAGAAACATAATGTAAATTAAGTCACCTTGATTTTATAAAAGGGACTTAAGTATTTTGTAGGAATATGAATAGTCTAAAGTTAGAATTAAGGCATATGGAGGGTCATGAGGAAGACGATAAGTCACCTCTCATTCTATAAATTGTAACGACATTCCCATTTCAAGGGTTTGGCGATTGATCTTGTAAACTCAAGAGTGCATTGTACCTAGAGAAAGTAAGGAGATAGCCATTTTCTTCTACTTTCCTCCACTCTCAAATTCATGGGGGGGGGTTCACCTAGTAAAACTATGGTATAACACATGCATTTGGAGGGTATTAAAGAATACCCTTGATTTTAATTTTTACCTCTACTTATTTAATTGATAATACCCCCTCCCGTTATATTATTAAAATAAAAATACCCCCTATTTTTTCCATGTACCTCACTTACCCATTTTTCCATTACAATTTTATTTACCCCTTTTTATCTCTACATGTATATGTCAAATAGAAAATATATCATGTTTTTCAATCATATATTAGTTTTGTAATACATATTTTCTATAGAAAGTGGGTTTGTAGATATTCAAGACCTATTACCAATTACCTTAATGTTATTCTTTAATAATTTATAATTTTTCAAGTAATTAAGATGGTGAAACAATAGTATTTAAGATGAAAAGAATACTCAATCTTAGATACTGACAAAATCGGATGTTCCCTTTGCATCTCAATATTTCCTACTTAATAATCTTCTAATTGAGATCTCCTTAGTCAATAAGAGACTATAATTTAATTTTGTGACCACACTCTTGCACTTTTTGAGTCTTTCAAATAGACAACGATAGATAAATTGGGAAGATTATCAAGTATAATTGCTTAGATAAGTCTATTTTTATATTAGCACTTATCAATTATTAGTCATGATCTCTTTATTATTATATGTCCGTATAAATATCTATTTTTAAAAAAAAAAAAAAAAACTCATTTACATATAAAATAAAATAAAATAATTTCAATGGATGTAAACTCATTTACACAAAGCATTGAATTTAATTTAATACTTGAAATTAGAATGAATGAGGATAATGTCAAGTCATTGATTCAAAGTCATTGTTGAATTCATAATAAAAGAAAACCTCAAATGAGATATATGACATGCAACACATCTAACTAAATTGAAATATGGCTTAACAAAAGTAAGGGAAAAATTAAAATAGATCAAGTTCCATGAAGAATTTATCCATTTCCATAGATGAAATGAAGTAGTTCATATCATCACAAGTTGACGTAACATACCCAAAAAAAGGAATCTTGAGATTCCAAAAAATAAGCTTAATGTTCTTTTTATTAGTTTAGAATATTTATAAATTAATCTAAGTTGACATTAATATTATACAAGTATGCATGTATTGTGGGCGAACATCTTAAAAATGTACCGAGTTATCTAGCCCCATTTTAGAATTTAACCATCATTTACAAGTCTTGGAGCCTCATCTCCATAAGTTTCCACAACACACCAATACTTGGAATAAAAATAGAAAAATGATCAGTCGCCAAGAATTTCAAGAAAAAAAATGCTTGCACTGTGATATGATGAAAATAACACCTCTTTAACTTTGATTGAACCCACCTTACCCCATTTTATATGGTCTTTTTGTATGTACTGCTAGTAGCACCCTTTACTTGTGTCTAATATACCATTCAGGCCTGAAATTACTTGTCTGCAATTTATTTGAAAGGTGAAGATATGCCATTTTAGACTCTTAGAGTAGTAGAGAAAAGTACATTCTAAGTTGTATCCCAACACATTTTTTTTAAGTTAATTGATAGACTATTTAGATTTGGTTAATCCAATTTCTTATTGAGGAATTGAAATTCATCAAACGGTGAATAGGGGTTCAAATATCCCTTCATCATTTAAGTAAGCATGATTTACCATCTAAAAAAGTAATGAATAGACAATGTGTCTTTTATATAAATAAAAAAAGGTGACTACATGGTCTCCAAATAACTATGGATATGCACAAAATGAGCTTAACAAAAAAAGATCAACATAAGTTTAAGAAAATGTAATTGCAGATGTAAATCCCAACGCATCAATGTTTGCTAGCATCATAAAAGCTTGTACAAAACTTGGAGCTTTGGTATAAAATACAAATGTACATTAAAAAAAATTGAGTACAACTTTTTTCAAAAGTTATAGTTCTAGATGAAACCCTTCATAAGCGCATATGTAAAGTAGGTAGATTAAACAACACACATGAACTTATTGAAAAATCCATCAAACTCTTAAAGATTATTATGGAGGATAATTGTTGATGTATATGCACAAAATGGTCTTGTTGAAAAATCCTAAAATATATTTATGAAAATGGTCAGATGTAAAGTCAGCCTCATCAAAATTGGATAACATCATCCCACCAAGTGTTAAAATTGGAGCTTTCAAACATAACGACCCGTCAATAAATAATTGAAAGTAGATTATTATCAAACATACATGAGGAAGAATGTACTAAATTGGGTTCCTTTACTTATGATTATTCCAAAAGATTCACAAATGGCATTAGAGTAATGACTACACATGGAATAATTATTTAGTGAAACATATGTCCATATGCTGACTTAATAGTTCAGTTATAAAATTGAATTTTTGAAATAGGAAACTTGATCTCTTAAAATGTAAATCTTAAATAAAAATATTTTGAAATAACAATAGAATCTTGATATCGGAAAAATAATTTAAAACCTCAACAGATTTAATGTCTGAAATATGAAAAATAAAATGCATCTGAGAATGTGACTACTGGAAATAAAATGCAAAAATTCTGGAGAACTGAAATTTGTAACTCCAGAAACAAAACTGAAATGAAAGATTTTTTGGTTGTTTTTGTGTAGGATTTAGCAAGATTTAGATGGAATTTAGATGGATTTTTTTTTTTGTGATTTAGCTATAACTAAAGTTGGAGGAAAATAACCTACAAAATTATGATAATCACGTGGAAACCATATCCACTGATGTTTGTAGATCATTTTCTTTTCGTATTTTTTTATCATACTAGGTCAATAGCCAAAAGAGAAGCATACAAAGAAGGTATTACATTCAAAACATTCATATTATAGATATTCAGACACAAGGGGGGTTACCCTAGGCAAGCTAGAATGGAGGGATTTTGTTGTCAAAAGTGTGTTTTTGGTATTCTAATTTTATCTTCATTAGCTATTTTTCCGCTTGTAATCTTCAAAATGCATCTATTTATATTTTTTTTCTATCCTAATTGTCAACTTTCTTCATAGTAATGAGGTTTTTGATACATGTTCTTATGTGTTGATTGTTGTCTTTCATGATATAAAGGGTGTGGATACATGTTATTTTATGATATAAGTTGTTGATACAGTCTGGATACGGGTACAAATACAAAGTGTCCTATATGCGTAGATGTAGCAAAAAAATTTGGGGCCCCGGATACGGTGTTGGATACGGCCATACTATATCATATATATATATATATATATATATATATATATATATATATATATATATATATATTCCAACCTAATAAATATAAATTAACCACATATTATGCATATGAAAAACAAAATAAGCTAAAATAACCACAACAAACTACTCATAATTTCATTGAACCTAAGCACAGGCATCATCCCTACCACATGGAGTTGAGGTGTTTATTACATTTATCTCATACATGCTTTTTTTGTCCTTGTTTTTGATGGTTTGTATTAGGTACCTACCATAGAATAATGTTGCTGCAAAACCTATAATTTCTACTCTAGTGATATATTAAATCTAAAGTAGAAAAAAAATTTAAAAAACAAAATTGTTTTAGGCTTGGAAATGCCCAGGGTACGACTGGGCAGGTCCAGGCATCAGGTGACAAATTTTATTAGTTTTACTCAAAACTGTGAAGCCACTATTTGGTGGAATTAAAACAGCTATAGAGATTCACGGTATCAAGGGTCAAATACTTTCAGCCCTGAAAGATGGAAGTTAAATTATTAGTGTCAATGGACCAAAGCTAACTGATCTATGCTCTGCAAAAATATGTTTTTCTTTACATTTTAAACCTACAAAATTTTAAACGGCTTTGATAAAATGATTCTAATCAATCTCAAGCTTTCCCATCAGCAATGAACCAACATCACAATACTGTTGGCATTTAGAGCTAAACAAACCAGCTAAAGCCTCACAGAGTCATGTCCATAGATCTTTGCCCACATTTTTTAATACTAGGGAATTCATAAAGTCTTACATGCATGGATCTTTGCTTGTCCTTCACAATATCAGGAAATTCATAGATAATTACGATTCATGCATTTTTCTAATGAACAATTTTTGTTTACAAGTTTTTATAACCTTACACTGATGCGGCATTGTAAGATTTGGTACAAATTTTGTGTTCTTATCCTTTTTTTGAGTTCATTTGTGAATATAGCTTATATTATACCCTGCCAAAGCCCATGATAATATTTTCACTTGAAAGTAAAATGTGCATCAATTTAACATCTTTCAAAAATACGTAATCCTAAGTCTAAAAAATTAGATAAACCATCAGTCAAGCAAGAGCCATAACTAGGTTAAGAAATACCAAGTCACATGTCAACAATGTTAAATTAATAACTAAGATTATACTTTTCTGAATTAGGTGTCTACTGTTCAAGGTTGTTATTTTCTTCAATCTCGCATTTCTGGACCAGTGGTAGGTATTCACCTTGCACCTGGTACCACAGTTCAAGGTGTACCTGTTTCAAGTGTAATTTGAAACATTAACAAGGGTGATCTTGTTTTTCAGAATCTCTTAGCTCATCCTCAAGGGTTCGAACATTTTCACAAGCCTCGTCCAACTTTATAGAAAATATATGAGCTTCCACTTTACACTTCTTAGTTTCTTCTTCAGCAAAACTTATTTTCTCCTATAACTGACATAGACTTATTTACCAAGCTATTCAATCTTCCCTATTGTATCCCTAGGTAAAAAATTCATCTGGAAATTTAATAGCATCTACAGAATTCATAAGTCTTTGCATCATACTATTTTTGTCAAGTACCAACTTTTATAGCTCAATACAATGATTCCTGGAGGAAACGATATCTAATTCTTGACTTTCAAAACGCTCCAGCTCCCTTGCATTCTGGTACAGGGTCCAAACCATTGTCCTAGGCTGGTCAAAAGAGAGAGCTTCCTTCTATTGAGGTAGGAAAAAATTTCCAATCCATGTGATCATCCAATGGCTGACTCAAAGCCGAAGCTCCAAGTAACATAATTGATAGTTTTAACTAAAAAATTTACTTGTAGAAGTCATTTTCTACATATTTCCAACTGTTCTAAAGGTAGTTTAGCATCTATCTAAGTGCATCTATTCAAGTAGTGGTATTTATATGCTTCACTTTATGTCATGTTGGACAATTTATCCTATTAAATTGAACTGTAGTGTTGGAAATTCAAGTCAGAATTTATTGTGCATTTAATCTCTATCTTTTCCTAGATATTATCTCTCTAACATATCTGATTTGTAATTAATTATGACTGCTGCACATTTACATTTTGTTGAAACATTCTCCCTGATTATCTCTTGTCAGAGATTTTGTGTTGACTTGCAAGGCAAGTATTTTGTGTAGGTGTTTTTATTATTAATGCATCATGTTTTATAGTAAAAATTGTAAGAAGAGCAAGAAGCAGAAAAAAGAAGACAGAAGAAGGAGAAAACCTAGATTTAGGAGAAGAAGAAAAAGTGCGCAGTCCCAGCTCATGTCTGGACTATTTTTTCTGATAGAAAAACTTCATTTCTAATTTGTTATCGTATGAATGAATGTTTTGTGTGCAGTTGTAGCTGCTGTTCATTATTGAAAAAAATATATATGTATTTCTGAAGCAATTTGGTGCCCAAATCTGTGTTATTTGTAGCAAAATGTTTTATCTTTTTTTTGTTGTTATAAATTTCTGTAGCTTCTCCTCATTTTCCCCTGTTCTGCATCATTTAAATCCAATGAATTTTATTTTCTATTGCTGGATGAAGATTCTGTAGATTCCGTAGACTTTGTAGTTTCTGTAGATCCTTGTATTCCCTTCATCTGGTATCAGAGCCAGGCTAAACCCTTCATCTATTCTTTTTCTGGGTTTTTTGTTTTGGCAGCCATTAATGGCTTCTACGTCTGGTGCATCACTGGTTAGTGTGTAAACTCCAATTTTCACAGGAAAAGAACTATGAGTATTGTTCTTTGACCATGAAAGCTTTATTTTGGTCTCAAGACATTTGGGAAATGGTTGAAAATAGTTACCAGGAACCAACAGACCAAGCAACATACAATGCTCTTACACAAGCTCAAAAGGATGTCTTGAAGGAATAGAGGAAGAAGGATGGGAAAGCATTATTTTATATCCATCAAGCAATGCATGAGAGCATACTCCCAAGAGTTGCAGTAGCAAAGCAAGCCAAGGAAGCATGGGACACACTTAAGATTGCATATCAAGGTATGGACAAGGTTAAAACTTCTAAATTATAGCTCCTTAGAAGAGAATTTGAAAATTTATCAATGAGAAACTTAGATTCAGTAGAGTCTTTCTTTACTCATGTTGTTGGTCTGATAAATCAAATGAAGTCCCATGGAGAGGTCATAGAGGATAGGAAGGTTGTTGAGAAGGTACTTAGAAGTCTCCCTACTAAATTTGATCTCGTAGTTGTGGCTCTAGAGGAAACCAAAGATTTGAGCCAGTTTAGTGTTGATGAACTACATGCCTCTCTTATCAATCATGAATATAGATTGAATAGATCAAATAGTTCAATTGAAAATGCATTTTCATCTCATATTTCTGTAAATCATGGAAGAGGAAGGATAAGTTTCATTCCTAGAGGAAGAGGGAGAAGTTCTCCTAGAAGTGGATGTAGTAACAGTCATGCAAATGCTGGTGGTAGAGGTCAAAATCAGAATTTTAGTCACCCAAGTGGCCAAAGATTTGATAAATCACACATTCAATGTCACTATTGTAAGAAGTTTGGGCATTATGCTCATGAATGCAAGAAAAAACAATATGATCAGCAGAAGCAAGGTCAAAATCAATCAAGTAGCACTCCCTCAGGTAGCATGTTCATTGCATGCACGAAGATTGCTGAAGCAATCTCTACAAACTCTCCAGTTGAGTGCAATGTTGTTCAAGAAAGCCCATGTGACATATGGTATTTAGATTTGGGCTGCAGTAATCACATGACAGGCAATAAAGATTTGTTTTCTAGCTTGGATGAATCAGTTCAAACTGATGTTACACTTGGTAACAACAACAAAGTCACTATTTTGGGTAAAGGTACGGTTAATATTCTAACCAAAAAGGGGGAGCCAAAATTTATGCCTGATGTATATTATGTTGTTGGTCTAAAACACAACTTGATGAGCATTGGACAACTGATACAAAAGGGATATAGAGTGTACATGGAAAATAATGAATGTGTTATTTTGGACAAGCTTCCAAGCAATATGCTTATTGCCAAGGTACAAATGACTATAAACTGCATGTTTTCCATTAAAAATAAGGTTGGCTATGAAAGGAAAAACAACTCAAGCTGTTCATGAGACACATACTGTAAATTCTGGAGCATCTTTTAAGGTAGAAGATACAAAATCAGTAGTAGCCAAAGACATCTACGGAAAAATTTCAACACAGCTACGGAAATGTTCAAAACAGCCACAAAAAGGTTCAAGACAGCTACAGAAATGTTCAAGACAGCTACAGAAATTTCCAAGACAGCTACGAAAATGTCCAAGATAGCTAGGGAAATGGCCAGAACAGCTCCAAAGAGGAAAATGATGTTTCTGTAGAAACTCAAGCAGGGTTTCAATCAGTGGTAAAGAATGATTCTTGGCTATGGAATTTTAGATTTGGGCATTTATATTTTGGAGCGCTGAAATTACTACATATGAAGAATATGCTAAAATGTTTTCCATTAATTGAGAAACCGAGAAAGAGTTTGTGAAGGATGTATTATGGGCAAACAACATCGAGAGTCATTTCCTGTTGGCAAGGCAAATAGAGCTACAACTCCACTTGAGATTGTGCATTCAGATATTTGTGGGCAAATGAAAACACCATCTATATGAGGCTGCACTTATTTTCTTACTTTTATTGATGATTTCACAAGAAAAACTTGGGTTTATTTCTTGAAACACAAATCTGATGCATTTGCTTATTTCCAGCAGTTCAAGGCACTTGTGGAGAAGCAAAGTGTCCACTACATCAAGGTTCTAAGGATGGATAGAGGTGGTGAATTTATATCTAATGAATTTATAAATTTTTGCAGATCTCATGGCATACACAAGCAATTTACAGCCCGTTATACACCTCAACAAAATGGTGTGGTGGAGAGGAAGAACCGAACCATTATGGAGATGGCTCATAGCATGATGGCAGCCAAACATCTACCAAATGAATATTGGGCTGAGGCAGTGGCAACTATTGTTTACATTATGAATAGGTGCCCAACAAAGAGCGTAAGAAACAAAGTCCCTCAAGAGGCTTGGACAAGAAGGAAACATAGTGTTTCTCATATGAAGGTATTTGGATGCATAGCATATGCGCATGTTCCAGATGAGTTGAGAAGGAAGTTAGATAATAAAGGACAAAAATGTATATTTGTTGGTTACTCAGAGGAAACAAAAGCATATAAGTTGTTTGATCCTATCAATAGGAAAGTTATAATCAGCCGTGATGTTCAGTTTGTAGAGGATGAAGCATGGGATGGAAGCATAGAGAGGACTGTCAGAATTGCAACTGTTGTCCCTAATGATAATATGGCGGATGAAGTGTTTCCAACACCAAATATAACTCAAACAACAACTCCTTCCAATCCTAGGATGGTACCACAAGTTGTAGCTCAAGCTACACCTTCATTCACACCAAGGAGATCTTCAAGGCTGTTGTCCACACAAATAGGACAGCAAAATTCACAAGCATCTACACCGGCATCTACATCAATCAGTATCCTTAGAGCAACACCATCTAACACTCCAAGTAGTTCTTCATCTCCGGATCCAACTCTAGCAAGCATGATGCCACAAAAAACAAGGAGTTTGAGTGAGTTGTATAATGTTGACACAACTAATTCATTTTCAGATTTTGCTTTATTTTCTCATATTAATGATCCATTAACATTTGAAGAGGCTATGAGTAGTGATATATGGGCAGAAGCCATGGATGAGGAGATTGAATCCATTGAAAAGAACCAAACATGGGAGTTGGTTGATTTTCCGGAAGGAAAATATGTAATTAGTGTCAAATGGATTTATAAGACTAAACAAGATGCTGATGGGAAAGTGCAAAAGCATAAAGCAAGGCTAGTTGCAAGGGGCTTTACACAACAGCCTGGTATAGACTTCAATGAGACATTTGCTCCGTTTGCTCGGTTGGATACAGTTAGGACTGTTTTAGCTATTGTTGCCCACAAGAAGTGGCATGTATATCAAATGGATGTAAAGTCTACATTTTTAAATGGCTATTTAGAGGAGGAAGTGTATGTGGAATAGCCACAAGGCTATGAGCTACTGGGTCATGAAGACAAAGTGTATAGGTTGAAGAAGGCACTCTATGGATTGAAGCAAGCTCCAAGAGCTTGGTACAGCCGCATTGACTCCTATCTCATTCAAAATGGTTTCCAAAGGAGTGGTTGTGAACCAACATTATACATCAAGGCCAACAAGCAAGGTAACATTTTGATTGTTTTCTTGTATGTGGATGATCTAATCTTTACCGGTGATCTAAACATAGATTCTTTCAAATTAGTAATGAAGGATGAATTTGAAATGACTGATTTGGGTCTTATGAGGTATTTCTTGGGGATTGAAGTCCATCAATCCAATGATGGTATATTTATTTCTTAATCTAAATATGCAAATGAAGTCTTGAAGAGATTTAATATGGCAAGGTGCAAGGTATCCCCAACACCGGTTATGACAGGGATGAAGTTAAGCAAGGAAAATGATGGAGCATGTGTGGATTCTACATTGTTCAAGAGGCTGGTTGGAAGCCTTATGTACTTAACAGCCACAAATCTAGATATCATGTATGGTGTAAGTCTAATTTCAAGGTTTATGGAGTCTCCAAAAGACTCACATTGGCAGGCCAGTAAGAGGATATTGAGGTATGTAAGTGGTACAAAGGATTTTGGTATTTTTTATTCCACTTCAGATGATTTCAGTCTTGTTGGGTACACTGATAGTGACTGTGGAGGTAGCATAGATGATAGGAAAAGTAATTCTGGGTATACTTTTCACTTTGGTACAGGTGTTGTGTCATGGGCATCAAAGAAACAACCCATTGTGACCCTTTCTTCAGCTAAAGCTGAGTATGTGGCAGCCACTAGTGTTGCGTGTCAAGTTGTTTGGATGTGAAGGATATTGAAAGAGTTGATGCATGATCAAAAGGAAGCCACTACAGTATTATGTGATAGCATTTCATCCATAGCATTATCTAAAAATCATGTGTTTCACAAGAGAACTAAGCATATTGATACGAGGTATCATTTTATCAGAGAGCTTGTAAGCAACAAAGAAATTTGTCTTGATTTCTGCAGGTCTAAAGATTAGCTGGCTGACATATTTACAAAAGCACTGGAAAAAGAGACATTTGAGTATTTACGAAGTGGCTTAGGATTGTGTGACTTTGCACAAGTTAGCAGCTCCGGAAAACTGTCAGTTAGCTACGGAAATGCTGCAACAGTTTTTGAACAAACTTGATTCATATTTCTAATGATCTGAAGCAGTTCATAATTAAGGGGGAGTGTTGGAAATTCAAGTCAGAATTTATTGTGCATTTAATCTCTATATTTTCCTAGATATTATCTCTCTGACATATCTGATTTGTAATTAATTATGATTGCTGCACATTTACTTTTTGTTGAAACATTCTCCCTGATTATCTCTTGTCAGAGATTTTGTGTTGACTTGCAAGGCAAGTCTTTTGTGTAGGTGTTTTATTATTAATGCATCATGTTTTATAGTAAAAATTGTAAGAAGAGCAAGAAGTAGGAAGAAGAAGACAGAAGAAGGAGGAAAACCAGATTTGGGAGAAGAAGAAAAAGTGCGCAGTCCCAGCTCAAGTCTGGACTGTTTTTGCTGATAGAAAAACTTCATTTCTAAGTTGTTATTGTATGAATGAATGTTTTGTGTGTAGCTGTAGCTGCTGTTCATTATTGACAAATATATATGTATTGCTGAAGCAATTTGGTGCCCAAATCTATGTTATTTGCAGCCAAGTGTTTTATCTTTTTTCTTCTGTTATAAATTTATGTAGCTTCTCCTCATTTTTCCCATGTTTTGCATCATTTAAATCCGCTGCATTTTATTTTCTATTGCTGGATGAAGATTCTGTAGATTCCGTAGACAACAAGGCCATTTTATTCAAACCTATATATTTTTTATGGAACATTTATGTCAAAAGCATTTCATAATTGTCTCTTTATTGTGTATTTCAAGTTAACTACGTGCATGTAAGAATCAGGCCATGTTTGAGTTTTGAAATTCATTAAATATTAGTTTGAAGTTTCATTCACAATGTGTAGCATTACAAAGTTTACTATAATATATGAGTTAGATTCTTGCAGATATGCATGGTCTAGACTCTAGATGATATTATTTTCCAGCATCTAATTATTTCTTCATGTAAACAACTTTTACCAATTCATTGGAAATAGCTTCCATTGATGTAGATCGACACCATGCCTATTTTTTATTGTCAGCTGGGGTGTCCAAAAGATGGGTATATGCTTTCTATAAGAAAAAAAAACAAACATAGATCAGGAAGTAGAGGCTTGGGAAGAATCCAAAATAGCATGTGGTGGGTTGCACTTTTTAGCTATCCAAGACTCCCTAGATTCAGATTCTTGTACTGGATTCTGGCTTATACTAGACATGCCCAGTCCACCTGTATAATATTCAAGGCAAGGAACTGTAAAAAATTATTTGAAGGGAAATGATTCTGCTGAGTTCTGTGTTTCAGTAATCTGCAAATGTAATTTTAAAGCATCTATTAGTTTGTAAATTAGCCAAACCATATAACTAATATGTTCATAGTATTTAATACCTATGGCACTTCCTACATTGGAATATTTGGACACTCAGTTAACTTCTCAGTCAAACCATGAAAGCACAAGGATTATATACTTGAATCTTTTAAATGCTTTTTCTTTTTTTCAGTTACTTTTGGAGGAAAGGACTGATTTGATATTTCATTTTAGGAAAATTTTTATTTCTACTTGGCATGAATACATATCGATCTAATACTAATTTTTAGCATCATCATCATCTGCTCATCTGTATATTTATATGGTAATAAATTTTAAGGACATCTCCTTAGTCCAAATGTGTATCATTAATGTCATTACAAAGATCAGAAAAGTTGAAAAAGTAACAGACTCCTGACACTTTTAGTTTTCTTGGGCCATTTTGAACTAGCTTATATATGTCGAAAATCTAGATAATGTGGTTTACATATCCAAAAGTTCAAGTTTGTTCCAGAAAGTTTCTTAAAATAGTTAATGCCCATTTTAAGATTGGGTAAAATTCAATTCAACTCATTCAGTTTATTCCTTTTTGCATATTTGTGTATGAATGCAATGCAAAGATAAGTTTTCATAGATTGGTAATCTAACACGGTCTAATTTATCCAAAAGGTAGCACTCCATAAGCATTATCTTGTGGTTGATGTCTGCAAACAAATTTCTATAGAATACTCACTGAAAGAGTGCATCCTAGAAGATGGTCCAAATATCCTGATTAATTGGAATTTGAATAAAAGTAGGCTATTATCTTCCCAACTAAATTTTATTCAACATTCTGATGTTAATTTGAGACTACCACAGAAGCTTCATTGTTGACTTGTCTCATCTCGTGCTTACTGTTGCTTCTTATGTATCACTGTTAATGTTCAATCCCCATAAATATTGTTTACTAAATGTAACCATGGGTGCCATTGTAAATTATGTACCATCTCAGATTCCAACCAGCACCATTGCAAGTGCTTTTGTCTAAAGAAGTTACAGGCTCTCTGCACAAACTGAAGGTTAGATCTTGGTCTTCATGCTGCTTCTAAAATGTTGTGTTTTGGCATCATGATAGTTTCTTCCTTTTATTTATTTTTACATTTTCAGTCTAACTAGTAAATATAAACTTTACAGTGAATGTTTAGGACTTCGACTTGGATAAGTCATTAAACATTCCAATATGGATGTATTTGTTACCCTGTTTAGTATTCACAAGATTCTTCAGAATCAAACAACATTGTTAACTGGGTGTGGGGCATAGTTACCTAAGTCTCGAGGGATGGGGGATGGGGGTATGGACGGATGGGGTTTCTGAGACGGAAAAAAAATTCCCAAATTTTGGGGATGGTAGGGGGAGGGCTTTTAAAATAATACATAAAAATTAATATTTCAATATTATAACTTTTTTCAATGACATTTAGGGATTTAAACTGCATTTAATGTATTTTAGGTACTTTCAAGATTATAATTTGATGTTCTTGTTAAAAATAACATCCTTTTAAAAGTATAACTATCACAAAACTTTTAAAAGATTTAAAAAATTGGGGACGTATCCTCCAAGTCCCCTATCAATAAACTTTTGAAAGATTTAAAAAAAATGGGGACATCCCCTCCAAGTCCCTGAAATGTTCAGGACGTCACCAAAATCTAGGGGATGCATCCCCACATAACACTGGTGTGGGTGTACTTCCATAGACATCTCCTGATTTTGTGTCTCAGGAAATATCTGGTAGTGTCTTTATTTGAAACGTTAAGCAAGATAAACAAGAAATGAAAGTCCTGTTTAGCGTATTATCAAATTCATAAGAACAAAAAATAGCTGAATTTATTAGTGTTTTACATTTATGCATAAGGATGTGTTTCCAAGGCATAGATGCATTGATGCTTATATCTGATGTAGAAGTTTTCACTTGTTCATTCCATCTCTTATATTGTTTGATTTTGGATTTTCATATTGATGTCTGCTATCATTGATATGTAAGATTTTATGATGCATCTCTTATTCATCAAAATTTTTAATCTGCTACTCACATTTACCCTTGGCCTTCCCATTGCGTTGTTTGTTTGTCACGATGGATCTTGAAAAATAAGGGAAAGGTGAGTTATATTATGTTTCATTCTACTAACACTTTGTCTTATTTTAAGGTAGTTATGTCTATAACATGTGTTTTTTCTTAATTAAGGGTAAATTTATTGAAATAAAAAAGAAGAGGGAAACCCCCAAACAAGATACAAGACAAAACACATCACCAAAAGGCCAAAGGCCCCAAGGCAAGAATAGAGTAGTCTTTGGTCTCTTTATTACAAGAAAAGGTATGAGTCAAACAAGCAACCAGTGAAGGCTAAGCCACTCCTAAAATTCATTCTTGGAAACTGGGTTCTTTTCCTTATTGGTTTCAGTATCAATCTTCTCCTCTCCATTCCCATAGTACTACTTCTATAATTTCTCGTGCAAAAGAACATAGATGTGTTATAGTCCAATGCTTGCCATCTTCAAAGCATCCTGAGCTTCATGTCTTACCTTAACACTATCCACAGTTTGAATATCCTCCTCCACCATCTGTGAAGTCTTGATAGCTCTTTCTTTAATCGCATTTGACATCAGAAAACTAGTATAAGAAGCTTCTACTTCTAGATGCTTAGTAATTTCAAGGAACTTTTCTTTCCCGAGTGACGGTTTTCTTTCCTTATGGCTAACCTCTATTTCCTCATCAAGCATCTTCCTTTTTCCTTGAAAAAGATACATCCTTTGCAATGAAAGAAAACCATTTTCCATCCAAGCCTTCCACTGCTTCTTATTAAGAGTAGTGTCCTCACTCTTTCTCAGAACTAAGATTGAGAGGAGAAAGTTAAGTAGCTAGGTTAAATTGGTTCAAATCCATCAAGGTGGGAATTTCATACTCCATGTCCTTAAGCTTGTTCCGGAAATCACAGTCATCACTTCTCAAATTCTTTGAGCCACGATCATCTTTCCTATTTTTACCACTACCCTCCACAAAATCAATAGCTTTCCTCTTCATTGTGGGATTGGTCATGGTGTTGATAGGGAAGACCACAACTACCTTATTCTTAAGGTTCTTACAACATGTGCATCAATCATTCCTCTCTTTCATGGTAGTGGATTTTGAGATTCCATTGTCCACCCCTATTCTTTTACAGCTAAGTAGTTGTCTTCTTAAGAATAATTTTGTTTTGTAGCTTTTTGCATCTGAAGAGTACAAGATTTTTATGTGAGGGAGAGCATACGACATGGGATCCATAATGCTCTAATCAATACACCAAGAATGTGGAGAACAAAACCTTTATAGGAGTAATAAAAAATGTCCATAGTCCATACTCTTAGAGGGAACAAGCAAGTGAGTAGATTGCGGAGATGAGGTGGAAGCGCTATGAAAGAAACTAAAACAATAATAATACCCAAATAAAAAAATGATTCCAGAAATTTCTTATAACAAGCAAAGGTACAAAGCAAAGGAGATAGTAAATTCTCTCCATGAAAGGTAATTGAGATAGCCACAGTATGATAGGCACCTAGCGATGTGATATCGTATTCTATATTAGGGATATGGAGTAGCTGGCATGGGCCACACATAAATGAAATTTCATTACATTGGGACATTATATATTGATTAATGAGTTAAGTAAGAGTTTTACCAACCCTTAGGATTATTAGGTGAGATGGTATATGTAAGCAAGGATATCACCGTATTGTAGAAGAATGGTTTATGTTATTAGCTATTAGCACTCTCATACTAGGAGATATTGTGGGGTTATTTCTTAAGGAGTATTGAATGATGTTGCTCTACCTTAAGGGTATTCTATTTTCTATATCTGTCTCTGACTCTCTTGTGTGGATCTATTGCATGGTGGATGATTATTTATTATTCCTGCATATTGGAGGATGATTTAAGTTATTGGATTTTGGAACTCTGATGGTGAGAGATTTTTTAGAGATATTCCATAAGGAGTATTGATTGATGTTACTCTACCTTAGTGGTATTTTCTATATTTATTTCTTGTGTGGATCTATTGCATACTAGATTATTATTTTTTGCTCCTCCATACTAGACAATGATTTATGTTATTGGCTCTTGAATTTGATAACTAGTGGTATCGTACCTGCCATTTGGGAAAGTGGGACATTTGTTATTATAGATTGGGAGGTTTTTGGGTAATGGTTTTATAAAAAAGATTCATCTTTCAGATGTCATATCTTTGCACTAAAACATTGGAATCAGACATTTTTTACACCTTTGTTTTTAGAAATTCAAAAGCTTCAGAATGAGGAGTCATATGAAGACATCCGAGTAGAACTAGGGGGAGCTATTGCCCAATGAAGTCAGTTGTATGGGATAGTTTCCGTGACTTTAAAATTGCAATCTGGCAAGAAAAATAAAAGAAAACTATGATATCTTCCAATCCATGTAAGCAGATCAAGTGTCATTTGTTACATTTCAAAGGAATATTTCAGATCGACTTGTTCATGTGTTTTTTGGCTTGAAATTGGTGATGAAAATGAGATATATGAAGGAAAACCCTATAACACCTAGGGTTTCACTAAACCAGACCCAAAAAGAAATAAAGAGCAATTGAAGGCCACCATTGCAATCATACCTATTACTAATTGATATCTCCCTCGTGTGACCAACAAATTTTCCTCCAGCTCCAGCTCCAGCTTAGGTGTTGTTCTTAAACTCCCGTGTGACCCTGTGGGATTTCCACGTGTGAAATATAATACAAATAAAACCTATATTCTCCCTATTTTCATTCCCTCCCTTAATCTACCTTGTTCTCTGTCATGAATCTTCCCTGAACATAGCTAATAAACCTTTGCCATGAATCTTCCCTGAACACAGCTAAGAAATATCTTCCATGAATATTCCATGTTCTCTACCTCTCCTCTAAGATCCCGCCTCTCTACTTGACCTCCCAATACCTAATTTCAATTTCTAAAAAAATAAACCCTTCCATCCTCATTCACGTACCTGTATATTGGCATGTTTTTTTTTTTGCATTTTTAATACCCCAATATGAACGGACGTGGTAAGATATCAATTAGTTAATGAAATGTCCTCTCTTGCAGGTATCTGCAAGCTTTTCTATAGGGTCAGTGGAGTGTCCCTGTTGGATCCCTGATTGAAAGGCCACCACAGAAATCCACCTTTTCATGCACATGCATATACAACAGATTCCCGAAGCATTGGCAAGATAACCACCAATTTTTCCCCAAAAAATTTTCTTACCAATACTACTCACAAGTTGCAACTAACTCAGGAGCACCTAGGGCACAATTCCACATACACACACCTAGAACTAAATTGGGTCTGAGATGTAGTGCAATGCTTAGTGATAAGTCCATTCATTTGGCAGCTGAGGACAGTCTGACCCCTCATAAAAATAGATAAATGCAGAGATTAAATACTAAATATCTTCATTTCATTGATTGAACGGGAACATTATACAGGCCTAATTTATAGGTGAGGTTGTTCTTAATATTTAGGAAACAAATCATAACAAAACACCATATATGTAGGTTGTTTAAACCTACGCAAAAATCCATAAATATAAGTTGTTAATAACAACTTATATACCCACAAAATATATACATGATTTGTTATTACAAATCACTCACTAACTATTCAATAACTATCTACCATGAATAATTACCATAGTAAACATTAATTTCCTAACATTCCCCCCTTAATGTTTACATGGTAGAAAAAGAACTTTCACACTTCCTCAGCAATCTATCACCCATGTCTATTCATGATCTTGGTACAACACTCAAACTAAAAGTAGAATAAGGAACACATCAACTTCTTATCAACCATGCACTCTCAGGAACACATCTAACCGAAGAGGATAGAACCATGCTCATGAATCATTTACTTATCAACCAGTCACTCTAGGGAACACGTCTAACCTATCAGTTTGAGAACTCAAACAGGAACACATATGAACATCTTTTAATAGTTTTCCAGAGGCTAACCACAAACCTAGGTATGAACAAGGACATGTCTGACTGCTCAACCTATTCAAGACTCATGATGTTGTGTTTCTCTATGTTATATGTTCTTTACTATGTTATTACACTAGGGAATTGTATGGGAATAATCACATACACAAGTGAACTGGAAAGAACCTATGTTTTTATTTCTCAGACTGTACTGGAAATATGAAAAGCACAACTGAAAACAAATACACTTCACACACGTGCCACCAAATCAGTGAAGCGGACCTATCGTTGGTAACTGACAAGAGGGCATTGATTGAACTCTAGCCTCTGATGGCTTTTTCCTCCATTAACATGTTGCTACATCAGCTGGATTTGATCATGGATCTCATTGTAAAATTTATCCCCACAGGATGGACGTCACGCACAAGCAAAAATGTGTCCAATTATTGAAACGTGAGGCAATTTTTTATTTATTTTTACAATATTTTGACACTTTGACTATGTTGACTAATAAATATCCTAAAATCACATATTTGAATAACTTGACAACACAATGATGTTAATGACTTTATTACAATAAGACATCTGACAAAGACACACTTTACTCTCTCTTTATTTGTTGATGGAATGAGTAGACGAAATGAAAAATGAATTTTGAAAAATAAACTAAAATAATAATAATAATACTTTATTTTGACGATGCATATATAATTACGACATTAGACTAACAAGACGACATTTTACTTTAATGACAAAGAGACAACGAAAAATTTAAAAAAATAAGACCACTAAATTTTTATCATATTTATACTTTTTACACTTTTACACTTTAGCACAAATTGGATTTTGATAACAAAACATGACTACAAATCATAAGGATGTATTTACTACGATGAATTAGAATATGTCTTTTTCCAAATGAAAACTTAAACTAGCATGTGTCTTTCTCTATATGAAAACAATTTCCCTAATCTCTATTTGGCGAGTATTCAACTATCAAAACCATAAAGTGAGCCTTAGATGAGAATCCAGCCACAAATATTGACAGACTATAAGGTATTCATAGGCTGAACACGTCTAGGTGCAGGATTGGAACAACAATGAATTCTTGATATCTTGAAGTAATATAATAAGAACTTACAAGAAATGATTGCGTGCCTGAGACTCTAAAAAATAATAAATCTAGAAGTATATACTAAACACCAAGGCTGGGACTATTATATCAACCCACAATTTACCAATGACATCTGAATAAAAAACTCATCAACAGGGGAATTTCCAAATAAAATGGTTTCCCCTTGCAATTGCAGTATATATCCATCATAGGAAAAAAGATAATTTTCCTCTCATACCAAATCATAAAAAACAGACAATTCCAGAGATTAAACACTAAATATCTTCATTTCATTGATTAAACAGGAACATTACACTAGCCTAATTTATAGGTGATGTCGTTCCTAATATTTAGGAAACAACTCACAACAATAAACCATATATGTACGTTGTTTGAACCTACGTAACAATCCGTAAATATGAGTTGTTAATAACAAATTATATACCCACAAAATATATACGTGATTTGTTATTACAAATCAATCACTAACTATTCAATAACTATCTACCATGAATAATTTCCATAGTAAACATTAATTTCCTCTGCATCTTTCTTTTTTTAGGGTTTTGATGCTTTGTCTTTGCAAGTGATTCCTTTATTACAGGTTTACAGTGATATCCAGTGAATTTTAGCGACATACATGTGACTAAAGGCAAATACAGGAGAACATTCAACGACACCTCAAAGGAGGTTTCTTAGTCATTTCCACATACCAGGGCGCCAAAATCTTAGACCAAGGTGCCCTCGATTCCTCCATCCTTCTCCAAGTTCCCCAGTCTAGCCAAACAGCCTGGATCTCCATTGTCTCGAGCTCCTATGTGACGGTTTCCTACTTTTGTTCATTCAATCTCCACTGCGAGGTAGTCCCATGACATCTTTGAATCAACTAATGCTTTTCCTAACCCTCTTTTCATATTAGGGTTTTACATTTTTTTTGCTTACTCGCTTGGGTATAATTTCAACATTTCATTATTTATTTATTTTACTACTCCGATAGCATCAGATTAGGCTAATATATCACATTTTAGTTTAATTAGTGTGTTGATTGCGATGAAAATGAATGAGAAATAAGATGATGTGTAATGTAGTGTGTAGTGCACATGATGTGTAGCATGTTTTGTGTGAGGTTCATGTATATAGCATGCCCTCAACAATCAAGAGAGAACCAAAGCACAAGAGTGCGTCATCAGGAAATGATGATACAAGCATGTATCAAGATGTAAATGGTGTATGCTAAAGTCTAGATATGACATGATGAGAAAATAAGACGCTTATTAATGTTAGGGGAGGGAGAAGTAAGTGCAATGGCCCACGAGTATGTGGTGATGAGTGTGATCAAGTAATTTCATGTAAAAGGTCATCATTTTCATGATCCAAATCTAATGGTGAAGCATCTGAAACTTGATAAGTGATAATATCAGGTTGATCGAGCAAGGAGCCATTGAGGCAAAAATTATACATGCCCATAGGGTATTCCTCATTAGTAAAAGGAGTTAATGGACACCCATGTGCATACCATTGAGTAATATTTATTGAACACCAAGGAATAAGTCATTACAAATAAAAAATATGACCAAATGGCATGGGGAATGATATATCTGTATGATTGGGGTTTAATGTGCTCCCAATGTAATCAAACTAAGAATTTCCAAGCGTAAGTGGATAAGTGCAAGGATTACATATAAGAAATATTGTTAGATAAAAGACGCGAAGACCATAAGCAGTTATAATGTGAACAAACCCATGGTAGAAATTATGATCATGAGGTGGAGGAAAGATGTTGTCAATAGTAAATCCTAGCTGAGCCAACCCATCATGTATGCACATAGTATCTGAGAAAGTAGGGTCAAATGGAATGTGCTCCGAATAAGATTCATTCATGAAAAGTGTGCACGTGAAAGGAGGTAATATAAATGTCATTTGTGCATGAGAAGGCACTGAAGTTGTTATGACATCTGATGTAAGGACATGATCCTGATAAAGGATCATAGAAGTAGTAGAAGTAGGGGGGTTTTGATGCAGATGGGATAGTAGCTAACATGAAAATATCACCTTCAAGTGGTGGAAAGTGGTCTGAAGTATCCATGGGTTGTGGTTCATTAGTAGTTTCAGGAGGTTGAGTAAGAATTATAGTATTGGGATCACAATCACAAATATTTATGGGTCACGATCACTAGAAGTTGTATATTCTATGCCCTCATGTAGGAATTTTACATAGTGATGTACTGTAGAAGGAATTTCTTGCATGGCATGAAGCCATGGTCAGACGAGTAAACAGTTATACGAAACCAAAAATTTAATGACAAATAAAATTGTGTTAAGGTTTTTTGGCCCTATAGTGATAGGAAAAGTAATGTGACCTACACATGGACACAAAAAACCATCATATACACGAAGAGAAACACACGATGGACTAGCATTAACGGTAGTAAGACCAAGATTTTTGAGGAATGACATATGATAAAGATTAAGCTCAGATCCATTATCGATTAAAGTACACTTGACACCCACATTTTAAATACGGAGCATGATATTGCGAGGGTAGATCATTGTCAAAAATAGTAATATCAGCATTAGGATTGGATGAGAAATAAATATGATGATAAAATGCATCAAAAAATGTTTGATATACTATATCTGGATGAATATTAGTAGGAATTTGAGTGGTATCTAGGAGAGTTTTGATTTTATCTCTTAATTCGGGATTGATAAGCAAGAAATCATTAATACAGATACTCATGATGAAGAGACCCTAAAAAATAGAAGTAATGGAAGGATGAGGATCCTAAGAGTGTTTAGATTGAGTTCAGGCTCACCAAAATGATTAATATAAATGTGAATTTATATGCATAATCTGATTTTTATTGCATCAGTAAATGAATAAAAAATTAAGTCCAGAAATTAATCCAAGAAAGCTAAGAAAAAAAGTATGAAACCCTAAGTGCAAAGAGAGGGTATAAAGCCTTAGTTGATTCACAATTATTCCAGGACTGTGCCAAAGTGCTGACCGGATGAACATAGAGGGAGGAGCATCACACATAGCCTCAGAAAAGTGTGCGAGTTGATGATCTTCCTGGACTAAGGCACATGGAGAGGGACAAGGGCACCCATGGGTGCCCTAGGCCTATTTTTGGGTGCCTATGTCTATTGAAATGCTCAGAAAGACTCCTCTGAGTGGTCGCTAGTTATTCACTTTTGTTCTCCTTTGGTCGCTATGTGGTCACACAAAGATCTCTGAGGTTACTCGAAACCTACAATGACACAATGACCTACAAAACCCTCAAATAGACATCAAATCCTAAAAAAGAAAGATGTAGAATGAGGGTTTAGACTGTCCTCATCTATTTCAATGGTGATCTTACGACTGAGTGTTACACTACATCTCAGACCCAATGTATTTATGTGTGTGTGTGTGGAATCGTGCCCTAGGTGGCTCTTGTGCGTGTTGCACTTGATAGCGAGCAAGTAAGCTAGATGTAAAAATAGATTTGTGCATGTAATAGAATGAACTTCCCTCCTATGAAGTGTATACATAATAACTAGCCCTTGTGTCCCTTGTATGGTGCTAGATGGATGCAATGGAACTCTTGGATGATTGATGGATGGAACTTTAGGTAGCGATAACTAATGCTTAATGTTTGGTCCCTCATTATGATCACATAACTTTATATTTATATGATTCCTTTCTTTGAATTTTGTAATTAAACTCGAAAAGGATGACTACCAAAAATATAAGATGCTCAAATGGCTAGAAAGGACCCAAAAGATGTGAACAAAGTACAAAGGGGTCATGGGCACCCAGAGGGGATGAGGGCGCCTAGTGCTGGCATCTTGGCTAGGCACTAGTGTCTAGGATGATAAATGTTAAAGTATAAAAAGATAGACTGAGCAAGTAAGGGTGCAAGACCAAAAGTGGAAACAGAAAGAAAAGGAAGTTTCCCAAAAACATGGGTTGATTAATACTTTTCTTAGGTAGGAATCATATGAATAGTACTATGCAATCAAGACTAAATAGATACCCAAAGTGCATGATTTTGTGTCTACAGGAACTACCATATAGGTGTAACTAGAATACGATTTATATAGAGTGGCACATGGGCCAGAGGGTCATGGGACCTGTCATTTTATTAACAGCCTAGATTTATGAGAATTTCCTTATGTATAGGCTGACAGAGACACCACACAAAGTAATGATAGATTCCCCATGAGTACTTCAATGGGCTTAGGGGCTGCCAGTGAGAGAACTTCGGGTGTATAGGCCACTAGAACATGTGTGTCCAGGTGATGTGATATGGAAAACCTAAATAAGGAATGTAGATCAATGGCCTAACTGGCCTAGGGAATATATTTAGGATAATATGAAAGAGGTGAGTGGACACTATTTTTATTAGGTGGAGACCCACGTAATGATCAGGGTCCCTGGATAGTTTAAGAAACCAATGCCAACAGTGATACCACCATTTCTGCTCTACCAGTGTCTTCGTGTCAGGGAGGCTGCAAGAGCAGAGGTCTTACTACTAGCAATTCAACCCCGTATGATACAGCCAGTGGGCATACTTGTTTAGAGGCAGGGAGGTGCAATGGGGATGCTCAGGGCCAACCACTTCCTTCCAGAAGAGTACTTATTGAGCTCTAAGTAAGCTTTATTTGGTTTGGACTGATTTTTTGCAATCTGATGCAACCTAGTCATTCTGGATTTTAGTATTTCATGTTCTGTGTTGATGATTATTCTAGAAAAATGTGGATTTTTTGTCTTTATAAAAAAAGAGAAGCTTTTGATAATTTCAAGAAGTTCAAATTGGTTTTTAAGAATGAGACTGGTCACAAAATTAGATTTTTATACTCATATCGAGGGATGAATTCACCAATAATGAGTTCAAATCCTATTCGGAAGCTCACGGGATTAGTCAACATATGCCTCATCCACATACACTATAGTAAAATGGTATTATTGAGAGAATGAAATGTACTATCATAGAGATGGTGTGTTGTATGATCAATTATTCAGTACTGGCGAAGACATTATCGGTGGAAGCAGCAAAGACTACATTACATTTGTTGAATAAAGTGCCCATAGTTTCTCTTGATAGAGTAACACTACATGAGGCATGGTCAAATCAGAGGCCATCCATTGCACACCTCAGATTGTTCAGGTGCAAATCTAGCATGCACATATCCAAGCAGAAAATAAAGAAGTTGGATACGAAATAAGAAAAATGCATCTTCATTAGCTACAGTGGATAGGCTCTTAGGTACATATTGATGGATCCGAAGACCATGAAATTCTACACCAACATAAATGTCGAGTTCTTTGAGAGGAAATAATTTGAGGCTCCTTCTATAGACTCACATTATGTAGATATCACACCTATTGTGAAAATAGAATCATAAATTCCCATTGATGATGGCAGTGATGATGGGGAGGATGGTGATGATCAGACAGGACCACAACCCATAGGAACAGTACAACATATATCCAAGTGGTTTAAAAACATGATTTGAGATGCTAAGTTGGATGTTTCTCTAGATAAATCCACCATTGGACCGTTGAATCATAATAAAGCTCGAGAAGAGGTAAATTTTTCTTTGGTGAGTAGATTTTCTAAATTTTTAAAGGCCTCTACTGTCCAAGAAGTCCTATAGTAAAAATCTTGGAAAGATGTCATAGATGTTGAGTACCAGTTAGTAATGAAAAACAACACCTAGAAGATTTTTTATCTTTCACCAGGAAAGAATCCCATTAGATGTAGATGGATATTAAAAAAAACGTAGATGATACTATTCATAAGTACAAAGAAAGACTAATAGAAAAGGGGTATGCATAAAAGAAAGGCATGGACTATAAGGAGACATTTTCTCCCACAGCTAAGATCAAAACAATCAGGATGTTCTTTGCTTTACCTGCTGAGTTTGGGTGGAAAGTCCATCATATGGATGTGAAAATTGTCTTTTTGAATGGAAATCTATATGAGGAAGTCTACATGAATCAACATGATGGTTTTTTCGTACCTAGATAAAAAAAACTAAGGTATGTAGACTCATCAAATATTTGTATAGCCTTAAACAAGTACCCTACTGTCAAACTGGAAAAATGACTAAGTATGGAGAAACATGTAGAGAAATGGGGTGAACAAGTAGGGCACATATATGCATGTAAGGGCCAGTAAATTGGCACGCGGAAGGCCCTCGTGCCCAAAAGAAAATATTTTAGGACTTAGCCGATTTTGTGGTTACGGGCTAAAAATAGAAAAAACAAGTTGGAGTTCGGATCAAGCAAAGGATAAAAGTAGGATAACTTGGTGGCCAAGGAAAGTCTATTTTGGATAAATCACATGAAGATGAAATTTTATGCATGAATACATCTATTAATAACATGAAAGCGGGGCTTATATATAGGAATTTCTATTATTAGCTATCTTGTAAAGTACACATGTAATGTACGCATGGATATTTTAAGCATGAAACCTATTTTGAGAGTGCGTAGGTGGTGAAGTGCAAGTCTCCACCCCTATATATATATATATATATATATATATTGTGTGTCTTTATATTGGTTACCATGGCCACAAATTTGAATACTCTTGTCTAGGAGATCAACAATTATGTCTAAGTGCTAGGGTTGATACTTGCTCATGTTCCAGTGCCTGGTACTGGTGATGTATTCAGATTTTGTTATATAAGACTTTGTTATTAATGGATCATGGAGGATGGATCATGATTTTTGACGTGTCTAAATATGGTGATTACATGGTGCATTTGATATTAATTGTTATCTCATTTTTATGTTTCCTTATTACATGTGTTTCCAATTGAATGCATGTAATGGTTTAGTTTGATTGAATGAACACTTGGTTAATTTATCATCATGTATTTGTATACTAACATTGTGACAAGCATTACAAAGGAGGGACCTGGTAGATTCACATGCTTCGGGTGAGCATTCAAATCTGTTTGAATGATGTGTCATCATGCATAGCATTTAAGTGAAATAAGAGACTACACCCGTGTTTGGTACATCAAGATTGATGAGCATCTCATTCGGCATGGATTTTTTGAGAAATCTATATGATCCCAATCTCTACCTCAAGAGCCAAGGAGGAGATATTGTGATAGTTATTGTATATGTTGAAAATATAGTCATTAATGTAAGCATAATGAAGATGATCGATGCAATAAAGAAAATTCTTAATCAATCATTTGACAGGACAGATCTCAAGCTCATACACTAGTATCTTGGGTTGGAAGTATGGCAGAAGGAGAATCATATTTTTGTTTCTCAATTAAAATATACTAAGACAATGCTCGAGAAATTCAAGATGATGGATTACAAACTAATTTTTATACACATGGATATGAGATTCAATTATCTCATACAAATCCATCTCCTATGGTAAATGCAACTCTTTATCAATAGTTAATTGTGAGTCTCCATTACCTGGCATATACTAGACCGAATATTAGCTTTAGAGTTAGCTATCTTTCACAGTTCATGCAGGAACCCAAATTTTGTCATTGGAAAGTAACAACGTGAATCTTGAGATATCTTAAGGGTAATATAGATATTTTTCTAGAGTACATGAAGAATTATCAGTTCTTCTTGACTAGATATTAATATTCAGATCATGCAGGTAACATTGATGAGAGGAAATCTACTTCCAGATTTGTTTTATTTTTGTAATTTGTACCGATATCATGGGGAAGACAGAAATAAAAAAAAAATTCTCGCTTTTCTACAGAGGCCAAATATTTTGTTGCAGGTGGAGATGTTTGCGAAGCAATATGGCTATATCACATACTTGAAGGACTTGGAGTACCACAAGAAAACTCCACTACCTTGTATGCTGAAAATGAGGGTGTTCTAAAACTTGTCCAGGATCCATTGTTTCATGAGAGAACCAATCATATTGAGGCATAGGTTCGTTTCATTCACGGGCATGTTTTGAAACACAATGTACAAATTCAGTTTTTCCAAACAGTTGAACAATGGGCAATTTTTTCACGAAGTCACTTGCACTTGAAAAATTTGAGTTGTTCAAAGATTTCCTCTCCTCATCCCTTGAGGAAATGCAAAATTAAGGGGGGCTATGTTAGGTAAAACATATAGATAATTATGTATTGTTGTTAGTATATTATCTTAGTTCTTTTACCTTAGGTAAATTTGTCTTTTATTGAGGTTATTAATTATTATTTGGGTAACTTAAATGTTTAATATCTATTATGTGGTCAGATAGTTTAAACCATATAAATTGTCCTATTTTTCATGTAGTTGTTTTTTATGTGTGTGAAACATCCTAGTTGTTTGTACATGGTTGTTTAATACCTATAAGTATTGCAGCTACCATTGCTCTGTAACTTGTTTTTCCTGATCAATAAAATCACCAACAAACTACCTCCCTATTTCATCCAATTAGTAAATCAAATTTAAAAACAAAAAACAAATAAAATGTTCACTTCACAATTCCATCGAATCGACAAAAGGCTTGGCAAGTCTATCATTTTCTATTACATATTTATGATTCAACAATTATGTGAAAGTAAATTGAAACTATTTGTTAGGGAGGGGATATTAAAAACATTGGATGTCATCCAACTCTGTGAAATTTTATCCCTCCCCTTGATCCTCCCTACCTAATCCAATCCTTCCACCTCATATTATTTTTCTCTTTCTCACCATCTCCGAAATTGATTATTTGCATAACAATGTAATTACCATTACCCAAGTGCCCATAAATGTCATTTAGAGAATGAATCTATAAATAAAATGTCTTCCAAGACATTAATTTTTGGTGTCCCACTTTGACCCATCATAAGGGTGTATAATGGTGTAAAATTTGATTGAATGAGGATTTTTACATTCGTAGAAGTAATTTTAAGATGCATTGAAGAGGTATATCTAATTTAGGTAGTAAGTTACATGCTTTTGAAGTAACTGATTAGAATGTTTTTTTTTCCTTTTCAATATTAAGAAGTCATAAAGGATGAGAAAAGAAGGTTTAATAAAAAAACATTACAATCCCATAACCAATAAACTATTATTTGATAATCTAATAAACATTACAATCTCAAACCAATCAATTATTATTTGATCACCAAATAAACAAACATATAAATCTTACAATCAATTGAATCATTGTTTGATCATCCAATAAACAAATGTACTAATCTTGCAACCAATAAATCATTATTTGATCAATGTTTGATAGAATTCTCTATCAACCACCATTTGATTACATAAAGTAATTAAATGAGGGCAGGTGATTATAAACCTGATCAAACCTCCACGCATATTCAAAAATGTACATAAATCTAAGTGCCAATTGCGGAAGATTTAGAGGATGCAATTGTCAAATCCTGCTATAGAAACAAAATGACACTTAAAACTAGTTACAGACAACAAGGGAGGCACAATTGATCAGGTGTGAGTTGATGGGATGGGAGGTTATTTCAATGCCACTACTATTTTAAAACTCCTCCTACAAATTCACATGCCCAATATTCCTTTGTGTTAAGGAGGAAAGTTTCGTTAGTTTTGGTGATTGGATGAATTGTAAACTTTCTTATGAGATGGACTCCCTTCTTTTTATGTATTAAAATCTATGATGGTTGTTCTACCTATGAATGAAATCTATTTTTGATTATTGTATGGCCATGATGGGGTTGTAAAAATATATTGGGAATGTTTCCATTTGTTAACGTGTTTTGTCTCCATGACGGCTCTGCTTTAAGACATTTTGAATGAGAAAAGTGTGTCACTCTCTATCTTTATATGCTTGAATGATCTCTCTTATTTTCTCTGCAACCTAACACGTTGTTACTGTTAAATATATGTACATATTCTTGTTTTTGTTAAAAATGGCTCCAAGACGACATTTGCATTTGCAAGGTATTTCTAGGGATATTGGAAGGTCTTTATAGGGATATGTGAAAGAAGAAATTGTTATACCAGATCTTATTTTTGTAATGTTCACTCTTTTGTAAACTTCCTCCCATAGAATATTTTGTAAACTTATGAGATAGAGGTAGTTTTAGTATACACAATATTTTCCTTAAACTATTTCAAATAATCTAAAATGAATATTCAAGTTTTGAATGTTATGACATTGGCATGCAAATTCACTAATGCCTTGAGGTTTTTGTGCAATGATTTCTTACATTTGGTATCAGAGCGACTGCTAGTGGAGAATCACAGCACCCCTGAATGGCCCAGGTGTGAAGTGGGGCTTTCAGTGTGATTGCACAACATGGGACCATATCTCAAGTTGTGGGACTTGCAAAACTTGAGATGGACCTCCAGAGAAAGTCAGTTCTTGCTTCCTAATCTACCTACCACAAGCTACTCAAGTGCTGGAAGAACCTATTTTATCCTAATCTAACCATTCCAAGTGGACAGAGAGAGAGAGAGAGGGTGAAAGATCCTACACTAAGAAGTGATACACCAGAAAAGGAAGTGGATGATCAAAGACCTGACTACCTGAAGTGGAGAGAGGTGAGCAGAGGAGAGGGTGGACAAAATGCACCAATACTAGAGATAGATTTCACACAGACACCACTTCAAAATCCATTAAAAACAGCTCTCATGACCTGCAACAAACATCAGAACATGCACAGTATACCCTGCAATGCTAAGAGGTAAGAAGAGAGAACAAAATAAGCCAAGGATGGATAGATGCATCACGAAACAGATTTTATTGCTCCAAAATGTTACACGATACATCATCAGTGGGAAAAAGGAAAAAAAATGCCATTACAGAACCATGGGAGGAGGCTTAGACATCTGCATTATACCCTAAGGAAGAAAGAGATAGGGGGGCAGAGGAGAAACAACGACCAACCATTTGAATATCCCCCTTTGTTACAATATATATGAAGAATAAGAGAGAGAAGAGGGAAAAATTTGAATCCTACTTCAACCACCTCCACAACGCATTGAATCCTGCTCTGAAATCTTAACCACCATCCCTTAGTGCCTGCTACGAATCTTCCCACAATTTGTCAAGTCTACCTCGATTACTTTCTCGGTGCGTTAAATGAGGAAGAATGATGGATCAAATCAAATCTGATTTGGTTGTTGGAGAACATGAATTCTTCATTAATGGCATGGAAAACATTTTCCCATTTTTCACCCACTAAATCCTATTAAGAATGATACTTTATGTTTCCATGGCATAGAGGGTGTTGAGATGTTTCCAAAAAGTATTATCCCACCCAAATATGAGTTTTCAGTCAAAAGATATGATTGTTTGAAGTTTAGGGTCGCAGGCGCATAATATTTGAAAGAGACTGTTAGTTCGGGTCCACATGGCAGCCTCACGCACATTGGAGATTCAGCCCCTACCTTTTACTTCTAAAATATTGCTGGATTGGCATGTGATAGCTTCCGCAGACTTCACAATGTTCCCTTGTATTTTTCCTGAGACTTTTTCTTGGCGGAGCTAAAAGTTTGACCCTGGACGCGTGGAGGCCCGGCGCTTGTTTGGAAACCCACCCCAAATTTTTCCTTTGAAATAGCATCATGTTGGGACTTGGCTCCCTCTACAGGATTGCCTCTACTTTGACTATTCAACCCTGACTCTATCCCTCTTTTGGACCTGGGACACGTGGCGAGCCCGTGCTCACTTAAAAACCCACTTTGGATTTTTCCTTTTAAGTAGCATCGTTAAGACACGTGGCGCCTTCCGCCTGCACTCTATACTTAGTCATTTTGGGCCCACTCTCCTTTTTGAACTCTATTGACCATTTTCCATGTGGAGGGTTGGCACAAGTTTGAGTCTCCGCCTTGGGTTCCCATCTTGAAATTGCATCGAGCCAACACTTGGCACCTTCTATTGAGTCGAAGACTTTTCAATGGCCGGCGCAATGTTTAAGGCTCTGGACACATGGAGGTTTAGCACTCATTTGAGTCTACCCTTTTGGTCTTAACCTTTGGAGATGCATCGTTTGGACACTTGGAAGCTTCCGCTTTCTCCTCCATACTTAGCCAATTTCGAGGCTCATTCTGAGTCATTTGCAGAGCCTGAAAACTTTGAACCTTCTCCATTTCTTTTCCTTTGAGCCTCTAGTTTCTATGACACTGTCTTCTCTTCCCTGACCCTGCTATTCCATTTTAGAGCTGGCCTACAACTTGTTGGATGGATTTGAAGTGTGGGTTCATTCAATGGAACCATTTCTTGAATTTCTTTCTACACGGGGTTGTGTTTGATCAATTTTGTTAGGGGGAAAAATTGGGATAACAATTTGGCGACTCACAAGGACATATTCCTGCTAGATGAAGAGAATAATGGCCTTGAAGCATCCATTGGGCATGGAGTCAAGAATAATAGCTTGATATTGATCCTTTGCTTTATAATTTGACCCCCGAGCCGTTGCAAGCCTGACTGCTTTCACTTGGTGGCCCTAAACCTGTCTTGGAAATGGACTGCCTCAAAAATGTTTTTTAGTTGCTCTGCATTTGTTTTATTTTGAAATTAGCAAATTTTAAAGGAAACTATGATTCTTCTGCCATGAATAGTGAAGGGCTTGGCCTCAGTAGCTTTGGAGCAATGTGAATAAAACTTATGTACAAAGACAAAATCATACATTCCTCAAATGAGACATGTAGAGTGTGCACAAGCACTTCTTCTACTGAAAACAAAGTCTACTCCTACTCCTAAACTAACCAAAGATAAAAGGGGCTAAACAAATCCTGCTATAGGCAGGGAGAAGTAGCTTCCCTTTCTCAAGAGGGGCAGCCATGCAAATTATTTCACATTGAATATGGTTGCTTGTATGAGTGTAAAACTAAATATAAGTCGGTCCTCCACCCAAATCATCAAGGTATCTACATCAACCCAAAATACTTCCTCAAGTTGATTGGTATTGGATTCCTAGAGGTGTTGATGATGACCCTTGGTACTTTGATACTCATCCTCATGCCCTAAAGTAGGCATGAATGGTTTTGGCTTCTCCCTTGGCTCTAACGAAGCTAAGTAACTAATTGGGCACAATCTGATCCTTTGAATGTGCCCTTTTCTCTGAAATTTAACTCCAAAAATGGATTCTTTTTGTGGACCTTCTTGGATGGATGGTGTGAGAGAGATGATGACATCCTCTTTCTTTTTCTCTTTCTTCTCTTGTGAAGAACATGGAAGACTCATATCTTCTAACCTTGGTTCCAGAGGGCTGTAATGAAGAGCAGGCTGTTGTTCTTGAATTCTCTCCTTCATGGAAGCATGCTCATATGCTTGGAAGGTGGGAGATAGAGGAGTAAAGGATGTAGTTTCCTTCAAATCCTCTCTATCAAATCAATCCTCCAAGTCAGACAGATAATCTTCCTCCTTGTTGTCCTATTGCAGGTGCTCTACCTCCTCCATGGTGTCCTCTTGATCTGAAACTTGCTCACCATGGTTTCCCTCTTCCTCAAACATGAAGTTTGAAATTTAAAACTCTTCTTCAACATTAGAGCTTGAAGGGGATGAAGTGGGAGGAAGAAATTAAGGTTCTTCTATGGTCTGCTCTACACTTGGAGCCTCTGAAAGTGTATGGTCCTCCTCCATCATGGGTTCATCAATCAAATTAGGCCCTTGGAATGAAAGAAAAAAAACTTCAATGATACTTTCTTCATTAAGTGGCTTTAACTCTGATTTAATCTCTCCCATCTACTCCTCTCCAATGGGACTTGGAGCTAATTATTCTTCCTCCTCAGCTGGTTGTTCAGCTTGGATCAGATCAGCATCCTCTTTAGACAAAGTACCATTAGGGACACTGCATCCATAGCAAACAAACTGTTGATCTTCTTGTTCTTATTCTTCTGCTATAAACTCAACCTCAGCCACAACTGGTTCTTCAACCTTGACCTCCTCTGTTAGCTTAACCATCAAGTGGATCTTTGCAAACCCAAATTTGGCAGCCCAACTCTTTAGATTGTCTGTCATTTCTTATCTATTAGGTGTCACTTCTTTTTGTTTTCCTTGACTGGATTCTTGAGTCTCTTCCGAAAATGGACTTGGGAAAGAAAGAGGAGTGATAGGTTGGGCTTCAACCAACTTTGCAATTGTTTTTGGTGGGGAGGGAGGTGGAACTTCTTGTTTCTTTAGAGGGAATGACTGCTTAGGAAAGACAAGGGGAGAAGAATTGAAATGGGGTGGAAGACAAGGGAATGGAGAAGGGAAGTCAACACTTGGGGAAGCGAATGAGGGGCTTGACTCATGAAATTGCTGAAATTATAAAGATTGAGAAAGATAAAATGAAGGATAGGGATCTAGTGATTGACTTACCCATTGACAAGGTTGTCTCACACTTTGTTGAGTTGTGGAGCTCAATTACTTCATTTTAGCATGCAATTGGAACTTGCTGGAAAACATAGTAACCAACATCAGTTAAAGGTAGACCAACATCAGTTACCTGTACGATGAAGTTTTAATTAACTCTCAGGAATTATATCTATTTTTAGCATTAAAATAGATTTATTAATTGTAATTACATGGCTAAGTGCCCTAAGTCTATAAAAAACTTATTAAGCATAAAAGGTAGGGTTTAGAAGTAAGAGAATTAACAAGAATTAGAAAGAACCTGAAAAGGTTAGTGAGAGAAAATTCTTTGGTGAAAAAGAAGAATAAAATCTTGAAGGAAGAAAGTACTAAACATCTGAGAGGTGTGGAAGATTGTAAATCTTCATTGTATATCTTGTCAAAGCTTTGGATAATAGATTGGCTTGTTTCTTGGTGGACGTAGCCCACACTAGGTGAACCACGTTAAATCTAGTGTTGATTTATGTATCTTGTTTTGTATCTTTATTCCGATAGAATTCTGCTTTTATTTGCATGTATACTTAGATTTGATATATTGTCTGTACAACGGGTGTGCTAACCCCAACAACTGGTATCAGAGCTTTGTTTGAGGGTTTTGTGTGTTGATAGATTTACTCATAGAGGGTTTTCTGATTGAGTGGGAGCTACAACAATGGAAGAAGATAAAAAATACAAGGTAGAGAAATTTGACGGCCGAAATTATCAATTATGGAATATGCAGATTGAGGATATCTGTATCAAAGAGATTTGTACTTACCATTGGATGAGAATTATAGACCTACAAAGATGGCTAATGAAGAATGGAAGAGTCTTAACAGAAAGGCTTTGGGATCCATAAGATTGAGCTTGGTAGTATCCGTGGCTTCCAATATTACAGAAGTGGCTTCTATGGTAGACTTAATGAAATCTCTTATTAATTTATATGAAAAACCTAGTGCTTCAAATAGAGTTTATTTGATGAAGAAATTATTTAGTTATAAGATGCATGAATTTGAATCTGCCTCTAGTCATTTGAATGATTTCTGATCTATTGTAAATCAGTTAAAATTGGTTGCTATACCGTTTGATGATGAAGTAAAAGGACTTTTATTCTTATGTTCTTTTCCTGATAGTTGGGACAAATTGGTAGTGGCTGTTAGTAATACAACATCTGCTAATAATATTTTGAAGTTTGATGATGTGGTTAGTATAATCTTGAATGAAGAAATTTGTAGGAAGAGTACAGAGGAAACATCATTTGGAAATTCTTTTAATGTAGAAAGTAGGGGAAGGCAGAAGGAGAGATCCAAAATTAAGAGTAATGGGAAATCAAAGTCAAGGGATAACATATATAAATCCAGAAGTAAGGGAATTACTTGTTAGAAATGTGGAAACAAAGGACATGTAAAGAAATATTGTTGGTCAAAGGATAAAGAGAATCAAAAACTAGACAAAGGTAAAGAGGTGAATCTTGTTTTATCAGAGGTAATGTAAGATGTTCTTATTCTTTCTTTGGACAAGAATTGAATCATAGGTTTTAGATTCAGAAGCTTCTTTCCATGCAACCCCTAATAAGGGTTATTTTAGAAACTATGTCCAGGGAAATTTTGGGAATGTTTACTTGGGTGATGATGAACCTTGTAATATTACTGGTAAAGGGGAAGTTCATCTAAAATTGCAGAATGAAAATACATGGGTATTGAAAGATGTTAGGCATGTGCCAAGCCTCAGGAGGAATCTTATTTCTGCAGGGAAACTAGGTGAATCTGGTTGCATGGTTACTTTTACAGGATACTCTTGGAAATTCACCAAGGATGCTTTTGTTGTGACAAGAGGTAAGAAGGTAGGAATGTTATATTTATCTACATGTATTACTGATTCTTTTTTTGCATTATCTACTTTAGATTCAGATGCATGCATATGGCATAATCGGTTGGGTCATATGAGTCAAAAAGGAATGCAGATCTTAAAGGCTAAGGGTAAGTTATTAGATTTGAAATATTTAGATCTTGATTTCTGTGAGCATTATATCTTTGGAAAGCAAAAGAGAGTGAGATTTATCAAAGTTGGGGAAACTAAGAAGGAGCAGAAATTGGAGCTTGTACACTTAGATGTGTGGGGACCATCCTAGGTAACTTCTCATGGAGGATCCCAGTATTATGTTACTTTCATCGATGATGCTACAAGAAAGGTATGGTTTATTGTATTAAATGTAAATCTGATGTTTTTGAAACTTTTAAAATATGGGAAGCCATTGTTGAGAATGAATCAAATTCTAAGTTAAAGTGCCTTAGATCTGACAATGCTGTTGAATAATGTAGCAATGCTTTCAATGATTATTGTTCAGTGAATGGGATACGTAGAGAAAGAATGGTTCCAAGAACACCACAAGAGAATGGTGTTGCAGAAATAATGAACAGGACAATCATGGAACGTGTTAGAAGTATGAGGATACATTCTGGATTGCCCTTGTAGTTTTGGGCAGAAGCAGTTGATACAAAAATTTATTTGATTAACCATGGCCCTTCAAGTTCACTAGATTGAGGAATACCAGAGGAAGCTTGGACTGAAAAAGAGGTAGATATTTTTTTGTTAAAGTTTTTGGTTTAGAAGCTTTTGTACATGTTGATAATGAAAATAGAAAAAAGTTGGATGCAAAATCCAAGAGGTGCACTTTCATTGGTAATGGATCTGGTGATTTCAGTTTCCGTTTTTGGGATTTAGAGAATTCTAAAATTATTAGGAGTCGTGATGTTGAACGGAATGAAAAGAGAATGTATAGGGATAAATTTTTGTACCCAAGGATGAAAAAATTGATAAGTTTATTGATGAAAATGAACTCTTGGGTTTTAAAGAAATGCCTATAGAAATACACAGTAACCATGATCAGTTAGTCCCTAACTAGCATCGGTCAGATGAACCACCAATGGTTACAGAGGATCAGAACCAACATCAGTTATCAAAACCAACGTCGGTTAGAGGTGACTGGCATCAGTCACTGTCAGAAGTGGATACTAATGTTCAGGAGGCCCAGATTGAGCCTCTGGTACCCCAAACTCATGTGAGAAGGTCACAAAGGGTAATTAAACCTCCAAAAATATTTACACCTTCTCTATATTATTTATTGTTAACTGGTAGAGGTGAACCAGAGAGCTTTGAAGAAGCAATGCAGGATAAGACTCACGTTTAGTGGGAGCATGACATGGATGAGGAGATGGACTCCTTAGAATAGAACCAGACTTGGGATTTGGTTAAGCTGTCAGCAGGTAAGAGGACATTACAGAACAAGTGGATATACAAGATTAAGGAAGAAGAGGGTGGACAGAAAAGGTACAAGGCAAGGCTTGTAGTAAAGGGATTTGCACAGAAATCAGGTATTGACTTTGGTGAAATATTTTCTCATGTTGTTAAGATGGATTCTATTCGTATTGTATTGAGTTTAGTTGCAGTATAAGATTTTCATTTAGAGCAACTACATGTGAAGACGGATTTCCTTCATGGTGATTTGGATGAAGAAATTTATATGCAGCAGTCGCTTGGGTATGAAGTCAAGGTAAGGACAAACTAGTGTACAGGTTGAAAAAGAGCCTATATGGGCTCAAGAAATCTCCAAGGAAATGGTACATGAGGTTTGATAGTTTTATGCATGAGCATGGTTACTTGAGATGTGAATCTGACCATTGTGTTTATTTCAAGAAGCTTGAAAATGGGAGCTATATTATTTTGTTACTGTATGTGGATGATATGCTTATTGCAAGATCTAGTATGCAGGACATTAGTGAGCTTAAGAGAAAGCTAGCTCACACATTTGCTATGAAGGATGTAGGAGCTGCAAAAATAATCTTTGCCATGAAAATACTTGGAGACAGGAAAAACAAGAAATTGTATTTGTCTCAAGACGATTATATCTACAAGGTGTTAGAAAGGTTCAACATGCAAAATGCAAAACCTATTAGCACACCTATGGTTGGACACTTAAAATTGAGCAAAGATCAGTTTCCTTCATCACATGAGGAGGTCAAATACATGACATGAGTGACATATGCTTCAGCAGTTGGAATTCTCATGTAAGTTATGTTTTGTACAAGACCAGACATTGCACAAGCAGTGGGAGTTGTGAGTAGATATATGGCTAATCCAGGTAAAGAGCATTGGAAAGTAGTCCAATGGATATTTAGGTATTTGAAAGGTACATCTAGCATAAAGTTATGTTATGGAGGTTTTGATGTTTCATTATGTGGCTATGTTGATTTGGATATGGCTGGAGATCTGGATGGTAGGAGGAGCACTACTGGATATATTTTCACAGTAGGTGGAATGACAGTTAGCTGGATTTCGAGATTGCAGAAGGTTGTGGATTTATCTACTACAGAGGTAGAGTATGTTGTAGCTATAGAGGCTATCAAGGAAATGATATGGATGAGTAGGTTCATGGAAGAGTTGGGAAAGGAGAAAAGTGATTGTAAATTGTTTAGTGATAGTCAGAGTGCAATTCATTTGGCAAAGAACTCAGTGTTTCATTTGAGAAAAAAACACATTCAGTTGAGGTATCACTTCATATAGCAGGTATTAAAGGATGGACAATTGAATCTGGAAAAGATTCATATGAGCAAGAACCCTGTGGATATGCTAACGAAGCCATTAGTAAAGGATAAGTTGGAGCTACAATCCACTTTTGTTGGTCTTCGAGTTTGAGACTTGAAGAGGAAGAAACAAAGCTAAGGAAGGATCCAAGAATGACGTTGTATAGGTATGGTATAGTAATTAAACTCCAAGTGGGATATTGTTGAGTTGTGGATCTCAATTACTTCATTTTAGCATGCAATTATAACTTGCTGGAAAACACACTAACCGACATCGGTTAAGGGCAGACCGGCATCAGTCAAGGAAGACCGGCATCGGTCAAGGGCAAGTAGGAAATGGTGACGGTTAGACAAAATCGGTGTCGGTTACTTGTGTGACAAAGTTTTAATTAACTCTCAGGAATTATATCTTTTTTTAGCATTAAATAGATTTATTAATTGTAATTGCATGGCTAAGTGTCCTAAGTCTATAAACAACTTTATAAGCATAAAATCTAGGGTTTAGAAGTAAGAGAATTAACAAGAATTAGAAAAAACCTGAAAAGGTTGGTGAGAGAAAATTCTTGGTGAAAAATAAGAAGAAAATCTTGAAGGAAGAAAGTATTGAACATTTGAGAGGTGTGGAATATTGTAAATCTTCATTGTATATCTTGTCAAAGCTTTGGATAATAGATTAGCTTGTTTCTTGGTGGACATAGCCCACATTGGGTGAACCACGTTAAATATGGTGTTGATTTATGTCTCTTGTTTGGTATATTTCTTTTGGTAGAATATCTACTTTTATTTGCATGTATGCTTAGATATGATATATTGTCTGTACAACCGATGTGCTAACCCCAACACACTTTATTCATAAGCCTCAATATCCTCAATCCACTGTGTAAGTCGAGGCAACACTTCAACCATGAAGTCAAGCTTCTCCTGAGGGCTATAATGTCTTGGAAAAGGGCATCCCCATGGACAAGGTGCCATGCAACCAATATTTAATGCCTTCATTTGTGATATAGCCCTTGACTAAACCACGTCAACCTTCATTTTTTTAATCTTCTCCAGCAAACTAGCATTCTCCACATAGTTGTCACCATTGTATGCATCCACTTGCTCTTGATATGCTCTATGGCCAAACTGACTCTGACCCTGCTCATATGGGTAAGCATAATGGTCCTGGATTTGATTATAATGTTGATTTGGAGGAGTTGGGAAATGCATTAGAGGAGAACTGCATTGCTGCTTTAAGTGTGAGTTTCATAAAGGGAATGAAGTCATGATTGCACAACTTCATGGAATGGGAGAAAATGAAAGAAATGGAAGAATAAAATGGATGAAAATGAGTGGAAATGGATGGAAAAGTTTTACAACTTAGAGAATGGGTCATTGACCAGATGGAGTCACCAGATGTTCTTGCATGTGCCTCAAAAGGCTGAACCTTAACATGAACACACCAACCTGCTAAGATGAAGTGTTAAGGTGCTTCAGACCTATCCCACCGGGTGTGCCAAAACTATTAGTGTGGATGCATAGTGGCTTATGATTTGTTGTTTGTAATGAGACACCTTAGAAATATGGAATATCTAACCTCAGTGTCCAACCGGGTGTTCCAAAACTGTTAGTGCAGAATCACAGCACCCCCAAATGGCTCGGGTGTGAAGTGGTACATTCGGTGTGATTGCACATGGGACCATCTCTCAAGTTGTGGGACTTACAAAACTTGAGATGGACCTCCAGAGAAATTCGGTTCTTGCTTCCTAATCTACTTGCCACAAGCTACTCTAGTGCAAGCATAACCTATTCTATCCTAATATAACCATTCCAAGGGGACAAAGAGAGAGAGGGTGAAAAAACCTAAACTAAGTGGTGATACACAAGAAAAGGAAGTGGATGATCACAGACCCGACTGCCTGAAGTGGAGAGAGGTGAGAAGAGGAGAGGGTGGACGAAATGCACCACAAACCAGAGATATATTTCACACAGACACCACTTCGAAACCCATTAAACATAGCTCACATGACCTACAAAAACCATTAGAAAATGCACAGTATACCATGTAATGATGAGAGGTAAGAAGAGACAACAAAATAAGCCAAGGATGGATAGATGCATCATGAAACGGATTCTATTGCTCCAAAATGTTACATGGTACATCATCAGTGGGAAAGAGGAAAGAAAACGCCATTACAGAACCATGGGAGGAGGCTTAGACATCCGCATTATACCCTAAGGAAGAAAGAGAGAGGGGGCAGAGGAGTAACAATGACCAACCATTTGAATATGCCCCTTCGTTACAATATATAGGAAGAATAAGGTAGAGAAGAGGGAAAATTTTGAATCTTGCTTCAACCACTTCTGTAACTCATTGAACCCTACTCTGAAAGCTCAACCACCATCCCTTAATGCCCATTGCAGATCTGCCCACAATCTATCAAGTCTGCCTCGATTACTTGTCCGGCACATTGAAGGAGTAAGAACAACGGATCAGATCAAATTCAATCTGGTTGTTGGAGCAAATAGATTTTGTATTAATGGCCTAGAAAATGTTTTCCCATTTTTCACCCACTAAATCCTATTAATAATTATATTTTATTTTTCCATGGTGTAGAGGGTGTCGATACATTTCCAAAAAGTCTTCTCCCGCCTAAATCTGAGTTTCTAGTCAAAATATATGGTTGTTTGAAGAGTTGATCTGTCTGAGTCCACGTGGCAGCCTCACACACATTGGAGATTCGTCCCCTGCCTTTCACTTCTGAAATAGTGTTGTATTGACATGTGGCAGCTTCCGTAAACTCCATGATGTTCCCTTGTATTTTTCCTAAGTCCTTTGCTTGGCAGGGCTAAAATTCTAACCCTGGACACGTGGAGGCCCGGCGTTTGTTTGGAAACCTGCCCCAAAATTTTCCTTTGAAATAGCGTCGTGTTGACACTTGGCTCCCTCCACAGGCCTACCTCTGCTTTGACTATTCAACCCCAACTCTGTCCCTTTTTTGGACCTGGCATACATGGCGAGCCCGCACTCATTTAAAAACCCACTTTCGATTTTTCCTTGGAAGGAGCATCATTAAGACAAGTGGCACCTTCCGCCTGCACTCTATACTTAGTCATTTTGGGCCCACTCTCCTTTTTGACCTCTGTTTACCATTTTCCACATAGAGGGCTTCCAATATGTGACACCTACTCACACATGATAACACATCTACATATTTTATACTACTCAATATTTTCTAGATTTATCACATTAATTCATCGCATGCTACTATATACACAATCTGGACAAGATGGAGGCTTGGCACTTTTTTGAGGACTGCCCATTTGGATATTAAAATCATTTATGGGATGGCGATGTTTGGACACTTGGCAGCCATCCCCCCCTATGGATCGGGGAATACTCTACTCCAATCTCCTGGGGCTCCTTTTTTGTCATATGATCACTAGAAATAATGAAGACCCATCAAGAATCTCTCCATCGACTGTTGTATAAGTTACATTATGAGCCTCTAGTCCTTTGTATCACTATTTTAACTCTTCTCCACACATGCTATGTTAGAGGTTGTAGAGTCCACCTACAACCTGTTTGTTGGAATTGCAATCATGGGTTCATTTGACCAAAATGCACATTTCTTCACTCTCATTCCTACACGGGGTCGTGTCATTGATCAATTAGTGATTTTCGCTAATTAACTAACATTTATTACCACTTTGGTTCTGGCACGGGTGGCTACATTGGTATTGGAGTGTCTGCTAGGGGCTTGTATAGGGTTGGGTGTGGTCCCATTATATGAGCAAAAATCTAGCCCCAAGTCTGGGCTACGAAACATGGTGGGATGTTATGATCCCGGTGTGCAGATTCACTAATGCCTCGAGGTTTTGGTGTAATAGTTTGTTACATTCAAGTTTTTATTTTTTAATATTTATGTTGCACATACCCCAAGGATGGAAGACATAAATGTGATGCTTTGATAGCCATTGATATTATCACCCTCATCAAATATCAACATGGCATTGCGATGTGGAAATCCCATGTTTCAAACGTCGTTATTCCACATGGCACAACTCCTTTTCTTTTCCAACAGTTTTGTTGATGACAAGTGGCATTTTTATTTATCTTGCTTCCTATTTTAATATAACATGGTAGATCTTCTCTAATTATCTATTTCAGCCCTTTCCATTACATGTTGAACTCTCATGCTTTTATTAGTAAAAATCCCTCATAAATTATAGATCAATTTGATCCTAAAAACTTAAGAAATAATATAGATTCTTAGTCTAAAACTTTCTATCTTGCAAATAAAATCTACTTATCTCTCATATCACCAACTACTTGAGGGGATCGATTATCAATGATTGTTCACACATTGCTTGTTTTCCTGTAATTATGCAACCTTAAAACTTAAAAGGGGGGCTACGAAGTACTATAATAAGCAAGCATTGCAATTTGGTTTAGAACTTGGAACCTATTGGATTTTTCCCATTTTTATTTTGGCTCCTTTAAGTATAATTTGCACTTTAATGTGAATAATGTGAGTGAGACCGAGACAATAAAGTGGAGCATGAGTAGAAGATATTATTTTGGTAGGAACAATTTGAACCATGGAATAGGTGTGGGACATGAATATATTTAAATCCCATGTGTTTCTTTGTAACTTTTCATTCATGCCTTTGTTTTATCCAACAACCGCTCAATCGAAAATCTTAACACCGTAAAAAAATAAAATAAAAAAATATGTAATCCATTTTCCCCATATTTGCCATTTTTTAAAAATTGTTTATGGTTAATGATCAAGAGTCATATGGGGAATTATCATGAGTCGCTGCCCTAGAATTGATAGACAAGTTAATATTGTTGACTAAGTGGCCCCCCATATGTTCGGAAAAAGACACTATTTTTAGTACTTCTGCAAGCTAGTACTATTGGTTTCAACATTGCTTAATAAGTTATTATTAACTGTAATTTTCAACCAATCATAAACCTCAATTTCTTTCTACTACTATATATTCAATTTTTTAAAATGTGAAGGTGCTCTTTTTTTAAATAAACAACATTTAAAAACAATATATCTATAATCTAATTAGTTTGAATCAATGACCTTTTATTTGCAAGCTTCACCAATTTCAAGAAATTTGATGACATCAACCCTATCATGGAATTAATGATGTTGAAAATCTTCTAAACATGTGAAAGGGGTTGGTGGGATAGAGGCAACATGGATATACATTTATCATATCCTTTATGACTTTGAGGATGCCCCACATAAATGCAATAGTTTACATTTTGAAAAAAGTTGAAATTCCACACATATAACAACTTATAATATACTTAAAATTTGGAAAGGTTCTAAAATGCACAATTATTTCTATTTTTACATGAAGGACTAAAAACTAATACCCCACTATATATGGACATCTTTCCCCAACATCTCATGCAAACCTTTTAGCTACACAATGCGACAATACTAAGCAACATTGTTGCTCTTTTTGATTAAGTGGACTCGTATTACTAAATACTTATTTCATCATATCATTTCCACTCACAAAATTTTCTTCCCTTATTATCTCCTTAATATGGAAAATATTTTAATTAAACCTTTTAGTGTTGGCGTTAAACCATATAGTAGTGTTGTTCAGATCTATAATCAGATAAAGCATACAAGCAATGAATGCGGAAATAACCAAAAGATAAAATAAAACAAGAGAAAGATAACACCAAATTTAATGTGGTTCACCCAGTGTGAGCTACATCCACCAAGAAATGGCCAATATTATTATTCAGTGCTTTATAGAGGAAATACAATGAAGATATGTTTTCTTCCAACACCTCACATGATGTTCAATGTTTTTCTGTCATATAGCTACTCTTTCTTGCTCACTAAGAAAAAATAACATGCAAATAATTGCTATTTTCTTCTCACATACCCTTATAAAATGCATATATATATCTATTATGGGAAACTAACTATGCTTTTACAATCAAGAAATCATCTTTAAAACAAAAGATTTATTATAATTCTCGTTTAAAGAATAAATCACCATCGCACAGGTGACTGATGTCGGTCCCTTCCTGACTGATGTTAGTCACTTCTTAACTAATGTCGGTTACCTCCTGACTGATGCCGGTCACTATCAAAACCAGAAACATGTAAAAGTAGGATTCCTGTGACTCAATTAAGCTCCACACTCAACAATCTCCTATTGAAAATCAATTGATGCATTGTATTGTATGTCACCATCCTTGGATCCTTTTCCTTGGCTCGTTTCTTCCTCTTCAAGTCTCAAACTCAAAGACCAATAGAAGTGAATGAAGCTCCAAATTCTACTTTACCAATGGCTTCGTTAGCATATCCACAAGGTTCTCATCCGTATGGATTTTCTCTAACTACAGTTGCCCATCCTTCAACACCTGCCGTATGAAGTGATATCTCAATTGAATGTGTTTCGTTTTTGAATGAAATGCTGAGTTCTTTGCCAGATGGATCGTGCTTTGACTATCACTATATAATCTGCAATCCTCTTGCTCCTTTCCCAACTCTTCCATGAACCTACTCATCCATATCATCTCCTTACTAGATTTTGTAGCTGCAACATACTCTGCCTCTGTAGTAGACAAAGCCACAACCTTCTGCAATCTTGAAATCCAGCTAACTGTCATTCCACCTACTGTGAAAACATATCCAGTGGTGCTCCTCTTGCCATCCAAATCTCCAGCCATATATGAATCAGCATAGCCGAGTAAAGAAGTATCTAACCCTCTATATCATAACTCCATGTTGAATGTCCCTCTCAAATACCTGAGAATCCATTGGAATGCTTTCCAATGTTCTTTACCTAGATTACCCATAAACCTGCTCACAAATCCCACTACCTGTGCAATGTCTGGTCTAGTACAAACCATGGCATACATAATACTTCCTACTACTGAAGCATAGATAACACGTGTCATGTACTCAACCTCCTCGTGTGATGAAAGACACTTATCTTTATTCAATTTGAAGTGTCCAACGATAGGTGTACTAACAGGTTTTGAATCTTTCATGTTAAACCTTTCCAACACCTTATTGATATAAGCCTCCTGAGACAAATACAACTTCTTGTTTTTCCTGTCGTGATGAATTTGCATGCCAATGATTTTATTTGCAGCTCCCAAATCCTTCATTGCAAATGTGTGATCTAGCCTTTCTTTAAGTTTACCAATGTCCTACATACTAGATCCTGCAATCAACATATCATCCACATATAGTAACAAAATAACATAGCTCCCATTTTCAAGCTTCATAAAATAAACACAATGGTCAAATTCACATCTCATATAACCATGCTCATGCATAAAACTGTCAAATCTCAAATACCATTGCCTTGGAGCTTGCTTGAGCCCATATAGGCTCTTTTCCAATCTACACACAAGTTTTTCCTTACCCTTGACTTCATAACCAAGCGGATGCTGCATATAAATCTCTTCCTCCAAATCACCATGAAGAAAAGTCATCTTAACATCAAGCTGTTCTAAATGCAAATCTTCTGTTACAACCAAACTTAAAATAGTATGAATAGAAGTCGTCTTAACTACAGGAGAAAAAATCTCATCAAATTCAATACCTGATTTCTGTGCAAATCCCTTTACCATAAGTCTCGCCTTGTACATTTTCAGTCCACCCTCTTCTTCCTTGATCCTGTAAACCCATTTGTTGTTTAGTGCTTCTTATCTGCTGGACAACCTGACTAAATACCATGTCTGATTTTGTTCCAAGGAGTCCATCTCCTCATCCATGCCACACTCCCATTGCTTGTGGGTATCTATCTATATTGTTTCTTCAAAGCTTTTTGGTTCACCACTAACAGTTAATAATAAATAAGAAAAGGAATGTGAAAATATCTCTGGAGGTCTACTTACTCTTTGTGAGACCTTCTCACTGAGATATGGGGTGTATGGGGATCATTCTATGTCTGTTACACGTTCATGTCAATCTTTATCAGTGACTAACATCGGTCTCCTGATACTGACCGCGATTCTGTAACTGATCGCGGTTCCTTTATTTGTTAACCAACTACGATTACCTCACCACCACCGGTTTGAGGGGTACCGACGTCAGTTCTAGTAGCTGTCCTATTCTAAACCCGATCCTATATGTTGATGTTGGTTAGCCCGACTGACACTGGTTTCTATAGATTCATGGCCGATGTTTGTGGATGTCAGTTTTAGACTCGAAATTTGATATTCCTTCAAAATCTCATCATCTTGTTCATGTTTAGGAACCAAAACCTGATCCCTGTACATTCTTTTTTCATTCCAATCAACGTCACGACTCCTAACAATCTTAGAATCTTCTAAATCCCAAAAATGATATCCGAAATCACCAGATCCATAACCAATGAAAGTACATCTCTTAGATTTAGCATCCAAATTCTTCCTATTTTCCCTATCAACATGCACAAAAGCTTCTAAGCCAAAAACTCTAAGAAAATAAAACTCTACCTCTTTTCTAGACCAAGCTTCTTCTGGGATTCCACCATCCAATGTTGTTGAAGGCCCATGGTTGATCAAATACACTATTGTATCCACTACTTTTGCCCAAAACTTCAAAGGCAAACTGACATGTATCTTCATGCTTCTAACATGTTCCATGATTATTCTGTTCATTTTTTCTGCAACTCCATTCTCCTGTGGATTTCTAAGAACCATTCTTTCTCTTCATATTCCATTCTCTAAACAATAATCATTGAAATCCTTGTTGAAGTACTCACCACCATTGTCAGATTCTAAGACACTTTAATTTTAAGTTTGTTTCATTTTCCACAAGGGCTTTCCACCTTTTAAAAGTCTCAAAAACATCAGATTTACACTTAATACAATAAATTCATACCTTCCTTGTGGCATCATCAATGAAAGTCACATAATATTGGGATCCTCCAATAGAAGGCACCTAAGCTAGTCCCCACACATTTGAGTGTACAAGCTCCAATTTCTGCTCCTTCTTTGTTGACCCAACCTTGAGCAATCTCACTCTCTTCTGCTTTCCACATATGCAATGCTCACAAAATTCAAGATCTAATTGTTTCAAATCTAATGACTTACCCTTAGCCTTTAAGATCTACATTCCTTTTTCACTCATATGGCCTAGCTGATTATGCCACCTAGTTGCATCTGAATCTGTAGTAGATAGCACAGAAAAGGAATTAGTAACACAGGTAAAAATATATAAAGTTCTTACTTTCTTACCTCTTGCCACAATAAGAGATCCCTTGGTAACCTTCCAAGAATCGATTGTGAATGTAACCACGCATCCAAATTTACCTAGTTGCCCTTCAAATATTAGATTTCTCTTGAGGCTTGGTACATGCCTCACATCTTTCAATACCCATGGATTTTCATTCTACAACTTTAGATGAACATCACCAATGACCCTGAACATAATTTCTGAAATAACCCTTATTAGGGGTAGCATGGAAAGAAGCTCCAAAATCTAAAACCCAATATTCTAATTTATTATCCAAAGAGAAAATAAGGGCATCTTGTTTTACCTCACTTGCAACATTTGCCTCTTTACCTTTTTATTTACCTTTGTCTGATGTATTCTATTTGTTTTCTTTGGACCAACACTCCTTTACATGTCCTCTCTTTCCATAATTCCAGCAAAGTAAATCTTTGTACCTGGATCTAGATCTGCCATTTCTTGACTTTGATCTCCCATTCTTCTTACTTTTTGATGATCTCTCCTTAGATCTTCCCCTGCTTTCTACATTTAAAGTGTTTCCAAGTGATGCTTCTCCTGAGCTTTTCTTGTGTATTTCCTCATTAAGGATTATACTAACCACATCATCAACTTTCAGACCTTTAGAAGCAATCATCATATTACTAACAACCATTACCAAGTTATCCCAACTAATCTGACAAAGAGCATAAGAATAAAAGTGATTTCACTTCATCATCAAATGGAATTTGTACTGATTTTAATTGATTTACAATAGACCGAAAATCATTCAAATGATTAGATACAGATCCACCTTCTTGCATCTTAGAATTAAACAATTTTTTCATCAAATAAACCTTATTTAAAGCACTAGGAGTTTCATACAAATTTGCTAAAGATTTCATTAACTCTACCGTGGTTGTTGCATCTATAAAATTTGAAGCTACCGATGTTGCTAGACTCAATCTTATAGATCCCAGATCATTTCTGTCAAGAACCTTCCATTCTTCATCATTTCTTATGACTAGCTGTACATGCTCATCTAATGGTTAGTATAGATCCTTCTGATACAAATAATCCTCCACCTGCATCTTCCATAGTTGATAATTACGACCATCAAATTTCTCTACTCGGTATTTACTATTTTCTACAATTGTTATGCTCCCACTCAATCAGAAAACCCTCTGTGAGTAAATCATGTCAACACACAAAAACCTCCAAACAATGCTCTGATACCAGTTATTGGGGTTAACCATATAACGATGTTGCACAAATCTAAAATCAGATAAAGCATACAAGCAATGAATGTGGAAATAAAACATAAGATAAAATAAACAATGAGAAAGATAAAACCAAATTTAACATGGTTCACCCAAGTGTGGGCTACATCCATCGAGAAACGACCAATATTATTATTCATTGCTTTACAGAGGAAATACAATGAAGATATGTTATCTGTCCAACACCTCACAGGATCTTCAATGATTTTCCTCACTCAGCTACTCTTTCTTGCCCACCAAGAAAACTAACATGCAAACAATTGCTATTTTCTTCTCACTTACCCTCATATAATGCATACATGCATATATATCTATTATGGGCAACTAACTATGCTTTTACAATCAAGAAATCATCTTCAAAGAAAAATATTTATTCTAATTCTTGACCAAACAACAAAACACCATCGCACAGGTGACCAATGTCGGTCACTGCCTGACCAAATCCGGTCACTCCTTGACCAATGTTGGTTACTGTCTGATTGATGCTGGTTACTTCTTGACTGATGTTGGTCACTGTCGAAACCAACAACATGTAAAAACAAGCTTTCTATGAAGCAATTAATCTCCACACTCAACATTATCAAGTATTTTACTTATGAAGGTAGATATTCTAGACTAAATATTGTCCATTTGAAGTTGTTCAATCATTTGAAAAATGATATACATGTTAATGTACCCAATTTCTTAAATGAAAGCTTGAAAATGATGAGTAGAGAGTCTCATTCGGAGGGGGAGGTCAGCTTTGTCTTATCACTCTAATTATGAAACATGCATTAGAAAGAGAACATCCTGAACTGAATTGGGGAGAATTTTCAAGGATTAAGAATATTGATGAATTATTGGGGCGTGAAAAGAAAAGAAAAAAGAAGTACATGTAGTTCTTCCACTCATAAAATTGAACCCGCAGCTTCCACTTCTCAACCTGAACCCACACTTTCCACTTCTTTGCCCATAGAAACCCCTGTTTCTGAAAATACTCCATCTATTGAAGAGAACCCCGTTCCTGTATCCCCTGAGAGGATTTTCATCAGTGAAACCCTACTTGGATTTTCAAATTTTGAATCATCCACCTCAAGAAGTAAGAGAAAATATTTCAGGCCCACTTCTAAATCTTTCAAGTCTACCCCTACATCTTCCAAATCTATTCCTACACCACCTAGGCACTCAAATAGACTGAAAACTAAAAAGCCAAAAACATCAAAGCCCATAAAACCTCAAACCATATTACTTGATAGTGATAAAGAAGCTAACAAAATATAATATTGAGGCCACATTAATGGACATAGAGCAAGGAGGTGTTGATGTTGGAATTCATGAGCAATAGGGTCCTAGGGAGCCTCTAGAGGGTATGGAAGAGAAGAAAAATTAAGAAAGTGGTGAGAAAACAGTTCAAGAAGGCCCGAATGAATAGCTAGACATTCAAGTAGAGGCAGTTCATGCTGAGGGAAACCCATGAGAAGCATGGAGGAGAAGGATTTTCAAATATTAACATGTTAAAGACATAGCTCATGTAGCCACAAATGATGAAGATAAGATAGAGGAAGCACATGACCATACAATGCTTGAAACAAAAACTGTTGAGATGGACAGTTAGATATGATATGCCCCGTGATGTTGAAGAAATCATTGCAAACATTGTTCATAGAATTGGCATAAAACAACTACCTGAGAAGATTGAGAAGGTACAGAGGAATGTTCCTACAGTAAATGAGGAGTGACAGATTGAGACCATACGAGAGACTACATCTACCATTGTTGTCATATTCGCTAACATGCACCCACAATTTATCATTAAAGAAGTTTTCAAAGAACCTGCGAAACCAAATTGACCAATGATTACTATGGCCACACATGATAACCTTGCTAGACTACTTGGTGCAACAATTTTAAAAATATGTTATCGGTTGCAAGGCAAATCAGTTGGAGGACAAGGACAAGGAGCTTAAGGCCAAGGATTAAGGAGATTGCAAGGTTAAAGGAAAAACAAGACTCAGATACTTATTCAGGTGACCATATGACATACTCAAATAGTAGGCCACTTCTTTTAACATTTATGCCATTTTCTTAAAAGAACACATGTTACAGTCTAAAACTTACATGTATCAATTCAAATCTTCTATTTTGGAACCTATTAGTGGATATCAAATGTCTTCTTTCGTAATATACATGAACCTTCTGCCTCATGAGATTACAAATTTCATTGTTATGTGAATTGTATATGTACAATTATGCTAGCTTGAATATGATAAGTACTAGATCCCAGTAATTCCAATATTGGAGATGTTCCAATCATATTTCATTGGGTTCTTATTTCTAACAATGAATTATACAGAGAAAAACAGATGGAAGAATACATGCACTTGTCAAAAGTGTAGTCATTAATGATCAGGGGTGAAGCTACAAATACAGGGGAAATTATTGAAGAGTATGGGAAATACATGGAACACAGGGAAATTAGACAACGAGTACACCAGATGAGAAACGAATCTCGTGAAGAAGCCAGGACCACATTAAATTCAATTCACGAGAGATGACATATACCTACAAGATGCACTAGTAAGAGATGTCCCCTGAGATGCAAAGAAAATAAATGCACTCCTATCATAATGATCATTCCAAATTTCAGGAGGGTAAATGCATACATTTAAGTTTCTAAAGGATGTGAAAAAGCTTGGTTTCCATTAGTTATTATCCCCCAATATTCCACTATCCTATATTTGTGTTTGGTCTGGTGAAAATAAACTGGATGACAACATACAGGATAGAGTCATGGATAGATACAGAAGGAATGGAGGTTATTTGCAATTCATAGATCCTGAAGGAACATGTACATCACGTGGATTAAACAGAATGCTTTATACAACATCATTCAGGGGGACCCTTGTCATTCTTTCATGAGGAACATAAAGAATCTTGAATGAGGAAATTGTGCAAAGTATGGGGGTGTGATGATTCGTTGGATTTTCCTTTCTAAAATTGCACCCTATCCCGAATCACATGGTATTCTGTTGAGCCATTTTGTAGCCCTGAACTCGTATTTCCTCCAAGTGTGGGACTTACTGCTAGACATAGACCCTCCGATTAGGCCAACTTGAACTCATAACATAGGATATTAGTTAATTTCATAATTATTACCTAGTTCTACTGTTAAAACTACTGGGTTATGAGTATGCATATTATTCTTTTGAAATGCAATATGACCGGGGAGAATGGTTCTTTTGTATAATGTCAATCCTTGTTTGCAAAGAACATTGTTATATGCAGCAACTGACAGGTGCAACTTTTCAAAGGAACTCATCCACAACACAAGGGACTTGTCCGCAACAAAGCGTTCACAGGCAAAAGAGTTTTGTCACACACATAAACTAAAGTCATGATTCAAGAGGAGTTTGTGCAATGTGGACATCATACCTAAAGCTCGCAAACATGTCACATGGAACAGAAGGCATTTGATGAGAACTAAGTAGAGAACACAACTTACCATCAATCATTATTCATGCATTCCAACTATAGAGTCGAGTCAAGAGAACACTAGTCATGATTTACATAGGTCATAATTTAGCATGAAGTTTCGAGTTTCATCAATCGATTGATTAGTTATAGGCTATGTGATTTAGGATGTAGAACTACTGGCTAGTTCTGTAAGCATACATGTAGTTATCCAAATTGTTAGCATGTTAAGACATTTTACTTAATCGATTTGGAAAAGGACCATAGAGCTGGAACTCTCTATGTCTCTGAAATCTCTCTCTGAATGAGTCTGGAAGCTCATAATCTCTTGCATGCTTTATTTGTAATGAAAGTATGGTCGTCTCCAAAGGAAAGATTACAACATGGCCCCTGTAGAAGGGGATAGCACTCCATCAGACTAACCAGAATTGTTGTACTCCATTTTGACTATAATGGTTCATGGTCGATGTCTCTAAAAGTTCGAGTTCTGCATTTATTCGTTGCCTAGACCACAGGCCATTAGGAGGTGATTAACACCCAAGGTAGGGCCCATCTTTCGTGGACCTTCACTAACCCTTCTCCCATATTTGTTGATGTTCAGAGGTAATTCAGTTCACTTGCATGATTCCAGATTCTTCGACCCACAAATTTCATTCCTGTTGGAAAAAAATGTGTTTTGCTTTTACATGTATTTGTCATTAGCCATAGTATTTACTTTTAGTTAGAATCTAGTTCATTTCCAACATTGTTATTTCTTAATTATAGTGACAACAATTTACCTTCTCATACCTCCGCAAATATCTATAACTTGTTTGCATACATGCACTGGCCAACCATACTTAAAATTTTGCATGTCCAGCTTGGTTTGACTTAATTAAATGACTTGTATTGATTAATTGAAATTTCCTAAGTCCCTAAAATGCTCATTCATGTTGCAAGTTATGGTTTACGCCAATCACCGAAACGACTAATTTCCTAGTCGATGACGACTGGGCCAGTGCACCTAGTATCCCAAGCTTTTCATGGGTGGCACGAAAATGGCTAGATTCTATTTGCACTCTGATGAATTTTCAATTTACAAGGAGCTCCATTAGGGAGAATAGATTTGTGTGAATTTGAGAGCACATGGATGCCAACTAGATGGATCGAAGACCAGTGTCCTTAGAGGACATCCATTGGGCATGAGTCAAGCCCATCCTTGAAGAAACTAATCTGAATCTTTAAAACTTGTTTCCCAAATTTTCTGTTGAGTTTTTTTTTTTTTTTTGAAAAAATGAATGGCGGTTTGAAGGGCTGTATCAGCTGAAAATGACTCCAGGCTAGTTGACGTCGACCAGAGGCAAGTCAACATCGACTCTGAGGGTGATCACGCATATAACTAAAAGTGGCCCATAGACTTCGGTACAAAATTGATTAAAATCATACATGATTTCATGATGATGAGATGCTAATGGGTGAACTGTTTGGTTGGTTTTGCAATGCCAGGGATCACCATTATACTTGAGAGGACCGGGTCCCAATGTATCATATGATCATATTAGAGGGGATGTGACAGAAGCAGAGTGGGATCACCTAGTGGCAGTGGGGTTGGGTGGCTATCTTACTATAAGAGGGTGCTGAGGGATACATGTTTGATGATAGCATTGATTGATAAATGAGAATCCCATTGACCAACACATTCTGGTAATGCCTCATACATGATAGACTAGACAACTCATATTGGAGGATGTGTATCTGTATTTTTAAGTATTGACTGATCTAGGGGAACTCTGTAGTGCCTTTCAAACTTGGAATACATGGGAGGATGGGGGCATCTGATCTACAGTCCCATTTGAGGACTAAGATGTCACTACATATTGACAATGTCACTAGCTTAGTCCTTCCATATAGAGGATCGATACCAGCTGGCGATGTCGGGGATATTTCATGTTGACATGTTCTGATCTATCCATGGTAGATTATCATAGTTATGCAAGTTTAACCAAACTCAGCTGGCATACCATTTTCTCTCTGGAAATCTGGACAGGGGTACTAGAGGATTCTATCTAGAACATTAGATCCAATGTTTGCATTTGGTGCAACATGTTAGGAATTAGAGAACAAATATGCGGAAATAATTCCTCAAATCACAACAGTAGGAAACTATTTAGTAGAATTATACTTGACAAAAATATAACAACATATATAAATAATGCACAAAAGAAGACAAGACAAGATTTAACATAGTTCACCCAATGTGGGCTACGTCTACCAAGAATTACGTCTACCAAGAATTTACTCAAATTTTATTATCAAAAAGAGTAAAACAACTCTCATAGTCTTCTCTCGTTTACAATTACACAACAATCACTCATAAACTCACAACAGAATTCCCAAAGATACTAAACTACATCTAAGACACAATTGACACCCAATTGTCTCAACCTTGATCACGCTTGATCACCTCTTGATCATTCTAAGATACTCAAGATTACTCTCTTGATCACTCAAGATGCATTAGGACGCCCTTAACACTTCTATTTATAAGATTACAATCCTTCTAGGAAGTTCTATAGCTGACCCTAAAATTTTGAAAGTCGTGACCTTCCAAATTCTCACGGATGGAAAATTCGTCATTGTGATAACCACCAATTAATAATAACGTACGCAACACGAAAAACAACACATGACTACAGAATGCTCCTGAAGGTCTCCAAAATTAATCGTTCGAACTCCAACACTTCAATGTTGATTCCAAAAGACTAAAAAAAGGCTCCACACCCTAACAATCTCCCACTTAGAGACTGTTCCCATCTGAGAAAAGTTCTCAACCCTTCATTATCATCTATGAAGGCCAACCAAAGTTGAACACAACTTCAAATTCTCGCTGAGTGACCGCCTTGGTCATCATATCCATAGGATTTTGACTAGTATGAATCTTTTCCAGCTTCAACTTACCTTCTTCCAAAGTTTCCCTGATGAAATGATATCTCAGCTGAATGTGCTTCATCCTAGAGTGGAAAGAAAATTTCTTCACCAAATGAATAGACGCTCTGACTATCACTGTGTAGTCTCCCAACTTCCTGCTTATGACCCTAACTCATCAAGCAAATGTTGTAGCTCAAATCATCTCCTTACTTGCCTCTGTGGCAACAACATACTCAACCTCTCTGGTTGAAAAGATCCGCAACCTTTTGTAACCGTGAAATCCATCTCATAGTTGTATCACCAACTGTAAATACATAACCTTGTCATGCTCCTCCTGCTTGTCCAAATCTCCTACCATGTTTGAATCTACATTGCCACACAATTTAGTATCCGATCTACCAAAACACAATGTTGCTCCCATGGTCCCTGTCAAATACCGAAGGATCCACTTCTCTGCCTACCAGTGCTCTCTACCTAAATCACTCATAAACCTGCTCACTACTCCCACTACATGGGCAATATCAGGCCTAGTGCGTACTATATCATACATCAAGCTGCCAACCATTGATGAGTACGATACCTTGGACATCTATATTTTATCCTCCTCAGTCTTGAGACTTTGCTCTTTTGATAATTTAAAGTGACCTGCCAAAGGAGTACCAACCGGTTTAACATCCTGCATACTAAACCTCTCTAAGACCTTCTTCATATACTCTTCTTGAGATAATACCAACTGCCTCTCCTTCCTATGTTATGAGTTATTCTCATACCAAGTATTTTCTTTTCCATCCTCAAATCCTTCATAGCAAAGGAGTCACCTAGTTACTTCTTGAGTACCTTTATTTCCTACATGTTCTTCCCTACAACAATCATGTCATCCACATACAAACACAAAATAATATAACTACCATCGATAAACTTCTTGATGTACATGCAATGGTTTGAGTGACACCTAGAGTAACCCTACTCCTACATAAAATTGTCAAACTTCTTGTACCACTGTCGTGGAGCTTGTTTCAGGCCATACAAGCTTTTCTTCAATTTTCACACTAACCTCTCCTTCCCTTTGACCTCATAACCATGTGGCTGCTGCATATATAATTCCTCCTCCAAATCACCATGAAGGAATGTAGTCTATACATCCAACTGCTCTAAATGCAAGTATTTTACTGCTACTAAACCAAGAACAGTCCTAATAGAGGTCATTTTAACAATAGGAGAAAAAAATCCATCAAAGTCTATACCTTTCTTCTATGCAAATCCCTTTACCACCAGCCAGGCCTTGTAACTTTTCCTGCCTCCATATTCCTCTTTGATTTTATACACCCACTTGTATTTGTAATGTTCTTGTTAGTGCAGAATCATAGCACCCCCAAATGAGTTCTACAAGTCTACTTTTCTAGGGTATAATCATTTGGTGTGATTGCACAACTTTGAACTTCCCTAAGGTGTGGGACCTTGTGAATGGGAAAGCTCTCCAGAGAAGACTAGTTCCTCTTCCTAATCTACCTACCAAAAAATATTCTAGTGCACGCAAGCTAATCTAATCCTAATTTAACTTCCATGGAGACAAGGAGATAAAGAAAATGAGAAAAAATAGAGTTTACACTAAAACAATGATACACCAGAGAAGGGAAATGTTGATCATCTACCCAGACTGCCATGAAATGAAGGGAGGTGAGGTGAGCAATAGAGAAGATGGACAACAGCATCACAGACCAAATGTCAGATTCACACAAAACTCCATTTTCAATCCCCACGAACACATCTCCCAGATCTACAAATGAAACGTCAAAAACATGCATAGAATACTCAAGAACGATGAGAGGCAAGATTATGCAATGAAAACAAGCAAAGGATGGACAAATGCATCACAAAAATGAGTTTTATTGCTTTAGAAATTTGCACATGGTATCATACATGAGAAAGAGGCAAAAAACACCATTTACAGAGTAGGAGAGGAGATTCAAACTCCATTTCGACCCTGAGGAAGAAAAGAAGGGGGAGGTAGAGAAGAAGAATGAATAACCCTTTACAATGAATCTTGCCCCTGTTTTTATAGATTCAACCTGAAAGAAGAAAGAGAGAGAAGCGGGAAAAGTAGGTTGAAAATAAACCACTTTTGTTAATTCTTCTGATAAAATATGCCCCCAAATCCGTCTTTGTTGCATCAATCCTTGGTTCGATGACTTTAAGGAAGAGGAGACGGATAAAATAGATCAAATCTGATCTGGTTGTTGAGGCAAGCAGATCCTATATTTAAAGCCTGAAGATGTTTCTTCCATTTTACTTCACCTAACCTCCTCAAAATTAAAGTTTCAGACCTCCATGGCGTGGGAGAGGCTGAGATCTTTCCAACGGTGTCATATTTACAATATTTTGAGTTCTGAGTTGAAAGATATTCCCCTTCGAAGTTTGTATCAGGTTCGTACAGGAGGGCAGGAAAACAACTTGAAAAATGGGTCCCCTTTTGATATGGGACACATGGCAGCCAGATTGGAACAAAAATTGGGCCTACGGGTCCACAATTTATCTTTTTCCCTTTTCTCCAATTCCCCGCTTTGGCTTTGACTCGGGCCCAAACGCTGACTTGTTCCCCCTTTTTTATTCTAGAGCCTACCTGATTCTGTCAAATAGATTTAAGACATGGATCATGCAATAGAGACGTTTCTTCTCTTTCTTCTTGCACAGGGTTTTTTAAAATTTTGTAGGCCCCACCATTCCATTGTAGAGTCCTTCTGCAACCAATTTGCAAGATTTAAACGTGTTTTCTCTAATTCTTTTTCGTGCGGGGTCATGGTTGATCAAATATTTACCTGAGGGGGCGAAATATGGATAACAATTTGGTGACTCATGGGGACATCTTCCTGCTAGATGAAGAGACCAGTGGCCTTGAAGCCTCCATTGGGCATGGATTCTACCTGATAAACACGAAATTGATCAGAACTCTAAAACTCCAACCTCTGAGCCATTTGGAAACCCACTGAAACTTGGAGCTAATCTTCACCAAAAACCATTACAATGCATTGTGCAAGAGAAAAACAATAGCACCAAAAACTATGTACAAAATGAAAAATCATACATACCCCAAGTGGGATATGTAGAGTGTGAAAAATCAATTCTTCTACTGAAAACAAACCTACCTACTCTACTTTAACCAAGAGCAGAGGGAACTCAAATAAAACCTGCAACTAGCAGGGAGAAATAGCTTCCCTTCCTCAACAATGGCAGCCATGCAACCGATTTGGCACTACACATGGCTGGTTAGATGAGTGAAAAACTAACTACAAGCTGATCTTCCACCCAAATGACCAAAGTATCAACTGAAGACAAATCCAATACCTCTTTTAGTTACTTTGCATTTGGATTAAAGAGGTATGATAGCTGATCCTTGGCACTTTGCATATCATCCTCATGCTTAGAGACAAGCATGACTGGTTGTGGCTTCTCCTTTGCCTCCAATGAAGCCAAATACCTAATTGGGCAAGGTGTGATCCATTTGATGTGCCCATAGCTCTGAGTTTCAACTCTGAAAATGGAGTCCTCTTACAGATCCTCGTGAATGAATGGCGTGGAAGAAGTGGTGAAACTCTTCTGCTCTTTCCCTTCCTCTTCTTGTGAAGAACATGGAAGATATGAATCTCCCAAACTTGATCCCAAAAGGCTACTATAAGGTGTAGACTGTCGCAAATGAATGTTCTCCTCTACAACTGTTAAGTGTTCCTCTTCTTTTGGATTTGGAATAGCTTCTCCTTCCTTTGTTGTTTGAAGACCATCTTGCCCTTGGATAACTTCTTCCTCTAGCATGAAGCTTGTCAAAGAAAACTCTTCAAATTGCTGCTCTAGAGGACTATATGGGACAGCCATGTATTCTTTAGAATTTTTCCTCCTGTGATGGATTCTTCAACCAAAACAGGCCCTTCGAATGAAAGAAAAAAATTATCAATGATGCCTTCTTCTTTTGTTGTTACAAAATCTGATTCGGCCTCATCCATTTGCTCCTTCCTAATGGGACTTTGAGATTATTGTTCTTCTTCTTCCTTGGCTGATTGTGCAACTTGAATTGGATCAACATTTCTCTCAGATAAAGTGTCATTGTGGACACTACACTCTGAGAAGCTTGATAACTGATCTTCTTCCTTTTCTAGTTCTTCTTCTGCTACAACAAAATCAGTTCAAACCACCTTTGAGTCTTCAATCTTGGCCTCCTCTGTAGGCTTAACCAGCAAGGGAATTTTTTCAATTCCATACCTAAGAGCCAAAATTACTAAACTCTTAATCATCTCTTCTTCCACTAGATCTTCTATTTGTTTTCCTTGACTAATTTTTGGAATTTCATTTTCCTCACGTGGAATTGGGAAGGCAAGAGAAGGATTGGGTTGGGATTCAACCATTTGTGCAATTTTTTGTGGTGGTGGGAAGGATGGAACTTCGTGTTTCTTTGGAGGGGAAGGTGCTTCTTTTTTCTCTTGTGGAGGGGGATTTGGATTTGGAAGAGAAGAGGGAAGAAAAGTTGAGATGGGATGGAAGACTAGGGGATGGAGAGATGGTTTTCACAACTGGAGAAACATTGGCTGATGTTTACAACTTGAAATTCAAACTGAGTTGGTGTTGCTTGAGGAATGGAAAGAGAAATACTAGATGATGGTGTAAAACTTACCCATTGACAAGGCTACTTAGCACCAAGTTCATATGCCTCTATCTCTTTTGTCTATTGTGCAAGTTGGGGCAGCATTCCAATCATGAATTCCGGCTTCTCCTGAGGGCTGTAGTGTCTTGGAAAAGGGCCTTTCCATGGACATGGTTCCCTGCAACTAATTCTAAAAGCCATCCTTTGAGATGTTACCCTTGATTGAACCATGTCAGTCTCCATTTTTTGAATTTTCTCCAGCAGACCAGCATCTTGCATTTGATTGTTTTCATTGCATGCATATCCCTGTTCTTGGAAATCCCCATAGCCAAACTAATTTTAGAACTTCTGCTCATAAGGATAGACATGTTGATTCTGAACTTGCTCATAATGATGATTTGAAGGAGTTGTAAATCATATTGGAGGTGGAATGATATGCTATTGTTGTAAATGTGAATTCCATGATGGAAATGAGGTCATGATTGTACAACTTCATGGAATAGAAAAGAATGAAAGAGATGGAAAGAAGAAAATGGATGAAAATGAGTGGAAATGGATGGAAAAGGTTTACAACTCAGAGAATGGGTTTTTGACCTAGTGGAGTCACCAGATGTGCTTGTGTTTGCCTCAAAAGGATGACCCTTAACAAGAACACATTAACTTGTTAAAATGAAGTGGTAAGGTGCTTCATACCTGTCCCACTAGGTGTGCCAAAACTGTTAGTGGCGCACAGTGGTGTAATTTTTGTTGTTTTTGCTGAGACACTAAGAGAAGATGAAATATATAACCCCAGTGTCCCACTAGGTGTGCCAAAACTGTTAGTACAGAATCACAACACCCCCAAATGAGTTCTACAGGTCTTATTTTCTAGGGAAGACTAATTTGGTGTGATTGCACAACATTGAACTTCCCCAAGGTGTCGAACCTTGCGAATGGGAAAGCTCTCCAGAGAAGGTTGGTTCCTCTTCCTAATCTACCTACCAAAAGCTATTCTAGTGCAGGAAAGCTAATCTAATCCTAATTTAACTTCCAAGGAGACAAGGAGAGAAAGAAAACAAGAAAAAATAGAGCCTACACTAAAACGGTGATACACCAGAGAAGGGAAATGTTGATCATCTACCCAGACCGCCATGAAATGAAGGGAGGTGAGGTGAGCAATGGAGAGGATGGACAACAACATCATAGACCAAATGTCAGATTCACATAGAACTCCATTTGTAATCTCCATGAACACAGGTCCCCGATCTGTAAATGAAACATCCAAAACATGCAAAAAATACTCCAGAACAATGAGAGGCAAGAGTATACGATGAAAACAAGCAAAGGATGGACAAATGCATCACAAAAACGAGTTTTATTGCTTCATAAATTTACACATAGCATCATACATGAGCAAGAGGAAAAAAAATTCCATTTACAGAGCAGGATAGGAGATTCAAACTCCATTTTGACCCTGGGGAAGAAAAGAAGGGGGAGGTAGAGAAGAAGAATGAACAACCCTTTACAATGAATCCTGCCCCCCATTTTTATAGATTCAACCTGAAAGAAGAAAGAGAGAGAGAGAAGTGGGAAAATCAGGTTGAAACTCAACCACTGTTGTTAGTGCTTCTAATAAAATCTACCCCCAAATCCATCTTTACTACATCAATCCTTCGTTCGACGCCTTGAAGGAAGAGGAGACGATGAAATAGATCAAATCTGATCTGGTTGTTGAGGCAAGCAGATCCTGCATTGAAAGCCCAAAGACATTTCTTCCATTTTCCTTCACCTAACCTCCTCAAAATTAAATTTTCAGACATCCATCACATGGGCGAGGCTGAGATCTTTCCAACGGTGATCATATTTGCAATATTTTGATCCCTCGAGTCGAAAGATATGCCCCTTAAAAGTTTGTATCGGGTCCGTACAGGAGGGCGGGAAAACAAATTGAAAAATGGGTCCCCCTTTTAATATGGGACACGTGATAGCCATATTGGAACAAAAATTGGGCCTACAGGTCCGCAATTTATCTTTTTCCCTTTTCTCTAATTCCCCACTTTGGCTTTGACTCGGGCCTAAATGTTGACTTTTTCCCCCTTTTTTATTCTAGAGCTTTCCTGAGTCTGTCAAATAGATTTAAGACATGGATCATGCATGACAGAGCTATTTCTTCTCTTTCTTCTCACACAAGGTCGTTTAAACTTTTACAAGCCCCGCCATTCCATTGTAGAGTCCCTCTACAACCAGTTTGCAAGATTTAAACGTGTTTTCTCTAATTCTTTTCTGTGTGGATTCGTGGCTGATCCAATATTTGCCTAGGGGGTGAAATATGGATAACAACTCTCTTTCCCTCAAGTAGCTCCACCAAATCCTAGGTCCGATTCTCCATAAAATATATATGCTCTTCATCCATGGCATGTTCCCACTTCTTCTTGGAATCCACCTACACTGCTTCCTCAAAGTACTTAGGCTCTCCACTGTCAGTGAGGAATAAGTAATTCAAAAACAAAGTAAAACGTTCAAGTTCCCTTCTTACCCTAGAAGAATTCTCACCTCAGAAGTTTGGCATTCCTGATGAGTAGGTTCCTGAAACTGGCTATGCCGGAACATGTTGCACCTAAATCTGGCCCCTTAGACACCTTACCATCTGTAATGTTCTCTAACACTATGTTAATTCATCTTTCTGTTCCTACAACTGATCTTTATACTTGACTTTTTTATTAAAGACAATTTCTCTAGACTGAAATATTTTCTTGTCCTTAAGACTCCAAACATGGAAACCAAAGTCATCCTCACTATATCCAATTAAGGTGACATTTCTCAGACTTGGTCTCTAACTTGGTCCTATCATCTTTGTCAATGTGAAAAAATACCTCACATCCAAATACTCTAAGAAATGAGCAATCAATTTTCTTACTAGACCAAGCCTCCTCAGGTATACCTCCATCCAAGGCCATAGAGGGTCCTCTGTTAATCAATTTTCTTGTCCTTAAGACTCCAAACATGGAAACCAAATTCATCCTCACCATATCCAAAAAAGGTGCATTTCTCAGAACTTGGTCTCTAACTTGGTCCTATCATCTTTATCAATGTGAAAAAATACCTCACATCCAAATACTCTAAGAAATGAGCAATCAATTTTCTTACTAGACCAAGCCTCCTCAGGTATACCTCCATCCAAGGCCATAGAGGGTCCTCTGTTAATCAAATAAAAAATTGTTCTTACCACTTTTTCCCAAAACATAAGTGGCAGCCCCATATGTAACCTCATGCACCTAGTATGCTCCATGATTATCCTGTTCATTCTCTCTGACACACTCCATTTTCCTATGGAGCCTTTGGAAACGTCCTTTTCCTATGTATCCCATTTACCAAATAATAATCAAGAAATTCATTATTGTAATACTCCCCTCCATTATCTAACCTGAGACATTTCAGCTTAAGACCTATTTCATTCTCAACCAATGCTTTCCATCTTTTGAAATTTTCAAACACATCATATTTCTTTCTAATGCAATATACCCAAACTTTCATAGTTGCATCATCACTAAAAGCGACATAATAACATGAACCATCGATAGAGTTTACCTTAGTTTCCCCCCATACATCTATATGCACCAAATCCAACTTACCATCCTTCCTGGTAGGTCCAACCTTGAGGAATCTCATTCAATTTTGTTTCCCATAAACACAGTCCTCGCAGAATTCCAAATCTAACTCCTTTAATCCGGGAAACTTGTACTTTGAAATATGCATGCCATTTTGACTCATATGACTGAGTCTCTGGTGCCACAAAGTTGTATTTCCATCTGCAGCAGCTAAATTACAATAATCAGCACCATTGGTTAAATACAAAGTACCAGTTTTCTTACCTCTTGCAACCATAAGAGCTCCCTTGGTAACCTTCCAAGAATCCACTGTAAAACTAACTGTACAACCATCACTACCTAGCTAACCCACTGATATCAAGTTCCACCTCAACTTAGGCACATTCCTAATGTCCTTAAGTAGCCATGTGTCCCCATTTTACATTTTCACCCCAGCACAACCTTTCCCTACTATGTTGCATGGTTCATCATCACCAAGATATACATGTCCAAAATCACCTTAAACAAAATCAGTAAAGTAATGTCTATATGTGGTGGCATCGAAAGAAGCCCATGCACCTAAGACTTAGCAATATTATCTAAAGAAATAAATAAGGCATCCTGACAAACATCACATGCTGCCACATTAACCTCCTTAATTTCCTCCTTATTGTTCTTCTTATCCCGAAGAGCCCAGCAATCTTTCTTAACATGACCAACCTTCCCACAGTGACAACATTCCAACTTGCTCTTGGACTTTAACCTTCTGCGATCATTTGACTTCCCACAGTTACCTTTCCCTATGTTCTTTTGTCTCCCTCTGCTCTCCACCATCAAAGTGTTTTCAAAAGTATAAGAATCCCCAATGCTCTTCCTTCACATTTCCTCACTCAGGATCATACCTATCACATCTCAAACTTCAACTTTGAATTATTAGAGACCAAATTACTTACAACCATAACCAAGTTGTCCCAGCTATCTATTAAGGAGAAAAAAATCAACAAAGCCTTGACCTCAACATCAAAGTCAATTTTCACTGAGTTTAACATACTCACAACCATATTAAATTCATTCAAATGATCAGCAATAGAACCATTCTCAGACATCTTCATATTGAATGAATTTTTCATCAAAATTATTTTATTAAAGGAAGAGGGTTTTTCATATAACTTCCCCAACACATTCATGAGACATTATGTGGTCTTCTCCTATGATATGTTGAAAGAAACTAAAGATGCAAGACATAACCAAATTTTCCCAAACACCTTTTTATCCAACAACTCCCAATCCTCATTCGAAATGGTTGTAGGTTTATTTTCTTTTCCAGCCAAAGGAATATGGAGGTCCTTATGATATAAGTAATCCTCCATTTGCATCTTCCACAAACCAAAGTTCTACCCATTGAACTTCTCAACCCTAGATCTGCCCTCATATGCCATAGCTCCCACTCAAGCTAAAATTTCCCTATGATTCACCACTTCAGCAAAAGATAACCACCAAAGCTTTGATACCAGTTGTTAGGAATTAGAGAAAAAATATGCAAAAACAATTCCTCAAATCACAGCAGTAGGAAACTATTTAGCAGAAATGAGCTTACAGAAATATGACAACATATATAAATAATGCACAAAATAAGACAAGACAAGATTTAACGTGGTTCACCCAATGTGGGCTACATCCACTAAGAAATTGCTCATATTTTACAATCAACAAGAATAAAACAACTCTCATTTTCTTCTCTCAGTTATAATTGCGTAGTAATCACTCATGAACTCACACTAGAATTCTCAAAGATGTTAAACCATATATAAGACACAATTAACACCCAATTGCTCAACCTTGATCACTCTTGATCACCTCTTGATCACTCAAGATACCCAAGATTACTCTCTTGATCTTGATGCATTAGGATGCCCCTAACACCTCTATTTATAAGATTATAGTCCTTCTAGGAAGTTCTAAAGCTGACCCTAAAATTTTGAAAGTCGTAATATTTCAACTTCCCACGACTGGAAAAAAAATTTGTCACAGTTAACATCAACGTCACAACACAAAAAAAAAAAAACGACTGCAGAATGCTCCCGAAATCTCCAAAATTAACCATTCAAACTCTAACACTTCAATGTTGATTCTAGAAGACCAAAAATAGGCTCCACACCCCCCAAAAAGTTCAAGTGATAAAGGGAGTCTAGCTTATATGACATATACAAGAATGAATGGTGAATTACCCATTGCTTTCTTTGAAGTGATTCTATCAACCCAAAGAGCATTTTTTACTTTAGTGTGTCATTGTCTTGGATTAACATGCATGGTCCTCTTCATGATTATGATCATGTTTTTTTAGTTCATTCTACCAAACCATTACCTTGTGGGTAATATTTAGATGAATTCTTCAAGTATACTCCATTTCTAAGAGCCTGGTCAGATATTTCATATCCAAAAAAATTCTTAGCATTATATGAAATGGTGGTTTGAGGAATCCCAAACCTTATTACAATGTCTTCCAATAAATCAATGATAACTAACTCAGTTTCCTCCTCAATTGGTATGGCCTCTATCCACCTCATGAAGTAATTTGTAGTTGTCAAGACCCATTTGTGACCCACATTGGATAGAGGATTAATCATGCCTTATCTTTCAGCCTTATCTTTCTTGTGAATAAGGCACATTCTTTACATTTTCTAGCCCATCGATATGCATATAAATGTGGGCCAAAATTATCCTGCTCTAAGGATTTTCATTGTTGTAGCCTTCCCTGAGAAATTCTCACCAAAGGATCCATTATGAAATTCGGCCAGGGTTTTATCTATCTATTATTCCTTAATACATCTTAATAAGACACCATCTACATTCCTCATGAATAAAATACAATCAATTAAAACATAAGTGATTGATTGTAGCCAAAGGTGTCTTCTATTTATCTTACTCAACCACAAGGATAGCTGCAAGTTGCTAAGAATGTAACCATGTTTTTCATCCAACTTTTGTGGCTAGGTTGAGTTCCTTTGCTAAGCGGATATTTTGTTGTTTGTTCTTGTTCTTCCTCCATGAAGAAAGAAACTTCTTCATGATTTCCTGAGCATCTATAGCAAGATGTTCACATAATGCAACTAGTTATTTTCACTACTATGGCCATAGTTTTAGGAATTGTACTACTGAAAGAAGAAATAGTGAAAAGATAATGCAATCAGTTAGTTGCACTACTATGCACATAGTTTCTAGCATTGCGCTAGCAAGCCAATTTCGAGACTGCACACTAGCCTACGAAGCATGTCTTCCATTCACCGCACAATCATCTCAATATAGTTATCAAGATTCTTTTTCTGATTAAGTATTTAAGTTTCAGTCTAAAGCAATAGTGACCATGACTCATCATTCCAATGAAGAAATCTTGCCAATGCCACCTTAGGATCCCTATGGGAATGATAGTGACTATGTAATGAATCTTGTCATTATGTCCTCACTACCCTTCTCGTAGGCATCTTAAGCTAGTACATGTAGGATATTACCGATAAGACGATAAAACATAGTGATCGTGCTTCGATTAAATTTAACAGTTATCCAATATAATTAAGTATGTTAGTTTATCATAACAGAAGGCTACTTAGTAATAATCTACAACATTCCCTTCAAGAAGAGAGTCATAGTAATTGTTAAGTTACTATCTCATTTGAGTATCTCTCATCGTAATTATCGTATTTTAGTGATTGTTAAGGGTATAGGATAACTTATCTTGTTTTAACGATATAATCATTTCATAGATAGTTATGGTCATAGTTATATTCACATAATTTTAATGTTCAATAAGAATAGCTCTCTTAATTCTTATTTGGTCATCATAGGTCATTCATAAAACAACTTGTTTTTATATTGTATTCTAACGATATGACCAAGTATACATTTCACTAATTCCTTTTGTGCCTTGTAATTCTATGACACCTTTGATTATCCACAAGGATAATATAACAACATTCATGATTACTATAACAATCGTTAACTTATAATTAATCACTATTGTGTTAACATTAACACTTAATCACTTTAAAGTTTGACAAGGTACTATAGTGACTTAACATGGTGTCATCATATCAATTATTTGTTTTGTACCATATTACAATTGCTCACTTGAAATGAGGAAATCATTCAATTATAATTCCCTTTGGATAATCATGATGATATGCTTATGTTCTGTAGTCACAAGACAACATACTGTTACCTACGATATGTAAATTATATAATTTCTTTCATGGTGAATTAATGGAAACAACATATCCTAATAGTGTTATTGTTATTTGTTGAACAACTAGTAGGTTTATGTGTCATCATGCTGACATAAACGGCATACTTGTTTATATTAAAGTACAACGACACCGAAATATTAACTTTGTGTTACTAATTCTATGTAATGTGTTATTTACATTTATGACATGATTATAACCTTTCAAATCTAATAAGGTTATTATAAGTCCTATTATATTTATCATCATTCATGAATAGTTTATTTAATGTTGCAAGTATAATAATATCCATCATTGGTTGTCATGTTGTTTTCATAGCCAAACTATATTGTTTACTAACATAATTATTCAATCACAATGATATCATAAAAGTAGATATAGTCTTACAATACAAATTCAATCATATTACAAACATACTCTGTTGTAAAACAAAAGTATAATTATTTCGCTTCTCACAATCGTGATAATAAAAACAATAAGTAATTTATTTAATACTTAATAATTATATTACATATTTTTAGAAGCAATTATCAACAAATAATCTAAAGAGTACAATAGGCCATATTGTCTTTATTGAACCATGAAATAATACTTTCACTTTTTTTCTAAAACATGATTTACAACAATACAATTGTTTGAAACTGAGTAATAACAACACCACATGACGAATCATGTGCATCCAATTCTTTAAGTCATTAATATTGTTCACTCCATCTTGCATGTTGTAAGAAAGATAAAATTGTATGCATGGTTAGTTCATAGAACTGACATGGATTAACAACTCGTAATCATGTTGTATCATTATGAAATACAAAATATGAAATGGCTATCTATCATCTTTCATTCATATTACATTTAATCAATTGATGTAATAATAAGAAATCAAGGTAATTATGCAATCTCTATTTCTCAAACAACAATCAAATAAACTGAATTTCATAATCATATAGTTCTATCAAAGTAAAATACGCTAATAAGGAAGCTTTTCTTAATGGCCTCAATGATCAAGTTCTCATCTCAATGAACTAGTTTATAACTAAGTCTAGGAACTTATAATCATCAATGAAATATGCAATAGTAATCCAATCTAAAGATTATCAAATAGTCAATCTTATGTTTCCAATTAAACACTGTTTATATCCACCAACGGTTTGGTAACGGTAAACTCAAGGTCAATGTTACACAACAACATTTATCCTTGACCAATTAGCATCTCAACAAGTAGTTATATAATACATAAGATATGGTCAAAATTTTCATATAAGGAACATAAAATTTCACTTCCAACTTAAACATTCATCATACCTAATTTCACATCAACCCCCAGATCGCAAGATTACTTTTGTATGTTTAACTATATAGAGCTGTGACAATGGGTAACTATTAGAATCCCCAAACAAACTCAAATGAGTTGAATCATATATGTAAATCCCATAAATGGAATAATAAATAAAATCATTCTAATTCATCAACAGAATTCAATACATATTCCCATTTCTTTTCTGGTGAATCCCATTACTGGTATAATAATTAAATGGTATCATGTTCAATCTCAGATTATAAAAAGGATATTATATTCAAACTACTTAAACACATTGGATTAGGAAGAAGGAGAGACAGAGATGTTATCATACGTAAACTTATACGAACAAAATTTCCACTCCAAATTTCTACAAGCAAGAAGAACCCAATGCTAGTTGAGGGAGTCTACACAGATTTAGGAGTCATAATCTTGGTGGATACATCTTATCCAACAACTAAACTCCATCTCTACAATAAGGCATAGATTGAATAATAGATGACTATCAAACTGACCTAGTTTCTTCTATACCCAGTTATTAATCTAGGTTATCAATTTTTCCTAACTCAGATTCTAAAAATCTTTAGGCCATATGGGTCTGATTTGTTAATGTACAACTTCAAATAAGGAGTGACCAGTCCACAAAAGGAAATAAACTCACACCCAAATCACATACAACAACGAGGACACCAAAAAATCAAATGCCCATTTGTTAAATACGTCTCCACCCAAGTTTCCTTTACAAATATAATTGTTCAAGTTCGTATATGTTCACCGATTTCAATCAGAAAAGATAACCAATTAATATTCTATTTTCCAAAATGAAACAACATATTTGGTGTTGGGGTTATCCATATAACAATGTTGCACATATCTAAAATCAAATAAAGCATACAAGCAATGAATGAGGAAATAAACCAGATGATAAATTAAACAAGAGAAAGATAACACCAGATTTAACGTGGTTCACCTAGTGTGGGCTACGTCCACCAAGAAAGGACCAATATTATTATTCAGTGTTTTACAAAGGAAATATAATGAAGATCTTCCATCTTCCTACACCTCACAGGATGTTTAATGTTTTTCCCTCACTCAGATACACTTTCTTGCTCACCAAGGAAACTCTCATACAAAGAATTGCTTCTTACTTGCTTACATACCTTCATACAATGCTTACATGCACTTATATCTATTCCGGGAAACTAACTATGCATTTACAATCAAGAAATCTCAACCAAAAACAAAAACGTCACCGCACAAGTCGATCGACGTTGGTTCCTCCCTGCGGCCCTTGACCGATGCCGATTGTTTCCTGACCAATGTCGGTCACTATCAAATCCAACAACATGTAAAATCAATCCTTTTGTGAAGCAATTAAGCTCCACACTCAACATTTGGGTTAGAGAATCCATGCATGTGGTTAATAAAACTTCTGTAATTTTTCCTCTAACTTTCTTGCAAAAGCTTCAAACAAAACCACCCACTAATCTCCATAAATTCGAACCCCGAATTCTCAAAACATATCACCATTATAAACAAATCAACATCATTGATGCCCAAGATGCGTGCATTTATTTTTAACAAAGAAGTCCCATGCGAATCTCCACTGCAAACAGCCTACCAAACCTCCATGCACAGCTCGCCAAAAGAGCTCAAGGATGAAAGAGAAAATAATAAAAATGAACCCTTCAATGCATGCCTCATAGCTTTTCCAAGAAGCTTCACTTCTCTCAAAAAATTCAGCCGCTCACATTAATTGCATTTACTTTTGCAGTGCCACATCTGTGGCTTAATTAAACTTATCAATTTTCTCTCCATAACTTTGCATGGCATCGAGCAGTCCCAGTTTGCATTTAAAACCTCTATTAAATCCTTTTTTTTAATTGTTGTTTTTCGATGGTCAAAACATTAACAACTATATCTATAACCTCATTACTTAGTGGTCAATGACCACACTTATCTTCCCAATTTTGAATTTATCTCTATGTCAAAAGTAAGGTCGATGACCTTTTAAATTAATCAAACCAAACTTTAGCCTTTGCCATAATATGCTATGGTCACTACCCATAAATAAAACAATACATAGGTGCTTTGAGGTCTTAGACCCAAGTCCTCGTAACTTGATTATTGCCAAGTTGCATGGTGCTTGACCATTTTAAAATTTAATAATAGTAATTGACCCCCGCCAATTCTATATGGTCTAAGTCCATCATGACCCATCATTTTCATATTGTCAAATAAGAAATTCATATCGATATTCACTTACCTTGTCGACACATTGTAAACCTTATTCTGAGTAGTGACAAAGACCATCTTAATGCCTTGCGGTTTAAGACCAATATTATATCGACAAGAAGATTAGTCCAACATCAAGACAATAATAATTATTTCCAAGCACCAACTAGTGCAAAATACAACCATGTAAAAGATTTGTCGGCATTACGAATGATCTCATACAACAAGCAAGGTGTACAATCATCAATAATTACAACAAAATATCAATGATGTACTGCCATCAAAACAGGTTGTAAATTTGGGGGTGTGACATGTGGATAAAGTTCTTCCTCCCCCCCCCTTGATTGTTCATTTAGGCAGGGGTTGAATTTAAATGGATGTTGTGGAACTTGTATTAACACCCATTGTGGGGCATGCAAGCATAAATGTATGTTTGGGGGTAAGAATATGGCATTGTTTAGTGGAGGGAAAAGGGTTTGTTACTTGAAAGGAGAAATAAGGATTTGTGTGTACTTACTTTGAGGAATTAATGGAATATGTGACTAGTCTTAGTAGAGTGAAAAAGGGTGGTTTAAGTAGTAGTAAAATTGTATGTAGTTTGTGTGTTTTTATCTTGGAGGAATCAAAGGTTAGCCATGATTCCTTTGTGAAGAGAAAATGTGCAGCACATATGATGGTCCCTCAGCTTTGCAAGATATATTGGTAGGCTTGGTAATATGTGTTGTTTTTACGTTTGGAGTAGTGTATTTTCCTTTTCTCTTGTTACAAGAAAAAATTAAATCGTTGCATGAGTGGGTTTGTGAATGTGTGAGCGGTTCAAGCATTGTTGTGTAGTAAGTGTTCCTAAGTGTTTAAAAAGAAAAAAAACATTACTCTGGTTTTGGTTGTGGTTTTTAGTCTGTAAATTGTATGCATGACATTGACACATAAGGGGTAGGAAAGTTTGACAAAAATGGTTAAATGTTCGAAAGACCCAAAACAAGGTCAAGGGGCCAATACAATAAAATTGACCAGAATTGCAACAATACATTTCTAGCCCATCATAACCATATTACTATGGTTATGACAAAAATTCCAGGGAAAATAAAATGTTTAAAGAAAGGAATAGAAAAAATTGACAACATGAAAACACATCACAAAATAAAGAAGAACATATCAAATTACATTTGAAAAATACATGCCAAGAAAAAAACTTAGGCCAAATATACTATAACAAAATAGTAAATAAATAGCCCTTAACAAAATTATTGTATATGTATACTTCTCAACATATTATAGATCAATAATAATAATTTGTATTATGGTCCACAATGTTGGACAATCTATTTTTAGGTCCAGAGATAGTGTTGGCATACGAATCTATCTCATGCTCCCAATAGACAAGATGCACTTAACTCCAGTTGAAATATAAAACCACACTTTTTGTAAATAACAATACTCTAAAATCAGAATTAAAAAGCAAAGTAATTGAAAATGTTTTGTGGGGCCGTGATTTTTTCGGTCACCCTTTTAAATGTAACTCTCTTTATTTTTATTTAATATAAAGGGCTGTTCCAATAGTAAAACGTTTGTCATCTATAGAATGTTTTTCATTATTAATGAAATTATGAAAAAATACTAGAAATTGTTAATTAAAACACGTTTGACATCCAAACATCAGTTACAATCAGTTAATTCGTCGGCCGTATATTATATATATATATATATACTATTTCCGGTCCAAAATAATTTGTTGGGGTCAAACCAAATGTGGGAAACCAAATGGCGGTCTCCCAACGTGGGAAATCTCTCTGTAGCCTTTATAAAGACTGACTCTACCTTGATCGAACTACCCAGTCTCAGTTCCAATTTCAGTTTATAGAGGCTGCCTAAGTTTGAATTGCCCAGTTTCAGTGTCAGTTTCAGTTTATAGCAATGGAGAATTCAGTGTGGAAAGACTTAAATGTAAAGAGCTTTGATCCAGTCATGGTGAAGCCCTCCATTCCTCTGCCCAAAACTGTGCTCCATCTCTCCACTGTGGACAACCTTCCAGTGTTAAGGGGAAATCTTTTTAACTCCTTAATTGTCTACAAAGCCTCTGACAAAATTTCTGCAGATCCTGTGAAAGTAATTCGGGAGGCTCTTTCCAAGGTGTTGGTGAATTATTTCCCATTTGCTGGACGGCTCAGATACAAAGAAAATGGGGACCTTGAAGTGGACTGCAATGGGGAGGGTGCTGCCTTTGTGGAAGCCATGGTGGACTGCAACCTTTCTGTGTTGGGAGATTTGGATGACCTCAATCCATCATATGAAGACTTGCTTTTTGCTCTTCCTCAGAATACAGACATTGTGGACCTTCATCTTCTGGTTGTTCAGGTAATTCTTAAGTTATTAGTAGTAACACAAATAGAACTTTGCATAAATTGTATAAGAGTATTTACGATCAACACTTCGGATCAAATCTATGTTCCATCATGAGAAACTTGTGATTTCTGATGATGGATCATAGGTTTGATTCGAAATGTCTATTGTAAATACTCTATCATCAGGAACCCAGTATTTATACAAGTGATTTCAATTGTATAAGTACTTATGATTTCAATTGTATAAGTAGTTATGATTTCTGATGAGTATTTACAATTGACATTTCGAAAAAAATTTATAATCCATCGTCAAGAACTCAGTATTTATAATCCATCATACGTTTGATCTGAAACATCCACTGTAAATACTCTGACACGGTTTATCCAAAATTCTATTTGTATACTATGGACTGTAGAAACATTAAAGATCTTATCAGTAAAAAGTTTTTAAAAAGTTTTTTCCCCTGTTTTCTGGTATAATTCTATTTGTATACTATGGACTGTAGAAGCATTGAAAATTTTATTAGTAATAAGTTTTTTTTTATTTTAAATTCCCCTGTTTCCTGGTATAACTATAGTAATTTTAAACCAAAATGAATTTAACCAGTTATTTCTAGAAATGTTTATCAAAAATATAGAGTCACAAAGAAACCTTTAAATTCTGGAAATAAAATTTAGCAACATTCACTGAAGAGCAATATATTTTTTCAACAGGGCAATATATTTTTCCTTTGTTAAACCATCAGAAACAACAGTTTAACCAGTAATTGAATTTCTCTACCATATAATTTTTTTTAAGTATATTAAAACAGGGTAAAAGAGCTATCAATGTCAACACCCAAGCAGGAAAGACAAACAGTCTCGTCTAGTATGCAGAGGTGGAGGTACGTGTGGGTGTTACTGCCACCTCTGCATACTAGACACCTGTGATCTTTAGGCACAACATGGGAAAAAGATGTTATTTGGAATTTTTGGGAACCATTAGAAGTGATGTGCAACATTCCTTGTAAAACAGAGGTTATAAAATATCAACAGATTAAGATACTTTTTGAGTTTTTTTTTAAATTTTCATTGAAGAAAATATAATGGTACCATGTATATTTCTAGTAACATTCTATTGTCGTATGTCATGTAGGTAACATGTTTTGCATGTGGGGGTTTTGTTGTGGGGGTGAGTTTCCACCATAGTATATGCGATGGACGAGGAGCTGGTCAATTTCTGCAAAGCCTTGCAGAGATAGCGAGAGGAGAAGATAAGCTATCATGTGAACCAATATGGAACAGAGAACTGCTGAAGCCTGAAGATCCTATACACCTCCAATTTTATCACTTGTATTCGCTACGCCCTTCTGGCCCTACATTTGAGGAATGGGTCCATGCCTCTCTTGTTATAAACCCTGCGACAATAAAACACATGAAACAGTCTATTATGGAAGAATGTAATAAAGTTTGCTCTTCATTCGAAATTGTGGCAGCATTAGGTTGGCGAGCGAGGACAAAAGCTCTTCAAATCCCACAAACTCAGAATGTGAAGCTTCTGTTTGCGGTGGACATGAGGAAATCATTTAATCCCCCCGTTTCCAAAAGGATACTATGGTAATGCCATTGGTTTTGCATGTGCAATGGATAATGCACATGATCTCATAAATGGGTCTCTTTTGCATGCTGTAAATATTATAAGGAAAGCAAAGGCTTATTTATTCGAACAGTGTTCAAAGTCAAGCGTCGCGGTTAACCCATCTGCATTAGATGCGAACACAGGACAAGAAAGTGTAGTTGCATTGACTGATTGGAGGCGACTGGGATTTAATGAAGTGAACTTTGGGTGGGGAGATGCAGTGAATGTATGTCCTGTGCAACGGATGACAAATGGACTAGTTATGCCAAACTATTTTCTATTCCTCCGACCCTCCGAGGACATGCCTGATGGAATCAAGATACTAATGTGCATGGCCTCATCAATGGTGAAATCATTCAAATTTGAAGTGGAAGACATGATAAACAAATATGTGACTGCAGTATGAAACTGTAACATATTTGGCCTTGTGTTTTCCAAATAAGTTTTCAAGATGGAAGCTTATGATCCAAGTACTGTTATAGTTTTAGAGAGTAGATGTTGTTTAATCGTTCTGATGTTGTTTGATTGTTTCCATCACTGCAAAATTATGTGAGCAATGTGATCAATATATTGATATTGATATCATTTCATATATAAACCTTGCATCTCTGTTATCAGGAATGAGATTTTGATGACTGTTGGACATTATATGTGCTGGTAGTTTTTATAGAAAATCAGAATATTGCACACCAACATAAATTTCAATTTTAACATGTATAGAAGACTATTTTTGAAAATCAAAACGGTTAACTAATATATATTAAATACGTCCAAAACACTCCTTAGACATATCCTTCTGAACTACCTAGTTTTACAAAATTTATTGTATAAGTGAGGACACTACTTTTGTTTTGGAGAGAAAAAATGAATGGTTATTGGATTGGAGCTCAGGTATTCCACAATAACTAATATTTAACATTTTCATTATTAAAATTTATTTATTAAATATTTAATATATTAATTTATTTTTTTGGGTGGATTGACAATTTACATAAACTTTAAATAACTGTGCCAAAATGCTTCAAAATATTCATCTTAAGGAAGTTTTCGAATGAGCCGACCCACAGGTATATGCACAGGGACAATTGTCAGTATTTCAAAAACATGCAAATTCTCTGCTTGTAGCCTGTTATCCCCGTTTTGAGTTCACGAAAAAACGATTAGATAACCCCTACAAAATTTTCGAAGTTTATTTTTCATTATGGCCTCTTTTTAGAGAAATTCGGGTTTTCGGGTGTGTACCGACAGCTTCGACATGAGTTTTAAACTTTCTTTTTGTTTCCTATGTCTTACTGAAACCTGAAACCCGCTTCATATTGAGAAAATCAGGTTTTCGGACCTCCGGCGCATCGGAACATGCCTAACCTCAAAACATGTTTTGTGTCACCTGCTTTCCCCAATACCCGAAGTTCTGATTTAGTCCTTTGTATCGGGTTTTCAGAGCCATGTGGAGCATCTAAACATCTCATGCTTTATGTCTTGTGCTTTCCCAAAACCCGAAACCCGAATTGCACTAAGCCCCCTTGTGTCGGGTTTTCGGACCTCTCAAACATGCTGACATGGCATTCATGCCGAGTTGTCGGTGAGTTGGCATGTGCCGAGCTGAAGTGTATTAATTACCAATTTTCTTATAAATAGGCGGATTTCCACGTCATTTTTACCGGACTCGTATTTTTAACTCGTGGAATTTTTCGTACATGCTCTTCCAACCTCGAAGCCCGAAAGCTTGCCTGTGCCCGATTGGATTCGCCATGTTTTCGATCTTCCCCTTTCTCTGGTTGAAGGTATTTCTCTCTCCACTTCTTGGTTCCTAGTTTTTATGGATTGATTCTGCGTGAATGTCTTCCCATTTTCTTGCTGGGTTTTGAGGGATTTTTATTCTTCTTCTTTCTGGAGTTATTTTGAAAAAGGGGTTTAGGTTTTAGGGTTTATCTCTTCTAAGATTATCCATTTGGTGCTATTTCCTCAAAGTTTTATTATGTGCCTGGTACATGAATGATTAAAAAGAAGGAGATTGCATGTTTTGGAAATTCAACGAAAAAAACCCTATTTTTCTTCTTCTGCGGTTTTGAAGGCTATTGGTGCAGTGTCGAAGACCCAAAGTATATTGAAGGTTTGGCATGTCGGACTTTCTCATAGTTCCGAAGTATATTGAAGTGTCGGGTTTTCTTCCAGTTCCAACATCCTCAACAGGTGTCGGGCTAGCTTCTGTGTCCGTGACCAATCATCAAGCAGTGACGGGTTTTTCCTGAAGTTCCGACATTATCAAATGTGTCGGGTTTTTCCAGAAGTTCCGACATTATCAAACGTGTCAGGTTTTTCAGAAGTTCCGACATTTTCAGTGCATCAGGACTTTCAAGATATTCCTGACATCCTCCTCAGCCAGTGTCGGATTCTTCCGTTCTTCCGGCATATCCAGCAGGTCGAGGATTCTCACAGTAGAGCAGTGTCTTCTGAGCTTTGAAACCTTTCTTCCTTCGATATCCTTCATGTCGGATCCCTGGTCCATCTCAGGAAAAGACCGAGAAGACAGGAAGAATGAAATACAAGTTTTAAAAAGGTGGAGTCTCCATCGTATATTGATTGCAACTACGACATCTGAGACACCGAACTCGGAAATATAGACATTGAAGATTTTTGGAGTAGGGTGAGGAGTTCCTCCCAAAACTCCATGGATGAAAACTATAGCCGATAGTGGCTTGCCTCTCACAGCGGGTCTTCCCATGTCTGCTCAGTGTCCAGAATTCATTTTGGCTTGTGCATCCAGTTATGACTCGGCGTCTCGTTCTGTGAGAAGTCAATAAGGTGAAGTAGTGGTCAAATTGGATGGAGTTTATTTTGATGATCTCCTCAAATTGCCTAATTTTGACCAGTATGGAGAATTGGACATCAAGTCAGCTCAGAAAGCCTGGGACAACGATCAGGAAGACTGCATCAAGCATGTGAACAAGAAGTTCCTGATCAAGGCCAAACCAGCTGTGTCCATATTTCCAAGGATTATCCCCAGGAGTGATTTCATCCAAGAAATCAATGACATCATCACCCTGCTGAGTCAAGTTTTTGGTTTGCCCGAATCGAATGTATTTCAAGGATGGATGTATCAATTTATGATCACCATCAAGAAGAATCAGCAGGGGATCGACTGAGGTACTCTCATCAGAAATGAGATTGATTCCCAAATGAAAACGGTCTTGTCAACTGGGAAAGTTTTATATGTCTTCATATGTCACATACGTAGCAGCCGGGATGAGGAACTATCCCGGGCTGGATACCAAGGGAAGCAGAACGGACAAACCCAGGTTTATCAATACTTCCCTCAATTGACAAAGAAGGGGTCCAAAGACCATTTCAGGAGGGTGAATGATGCCTTCTTCTATAAAAATATCTGTCAGGATAAACCCTGAGCTAAGGAAGACAAGAGTCTCAGATGAGGCTTGGGCTGAAGTTTCTAAATGGGGATGTATCTTCTTACAATTCAAGAAGTTTACATATCTTCGGGTGGTCATGTACTCGGGAGATCCTTTTCACGTCTGCCTCTGATATCCAGGGGATAGACTGATATTGATGGAGTTGGTTAGGCAGCTGTTGGATTTCCATAAATTCCAACAAATCAAACATAAGGCTGATGTATCCTTCCCAATTTCTATTGGGAGATATACTTGCTCAACAGTAGTGGAAGGCCAAAAATGTTGTCCATGCGAACTTCAGGACAAATTGAAGAAGCATATGAAGCCTCGAGACGGTTTTGACATCCGAGGAGTGCTCAGAGCATATGGAACCCAGCATCTGCACAGGCCAAACATAGAGGATATTTGGGTGGATCTACGTAATTGAGGTTGCGGTTCGCAGAAAGGATAATAGTAGATTGACTATTGCTAAGATTCAAACACTGGAGCTTGTCTGATTTACCAGAAGGTACGAGGTGACAATGAAAGTGTTTTGGATCTTTCCTATGATGGACTAAATGAGGATCAATATGTTTTCCCACCTATTGATTGGTCAGCCAGCGAAAAAGCCTCTATTACAGGGTAGGTCGGCTCTAATCCTTGCTCGCACCACAAGCATGGCTCTCCTCTTGGGGAATGAATTTTAAATATGATGAGTTTTCAAAGTTAGATGCTTCAGAGGCGGGGGCCCTTCAAAAAGGAAAAGGACATAGAAGTCTTCTAGGGCGCCTATAAAAGTCAAGATTGTCAAGAAGAGGAAAGAAAGACAAATCTCTTCAATTATTTCTCCAGCTAGAAACGGTGGATGTGCCAGAATCACCAACACCACCGGAGATAGGAGAAATTAATTTGGAGGAAGGAGGAAGCCAGCTTCTGGCTTCATCATTTGTTGATTGCTCAAAACTGGAGAGACCTTATCTCTTGCATCCCAGGCTTTGGAGTATGAATCTGCACCTCCTCCCTCACAACCACTCCTACCTCCTCATTCTCCATCCACTTCTTCAGTCATGGCCATTATTTTCTCTGGACTCTCACTCCTCTCTGCTGGAACCCAAGTGATCACCAACACGCCCCCTCCTGTGCCTCTTTTTATTGGATCTACTACCACATTGGTAACTATTCCTCCTCCAATAGTAGAATCTTCTCCTCTTGAGAGTAGAATACCAGTTTTCTACAACATGTGGAAACTTCCTCTAATACGCCGCAATGGCTACTCGAGCAAACTCCGAGGAAGAGGAAGGTAATTGTACCCCTACCAACTTTTGATTTCAGCTCACTCAAGGCTCCTACTGCAAAGTCGGCCAAGAAGCCCAAAATAGTTTCAAGGGTTTTAGTGGATGCTTCAGGAGATAAGTTCACAGAGATTGCCACTCCCTCAGACTGACAAAACTAGGGAGGATATAACAGCCTGCTGATTATCAGATAACCAGGGTGGCTCTAGGGAAAGTGACAACATAAGGGGCGCAACAAGATGCACGGGATTCCATAAACATGATGTGCCAAGAGTTGAAAGAAACAAAGGACAACAGAGATGAGCTTAAAAGGGAAGTAGAGCAGTTGACAGAGGTTTTGCTTAAATTCTCAAAACCCCTTGAATCCATACCACCTTCTTCTATATCCTGTCGGATTTGATTTCCTCATTGGTACCTACAATTGAGAAGATTGCTAAACAAGTAAGGGTGGTTGATGAATGGGTCCAAAGGTTGCTCCAACAGGGGAAGGAAGTAATTCAAGACGTTGTGAAGTTCATCAGTCTTTGGGGGACATTCAGAAGGATGGAGAGAAGATGGATGAGGAATTCACTCAAGAAATTGGACATCTTGATTTGACTTTTGAAGCTCTCCATGTGTTAAAGCAAATACCAGCACATCTCTTGGTAGAAGAAGGTATTCTCCTCATACAGATAAGCATTTTCAGCTGACCAAGGCCATCAGGTTCAGAGTAAAGATTCTCAACGAAGCCTGCAGCAAGTTGAGAGAATCAAGGGATAAATTGATTGATGGGAAAAGTGATCTGGAAGAAGAATTGCTGAAGATTTGTCCAAAGGTGTCAGTTGGAAACTCAGGTATACTATCAGCGGATGATCTCTTCAAACAATTCCAAGAGTCTGTTCAGCATGAACCAATGCATGGATTTGGTCTTGAGATCATTGATCGGTTTGTAAGGATTGAGCATTCTTTGGAGGCCTTAAGAAAGCTCAGCAAAGGATTGAAAATGCTTCCCGGCACTGCCAGCGATGTTCATGAAACCTGCGAAATTTGGAATGATCATTCCACTGCGCCTGATGAGAACGAGATGCAAGGCATAATTCGGAAGTTCCAGGAATTTCAGAACAAACAGTCTCAGCTGGAGGAAGAAAAAGAGGAAGGAGCAAAGGATGATGATTCAGACTAAGTCCCAATGTTCATGTCATTTCAATCTTGAAATTGACATGTCTTTTTCATTTCTGTTTCGTCACATTTTTGAATCATGTTTTGACTTGATCTCCTGCGTGAGAGTCAAGCAAAACAGAACTCTTGTTAAAACGCTATTTTTTAGGATCTGTCCTATTTTATCTCTAGTTCCTTTTGTTATAAATAAGGGATGCTTGTGCATTCAAAGGGTCGAGATTTTTTGGAATATTTAGGGGCTATTGGAAAGAAGAAAAACTTTGTGTTTTCATTCAATCATTTTGAAGAATAGGAATCGATATTGTTTTACAGACTTTGTGTTGTGGAATATATCTTACTTAAGACAGTGTTCTTATGTTCATGATCTTAAGCTATTCTTTGCATAGCATCTTAGTGTTTCTGATTATTTCAGACATTATATTTGTGATCTAAAACTCGTATGATTATTTCGTGCTCTGCGTTTACTCGAAAGAAAATACGTTTCTCCCATTTCCTTTCTATTGTGCTTCTTTCATTGTAACAGTTTCTAACCCAGTTCATTTACGAAAGAAATACCCTTGAATCGTGTGAATGTGGATTTCGGGATTTCATCCCAACCCCCAATGGTTAGATTAGTGTGAATACTGTATATATTGTTTACCGTGTTTTAGATTAGCAATAAGCAGGCAGCCTCACCTATCTTTGAGGAGGGATTTAATCCCATATACTGTGGTTGAACCTCATATTTTGGTTTGACAAAATATCCAACCAACAGGAATCAAACATACTTGTGAGGTAGCCTATCCTTTATGATCAAAGTTGTGAAGAATGGATCAACAATCAGTTGGAAATCAACCAAGGATGTCCCCCAAATATATCAGGTTCTCTCCAAGATCTTCTACTACTGGTGTGTTTCAATCATGACAATGGAAGAGGAAGAGTCTCAATCATTTTGCTTTCTACCTGGAGTAGTCTTCTCCTCTTTCAACCCCATTCAAATGCTTCTTCTTATGACCCAACAATCCTAAGCAACTCAATGATTGAAACACTCGCTTTGATTTTGACGGTTGGATACATGGGCTCACCAACACTTAGGCTTCCAATGATTTGGAACAAGCTCAAGCATTGGAAGGGAGCAAGTAGATTCGCTTTCGATGGCAAGGGATTCTTGGCAGCTTAGGCATGTGGAGGATTTCATTTTTTCTTGGTGACAACACATATTTTGGACAAAGTTGATCGTCTCCCAAGAACTTCTTTGGTGCACCGTGCAAAAGGGTGTCTTAGGTTTGGCTTGAGGCCCAACTCCATTATCAAATTGAGGCCTAGTGTTAAAATATTTCTCTTGAGCTACAACAACATTCATCAACAATTATCTATCTCTCCTTCTTAGTTCACATACTTCTTAATCATCAACTCTCAGCTATTTAAAGTCAGTTTGGACTTTCAAAATATGGCACTAAGAGACTTCAGAGTATGTGCGTTGAACTTGGCCCATTTGATCACAGTCCCAAAAATTTCAGCTTCTCTAGCACTAATTACCTCACTATGTTGATCCTCCATTGATGGTTGAAGAATACTCATGAAAAATCATCATCAGTACCTATCATAATTATGTAGCTTAAATGAACTTGCTGGTCCACTTAACGCATGGAGGATGAGGTAAATCTCAATTTTCAGGCCAATCAATATCAGTAACTTCTCAAGCACACAGCAGATTGTAGTATTATAAGGGATCAGGACTTAATCACTCTCCCTTCATGTGCAACTAGAGTTAGATCAACTTGCAAACCCCATGGGTCATTTCCCTCTATCATCTACGCCTTTCACCTCTAGAATGATATGGCAAGCAAGTCTTTTCGCCATAAGTTTTGTGCTCTTGTCTGACTCTTGTGAAGGTTGCCCAATTCCCTTAAGGAGATTTAAGGATTTATTGATGAATTTCTAAATTATCTGCTAAATTTTCACAACCTTCTATATCAGCACCCTTACAATGGTTGACGTTTTGTAGGGTTTATCAATTTTACACCATCTCTCTTGCTAGAGGATTCCCAAAAGCTCTTGATTTTTGCCTTCAATTTGTTCCATGTGAAAGCTTGTCTCAGAACTTGAGTAGTGGTTCTTGTCAGACTCCTAACCGTGAATAGGCTACTTTCAAAATGCATCTACTATGTTAAACAAGACCAATCACAAGGCCTCTTGGCATTAACAGGAAGCCTTCTCATGTGAATTTGTTAAACCCTTGTGGGAAACGTCATGGACTGGTTCATCCACATTTTGTACTTGGAAGCTATTCTCAAATTCAGACCCTAAGAGAAATGTAGGATCATTCTTGTCAATATTTCAATCTAAATTCATTCTTAAGAAAGGAGATCCATGCAGATCAATAAAATTATTAGGTAGAGCCTATCCCAATCCCTAGCACATCTATACTAATGAGGAATGAACAAATTAATATATACATCTTCAAATCTATCTTGAAAAACTTCCATAATGGTCTAACAAAAAGTTTGAGATCCAGATCACCAGTTATCGGTCATCCGTTTACCGAGATGGAAATGCAGGCTGGAAAGATATTTAAAGTAAAGAGCTTGTGGGATCCAGGATTTGAGTGAACCATCCATTCCTCTAAAGTCTATAGGACTAGCTCTCCTCTAACCTAAAAATAGAGGTCTAGGTTGAAAACATATTGTTTGGTGGAGGTGATCTTGGAGGTGAATAAAACCCTGAAAGGACAAGATCTCGGGATGGACATCAAAATCTGATTCTCAAGACTGGTACTTCCTAAATGCTGATTTTCAAAGTTACATTAGGATTGAAACAAATGCTTGATTGAGGAAGGAACTGCCCAGGTATAGCAGAAGGATCTTCACTAGCTAAGTCAAACAAGTTTATGAGAGGATTGCTTGAATCAGTTTTGAAGAAGAGTGATAATCCTCTACCAAATGAATCTCTCTCACCTATGGATATAGCTTTGCGTGATGTCTGACAATTAACAACATTTCCAACTTCTTCATCCTATTAAAACTTATTAATTAATTGAATCTGTATATTTACTATCTTAGCAAAATCTTTAAGGTGAGATCTTGCCTTCCAGTTTTGCATAAACTTAGCAACACAAAAGTAAATGACAAAAAGGTTCAAGACATTGATACTTTAAAGATCAGAACAACATGAAGTCACCACTAAGGACTTTCATTGTTAGTGTAATTGTCACTATTCTGTCAAAACTACCATCACTGAAACTTTCCACGAAACTTTACAGATTTTGACCTTATTTCTTTTTGAATCTATGCAACCAAATTATATGGTCTAATTTAATGTGCAAAAATGATTCTGGAAGAGGAGGTGATAAAAATGTAGGATTTCTAACATTATTTATCTTAACTTTGTTGGTTCTGAAAATTTGTCGCTTGGGAAGATCTATGGATAAACATTAGCCAACAGTGTGCAGGGCATAGCCCCTCTTTGAGTCAGCAAAGCGAAACTGGTTTATTGCTATTCTACCAGCAGGAATCTATGCAAGTCTCATAGATTCTACCTTCGGGGGTTTTGGGATCTCATCCCAGTGGGGTGTTTCCGACTGTGAAAAGAAATGAAAGGAAGAGGGGATGAGGAAAGAGCAGGGGCCGAAGGAAGAAAAGAAATGAATTCCAAAGCAGAAAGGTCAGAAGATTTATGTTTTGGGATTGGTAGTAAACAGAGCCAAACCTACTTGCATAAATAAACAAAGCAATACTGATGATGAATAAATGACAATGAAACCGAAGAAGATTTAACAGAATAAACACATAGATCAGACATAAGAAAGATCTAATGGCGATAACACATGTATTCAACACAAAGTCTAAATATTTGTATTAACTACTCTTCTGTTACAAAAAGCTCAAAGTCTCTTTTCCTTACTCCTATTTCTTATCTGAAAGATATTCACTCATGCTTCCATAATACTACAAGTGTTGGAGTATTTATAGAAGAAGAAGAAGAAAAGAAGGCAAAAAGGAGCCAACAACTATTTACAAAGATATTTACAAAATATCTAAAAGTCATGTTGACTTTTTACAACTTGATGGATGACATCATCCCATGATGCAACATGGATGATGTCATCATTTGCATCAACATACTTCAGATATTTCCAGAAGGACGAAGAAGAGAAAGGGAAGAAGAAGAAGAAGAAGAAGAAGGAGCAGCAGCTATTCGTCATCATCATCTTGCGGCCGAAAGGGGGTGGATTGCTTTTGTTGCTCCTCAGGTGACGAGATATGGAACTGAGAGCGGTATTCCATGAACTTGTTGATTATTGGCACAAGTTGATCCTGAGAAGGATCCTTGTGCCTATCGCTTATTGCCTCACAAGTCTCCCATTCATTTATGAGCTTCTCTGGGAGTTTGAAAAAGTCCTTTTCCGCCTCAATGAGGAACCCGACGAAGTCCCTACAGGCTAGCAGGTTGTTAATGGACTCCGTGTCAAATGTGACCTCTGGCCCCAGTTCCTTGAGAAGCGATCTCTTTGAAGATCCGGATGGTTTCATCAGCTTTCCTTAAAGTGAAGGAAGGAGTAAGCAACCCTGGCGACATGTTAAGAATAATTCGTTCCATTTGGTGCATCGCATCCAGGGCTTCTTCCTTGACTTTGTTGATCTTTTCTAGAATAAATTCTAGCTGATCCACCCGATAGTCCCAAAGTGGACATGATTTTGTTGAGGGAGCCCTTGGGTGGCCGAAGACGCCAAACTTGACCAAATCTTCGACTGAACAGTCGAACATTTGTTGGAAGGCCTCGTGCTGCAGTCTAGCATGTTCCAGCTCTTCTGATATGGGACCTGCTAGCGCTTGGAGCTCTTTATTCGCCTTACTGATATTCAGGTACAAGTCAGAGAACTCGACGATACCTTTTTCACTGTCTTTGAGGATTTGGCTCCTCCAAGCAGCAACGGCCATACCCTGCTCACCAATCTTGGCATACTCGTTAATTTTCTCCTGGCTAAGAATCTCATAAGTCTCGGCGGCAATTCTGGGAGGCGCACTACCCATCTTCTGTAAGGCTTGGAGTAGATGTTTGTTTTGGTCCTTTCAGTGTTCATTTTCTCTTCCTTGATTTCCTCTTGAAGCTTTTTGCAGAGGGCGTCAACTGCAGAAAGAGCCTCTCCTTGAAGGCTTTCAAAGATGTCCCCATTGTGACTTGAGTCACTTGTAAAATCTGTCGAAGACTGAGATCCTTTTTGCATCTTTCAGAGGATTGGGGTATGTGATCTCCATTACTCTTCTCTCCTACAGCACTTTGAGAGAAGCGTGTGACAGGCTTCTGCTTCTTTGTCCCCTTTTGATGGGATTACGGAAAAGTCCATCGGAGCGATGGGAACTTTCCTCTTCTGCTGACTCAGAGTGCTGAGAGATCCCAGGCTCAAGACTTATGGGAGAAGGACCAGAAACAGAGAATGGGGGGCAGCTGCAGTAGTAGAAGGGAAAAACGTGGGAGACACGTGGCGGGTGGCATGGAGAGAAATATCTGAAATGAAGAGCCCACTTTTTAGGAAACTCTTGTAGACTACAGCAGTGGAACACATCCCATCCTTTAGTTTACCTCGGAGACTTTGTCAATCCATCATCGAGCTTTTTGAAATATAAGCGAGGGAAGATAAAATAGACTGTCTTAAATTAGAGGCGATGGGGAATCATTCCAGATACAAGATTGTTTTAGGACTTTTTCTTAGCAATGGTCTCTTGTAGCTTACTCTCCGAGGGGGAATGAGTGTCATGCCACCAATTCGAAGGAGTCACTAGATGGAATTTCGGTCTGTCATCATCAACAATTTTCTAAACCCTGAGTGGATATACTTCAATCTGCTTGATCTTCCTCTATCCAACTTTTCTACATCTAAGATCTCCATTATACATTGAGATAATTCAAACTTAATATATAGTTTTAATGGAAGGAGGAAAATCAAAATTCAGTTTACCATTCTTCTTGAAGATGTGGTGCTGGACTCACCCTCTACGCCTTTGTCTTTACCTTGAGGCTACTTTTTGGATCTTGGAGGTGCGTTACCCAGTGGGGAGGTAGTGAAATCAACCCCGAGGTAGATTAGGCCGTTGATCCAGCACCAATGTTCTGTCCTCCGGCAAAGTCTCCTTGACCCTCTCCTCAATTGTCTGAGGAGCCTTAGTTATGTCAATGGCCGGAAAGGGCCCATCGTCCCCATCTGTATCAGTATATACCTTTGTCTACTTCATCTTCTGTAGTCTGGTAGCCTTTGGGGACGATGGCCACCCCGTATTGGATGATTTCTGCTAAGGCCAAACAAGAATGGTCCTTCCTCCTGAGCTCAACCTCATGAATGACGTCGATGTAGATGTCTTCGATCTGAGGAATGTGGATTGGGTCGAGCTTAGCCCTAGGCAGACAATTCCTCGGGTCGAAGGTGGGTCTTGCTGGGAAATTGTGTTTCAGATTCAACAGCTCCAACTCTGCGAACATGTCTTTTGCCTTGTGGTGAGTAAGACATGTATACCTACCCACTGTGAGGGGGAAAGGAGTTCCACCCTTTTTTCTCTTGAGACATTTCTCGTGGTAGGTAATTAGCTGCCTGGACATCTCCAACAGGATCAACTTGGGGCCAGCATACCTCGGCAGTTTAGTTGGTTCCCCCAAGAAGTTGGCCGCCCTTAGATAGGTGAACGTGGGGAATTGGGTGAATAGGGCCCTCCATTTCTCCATGGCTGCCACGATGCTCTTGGTCGTATGACCGTGAGTCATATTCAGCCTCAACAGGCAGATGATGAAGTAGAAAAATGCATCATTGATCTTTGTGAATTGGGGGATGCTATTCTCCAGCTTCAATTCTGGATAGTATTCATAGATCTTAACTTGAGGCCATACCCCACTCCGCATCAAAGCTGGGTAGTCCCTCTCTGAAGCTGCAGCATAGACCACGTAGGAGTTCATATAGAACCTCCCTGTTGTGTTGAATTGTTGTAGCTGCTTAGAGATTGTGCTGCTTATGATTTCTGCCCATTCAAAGCGTTGATCAAGCATATTTTTGTTCATTGTTTCCAAATACCACAGCATCCATTTTTGGAAGTAATGGGCATCAGGAAGCCCAAAGACTTTGCTCAGGAACGTAATTGTGTCGCTAAGTTCCTCTGAAAAGTCACTGCGATGAATGACTTGTGGCCACCGAGTCACTACTTTTTTGTTCTTGAGATAAAATTCGTTCATCAACTGCATACACTGATCTTCATTTTCATCCCAGGCCTTGATGCAGTCTTCTTGGCTGACGGCCACAAAGTGCCGATGATGAGGAATGCCGAGCATTATTTCAAAGTGGCGGGCAGTGAGGTTGATGACGACCTCGCCCTTGTCATTCACGACACATCTTGTGTCTTTATTGTAGCGTCGGGCAACCACCATAATAAACTCATTGTTTACGGCACTAACAGGGATGCCGCCTGCAAAATGTAGTGCACTGCCCATTAGTTTGTCCATCCATGGACTTCTTGTGACTTTCTGGGTTCTGACCCAGAATTCCTCCATATCAATATGACCCAGTTCTGAGTCCCTAATGTCTAGGTCACACTCTGCTTGGGACTCGGACATTCTGACCCTCTGATATTTGTACTTCATTTCCTCTTCTGTAAGCTTCGCTTTACCCTTGGATTTGGTAGGCCTCTTGCTTGATGTTGACATATGTAACTCTGAGCTTAGTTGCTGATCTGCACGAAGAAGAAGTGAGACCCAACGCAAAAAGGTCATATTATTCATTTGATCTTCCATTAAAGTGTTAACAGAAGAAAGAGTTAGTGATTTTGAGGCTTCAGGGTGCAGGGCGCATGAATGCTGCAGCTTACAGGGCTAAATAACAAGGCGCACAGGAAAGGGCTGTTGCAATGGACAAATCAGCGCCAAAGGGCGCATGGCGCATGGATATTGCAGGTTGCATTTTTGTTGTTGTGAGGACAAGTGCGCCTGCGCCATGTGTATTCATTTTATAGAGGGCGTAGCTTATTTTCATGTTACACGGGTACAGGATGCGCCAAAGGGCGTGGGTTTAATGCGTGTAACATCATATTTTCATGCGCCGATAGGGGAACTTGGCGCGGCGCATGGAAGGTCTGCACAACATGATGTTGTTGTAATCAAGGATGCGCCCGCGCCTTGTTAATAGTTTGCACTTGGCGCAGATTTAGTTGGTGTTGCATAGATGCAAGGTGCGCGGTCTTAAATGACGCAACAAATGGGTTTGGTACGCCAAAGGGGGCGCATGGTAAGCGTTTGTATCAAACTAAGGAAGCGCGCCTTGAGGGCGCAGTTGCTCTTTTTGTAACAGGCACGGTGGGTGCGCCAATGGCGCGATTGTTGATCATGTTGCAGGGGTGACAGATGCACCAAAGGAGAAAAATATTACAGTCTCCTTTCAAGCCATGACTTCTTCACTAAGGTGTTTGCATATGGTTTAAGCTTCTTTCAAGGGGTCATTTGGGTGATGAAGAGGCTTAAACCAAGATTTTTTGAGTCATTACTTCAGGACAGAGTCCCCTTCCCAGCAGATCTAGAAAGAGGGGGGAAGGACATGGTGAAGAAGAGAAAAGACAACAGCAGGGGGATAAAAACATGATTTCACAGTTTATATTAAACCCAACCAGCCAGCAAGCAGATAAAAACCAAAGCACAAAACACACAAAAGGAGTGAGGACCTCTTACCAGGATATATAACGATGAAAAAGAGCAAACGGGTCCACAAAGTGATTTGAAAACGACAGGGCAGGTGCGCTGACAGGCTCAGAGAAAATATCACGTGATTGTTCAGGTGACAATGACATCGCAGACACGCCTATATATAGGCGAGGAGGTAATAAATGCGCCACCAACCTTTAAATGGCGCATGAAAAGCAGTGTCGACACATGAAAGCATGCGCCCTTGGTGCACCAAAAGCCATGAAAACATGGAGTTATGTGCGCCTTTGGCGCATCGAAAGTGGTGTCGACATAAGATTATGTGCGCCTTTGGCGCACCGAAACTCGGCGCAACAAAAGGATTGTTAGCACGAAGGCGCATGCGCCTTGGCGCATGCGAGGAAGGCTCAACATAGTGTGGCGCATGAAAACGTCTGTTGACACAAGAGAGCATGCGCCAAAGGATTTAAAGGGGGCGCACCAAAACATGATGTTGCATGGTCATTATGTGCGCCCAATCAAAAAGACCCAAAAATGGCTAAGTTCGGAAAACTAGATTTCCCGGGAAGGGATTTTGCAATGTTTCGAACGCAAGGAGTCCCTGACGAGGGACCGGAACAAAATTTCGGTAGGGTTATCTGCAAAATTGCCCTTGCCAATTTTGTAGGATAACAAGTTCTGACCCTACCATCAGGGTATGTGGACCCTCTTTGATTTTTACAAACGTATTTGTGGACTCACCAACCTTTACACTTCTAATGGTGGTGGAACGAGCCCAACTTTGGAGAGAACTAGTAGATTCGCTCCCCAGTGCTCATTGGTTTATCTGTAGGGATTTCAACATGGTGGAATCCTGTGAGAACAAAGTTGATCGTCTCTCAATGCACTAGTGCGCCGGTAAAAGGGAAGCTTGGGTTTAAATGCATAACAAATTGGGGCCTTTTTATCCTTACCATCATCAAAATTATTTGTATGTCTCTTCCTAGTTCACTTGGTCCAACTTCAAAGAGGGTCGAGATATGGTAGTTAAGAGATTGAATCATGCATTGTTGACCAACCAAGATCTTTTTTTCCTTCTCTTGCAATAATGGCCTCCATGTATCATTCATTGACGGGGTTACTTTGTCAAATCACTCGAACCCTATTTGATTATGTATTAAATGAACCACCACTTAGTCCAAGAATCATAAATCCCAATTTTAGCTCAATACAACTCATCTCAAGCACGAAAAGATTGTGGGACATATTGCAAGGGTTTGGAACTTAGTCCCCTGCCTTCATGGCGACTAGAGTTGGATCGACTGGTGGGCTAACACCATTTCCCACACCACCACCTTAAGTTGTCTACATGCAATGCACACATTATTAGAACACAATTTTAAATGCTTATAATGTTTAGTTTATAATTAAATAATTTAGAATATATTTAATATAAACTTTACATTGTGTTTTATTAGTTATTTAATAAATAATTAATCTAAACCTTGGGGCATATTGTGGATTCACCTAGTGTGGATGGATTGCTTGAGAGAAGTCCAGGAGGGACATTAATACTAGACTATGTAATATTGTTTCGTGGTTTACCAAGTGAGGTTTTCCACGTTAGATATTGTTCTTTTACACATTTTATTTCATGTTTAAATGCTTTTTTATAATGTGTTAATAAATATTTAATATGCTAGTTTATACCCTTAGTTAATAGGTGGTTATAACCCATGTGGTATTTAAATAGGTCCCATTAAAATATATACACTTTTTCCCAAATACTACCTCTCTCAGAATTTAAGGATTTAAATTTTCCTATTGACCCCTATAAAAACTTACATGGGTTTTATTTGATGAATTAATCTTGTTCCAAACCAGTGTCAAACTTTGGCTACTTTCATTACATATGTGCACATTTAAACTATAAGTTCAATAATTATCACCTATTTACATAATGTAATTGGTAAATTAAATACCATCCAATCTAAAGTTTGAAACCTATACCTAAATGTTTTAAACTATGCTCTTACCAAGCTCGGCCAGAGGTTTTTCAAAACACTTTCGAGATAATCGCGCTCCAAAGAGCTCCACGGTGGATCCTCGTAAACTTTCTTTCGGCTGATCTTGTATTATCTAAATTTTTATTTTTGTTTCTGGTTTGTTTTTGATGATTCAACGTCTTCTATGTCATGGAAGTTTTATATTTCACTGTGCATTTCTCATTCGCCATTGGAGATCCATGTATTCGATAAGAATTCCTACTAATTTTTCTGAAATTCTAGAAAGAACGGCGCGGATTCACTTATAAATCAGTGCAATCGATGCAGCATATACAGAGAGGGTGTTCAAAATACAAAATATAATTATAGTTTTTCTTTGTGATATTTTAGCTAATAGTTCCAGCATTTATTCATTTCATCTCATCATGTTGAGATAAAACCGAATTTTGTTTAAAATCAGGTCAATCATGGAAGATCGTTGGAGGATATGATGCAGTTTGCCTATCTCTGTGTCTTGTTTATTTTCTGTATGTGGGAAAACTCTGCGTCCAGCTTTGACTTTAGAAAATGTTTATCATAGTTTGTCTGAGGTGAGTGTGTTCTTGCGGGTCAACGTAGCTAACATTATTTTTCATCGGAAAAAATCCTTACTTATTTCTTCATTCTGTCGGTTTATGTATCGAGTCAATCAGACATGTTTTAAATCTCGTTTTACCTCTGACAAAGTAGTAACAAGCTAAGTAAAGTAACAAACTAAAAAACCTACTAACCTGGAAGATGTTTGCTTTCCACTCTGGATGCAGAAGCAATGTTTACTTGTTGAATTTATGAGCTGAGAACACGAGTTTTACTTTTCACCCCGTTCATTAAGTGAGGGAAAAGGAATATGGAGAAATTCTCAAAGCTGCAATTTAATGTCAAAGACTTCGAACATGGTGCTACAAGAGTTTTTAGATGTATTTTATTAAAGGTCCTGATTTTGTAGTAACATAGTATATATATGTATATATATATAATTTAAGTAGCTTTTTCCCAACAAGAAATTTGAGAAAAAAATGATATTTACTGTTTGTCTTTTTTTTTGTCGGCAAACAACTCTTGTATGTAACAAACTATACTGAGGTACCCTCCACTTTTTTGTTGTACAAATATCTTCGCAAATAGAAAATTTGTTTCAATGAAAAAACATGCAATGCCCAAATTATTATTTACATTTAAGATTATTTTTATCTCAACATTTTCAATATTAAATGTTATGAGTACCTGTTACTTTGTAGCTTCTAATGCTTTTGGTACGAAACAAAAACTTCATATCCTTTTGTTCCCTTTTAGCTTCCACTTTTTGTAATCCCTCTTTTGCGCCTCTTTTTTAGAGAAAGAATATCATAGCATGTCCCCTTCATAGAGGCATGCATTGTAAAAAAAAGATCATCTCATTTTAAAGTAACTCCGATCGACCCACTTGTTCCATGTGCATTGAACTTGACTTTGTACCCCCATACTATATGTATATATATGAAAGTAATCCATGTTGCTTGTATACACTTTGTTTCAATTATATATGTTGAACATGTCCACACTTGTTGTTTTTGTCTTTACAAGAAACATATAATGTTATTGTTTGGTGATGATAGTGTTTTCTTATTTTTCTCATTTAAATACTCCTATGGCAAGCTTGAGAATCTTTTGAGGGATTTTCTTTGGGCTAGCTCAAAAGGTTGTGAAAGCTTTCACAAAGTGGCTTGGGACATTTTTTACAGACCTAAAGAAGTTGAGGAGCTGAAGCTTATTTACATCAAGCTCCAATGCCAAGCTCTTAGTGCTAAATGGATTATTAGAGGCTTGGAAGGATTAGAAGCCTAGAAAATTTGCTAAGAAATTGCATTCTTCAAGGATCACCCTTGGGAAAAAGACCTAGAGATGATTAGACCTTCGAACTCTCCTTCTCATTTTAGTGTCTGTCAAAATTGGAGGCACTTTTGTCACCAAAAGCATATAGAAAGCATGAGAGATTCGCAAACCCCATCTAATCTAGGTTGGCGATGAACTCAGAAATGATCTCTCCATTAACTCCCACTCTATTTGGAGGTCACACATCTTCTAATTACCGAATGTTCCCCTTGGCATGATTCTTAGAGGCAAATGTCTCCACCTCTTTAAAAATGGGATTCACATTCTTAATGACATTTTATGTGAAGTGTAGACACTAAATCACGTATTTTGGGTATTATTTAATCTCAGTCTCATACTACTATTCATATGGTTTTTGAGTGAAGAAAATACTAATTAAACCTCGCCTTTTGGCCTTTTTTATTTACTTTCTGTCGTAATTCCCGACCTTCACCACACATATGCCTAGTACAAGTTGGGGAGACCTGACCCAATTGGGGCATCTTGACCCTTTTTACACTTTACCCGCCATTTTTGGGCACTTTCTAATCGTTTGAGCTTATTATATTTTTGGAGGTCAACTTTTTTGGGGTTAATTAAGAAATTAGAACAAGAGAACCATATAAATATAAAGTTATGATACCATAATGAGGGACCAACCACTAAGCACTACTATCATCATCTAAGGTTGCATCCATCTAGAGCTCTTGTTCCATCCATTTAGCTCCATCACAAAGGCACAAGGCTGGTTCATCTACATCACACTGCATATGAGGGAGGTTTATTCTATTACATCCACCATTTTATTACATTCTCTACACATAGTTATTTCTTGCTACTTTCACAAAGTGCGACTAGAATAAGAGCAACCTAGGGCATGACCACACTCACTCAAATTGAACTACATTGGGTCTAAGATGTAGTATAGAGCTCAGTTAGTAAGTCCACCATTATAGCTACTGAGGAAAATTTGACCCCTTCATTTGAATTTTTATTTATTAGGGTTTGATGCTTGTTCTGGGGTCTTACAGGTATTTCTTTCATCACTAATCATTGGCAAAATTTGACACAAAGTAGCGAGTTACATGCAATAGAAGAGAAAATGATTTAACTCATCTTCCAACGCTACAAAGCTGGTTTTTGAACCTCTTGCTTATACTAGGGAACCTAGAATCAAGACTAGGGCACCTACAAGTGCCTTGATCCTCTCCCAGGAGTCTTAGTCCCTTTAGACAACTAAAATCCATATTTTTCAAGAACTCTACATCTTCACTCCGACCTCCAGAATATTCAATTTATTTTACGACATAGTCCAAATCAACCTCTGAATCAAATAAGATCCTTCCAACCCTTCTTGTCAATTAGGGTTTCACATTTTCATTAGTTTAGTTACTTTATTCACTTTCCATATTTATTTATTGCTTTAATCTATTGCTATTTACTATTGTTCCGAGTTAGATTAACTTATTCCAATATTCACATTTTAGTAAATCATTTTGGTGAACCCCACCATTCCAACACTTCCTTTTGACCATGTCATCTCCTTATCAAGTTATGGCTCAATATTATTATCCTACCTTCGCACCAATTAGGGTCTTAGGTATAGTTACTACTACTATTGATTTCATGCAAGTGTGTACCTAACATCCTCCTCATTTTGTCATGCCTCATGATGATCTATCCATTAATGCAGTTACTACTCGTTGCACTCATATTAATCCTCTTATGACTTCACCCACTTCTATTCATCCACCCATTACCCGGTACCTCCCCTACTGACTTCTAAGGGCTATGACATCATTGAACAACTTAAAAATATTCCCACGAAGATTTACCTTTACGACCTATTCCATAATGCACCAAACTATCATAACACATTAAAAGCTACCCTTCAGGCTATTCATATTGAAAATTATAACTCTATGGGGGCCCTTACACATTTCATATAGCCTCTTCATAATTTTCCACATGTTATATTTTCATTGACAAATATCTATCACCTTTTTCTAAAACCAATCCATGTGCGCCTTTTCTCATTACTACTGTCGTTAACGTTACTTGCATCAAACAAGTCCTCATTGATAATGGCTCAACCATCAACCTATGTTCTCATTCTCTTTTTAAACAATTGGGTATTAGCGATACTCTAATTTCTACTAATTATACTCTCATTCGAGGTTATGATTTTACCACTCGTACATGTCCAAGCACTATCTCATTACACATTCAGGTTGGGCCTAAGAACATTCTCACTAATTTCTATGTTATAGATGCCTCATTTTAATTCAATCACTTTTTAGGTCGACCTTGGATTCATGAAAAAAAAGTGGTTCCATATACTATTCACCAATTTGTCAAATTTTTATATAATGGATATGAACATACTATCACCACAAATCCAAATCCATTCAAATATTATCACATCGACTCTATTACGATTATAACCATTGCACCTTCACAGCGTATTCCATATAGTATTCTTGACACATATGACATTGGCCAATATAGGCGTTGTAACCTTATTCTACCACTATAAATAATTCAACTATTTCTACTCACGTTACGACTATTATTTCACCTACAGTATCTACTCCTATTAGTGTTCCTTCCCCAACTATTAAGACACCTTATGTCTCTCCATCTACTGCGTCACCTACTAATATAATTGATAAATCTACACAACATGAGGATGCTAACATCAATGCCTCCGAGGACTCTGATGACAAAGTTTACATTATCGAACTCACTAATGAAGCATTAGGACAACTAAAATTTACATTTCTTGGTGTATATGATTCTTATTTCAAAGACACATTTATGCCTAATGGCCCAGGTGAATATAGGTTTAAGACCCCTCCTTAAACCAATGCTATGGTACTTTATCAGGGATTTTTTCATGCTTTAGACGTTATTTTTTTCACCTACTACACAATTTGTATTACCACCACCTCCTTTTACAATCTGTATTACAAGTCCTTCTGGCAGCGCATCCCAATTGACTCCACTTAGATACTATTTTTACACATGATGCTTTGGTTAGGTTTGGCATGACGCTTAATGACATATTACCACCTCTTCATTCACACCATATTTATCATTTCTATTTTCACATTACAACCACTTATGGCCTACGTGTATTTCATTTGACAATATTTGTTTCACGTACCCCTCGTGACTCTCCACTCACACTTGGGTAGTCTTGGCTTGACTCTATTAGCGGTACGATAGAAGCTCACCATTATTTTCTTACATTTCCTATGTCTTTTGGAAATATATCTATTCCAAATGACTCTTCTCTCACTTATGCTCTAAATATCTCCTGTTGGCATGCTCACAATTGTCCACCGATAGCCTTTACTAATGAGGAATATGTAATGAATGTGTATACCTTCTGCCACAATGGATCTTTATATGAACCTCCTCGCTCTATAGTTTATCATGTCTCTGATGCTACCCCCAGTAGGTTTCGAACACAATAATGATGAACTCCTTGATAGCGGCACATATTCACCTTCTCTACTATACACTTAGGGGTATAACATCTAACACACACCCCTTCCTATTCGCATTAGCGCATATTTCATGTTTTGCATTATCACTACACATTTAGTGTCGTTGTTATCCGATGACACACTTGACTGTTGAGGGCCTCTTACTACACATGAACCCCATAAACTGCATTCTAGACATTACACACTATGACATTACACACTATGTCTATTCACACATCGCGTGTCATACATCTTGTAACATTCTACATTTAATCTATATCATTTTAACATTTACATATCTACACATTATACACCCTATTATTATTCATCATACATATGTCACAATATTATTATCCTTACATCCATAATTACATACTACTCAATATGTCTACTATATAGTACGTGTCTTCACATTCCTAGTCTATCTACACACATTGAATTACATACTATACATCACATATTTACACATATCTACATGTCATACATCATACTAATCCTAATTATACATACTTGCATCTAGCGTGCCACATTACTCATCATACATACTATTTTTAGTCTACATACATTAGATGTTATACATCATACAATATACATTCTATACGTCATATTGTCGTCTATTATCATTCATACTACATTGTCTTCTACGCATTGCACTCACTACCCTATGACGCACTTTAGTTGATCCATACTCAGTTGCCAGTGGTTTACAAATCAAATGGACCTTATCATACTTACACATTCATCATTCAATATTTCATCATGTGACATTTCTAGGTTAGTAACACACACCATAGGCTAAATGATCACCTACTCTATCATCTTGTAGTGGTATATGATTTAGGCCACATCACCACTCCCTTTTTTCATCACGTAGTGGTATATGCTCTTAGGCTACATCATCACTCCTAAATTCATCTTGTCATGATATATGCTTTGGCTATAAGGTTCACACACACATCATTTCTAGGCCTTATCTCATCAATACACAAATAAATTCATCACAACTTTTTAGACACAACACACACTTTGACCATTTCCTGATGACACACTCTCATTTATGGATCATTCCTGACTATTGAGGGGGGAATACCAAATGAACCTCATTGCATACATTTCCATTCACTTGGGGGGCACGCGGATCCTATCATTCCATCTTGCATTCCATTCCATCCATCCACAACATATTACATATCATGGTCACTTTTTACTCTTGCTTTCATTTACTTATTCATGGTGGCTTTATTATACATTCTAGATAGACCTCTTGTATTTCATTTATCTATACCATACACACATGTGCACATTCGTGCCTTTGGCTAGTTATGATCGCAGGTACATGTCTCTTACATGCAACATAGATGCTTTCCTTATACCCTTTCGACACTGGTCACTGGGGGCACCCAAATTTGTTTCTCACAGGTACTATTGTTTCATTTTGTACTTAGACCTTTACATTACTTGATTATACATGATTTTGACATACTGGGTATCTTTCTCACATGCTAATAGGTGCTTCATGCAAAACATTTGTTATGTAGTGATATTTTCTTCCATACTTGTTTATTACATTGTCTGTCATTGCTTATATTTGTATATGGGCCTTGCCCTTTGTTTGGCGTGAACAATTTTTTGTTGTATGCAGCCGTGATGGCCTTATGTGTTTTGCGACATTGTGAGTGATGTCCCATGTTTGCATCCCACTTTGTGTGCCTTATTTTTCCTTCTTGCGTGTTTACATTACAACTTTGCTTGGTAGATTTTATACTGTTTGCATAGATTACACATTTCTTATACATGCATGTTGTTCATACTAACACTTGTCTTTGGCTAGCCTTCTTGTTTGTGTGTACATTGGTTTTTACCAAGCACATTCCTTTCCCCCTATACGGAAAAGTTATAAGGCACAATTTATGTAGTTGGTTCTCTTTTGGGCCTGCATTATCTTATCAGTGACATCGTATGCACCCCCAAAGAGGGGGACATCATTCGGGGTTTTTAAATTCTACACAGGTTCAATTGAGTGTAATTTCTTCCTTTGGAATTATGGTTTATATACAATGGATGGGTTCAGAATAGTCTACAAACCTCTTACACATCAAATTTTATAGGACAAGGTTATCCTTAGCATTTTGGGTAGAAGTTACAAGTTAAACAATATAATGAAATTCTTCTCCACACTACTTTAGAAAGTGGCGTTGGATCACCCAAAAAACTAGGCAGTAAATAGATCGCTTCACACACATTTAAGGAAGCAGTTAAAAGTTGGAGGATATAATGGAATTCCTCCCTACACTTCTTTGGCCTATGGCATTGGATCACCCAAAAAAACTCAGGATAGGATATCCTCTTTCTAAACTCTTTCTCTTGACATGGATCATGTGCACATGTTCCATTTTTCATTTAAGTACTTTTACATTTTCATGATTTCACATACATATACATGTTTTTTTACATATATATGTGTATTTGAATACTTGATCGTTTTCTCCTTGTAGGTGCATCCGTATGAAAAAAAGAGGGTCAACAACAACTAGAACAAATGGGGGCAACAACAACAACATCTTATGGTAACACACACAATACTAACCATGTAGGTACATTACACACATAGGCAACTACAAATGTGTTTCCACCCTAGGTTCACTCTCATCACTATTTTTGCACTTTTGCATCTTTAATTTCCACACTCCATCATCTTTTTGTCATTCGACACTTTTTCTAGTCCTTCAACACGTTACATCACTCTAAATGGATGATTAGGTATGAATCTCTATCTACTTTATGTTACCGAGCTTTTCAGCTCACTAACATAAAGTGGGGGAAAATGAAGACACAAAATCATGCACTTTAGACATTATTTAGTCTAAGTCTTATACTACTATTCATATGGTTTTTGAGTGAAGAAAGTACTAATAAACCCCCATCTCTTGGTAATTTTTATTTACTTTCTGTCGTAATTCCCGACCTTGACCACACATATGCCCAATTTGTTTTTTGACACTTTCCATCATTTTAACCTTGACTAGGGATCCCATGCTAGTAGCGTGGCATCTGTTGGTGCCCTCGTCCAAGTTGGGATGCCCTGATCCTTTTTTACACTTTCCCACCACTTTTTGGGAACTTTGTAGCTATTTGAGCTTCTTATATTTTTGGTGGTTGGCCTTTTTGGGGTTAATTATGAAATTAGAACAAGAGAAACATTTAAATATAAAGCTATGAGACCATAACGAGGGAAAAAAAACACTAAGCACTATTATCATCATTCTAAGGGTTGCATCCATCTAGAGATCATTTGCATCCATCTAGCTCCATCACAAAGGCACAAGCCTGGTTCATCTGCATCACACTACATAGGAGGGAAGTTTATTCTATTCCATCCACCATTATATTACATTCTCTACACATAATTGTTATTTCTATCTACTTTCACAAATTATGAATGACACAAGAGAAACCTAGGGTATGATCAAACACACTCACATAGAATTATATTGGGTTTGAGATGGATTGCGTCACTCAGTTAGTAAGTCCAGTATTTTGGCACTGATGACAGTCTGACCCCTTCATTTTTTATTTTTTAATTTTAGGGTTTGATGCTTGTTTTGGGGTCTTGTAGGTATTTCTTTCATCACTGATCATTGGTGACATCTGAAATAGAGCAACGAGTTACACACGATAGGGAGAAAAGGATTCAGATCAGCTTCTAACCCTCCACAGCTTGTTTTTGGACCTCTTGCAAAAACAAGGGCGCCCAAAATCTAGACTAGGGCACTCGCAGGTACCCTGATCCTCTCCTAGGTGCCCCAACCCCTTTATAAATCTCAAATCCATCCTTTTCGTGACCTCTGCATGTTCACTTCCTTCCTCTAGAATATTTAGTTGATTTTACAACACAGTCCAGATCAACCTCTAAATCAACTAAGCTCCTTCCAACCCTACTTGTCAATTAGGGTTTCACATTTTCATTAGTTTAGTTACTTGGGCCACTTTCTATATTTATTCATTACATTTATTTATTGTTATTTAATATTGTTCCTAGTTAGATTAACTTAATAAATTTCACATTTTAGTTAATCATGAAGCATCCAAAATTTGGCTCCCTTGGGACAATGTTAGGCAAAAATTCATACTAAGTAATAAATATGCCATCTTAATTACAAAGATTCAGGATGTTCTCCCACATGAACACTTCCACAAAATTAGAGTCTTTTCTCAAGCTTCTTGGTGGAGACACTGGAATTGGCCATTTTCCACCCCCATTTTCTGATGTAAGCCTTTGATTGGTTACCACCTACTTATGACCCGTGAAATCCTTGTCGATTCTTTAAATCATCAGTGGAAACTTTCCTCCACTCACAAAGTTTGGACTTAGTGGTTTGACAGGCTCTAGAAAATCCCCATTGAACCTAATAAGGATCACTTCCTCTGGTGTATTATTTACCATGGGTTCCTAATTGAGGAATGACTTAAGCATATAGGAATCACAAACCCTATTTTCCCTACATGCAACCAACAAAAGACCATAAAACACTTGTTTTAGTTCCGACCCTTTGCCTAATCTACTTGGAATTACATACATTCTATGTTTCAAAAAGTTTTTCTTGGGGACTTTGCCATGTTACTTATAAAATGAAACTAGATATCTAGTAATTATTCAAATCTAATATTCTTTTTCAAATATGGAAAGATAGAAAGTATGCTCTTTTTAATCGCATGTAAATGGATAAAGTTTTTCTATTCATAATAAATTTATCATTGCAAATGTGTTACTCCAAATCCAAAACTAGGTGGAAAAATTCTAGTTAGAGGTAAAACATCTATAGACACTCAATGACCATTGGGACAACACACCCTACACAGTTAGTTATGAACCACTAGATTGCTCATGACAACACTCTCTCATGTGGGGTTATGGCCATAGTCATCCTCATTTCCACTCACAAAGTAAATGCAGAAGCTTCATCCCTTTCTCTCGAACACCCTCTCTCTTTTGTGGGGGTGGTAGAAGGAAGAGTTTTAGTCGCTTTAGTTGTGATAGTGTTGGCGATAGTGACTCTAGTGGTGCTTATGGAAATAGTTTGGATGCTCCTCCCCGAGCGATGATGGTGGTTGTGGAAACAATTTTGAAGGTGGTACTTGGGGTGCTCCCTTTCCAAAAAATTCCCTCACCTTGCTTTGAATATTTATCCTAGATGGGATAATAAAGATGATACATAAGATGGTCGGGGAGGCATCTCAAATCAAGAACCATCTAGTGTGAGCAGGTGGGGTGGAAAACTAGACATCCCTCCCCCTCTTCCTCTACCAGCCTCCATGTTTGTTGATGTCACTTAATGTGTTGTCTTTTTTTATCTTTATTCATTTCCCCTTTTTACTAAACATTCTCTATTAATTCGATTTAAGTGTTAACAACATGGCCCATAAGCCAATATTTTTACTCTCGAGCTAATTCTAGATGTTATAAGTTAGCACAAGCATCAATGTTACAAGATTTAAGTGAAAGGATTTGGACAGAGTTACTCAGGAAAACACCAAAAAACCTTCAGCTGTATATCACATTTTATGCACAATGTAGTTGGCTAATATATAGCCAAATGTTACAATAGGCAAACCACTTCCTTCAAAATAGGAAGTCTTTCAAACAACTTACCCATTTAAATATTTTACGGGTATAACCAAACAATATGTGAACCAATATTGTTATATACAACAATATATGATCTAACTATACGGTAACTAATTACCATGGAGCTCTATGTATTTCCTAACATTAAGTTTAAAGCTGCCTACAAATACACGATGTTGTGAATCATTTACATGGATAAACCTTGTCAATTATACTTTTAATCATGAACATATTGTTGTTACATGAGAAACATATTCTACTATTCTAAGATACCAAATAATTTCTTTTTTATACTATAATAATTGTTACTCTTAGAGGGCTAGAGGGCTATTTAGTGACTAATAGAAACCCAAATTTTAATATAAGACTCCACAATCTAAATTAACAATTTGATTATTAGAACCTATACATTTTAGTCACACTAGATATAAACTGAAGGTGGGGAAGTAAAGACTAGAGCCATGTAAATAAATCTTGAAAGTCATTTTTTTTACATTTTGTTAAAATTGTAATTTACATTGAGGAATTTTTTTTCGTAAAAATACAAAAAAAATTATATTCACCTTTACATATTAAAAAGATATGTTTAAATTCCTTACATACAATCCGTCATATATTTATTATTGTACTAGATATTTGTAAATAATTAAATCTAATTCATTTATTGGTCAATTATTCAACTTCGTTAGGAGTGCCACTTGATATCTCCCACCCCCAAACAAAGGTAATCAAATTTACAAATAAAAAATAAAGGAAATGTTCGCTTCACAATTCCATCGAATCTGTAAAAGGTTTGGTATGTCTATCATTTTCCATTACATATTTTTAATTCAACAATCATGTGAAAGTAAATTGAACCATTTGATTTCAAGGTTTAGGGAGGGGACATTCAAAAATAGTGAAAATTTTATTCCTCGCCATCCATCGTCCCTTCTAATCCCATCATTCCACTATTACCATTATCAAAGTGCTTATTAATGTCATTTAGAGAATTAATTTTAGAATAAAAAAATTGTCAAGACATTAATATTTTAGGTCCCACTTTGACCTATCATAAAGGTGTTGGATGGTATATAATTTGATTTTGACCTATCATAAAGGTGTTGGATGGTATATAATTTGATTGAATGAGGATTTTTATATTCATAGAAGTAATTTCAAGATGTGTTGAAGAAGCATATCTAATTTAAGTAGTACGTACATATCTTTGAAATAATTTATTAAAATATTTTGTTTTTCAATATTAAGAAGTCATAAAAGATGAGAAAAGAAAATTTAATAAAAAGCATTAAATCTCATAACCAATCAACCATTATTTGATAATTTAATAAACATTACAATCACACAATCAATCAATAATATATCAATCTTACAACTAATTAAATCATTGTTTGATCACCCAATATACCAATCTCCCAACCAATAAACTATTATTTGATCCATCATTGATAAAAAAAAATGATTTCTCTCAATCATTTGATTACATAAAAAAAAAGTATATATATATATATATAGCAACTGATGTGGCCTTGACTATAAACTTGATTAGACCTCCACACATGTTGAAAATGATACAGAAATTTAATTGCCAATTACAACAAATTTAGAGCATACAAATGTCAAATCATGCTATAGAAACAAGAATTGAAGTATGTTTTAAACTTATGAAATAGAGATAGTTTAAGTACACACAAGAATTTTCTTAAATGATTTCAAAGAATTTAAAATGGATATTCCAGTTTTGATGTTTATGTTGCACGCGACATAAAAGTGATGCTTTGATAGCCATTGATATTCTTACCCTCATCAAATATCAACATGGCACTATGATGTGGAAATCCCATGTGGCAGACCTTGTTATTCCATTTGGCACAACTCCTTTTCTTTTCTGACGGTTATGTTGATGAAAAGTGGCATGTTTTATTTATCGCGCTACCTATTTTAATATAACATGGTAGATCTCTTTTAATTATCTCTTTCAGCCCTTTACATTACATATTGCACTCTCATGATTTTATTAGTTATAAAATTCCCTCATAAATTAGAGATCAATTTAATTTTAACAACCTAAGAAATAATATGTGTTATCTAAAATTGATAGATGTTATCAGTAGTAGGAGATTCTTTACATATCTTTTCAACCCATTTTATAAAATATATCATTTCTGTAAGGATGATTATGTTCCCTTATGACGATATAGGGGTTGATATTTCCTACTGAATAAAAAACCACATGGAAAAAGGCTAGGGTGATATAATAGGTTTTAGTTCCTAATATGGTGGTGCATGCATTAAATTATTATCATTGGCATTCCCCGTCCAAATTATCATGTAACACAATAATGCCCCGTCCAAATTATCTTGTAAGACACGAATTTCCACTGAAATTCCCTCCAAATTCAATATCGTGTATCTGTTGTAATGTTATCTCAGCCTCATCATGACCCAGGCACCAAAATAGACTTTCATCAAATGTTATTTTAAAAAATTGTCTCCAATAATAGTATATCGTCAAGCATCTTGACTTTATTTTTTATTTTTATTTTTGCTAACTCTTTTGAGATAGACCCGTCGAATAATAATTCAAAGGTCTCAAAATACCTTTCTTTCTCATTTTATTTTTTTGATAGTTAATGCATATAAACTATCTTAATTAAGTATTGTGATAGTAGGTTATTGCAACTGTTCATAGTAAAAATGATATGGAATTAAGAGATATAAATAGGGATAGGGGAGGTTACAGTAGTTATGGCACCATCATGAAAATTATATTTTCTAAGAATCATAACAATTTTAAAATGTTTGGAATGAGTTTTTAAATACTTAAGTAGGTCATTATACGAGATCAGTGTATCTTATTTTGTTGTGTAAATGAATTTCACCTTATTGAAAATGAGTTATAAATCATTCTATATTTAAATATAAATTTTTAAGGTAGTGAAACCTGTTAATTCTAATATTAAGGCCTCATACCTTGTAATATCATCAGTGAATGAAAAACAAATCCTGTAACCTAGTAGTTCATAGGTTGTCACATATGGGTTTATGAATATAAATTACTGTGCTCTAGCACCAGAAGCGCACTTGTTTATATCAAAATTCATGGTCTAAATATTTGGGAAACCAATAGAAATAAAAAAAAGAGGCCATCATCATGGAATGCATCAGTTAATAACTCATGATCTTGCAAAGAAGCATTTCTACTTGATCGATCAATCACTTGTCATTTAAAGGCTTTTTATGAGATAAAATTGACGTCAAATGAGTCATGAGAAGCATTACCCAACTTATCTATTAGATAAATATGGATTTCACATAATTAATTTCAATGGTGTATATGTTATTAATAACATGTGTTTTGGCATTCAGCATGTAATGTTATAGTGACATGTATATAACTAACACATTATCTAGGCATAATGTATCCATAGGATTATAGTTTCTTTCGTAATCTAATTGATTTCATCTTATGGATAACAAATATATCTCTTCCATCACTCATCATAGATTAGTGGAGTGATTAGTGGGGTATGGATATTGACCCTAATTCCCTTTGCAAGCCATTAGAGGCTTGGTAGGTGTGTGCTAATATTTGTGAATGTTCATAATCCTCTCCCTTTCAAGCCTCGTATGAAGGCTTGGCATGGCAATGCATATATGATGAAATGTATTTTATCCTTCTCTCAATGCTAAACCTTATTTGGCATTAACATGGTTTGTATTTCATGGAATGCATGTGCATTGATTGATGTGTTGCATTTTGGATCACCGTATGCATGAGTATGCTTTATATGTGTGTATGTTGATGGGACAACTAATTATATTGCATATCCAAAGGTGGAGGGATAAGTGTTATTAGCTAGTGTATGGGGTCTATTTTTTGGGAGGAAAAAAAGGTTGGTATTCACTATAGTCTTAGTGGAGCAATAAGTGTGAAGGGATAATTGAGTAGTTTTCATGTGTGATTGCCTAAATTCTTTGGAGGAACCAAAGGCTAGCCTCCCTTCCTTAGTGGACGGATAAGTGGAATTATTGGAACCATTTCTCCTTGACAAGATGACAATTTTATCGCTTAGAAGGTATTGTATTATATGCTTATCATCCCTCATATAATGTTCAGACATTGAAGAACAATAGTATCATCATCTCCTTGTTTTGGAGATAACATGTGAAGAGATGCAAAGTTGTGTTTTGGTTCAGGAATTGTGTTATTGTTATGTGGGCCCAAGTGATAATGTAAGTATTTTATATGTAATCTCTTGATTAAAAACTAGAGTGAAATTATGTCATGTTTTGGTTGTGTTGTTAGTGTGGGCATTACATATTGGTCTAAATGAGTAGGAGGTTCATACTCTCAATCCTCCGGTATATGTTTGTGATGTGGATATTGTTATGATATGAACACAATATTTTAAGTCATGTTTATACCTTGTTTGCAACTTGTGTTGGTGATGTTATGTTTGTGCCTATGATAGTTACCATGTGTGGATTTGTGAGATATCGAAGTATTTGTGTTGAGGGTACCCTCATATGAAATTATCATATAATGCGTATGTTCTATCAATCTGTTTATGAAAATAATGTATTTTGGTGAATCTTGGATGTGCTATTAAGTTGATATCCCAGATGGTCTCTTGTGTGTTCCATCGGATGTGTATAGAGATAATAATTCTACCACCTTCTGGAATATGTTGTGTCATAGCGGTTTATCACTCATATTTTACATATGTCTTATTGTGAATAGGTATTAATGTGTTTATCCTTGTGAATAGGGGCATATGATGACTAGACATGACCCATGTTCTAAGTAGCATAGCCCGTGGCCAATAGTGCATTATGTGGAGAAAGTGTGTGTTGTTATGTAAATTATGATTTATAATTGCAATTGTTGCTACATGATATCTATGCATATCATGTTGTGTTGTAATGTTATGTTACTAATGTTGTGTTGTTTCTATGTGTTACCTTACACCACTGATTTTCCCCACATGTAGCATTAAGATGTACATAGGGAGTGAGAATGGTGAAAAGTGGAACATGCATTTTCTTGAGCCGAGTACTATATAGGAAGTTGGAGTCTCTTGTAGACTAAAAACCCACTTCTGTTTGTTTGGTATGTATGATATTACTCTACAAATGCCATGTATATTGTGTAGCATACACACCTCAAGCTCAAAAAATGGCGATCTTTAGAACCCTCTCTCACTCCTTATTTGGTCGTGCGTAGATACAACCTATTGTGTAGTGACCAACCAAGTGAGCCTTGTGAATTCTACAAATTAAGTAGCTTTTGGATTATGTGGAAATTATGTAGTATCTTGCTTCATTTTATGTTGCAGAATTGAGGAGTATACCATTGGATATTATTTCCTTTAAGGTTGTTGGGTGCTTGTAAACCTTATTGAGGTGATGAGGCTCTATGTGTTCAGGTCCATAGAGTATGACCCGACTTGTTTTGGTTCTATGAGACTAAATGGTATTGGGATGTATATAGGAGTTTCCCTGGGAGGCATGTGGAGTTTTGGTATTGGTGATGTACCTGGTGTTGATAAAGTAGTTATTAAGGTGAGCCATGTGGCTATGTACTCGCGAATATTTGTGGTTTGATGCCACTTACTATTAGATGTGATTTATTTGATACAATATCTTGTGACATTGTGTCAGAAGGAGTGTTATGACTTGAGTCATGTATGTAAAGTTATCTTACTAAAACTTATTGATGTTGCATGGTTGTTATGTTGGGCATTTGTTGTTTATGTCTCTTTTGCCTTAGACTTTTTTTGAGTATTGTGATTTGTAGATTTTATTTCTTCATCCAGTCAGGTTGGTGGATTTGGATTTTGCATTAACAATTGTGATCATGTGGATTTCAGCATGTGTAAATTCAATTTGGGTCATGTATGGCCTTCTAATGGCTTGTGTTGTGGAAACCCCATGGAGACTGTAAAGAATGAACTGTTAAGAAAAAGGAAAAATGCTAAGAAACAATTCATCAACGAACTGGAACTAATGAGGAGGAACTATTGTATTTGAATGTTTATAAGGAAACTAATAAACTAGATTTTTTATCAATATAATTATTGAAAATGATTGCCAACAACTAAGAATAAATTAACTATGGTAAGAAGAACTACCAATCTTAGCACATAAGGCATTGACCATTTAAGAGAATAATAAAATTTCCTTGTCCTCCGGTGGTTGCCACTTTAGTGAAGGAAGTCTTGTGTGCTAAACCTTTCATCTCATGTATCCTTCTTATAACCCTACCATTGTGTCACATCAAGGATGATGCGCTTATGGGGAGAACTGTAATGCATGTTGAGAATGGAGCTTAATTACTTCACAAGAAAGCATGCAAATAGAACATGTATATATTAAGTTCTGACAGTAACCGCATCGGTTAGGGTGTAACTGGCATTGGTCAGTCAAGTTGGAACTGAAGTGCAACGCGTTGGGCAGGCAACCTGACATCGGTTACCTGTGCAACACAGTTTTTAATTAACTCTCTGACGGAAATTAGAATCTATTTTTAGCATTAATAGATTTATTGATTGTAATTGCATGGTTAAGTTACCCTAAATAGATATGTAAAAACTATGTAAAGCATTGTAAATTAGGGTTTAGAATGAGAGGATTGATCAGAGAATTATAAGATAGCAATTGTTGTGAGAGAGAATTCTTGGTGAAGAATCAAAAAGCTTGAGTGAGGGAAGAAAGTATTGAACATCATGAGAGGTGTTGGAAGATTGTAAATCTTCATTGTATATCTTGTAAAAACTTTGGATAATAATATTGGCTTGCTTCTTGGTGGACATAGCCCACACTGGGTGAACCACGTTAAATCTGGTGTTGATTTATGTCTCTTGTTTTATATAATTCTTCTGGTAGAATATCCGCATTTTATTTGCATGTATGCTTAGATATGATTATATTGTCTGTACAATCGGTGTGCTAACCCCAACAACTGGTATCAGAGCTTTGTTTGAGGGTTTTGTGTGTTGACAGATTTACTCACAAAGGGTTTTCTGATTGAGTGGGAGCTACAAAAATGGAAGAAGAAAACAAATACAAGGTAGAGAAGTTTGTCGGTGAAATTATCAATTATGGAAGATGCAGATTGAGGATTATCTGTATCAAAGAGATTTGTATTTACCGTTGGATGAGAAGTCTAGACCTACAAAGATGACTGATGAAGAATGGAAGATTCTTGACAAAAAGGCTTTGGGATCTATAAGATTGAGCCTGGAAGCATCTGTGGCTTCCAATATTACAGAAGTGGCTTCTACGGTAGAGTTAATGAAATCTCTTGCTAATTTATATGAAAAACCTAGTGCTTCAAATAAAGTTTATTTGATGAAGAAACTTTTTAGTTCTAAGATGCATGAAGGTGGATCTGCATCTAGTCATTTGAATGATTTCTGATCTATTGTAAATCAGTTAAAATCGGTTTCTATACCATTTGATGATGAAGTAAAAGCAACTTTTATTCTTATGTTCTTTGCCTGATAGTTGGGATAACTTGGTAATGGTTGTTAGTAATACAACATCTGCTAATAATATTTTGAAGTTTGATGATGTGGTTAGTATAATCTTGAATGAATAAATTCACAGGAAAAGTACAAAGGAATCATCATCTGGAAATGCTTTGAATGTAGAAAGTAGGGGCAGGCAGAAGGAGAGATCCAAGAGTAAGAGTAATGGGAAATCAAAGTCAAGGGATAGCAGATCTAAATCCAGAAGTAAGGGAATTACTTGTTGGAAATGTGGAAAGAAAGGACATGCAAAGAAAGATTGTTGGTCAAAGGATAAAGAGAACCAACAACCAGACAAAGGTAAAGAAGTGAAATCTTGTTGCATCAGAGGTAATGCAAGATGCTCTTATTCTTTCTTTAGATAATAGAATTGAATCATGGGTTTTAGATTCAGGAGCTTCTTTCCATGCAACCCCTAGTAAGGGTTATTTCAGAAATTATGTCCAGGGAAATTTTGGGCATGTTTATTTGGGTGATGATGAACCTTGCAGTATTACTGGTAAAGGGGAAGTTCATCTAAAATTACAGAATGGAAATACATGGGTATTGAAAGATGTGAGGCATGTGCCAAGCCTCAGGAGGAATCTTATTTCTGTAGGGCAACTAGGTGAATTTGGTTGCATGGTTACTTTTACAGGAGACTCTTGGAAAGTCACCAAGGGTGCTTTTGTTGTGGCAAGAGGTAAGAAGGTAGGAACATTATATTTATCTACCTGTATTACTGATTCCTTTTCTTACATTATCTACTTCAGATTCAGATGCATGCATGTGGCATAATCAGTTGGGTCATATGAGTCAAAAAGGAATGCAGATCTTAAAGGCTAAGGGTAAGTTATCAGATTTGAAAGATTTAGATCTTGATTTCTGTGAGCATTGTATCTTTGGAAAGCAAAAGAGAGTGAGATTTCTCAAAGTTGGGGCAACTAAGAAGGAGAAAAAATTGGAGCTTGTACACTCAGATGTGTGGGGACCAGCTCAGGTAGCTTCTCATGGAGGATCCCAGTATTATGTTACTTTCATTAATGATGCTACAAGAAAGGTATGGGTTTATTGTATTAAACGTAAATCTGATGTTTTTGAAACTTTTAAGAGATGGAAAGCCCTTGTTGAGAATGAATCAAATTCTAAGTTAAAGTGCCTTAGATCTGACAATGGTGGTGAATACTGTAGCAAGGCTTTCAATGATTATTGATTCAGTGAATGGGATATGTAGAGAAAGAACGATTCCAAGAACACCACAAGAGAATGGTGTTGTAGAAAGAATGAACAGGACAATCATGGAACATGTTAGAAGTATGAGAATACATTCTAGACTGCCCTTACAGTTTTGGGTAGAAGCAGTTGATACAACAATTTATTTGATTAACCATGGCCCTTCAAGTTCACTAGATGGAGGAATACCAGAGGAAGCTTGGACCGGAAAAGAGGTAGATCTTTCTTTTCTTAAAGTTTTTTGTTCAAAAGATTTTGTGCATGTTGATAGAGAAAATAGGAAAAATTTGGATGTAAAATCCAAGAGATGCACTTTCATTGGTTATGGATCTGGTGATTTCGGTTTCCGTTTTTGGGATTTAGATAATTCTAAAATTATTAGGAGTCATGATGTTGAATGGAAGGAAAAGAGAATGTACAAGGATCAAATTTTGGTACCACAAGGATGAGAAAATTGAGAAAATTTATTGATGAAAATGAACTCTCGGGTTTTAAAGAAACACCTTCAGAAATACAAAGTAACCGTGGTTGGTTAGGCCTTGACCGACATCAGTCATATGAACCGCAGACAGTTACAGAGGATCAGAACCGATGTAGATTATTTGAACCGACGTCAGTTAGAGGTGACCGGCATCGGTCACTGTCAGAAGTTGATACTAATGTCCAGGAGGTCCAGATTGAGCCTCTGGTACCCCAAACTCTTGTGAGAAGGTCACAAAGGGTAAGTAAACTTCCAGAAAGATTTTCACCTTCTCTATTTTATCTATTATTGACTGATAATGGTGAACTAGAATGCTTTGAAGAAGCAATGCAGGATAAAACTCACGTTCAGTGGGAGCATGACATGGATGAGGAGATGAACTCTTTGGAACAGAAGTAAACTTGGGATTTGGTTAAATTGCCAGCAGAAAAGAGAACATTGTAGAACAAGTGGGTTTATAGAATTAAGGAAGAAGAGGGTGGACAAAAAAGGTACAAGGCAAGGCTTGTAGTAAAGGGATTTACACAAAAGTCAAGTATTGACTTTGGTGAAATATTTTCTCCTGTTGTTAAGATGAATTCTATTCGTACTGTATTGAGTTTAGTTGTAGTAGAAGATTTTCATTTAGAGCAACTAGATGTGAAGACGGATTTCCTTCATGGTGATTTGGATGAAGAGATTTATATGTAGCATTTCAGTCTTGGGTATGAATTCAAGGGTAAGGAGAAATTAGTGTGCAGGTTGAAAAAGAGCCTATATGGGCTCAAGCAAGCTCCAAGGCAATGGTACATGAGGTTTGATAGTTTTATGCATGAGCATGGTTACTTGAGATGTGAATCTGACCATTTTGTTTATTTTAAGAAGCTTGAAAATGGGAGCTATATTATTTTGTTACTGTATGTGGATGATATACTTATTGCAGGATCTAGTATGCAGGACATTGGTGAGCTTAAGAGAAAGCTTAGCTCACACATTTGTAATGAAGGATTTGGGAGCTGTAAAAAAATTTCTTGGCATGCAAATACATAGAGACAGGAAAAACAAGAAATTGTATTTGTCTCAGGAGGATTATATCTACAAGGTGTTAGAAAGGTTCAACATGCAGAATGTAAAACATGTTAGCACACCTATGGCTGGACACTTCAAATTGAGTAAAGATCAGTGTCCTTCATCACAAGAGGAGGTCAAATACATGACACGAGTTCCATATGCTTCAGCAGTTGGAAGTCTTATGTATGTTATGGTTTGTACTAGACCAGACATTGCATAGGTAGTGGGAGTTGTGAGTAGATATATGGCTAATTTAGGTAAAGAGCATTGGAAAGTAGTCCAATGGATACTTAGGTATTTGAAAGGGATATCTAGCATGTAGTTATGCTATGGAGGTTCAGATATTTCATTACGTGGCTATGTTGATTCGGATATGGTTGGAGATCTGGATGGTAGGAGGAGCACTACTGGATATATTTTCATAGTAGGTGGAATGATAGTTAGCTAGATTTTGAGATTGCAAAAGGTTGTGGCTTTGTCTACTACAGAGGTAGAGTATGTTGCAGCTACAGAGGCTAGCAAGGAGATGATATGGATGAGTAGGTTCATGGAAGAGTTGGGAAAGGAGAAAGGTAATTGTAAACTGTTCAGTGACAGTCAGAGTGCAATTCATTTGGCAAAGAACTCAACATTTCATTCGAGAACGAAACACATTTAGTTGAGATATCACTTCATACAGAAGGTATTGGAGGATGGAATAGTTGAATCTAGAAAAGATTCATACAAGCATGAACCCTGCGGATATGCTAACGAAGCCATTAGAAAAGGAGAAGTTGGAGAAACACTCCACTTCTTTTGGTCTTCAATTTTTAAACTTGAAGAGGAAGAAACAAAGCTTAGGAGGATCCAAGAATGGCATTGTACAAGTATAGTGTGTAGTAATTAATCTCCAAGTGGGAGATTGTTGAGTATGGAGCTAAATTACTCATGTTTTAGCATGAAAATGGAACTTGGTGGAAGTTGACAGTAACCGGCATTGGTTAGAGTGTGAACCGTCATCGGTCAAGGAAAGTTGGAACTGGCGATGGTTGGGAAGATCCAGCATCGGTTACTTGTGCGACGAGTTTTTAATTAACTCTAAGGATTTATTTCTATTTTTAGCATTGGAATAGATTTAATGAATGTAATTACATGGCTAAGTTCCCTAAAGTCTTAAACGACTATTTAAAGCATAAAGCTAGGGTTTAGAATGAGAGGATTGATCATAATTACAAGATAATTATGTGAGAGAGAATTCTTGGTGAAGAATCAAAAATCTTGAAGGAAGAAAGTAATGAGCATCTGAGAGGTGTGGAAGATTGTAAATCTTCATTTTATATCTTGTCAAAGCTTTGGATAATATATTGACTTGTTTCTTGGTGGACATAGCCCACACTGGGTAAACCACGTTAAATATGGTGTTGATTTATGTGTCTTGTTTTTTTATAATTATTCTAGCAGAATATCTGACTTTTATTTGCATGTATGCTTAGATCTGATACATTGTTCTATACAACATGGTGTGCTAACCCCAACAAATTTATAACTAGTTTTTTCCATGCACAACGAGGGAGACAAATCAAAAATCTTATTTCATAGTATCATATCCACTCTTGAAATATTCTCCCATTCTTATCTCCTTGATATGGAAAATATTTTAATCGGACCTTTTATATCTATGTCGAAATATCTTCCCAAATTTGTCGCCTCTCAAAAATAAAAAAATAAAACCAATCCATCAAAGTTAGAATATTAAGAATTATCACGGTCCTATCAATGTTGCAAATAACTAACCATATCCATACACATCTAAATAATTTCATCTTTTGGAGTTGTAGTATGAGTCCTTTTGGTTATCATGAAAAAGGTAATGCTCAATATTATTACATTTCCCACACTTAGTTTTTTAATCTTTGTCATCTCAATCATATTTTCAACATGTGGGAATTGTTTCCTATTTACTACTATTTGAATATCTCATGAACCACTTCATTATTAATTTTCTAAAATAGCACCAATATCATATTGTACAAGTTAAAACATCATTTATCATCCCCAAAATATTGTCTTGTATGGGACCACTATAGCATATTAGTGTTGATGTTGACCCACACATCCAAAATCCTTTCAATAAAATAAAAATATGTTTTTTTATTTCTTTGGGTGTAGTCTTTTATTTCACTTAGAGTGCTATATGCGGTGACACCTCATTTGTTCTATACTAAACGCTCACTTAAAGCACGCATAAATACTAGGTCCTTCCTTTCTGTTTACTTGTCAAGATGTTACCATGCATATTCATGATGATAACTAATCAAGTATTCAATCAAGAATACTTAACCATTGCATGTACTCACTTTGGAAACACATATAATAAGGAATCATAACAGATCAAATAAGAACCAATATCAATTACACATCTAGATATCCATATTCATACATATCCATGATCATAATCCATCCACAATAATCCATTATACCAAAAGTATTACATAATAGAAGTTGAATACATAATGGATATAACAGAGCATTGGTCAATGTGTGTAGATATCAAACCCTAGACCTGAACACCATAATAGACTCCAAGAACTAAGGAATAAGGAATGGTACCACAACTATGACTTACAACAAGTATATATAGGGGTGGAGACTTTCTCTTCAGTTCCCATGCACTCTCCTAATAATAGGTGTGCCCATAATAGACTACATGTATACTATTTACCAAACAACCAATAATAGATTATCCTATAAATAAGAATTTCTTTAATCCTATCAATAGCCTTCTATGCGTGTGCTTAATCTGCATGTTCATCCTTCAATAATAGCCTTTAATTTTATTCAAAGTCTTCATACTTTAACTCTTCACTTGGTTGACACTCCATCCCACATTTCTATTTTTAGCTCGTATTCTGAAAATTGGCTAAGTCCTGATTTGTTTCTTGAGTGCGTGCAGTCCCACGCACTTCACTGTCTATAACATGTGCGCGCCCTCCAGCACGCTACCACTTCACCTTTGCACATGCGTGCTCCTGTGCGTAATCCTTTAGTCTTCAACTCATTTCTCCCAACCAACATTACCCCATAGTAGGCATGTTATCTCTCCTCAGCAACATCAATCAAAGAATATCCATGAAAGAATAAAGAATGAAGAATACTTGACTAATTCCCAAAGAATGAAACAATGTTCAAGTGCACTCCATATCCTCCTCCTCAATCAACTGTAGTAACTATGGGAACTCCTTATTGAGGCTTCTCTCTAACTCACCCCATTTTACTAGATATTTACTAGTTGTTTTTGGGACCAAACTAACTACCTCCATTATCTCATTAGGGGTCATGTACTCACCCTTATGCTTTAACTCCCTTATCACTCTAGCTAAGATTGAGATTAATCCCTCCATGCCATCCATCTTCCACGTGACAAAGGACCCTAACTCCTTAAGCCTTGTTTCATGTGTGTCCCTAAATATCTTCAAGGCATCTCATTTCTACGCAATCTCAACCATGAGTTATTCTTGACCAAGCTTCCTCTCCTTCTTCGCAACCTGTATGCTTGCAAGATCTGCCTCCTCCTGAGTAGTATATGATTTGAGAGTGAGGTCAAGGTTTTGATAATGGTCAAAGGCCTATCCCGCCTTCTTCAAATCATCCTTCATTTTTTGCAACATGGCTTCATATTCCCCAATTTTTCACACTATGATCTTCTTATTCTTATCCTTCTCTACTGTCATGTCCTCTTGTGTTTCCCCTTGTATAGGTGAATTATCCTGTAGTAACATATGTACCAAATCCTACAAGTAATGCAAGGCTGAAGGGTATGTCTCCTTAGTTCTTTCATTAAATTTTTTGTGCGCTACCAAAATTTTGTCTGTAATATGTATTGCCATGTCCAAGACAGTCTTCATTCATTTTTTTGTCTTCTCCTTTTCTTCCATTAGCCACTAGAATTCCAATGCCTTGTCCTTTTATCTTCCACCAAGGTCCAAATTTTGGCCTCCTTTTCCAGATTCATGTGCGCCACTTCTGCCACCATCTTATTTACAACATTTCTAGCTTTCTCATCAATAAGCTCTGTTGGCCTTAACGTCAATAGTTTATTTGGCACCTTATTTAATTTTTGCATGGAAAAGACATCATTTGTAATTTCAAAATCAGGCTCATCCATGTGCATTTTCATGCTCCAAGACAACATCTTTCCTGTATGTATGGATGCCCCTTCTTCATTGATTACCTCCCAACCATATAATTTATCTGTTGCCACACTACTTTAAAATCATGCACGCAACACCTTTGATTGGTCATCAATATAGTTAACTTGAGGTGTGTGCACGAACTCATCCTTTCTCCTCCTTCCACCAGTGCACCTCCCAGTGGGTACATGCTACTCGTTCCTTATGCGTGCACTGGTTCCACCTGACACTTCATCCCTAATTAGCATCTTGTCTCCTTTTTCCTCCTCTTCGTGCTCTGGATGGTCTATGTTGATTGAAGAATACTTGTCAAATATCACACAAGGAGTCCGCATGGGATAGAAGACCCGGAACCAAGGGCATGGAAGGAAAATAAGGACACATGCGTGGGAGGCAAGTTCTACTTTTAGGACTTAGCCAATTTTGAGCATGAAGACCTATTTTTGGAAGATGGCGTGTGGAACACACCAACGATGCAGAGACATGCGTGCCATGCATTTTCTATCTTTGGAGGATCAGATTGAAGTGTTTTTGCATGGAGATGAGCTAAGAATAGAATTGACACTTCAGTTAACTACAAGAGGACTATAGATAGCACACTTGCATGTGTGGCTATGCTTGTAAATGGCGTGTGGCTATCAATAATATGTGGCCTATTTTTGGAATAGATAAGTGGTGAAGGGCAAGTCCCCACCCTATATATATGATATTAGGTACATAGTAAAGAAATATAAGGGTGCGATGTGTGTGTGTGTGTGTGTGTGTGTAACAGAGAATATACACATATGTCTAAATTACTGTATCAGATCCATATGCACGTTGATATAGATTGACATCACTCTAAGGAGCTTCTGTATTTAATAAAGATGGAAGATATTGGCTGAATCTAAGTGTCATTTTGTGTGTAATTGAGTAGTGCATGTTATTAAGTCAATCATGATTATTGTTTAAGCTTGTTCTTTCATAGATCTGAATGTAGCATACATTGTAGAATGATGGATTAGTTATGAATCTATATGTTTCTTCCTTCATTATGCTAACATCCTTTTTATAACAACCCTAAAGAGGGACCTGATACCTTTGCACGCTTTGGGTGAGCACTCAGTCAAGGCTGAGTGATGTGCCAGTGCGACTAGGGTGTTATCTAGTAAATTCTAGGCTGCATCATTGGTTCTGTTGCCAGGACCTCTTTTTCAGTTACTTTCAGGATGGTTCACGATGAAGACATATCGGTTAACTCTAACAAGTATTGAGGAATGGATACACGATCTAGAGGAAGAATATGCACAGCGGTTCAATAGTGGATCTGATTTTAATGCACGCACTTGGGTAGAACAAAATCTATATGACAACTTATATGAGATATTTTTTGTTATCTTTCTCGTAGAACTATACAAGTGGATTACTGCTTATGCATCTCAACAGGAATTGGAGGTATTGCGCACTTGTCTGGACACAGGAAGAATTTCAGACCCTTTATGATGTTGATCTGATCTGGACTCACGTTGTGGATACGTGGTTCCATGGTTTTCTAAACAGTTATATTTTGGAATATTCAATTTTGATGTACTCTTTCCTGGAGGTAGCTGAATTCCAGTTTTTACAGTATCTAAGAGGAACATATTTGTAAGGTATTCCACTGGCAATCAAGATCTTGATGGTAAATATGAACCTAGAAAGTAAACCGATGGCTAACTAAACCTCACCACATGTGAGGGCAGGAACAGGTTTGGTTTAAGATGGCAGACCTAGCGGCAGAGAAGCAGAGAGAGGAAAGGTGGCTTAAGTATAATGAGGCATGTGAAAGGGAGATAGAGAAGCATTGTTCTATTGCAGAAAGTATGGCGTTGAGGAGAGAGTTGGCTCATGAAGGATTTAAAGCGCACGTAGAAGACATGGAGCCAGAGCATCAAGAACTATTCCATCTTGGAAAGCATGATAGAGATCCCTTCTCAGCCTCACACAGAAGTACGCTAGAAGAGACTACCAGGACCGTAGGCACGTATCTTAATCCACTTGGTGACCTAGCCTTAGCCTTTCCAATTTGTTTTTCAGTATCTAGTAGTACAACTAACTAGCAAGCTAACTTGGGAAGTAGGAGAGCAGGAGTAAGTCAGGGATCAAAGTACATCAATGGCAGGATAGATGGCTTCAATGTTATATGGAGGAGCATTCTTAGGCACATCATCTGCACAGAATATGAGTGCACAGAATGTTGGATTCACCTCTGGAAGTGGAGCTACCTCACAGATTGTAGGGTCTCAATATAGTACTATTGTCGGAGCACAAGGGAGTACATCTATAGGTACTACTCCAGATATAGGTGGAGGATCAGGAGGTATAGGTGGTTATAGTTCTAGTGGATCTAGTGGTTCTAGAGGTAGAGGAAACAAAGGAGGTTCTGGATTAGGTGGTTAAGGTCTGCAACAATCATAAAATATCTACATGGAGATGTCTCTTCATCTCCCAGAATATAGAGGAATAGAGGATGCTACCGAACATGTGCATATGTGTGAAATATTGTGGCGCGCTAAAGGGATCTTGGTTGCTGAGCGTAAGGAAAGTCAATTTTCCACTACATTATAGGGGCATGCACACAGCTGGTATAGGAAGTTTGACCCTGATCAAACGTGTGTGGATTATGCAGCATTGAGGGATGCTTTCTTGAAAGAGTTCCATATCCCTGAGTTTGAGCAGAAGAGTATAAGTTCACTCAAGGATATCAAGCAAGGCATTACTAAGAGTGTACTTTAGTATGATGCTCGTTTTAAGACACTTCTTTCTAAGCTATCTTATTATATTCATGCTAGCCAGCATGCACAGTGGTTTGTTGGAGGATTGATTACACCTTTTAGAAGGGCGTTGTCACATAAGACATACACCGATCTGTGTGAAGCACTAGAAGTAGCTTTACATGCTGAGGCAGTTGGGAGCATTGACACTGGTGTTATTCCATTCCTAGAGGCACATATTAAAACTATGAAAAATTAGTTAGAAAAGCTATCAGCAAATTCAGCCCATGAAATGTGCTCAAGAATTTAGTGTACAAATTGTGAAGTGGAAGGTCACACCAAGGATAGTTACCCTCGTAGATCTGTACACTCATTACTATTAGACTGTGAGATTTTCCATTTAAATCATGATGCTAGTGACTGTCCTTTGTTACAACGCGCGATAAGGAAGAATGTATCTTGCTTTTGTAAGATTTACAGGTCCATGACTCATGATACTAAGGATTGTCGGCTGATTGGTAAGATCTAGGATGCTATAGACATTAGGGTACAATAGGCAAGTGTAACAGATAATTCTAAGGGTAATAATGAGCACCAGGATCGAGATCATAATCAAATGCGCTATGATAGGAATGTTGGGCATTTTGAAGGAGGTTGTGGAAGGGGACATGGATATCGTGGTGGATATGAAGGATGAGGCCGTAGTGGAGGAAGAGGTGAGTTCCCTCATGGAACATGTTATACTTGCGGATCTCCTAACCACTATAGGCACAAATGTCCTTAGAATATTGCATGTTCTTTCTGCAGGAAGAACCATAGCTATGAAGAGTACCCATATTTATATGAGCATTTGAGTAAGCAGCATAAGCAAGAAAAAAAATGCGTCGGGATGGTTAGAATTGTTAGGTTAATTAATTATGCATAATATAAATTGATTATTTAATTAATATTATTAATTAAATAATGTTGTTATATGGTTATATTATAAACCATATTATTGTTGTATTTTTTTATATGGTTTTATCAACCATATTTGTCTTTTATTTTCACATGTATAATTGTTATAACAATTATGTGCTTCCCAGATGTAATATTGGAAACAATTGTGAGTTTAGTTTTCCTATGCAACCTATTTCTTTATTTGCACATGGTTGTTCAATTCATATAAGAATTGCAGCTCTCCATTATATTTTGGGTTGATTTCACATTAATAAAATCTATAGGATTCCGTCCCTATTTTGTGAAATTACATTTGGTGTCAGAGCAGGTTGAAGGATATTAGAGGATTACAGCATATTTTGAGGAGCATTAGAGAAGCTTGTGCAAGCAAAAGAGAGCCAAAGTTGCCTCTGCAACTTCCCAGCCCCATCCCCTGCAATACCACCATCAAATTTCTCAAATTCACCATCAAATTTGTAACGCCTTGATTTTTGTAAGTTATCATGGTAATTACCTTTCATGATGTTGTAACTGCATAAATGAAGATAAATATGTTAAGACACATATTTTGATATTAGAGGAATGTGTTGCTGATCTGGACCCTTGTTTGATGTAACTTGATACTTGGGACATAAGTTATTATTGCTTATGTGATTTCTAATGAGACAATAGACTTGTCGTATGCTTGATGAACTCTATTCGCTGATTGACAGCACGCCTTGAATCAATTCCATTGATCCAAGGTATGTTGTGGCCTTCTTATGATTGCTTTGTCGATTTACTTTTAAACCAGACTGAAGGTTGATATAAATGTTGCAGCACCTGATTTCAAGTATGAATATCTGGTACGTAGATGCCAATGAAAAAGGTTCAATTCTCGAACCACACACCGTTGTAACGCTAGACAACGTAAGATGATAAGGGCCTGGATGTAAGTGGCACAGGTATGTGGAACTTAGGACAAAATGTCCTGCTTAATGTTGAATATGATTGTCAGGCGGAAAGAATTGATATGGAAACTAGTTAATTAAATATTAGGGGATTAAACCCTAACCTACCCCTAAGTTTTATCTTATACCCTAACTACTATCCTATATGGATTTTAGATTTCATAAGGGAGAAAATAGATATAAATTCCATTAACCTATGAACTAGGCGAATGACCTAGATATGGACTATTAAAATCCTAGACTAATCCTAACCTAAGGAAGGGGATGCATAGACCCATGTGGATGGAAAGGATAAGGGGGGGGAAGGTAAGAAATTTAATGGGACATTAAATGAAGCCCTTACATGTATAACACCAAGTTTGACAGGAACAAAGAAAAGTTGGAGGCGTCCAACTAGCTTAGAAACTAAATGGAATTTATATGCAAATTTGAAATTTGGAAACTCACCAACCCGAGTCGGCGGTGGCGTGAGGAATGAGGAAAGGTAGTGCATTCAATGCATTAATTATCTTGGTCTTAGCGACCAGCTCGCCTTGGAAAGAGGATAGAGGAAAAAGGAAAACTGTTGTTGTTGTGTGCATTTGGATTTTAGTTGCTCTGCATTTTGTTTCTCCATGGTTCTGTCAAACCAGCTGTGTTTTGATTATTATCTTTGTTCTTTGGAAAAACAAAGGCTATTTTTGAGCCTGTGGAAGTTAGTGACTGGTTGGAAAGCCTGGCTGAGGACGTCGTGGAGAGAAACAACTCCAGTGGGCGCGATTTTCTTCGAGCCACAAGAAAAAAAATTAACATGCATGTTAAGCCCTTCTCCTTAAACCAATTTCTTTTGCTTAATAGTCTCATTAAAACAACCCTGCTCTTATGATGGGGGTTTTGGTTATTTGATTTGGCTATTACGTTGAGATGATTTCGAGTTGAGTCATTTTATTTTGTTGTACATGGCTTGAGCATTCTTTGCATAATGATTAAGTTGAATACATTGTCCTTGCTGTGTGGTTCATTTTGGCAGTGTTGGGTATTCGCTTATTACCATTTTGGGTTGTGCTAATAAATACATTAGCTAAATGAATATCACTTCTGAGTTCTGAGCATTCTTGTGACAATGAAAAGATGAGATGATTTGTATGTCTGGTTGAACTGTCCTTAAAAGAATGAACACGACTTGGGTATTCTCGAGTGTTTGAAGAAAATGATTGTTCTTCTTATTGAAATCATTAATGAATTATGTTTTCTCTTTGCTGCTTCAAAATCTGAAGGTAAGGGGAAAGAGGATTTTATTGTGCATTTTGGATGCGGTTTGATCTTCTAGTCTGAACTGTCATCATAAAAACAAACATGGCTTAGTGTTTCTATGCAAATGAATGAAACAAATGAGATTTTGCTTGCTGTTGAGATTGTTTTGACTGTACCTTGCTTGCACATCTATTACCCTATGCGGGTTTGCATCGATAAAGGCATTGTTATGCAAATATTGTATTTCTGAGTTTAGTGTGTGAAAACGTTTGGGAAAAACAAAGCTGTGGTAATATTAATAGACTATTATGCGAGTTATAATTCCTTGATGTTTTTTTTTTATTTGCTTAAAACACGGGTTCCCTGGGATAGTAAGGTTATTGTAGCATCTTACTTTGCTGTACTAATTTGATATAGTATTCTTCCTGTTGGTTCTTTTGGTACTAATGTTTATAGACCAGTTGCAATGAACTCTGGTCAACTTTTTGGAAAGGTAATAGTAGTTTTCAATTACTGAATATACTACTCTGAATGAATTATACTATTGGAGTATGTTTGCTTGAAATAAGAGGTATTTGGATAGACAGTAGAAGAGGTAATATGATCTTGCTCCCTTATATTCGATTATTGATTTTCATTTATTTCTCTTTGGACTGTTATCATTGATTGATATCACGTTTGGATTAAAACTTCTAGTACAGCTATGAGGAAAAGAAAGAGAGTGTGAATGGATAATTTGAATTAATGATCATTTTTCTCTCATGTAGTTGGAAATCTATAATTTTTATGGAACGAATTTCGTACTGCTTGGGTTAAGCATCGGTATTTAATTGCTGTTTGCTTGTTCTCTTCAGCGTTTGATTGCTTGAAATCAGATGAGTTGTATGAAGGAAGGGACAATAATTCGGTTTAGATTTTAGTTAAGATCTATCTTTTGAATTCACAACTATTGTAAGAGAATGGAATTGATAGCATTTATGTTAGAACAATAGTTGCACAGTTGTGTTTTTAGTTCTTACAGATGTTTGTAATCTGGAACTGTTGAAGGAAATTACTTCTTGTAATAATTATTTGGGAAAGAGGGCAGTAATCCTTTGTCTGATTAAGAGGGTTATTGGATGATTGAGTTGATATGTTGTTCATCCTTTTTGGTATTTAATTCTTGAATGATGTTCATATTAATGTTTCATAAAAGTAGGGTTCTTTTATTGAGACAGTTAATTAAAAGCACCTCATTTTAAAGACAAGTGCTTAATATGCTCAGTTCAATGAACTGACCCGTGCAAGTAATTTTGCAGATGAAACTTGAGTATAAATGAAGACATGGTTGTTTTCTGATAATTCTTTGATTGAATGAAGATGGATTGTATTGATAGATATTACTCCTCCATGAGGAAATGAGAAAGGAAGAAGTTACATTCTTCTATCTTTATGAGTTGTAATGTTGTTTGATATAAACAAAGTCCAGTCGTTTGGACTGGCAAATGTATAGATCGTAAATTCTGATGGATGAATACAAGTAAAAGTGTGATATTTTCAATAACTGTATCAGTTTGATATTGTTGAATAAGTTTGAGAATATAACATTATTCCTTGACTTGGAATTATTCAAATGTTAATGGATGAATTTAAAAGGAAATAACATCTATTCTTTACCTGAATGCAACTTTTAATTTGAAATGTGCAATTAGTTCATACTTGGGTTAAGATGAATTTTGAATTGACATTAAAAAGATTTAGATAAACACGAAATCCTAATTGGAAGGTATTTGGGATTAGTTTGAAAGCTAAGGGATATCAAATAACTTAGGGGAAGCCGAACCTTGTATTCGGACTCCGTTAATAGCTCGAATGTTTAAATTCAGAAAATAAAGACATGGGAAATCATATCTATTGTTAACAGACCTTAACTAAGTAAGGTTAAGGAGGGTAAATGAATAAATTCATTTAGAATTAGACCTCGTTTAAATGACGTCTAATAAGATGGAATTTTGAATTTGTTTACAGTTGTGGAAAACTTGGCTAAGTTTAATAGGTTAAACTTATTAAGTTTATCGATAATGGAATGATTAGTCCAAAGATTAAGAAAGGAAACAAGAAGTGAATAGGAAACCCTTCGGTATGAAGGAGGAGATGCGTATTAAGCCAGAAGACGGATTAAATCTCTCTTAGCTACATACAACTGTAACAAGAACAAGGATAAAAGATCAGCATGGCTGCTGAAAGTTGATCTTAAATACTAAGATTATAACCAAATCACAATTGAGCTGGATGTGTACCCTCGATGAGAGGATTCCGTAGGACATTGACATACACTAGCTACAATATGGTGTCTTTGTGAAGGTGGGGCCTTCATGACGACACAATGTTATAGCTGACATATTACAATGCCCTTCTGAATTAAATCATCAAGTTTACATAAGTTGGATAATAAGTTCTTGGCTGGGGATAGAAATGTGATCACATATATGGAGTGAATCCGAAGGACTAAAGGTAACTAGACACACGGAGTCGTCTAGGAACGACACCGTATGTCTGCGTATCTTTAGTTACCATGAGTAACTTCCTATACTCGTTCATATTGCTAGTTGAGGTTAGAGTTTGACCTTAAATGGAAGGACTGGTAGAGACCAGGAAAGACCATTCTAGATAACAGACGAAGTGAAGTGAAGGACGTATTCCATTGGTGTGTATCACATCTAGGAATATGATCATGCAAAGCATGTGAAAATCTTTGGCCAAAGTATCGTAAGTGCTGGTTGCGTTGTCCTAATCACCTAGTTTAAGATGCAGGATGTCAGATGAATATCAATAATAGATATTCAGATAGTCTTCTTAAATGGATCACTTTGATAACCGGAAATGGTAAAAGAACCCTGTATATTCATTATACTATGCATGAATTAACATGAAGGATCGGCAAGTCGCCGAGTCATGAAATGAGAGATCGTTGAAACTCCGAGCCATAAAGTGGGAGGTCAGTAGTTCTTCGATTCATTTACAACAACATATGGTATCTGTTATATGATTGAATGTCACTGAATGTGTGTTCCATATTGCAAATATGTGAACAGAGAAAATTAGTTTTAAAAGGAAATTGTGTGATCCAAACTGCATTAATTGGACAGAGAACAATTATTAAAACTTGAACGTGTGTTTGAATTATATAATTCATAACATGGAACGTTTTATATATAAATTTTTTTTTTCCCTTGTTCTAGTATCTTAAAATGGGGATGTTACAAAATTCCTCAAAACCATCTTTATTCATTGCAATTAAGGTTGAGGAGGATAGAATTCACTAAGGAAGAGATTACAAGCTCAAAGGAAGGAAGGAAAATTATCTAAGGTGCCATACACACTCAAAACTGCCTTAATTCTCCCCAAAACCACCTGTCATTTTTTCTCTTTGCTGGAATTTTTGCTCAAAACCGCCTTTCCAAAACTGTGGTTTTTTTAAGAGGTATGGTTTTACAGTTTGGAAGTGTTTAATTACATTTTGCTCTTTATATATACTTGTTTAGCTTAGCCACCCAAGTGGCTAGCATAACTTTTGTAAGACACTTCCCATCAAGAGAGGTCAAGGGGGCAAATCCCCCTCCCTCAACCACTACCAAATTTGGCGAAAAATTTAGTGGAACTGCTAAATTTAGCGGTAAATTCAAATTTAGTTATAACTAATTAAATTTAGCGAGAAGAACCCTATTTTTGGGAAAAAAAATCTCCACTCTGCATATTTTTGCATTCTAAGCACATTTTCCCAATGAAGGGATACCTAAAAAATTCATTTTGAGCTAGGTTTTTACAGTTTTTTGCTCAGCAAGTCGTATTGGGCTCCACAGGCCACCGGTGCCCGAAAAACAAAAACATTTACCTGCCATTCAATTTTTTCCAGATTTTTTAATGTAATTTCATGTTGTAATATATTGTACTAATTTGTAGGTTGTCATAGTCAACTACAAACTTTGTAATTACTCAGAAACTGGCAGAATTGTAATACAAAACAATAAAAAAATTGGTTCTGAAACACTCACGAGATCCTAGATCTCATTCGTAGTGTTCGTTATATACGGTGCCTTTGGGAAGCGCTTACGGGTAAAGCCATCATGACTATTATTGCACTTAATGCCTAATATAGCTGCAACAACGTTGTCTAGGCATTAACCCTTTAAATCGACGAGGAGTAATAAGGTCACAGTGCACACACTATGAGCCATTCCATCCATCTGTGAATAATTACACGACATAAATCTAGACTGAGAAATTATCCAAGTATATAGTGAAGCTACGCAGGCGTATGAGGCTATTTATTTGAGCCAGTGTCAATAATTACATAAACCCCTTTCAGTATTGTCTTGGTGCCACGTATTGAATTCTTTCATGTACGTTAATGCCTCTTTCATGTATCATTGGGTATATAGAAAGGGTGAGCTTCTTCCACGTACCACCGGGTATATCAGAAGGGCGCGTATATAGAAAGGTTCAATATATCAGACTAATGGTATATAGATTAGGAGACCTTATACCTGGAGTGATAAGAGCCAAACCCTGTTAGTGATTTCTGCAAAATGGGCACCAATGCCCCCAAATTTTTTCTTCCGAATTCACAACTACTCAGAGGAAACAACTATGCTGTATGGAAGACAAAAATCAAGACACATCTTGAGTTTGAAGAGATCTGGCCTACTGTGAATGGTACTCTGATGAGATCAACTACTGATACAACACAACAGCGGCAGTTTGATAAAGTAGATCAGAAGGCAAAACAAATCATCTTGTTTGGAGTTTCTGACTATGTGCAACCCCACATTTGAGATGCCAAAATAGCAAAAGAAGCATGGGATGAATTGTGCACAGTGTATGAAGCCAAAAACAAGAATGTTATACTGAATTTGCAGAGTCAATTACATACACTAAAGTTCAAACAAAATGAGAAAATTGAAGCTTTCTTAAGAAGAGTTGTAGAGTTGAGGGCTTCACTTCTAGCCCTGGGAGAAGCGATCACAGATGATGCTCTCATTCCCATTGTTCTGAGAGCACTCCCCTCTTCTTACCGCATTTTTGTCACAACACTAAACATGTCAGATACAACAGTTAGTTTTGACAAGCTGGTAAACCTACTACAACAAGAGGAAGCCATGCACAATAAGGATGATGAAGAGGAGAAAACACTTTCTTCACATCAAAAATGGAAAGGAAAAGGAAAACCTAATTCCTATCAAAATCCCCAACATCAGAATCAGTATCATGGGGACAAACAACAGAAGAAACAATGTCCAATTTGCAAAAGAGGAAATGACTTAAAAGATTGCTGGTATAATACTTACAAGAAAGGTTCATCCAGTAACTCTGGACATCCACAACAACAATCTTACAAGGGACATTCTAACTACAATCAAGGGTAGAAAAATGGGAACTGGAAAAGAAGACCCCATGAGCAAGGAAATATTGCTGAGTAAGAAGAACATTTAGATGATGAAGAATTATTGTCAATTGCTCAATCAAGTGAACCATCCACGCCATCTAGTGATGTTTGATATGTTGATTCAAGGGCCACTCGACACATAACCGGCCACAGAGACTGGTTTATTTCAATGAGGGACACACCATCAAAAAATCATGTTTCGTTGGGAGATGATTCTTCATTTACATCTCAGGGGATTGGGAACATTTCTCTACCCCTTGGTTCACATAACTGCAGACTATCAAATGTCTTATATGTCCCTGGGCTGACAAAGAATCTACTTTCAGTCAAGCAACTCCTTGCTCACAATCTAAAAATTGACTTTGAAAGTCATTCTAGAAAGAAAACATGTTTGATTCGAGATAAATCACGGGGCTCAAAAATAGTTAAGAAAGCCTCTAATGTGGGATGCATGTTCCAAATTGCTTTTGTTCACAGAGACGATCAAGCACTTATGGCTAAGAAATCCACCTTAGGACAGTTGTGGCATCAAATATTTGGTCATGTAAGTTTCAAGTATCTCGAGACACTTCATCGACACAATATGGTACATGGGCTACCATCTCTTCAGAAGGATACAAACAAGTGTCCTCACTATCTAGCATGCAAGCAACATAGAGCTTCATTCCAGAAGAGTACATATCGAGCTCATGGTCAGCTTGATCTAGTTCATACTGATCTTTGTGGTCCGATGCAACCAAGTAATTCTGGATTTCATTACTTCATGCTATGTGTTGATGACTATTCAAGGAAAATGTGGATTTTTTGTCTTCACAAGAAAAGTGAAGCTTTTGAAACTTTCAAGAAGTTCAAAGTAGTAGTTGAGAATCAAACTAGTCATCACATCAGAACTCTCCGCTTAGATCAAGGGGGGGAATTCATCAGTAATGAGCTTAAAGATAAACTACAAACTCATGGGATTCGTCAAAAAATGCCTCCTCCACACACACCGCAACAAAATGGTGTTGTTGAGAGAAGAAATCATACTATCATGGAAATGGTGCGATGTATGATCGATGACTTTGGACTTGCAAATACATTCTGGGCAGAAGTAGTAAAGACAACAGTGTATTTTTTGAATAGAGAGTGCCCACAGTTGCTCTTAATGGAGTAACACCACAAGAAGCATGGTCAAAGAGAAAACCATCTATTGCATACCTTAGAGTATTCGGGTGCAAAGAAAACATGCACATACCCAAGAAGAATAGAAAGAATTTGGACATGAAGTCATAGAAAATCATCTTCATTGGGTACAGTGAAGAGATTCTTGGGTACAAATTGATGGATCCTAAGACCAGAAAATTCTACACCTGCAGAGATGTTGAGTTTTTTTGAGAAGAAGGAAGCAGAGACTCCTCCTTCAGACTCACCAGATGTAGATTTTTCTCTAGTTGTAAAAATTGAAGCTGATGTTCCCTCAAAAGATGAAAGTGACAATGGGGATGATGGTGTTGATCAGATAGAACCACGACCCATGGGAATAGTTCAGTGTATGCCCAAGTGGTGTACTAGCACATTACAAGATGCAAGAATGGATGCTCCACCGGATTCATCCACCCCTGTACCATAGACTCACAGTAAAGCAAGAGAGGAAGTTAAATTTGCTTTGATGAGTAGAGTTATTGAATCTGATGATCCCTCTACAGTCTAGGAAGCCCTATAGTCAAAAGCTTGGAAAGATGCCATGGATTCTTAATATCAATCAGTGATGAAGAATAACACTTAGCAACTTGTCGATCTTCCACCAGGAAAGAAACCCATTGGATGCATATGGATATTTTAAAAAAAGTACAAAGTAGATGGGACAGTGGGAAATTATAAAGTGAGAGTAGTAGAAAATGGGTATGTACAAAAAGAAGGCATAGACTATGAGGAGACATTTACTCCCACAACTAAGATCAAAACAATCAGAATGATCTTTTCTCTAGCTGCATAGTTTGGATGGAAAGTCCATCAAATGGATGTAAAAAGTGCCTTCCTAAATGGAGATTTATAAGAAGAAGTCTACATGACTCAACCTGAGGGATATGTAGTACCTAGTCAAGAAGCAAAGGTATGTAGACTCAGGAAATCTCTGTATGGCCTCAAACAGGCACCCCGGGCATGGTACATCAAGATTGATGAGCATCTCGTACAACATGGGTTTGTTATAAATCCATACAATCCCAATATTTACCTCAAAAAGTAAGAGGGGGAGATTGTGATTTTCGTTGTCTATGTCGATGATCTAGTCATCACTGACATTTTAGTGAGGATAATCGATGCAACGAAGAAATATCTTAATCGATCATTCGACATGACCAATATTGGGATGATGCATTATTGTCTTGGATTGGAAGTATGATAGAAAGAGAATCACATTTTTGTTTCTCAGATGAAATATACCAAGAAAATGCTTGAGAAATTTAGGATAATGGATTGCACACCAATTGCTACACCCATGGAGAACAAATTGTAGTTATCTCATTCAGATCCATCTCCTGAGGTAAGTGCCACTCTCTATCGGTAGTTGATTGGGAGTCTCATTTACCTGACCTACACTAGACTAGATATCAGCTTTGTAGTAAGCTATCTATCCAGGTTCATGCAAAAACCCAAAGTTTGTCATTGGAAAGCAACAAGGTGCATTTTTAGATATCTTAAAGGATCATTGGATCTTGGTCTAGAATACAAGAAGAACGAAAAACTTCTTCTTGAATGGATATTCGGATTTAGATCATGCAAGAAATATTGATGATAGAAAATCCACTTATGGCTTTGCATTTTTTGTGGGATCTGGACCAATATCATGGAGAAGCAAGAAACAACACTTCATTTCTTTCTCTTCCATAGAAGCCGAGTATCATTCTGTAGGAGAAGCTATCTGTGAAGTGATTTGGCTATGTCGCATACTAGAAGGACTCAGAATACCACAAGACAAACCAACCACCATGTATGTTGACAATGAAGGTGTTCTCAAACTTGTTCGCAATCCAATTTTTCATGAGAGAACAAAGCATATTAAAGTACAGGTTCATTTCATACGTGAACATGTATTAAAGCACAATATCCAACTTCAATTTTTTCCAACAACTGAACAACGGGCATATATCTTCACAAAGTCACTTACACGTGACAAGTTCGAGTTGTTCAGAGAGTTCCTCTCCTCATCTCTTTAGACAATGAAAAATTAAGGGGGGGAATGTTAAGTTAATTAATTATGCATAGTAGAAATTGATTATTTAATTAATTTTATTAATTAAATAATGTTGTTATATGGTTATATTATAAACCATATTATTGTTGTATTTTGTAATATGGTTTTATCAACCATATTTGTCTTTTATTTTCACATGTATAATTGTTATAAAAATTATGTGCTTCCCGGATGTAATATTGGAAGTAGTTGTGAGTTTAGTTTTACCTGTGCAACCTATTTCTTTGTCTGCACATGGCTATTCAATTCCTATAAGAATTGCAACACTCCATTGTATTTTGGGTTGATTTCACATTAATAAAATCTACAGGATTCCATCCCTATTTTGTGAAATTACAAGAATCCAGTGCGTGGTAGAAGATCAGTGGATGCCCAAGATCACAGAAGGACCTGAGGAATTGATAGTGAAGATTACTACACGTGTTGAAGCTGCGCACGCGTGAGAGGAATTGTACCAGAAGCCTACGATCAGCAAGGAGGAGGTTTTACATACAAGATACTCAGATCCTGCTCATCAAAAGGAATTTTACCATGATACCATGGAAGTGCTAAGGAATCTTCAGGGTGAGATACAATACCTAAAGGAGTAGAAGAAAGCATCAGAGACATTCCAAACTGATATCAATGATCTGTGAGAGGTGTGCAAATGTTGTGCCAGGAGAACATTATTCCATTATTAGGAAGTTGGTTAAAAGGGAACACTCCACGCGTAAGTCTTGAGACCGGACGACAGATTCTGCATGCAAATCTTCCCCCTGATAGCATTGAATATGATAGAAATTACTCTGAATGTTGTTGTGGATGGGTGGCTGTTGAGAAACATATTAATTGATACAGGTGCGGAAGCAAATGTTCTTACATTATATACATGGGTAAAAATGGGAAGACCTCCATTGCAACCATCATCTAATGTGTTGTTTATGGCAAACCGAACTAAGCCACTCTCATAGGAGTTTTGAAAGATGCATCTATAACTATACAAGGGGCCAAGTTCACTAGGAATTTTGAGGTATTAGCACTTTCAAAAGTAGACAATTTTCCATCCTTGCTTGGACGCCCTTGGTGTTATGCGAATAATGCTGACTTGAGATTAAATAAGGGGTATATCATCTTTGGAAAAAAGGAGGAAAGGGTTGTGATACCTTTGACAGATGGGAAATCTACACCGTATGTTGAGCTTCTAAGTGAGGAGGACTTAAACAGAATTCATCTACGTGCTATTCAGGACCCATAGGTCAATGAGCCATCAAAATAAGGCATCCTAGAGTGGGAGGATTCTCATTCTATTAGTGATACTATGAGTATTACTTGCGAAAATTGGGCTCATGGTACATATGAGTTAGTAGGACATGAGGTAAAAAGCGTGGTTATGCACAAGAATGGACTTCATTCAATTCGATGGATAGGTAACACAGTACTTTGGTATACAGGGGCAGAAGGTTTTCCTACATTTTTGAAGGCCATGGAAACACATTGGACAAATAAAATTAAGAGAAGAGATACGTTAGTATATACACTATGCAGGATAGCAGCATGCTGATGGTTAGTCCACGGAGATAATCTTATAAACTGGGAAGATATTGGAGTTACTTTTTCTACTAGGTTTGTAAGGAATAATGCACCTACGTAAATATGCACTTATCATGGTGATCAACCTATTCATCATCACATTCAGTAGTGTGAGAGACTCTGCAAAGTAGGACATGAAGTATTACCACTTTTACTCTGGGTGCAACGATTATATTCTACGCTACAAGGATGCGCACGGGCCTGGTATGTATATGCAGAAATACATCGAGAAATTGGATATCGGAAATATTTGACTGTAGGAATGATCCAGAATTTCGAATACTTATCGACTAAACCTCCTATAGAAGAGGCATTAAAATGTATCAAGTGATTAACTATGGGAGATAGTGCAAAATCCAAAGAGCATATTCAAGAATTATTTGGTGAGACAAAGTTCAGAGCATGCTTTAAAAAGGAAGAAGAAATGGACTCCGTACTACTAGAATGCGATTACCTTGAGAAATAGAAAGGAAAGATGGTTTACATCATGGATGAAAAGGAAGTTGAGAACCTAGATATTGACCATTCACAAGGGGTGTGCGAGGTCTTGGGCAGTGTGGAAAAGGATACACGTGCCTACCACGAACCCATGAAGATAAAGAAGGTGAATATAGGTTTGGAGGCTGAGCCTAAGGAGGCCATAATTGGAGACTACTGGTCAAACTCAGAGGTAGCAAAGATCATTGAGTTACTCAGGGATTATCAGGACTTATTCCCTCAAGGGTATCATGAAATTAAAGGTGTGCATGAATCCCTTGGAGAAATGAAGATAAAACTTAAGGACAGTGCACAAACAGTTAGAAAGAGACCTTACAAAATGAATCCTAATTTGCATGAAAAGGTAAAAGAAGAAATTGATAAAATGATGAAATCTGGGATTATCAAGCACCTTGATGAGTCAGATTGGGTTAGCCCAATGGTGATCAGTATCAAGAAGGATAGATGAATTAGAATATGTGTAGAATATAGGGAGCTGAATGATGCATGCATCACTGATCCATTCCCTACGTCATTCACTAAGGAAATACTAGGAGTTGCAGGGCGCAAAATATATTCTTTCACAAATGGGTTTTCTGGGTATCATGAAGTTAGGATTGCTCAGGAAGATCAAGAAAAGACAACATTTACTACTTAGTGGGGTAGTTTTTCCTATACTGTGATGCCTTTTAGATTGAAAAATGTGCCTACTGTATTCTCACACATAGTTGTTCAGGCAATCAAATATTTTATTCACAACTTCTTATAGGTCTACCTAGATGATTGGACAATATACGAGCTTTTGAAAGATCATTGTGATAATCAAAACTTAATGTTTGAATGGTGTAGACAATTGAGTATATATTTGAACATCAAGAAGTGTATATTTGCTACACCATTTGGGATACTGTTAGGACATATAATCTGCAAGGAAGGTTTGTTGGTTGATCTAGCCAAGGTTGTAGTCATTTTAGGCCTAGAAGCGCCTACCAATCAAAGTGAGGTGTGTGGATTTTTAGGTCATACAGGATATTATAGAAAATTCATCAAAGGGTATGCCAAAATTGATGCACCCTTGGAAGAATTACTGAAGGGGAAAGGTGCATTTTATTGGGGAAAACCGCAGCAACACATGTTTGAGATATTAAAAGATAAACTTACAACCGCACCCATTCTGCGCTTTCCCTCATGGGATAAACCATTTCATGTGCATGTGGACACTTCTAACATGGGTATTAGCACTTTGTTAGCTCAACTTGGTGAAGGTATTTTTGATCATCCAATCTGTTTTTCTAGTAGGAAGCTGACTCCTGCTGAATGGAATTATACAACTACAGAGCATGAAGCTTTGTCAATGATCTATGCATTGCACAAGTTTTGATAGTACTTGTTAGCAACACCATTTGTGTTCTATACAGATCACATGACATTGAAGTACTTGATAGAAAAGCCCATCCTACAGGGGTGCATATGCAAATGGGTGCTCCTATTTCAATAGTTTGACTTCACAGTTGTGGTGTATCCAAGGAAAAGCAATTCTGGACCAGACCATTTATCTAGAATCCATTCAGGAGAGGATTCACAGAAAATTAAAGAAATAATGTCGGATTCACAGCTATATAGGTTACAACACATGCCCACGGAATTAGAAGACATTGTTATCTTTCTATGAATAGGTAGGACACCAGAAGGAATGAAAGCATTAGAAAAGAAGCAACTTGATATATGTGCGGCACCATTTATGTTAATTAGTGGCGACCTTTACAAGCTAGGCAAAGATGAAGTATTATGCCGTTTTATATTAGATCATGAGCGTAAGGATATCATAAAAGAAGATCATGGTGGTATTACAAGAGGCCATTATGTAGGTGATGTGACTACCCGAAAGATCTTACTTACTAGATTATGGTGGGAAACATTGTATAAAGACTGTAAAGAATATTGTAAGGTGTGTGATCATTGTCAGCACCTCGGAAAACCAGGGCAAAGAGATGAGATGCCTTTGAGACCAATTACTAGTGCCGAACCGTTTGAGAAATGGGCCATTGACTTTTTAGGACCTATTTCACCAGTTGCATGCAGGATTGGATCGTGCTATATCATTACTTGCACAAATTATCCGAATCTCACACGTTGGGCAGAAGCAACACCTACCAAGGACTGTACAACAACTACAATAGCTAGGTTTCTATGGGAGAATGTTCTTACATGATATGGATGTCCATTAAGCTTGAAAAGTGATAGGGGTACACACTTTTTGAATGAGACAATAATGATCCTATTAGATGAGTTTATGGTTGCACTTCATAACACTACACCCTACCATCCTCAGGAAAATGGAACTGCTGAAGCTTTCAACAAGATTTTGAGCTAGAATTTGACAAAAATTTGTGATGTTGGAAGAAAGGATTGGGGATGACAAAGTGTCAGCTATTCTTTGGCCATCTAGAACAACTTACAAGAGATTGAACAAAGCCGCACCATTTCAATTGGTGTTTGGCGCGAAAGTTGTTCTCCCTATAGAATTTATGTTACCTTCTTTACACATTGCGCACACTGGAGGTCTAGCTGATGACCAGCCTTTAGAAGAGCGTATCGACAAGATGATTCAACTAGATGAGTGACGAGCCATAACATGATGGAGTCAGAAGCAACAAAAGGCCAAGTAGAAGGCATGGCATGAAAGAAACATAAAGGATAAGAAGTTTGAGATTTGACAAATGGTACTTCTTTACGACTCAAAGTTCTTGCGCCATCCAAGAAAGCTCAAAGTACATTGGTTGGGGCCGTATGTCATCACTTATATACTTGAATTAGGTGCTTGCCAATTAGGAGCACTTGATGGAACATGACTACCCAGTTACTTTAACGGAAGTAGGTTGAAGCCCAACTATAAATAAGTCTTCTTGGTGTTTGTAAATAAGGCAATATTTCCATTTAGCTTAGGTATTCAATTCTATATTTCCTTCATTGTCGCTATGCTTTGTCAATTTAGTTGTTGTTTTTGTGTAATAAGCACGCTTGTGCGCATGAAGCTAATTACTATGTGAAGAATGTCTATGCACAGAGGACTGCACATACCTTTAGTGTGGGTGGTTATAGTTATCCAATTAAAAGACTGTGGGAATTGGAAGGTGAAAGGAATAAGTTGTTACGTGTGTGCTTTAAGTCAAAAGAAGATTGCTTCTCAAAAGTGACCAAGGATGGAGATGACTGAAAGAAAAGTATAACGTGAGGTAAGCGAAGGCCATAATAGATACCAGGAGAAGGTAAAGTGACAAGGTACTGAGGCGCAAGGGCATACGCTAAAGAGAAGTCTGTGACCAGAGGGTAGGAAGGAGTCATCGTTGGCCATGAATGTGATTCACCCATTAGAAAGAGCAAAGTAAGTGAATACAATCATAGGACTCCGAAGAACAAGAAGGAGCTTGATTCCTTGCTCACTGCTAGGATGAACAAGTGCATGATAGATGATATGCCAGTTTATGATGATGCAGGTGAGAAGCTTCTGAAGAGAATTGGGGTCTACCAATTATATGAGCTTCCATATTTTGGGAAGTATGAGCCCTTGTATAAGTGGCTCATGAGCAGGGTGCATGAGGGATTCTTCTACTTTGTAGGACGCAGAGTTAGAATTGTTAGGATAAAATATTATTATCCTAATTAATTATGCATTCCATAATTAATAAATTTATTAATTATTGTTTTATGGTTATATTTTTAATTATAACCATCCTTTTTTTTGTATTTGAATATTGCGGGAGTTGTTATATTGTTTTAATAGTATATTTGTTTTTATTTAATTGTTGCTTCTCGAATGTTATTGGAAGCTTGTGTATTTTGGAATTTGGTTGCACCTGTGCAACTTAGTTTCTTGTTTGTATTTGGCTGTACAATATCTATAAATATTGCAGCCCATTCATTGTAATGCTGGTTGATCGAGTTTAATAAAATTTAATCAGGCTTCCACCCCTGTTGCTGAATAACATTTGGTACTAGAGCGAGAATCTGGACCTGTGAAGGAGTGGAAAGAGAGAGCAGCAAAGATAGAGAAGATTAAAGAAGAGTATGTAGCAATAGAGATCCTGTGTAATCTCCTGTAACCTCCCAACCTCATCCCTGCCTCCTCACATCCCCTTGTTCATTCCAGGTGATTGAAATGCAAATTGTTTTTGCACTGGTGCAACCTGTACCTGGCAAAATTTGCTGCAAGTATAGACAATTTTTTAAAAAAATTATTTTTCCCCAAGAGGGGTTTTGCCTCTACATCTAGAGGAATATCTAGTTACAGATAATATTATCTATGTTCTAAAATTATGCACGGGTTAAGGATATTGCAAGCCATATTGGAGCTATCCAAAACATTGGCGTTTGCATTGATAGAAAGGGAACAACAAATTAACGGATGTGACCTCCTCCTCTCAACGACCCTGCAGCAAGTAACACGGCCTTACAACCTTTTCTCCACGAGATCCACCTACACAAAAGGAATAACGACCCCGCTTCTCCACGTAGTGACCCCTGCATTAAAAATAATGAACCTGCACAAGAAGAAAAATGCGGTGAGGTCAAATACAGTGATCAAGCATCACTCAACACATTGAAGCAAAAAAAAAATGGCAACCATTATCAAATAGAGGCATCACTATCAAAAAACGTGGATTCCATCTCCACGGAGGACCTGTAATAAAAAAAAATGGAGACAATATAAAATAGAGGCAGTGTATCAGTTAAAAAAAAGGTGCAACAAGCAAAAGTTGGATCTAAATGAAGGTAATTACAACCCAAACGAGGCGGCGTACAAATCCTTGCAAAGAAGATCAACAAAAGAGATTTGGATCCATTTTCTACACATAAAGAAACCCTAAAGCACCATCTACTCATTCACAGACACGTGGAGTCTCTGCCAGGTCGTTTTTACAAAGGTAAGTCATTTTTTCATATACTTCAAATACAAGTTTGTTCATTCCTATATCAAGCGCCTTTAAGTGGCCAAGTTAGATAGAGGGAAAAACCATGTATTAAATTCTTTCACGTACGTTAATGCCTCTTTCATGTACCGCCCGCAAAACAAAAAAAAATTGCTTGCTATTCAAATTTTCGGTATATAGAAAGGGTGAGCTTATTCCACATACCGATGGGTATATCGGAAGGGTGCGTATATAGAAAGGTTCCGTATATCAGATCGACGGTATATAGATTGGGAGACCTAATACCTAGAGTGATACGTATGTTAAGAGTGATAAAAGCCAAACCCTGTTAGTGATCTCTACAAAATGGGCACCAATGCCCCCAATTTTTTTCTTCTGGATTCACAATTGCTCAGAGGAAATAACTATGCTGCATGGAAGACTAAAATCAAGACACATCTTGAGTTTGAAGAAATATGGCTTGCTGTGAATGGTACTTTGACCAGATCAACCACTGATACAACACAACAATGGTAGTTTGATAAAGTAGATCAGAAGGCCAAACTCATCATCTTTTTTGGAGTGTCTGATGATGTGCAACCCCACATTCGAGATGCCAAAATAGTAAAAGAAGCATGGGATAAATTAAGCACAATATACGAGGACAAGAACAAGAATGTCATACTGAATTTGCGGAGTCAGTTACATACACTGAAGTTTAAGTAGAATGAGAAAATTGAAGCTTTCTTAAGAAGAGTTACATAATTGAGGGCTTCACTTTTAGCCCTGGGAGAACCAGTCACAGATGATTCTCTCATTCCCATTGTTCTAAGAGCACTCCCCTCTTCTCACCACATTTTTTTCACAACACTAAATGTGTTAGATACGACAGTTGGTTTTGACAAACTGGTAAACCTATTGCATTAAGAGGAAGCAATGCACAATAAGAATGATGAAGAGGAGAAAACACTGTCTTCACATCAAAAATGGAAAGGAAAAGGTAAAGGAAAACCTAATTCCTATAATAATTCCCAACATCAGAATCAGTATCACGGGGACAATCAACAGAAGAAGCAATATCCTATCTGCAAAAAAGGACATGACTTAAAAGATTGTTGGTGTAACACTTACAAGAAAGGTTCATCCAGTAAATCTGGACCACAACAACAAAAATCTTACAAGGGAAATTCTAAAAACTATCATGGGAAGAAAAAGGGGAAAAGAAGACCCTACCAGCAAGGTAATATTACTGAGCAACAAGAACAGTCAGATAATGAAGACTTCTTGTCCACTGCTCGATCAAGTGAACCATCCACATCATCTACTGATGTCTAGTATGTTGATTCGGGAGCCACCCAACACATGACCAGCCACAAAGACTTGTTTATTTCTTTGAGGGACACGCCACCAAAAAATATGTTTCGTTGGGAGATGATTCTTCATATACAGTTCAGGGGATTGGAAACATTTCTCTACCCCTTAGTTCATGCAAATGTAGACTATCAGATGTCATATATGTCCCTGGGTTAACAAAGAATCTTCTTTTAGTTAGTCAACTCCTAGATCACAACCTGAGAATTGAATTTGATAGTCAATCTGATAAGAAAACATGTTTGATTCGAGATAAATCAAGAGGCTCGAAAATAATTGCAAAAGCCTCCAATGTGGGATGCATGTTCCAACTTGATTTTGTTCACAGAAACGATCAAGCACTTGTGGCTAAAAACTCCACCTCAGCACATTTTTGGCATCGGAGATTTGGTCATGTAAGTTTTAAATGTCTCTAAACACTTCGCCAGTGTAATATGGTACATGGGCTACCATCTCTTCAGAAGGATACAGACAAGTGTCCTCACTGCCTAGTAGGTAAACAACACAGAGCTTCGTTCCAGAAGAGTACATTTTGAGCTCATGGTAAACTTGACCTGGTTCATACCGATCTTTGTGGTCTGATGTAGCCAAGTAATTTTGGGTTCTAGTACTTCATGCTTTGTGTTGACGACTATTCACAGAAAATGTGAATTTTTCTGTCTTCACAAGAAAAGTGAAGCGTTTGAAACCTTCAAAAAGTTCAAAGTAGCAGTTGAGAAAGAAACTGGTTGTCACATCAGAACTCTCTGCTCAAATCAAGGGGGGAATTCACCAGTGATGAGTTCAAATACTACCTTCAAAATTATGGGATTCGTCGACAAATTCCTCCTCCACACACACCGTAGCAAAATGGTGTTGTTGAGAGAAGAAATTGTACTATCATGGAAATGGTGCGATGCATGATCGATGATTTCAGACTTGCAAAGACCTTCTGGGCAGAAGCAGCAAAAAAAATAGTTTATTTGTTGAACAGAGTGCCCACAACTGCTCTTGATGGAATAACACCACAAGAAGCATGGTCAAAAATGAAACCATCCATTGCACACCTTAGAGTATTCAGGTGCAAAACAAGCATGCACATACCCAAACAGAATAGAAAGAAATTGGACATGAAGTCAAAGAAACTTGTCTCATTGGGTAAAGTGAAAAGACTCTTGGGTATAGATTGATGGATCCTAAGACCAGAAAAGTCTACACAAGTAGAGATGTTGAGTTTTTTGAGAAGAAGGAAGCAGAGTCTCCTCCTCCGGACTCACATGATGTAGATTTTTAACCTGTTGTAAAAATTGAAGCTGATGTTCCCTCAGAAGATGAAATTGATGATGGGGATGATGGTGTTGATTAGATAGAACCAGGACCCATGGGAATAGTTCAACGTATGCCTAAATGGTGTACAAGTACATTACGAGATGCAAGATTGGATGCTCCACCTGATACATCCACCCCTGGACCACGGAATCACAGTAAAGTAAGAGAAGAAGTTAACTTTTCTTTAATGAGTAGAGTTATTGAATCAGATGAGCCCTCTATAGTCCAGGAAGCCCTACAATCAAAAGTTTGGAAAGATGCCATGGATTCTGAATATCAATCAGTGATGAAGAATAACACTTGGCAGCTTGTTGATCTTCCACCAGGGAAGAAACCCATTGGATGCAGATGGATATTCAAAACTAAGTACAAAGAAAATGGGACAATGGACAAGTATAAAGTGAGACTTGTAGCAAAGGGGTATGCACAAAAAGAAGGCATTGACTATGAGGAGACATTTTCTCCCACAACTAAGATCAAAACGATCAGGATGATCTTTGCTCTAGCTACTCAGTTTGGATGGAAAGTTCACCAAATGGACATAAAAAGTTCCTTCCTAAACAAAGATTTACAAGAATAAGTCTACATGACTCAACATGAGGGATATGTAGTACTTGGTTAAGAAGCAAAGGTATGCAGACTCAGGAAATCTCTGTATGGCCTCAAACAGGCACCCCCAGGCATGGTACATTAAGATTGATGAGCATCTCGTACAACATGGATTTGTTAGAAATCCATATGATCCCAATCTCTACCTCAAAAAGCAAGGGGGGGAGATGGTGATTGTATTTTTCTATGTCGACGATCTAGTCATCATTGGCAGTTCAGTGAGGATGATCGATGCAATGAAGAAAGATCTTAATTGATCGTTAGACATGACTGATCTCAGGCTGATGCACTATTGTCTTGGATTGGAAGTGTGGCAGAAAGAGAATCATATTTTTGTTTCTCAGATGAAATATATCAAGACTATGCTCAAGAAGTTTAGGATGATGGATTGCACCCCGATTGCTACACCCATGGAGAACAGATTATAGTTATCTCGTTCAGATCCATCTCCTGAGGTAAGTGCCACTCTCTATTGATAGTTGATTGGGAGTCTTATTTACCTGACCTACACTAGACCAGATATTAGCTTTGCAGTGAGCTATCTATCCAAGTTCATGTAGGAACCCAAAGTGTGTCATTGGAAACCAGCAAATCGCGTTTTGAGATATCTCAAAGGATTAGTGGATCTTGGTCTAGAATACAAGAAGAAAAAAAACTTCTTCTTGATTGGATATTCAGATTCAGATCATGCAGGTAACATTGATGATAGAAAATCCACTTCTGGATTTGTATTCTTTATGGGATCTAGACCAATATCATGGGGAAGCAAGAAACAACACTTTGTTTCTCATTCTTCCACAGACGTCGAGTATCATTCTGCAGGAGAATCTGACTGTGAAGTGATTTGGCTATGTCCCATACTGGAAGGACTTGGAATACCATAGGACAAACCAACCACCATGTATGTTGACAATGAAGGTGTTCTCAAACTTGTTCGCAATCCAGTTTTTCATGAGAGAACAAAGCACATTTAGGTACATGTTCATTTCATATGTGAACATGTGTTGAAGCACAACATCTAGCTTCAATTTTTTCCAATTACTGAATAACGAGCAGATATTTTCACAAAGTCACTTGCACATGACAAGTTCAAGTATGAAATGAACTTGTACCTCAATGTGCTTTGTTCTCTTGTTACAGGTTTGAAAGTTACATGAGAGGACATAAAAAGTGACCTTGTAGATAAAGTTGTGATTTTAAAGACCATACAGGAGTTGGGTTACCTGAAGGGTCCACGCGGAATGGATATGGATAAATTGAAGAAATTTCCAGTTGTCCAAGCAACAACACAAGAGACACACAAGACTCGTCTGGAAGAGCTTGGGAAGCTAATTGTGTAGAAGATGGATCTTTTAGAAGGGAGAATGACATCAATGTCCTGCGTTGTGTTGGTTCTACAAAATGAGAAAGGAGATATTGTGAGGGATGAGTTGGAATCCATTGTTGTGTACATCCTAGAAAAATTAGAGCAAGCACTCACTGAATGACAGGTTTTGGAGGCTGAAATAAAGGAAGAGTATCCAAAGTTGATACTTCAAACTGATACAAAGGAGGCTGCCTCGTAACTTCATAGAAATTATTTATTTATCTACATTATTTCATTCTTATTCTTTCCATTCTTCTATTCTTTACTTCAATTTTTGGAGATACCCATTGTCAGAAGGATAATGAGATTAGTGTGGGGTAATGTTGGTCGAAGCATACTTGTCAAAGATCACACAAGGAGTCCACGGAAGATAGAAGGCCTAGAACCAAGAGCGCGGAAGGACAGGAAGGACACGTGCATGGGAGGCAAGTTCAGTTTTTAGGACTTAGCTGATTTTGAGCATGAAGACCTTATTTTAGAAGATGGCATGTGGAACACACCAATGATACAAAAATGTGCATGTCATGCATTGTCTATCTTTGGAGGATCGGATTGAAGCATTTTTGCATGGAGATGAGCTAAGAATAGAATTGACACTTCAGTTAAATGCAAGAGGAGTATAGATATCACACTTGCATGTGTGGCTATGCTTGTCAACGGCGTGTGGCTATAAATAGCGTGCGGCCTATTTCTAGAATATATAAGCAGTGAAGGGCAAGTCTTCACCCTATATATATGATATTAGGTACATGGTAAAGAAAGTTAAGGGTATGATATGTGTGTGTGTAACAGAGAATATACGCATATGTCTGAATTATTGTATCAGATCCATACACACATTGATACAGATTGACATTACTATAAGGAGCTTCTGTATTTAATAAAGATGGAAGATATTGGTTGAATCTAAGTTTCATTCTATGTGTAATTGAGTAGTTCATGTTATTAAGTTAATTATGATTGTTGGTTAAGCTTATTCTTTCATAGATATGAATGTAGCATGCATTGTATAATGATGGATTAGTTATGAATCTATATGTTTCTTCCTTCATTGTGCTAACATCCTGCTACAAAAACCCTAAAGAGGGACCTGGTACCTTTACGCGCTTCAGGTGAGCGCTCAATCAAGGTTGAGTGATGTGCGAGTGCAACTAGGTTGTTATCTAGTAAATTCTAGGCTGCATCAGTTTGTATGTACCTCATGGACCTCATGCATTTCTCCATCATGCGTAGCACTCTTTTCTATATGTCCTTATTTCTCCAAGTCATGAACTAGAGACTTGTGTTCTCCAACCTCTTTTTCTTGGTTGATATTTTCTACCACATCCTCCTCATCAATATTACCCCTTTACACTAGCCTTCATCTCCTCTTCTTCTTTTTCATTGGGTTTTGCTTAGGTGGTGAGGCTGTTGGTTACTTCACAGGTTCAATGGGCCCTGCGCCACTGTCTGGCTCCTCATGCATCCATTTGAACCTACCCCTAACGTCATGGTCAAGCGTGAAATTATCTTCTTTCTCTTCTTCTTCCTCTTTATACCTCAGAGGTGTGACCTTGCGCACTTGAGTTTTCCCAACCGCTTCTCTACCATTTGATGGATTTGGGACCTTCAACTCATCCTTGATGTATTTTCCATTAACAAATTTGGGCTTTAGGTATATGTATACCTTTTTTTCCTCCTCATTTATTATTTCCAAAGTTGTGGAATTTACATTGATATCATGTGATATCATGGTCTTTACATAGGCTTCCTTCCCTAGATATAAATAATTTTTTCGCAGCATGTGGTAGTCATAGTCTACCTTATCAACATCAAATCTCAATTTACGTGTGTCTAAATATTTGTTCACCTACACTTGAAAGTGATTTTCCATGAATACGTAGAGGAGCTTGCACCACAGGATATTTACACCATTCTTGAAGTAGAACCTTCCAAGCCAGAAATGCTGGTATACCATGAACTCTATCTTCCCATCCAGAACCATGGGCAAGTCACTCGGGTTACACCACTCATTCTTGAATGCCTTGTACATTATCCTATACCACATTTCCAACCTTAGCTTATATGTGTTAGTAACTATGTCACATGTATAATTTACAAATCTATTGGCTAGAGACTTGTTCTCGAGTGGGTATTTACACATTTTCTCCCTTGGGCCATCTGGGACTCCAATCTCTGTGAAGACGATGGATAGGAGGATTACACCCCACGAAATCCTGTCACCGTGTGCTTCCTCAATAATCCCTTCTACAATGAAAGCATCAAGGTTGTACATTTTTCCTTCTATATTCTTAGCCATGTGGAGCCATTTCTTTTTAACCTGGACCCACCTCTCCTGTGCATTCAACTTGGTCAGGAGATGCGTGAAAATCCTCACAACAAGGTTTGAAATTTTAGAAACAATCATGAGGAACCATCCTTTTTGATACTTCATCTTCACTGTGGTAGTTTCCACTCCTAATTCATCATCTAAATCTATCATAATCTCAGTACCTGCACTTCATAATCATGTAATCCTTCCAATCATTGGTGTGGTAATGCACACTCATCTCCCAACAAAGTAAAATAATTCCTGATGGACTCATCACATCATCCACTAGTATAATCACTCTGGTTTTCCAAATTAGGGCATCTCATATATCTACAGCACTCTTGCGCCCTCCAAAGTCTTGTACCCTTTATCATCATAGATTGGTTTGTCATTAGTTGTCCTCTGGTTGTTCTGATGCATGAACACACTCTCTATTTAGATTTTATTCGTACTAGAGTGATGATCATAGTCACTTATTTTGTATTTTTAGACATGGGACTTCCAGACATGCCCCATAAGGAATCCATCTAGATATTTCATCTCTGAAAATATCTCCTCAGGTGCTTCCTCGACTTCAACCTCTGGCTATTTCTTCTTGCCTTTGCACTTTTTCACCACAACAGGTGCTTATTTGGGTGTCATCTTATTTGCGTGCTTAGGGTTTTTACTTCTCTTCATAAATTGATTTTCCCTAGGTGCCTAAAATCCTCCTACTAAAACACTTTCAGCCAATAGATACTCGATTTTCTTTCCCTGCACCAAACCCTTAGTTTTATTTAGTAAAATTTGTGCCCTAATCAAAGCTTCACACACTTGTGATCTAATTATCCTCGCAATCCATATTGCATGAATGTCCATGCCTTTTCCCCATTTAAAAATTCCTTTTGAAGGAGTTTCTCAAAAATCCTTGTGTCTTACTCAATCGAGGTTACTAGATTAACACAAATTATCACAATTTCTCACAATTTCGCATGAAGTTTCTCAAATTCACACTCTGTTAATTCTCAAACTCTTCACAAGGTAAGGTAAATAATAAACCCTCTTTGGTTCCCTTTTTATAGATTTCCAAAAATCTCCCATATTTATTTCTCGCCAACTATCACTGTACCACAACTTTAATTATGTTTTATATTTTTTCCATGATTTTCTCTGTATTCTTCTGTGTGCTAGAGTCGTAACCTTCTAGCATGCATAATACTTCCAAGCCACAGGCATCATCACATGTGCTTCCCTGTACCACTACACATATTTCTTCTATGCTTTTCACTAAGTAGTCCATCCTACTGCTGCCTACCTCTCATTACATTGTGCAGGATCTTCCTTGTGTTGTCTTCAAGCTGATTAATTTTCCATGAGCATTATTTTCTCTACACCTATGAAACCTCTTTCCTTTGCTTATGTGTACCTTTCCAAGAAATTTCATCTTTATACCATCGCACGTTTAACTTATCCACCTTTATTTATGTCTAATCCTCAACAAAATCTCAGTTTCACTTACTTACACCTGGTTCACCACATACTAAAAGTATGCATGGTCCTCTTTGCCTAAAGTCAATAGATAATAATCAACTTCCAGGTGTAAAAGCATGCTTATTACAACAAAACAAGAAAACAAAAACAACAACTGGAAAACAAAACATGAAAAGGGAACCTAATCTAAGTGGCAATATTTCCTTATTACAAACACCAAGAAGCTTTATTTATAGTAGGTATTCAGCCTACTCCCATTAAAGTTATCGGGAAACATAGTGCCATCCAGTGCCTACAATTGACATGTGCCTAATTCAAGTATCTTGGCTATTACAAAAGGTCCTAACCAATGCACCTTCAACTTCCCTAGATGTCGTGCAAACTTGGAGTCATAAAGAAGTACCATCTTGCCAATTTCAAATGTATTATAATATATGTGCCTATCATGTTAGGCCTTCTATCCCGCCTTATCAAAAATTTTGGATCCAAAACACAATGACATGCCTCTCATATAGTTGCATTATATTCTCAATGTGTTCCTCTACAACTTATTCATCTTCCAATCCACTTGTGTGTGTAATATGCAGGGATGGTAGAAAAACCTCTACTGGTAGTACTAGATTTGTACCAAACATTGAATGGAATGGTGTTTCCTTGTTTAATCTCTTATAGGTGTTCATGTAGTCCCAAAGTACAACTGTCACTTTATCATCCTAGTCCTTTCTTCCAACATCACATAGTTTTTTCAATGTTTGTCCTGAGATCTTTTTGAAAGTCTCTGTAGTGCCATTAGCTTGAGGGTGATAAGGGGTAGTTTTATGGTATGCCACCATAAATTATGCCAATAGCATTCTGAAAGTCTCATTCAAGAAATGACCTCTCCTCTCACTAGTCAAGCTCAATGGGTAACCATACCTGCTAATAATGTTTTACCATATGAACCTTGCTAATGTGGCAACACTGCAATCCTTTGTAGGCATCACTTCTCCCCACCATGTTAGATAATTTTTGCAAGTTATAATATAGTGTGTGTCAGTCTTGTGTGTGGGTGGTGCAATAGGTCCTACAAACTCAATATCACACTTCTCAAAAGGTTTCACGCTTGTAATAGGTCTAAGTGGAATCTCATCTCTATGTCTTGGCTTTCCAAAGCGATGACAATGATCACATGCTTGATATATTCCTTGGTATATTTATATAAAGTCTCCCACCATAAGCCATCCATAAGGATCTTGTGGGTGGTTGCATCTCCTACATAGTAACCTCCTACTATACCACCATGAGCGTCCTCCATAATGGCTTCGTGTTCATGCTCTAGGACACAACGGTGTAAGACCTCATCTCTACCCATATTTTATAGATATCCACTAATCAGCTAATAAGGCATTACACGTATAGCAAGCTATTTTTTCTCTAGTGTCTTAATCCCCTTTGGGGCTAGTACAATGCGTAAGAATATAGCTATTTCCTCTAAATCAGTAGGCACATGATTCAACTTGAACATCTGTGCATAAAGAATAGTATCTTCAATGCTCTATGCATCCTCGCCAAAATTGATTCTTGATAAATGATTAGGTCTTGAATTTCTCTTCCCTGGTTTGACAACAACGATGAAGTCATACTCTTGAAAGAGAAGTATCCACCTATAGATGCACCCTTTCAAAATAGTCTTGTTGACAAAATATTTCAATGCCATGTGATCTGTATAAAAGATAAATGTGGTAGCTAACAAATATTGTCTAAACTTATGAAGCACGTAAATCATAGATAAAGCTTCATGCTCCATTGTTGTATAATTTTGTTCTGCGGGTGTCAAATTCCTACTTGCAAATAAAATGGGATGATACACAATCCATTCTCCTGGTTGTGCCAAGAATGCACCAATCACCATGCTAGAGGCATCAACATGTACATGAAATGGTTTGTCCCATGAAAGATAACACAAGATTGGTGCAGTGGTAAGCCTCTCCTTCAATATCTCGAATGATTTTTGTTGTGTTTCACGTCAATAAAATTTCCCCTTAGCCTTCAACAACTCCTCTAGGGGTGTGGAAATCTTTGCATATCCCTTGATAAAATTCCTATAGTAGCCAGTATGACCCAGAAATCCATGCACCTCACTTTGATTGGTAGGATCCTCTAAACCTAAAATCACATCTAGTTTGGTAGGGCTACTGAAAATCCATCTTTGCAAATGATGTGCCCAAGAAAGGATTGAAAAGGTGTGGCAAAAATACACTTCTTAATGTTAAGAGATATGCTTAATTGTCTACACCTCTCAAACATAAGCCTCAAATTGTCATGATGATCTCTAGTCATCCCATAGACGATCTAGTCATCTAGATAAACCTGTAAGAAATTTTGAATGACGTCATGGAAAATTTGCACAACAATGTGTGAGAATAAAGATGGCTCATTCTTCAACCAAAATGGCATAACTCTATATGTAAAACTTCCCCATTCAGTAGTGAAAGTGGTCTTATCCTAGTCTTCTGGTGTAATTCACACCTGATGATGGCTTGAGAATTCATTTGTAAAGGAATATATCTCGCACCCTATAACTCCTTCCAGTATCTCATCTATAAAAGGTGTGTGAAAATGATCTAAGACACATGAAGAATTCAATTATTTATAGTTCACACAAATCTTGAGCCACCCATCCTTCTTGATATTGATAACCATAGGGCCAGCCCATTCAAACTCTTTAATTGGCTCAATAATCCCATATTTGAGCATATTATCAATTTCCTCTTTCACCTTGACGTGCATATTGGGGTTCATCCTATAAGGCCTCTTCCTAATAGGTCATGCTCCTTATTTCAACTTTATCTTAATCTCTCCTAAAGAAGGATGCACACTGTTCAATTCATGGTAGTGTCTAGGAAAGAGATCCTAAAAGTCACGTAAAATCTCAACGATCTTAACTACTTCCTATTCTGACCAATAATCCCCAATGATGGCCTCCTTGGGCACATCCTCTATACCAATGTTAACCTTCTTCATTTTTAGGGGAGCATGGTACATATGTGCCTTCTAATATTTCGAATCCATGACCTCTCTGGTACCCTCTATATGGCTAACATCCAGGTTCTCCACCTCTTCATAATCAATCATGTACACTAGTTTTCCCTTTTCATTTTCCTTCTAGGCATGACCCAATTGTATCTCATGTGTCTCTTCAGTTTCCAGGCGCGCCTCAAAATTAGGTTCACCAAGTAGTTCAAGTATGATCTCTTCTTCCTTTGTATTATCCCCCAAAGTGATGTGCTTCATAATTTGTAGAGCCTCATGTACATGTGGCTTGTCAGAAAAATAATCAAAGGTTTGAACAATACATGTATTCATCTCACATCAGTTTACATTCTCCCTTTTTATCTCAATGTAAACATACCAAGCATGCACACATCTTCCTAATGTGGAGTAGAACTAATGTAGACTAGAATTCACTGTAAATAGCCCAAGGCGCGCTGACACATCACTCAGCCTAAATTGAGCGCTCAACCGAAGTGCGCAAGGGTACCAAATCCCTCTTTAGAGTTGTTTGTCCAGAATGTTAACATGATTGTGCATATATATATCCAGTATAATAACAGATAGTAAATAATCCACGATGCATAAACCAAATCTAGATCTAAACCATATGAACGATTGAATAAACAATGATCAAAATGAGATTTACCATGAAAGAACCATATTTAGTCACATCTAACACCAATAACTAGCCAATATGATCCATTATATTAAATATTGCAAAACATAGAAGATTCATACATCAATATCCAATTTCCATGGTCATGCACGCTAACAAATCTACAACATAACTCTACAATAAAACAGTCTCTCCAAAACATTCAAATCAATACATATATATAGGGGTGGGGACTTTCCCTTCACCACCCATGCACCTTCCAAAAATAGGCTACATGTTAATAATAGCCATGTGCCTTTGCAAGAGAATATAAAAGCATACAAGTGCTAATAATAGATATTCTAAAGTTAACTCCTAGTATAGATCCTATTAATAGACCAAAACCTTGCATGGCATTGAAACTGTTGTAACTCCCAAAATAGCCTTACGTGTACTACAAGTCTTCATATCTTTGTGTACTCCGCACTCCATGTCCAAAAATAGCTATGACCTATAAAAAAGTGGAAAATTACTATTTCTAACTATTTCTGACCGCGCTCATGTTCTACTATGATTATGTGCCTTCTTACGCGCCCTGTTCCTACGCGCCCAAATCTTCCACGCTTTCATCCTTGAGATATATTTCATCTTCTCAACATTACCCCACACTAATTGCATTTCCACCCTCGGAAATGGGTAATACCAACTTATCTCTATAAGAATAAAGAATAATGAATGAAGGTATAAAAAAATACTTGATAAAAAAGATTGAAGTGTCACTTGGTGCTCTGCTCCTTTACCGGCAAGATCAATTTGGAATACTCATTTTTAACCTCTACCTCTAACGCCTGTGAGTTACTCAGTTCCTCTCCTGTCTTATCTAGGATGTCTGTCACTATGGCATCCAATTCATCTTGATTTATTCTATCTTTCTCATTCTGTATAACCCTGACAACGTTAGCCATGCTAGACATCATTCCCTCCATAAAATCCATTTTCTAGGCAATAAGCTTCCCAAATCCATTTATCCTCTCCCGGTGTGGATCTTGGGCTATTGTGAGGGATTGCCTATTTTATTTTACCAGAGTAAGTCTATTCACGAGCCTGAATGTCTCATCCTTCATCTCCTTTTGGACCTCATTATCTTCTTCAAGAGTCCTTATTCTAATTATCGCATCTGGCACCATGCATATGATCAGAGCTTGATCAACCTTTATAAGCTCATCCTTTAAGGCCTACAACAAGGATTCATAACTTGCAATCTTTCTGGAAATAGTGGCCTTGGACCTTGTTACTTCCTCTGTAAGATATTTTGGTGTGGGCATATGCACAGGCCATTCATCTATGATCAGTTTTACAAGTGTGTGTATATAGTGCATTACAGAAGGAAATTTTTATGAAACTTGAGATTCCAGATGTGGCCTTACCTTAAGAATATCATCGCCAATATCCTCGGTTATACTGATCAAGGATTTTTTCTTTTCCTCATCCCTTTCCTTTTCTACTATTAGACACTTTATTTCTGCATCCCAATCCTTGTTATCATCCATCAATGCCTTAATGGTTGCCTCTTTATATATGTTCTTGTGTGCAACCTATATAGATACCATTACCAGGATATTACTTAATTTTTTGTATGACATAATGGTAGGATTAACATTCACGTGTCATATGTGGGGCACATTCTTCATTCTACGTGAAATGCATGATTCTTCACATACATTGAAATCAGGCTCATCCATATGAGTTTGTATTGACCATAATAGCTACTTTCAGGTGCACGCATTTTCCATTTCCACGTCCATCAACTCCCAACCATATAAATCTTAAGGTTCCACAGTACTTTGGAAACATGCACGTATAATCTTGCTTGTATCATCAATATACCCAACTGCAGGAGTCACGTAGTCTTCGCCATCCTTCTCCTTCTGTGTTATCCTTCCCTTTGGAATCTGAGAGCCTGAATCCAAAATTGGGCCTTCACCCTTTTCTGCTTCTGTTTCTGCCCCCTTCTATCCTTCTTCATCATTCTTCATCTCCTCATCACGAGGCTCCTCTATATCCTCAGGCTACACTGGAGTTCCTGGCGTGATTTCTCCATACTCATCCTCCTCTCCATCCCTAAGCTTTAACTTGCACCTTTTCTTCTTCTCGGGATCTTCCTTCTGAGGCAAAATCTGAGGTGACCTTCTTAAGGGTTATGATTACCCCACGCCCTGAGCCCTTGTTCTTCTAAACAATATTTTAAATTTGGCCTCCTCGGAAATTTGTTTTGCATCTATTTCTACCACACCTATTTCCAATACCGCTTCTTCTTGTTGTAGTGGAGGAGTAGCTGAGTGCTCGCTTTCCTTCTCATTAGTGGGCTGCTTATGACCCCTATGCTCTAAACCACCACTATATTCATGTAGTTCCTCTTCTTCTCCAACATCTGGATCCTCCTCTTGTTCCAAGGTACCCACAATATGTTTTCCCTTAGGTTTCCTTGGAACCTTGAGTTCATTCTCCAAATACTTGCCATTTTATAGCTTAGGCTATATATATATATATATATATATATATATATATATATATATATATATATATATATATATATATATAAGGGTTGTGCCAAAATTTCTGATGGCCAAAATTATATCCTTCATGTTAATGTCATTTGATATCATTCTTTAAATGTAAGAAGTCTTACCTGGATATACGTAAGAATTCCTTATTGTGTGGTATTCACAATCTACCTTATCAGCGTTGAATAATAACTGGTGTGCATATGAAAACCTATGTACAGAAGCTTGAAAATAGTGCATTGTGAAGGCATAGGGTAGTTTACACCAAGCGCCCCATTTTCCATCCTTCATCCCAAAGCACCCAATGAAAAAGTGTTGGTACACTGCAAACTGTACTTGTTTACCAATTACCATTGGAAGATCCTTTGGTATTCTCCAATCCTCCTAAAATGTGGCGCGTAAGCACTCATACCACATTTATGCCCTTTCTTAAAGGGTTCACTCATTGATCCATCACAATTATACTTAGAAAATGTTTTCGCCAAGGACTTATTTTCTTCAAAAAACTGCCATACATTGTCCTATGGCCCTTTGAGCACCCCAATTTTGACAAAAACCAATGCCATGAGTATAGCACCAAAACTGATTTTCTCTCCTTCCTGCACTTCTTTAATGATTTTCTCAGTAAGGAAATTTGACAAGTTATATACAACACCTTCTGTCATCTATCACGTAACATGAAGCCAGGATTTGTTGACATGAGACCAGCGCTCTTGATTGTTTAGCTTTATCAGGAGATGGACTGCTGCCTAAATGATTGGATACTTCTATAACTTTAGGATGTCCATCTCATTCCCTTCTTTGGTGTATCCAAACTCCTTCTTTATATTTTCTATGGCCTCCTTATCAGTGAGGTCGATACTAAGTTCAACACCCAAACTCTTCAGCCCTGTCAAACTTGCAATCAAAGGCATGGTGATCCTCAATCAACACCTAGAAAAGTAGAAGAAGTCCTCATGTACTCTGATCATAAGCCATTGATATAGCTTTTCAGGTTTACAAAATATGGGAGCTCATACAATTGTAACACTCTTACCATGTTCAAAAAAAATCTGCTCATGTCATCGTAGACCACCATGTCATCAGTTGTTCTCTTAGAGGTCTTCACCATTAGTAATTTCTCTACCTTCTCCTTGGTATCCTTATTCCTATGGTTATAATCACTGACCTTGTAGAAATGAACATGTAAATCCCAATCACGACCCGTGAGAACACCTTTTGACTACTGCATTTTAGAAAATACGCTCTTAGGAGCATCTTCCACTTCAATCTTAGCTTCCTTTCTCTTCTTTCCCCTTTTACTATCTCCAGGTTCTCATTTGGGTGCCATAACAAGGAAAAGGTGTTAGATTTTTACCTCCTCTAAGCTCTGTAACTTCAATCCGCATGCCCTATCTTGAAACCATGTGCCCTAGCTTCAATCCAAACCATGGCTCTTGATTTCTCCTCCCCGCATGCTTTTTCTTTTCTCAAAATCTTCTCCAAAAGGAGTGCAAGTCAATCCTATGCATAAATATGATAGCAACACCTACTTCATAGCTCTCCACACTTCACTACCAGATTTCTAGCTCACTCGTAAACAACTCAGCTCGAGAATTCGTAATCACAAAGGTAAAAATGACCTCACAACCCTTCCTTATATAGATTTTCCTACAAGTTTTGCATTTATTACTCCTTCACCTACCACCATACCCAACATTAATTCATCGTTTTTCAACTTTTTTTCACTTCTTATCTCCGCATCATAGTCATAACCTTCTGGCATGCCTTTTACTTCTAAGCCACAGACCTCCTTCGTGTGCCCTCATGTGCCGAAGTACTTTGGCACTGCACCTTCTTTTAAGTAGTTTCCACTACTGCAACCTACCTCACGTTATATTGTGCATCCATTTTTCCATTCATGGTCTTCATTTAGGATTTTTTTTTCTATTTACACCCCTCTAAAAAGCATCCACACAAAATTTTCCTTATGCATACCCATCTTCAGATGACAATAAACTATGTTCAATTTGATAATGAACCATGTATATAAACTACCCCACACTAATGGTATGCATGGTCCTCTACACATGAAAACACTTAAATAGTAATTAGCTTCTTACGCGTAAGCTCACTTATTACACAAAACACTGAACTAAATTGAAAAAGCATAACAACGATAAAGGAAACACACATTAAGGAAATGCATTAATGGAAACCTAATCTAAGTGGCAATACTACATTATTACAAACACCAAGAAGACTTATTTATAGTAGGTATTCAACCTACTCCCGTTGAAGTAATCGGGAAACTGTGTTCCATCCAGCGCTTCTAACTTGAAAGCACTTGAGTTAAGTATATGAGTGATTACATATGGTCCCAACCAATGCACTTTAAGCTTTCTAGGGTGGCAAAAAAACTTTGAATCATGCAACAGTACCATTTTCCTAACCTCAAGATTCTTATCCTTGATGTTCCTGTCATGCCATGCCTTCTACATGGATTTTTCTTCTTTTGAATCCATCTTGTTATGGCACACCTTTCATCCAGCTGCATTATTTTATCAATACATTCTTCCAATGCTTGTTCATTAACCAGACCTCTTGCGTGTGCAATATGCAAATAAGGTAACATGAATTCTATGGGGAGAACTGCCTCAGCTCCAAACACCAACTGAAAGGGTGTTGATTTATTCAACCTCTTGTAGGTTGTCCTATATGCCCAAAGTACAACAGAAACCTTGTCATCCCAATCTCTCCTTCCAACATCACAATTTTTAGTCAAGGTATGGCTCAATATCTTGTTGAAGGCCTCAGTAGTTCCATTTTCCTAAGGGTGATAAGGAGTTTTCCTATGGTGTGCAACCATAAATTCATCCAATAATATCCTGATAGTCTCATTAAGAAAATGAGTACCCCTATCACTTGTTAAACTTAAAGGGCAGCCATACCTGCTAATAATATTTTCCCACAAAAACCTTGCTGCTGTAGCTATTGTGTAATCCTTTGTAGGCACCACTTCTACCCACCTTATAAGATAATCTGTACAAGTTATAATATATCAGGATCATGTCCTGCGCATAGCTAGGGAAATAGGGCCCAAAAATTCAATTGCCCACATCTCCAAAGGGTTTGAACTAGTAATAGGCCTCAAAGGCATTTCATCTCATTGCCTAGGCTTTCTAAGGCACTGAAAATGGTCATATGCCTTACAATATGCTTTACAATCCTTGTATAATGTTTCCCACCATAGACCAACTAGTAGAATCTTGCGTACGGTGACATCCCTTGCATAGTGTCCACCTGTAATACCACCATGAGCCTCTTCCATAATTACATCACATCATGCTCAAGTACACACCAACGTAAAAATTCATCATGACCTAACTTGTATAAGTCTCCACTGATCAACATGTAAGGTACGACGTGAATAACAAGTTGTTTCTTATCTAAGGATTTCATTCCCTCAAGTGCCACACTTGTGGGTGTAAAAGATTCAACAATATCCTCCAAGTCTTAAGGCACATGATTCAAACTGAAAAATTATGCATCTGGAATCATTTCCTCAATGCTCTATGCATCCTCTCCTGATTGAATCCTTGATAAATGGTCTAGACCAAAATTACTCTTACCTGGGTTAACCACCACCGTAAAATTGAACTCCTAAAACAACAGTACCCAATGGACATATGCACCCCTATAAAATGGGCTTGTTCACCAAGTACTTCAATGCCATGTGGTTTGTATAAAAGATGAAAGGTGTAGCCAAAAAATATTGTCGAAACTTATGGAGTGTGTAGATCATAGACAAGGCCTCACACTCTGTCGTTATATAATCTTGTTATGATGGAGTTAACTTCCTGTTGCCAAAGAAAATAGGATGATCAAAAATCCCTTCTCTAGGCTAGAGCTAATACTGCAACAATAGTCATGCCAGAGGCATCTACATGAATGTGAAAAGGCTTGGACCATGAAGGAAAGCACAAAATAGGCACTGTAGTAAGCCTTTCCTTTAGAGTGTCAAACACACACTGTTGTCCCTCACCCCAATAGAAATTTCATTTTCCCTTGAGTAATTCTTCTAAGGGTGTGACGATCTTGGCATATCCCTTAATAAAATTTCTATAATAACCCTATGTGCCCTAAGAATCCACACACCTCACTCTGGCTAGTAGGATATTCTAAGCCTAAAATGACAACTACCTTAGTAGGATCCACTAGCAAGCCTTCTTTACAGATGATATGTCCCATAAAAATTCCTAAATGGTGTGGAAAATATACACTTCTTAATGTTTAAAGATATGCTCAACTACCGGAACCTCTCGAACATAGCCTCAGATTATCACAGTGATCTTTTACGAGATTCCATAGATTGTCTAATCATCCAGATACACCTGTAAGAATTTGTGAATAAAATCAGGGAACACTTGTACCACTATGCTAAAATACTGTAGGCACATTCTTTAATCCAAATGGCATAACTGTGTATGAAAAACTTCCCCACTCGGTGGTGAAAGTTGTCTTCTCTTTATCCTCACTAGTTATCCTCACCTGATGATGATATCCAAAGAATCCATCAGTGAAGGAGTATGTTTTGTGCCCTGCAATGCCCTCCAAGATTTCCTTCAGTAAATGGTGTGGGAAAGGGGTCAATGACACATGCAACATTCAATTCCCTATAATCCACACAAATCCTGAATCTACCATCTTTCTTGATGCTGATCACCATAAGGCTTACCCATTTTGACTCCTCAATTGGCACAATAATTCCAAAAATTAACATTTTGTCAATTTCTTTTTTACTTTGATGTGCAAGTTTGGATTCATCCTGTAAGGTATCTTACAAAATGGGTGGGCACCTTCTTTTCAACTTTATCTTCATCTCTCCCAATGATTCATGCACACCTTTCAATTCATGATAGCCCCTAGGGAACAAATCCTGAAAGTTGCACAACAGCTCAATGATTTTAGAAACTTCAGAGTCAAGACCAGTAATCTCGATAATGGATTCCTTGGGTTTAACATCTATTCCAATGTTCACTTTCTTGGTCTTCATTGGATTCATGGTAGGTGTGTGCCTTCTCATTTACACTGTATAAGACTTCACACGTACCCTCTGTGTGCTCAATGTCTAGGTTCTCTACCTCTGTCATCATCAACCATGTAGATCATCTTACCCTTTTCTCTTTCTAAGAAGGCATGCCCAAGCTACTCAACATCTATTTCTTCCTCTTCAAAGTGCACTACCAGGTCTGATTCTCCTAATAATTCTTGAAGTAACTCTTCAGACTTTTAACTGTCTCCCATAGTTAAGCGCTTCATAACCTATAATGCCTCATTCACCAGAGTTTTAGAAGAAAAGTAATCAAAGGTCTAAGTCATACCTTTAGTAAGTTCTTTCCAATTTCCAGTCACCCTATTCAACTCTATGTAGACATACCATGTGTGCGTAGCAACCACAAGGTGAAATAAAACTTGTGCACCCATAAAAAAGGTGGTAAAGCTTCCTTCCACCATTGTTCAGAGTCTCTCACACTACTGAATGTGGTGATGAATAGAATCATTACCATGAAATGCACAAATCTGAGTAGGCACATTGCTTCTTAGAAACTGAGCAGATAAAGCAATCCTTACTTCTCTCCACTCCAAAAGATTATCCCTATCAACCATCCACCAATGTGTCGCATGTCCCACGCATAGAGTATACACTAACATGTTTCTTCTCTCCACCTGACATTCCCATTGAACATCCATAACAAGAAGGAATACTTCTATATTCTCGTCACCTATGTACTTTGGTACCATGGCTGTTGCCTAAACACCTGATACTGGTGGCTTAGTTGATGCGCGCAGATGCACTTCATACTTCGCCCAACCATTTCCTAAGTTTCGTGTGCCCAATTATCACATGCAACACTTGTAGTATTGCTCATGGACTGTGCATCATCCCACTAGAGAACTCCTTTTTATGATGCTTAAGAACTTTTGGATCTTGAATGGTGCACACATAAATTCTATTCAAGTATTCTTCACTTAAGGGCTCTACATAAGGCATAGATTTCCCATCTATCAAAGGGATAATAACACATTCTTCCTTATTCTCAAAGATGATATACCCCTTATTGAAGCATAGGTCAATGTTGTTTTCATAGCACTAAGGGCACCCAAGTAATGCGGGAAAATTGTCCACTTCTACAAGCGCTAAGACCTCAAAGTCCCTAGTGAACTTGGCCCCCTATGTATAGTAATGGATGCATCTTTTAAAACTCTAATGGGCATTGCCTTAGTTTGGTTTTCCATGAACAACACATTGGAAGATGGCTGTAATGGAGGTCTTCCCATATGAACCCACACATCCAAAGTAAGTACATTCACTTCTGTGCCTGTGTCAATCAAGATGTTACTCAAAAGCCAACTATAAATAACAACATTTAGAGTAATCTCCTTGTCATAATCCAAACTTTTTGGAGGAAGATTAACATGCAAAATTTGTCTCTCATGCTCAGTCCTAGTGTGCGGAGTGGTTCCCTTCAACCAGTTCCCTAACAATGGAATAATGTTTTCTTGGCACAACATCTTGCAAACCTCTTTCAAATCATCAACATTTGTCTGATGGATATCAATTGATTTCTTTTTTTCTAACTTCCAACTATTCCTTCAAACATTGTATCTCACCCTAAAAATTCCAAATTACCTCCATGGTTTCTTGATAAACCTCCTTCTGATGCATAGGGTCTGGATACTTGGCATGTAGGACTTCCTCTTTAGTAATGGTAGGCTTCTGTTGTAGCATTTACCTGGCACGTGCAACCTCAACGTGTGTAGTAATCTTCATAGGCCTCAACTCAGAATCCAGAGATAACTTTTTCATCCATTGGTCTTCCACGACATGCTGTACTCTAACCATTCCCACACCCTTATTTTCATTTTTATTTCTTACTTAAGTGTTCATACAAGTCTTGGAATTCTTCATAACTATGATTCTTTCCAAAAAAATGAAACACAATATTCTATGGACATTCATTCCTGAAGTGATCAGGAGATCCACATGTATAACAAGTCCCATGAGGGAAATCACTCCTTCCACCCCCACGACCTCAACCTCTAAATCCACCTCTGTAACCTCGACCTCTACCACAACTGCCATCAGAATGGCCCTCACTGTGATCATAGTCATGATTCTCTCCCTTTTCCTTGGAATTATTTGCAACACCAGTCTGTCATATGCCAATATCAATGACATTATGGATCTGATCAATCAACCTGTAATCTTCGGTATCATGAGTTGAAGGACCTACAAATCTTACAGTAATTAGACACATTATTTCTTATTGACACTTGCAACAATGGGCACCAACTTGAACTATGGTCCAAGTGACATATCTCAATCCAACAATAAGGAGTGCACTGATTTCTAGAGGGAAACTATCCTTAGTATGCCCCTCTACTTCACAATCTATACACCAAATTCCACTGTGTCTCATGTGCTGAATTAGTAGATAATTTCTCCAACTATTTTTCCATTTTGCATATTTGAGCTTCTAAGAATGGGCTCACTCCTGTGTCCACACTTCCTACTACCTCAGTGTGTAGAGCTACTTCAAGTTCCTCATGTGGATATGTATAAGTCTTATGTGAAATTTCTCTTCTAAAAGGCATGATCAGTCCTCCAATGAACCATTGTGCATGTTGGCTTGGGTGGATGTCATAAGATAACTTAGACAAAAGAGTCTTGAACCGAACATCATATTCCTGAACACTTTTAGTAGTTCCTTGCTTAATGTATTTGAGCACACTTATGATTTTCTACTCGAACTCAGGGATATAAAATTCCTTTAAGAAAGCATCTCATAGTGCCATATAGTCCACACAAGTCTTATCAGGATCAAACTTTCTGTACCAACTACTGCACGCGTCCCTACAACGTAGTTGCAAAATGACTTGCCTTGCATTCTAAAGCTGTAATCCCCTTTGTGCACCACAATATCTCACACATATGCACGTTCTCTATTGCACATCTTCAATGTCTCTATACTTTGAAAGATGAAGAGACATCTCCATGTAAATTTGTTGAGGTTGGTGCAGACCTTGCCCACTAGATCCAGAAACCTCCTGTATTTCCTTGTATTTCCACTACCTCTAGATCCACCAAATCCTCCACCACCTAGCCACCTGATCCTCTTGATCCAACCCCTATAGTAGGCAAAGGATCTTAGATGATGCACTACCCTATGTTCCAATGGTTGTGCTAAACTAAACGCCCACATTCTGTGAAGTTTTACTACTTCTAGATGTGATGCCAAGGTTCTATGCACCTACATTCTGTGTCGATGACATGCCAGAAAAGATACCTCCAACAAGTCCTCGAAATAAAGTAGATGATTATTTTTCCATAGATGAATAAGCTCCCTGATTAAATCTTGAACTTGACTACAAATTAACTCTATCTACTGGAACTCTACTGCTCACACTAGCTTATTGATTATTGACTATCGTAGAAACTAGAAAACCAAGCACAAGGGCTAGGTCGCTAGGTAGATTCAGATGTGTGCCCATGGCCCATGTCGTCTCTATCGACACACTCTCATCTGAGGCTAAAGAGGTTTCCCTACCATGCTTTCCCAAATGGGGGAGATCCAGATGCTCTAGCTCCATATCTTCTACGTGAGCTCTAAATCCTTCACGAGCCATCTCTCTCCACAATGCCATCCATTTGACAACTTCACTTGCTTCTCTAAATCCCTCTCACATGCCTCATTGAACTTAAGCCACCTTTCCTCCCTCTATCTTTTTTCCACTAGGTCCGTCATCCTTACCAAACTTGCTCCTTCCCCCGCGTGTGGTGGGGATTAGTTAGCCATCGACTTCTCTTCCAAATCCATGGTTATAATCAAGGATCTTGATCACCAGTGGAATACCACATGAAAATATGATCCTCTAGGTTCACACAAAAACTAAAACTCAGCAACCTTCAAGAAAGAGTAAGTTGAAACTGCGTACTCAAGAATATAGTTGTTCAAAACACCATAACCAAACATCCACAAAGCACGTCTAAATCAAATCTACATCATACAAGGCCTAGAATTCTTCCTGCGTATCCAAACAAGCGTGTGAAACCTCCAATTCCTCTTAGATGCATAAGCAACTAGCCACTCGTACAACTCTATAAGAAAGATAACAAAGAATGTCTCATACAATGCATCATACATATTTTGTTCTCAACCCACATGTGTTCATTAAAATCAGGTCTAGTGATGAATCTACGTGAGAACTCTTCTTCTAGATATTCTAACCACTCCTCAATATTGGCCAAGGTTCAATCTACATGTCTTCATCAGACAACATCCTGAAAAAATAGCTGAGAAAGAGGTCCTAGTAATTGAACCAATGATGTATCCTAGAATTCACTACAAATAACCTAAGGCACAATGACACATCACTCATCAAGAACTGAGTACTCACCCACAGCGTTGAAGGGTACCAGGTCCCTCTTTAGAGTTGCTTGTCCAAAATGTTAACATGATTGCATATGTATATATCCATATTTCATAACAGATAGTAAATAATACACAATGCATAAACCTAGATCTAGATCCAAACCATATGAAATATTGACTAAACAATTATTATAATGAGATTTACCATGAAAGAACCATATTTAGTTGCATCTAACACCAATATCAAGCCAATATGATCCATTATATTAAATAATACAAAACACAGAAGCTTCATACATCACAGTAATGTCATCATTAGTCATGCACATGAACAAAACCGTAACATAACTCTACAATAATCAGGAATCTTCAAACCGTGAAAATCAATACATATATATAGGGGTGGGGACTTTCCCTTCACCCCCATGAACCTTCCAAAAATAGGCTACATGCTAATAATAGCCATGCACCTTTACAAGAGAATACAAAAGCATGCAAGTGCTAATAATAAATCTTCTAAAGTTAACTCCTAGTATAGATCCTATTAATAGATTGAAATCCTATATGGCGCTCAAACTGCTGCAAAACCAAAAATAACCTTGCTTGAATTGTGAGTCTTCATATATTTTTGTGCTTCGTAATCCATGTCAAAAATAGCCTTGACCTATGAAAAGTGGCTGAGTCTTACTTTTGACTATTTCTGGGCGTGTTCATGTTCTGCTATAATTTTGTGCTCTCCTATGTGCCCTATTCCTACACACCAAAACCTTCTGTGCTTACATCCTTAATCTATATTTCATCTGCTCAACACTCTGGGAGGGTGGAATTAGTTTAATTAGGGGTGAACATGAATATAGGGTAAGTTTAAAGGTATTTGGGTGGGTAAAATAGGAAATTTTCCCATGAATTTATGGCATTGGTGGGATGTGGGGGTTTGGGTTTGGGGCCAAACTAGTAGCCGATGTTGACTGATTATTGACCGACATCTATGTATGAACTAGAAATGATGGGAAATCAAGATGGGCATCCATAGATTTGTAGAAAAATGGTGTTTTGGGATGTCAAAGGCATGGGAAAGCTAAATGGGGTGTCCAAGGTAGGTCTAAGGTAGGTGTAGGTGTAGGAATGTATCAAGTTTCCCTTCACCAATATACCTTGGTACCTGAGTTGAGCTTAATTTCCTCACCATGCGTGGCCTAATAATTTTGGTGACTCATCCCTTGACTTCACACCATACCATCTCATACATGCCAATGAGCCTAGTTATCATAGGAAACACTAGTGGTGTCACTGAAAAAACTACGTGGTCTTCTCATGGAACTACGCATTTCCTTTGACAATTTGATATTGTCTAGCTTACGCAATGTCTGTGCATAGATTCTATTAAGATCTTCTTCACTCATGGGTTTAACATAAGACTCTTCCTTTTTATCATGTAGAGGTTTGTTCACAGCGCTCATATTTATTTTCAAGACTTATGTATCTATTGTTAAAGAACATAACATCATTGTTCGCATAACCACCAAGGTTTGCCCAAGTAGTTCTAGAAAGTTTTCTGCTTCAACAAGATCTAATACCTCAAAGTCTCTAGTAAATGTAGTCTTCTATTTTACCAAATAACCCAAGGTGCATTGGCACATCACTCAGCCAAAACTAAGTGCTAACCCAAAGTGCACAAGGGTACCAAGCCCCTCTTTTAGGGAAGCTTTGTCAAAGAGTTAACATGACGAAAACATACATAGATATATTCCAAATCCATAATAACAATGCAATAACAAACCATAACAAATCTAAATCATAAAAATATGCATGAATAACTTATATAAGAATCAAGATTAGGTTTACCATACAAAAGCCAGTCACAAATATGTCAACAACCAATATATAGCCACAAAGATCCATTGTATTAATTACTGTAAAGCATAGAAGGTGAAATACATACATAAGAGTATCACAATAGGTCATGCACACTCATAAACTAGTATCATAATTCTTACAAAATGTGGATCATACCTAAACAATGCAAATCAATACATATTTATAGGTTGTGGGGAATTGACCTTCACTACTCATACATCCTCAAAATATGCTACATGCTAATAATAGCCCATGCGCCCTTACATGATAAATAAAAAATCATGCAAACTCGCTAATAATATATGATATAATAATATCAACTAAAGATATAATCCTATTAGTAGTTGAAAACTATGCATGTTTCTTGATCTTCCATTTTCCCCAAAATAGCCTTACTTCGTCCTCAAGTTTTCATGCTTATGTGTGCCCCACACTCAACATCTATCTTTATCCTTACCATGAAAAGCAGCCAAGTTATGAAGTCATAATTTCCCAAGCATTCCCTTTTCCATTATAATTCCGCGTGCACCTTTGCACCATATATTTGCATGCCCAAGTCCTTATGCGCCTTCAATAATTAGGTTGTACTTCATCAACTCAACATTACCCCACATTTGCTTCATTATTCATCCCCGGAAATGGGTAACCATGACTTATCTTTCCATGAATAAATAATGAGGAATGAAATAGTAACTGTACACAAAAATGAAAGAATACTTAGGTAGTATGTCTGTCTGCAGGTATAATTAACTATGGATATTCATTCTTTATCTTTGCTTCTAACTCATTACAATTGTTGAGAACCTTATTAGTTTTGTCTGAGATGTCTGCAAGTACCCCATCCATCTCATCCAAAGTCATGTTCTCACCTTCATTCTGTAGTAGCCTAAGGAAGTTTGTCAGACTCAAGATCATCCCGTCCATTACATCCATCCTCCGCACTAAGAGTTTTCCTATCTCTTTGATTCACTCCTTATGAGGGTCACGGGCTGCCACAATCACATCATGATTCTCTACTACTAAGGTCAGATTCTCCTCATGCCCAAGTGTATCACTCTTTACTACACTAAGGACATCATCCTCCTCTGCTATAGTTTGTGTCTTGATGATATTCTCAAGATTTGCTCACATGTTCATTGCCAAGTCTGCATTTTTCAATTTATCCTTCAATGTCTATAGTATATACTCATACCCAATTACCTTGTGTGTAATAGTGGCCTTTGATTTCTCTTCCTATGCCACAACATCGTTTGGGTTTGGAATCTGAATTGGTCCCTCATCCAAAACCATGTGGACCAATGTGCATAGGCAATGCATTGCAGATGGAAATCTTTGCGCCACTTTTTCTTCCATATGCAGCCTTGCCTTCAAAATTTCATCACCTATTTGTTCCACCATACTCAGCACCACACACGTTTTCACCTCAACTATCTCCTTTTCCTCTGTCAGGTGCTTGATCTCTATATCCTTATCTTTTCTATCTTCTAACAAAACACGAATGATTGCCACTTTATCAATGTTTCTGCACGTAACTTCTGCAGATACCTTTTGTCAATGCATTACTCACTTGCTCATATGACATTTGATTCGATTTAACTATCACATGGTGTGAATGTGGTGCTTTCTTCATTCTTCATGAGACACATGATTATTTGCGCACAAAAATATTAGGATCATCCATATGAGTTTGCATACTCTAATGATAGTTATTTCTGTGTGCACGTGGTCATCATCTCTAAATCCATTAGTTCCCAACCATAAAGGTCCTTGGGTTCCAAGGTACTTTAGAACCTAGCGTGTATGATTTTGGTTGGGTCATTAACATACCCAAGTGTATGATTTCCATACACTCCATCCTTCTTCGAGTGCTTACCTTTGGGAATGTGTACACCCGTATCAAGAACTAGTCCTTCACCTGTTTGTGTAGCAAGAGGCGTGCTTAAAGTTTTCTCCCTTATCTTCAATCTTATCTGCATCAACAATGTTATCAACCACTTCTTTTTCCCCTAATCCTATAGCATCGTATCTTAATTCTTGATCCTGAGGTTCCTCAACATCCTTAGTGTCAAGTGGGGTCTTTAGCATGTTTGTCCCTTTGATTTCTCACCCTCATCATCTTAAGTAGGGATGTACCTACACCTTTTCTTATTTTATAGCTCTACCTTGAAAGGAGAAGTCCTAGGCGACCTACTTGGGGGTTGTGATGGCCCCGTTCCCGCGAGTCATTGTTCCCCTTAACACTCTCCTATACTTCTAGTCCTCAGTGCCCTCTCCTGAACCTATCTCCTACTGCGCCTGTCTCCATTCCCACTTCCTCATCCTCCTTTTGTAATGGAGGGGTTATTTCATGTGATCATTTCTCCCCTACAGTGGGTTGTTTCCTAATGACATGATTAAAGCCACCACTATCTTCCCTTATTTCCTCCTCTTATTCTTTATCATGGGGCAAAGTTTCCTCTTCATCCTGCAGTGTGCCCCACAATATGTTTTCCCTTAGGTAACTCAGGGAGCTTGAATTTGTTCTCATCATACTTCCCATCCTCAAATTTGGGTCTTAAGGTAGATATATATCTCAACCACTCCAGTATTCCAAATTGCTAGGATCAGATAATCGAAATAAATATCATCTAAAATCAACTTCTCAATATAAGCAGACTTACTTGGATAGACATATGCCTTCCTGAGTGTATGGAAGTCACAGTCTACTTTGTCTACATTGAATATCAACCTACGTTTATTGGAAAAATATGTACAGATGTAGGAAAATAACAAGCATTGAAGGCATAAGGGGAGATTGCACCAAGGAATCCCCTTTCCATCCTTCATTCCAAAGAGCCCTATGCAAAAGTGCTAGTAAACAACAAACTAAGCCTGCTTGTCTAACACTGAAGGAATATCCTTAGGTATTCTCCATTCTGATTCAAATAAAACACGTAGGCACTCATACCATAGTTTTTTCCTTTACTCATAGGGTCCGCTCATGGATCCATCACATGTATACTTCGCAAATCTTTCTGTAAGGGATCTCTTTTCCTCGAGGTATTGCCAAATCTTATCTTTTGGCCTATCAGGCACTGCAATATATACAAACACAATAGACATAAGGATCACACTAAAATTTATCTTATCCCCTTAGTGCACCTCTACAATAATAGTCTCACTAATGAAGTTGGCAAAATTATAGACAACTCCTTATGTCATCTTCTTTGCAATGTGTAACCATGCTTTGTTCACCTCTGACCAGTGCTCTTGATTGTTCAACTTGGTGAGGATGTGTGCTACTGCCTGAATAAGAGGGTAATTATATAACATAAATATATCCATTCCATGCATTACCTTCATGTAACCCATCTCTTTCTTAGTTGCCTCTATGCCATCCTTATCCATGAGATCAATGCTAACTTCGGTGCCTGAACTCCTTAACCTGTCAGTATTCCAATCAGGGGCACGATGAGCCTCATTTGTCACCCAGAAAATTAAAAGAAGTGTTTATGGATTCGAATCATCAACCATTGATAAATATTCTCTAGTTTTCCAAAGTAGGGGAGTTCATAAAGCTACAAAAATCCCATATTTGACAACAGTTTATCACTGACATCGTAATAAACAACCATGTCATTCTCTGTTTGCAACACTTTTTTTACCACCAACAACTTTCCCAACTCATCTTTATTGTCCTTATTTTTGTGGTTGTAGTCACTTAATTCTCAGCATCGGACGTGTGACTCCCAATCTTGGCTCATGAATACCCCTTCTAGATACTGCAACTCCAAAAATCAAATTTTGGGGATGTCTTCAACCTCTATTTCTACTTCCTTCTACTTCCTCCCCCTTTTAGTCTCTCTAGGTGATTGCTTAGGTGCCATGGTGACTATAAAAGTGTGTTCTTGTAGTCAAATCGAGATCTACAACTCAAACCCGCATGCCCTAGCTCAAAATTCACATGCCCTAGATTCAAATTTGAACCCTAACTTCTGATTTGTATCCCTGCATGCCTCTTTTTCACTTAAACACTTTCTCCAATGGAGCGCCAACCAACCTCATGCACAAATACATCTAATTCAGTTTCTTATCACAACTCTTTGAACTTCTCATGCAACTCACTCTTAACTCGCTCTTCAAATCATTTGAACACTTCTTCTTTACAAAATCAAGGTAAAAATGATTTCACAACACTACCTTTTATAATGTTCGTAAATGTTTCCACATTTTTTGCTCTCCACCTACAAACCGTACATAACATTGAATGATGTTTCTTTCATTTTTCTGTGCTATATTTTTTCCACACCTTAGTCATAACCGTCTAACGCACCCACTACTTCTCGGGCACATACCTCTTTTCGTGTGCCTTCATGTGCCGAAGTGCCTATCCACTGCACCTTTCACTAAGTAGTTTCCCATGTCACATCCTACCTTGCCTTACATTGTGTGTCCATTTATCCACAAGTGGTTTTTACTTATGAGCAATTTTCCTATATCTACACCTTTACTTCAAGCACCTTCATAATATCTCCCCATGCATACCCATCTTTAAGAGAACGTTCAAACTCGATCCATGTATCTTGTAAATAATCCACCCCACACTAGAAGTATGTGTGGTCCTCTATGCATGAATTCAATATATAGTAATCAAATTTTGGTGCGCAAACACGCTTATTACACAAAACACTGAACTAAATATTAAGTTGTGAATCTTAATTACTTCATTTTAGTATACAATTGGAACTTGTTGGAAAATACAGTAACCGACATCAGTCAGGGAAGACCAACATCGGTTAAGTATGATCGGCATCGGTCAAGCAAATAAGGAATTGATAGTGGTTAGGTAGAACTGGAGTCGGTTACCTGTGTGATGAAGTTTTAATTAAATCTCGGGAATTGTATCTATTTTTAGCATTAAAATATATTTATTAATTGTAATTGCATGGCTAAGTGCCCTAAGTCTATAAAGAACTATATAAGCATAAAAATATAGGGTTTAGAAGTATGTATGGAATACAATTACAAGATAATTACGTGAGATAGAATTATTGGAGAAAAATTAAAAATATTGAAGGAAGAAAGTACTAAACATCTGAGAGGTGTGGAAGATTGTAAATCTTCATTGTATATCATATCAAAAGTTTGGATAATAGATTGGCTTGTTTCTTGGTGGACGTAGCCCACACTGGGTAAACCACGTTCAATATGGTGTTGATTTATGTCTCTTGTTTTGTATAATTATCTTCTAGTAGAATATGCACTTTTATTTACATGTATGCTTAGATTTGATATATTGTCTGTACAACTGGTGTGCTAACCCCCTGACAACTGGTATCTGAGCTCTGTTTGAGGGTTTTGTGTGTTGATAGATTTACTCATAGAGGGTTTTCTGATTGAATGGGAGCTACAACAATGGTAGAAGATAATAAATACAAGGTAGAGAAATTTGACTGCCTGAAATTATCAATTCTAGAAGATGCAGATTGAGGATTATCTGTATCAAAGAGATTTTTACTCACCGTTGGATTATAAGTCTAGACCTACGAAGATGAATGATGAAGAATGGAAGATTCTTGACAGAAAAGCTTTGAGATCTATAAGATTGAGCTTGACAATATCCATGGCTTCTAATATTATAGAAGCTGGCTTCTACGGTAGACTTAATGAAATCTCTTGCTAATTTATATGAAAAACCTAGTGCTTTAAATAAATTTTATTTGATGAAGAAACTATTTAGTTCTTATATGCATGAAGGTGAATCCGCCTCTAGTCATTTGAATGATTTCTGATCTATTGTAAATTAGTTAAAATCAATTGCATATACCATTTGATGATGAAGTAAAAGCACTTTATATTCTTATGTTCTTTTCCTGATAGTTGGGACAACTTGGTAATGGATGTTAGTAATACAACATCTGCTAATAATATTTTGAAGTTTGATGATGTGGTTAGTATAATCTTGAATGAAAAAATTCGTAAGAAGAGTACATAGGAAACATCATCTAGAAATGCTTTGAATGTAGGAAGAAAGGGCATGCAGAAGGAGAGATATAAAAGTAAGAGTAATGGGAAATCAAAGTCAAGGGATAAGCAGATCTAAATCCAGAAGTAAGGGAATTACTTGTTGGAAATGTGAAAAGAAAGGACATGCAAAGAAAGATTGTTGTGTCAAAGGATAAAGAGAATCAATAACTAGACAAAGGTAAAGAGGTGAATCTTACTTCATCAGAGGTAATGCAAGATGACTCTTATTCTTTCTTTGGACAATATAATTGAATCATGGGTTTTAGATTCAGGAGCTTCTTTCCATGCAATTCCTTAATAAGGGTTATTTCATAAATTATGTCCAGGGCAATTTTGGGCATGTTTATTTGGGTGATGATGAACCTTGCATAGTATTACTAGTAAAGGGGAATTTCATCTAAAATTGCAGAATATAAATACAATGGGTATTGAAAGATGTGAGGCATGTGCCAAGCCTCAGGAGGAATCTTATTTCTGTAGGGAAACTAGGTGAATCCGGTTACATGGTTACTTTTACAGAAGACTATTGGAAAGTCACCAAGGGTTCTTTTGTTGTGGCAAGAGGTAAGAAGGTAGGAACATTATATTTATCTACCTGTATTACTAATTCATTTTCTGCATTATCTACTTCAGATTCATATGCATGCATGTGGCATAATTGGGTGGGTCATATGAGTCAAAAAGGAATGCAAATCTTAAAGGCTAAGGGCAAGTTATTAGATTTGAAATATTCAGATCTTGATTTCTGTGAGCATTATATCTTTGGAAAGAAAAAGAGAGTGAGATTTATCAAAGTTGGTGGTAACTAAGAAGGAGTAGAAATTGGAGCTTGTACACTCAGATGTGTGGGGACCAGCTTAGGTAGCTTCTCATGGAGGATCCCAATATTATGTTACTTTTATTGATGATGCTACAAGAAAGGTATGGGTTTATTGTATTAAATGTAAATCTGATATTTTTGAGACTTTTAAAAGATGGCAAATCCCTTATTGAGGATGAATCAAATTATAAGTTAAAGTGCCTTATATCTGACAATGGTGGTGAATACTGTAGCAAGGACTTTCAATTATTATTGTTCAGTGAATGGGATACGTAGAGAAAGACCGGTTCTAAGAACACCAAAATGAGAATGGTGTTGCAGAAATAATGAACATGACAATCATGGAACGTGCTATAAGTATGAGGATACATTCTATATTTCCCTTGTAGTTTTGAGCAGAAGCAGTTGATACAATAGTTTATTTGATTAACCGTGGCCCTTCAAGTTCACTAGATGGAGGAATACCAGAGGAAGCTTGGATTGAGAAAAGAGGGTAGATATGTTCTTTTCTTAAAGTTTTTGGTTCAGAAGCTTTTATGCATGTTGATAGGGAAAATATAAAAAAACTTGGATGTAAATATCCAAGAGGTGCACTTTCATTGGTTATGGATCTGGTGATTTCGGTTTCTACTTTTGGGATTTAGAGAATTCTAAAATTATTAGGATTCGTGATGTTGAATGGAATGAACAGAGAATGTATAGGGATCAAATTTTGGTACCCAAGGATGAGAAAATTGAGAAGTTTATTAATGAAAATGAACTCTCGAGTTTTAAAGAAATAGCTACAGAAATACACAGTAACCGTGGTTGGTTATTCTCTTGATTGGACATCGGTCAAATGAACCACCGATAGTTACAGAGGATTAGAACCGGCATCAGTTAGCAGAACCGACACTTGGTTAGAGGTGATAGGTGTAAGTCACTATCAAAAGTTGATACTAATGTTCAGGAGGCCCAGATAGAGCCTCCAATACCCCAAACTCCTGTGAGAAGGTCACAAAGGGTAAGTAAACTTTCAGAAAAATTTACACCTTCTTTATTTTATTTATTATTGATTGATAGTGGTGAACCAGAAGATCTTTGAAGAAGTAATGCAAAATAAGACTCACATTTAGTGGGAGCATGATCATGGATGAGGAGATGGACCTCCTTGGAACATAACTAAACTTGGGATTTGGTTAAGTTTCCAGTAGGTAAGAGGACATTGCAGAACAAGTGGGTTTACAGGATTAAGGAAGAAGAAGGTGGACATAAAAGGTATAAGAAAAGACTTGTAGTAAAGGGATTTTCATATAAAGGCAGGTATTGAATTTGGTGAAATGTTTTCTCCTGTTGTTAAGATGAATTCTATTCGTTAGTGTATTGAGTTTATTTGTAGTAGAAGATTTACATTTAGAGAAACTAGATGTGAAGATGGATTTCCTTCATGGTGATTTAGATGAAGAAATTTATATGCAGCAGCCACTTGGGTATGAAGTCAAGGGTAAGGAGAAACTAGTGTGCAGGTTGAAAAAGAGCCTATATGGGCTCAAGCAAGCTCCTAGGAAATGGTACATGAGTTTTGATAGTTTTATGCATGAGCATGGTTATTTGAGATGTGAATCTGACCATTGTGTTTATTTCAAGAAGCTTGAAAATGAGAGCAATATCATTTTGTTACTGTATGTGGATGATATGCTTATTGCAGGATCTAGTATGCATGACATTGGTGAGCTTAAGAGAAAGATAGCTCACACATTTGCTATGAAGGATTTAGGAGTTGAAAAAAGAATCCTTGGCATGCAAATACATAGAGACAGAAAAAACAAGAAATTGTATTTGTCTCAGGAGGATTACATCTATAAGGTGTTAGAAAGGTTCAGCATGAAGAATGCAAAAACTTGTTAGCACACCTATGGCTGGACACTTCAAATTGAGAAAATATCAGTGTCCTTCATCACATGAGGAGGTCAAATACATGACACAGAGTGTCATATGCTTCAACAGATTGGAAGTCTCATGTACACTATGGTTTGTACTAGACCAGAACATTGCACAAGCAGTGGGAGTTTTGAGTAGATATATGGATAATGCTAGGTAAAGATCATTGGAAATCAATCCAATGGATACTCAGGTATTTGAAAGAGACATCTAGCATGCAGTTATGCTATGGAGGTTCAGATATTTCATTACGTGGCTATGTTGATTTGAATATGGCTGGAGATCTGGATGGTAGGAGGAGCACTACTGGATATATTTTCATAGTAGGTGGAACGGAAGTTAGTTGGATTTCAAGATTGCAAAAGGTTGTGGATTTGTCTACTATAAGAGGAAGAGTATGTTGCAGCTATAAAGGCTAGCAAGGAGACTGATATGGATGAGTAGGTTCATGGAAGAGTTGGGAAAGGAGCAAAGTGATTGTAAATGGTTTCAGTGATAGTTAGAGTGCAATTCATTTGGCAAAGAACTTAGCATTTCATTCGAGAACGAAACAAATTCAAGTTGAGTTATAACTTCATACGGACATTTATTGGAGGATGGAAAGTTGAATTTGGAAAAGATTCATATGAGTCAAGAACCCTGCGGATATGCTAACGAAGCCATTAGCAAAGGATAAGTTGGAGGTAAACTCCACTTCTGTTGGTCTCCAAGTTTGAAACTTGAAGAGGAAGAAACAACATCCAAGGAAAAGATCCAAGAACGACATTGTACAAGTATGGTGCGGTAATTAAAATCCAGGTGGGAGATTGTTGATTTGTGGAGCTCAATTACTTCATTTTAGCATGCAATTGGAACTTTCTAGAAAACACAATAACCGACATCGGTCAAGGGCAGACCAGACATCGGTCAGGGAAGACCAAAATCAGTCAAGGGAAAGTAGGAACCAATGCATGCGTTTAGGAAGAACTGACATCAGTTACCTGTGCGACATGAATTTTTAATTAACTCTTGGGAATTATATCTATTTTAAGCATTAAGATAGATTTATTGATTGTAATTACATGGCTAAGTGCCCTAAGTCTATAAACAACTATATAAGCACAACAGCTAGGGTTTAGTAAGTAATGTATAAACATAGAACTAGAAAGAACTTGAAAAAGGTTGGGGAGAGAGAATTCTTGGTGGTAGAATTAAAAATCTTGAAGGAAGAAAGTACTAAAGATTTGAGAGGTGTGGAAGATTGTAAATCTTCATTGTATATCTTGTCAAATCTTTGGATAATAGATTGGATTGTTTCTTGGTGGACATAGCCCACACTAGGTGAACCACGTTAAATCTGGTGTTGATTTATGTCTCTTGTTTTGTATATTTCTTCTGGTAGAATATCCACTTTTATTTGCATATATGCTTAGATCTGATATATTTTCTGTACAACCAGTGTGCTAACCCCAACACTAAATTGAAAAATCATAACAACGATCAAAGGATCTATATAGAAAGGAATGCATTTAAGCAAATCGAATCTAATGGCAATACTACCTTATTACCTCCCCCAAGAAGACATGTGAATCGTAGTGGCTTCAGCCTACTCCAGCTCGAAATGATGTGTAGAAACCCCGTCCCATCCAGTACCTATATTTGGTAAGTTCTTTGATGTGCCAATTATACAATTCATCAACTTATGGTCATCCAACCAATGCTGCTCGGAGCTTTCCATGGTGACACATTGTATCATGCAATCATATTGCGGGAGTCATATATCGCGAATGCAGGGATATTTTTATCCTTTGAACTAGTTCCTATCATGCCATGCCTTGTTCCTCTAATCTTTAAGCCAGCTGCATTCTAACTCCAATGAGCCCCATCAGAGTCCGCAATGTGTTCATTGAACTTACATTAGTTTACCTCAACGCGTTGGGACCAGTGACTGCTCCAACCCCCGCATCTTTTGTCCTTCAGATAATATGTCAAGTATTTTTTTCATGCATATCCACATAGGCTAAAAAAACCTTGGGCTTCCTAACACCTGACTTCCCCGGCATGTAGTTGTTCACAATGGCTTGTAGGTTTTGCATTTTGATGCACCCATGTCCCAAGTTCATGTGGGCCACTTGGAACTTCCCAGTATTCTCCACCTTGCTTGTAAGAATCTTAGTCAATGTACTGTATCTCTATTTTTTCTAATTGCCTCAACACCTGTCTTTAGCAAAAAAGCTCATCAGGGTGATGTTTTCCTCGACTGACTCCATAGCTTGAGCCCATAATAACCTCGCCATAGTCTTATTAAGAAAATGCTTGACCCTTTGAATCGACTGGATCAAATTTGATGATATTGCATACTTGATGAGATCCATGTTCTCCCACAGTTCAACCTTATCTCTCTGAAAACTGACTCGTGCAATCCGTGTTGTAAGTGTCCTTCTTCCACCTCGTAAGCTAAAACTATACAACCTTGATGATTTGGTGAAGGATTCGGTATATGACTCAAATCTAGTTAGGGAAATAACTTGACCATCATAGTTAGAGCTTGGCACCACTTTTCAAAGGGTTCTAAACTCGTAATAGGACTCAAAAGGAAACTCAACCTTTATGCCTTAGAGTTTTCGAAGCCATCTGATTTAATTGTCACATCGCCATGTTCAAAGATTCTAAACAGTCCACTGTATATTATTTCCCGACCATTAAACCATTCCCATCAACTATTACACGTGGTGGCATCTCTATCCTGATCTCCTACCTACCATATCTCACCAAGAACCTTCCTCCATAATAGCTTAGCGCTTATGTTCTTTGATTCCTTTACATAGGGGATTTCATGAATTCATCTCGACCGAGCTCGTACCAAGTCTCCTTACCATAGTCAACCCACGAAATTGTTCACCATCTTTCGTTTGACGAGTGGTTTCTGTGCCCTAAAATATTCATAGCTTCAAGTGCCTCACCAGTACATTGAAATACTCCAATATGGCTCGGTAGTCACCTAAATTATGCTTGGCATTTATCATTTCCTAACCCTTCAACTCACTTTTATGCTTGGAGCTTTATCCTTCAATTCATGAACTAGTTTGGTCTGATTCTTGGTATTGCCCATGCACGACGACACTCTTTCGGTCTGATACACCTCCTGCATAACTTGAATTTATTTGGCTACACATCTCTCTCAATTTCCTAAGCATTCCTAGCTTTTAGAGCTTTAAAAACCTGACTAATGGCCCTCTAGGAGATACATCTATTGGCTTTGTAGGCTCAAATGCTATTAGTATCGCCCATATGTTACGGCCTAGAGGTCCTCAACCAAATCGCTAGATGGGTCTCTAAAAACAACTTGGCGACATGTAAGTTTAACTCGCCTAAACCATGGTTCAAACTAGCCTAGAGTAGCTCAGTTTTTATGACATGAGCCTATAACAAGCTTGATTTTAATCTAATCTAAAACTGGGATTAGTGAGCTCTAGTCCCACATGCACCCAAATTCCAATCTCTCCCTAGTGGATAGCTCCAAATGCACAACTCTAAGCCTACCCATTCTTTACTTACAATCTTTACATAAGCACAAAACAAGCCCAAGTTTAAGAAAAGCTTTTTTTATTTCCTCAGTGTTGGGGAGTAGCTTGTGAAGGTAATTGAGGGGTGTCCCATGCCATATGTCATATTACTTCCTCCATTATACCTGCAAGCTGGGCACCTCACATCTTGTCATCCCATCCTGAATAAAACTTTTGAACTAATCATGGAGAGACCCAAAAGTTGGCCTTGAATTCCATCTAATGACGAGTTTCAATTCTTCCCAAAGACTTTGATGTTACCCTTAACACACTGAGAGCTATTTTCTTGCTTTGGATTTGTTATGTTGAAGTCTTATTAGGTGCAAGCCTTCTTAGTTAAGTCCAATTCTACTCAGAGTAGAGAGTAGTATATATGCTAGGTTAGTGATGTGTTTGTCAAAGTTATGATTCCATGTGACTAGGAATCTGTAATTCTTGTTTAGCTCTTATCCAACTGGTGCATGCATGAGTTAGAAAAGAATTGAGGTACTTTTGCACTCATGACCATAGCTAGGGTACCAATCCATATGGCATTGAATCTTAGAGTGATTTCCCGATGGGACACTCAATCAACATCCTCCACTTCAATACCAAATTTCCCTCTTGAGAACTTTTCTTACTTTAGTTTTCTAATGTCAAAGCTTCTTTTGAGCAGTGCTTGATCTTTCTCCATGGTTTACATTGCATGCTCTCTTATCTCTTCCAATTCCATCAGGTTTGACATACCTGACTTCCATAGGTTCAAACTCGGACAACTCCAACTAGCCTTTCATGAGATCTAATGATGGAAACTCAAGTGATATGGGCAGCACTGCTTCTTTTCTGTATACTAGTTTGTTTGGAGAGCTACCTATAGACCTCTTGGGTGTGATGCTCTATGCAGGACCCATAGGAGGTTGAAGTGCTGCCAGAATCATGTGCTAGGTCCTCTGATTGTCATCAAAAGTAACTTCTTTAGAATTGATTCTGAAACAAGTTCCATGTTTGTGGACTCTTCTTAGCCACCTACCATGAAAGGGAGTGCACATACCATTTTGTGCATGCAAGTGCCTTGAGACTATCATTCCATTTGATAGAGGCATGCCCATTACAGTAATATTTGTGCCAAGAAATGCACAAATTGCATGGTGTAGGTATACTAATAGTGCCACATGTACACCAAACCTTGTTACTATCCCCTCACAAAAGTCTAGTATGCTAGACTCATTTACCTCTTTGAGTGCCACTGCCTCAACCCATTTGGTGAAATAATTCATTGCTATTAGAATCTACTTGTGACCTTGGCTTGAGTTTGAGTTGATGAATCCAATGAATTCCAATCCCCATTGCAAGAAGGGTTGATCCACTGAGATTGGATGAAGGGGTAGCACTGCTAACTTTTCCTTTCTTGTAAAGAAGGCACATGTTTTGAACTTTTTAATCCAGTTATAACAATCTTTGAACAATGCAGGACGATAGTAACCAACTTGCATGATCTTGAGAGTTGTTACTTATGGAGAAAAGTGACCTCTCGCTTCTCCATCATGGAACTCATGTAATACTTTATCAACATATCATAGTGTTTCTCCAATTTATCTTGGTTTCTAGTGGAGAACTTAGCTTCCTCTTGCAAAAAAATTATGATTTACATTATGAGGTAACTAGTCATTTTCTAGCGTATCTTAAAATTTGAAAAAATGTTTTCTTGGCTATTCTAACACTTTGAAAGGTTTTATGAAACTAATCAATTGTTTGTAGGGTTATTTTGCTTTTGTTTTTGACTAACTTAGTTAAGTGTTTCATTTCTTAATTGATAGAGGTTTTTTTGAAGTGTGTATGCTCTTCCCTCACACCTTCTAGGTGATCTTGGGAACTAAAAAAACTTTCAAAACCCTCTTATTGCTTTCAGAAACACTTACTTTATGCTTCCTATTGGGTTAACCTTTCAAAATTGGTTAAAAGTGAACTCTATCTTTTGCAAGAAACACTTAATGTATTTTCCATAAACTTGTTTTAGTTGAGTTTTCACGTTGCATATGCTCTTTCTTCACACCTTTTGGTGATATTAGGAATCAAAAGCAAAACGCAAAATCTCTTTTGATATCATGATATTTTGTGGAAAATTACTAATCTTGGTATGGAGGACCAAAATCACATGTCAAAAGAAAGGAGGAACTAAGACAAAACAAAACCTTCTAATACATGTTTTCATATAGGTTGTCAAATGGTGTGCTACTTAAAACCACATTAAGTTAAGCAAGATAAAAAACACACCACTTTCATCACACTCTATTACAGGTTTCGGAAAAGGGTACGTCTTTATCCACTTAACTAGAACATAACCCCTTTGGCATAACTCCTTAAGCTACAATAATGGGGGTGGTTCTAGGAACCCTAAAGTATTCCACCGCTATGTAACCTTGTGGATGAAACAGGAAGCACCTTGCTTACCCACTTGACTAGTTTTCCTTATGAGATAGTGTTACAAAGTTGTACATATCGGGACCCTAGTAAGAGTACACAATGGATGCATTTATTTCCCACTGTACTTGAAGGGGAAAAAGCCAAGATACTCCCAAATTAGTCAGTGTGAATTTTTGGGTAAATCATGACTGCTCGTAGATGAATTTATAACACCTAGTTACGAGATCTTATTAAGGAGGACATTTTGTCTTGAGGCCCATTTACTAGTCCTTTGTCATGTCTTTGCCATCATGAAGTGATAACTTGTTTGGATTCAGAACCTTGTTTTTCGAACAAGGAAAAGAATCCACTTAAGTTGGATCTAAGTGCATTTCATCACGGAAATTAGACAACATTTCACTTAGCTTAGCTTCTTTCTCACCTTCGGATGAGGCAAAGCTCTACCTAAGTGGCGCTTATTTTATTTTTCATCTTTTGATCTATACCTTTGCATTCTTGTTGCTCATTTGGGAAAAAAGAAGGCATATTTCAGGAGTGTTTTCATTGATAGTGTTCACCACTTTTTTGTCTATTTATGCTCATCCATATTTGCGGATGAGTTATTAAACGTCTAATGTGCATGGATGCATCCTCATATCTTTGATGGACACTTGATCTTGATTTCAATATCATCGTCATAGTTCGTATTGATTCATCATTTGATCATATTTGCATCGAACTATCACTTTAAACAAATATTTGCATGGGGTGTATTTCCTTGTTGATTAGCTTTGTGTTTCACACTTACATGATTGTTCCTTGTGATTATTCATCCAAAAAATGTATTTTATAGGACAATCATTTTTTATCTCATCGAGATTATGTCATCACAATGTCTATTTTCCTTAGACCTTCTTTGGAAAATCATGCACACATCTCCATACTTATGAAATGTATAATTGGATGTCATTATGCTTCCATGAATCGACATCTCACTTCCTTCCCTTTGAAGGAGTTCCATCACACTATCTAGGTCTAGAAATTTGTGCTTAAACAATGCTATTAATGACTAACTACCGTGCGGTTTCTCACATTTACAACAATACGGAACCTAAGTTTAGCAATTCAAATCAAAATATTCCCATTACAACTAAACCTTGTTTGGTTCTTCATGCTAGAGGAACCAATCAGGTACCCTATTTCCCACCTTCAGCTCATAGTTGGTGGTATTGTTTGGATGCTTCTGATCCAAATTATTATTTTGGTTTCCCCCACTCTTCTTCTGATTCAGATCCAAACTACCATTCGGATTCCCACTCTTCTTCTGAAGATTCAGATCCCAACTATTATTCGGATACCCCTAGATCAAATCTTCAATCACAATCCTCCCTTCCTTTGTAGTACCTTTATTCTAACTCACCTCAATGATGTCTTCCTCCTTTAAATGCTCATGCGACTCCAAGTTCCATCGATCGAACATCTAATTCAGGTCTTGAGTCACGGTTCTCCCTTTCTTCGTAGGACCTCCTTCATAAGTTGTCTCAATAACCTCTTCCTCCGTAGAAGAGTTCCACAACTCAGATTGCCTCTAGTCAATCATCTGATTCGACTCCTATGTCACAACTTAATAGATAGTTATGTGATCCTATTTTCTCTCCCACATTAGGTTGTCTTCTAGAAAAATGATCTAAGTTCAAATCTAAATCATCCATCCATGAGACGCTTGCCTCCAATCCTACATCATCTCTTGAGTCGTCTTCTTCTATCTTTCCAACTCACATGCATCGTTTTCCCTTGAGCCCTTTCAACCATATCGTACCATTTCCTCAATCATCTTCTAAAGATAAATGTTTGTGACCACATTAAACCCTTACAAGAAATCCATGTGCTACGATGTCTTTTCAAAGCACTATAAAAAAATTTCATGGGAGTGATAAGGTCAAACCTTACCCTCATCTACATCATCGAACATCTTCATCTTCTTCTGTTAATCAATCGTCCCCTCTTATCAGACATGTTTCTTCTATTCAACCTCCTATGGCCGAAGAACAACAACCTCTACTAATTGATTTCTCTCATAATGAAGAAACAATCATAGTACATGATGATATCCCTTTAGAGGATTGTAAACAAGGATTCTTTCTAGAACTCAATACGCTCGCGTATTGGGGAAAATAATTTGATTCCTTTTATCAAAACATAGAGGAAAATCCTAAGGTCATGGAACTTGATTCTTCTTCTATTCCATCTTCACCTTCCTTTGAGCATGATGAGATGTCAGGGTCTGGAATTGAGCCATGGCCTATCTTCTCGTTACCCACTCATTCCTTATCTATCATCATTCCTTAATAAAAATCTTGTCTTGGGTCACCGCTGAGTAACCCACCATCTTCTTCTATCTTGATGCCACCCCTAGGTAGCCCTCCATTTTCTACTTGTGGGTAACCTCCTGGTAGCCCATTCCCTTCTATTATTGGGCCACATCTTATTAGCCCTTCATCCTCTTCTATCTATGGGATACCTCCCGGTAGTCCCTCCTCATCTATACTTGGGCCACGTCTTAACAACCCTTCGTCATCTTCTTCTATTCTTGGGCCATGTCCTCGTAGCCCAATTTCTTCCATCTTAGGGCCATATCTTGGCAGCCCTTCATCATCTTCTATCAGTGGCTCACCTCCTGGTAGCCCATCCTCTTCAATTCTTGGACCATATCCTTTTCATCCATCACATATTTATTCTATCAATGGTTGTGGCAAGCCCACGGTAATTTCTCACATCAATTCTAAACGTCAACGTTCTCTTTCTTCTCCTTCTCGGGATCAAAAAAGTCACATGTTAGCTTATAAGAAACCAAAAAAGTTTCTTAATCAAGATCAGGTCAAAACTTATGAGAGCCCTAAAGCTCCTAATAAATTGAATAATCTCAAAATTGTAAATCAAGTGCGATTCAAAAATGTACATCGACACAACCATCAAGTCTGTCATAAAGTGTATAAACCTATGGATAGGGAACTCAAGCTCCCGCATAAACAATCCTTTTTTAAGGATAAATCATAGTAATTTTTTGAGTACGATGTCACCACAATCATAGAGATTGGGGATAACATAACTCTTGATAAACAAATTCACCTAGTCTCCCTTATCAAGGAAGTCACAAACATCATTGTTTGATCCTATCACATGGAGTAATAATTTTGGTCCCAACTTTCCAAAAACTATCAAAAAGCTAAAAATTAAAAAAAAATTCAAAAATACAAAAACATTAAGAAAACACAAGAAAAATAAAAGGTACAAAGATCAAACATTGCAATCAGGTATTGCGTACACATGGATGTTCTTTCTTCCCTTTATTTCTCTTCCTTTACAAGTCTTCCTACCATTTTCATCCCTTAAGTGATATTGTGGTTAGCCTTTTCGTATGCATTTTGCAACATTTATCTCTATGGTATTTTTATGAACTTGGTCTTTTATCACCTTGGTAAATTAAAGAACGATTGACCTCTTAGAGATCCTATCACAATTAACATCTAATTAAATTGTTGTGAAGAACCTTTGGACATATTTGTTCACACTAGCCAATGTCGTCATCACATTCACTTCCACCTCCTTCCATCAAGCCATTTGTAGTTCTTAACCCCTTGTAAAACAAGAGAGCTGAAATAAGTTTTCAGAAAGAAAAAGAATCAAAATCAATCAAAAAGCAAAAGCTAAAAGCTGTAAAGCAAAAGAACATTGATAAATTACTCTTTCTTGGGGTATTTCCAATCATCTCTATCGGGGCTATGGATGCTGACTGGCAGCAGATAAATGTTGTGATTAGGTTCAAATGCATCTCCGTCGGGGCTATGGACATCTGGTTGGCAACGGAGCAATGTACGGCTATCCTTCCACCCTTCATTCACAAATCACATATTATCTATAAAAATAAATCATTCCTACACATTGGCTAGGGTGTCTTCACTTATTGTCTGTTAAATCTTCACTTCAATAGGTAATTAAATTCCACGTGCACACACTGGATATCTATGAGCAAAGAAGGATTAGTATGTTACCAACTCTATTTTTTGGACCTTGTTCAAACTCTTACTTTAGTCCTTATGTTGTCTCATGATTTGTGCCTTTGGCTAATCACTTCTTCATTGCGAAGCTTCTAAGCTACATTCATATCATTCACATCGTTCTTCTACTTCGTTCAGAACATCCATGTGTATAAGATTACTTTTTTTTCCATGTTTTCGGACACCTTTGTCACCTTTCACAAAAAACAATCTTCTCCTTCCTTTTTATCATGTGCTTTTAGGCCAACTTACAATGGGGGCATCCTTGCTTCTTCCCAACACTTCATTGGTTTACATTCATCATCATGTTGAACCTATCCATAATGGCCTTGGGTCCTACTTCTACACGTGAAGATTTTTCCTTTGAATACTCCCATCTACTGCTGGGGCATTTTTGCATCTTCACCTTCCTCATACGCATGGCATTCTACCCTTGTACATCCCATCTATCACTAGGGGCATCCATGCTTCCTCGTCTTCCTGTACATAGTTTCAGAAAACTTTAAAAATCAATAAAAACATTCAAATATGTTGGAAAATTAAAAAACATTTAAATATGTTTCAAGAAACATAAAAAACAATAAAATAATCCTACAAAACGTCATTCTTTGGTTCTTGCTTTTTCTCTTCATAAACGACTCGTGGATCATCTCGATCTACCTCCATTAAAAAAAGCTAGGCTGCTTACTTCATTTATATTCTAGGGCACTATGAGTTACTTGGTACTTTTTCATAGTGCACATTGCTTTTTCATAGGATCAAAGTGTCCTCCGTTTTTCTCCTCGCATGTATCCTTTCTTGGGGCACTGTCATTAACCCTTGTCATTAATTCACATAGGTTCGATCTGAAGCTCAATAACAAAAACATGGTACTTGTTTCTCTGTTAGGTTAGCTTGTTTACTTTCTAGTATTGCATTGCATTATCAATGTTGCATGGAGTTAGGCATCTTTTACTTTCTCGTAATGCATTGCATTTTGTATGTTGCATGGAGTTGGTGTTTTTAGCAATGGAAATTTGTTCATATATGGTTTTTCATGTCATACTACACCTTTTTTCGTTCTGACCGATGATGAAGATCATTAGAAATATATTGAAAACTAAATTTGTTTAAAATGCACTAGATGGATGTTAGCTCATTCCCTCTTCCTCATACTCTTTTTTTTCTTCTATATCCCCTTTCTTCTTCTCACTATTCTTTCTTCTATTCTCTTTTTGTCATCTTTTCAATCGTAAATCAAGTTCTTCTATCACCCCATCGATAATCGAGGGGGCATCCTTCATTATACTCATTTTTCTTCTATCCCTTCAAGATTTTCTAATTTTTAATGCTTGTCTACTTTATTTGAAGTGATGTTACTTACGCCACCTCAAAGAAGGGAAAATGTAGACACCTAAAATATTCTTACACTTAGCATTTCCTTCCATTCGACTGATTGATGACACTTTGTTAATTCCCCCTTCTTCGCTCCATTCTCATATGCCTATTCACGACACTCTTTCGGTTGTATTCCTCCTATAATAAACTTATTTGGCTAATATCACTCTCATTAGCTAAACATTCCTCTTTGAGACCATTCAGAACCTCCCCAATTCTCTCTAGACCACTTCTATTGGCTTCCTAGGCTATCTATCAGTCACAATTGGTTATCCAGACCCCTCCCAACTCTCAATGAGTCTCTAATCACTTGCTAATCAAGTTTAACTAGCCTAAACCGTAGTTAACTAGCCTAAACCTAGCTTAACTAAGCCTAAAGAATGTTTATCCTAATCTAATCTAAAAGTGATTTTTGAGCTTTAATCCCACATGCACCCAAATTCCAATCTCTCCCTAGTGGAAAACTATAAATACAAGGCTAAGCCTACCCATTCAAACTTACAACTTTACATAACACAAAACAAGCCCAAGCCTAAAAAAGCTTTGAGATCTCATTTTTATTAGCTTTAAGCTAATTATACATTTTATCTTAAGATTACTTCCTCCGTTGTTGAGCTAACACCTCCATTTGCATTCATAATCCAAGTTTTGAGTAATATGGAGAGAACCGTTGGCCTTGAAGCCATTAATAGTGAGACTCCATTCTTGAAAGCTTTAAAACCATAAACAACTAATCACCCCTTTGATTGCTAAGTTGATCTTATTAGGTTCAATTTCTTAATTAAGTAATCTAAAGAGTAGAGAGTAGTATATATGCTAGGTTTTTAATGTTTTTGTCAAAGTTATGATGCATGTATAGGATTTAAATCTTGTTTAGCTCTTATTCCATGGTGCATGGATGAGTTAGCAAAGATTTGAGGTTCTTTACCCTCATTCCATAGCTTTTGCAACTTTCCATTGCATACAATATCCTCTAAGTCAGAGGGCATGTGGTTCAATATGAATAGGTATGTATCTGACATTGTATCCTTAATACTCTTCGTATCCTCGCCTGAATTAATTATTGATAAATGATCTAGTCTAGAATTTCTCTTACCTGACTTAACGACCACTGTAAAGTCAAATTCCTAAAAAAAAAAAGAATCCAATGACATATGCGCCCCTAAAAACGGGCTTGTTCACCAAGTACTTAAGTGTCATGTGATCTGTATAAACTATAAAAAGAGTTACTAGTAATTATTTTCTAAACTTATGCAGTGCATAAATCATGGACAAGGCTCCATGCTCTATATTTGTATAATTCTATTTAGCCGATATCAACTTCCTGATTGCAAACAAATAGGATGATCAAGAATACCTTCTCCAGCCTGGGCTAATACCATGCCAATAGCCATGCCAGAGGCATCCACATGCACATGAAAAGGTTTGGTCCATGAAGGAAAGTGCAAAATAGGTGTTGTAGTAAGCCTTTCCTTCAATGTCACAAACACGTGCTATTGCGCTTCACCCCAAAGGAACTTTCCCTTACTCTTTAACAATTTGTCCAAGGGCGTAAAAATCCTAGCATAACCTTTGATAAAATTATTATAATAACATGTGTGCCCCGAAAATCCGTGCACCTCACTCTAGTTAGTAGGTTCCCCTAAGCCCAAAATAACAACAACCTTAGCACGGTTTACTAATAAGCCTTCTTTACAAATAATATGCCCTAACAAAGTCCCAAAAGGTGTAGCAAAAATGCACTTCTTAATGTTTAAGGAGATGCTCAACTTCTGGCACCTTTAAAAAATAATTCTTAAATTGTTACATTGATCTTTCACTATCCCATAAACTATCTAATAATCCAAGAAAACCTATAAAAACTTATGAATGAGGTCTTAGAATGCCTGCAAAACAATGTGCGAAAAGACCACAAGTGCATTATTCAATCCAAAAGGAATAAATATGTATAAAAAACTTCCCCATTCAGTGGTGAAAGTTGTCTTTTCTTGATCCTTTTTAGAAATCCTCACCTGATGATATCGATAAAATCCATCAGTGAAGGAGTAGATCTTACACCTTCCAACACCTTCCAAGATCTCTTCAATAAAAGGTTTGGGCAAGGGATCTATTACACATGCAACATTCAACTCCCTATAATCCACACAAATTCTTATCCTTCCATATTTCTTAATACTTATCACCATATGGCTAACCCACTTTGACTCCTCAATGGGCTCAATGATTCCATATTTTAACATCTTATCAATTTCTTCCTTTACCTTGACACGTAGATTAGGATTCATCCTGTAAGGTATCTTCCTAACTGGGGTGCGCATCTTACTTTAACTTGATCCTCATCTCACCCAAAGAGTGATGTACTCCTTTCAACTCATGATAGCCCTTAGGAAATAAGTCCTGGAATTCGCGCAACAACTCAATTATCTTTGCAACCTCTGAGTCAGACCACTAGTCACAAATGATGGCCTCTTTAGGTTCTGCATCTGTCCCAATGTTGACCTTTTTTTTCCATAGGCTCATGGTACACACGTGCCTTCTCATCTGCATTGTCTAAGACCTCACGCGTACCCATAGTATGGTCAACATCTAGATTTTCCACTTCTTCATCATCAATCATGTAGACCATTTTAACTTTTTATTTCTCTAAGCAGGTGCACCCAAGCTATTCCTCATTTGCCTCTTCTTCTTCAAAACAAACCTCTAGATTTGACTCACCTAGTAATTCATGAATAAGTTCCTCAGCCTTTGCATTATCCCCCATTTTTAAGCACTTCATAACCTGTAATGCCTCATTCACTGGAGGTTTAGTAGAAAAATAGTCAACGGTCTAAATCATAACTATAGTCAATTCTTGTCAATTACTTGTTTCTCTATTCAACTCTACATAAACATATCATGTGCGTGCGAAGCCACACAAAGTGAAGTAGAACTTGTGTACCCACAATGAAGGTGGTAAGGCCTCTTGCCCCTCTTTCCAAAGTCTCTCACACTTCTAAACATGGTGTGAAGCAAGAATCCTTCCCATGGAATTTACATGTCTTTGCTCCAAAGAAATGTAGTAGAGAAGGCGATTCTCACTTCTTTCCACTCTAAAAGGACCATATATGTGTACCATCCACCAACACAGTGTTGTCCCATGCAAGGTATACACCAGAAAATTCCTTCTTTCCACTTGATCTATCCACTAGGATTCCATAGCGTGTAAAAATATTTCAGGATTCCCTTCACCTATGTACCTTAGAACTTAGTTACTGCCCAAATTCCTAACATAATGCATCCTACTTACACATGTCACTTCACTCTTCATATCATGCCCAATTGTCACAAGCAACACTAGTTGTATCTTTCATAGATTGTGCATCATCCCATTGAATGACTCCTTACTTTGATGGCTCAAGTACTTCAGGATCTCTAATGGTGCACACATAAATTTTTTTCAAATCCTCTTCACTCAAAGGTTATACATATGGTGCAACTTTTCTATCTGTCAAAGGAATGATGACGCGCTCTTCCTTGTTCTCAAATCTAATATATCCATTATTAAAGCATAGGTCAAAATTATTTGCATAACACCAAGGGCACCCAAGTAATTTTGGAAGACTTTCTACCTCTACAGGTGCCAAGACCTCAAATTCCCCAGTAAACTTGGCCTCTTGTATAGTAATAGCAGTATCCTTAAAGTCTAAGGGGTGTGGCTTTAGTATGAGGAATCTCAACTGATTTTTCCTTCTCTAAATTCTGTGAATGTTGTTTTAAGCATTGTATCTCACCCTGTAAGTCTCTAATAACTTCCATGGTTTCTTAATAAACTTCCTTCTGATGAGTAGGGTCAGGATGATTTTCATGCAATACCTCCTCTTTTTTAATAATAGGCTTCTGTTTTGGAACTTCCCTGGTGCGTACAACCTCAACATGTGTAGTGACCAACACAAGAAACATCTCTGGATCAGGTGCTACCTTTGGAATCCATTGATCTTCCACATTGCGCTATACTCTAACCATTCCCATGCCCTTATCCTACTTGTGCTTCTTGCTCAGGTGCTCATACAAATTTGGGCATTCTTCATAGTTGTGGTTCTTTCCACAAAAGAAGAAAATAATATTCTGAGGGCATTCAAACTTATAATGAACAAGGGATACGCATGTATAACATGTTCCATGGGGGAACTCACTTCTTCCACCACCGTGACCTCAACCTCTGGATCCTCTATGGTAGCCTCTACCTCTACCTCTACCACCTCTATCAAAGAGACCTTCATTGTAACTATGATCATGATTCTCTCCTTGCTCCTTGGAATTGTTCATAACATTGGTCCGCTATACACTAATATCAATGACATCATGAATCTGATCAATCAACCTACAATTCTTTGTATCATTAGTGGTAGATCTACAAATATTACAGTAACAAGACACATTCTTCTTTATTGTGAATTAAAATAGTGGGAACCTACTTGAATCATGATCCAAGTGACAGATATCATATTCCAACAACATGGCATGCACTAATTTACAAGGGAAACTATCCTTAGTATGTCCTTATACTTCATAGTCTGTGCACCAAATACCACTACACGTTTGATGGGTTGAATTAGATGACAATTTTTCAACTGCTTTGCCATAGCTACAATCTAAGCCTCCAAAAATGAGCTAACTCTAGTTTCTATGCTCCTGATTACCTCAGTGCATAGAGATGCCTTAATTTCCTCACACGTATTTGTGTAAGTCTTGTGTGAGAGTGACCTTCTAAAAGGTGTAATTAAACCTCCAACGAACCATTGAGCATGCTAACTCGGGTGAATTGCGTAAGACAAAATTGATAATAAAGTTTCAAAGTGGGAATCATACTCCCCTACGCTTTCAACCATGCCCTGTTTGATGTCCTTTAGCGTGTTGTTGCTCTTCTATTAAAAATTAGGTATGTAAAACTCTATTAAGAAAGCATCATGTAGTGCGGTACAATCTACACGAGTCTAGTTCAGATCATATTTCCTATACCAACTATGTGTGCGCCCTTGCAAAGTGGTAGAAAATTGACTTTCCTTACACTCAGGAGCTATGATCCCCTTAGTGCACCATAGTATCTCAAACATATACACGTGTGATGTTGAATCTTCAATTCCTCTATATTTTGGGAGATAAAGATACATCTCAAAATACAATTACTGGGGCTGATGATGACCGTGTCCACAAAATCGATAATTTGTATTACCTCCTATGTTTCCTCTACCTCTAAAACCACCTGATCCTCTTGAGCCCCCTCTAGTAGTGGAAAATGGACCAGAGAATGTACTTCCTTGTGTTCCAACAGTTGTGCTAAACTGAACTCCCATAGTCTGTAAAGTTGTACTACTTCCAGATGTGATACCAATGTTCTACGTGCCCATGTTCTATGCTAATGACATGACAAAAAATATACCTCTTATCGGACCTCAAAATAATGAAGATGACATCAACGCCACCATAGATGAATGTGTTACCTGATTAACTCCCAAAATTAAGTGTGAATGAGATCTCCCCATCACTACCGAAGTACCTATACTAGTCAGATTCTCAATAACTGTCTCAGGAATTAGAACACCAAGTGCAAGAGCTAAGTTGCTAGGTAGGATCAAATGCATTCCTACTAGTTCTTAATCTTTCCTCAGACGCACTCTCATCTGAAACTGAAGAGGGTTATCTACCATTCGTACCGAAATGGGTGAGTTCTATATGCTCTAGCTCCATGTATTCCATTTGAGATCTAAATCCTTCACGATCCATCTCTCTCCGCAACACCATTTTTTCTATAATTTCACAATGATTTTCTAATTCCATCTTACATGTTTCATTAAAATTAAGCCACCTTTCTTCCCTCTGTCTCTCTGCTGCCAAGTACACCATCTTTCACCACACCTTCTCCTTCCCCCATGCGTAGTGGGATTTAGCTAGCCATAGGATGCTATTCCAAATTCATGGTCATGATTAAGATCTTAATTGTTAAATGGATAACGCACAAATAAGATCCTCTAGGTTCACACAGGAACTGAAACTCAACAACATATGGAAAGGAATAAGTAGAAACTACGTATTACAAAATGTAGCTATTCAAAACACCACTCCACTAATGATCTACAACACATTTCCAAGTCATATTAGCATAATGTAGAGCCTGGAATTCTTCCTGTGTACAAATAAGTGCTCGATAAATCCAATTTCTCTTTTATTCGTATCCTACCAACCATTCGTAAAACTCTGTAGGAAAAAAAAAGAAGAACATCTCATAGAGATCATGATACATATTCTGTTCAACCAACATGCGTGCATCAAATCCAGGTCCAGTGTTAAATCTGTGAGCATACTCTTTCTATAAATTCTCTAACCAATCCTCAATTCTGGCCAAATATAATCAATATGTGTTCATCATGCAACATCCTAGAAAACAACTGGAAAAGAGGTCCCGAAAACAAAACCAAAATGTAGTATTCTATTTTACCAAACAATCCAAGGTGTGCTGACACATCACTCAACCAGAACTGAGTGCTCACCTGAAGCACGTAAGGGTACCAAGTCCCTCTTTTATAGAAGCTTTGTTAAAGAGACAACATGATGAGCACATACATAGACATATTCTAGATCTATAATAACAATGTAGTAATAAACCATAAACAGATCTATATCATAACCATATGTAAGAATAACTTATACAAGAATCAAGATTAGGTTTACCATACAAAATCTAGTCATAGATATGTCAAAAACCAATATCCAACCACAAAGATTCATTGTATTAATTATTGTAAAACACCGAAGCTGAATACATACATAAGAGTATCACAATAGGTCATGTGCACTCATAAACTAACATCATAACTCTTAAAAAATGTGGATCATAACTAAAATGTGTAAATCAATACATATTTATAGGTAGTGGGGATTTTCTCTTCACTACTCAAGCATCCTCAAAATAGGCTGCATACTAAGAATAGCCATGCACCCTTACATGATAAATACAAAATCTTGCAAGCTCGCTAATAATATATTATCTAATAATATCAACTATAGATATAATCCTATTAGTAGCTCAAAACTATGCATGTCACTTGATCTTCCATTTTCAAAAAAATTCCTTGCTTCATCCTCAAGTCTTCATGTTGATGCATGTCCCACACTTAACATCTATCTTTAGCCTTACTATGCAAAGCAGCTAAGTCCTCAAGTCATACTTTCCTAGGTGCACCCTTTTCCATTATACTTCCACACATACCTCCACACCCTATGTCCATGTTCCCAATCATTATGTGCCTTCAATACTTAGGTTGTACTTCATTAACCCCATAGTAAAATGTTCTCACTGAATTGAAATGGAATCATCCTTCAATACTGTGATTGACATATCCATGGTTTTTTTCTCCGTGTAAATTACATTAGAAGATGACTGTAATATTGGTCTCCTCATCTTATTCCATGCATCCAAACATAACATGTTGACCTTGTAGTCATTTTACACCCAAAAAAGAACAAGGGAATCCCATGCGTGCCAACCTATCACCCAGTGGAAGATGGGTGCTCACCTGAGGCACACGAGGGCACCGAGTCTCTCTTTTATTTGAGTTGAGTGGGAAAACATCATCTATGATCCAAACTTAAAGGAAGTGAGTGGAAATGAGACATACAATCATCATAGAGCTTAGAACGGCTTCTAGATAAATGTAGTCATCCCAAACAAAAAGTACTTAACAGATTAAGAATTGAATCAAAACAGAAGGGAAATGCGCAAGGATTCAGACTAATTCCATAAACATGCATAAAACAGAACCATGAAGATATGTAAATGCACCAGAATAATTACTGATCGTATTCATATAAACTGGTAACCTCATTACATTCATTAGATTCATTACAAAGCATTGCAGAAAGGCAGACCAAAGTCATGCATCATAATAGGATCCATATCATTTAGCTCTCAAAAGAAATTTTATAACCCAAGCCCTTGATACATCTGTTTCCTAAATCTTATCTACCCAACCCAAACAGAGTTCCTTGTGGCATTTCTACAAAGGTCTGTTCTCTCTTGATCTCTCTATCTATTCCCTCTCTATCCATTTGATCATCCCATTTTCTTCTACAAGCACTCATATATATAGGCATACCGAAGTGCTAACTCATCCTTCTGCAGCCTCAGATCCATTGCCAAGTGTCTGAATTTGGTCCTCCATGGGAGTATACTCCTCTAGGCTTGAGCTCTCCACTTTTTGGCATGATGGTTTTCTAGAAGCTTCCATCACAGGGCACATTCCTTCCTAGGCCAACCGGTCGCTAGGATGGCACCTTATCCACTCCCCATGCGCAGTCGGGTTATGATTTTCACGTGTCCTGCCTGATATGCCAAATATGACTAAGTCCCGAGACATTGTCTTGCAGGTACGTAACATGACCCTTCTCAAACCCTTCCTTACATGCCTTCTTCTTTCTCACCCATCTTCAACCTAGGCCTTACGTGCCCATGTGCCTTGATGCACTTAATCAATATTTTAGGGGCCCAACATTACCCCACACTTCACCTGTTCTCCACCCATGGGAACACTTCTCCAATGAATAAAGAAACACAATAGACTTAATGTCTTGGGAAAAGAATAAGGGGATGAAGAATTTAGGAAATAAGAAAGAATGGGGACGTGATGGCATTATTGCAACAAACTAGGAAAATCTTTCTACAAGTTGGCCTCCAACTTGTTCCAGGCATAGAATTCATTTTGCGCTCTTTGGAAGAGGTCACCGACTAGGGCTCTTAGCTCCCCAAAACTCAATTCATCTCTTTGAGCATTCATGGTGTCAACATTTTTTTCCAACTCCTTTCCCACGTCCTCAAACGCGTCCATCCTTCTAGTAATATGTGGGTATATCTCCTTTAGTCGAGTCTTAATTGTACCCCTTAGGGCCTCAATATCTTCAGACTTCTTTTCAACCTTGGCCAAGATTCTATCCCATTCTGCTCTGTTCCCTTTGTTATTTTCTTGGAACTCTTTAAGCTCTGCTTCATAGTTGGCAACTAGAATACCCGCCACTTTATCTCTATCTGCGCAATTGTCATATGTGGCCTCAGCGGTATGGGAAACAATCTTTACATCAACAAGGACTTTTCTATATTCAGCCATGATTGCTAATACCTTCAATTTATCCTCCTCCAGGCGCACCGCTACTTCTTCTACGTATTCTAAAGCTAGAGGTTTCCTCTCCATGGTGAGGATGTGTGTTAAATTTTCAAGAAACTCAAGGGAAGATCCATACATTTGCGTGGGTGGTACCAGGTCTAGATGCTTCAAAATAATGGATTTGTGATGGATTCTACTTTCTTATGTACTCTACACACCCTTTCCTTTTCTTCCCTAAGTTCACGCTTTAGCTTCACACTAATTAACTTCTCCTGCTTCAAATCCTTGGCCTTATCTTCAAGTTATTCCTCCTTATTTTCTAGTTCTGCTTCTAGAAATCTTATCCTGTCATTCCATCCAAAGAACCTAGCTTCAACCTCAACTAAGACCTTGTTGAGTGCGTTGTATAACTACTCATCTGAAAGCTACTGAGCATTTACCAAGGGGTTGTCTCCTTTTGACTTAGGCATTTTCATTAGTTCCCTCTGGCTTACCTCGAACTCTAGCTCATCGGTGTGGGACTCAATTTCCCAAGAAAGCATCTTCCTCATCCGAGGGTATGCACCTTCTTCATCAAATGACTTCATTGCCATGAGTTGATCTATTGGGACTGTTCTTTGGAAGCACACACACAACACCTTGCTGGGATCATCAATGTAGCTCATTCCTTGCCTCTAGATCTCCATGCCCTTTCCCCTTGTGTGCTTGCCCTTAGGAATAGCTACTGATAGAATGAGGCCTCTTATACTTCTGTGATATTTCCTTACGCTCTCTTTCTTGTCTTCTTCCATCACTATATCAGCATTGCACTCCAATTCTTGTTCTACTAGGGCCTCAATGATTTTTGTTGCTTCTCTTTCTGCCACCTCATTTATTTTCTCCTTCATGAGGCTTGGATTTTTCTGATCCTGCACGCCAACCTCTTCACTTTTTCCCATTTCCTGGATGCCTTTCACCTCCTGGCTACCCTTGCACTACATGAAATGAAACTCATGTTCTTCTTCTTCGCCATCTTCTTCCGAACCATGTATGCTGAAAACAAGTGGTCCTTGGTCTCCTTCAGGATCAGTTTCTTCATCATCATCCCTCTCACCTATGTATTTATCCAAGCTCTCTGTTTCCTCTAAATCATCTTCTTCCATCACCTTATATTTCTTACTAACTGGGGATTCTAGTATAGGAGATTCTGGTTTCTCTTCCTTCTCTAGTGATTTCTCCTCTGCGATAAGATTTTCCTGTTATGGCACCTTCTATTTGAATGGGGACCTCTTCCTACATGCGTAAGTACTTGTCCTAGTGCTTGTTCCCGAGGCACCTATTTCTTGCGTATCTTGGGAACTTGGTGCATTTTTCTTTATCTCCTTTGTTTCCTTCTTCTTGGGTGTGGTCTTCTTCCTTCCTGTTAGGTCCTCAAGTATAGCTATCTCATTTTCAAGGTGAGCACCCTTCTCAAACTTAGGCCTTATCCGAAGGTATACACGCACCATGACCTTCTTTGTAATAGTTAGAGTCAGAGGTTTCACCATTTGGACTCCATACGACACATACTTCTCCACGTATGCACACTTATTGGGGTAGACCAACATCCTGTGCATCTCCCTGTGGTCCCAGTCCAAACTTCCAAGGTCAAACTTTAACTTTTTGGAATCCTTGAACCTGTTAATTCCCACCTGGAAGTATTGAGCTGTGAAGGAGAATGGGAGCTTGCACCATGGGCTCATGGTTTCATCACTCAACTTGAACCTACCAATACAAAAGTGTTGGTATACAATGAACTCAACTTCTCCTACTATAAGCATTGGTAGTTGTTCTAGTATTCTCCATTCTACCCCAAACGCATTCCTTAAGCGTGTATACCATTTTTCAAGATGCTCCTTGTGAATGGGCATCATGTTATCACAAGTGTATTTCTCAACTCTTTTTGCAGGTGAGGGGTATTCCTTTGGGTACTTCCAAACGAACTTGTCAGTTACATTTGGTACTCCAATCTCTAAGAACACAATGGTTAAGAGGACATTACCAAAGATAATATTGTCTCCTTCCTGTGCACTGGTGATAAATTCATCTGCAATGTATGTAGAAAGATTATAGATGGTGCCCTCTGATATTCTTCTACAAACATTCAACCAAGACTTATTTACCTGCGTTCATCTTTCTTGGTCATTGAGTTTTGTTACTAGGCGCACGGCCATTCTCATCATTGGGTATTGGATATCCCTGATATCAAAGTACCTTAACCCATTCTTGTACGCATATGTGACCACTGTATCCTTAATTACTTCCTTGTTGCACAAGTTGTCCTCTATACTATCTCCTTCACAGACTAGGCCTATGAATCTTGAAATTAGCTGAGGGGTTATGCACATTTTGCACCCCGCGAAGTGAAAGTGGTCTTCATGTACACGTGACATCAACCACTGATAGAGGTGCTCTAGCTTTCCAAAGTAGGGAAACTCATAGAGTTGAAATAAACCCTCCTCCAACTTCACTTTTACTTTGTCGCTATAAATTGGTAACCCCTCTGGTGTCCTCTTGTTTTTCAGGCGCCCTAACTCCATCTCCATTTCCTTTTCAATCATGTTCATGTGATGATTGTAGTCACTTACTGTCATTTTTCTTAAGTGGGATTCCCATTCCATCCCGAGAAAAACCCCATTTGGGTATTACATTTCTGCATACCATTCCTCATTGGTACCTGCGGTGGTTTCTTGTTGTTTGCTCTTACCCATGCCCTTTTCCTTTTTAGGTGTTACTACTAGTTTCTTGGGTGCCATTGTGTATGTTATCACTTCAACTTCTCTTCCTAGCTCTTCTCTTCTATCCTTTCCAAGTTTAGATATCAAACTTGTGAAGAAACTCCTTTCCAACCCATGCCCTAGCTACCAAACCCTAACTGGAATATCTCATTCACAAGATGGTGCTTCTCCATAACCCTCTCTATGCCCGTGAACTATTTCTCTCCTGGTTTTTAGATCTAAAATGGTCACTCACGGTTAATTTTTTCCTATTTTTCTTCACACAGATCAACTCTTGAAACCTTAGTTCACAAAATCTCTTCCTTCTTTGTAATCGCAAAGTAAATAATGAAGTGCCCATCCTTCTATTTATAGTTTTTCCTACTTTTAGCATTAAATGCCACTTCATCTACCACCATACTTTAACAATTAATGTAGATTTTTCAAACAAACCCATCTTTAGAGCCTTAACTCATGCACCCCACCTTGTGCAGACAATTCTCCAAATTTATGGCACGCAACCAATCCTTCTTGATAAGAGACTCTTACACGTGTGTAACTAGTGCTAAAGGAACTTCTGTCATGATTTTTTCTCTCACCTACCTTGTGTTGCATTTTTTCTTCTTTCTCTCTTATACGTGGATCCACAATGTAGCCTTACCCTAGCACCAACCATCCTTTTTCACCTTTCCTCTCATGCAATTCCTTCATAGGGCCATCAATCAGGATTTTCAACGCAATCCTTCTTGTAGCTCCACACTTCAATTTCTTCCACCTTACTCCACCCCACTCTAAAATGATGCACGGTCTTCTATGTAGTTATAACCATAAAAAAGTAATGAGATTACCAGCGCCCAAGGTGCAACACAAAAAAATAATGAGAAAGGGAAACACAAGAAAAGTAAAATGCATTAAGGGAAATCCTAATCTAACTAGAAATATTACCTTATTTACAAACACCAAGAAGACTTATTTATAGTAGGGCTTTAGCCTACTCCCATTGAAGTGTCCTAGAAATCTCATCCCATCCAGTGCTTGTAACTGGCATGCATTCAAATCAATGATGTAGGGACCCAACCAATGCACCTTCAACTTCCAAGGATGGCGTAGAAACTTTGAATCATATAGTAAGACCGTCTGCCCAACCTCAAACTTCTTGTTCTTAATGTGACAATCATGCCATGCCTTTTGTTTTGCTTTCTCAATTTTCTAGCTCCACCTGGCTAATGATCGTCTCTCATCCAATTACATTAACTTTTAAATTCTCTCTTCCAACACTTGTTCATCAGCCAATCCTCCTACACGCACTATACACAAAGAGGGTAACATGAATTCAACTGGTAGGATAGCCTCCATGCCAAACACCAATTGAAACAGTGTGGCCTTATTCAACCTCTTGTAGGTTGTCCTATACGCCCAAAGAATGGCTGATACTTTGTCATCCCAATCCTATCTACCAAAATCATAGATCTTAGTCAACGTGTGGCTTAGTATTTTGTTAAATGCCTTAGTAGTTCCATTTTCTTGAGGGTGATAGGGAGTAGTTTTGTGATGGACCACCATGAATTCTAATAATAGAATATTGACCATTTCATTGAGGAAGTGCGTATCTCTATCACTTGTCAAACTCAATGGACATCCGTACCTGCTGATTATGTTTTCCCATAAAAATATAGCAGTGGTAGCCACTGTATAATCCTTTGTAGGCACTGCCTCTACCCACCTCGTTAAATAATCAATGCAAGTGAGAATATAATGTGAACTAGTCCTTCACGCCGCTAACGAGATTGGTTTGACAAAGTCCATAGCCCACTTCTCAAATGGTTCCATGCTGGATATTGGTCACAAAGGAATTTCATCCCTTTTTCTAGGTTTTCCAAGGTGCTGGAAATGGTCACATGCCTTGCAAAACTCAATGCAATCTTGATAAATGGTCTCCCACCAAAGCCCTATGAGTAGAATATTCTGCATGGTTACATTTCCCGCATAGCGTCCTCCTCAACCAGAGCCTTGGTTTCCTCTGGTGTTTCCCTCACCACCGGATCCACCAAGTCCTATGCCTCCTGACCCACTAGATCCACTAGGCCCTATTCCTCCCAACCCACTAGATCCACCGGATCCTATAGTGGTCATGCCAAGAGTCCCCATGGTTCTACTGAACTGCATACCGAAGGTCTCTAATAATGCCCCTCTACCAATAGTTTACCCTACTCCACTCCCAGATGCGAGACCGAAAGCTTGCGTATCTATACCTTGCCCAAAAATTCCTCCTAACAATGGAATGGTATGTGCAACCATAGAAGTGCCAAACGAGAAATTATTTCTCATGGGTGCAAATCGATCACTTCCACCGATACCAACTGGGATAAACATATTCTCCCCTTGATCTGGAAAATCAAATGCTAAGGTTTGGTCACTAGGTGGGTTCAGATGCACGCTAACGACTCTTCTCTCTCCGTGCAATGAACTCTCATCAGAAGCTAAAGGGGTATCTCTTATGTGCTTACCAAGATGGGGTTTCATAGACTGCTCAGGTTCCATGTCCTCTATATGAACCTCAAATCCTTCCTGCAATGTTTGCCTCCATATATCCATCACACCTGCAACCTCACATTGTCTATCAATCTCCCTTTCACTCGCTTCACAATACTTGAGTCATCTCTCCTCCCTTTCTTTCTGCATCGCAATATCTACCATCTTCCTCCACCCTAGCTCCCTTTCCTAACGTTTAGAATGGTTTAGCTGGCCATCAGAAATGCCTCTAAACTCAAGGTAATAATCAAGATCTTCATTTATAGAGGGATAACACATAGAAATGATCCTTTGGGCTCTCGCAAAAACTCAAACTTAGTAAATTCCAGACAAGAATATGTAGAAATGGTGTACTCTAGAGTGTATCTAACCAGTACTCCTTTCCGCTAATGATCCACATCACGAGTCCATGATTCCATGTTATATCTGCATCTTGTAGCCTCTGGTATTCTTCTTGGGTCCACACACGTGATCTATAATACCAGCTTGATCTAGACGCATATGCCAAGAGCCATTCATATAGTTATATTGGGAAGCAATAGAAAAACAATTTTCATACAAATCATGGTAGAGGTTCTCTTCTACCCATCTACGTGCATCAAAATTAGGTCCAGTGATGAATCTCTGAGAAAATTCATCCTCTGTGTTTTTAAACCATGTTTCAATACTTTCCAAGGTTAAAATATATGTCATCACTCATTACACAAATCATGATGTATACCATTTGCCCCTACAACTTCAAAAAGAGGTCCCAAAAATGGAACCAAGATGTAGTCATTTTTGCACCCACCAAAGAACAAGGGAATCCCATGCATGCCAGCCTATCACCTAGTGGAAGTTGGGCACTCACCCAAGGCACACGAGGGCGCCGAGTCTCTCTTTTATGTGAGTTGAGTGGGAAAACATCATCTATGATCCAAACTTGAAGGAAGTTAGTGGAAATGGGATAGGTAAGCATCATAGAGCTCAGAATGGCTTCTAGATCAATGAAGTCATCCCCGACAGAAAATTACTTAACAGATTAAGAACTAAATCAAAACATAAGGGAAATGCGTAGGGATTTAGACTCATTCCATAAACATGCCTAAAACAAAACCATGAAGATATGTAAATGCACTAGAATCATTACTGATCATATTCATATAAATTAGTAACCTCATTACATTCATTAGATTCATTACCGAGCATTGCATAAAGGAAGACTGAAGTCATGCATCATAACAGGATCCATATCATTTAGATCTCAAAAGAAATTTTATAACCCAAGCCCTTGATACATCCTTTTCCTTTATCTTATCTACCCAACCCAAATAGAGTTCCTTACGGTATTTCTATAGAGCTCCACTCTCTCTTGATCTCTCTATCCATCCCATCATCCCATTTTCTTCTGCGGGCACTCATATATATAGGCATCCCGAAGTGCCAACTCATCCTTCTATGGCCTCAGATCCACTGCCAAGTGTTTGAATGTGGTCCTCCATGGGAGTATGCTCCTCCAGGCCTGACCCCTCCACTTTTTGTCATGATGGTCTTCTAGAAGCTTCCAGCATGGGGCACATTCCTTCCTAGGCCAACCTATCATCAGGATGGCACCTTATCCACTCCACATACACAATCAGGTTATGCTTTTCAAGTGTCCTACCTGATTCGCCAAATACGGCTAAGTCCCAAGACCTTACCTTACAGGTGTGCAACACAACCCTTTTTAAACCCTTCCTTGCACACCTTCTTCTTACGCGCCCATCCTTCAACCTAGGCCTTGTGCGCCCATGCACCTTGGTGCACTTAGTCAATATTTTAGGGGCCCAATAGACCTCAGTGCCTGTATCTATCAAAATATTATATACTAACCACCCATCAATCACCACATCAAGTGTGATCTCCTTGTAAAATTCATGATCATGTGGGGGGAAATTGGTATGAAGTATCTGTCGCTCACGTTCACCTCCAGCACGTGGTAATTTTTCACAGAACCATTACCCTAGAAATGGGATGATATTATACTAACACAACATTTTACATACCTCTTTTAGATCATCAAGATCCTTCTACGGGAGCTCAACATTCTTTGCGCACTCTCTTTCACGTACTTGTTTCTTAAGCACTATATCTCTCCTTGCATCTCTCTGATCACTCCCATACTTTCTTGATAAACCTCATTTGATGTGCCACATCTAGGTACTTAGCACATAGAATCTCTTCTTTTTGGATGAGAGGCTTAGATTTTAAAGGCTCGCATCTGATTTCTTCTTCCACTCATGTAGTTATAAGTAAGGGATGTAAGTCTAAATTAGGAATTTTATTAGGCATCCATTGATCATCATTCACACATTGCACCTTAAACATTCCCATTCCTTTTTCATTCTTCTTAATTTTACACATATGCTCATACAAATATGGACAATCCTCTAACTTATGTTTTTTTCCACACCACGTGAAAACTATATTTTGTGGGTATTCATGCTGGTAATGATCAGGGGACCCACAAGTATAACAATTTCCTCGCTTAAATCTGCCTCTACCACCTCCATGACCCCGATCGCTATATCCTCCCTTAAAGCCTCCATTTCTATAATCCCCATTGTTACACCCTTCATTCTTTTGGCCTTCCTTCTCCTTTGACCCACTCACCACACTAGTCTGACACACTCTTATATCAATGGCTTCATCGATATGATCAATCAGTATGTAATCAAATGTGTCGTGGGTATGGGCATTGTAAATCGTATGATACATGGACATGTTCTTCTGATTCATGTGCCGTAAGAGAGGAAAATTTTGGAAATCAAGGTCCTTGTGAAAAATTTCACAATCTAGTAATAAAGTGCTACTTGGTTCCATGGATAACTATCCTTATTATGTCCCTCAACTTCATAATCAGCTCACTATATACCACTGCACGTCTCATGTGCTGAGTTGATAGAGAGATTATCCAATTGCTTCACCATGGCTATGATTAACACCTCTAAGAATGGGCTCACCTGAGTGTCAACACTTATAACCACCTCAGCATGTAGAGCTACTTCCAAGGCCTTGTGCAGATCCACATATGTCTTGTGAGATAAATCCCTTCAGAACGGAGTGAACAATCCTCCAATGAACCACTTTACATGATGACTTAGATGATTATCATAAGATAATTTAGACAGTAGAGTCTTAAACCATGTGCCATACTCCCTTACACTTTCAGCTAAGTCCTGCTTGATATCCTTAAGTGCGTTGATGCTTTGTTTCTCAAACTCATGAATATGAAACTCAGCTAAAAATGCATTACACACAACATTGTGTTCCACCACAATCTGATGTGGTTCATACTTCCTATACCACCTATGTGCATGCCTTTGAAGTGTAGTGGAAAATTGACTTGTCTTCCTATCTGAAGCTATAATTCCCTTAGCACACCATAGTAATTCAAAATTATGCTCATGGTTGGTTCCATCTTCAATACCTCTATACTCTAGTAAGTGGAGAGACATCTCATAGTAGACTTGAGGTTTCTATTATGCTTTTAGAGGTTAGTTTGGTGGTGTTTTCTTGGGCTGATGTGGTGGTGGTTGTGGTCCCTAACCACCACATCTAGAACCATAACCACCACCAATATTTCCTTTAGGTTGCTACAAACCCGATCCTCCCTCACCCCCTGCTACGGGTTGTAGTCGAGTTGATGAACTCCTTTATGTCCCAGTTGTAGCACTAAACTAGACACCTATTGTTTGCACGGTTTCAACACCGACATAATTGATCCCAACGGTTTGTTCACTAATACTTTATCCTGTAGAAACTCCTAGAAATAATCCTGTAATAGTACTCCCAAACAATGGTGCTTGTTGCGCTACCATGGGTTTGTTCGTAGTCTGATGCACTTATTTATTCAACAAAAAGATATCTACTTGTATATGTTTTCTTACCTCCACTACAATTCCTTTCAACAACTACCTTTGGATCTGGAACACTTTTCTCAAGGGCTAGGTGGCTAGGTGAGATCAGATGCACACCTATGGTCCTCATTCTTTCCTCTAACACACTCTCATCCAAATTCGACGGGTAATCTATACTACGCTTTCCCAAAGTTGGGAGGACCCGATGTTGTGGCTCCTCATCTTCCACAAGATCTTCAAAACTTTTGTGAACCATCATTCCCCTCAAATCGAGTGCCTTTTTATTGTCCTAAGATTGTGCCATGTCCCTATCTCATGCTTCATTGAACCTGAGTCGTCTTTCCTCTCTCTGTCTATCTTCTACTATGTCTACCATCCTTATCCACACTTGTTTCTTCCCGTGCGCCTAGTGAGGATTTAGCTAGTCATAGGTAATTTCTCCAAATCTAGTTTTATTAACAAGATCTCGATAGCTAAAGGAATAATGCATAGATAGGATCCTTCGAGGCTCATGTAAAAACTTAAACTCAGCTTCCTTTGGACACACATGCATATAAATAGTGTACTCCAATATATAATTTTTCAACACATCATCCCACCAATGATCTACAACTCTAGTCCACTCTTCATCTGCATCAAAAAAGTTTGGTAATCTTAATACATCTAAAGCTTTGGCCTAGGATCCTAACCTTTCTTTGATGTGTACGTTGCCAACCACTCATACAATTCTACTGGAAAGAAGTTGAATAACATCTCATATAGCTAATGACAAATATTATCCTCCACCCACCTCTCGTGCATTAAAATTAGGTTTAGTGTTATACCTCCATGAAAACTTATCTTATTCATATTTTATTTACTAACTCTCAATGCTCTCCAAAGTTAATCGATATGCCATTTGTATGTAACATCCTGGGAAGAAAGTTGAAAAGAGGTCCCAACAATGAAACTGAAATGTAGTATTTTCTTTCACTTAGAGCTCTATGCATGCTGGCACCTCATTCAAGTCTGTACTAATGATCACCTCCGAAGCACAAGTAGATATCAAGTCCCTCCTTTGTGTTATTTTGTCAAGAATTTAACATGGGGGATACTCATGATGGTGGCCAACCAAGTAGTCAATCATGCATACTGCACCATTGCAGTGCAACTCACGTATGGGTTACTACTAGCATACACTAATATGGACATCTCAATATTTCACAAAAAAGTGTCAACCAATATCTAATATCACTACGATTTAGATCTTCATATCTCAGATACATGGTTGATTTGTAATCCATCCACAATACTCCATTGGCCCAAAAGTATTATATAACAGAAGCTGGATTACATCAGGATAACTACCTCGATCCCAGAGATGGTCATGATCTTCATCATGCACTAACCACATACCATTTATACGTCATTAAGTGTGGGCTGAAGTCATGCCTCTCACCATAACATTTATGGCCTTACTACATCCATTAGTTATGTCATCAGGTCAAATTATTTTTCACTAATGGAAGGGGTATGACCATACACAATCATATCTGATATATGGTGAGTGAGTAATTAAATGCAAATACATGTGAAGAGTATGACTTTAGTGTCTAAGTTATAAGAATTAGGACATCAATTCCCCCTCAACAGTGGCATATCATCCACAAATGCATATGGAAAAGATGATATCTATAAAAAAATTCTTAAGCAAGATCCATTACAAAAGAAAATCTGGTAAATCACAGCATCGATATTGGCACATAAAGCTATATCATACATTATGTGCTATATCTCACAGCTAGTGTTGTGTAATGACCACTTTTTTTAACCCATCATGAAGGTAGTATATTCCACTCGAGGTGGAACTCAATCTACTCCACATTTCCCTTCACAATATCATGTCTATATGAGGAAATTCATGAAGTGCGTCTCCATGAACTTGACATATTGGAAGAACAACCATGATAGGTCTATTCTTCACACTTTCAAAATTAGAAGAAATTTACATTGATATATGCTTTGCCAAAATTTAGTCATAACAAACTTGTTCATCCATGTACTTTTGTACGTGGGTGACCTTTCCTTAAGCTTGATTACAGGTCACATGACATTTAGAGGACGGGGAAATACAATTCAGACACACCAGTGGGTTCCTTACCTCATCAAAGATATCATTGGTCCTAATACATGTCATCTTTAAACCAATGAAGGCCACATCCATTCATGAGGAACCAATAAAAACACTATACCATCAAGAAGTTTCACACATGAAGTAACTTGGCTAATCTTCAGTACTGAACTACCATGATCTCGTCTTTTCACTTTCAAATCGAATTCACTCAATCATCAACATGTATCTAATAGACAACATTTCAATATTTTGGGTCTATGACACCCTAGTCTTCCCTATTGCATCTCCCTAGTATTATGCACATCCTCACTTAAGCCATGATGGGGAATACTCATTACGAATCTTATTTGACAAGTCTAGACATTTAAAATATTGATCCAAATATCGATGAAGAATGGAAAATAATAGTTTGGGATGGATATATTGAATACAATACACTTAACTTGAGAATATTATTACAAGGGTTTGGTGAACGTGGATATGGAAATTAAATTTGATCTTAGGTTGGATGTTAAATAATTTTTTAATGTGTAAGAAGTACAAAATATACAACCGAAAATTCAAAAATTTATGAAACACTATGCGAGCTTTGTTTTGGGTCAATGCAATGACAACTTTACAGGGAAAATGCCTACTAATGGAATATTTTAATCACACCCTATTTAAGATGACTGAGATACATCATGTACAAGTTGGATTTCAAAACCTTAGATATAGTGGCTATGAAATTAATTATAATGTAATTTCCATTACATCTTTGCATAAATTATGTGCAACCTTAATAATTATGTTGAGAAAAAATTGCACATTTCTCGAGAGTAAATGGACAAGGCATATTTTCTAAGTGAAATGCAAGATATATATTCAAATGTGAAAGTACCACCAGATATAATCATCATAGCACTAGATTTACTTACCTAGACTCAACTTCAAAGGCTACTAATGAAGGTGATCATAGTTGACCTCATCAAGGAACAATGCTATTCATACAACGAGGTATAATGGGTTAGAGGACAACGAATGAGTACATGTTTTTACTCTACTCACCAAATGTCGAGGATGGCATTTTTTGGAGGGGGGGAGCATGTTATGCCCTAAACATATACCATTTATATGTCTAATTGTGGGATAACATATGACTTATATAACATTTATACTTATATTTATTAGTTACTTAGTCATTAGGTATAAATTAATAATAATGAAGGGGTATGACCTTTCAAAATCATACCTATATATGTGGGTGAGTAATTCCTCCTCATATGTGTGAAGAGTATGAGTTAGTGTCTTATTGTAAGACTTAGGAGGTTTCCCCCTAAAAGGTGGCTTGATAATATATTATATATTTTGATATATCTGTAATTATATTCAAGTAATTACATTACATGGTCCATGTGTGCAGATATCAAACCCCTAGCCCTAAACAATATAACAGACTCTAAGAACTAAGAAATAAGGACTGGTACCACAAATGTGGCTTACAAAAATTATATATATGGGTGGGAAATTTCCCTTCACCACCCATGCAATCTCCTAATAATAGGCATTCCCAAAATAGACTACATGCATGCTTTTTACAAAACAACTAATAATATATTATCCTAAAGATAAGATTGTCTTTATTCCTATTAATATCCTTCCATGCTTGTGCTTGATCTACATGTTCATCCTAAAAAAATACCCTTTAATTCTCTACCAAGTCTTCATGTTTTAACTCTTTGCTTGGTCGACACTCCATTCCACATTTCTATTTTAGCCCATATTCTGAAAATTGGAAGGGAAATTTTACCGATAACCATACCGAAAATTTTGTTTCGATCCCTCGTTAGGGATCCTTCGCGTTCGAAACGTCGTAAAATCCCTTCCCGGGAAATCTAGTTTTTGAACTTAGTCTTTTTGAGCCTTTTTTGGCTGGGCGCATGGATTTTCCTTGTAACACATAGTTTTGATGCGCCCCCTTAAAAGCCTTTGGCGCATGGTTTTCCATGTTAACACGTCTTTCGGTGCGCCAAAGGATGTTGAATCACTTTTTGGTGCGCCAAAGGGCGCACGTAATCTATCTGCAACACCAAGTTTTGGTGCGCCAAAGGGCGCACATAACTTCGTGTCGACAATGCATATGGTGCGCCAAAGGCGCGCTCATTCTTCTGTTGTCAATTCCTTCCATGCGCCAAAGGGCGCACGCTTTCCCTTGTCGACAGCAGTTTCCATGCGCCATTTCAAAAGGTTGGTGGCGCATTGATGACAAGTTTTCCTATAAATATCAGTGCGCGCCCATGTCATTTTCATTCCTTTTTTCAAGCACGTGATTGCTCTGGATTTGTCAGCTCTGCTCTGTCGCTATCTCGCCCTGTGGACCCGCTTTCCAAATCTTTTGCTATATTTAAGGTAAGAGGTTCTCCCTCTTCTCTGTTTTATGCTTTCATGTTTTGGTCTGCTTTCTGTTGGTGTGCATGGTCTGTGTTTGGTCTGCTGGAATGTTTTAAATGAAATGGTTTAAGCCTTTCCCCCTGTGCTGTCCTGTTCCTTTTCTTCTGTTCCTCTTCCTCTCCCTCCCTCTTTCCGGATCTGCTGGAAAAGGAGTCATTTTGTAACTGGCTTGGTCTATTAAAAAGCTTTTTGTAAAACCTTACTTGTCCAAGTAATTTTTGAAGTGGAAGAGAGGAATAAAGAAGAGATTTGAGTAAGTTTATTCTGTGGCGCACTGGCGCGCCTTGTTACAATAAAGACAGTTGCGCCCCTCGGCGCACCTACCCGCCATGCAACATGCTCAAAACCCGCGCCAATGGCGCAGCCTTCCGTTCTGCTGCAGTTGAAATTCATGCGCCCTCAATGGCGCGCCCTTTTTGCATGCTACAAGTCTAAATCCCGTGCCTCCTTGAAAACCTTTGGCGCACCCTCTATCCATGCTGCATAATGTTTCCATGCGCCAAGGGCGCACCCAGTTTCGATGCAGCACAAGCCTTCTGCGCGCAAGTATAAAGATTACATAGGCGCGGGCGCACCCTCCATTGCAGTAACATGATGTTGTGTAAACCCTCCATGCGCCGCGCCATATTCCTTTGGCGCACCATTTGTTAATGTTACACAATCTTCCCATGCGCCAAAGGGCGCACCGAACCCCAATGTAACACGCATTTCCTGTGCGCCCTGCTATAAAATGCAACCTGCTTCATCCATGCGCCATGCGCCTTTGGCGCTAGTATAACCTATGCAACATTCCTTTTCTGTGCGCCTTATCTATTTGGCCTGCCAGTTGCATTTTTCCTGCGCCCTGAGCCTTAAATCTCTAACTCTCTCCTTCTGCTAGCTTTCCAATGGAAGATCAAATGACTAATTCAACCTTTTTGGATTGGGTCTCTCTTCTTCTTCATGCAGATCAGCAACTGAGTTCGAAAGAACACATGTCTACGTCAAGCAAGAAACCCACCAAACCAAGAGGAAAGGCTAAGCTGACAGAAGAAGAGATGAAATACAAATATCAGAGGGTCAGGATGCCCGAATCACAGGCTGAGTGCAGTATGGATGTCAGAGACTCTGAATTGGGTCACATTGACATGGATGAGTTCTGGGTTAGAACTCAGAAAGTTACAAGAAGTCCATGGATGGACAAGTTAATAGGCAGTGCCCTGCACTTTCGCCGGAGGAATCCCAGTCAGCGCTGTAAACAATGAATTCATGATGGTGGTTGCCCAATGTTACAACAAAGACACAAGATGTGTCGAGAACAGTAAGGGCGAGGTAGTCATAAACCTCACTGCCCGTCATTTTGAGTTAATGCTTGGCATCCCTCACCACCGGAACTACGTGGCTGTTAGCCAACAGGAATGCATCAAGGCCTGGGAAGACAACGAGGACCAGTGCATGCAGTTGATGAATGAGGTCTACCTAAAGAATAAGAAGGTAGTGACCCGGTGGCCTCAAACTATCCACCGAAGTGATTTCTCAGAGGAACTCAGTGATACTATCACCTTCCTGAGCAGAGTCTTCGGGCTTTCAGATGCCCACTATTTCCATAAGTGGATGCTGCGGTACCTGGAAACAATGAATAAGAATTTACCCGATCAGCGCTTTTGCTGGGGTGAAATAATAAGCAGCACCATCTCTGAGCAGCTACAACAGCTCGCCACAACGGGAGTGTTCCATATGAACTCCTATGTAGTCTACGCTGCAGCGTCAGCAAGGGATTATCCAGGGCTGAACCGAAGTGGAGTATGGCCTCAGGCCAAGATATTTGATTACTACCCAGAGCTGAGGCTGGAGAATAGCATCCAACATTTCGCAAAAGTTAACGATGCATTCTTCTATCATGTCATCTGCCTACTGAGGCCAAACATGACTCATAGCCGGACAACCAAGAACATAGTGGCAGTCACAGAGAAATGGGGGGCCCTGTTCACCCAATTTCCCACGTTCACCTATCTAAGGGCTGCCAACTTTTTGGGAGAGCCAACCAGGCTACCGAGGTATGCTGGACCAAGGCTGATTCTACTTAGAACTATCAAGGCAGCTGGTCACGTACCATGAAAAGTGCCTCAAAAGAAAGAAGGGCGGAACTCCTTTCCCCCTCACAGTGGGCCGGTACACATGCTCCTCCTACCATAAGGCGAAGGAAATGTTCGCAGAGCTGGAGTTGTTAAATTTGAAGCATGACTTCCCAGCCAGGCCTACCTTCGATCCTAGGGGCTGCCTGCCAAGGGCTAAGCTTGATCCGATCCATGTCCCTCAAATTGAGGATATTTACATTGACGTTCTCCATGAGGTGGAACTCAGAAGAAAGGATCACTCTCGCTTGGCATTAACGGAAATCATCCAATACGGAGTGGCCATTGTCCCCAAAGGCTTCCAAACCACGGAAGACGAAGTAGACAAAGTGTATAATGACACAGAAGGGGATGATTGGCCCTTCCCGGACATTGACAGAAGCAAGGCTCCTCAAACAATTGAGGAGAGGGTCAAGGAGACTATGCGGAGAACAGAGCATTGGTGCCGCATGAACGGACTAATCTACCTCGGGGTAGATTTCACAACTTCCCCTTTGGGCAACGCACCTCCAAGGTCAAAGAAGCTGCTGAAAGGCAAAGGTGCCGAAGGTGAACCTAGCACCATTCAGGAGGAAGCCCCTGAAAGTCCTCTTCCTTCAGAGCCTGAACAAGTAATAACTCTGGATTCGCCAGAGAAAGAATTGACAGAGGATAGTCCTATACGCCCATCCACCCAGGATGTCGGCGTCGCTACAACTTCAGAGGTCCCTTCTATCCCTTCTTCTTCTCTTCCTTCCCCTCCTCGAGTGACTCAAGCGACCACCCTTTGGTTGTGTCCTCTGCCCCTTCTTCTACTCTTTCCCCCGCCTCTTCATCTATCTTCTCCTCCCTCGCTGATTTGTCTTCTTCCATTTCTTCCCTCATCTCCGAGCTCCCTTCCCTTCCTATGTCTTCTGCGGTTGCGGTTTCCCTTCCTCCCGTGGGCACTTCCTCGGCTATTCTTTCGATGCCGCCGCCGCGTGTCTCCACGTTTTTCCCCTCTTCTACCGTTGCTGCCTCCCCCTCTGTCTCTGGTCCTTCTTCTATAGGACCAGCTTGGATCTCTCAGCAGCTGAGCCAACAAAAGAGGAAAGTCCCCATCGCTCCGATGGACTTTTCGGTCATTCCGGCTAAAGGAGTAAAGAAGCACAAGCCGGTTACACGCTTCTCGAAGAGCGCTGCAGGTGAGAGAGTCATGGAAATAGCATACCCCAACCCCCTCAAAGAGAAAGAAGATCTGTCTCCGACAGATTTCACCGTGACCCAAGTCACAATGGGGACATCCTCAGAAAGTCTCCAGGGGGAAGCTCTTTCCGCAGTGGATGCACTCTGCAAGAAGCTTCAGGAAACGAAAGAGGAAAAAAGGCTACTGAAGGAGCAGAACAAGTATCTGCTTCAAGCCTTACAGAAGATGGGAAGTGCACCTCCCACAACTGCCGCCGAAACTCCTGAGCTGCTCAGTCAGGAGAAGATCAATGAATATTCAAAGATTGGTGAGCAGGGCATGGCCGTTTCTGCTTGGAGGAGCCAAATCCTCAAGGATAGTGAAAAAGTAATCGCCGAGTATATCAGTTTATACCTGAACATCGAGAAGGCGAATAAGGAACTCCAAGCATTAGCAGGTCCAGTATCAGAAGAGTTGGAGCATGCTAGACTCCAGCACGAGACCTTCCAACAAATGTTCGACTGTTCAGTCGAAGATCTGGTCAAGTTCGGAGTCTTCGGCCATCCAAGGGCCCTCAACAAAACTATGTCCACTCTGGACTATCGGATAGATCAGCTAGAATTCGTTCTGGAAAAGATAGACAAGGTAAAAGAAGAGGCCCTGGATGCAATGCATCAAATGGAGAAAATTGTTCTATCTATGACTCCAGGGTTGCTCACTCCTTCCCTTACCTTGAGATCAGCTGATGACACTGTCCGGATTTTCAAGGAGATAGCCTCTCAAGGAACAGGGCCAGAGGTCACGTTCGACATCGAATCTATCAACAACCTACTGGCCTGTAGGGACTTCATCGGTTTCCTAATCGAGGCGGGTAAAGACTATTCCAAGATCCCAGAAAAGCTCATAGATGAGCGGGAAACTTGCGAAGCAATCAGTGAACGGCACAAGGATCCATCACAGGATCAATTTGGGCCGATGATCAGCAAGTTCTTGGAATACCGCGCTCAGTTCCACATCTCATCTCCTGAGCAGCATCAGAAACAGGCGACCCCTTTTCGGCCGCAGGATGATGATGATGAATAGCTTCTTCTTCTTCTTCTTCTTCTTCTTCTCCTCTCTATTCTCCGACTTTCTTTTCGAAATGTCTAAAAATGTGTTGGCACAAATGATGACATCATCCATGTTGCATCATGGGATGATGTCATCCATCAAAGTTGTCAAAGTCAACATGACTTTTGGATATTTTGTAAATATCTTTGTAAATAAGTGGTTGGCTCCATTTTGCCTTCTCTCTCCCTCATCTTCTATAAATATGAGAATACTTGTTGTATTCAGGGTGAACATTTTTCAGATAGAAATAGAAGTGAGGAGAGAAAGACTTTGAGCTTTCTTGTAACAGAAAAGGACAGTAATACAATTATTCAGACTTTGTGCTCAATAGCTGTGTTATACGTTAGATCTTTCTTACGTTAGATCTGTATGTGTTTAATCTGTTGGATTCATATCTACTTTTCCGTCATTTGTTTATCAGTATTGCTTTGTTTATTTATGCAAGTAGGTTTGGCTCTGTTTACTACCAAACTAAAAACATAAATCTTCTGACCTTTCTGCTTTGGAATTCATTTCTTTTCTCCCTTCGGATCTGTTCTTTCTCTTCTCCCTCTTTCATTCCTTTCTTTTCGCAGCCTGGAATACTCTACTGGGATGAGATCCCAACCCCCGAAGGCAGAATCTGTGAGACTTGCATAGGTTCCTGCTAGTAGAAATAGCAATAAACCAGTTTCGCTTTGCTGTCTCAAAGAGGGGCTAAGCCCTGCAACACTGTTGGCTCGTCTATCCATAGATCTGTCCGCGCGACAGATTTTCGGACCAACAGTTTTTGGCGACTCCGCTGGGGAATCGAACAGATCTGTCAGATCTATGCTGGTGGTATAATATAAAATCAGAAAAATCAAAAGATTGCTGCCTGTTTGCAAACCTGAATTTTTTATAAAAATCCAAAAAATTTGCAAAAGTGCTCAAATCAAAAAAATTTCTTCTGAGAGTCATAGATCGGGCCTAGTTACAGATCTTTAGTTCGCTGAGTTTTTATCAAAATCATTATTTTTTCGTAGATCTGAATTTTTGACTATTTTCCAAAAAAGTTTAAAACCCTCTGAAAAAGTAAAAATCAGATCTGAAAATCAGCCTGCTATTCTTCCCTGCCATCTTATCCTCGCTGCTATTTGTCATTAACCGCAATCGGTTTTTCGAGGAGGATAATTTTTAAATATTCAGAAAAGTATTTGCTGCTGGTTTTTGTCAGAAAAACCAGAAAATCAGCAAGTACACCCAAAAATAAAGTTTAAATCTGCGCCTTAATATTGCAGATCTGGAAGGTACACTGGCAAGTGAACCTTTTACGCGCAGCAGGAGAGCCCGTGGAGAAGCTGATCCTACTTTCGATCTGCTTCAGAGGCACAATTTCAGCGTGACACCGGCACGTTTTTCAGCGCTAAGCTCGGTTAGCCGGTCATCCAGGAGTGTCTCACCTTCACGAAGAAAAAGTCTTTTACAAGGAACATCCACGTCCCTTTGTAGTGCCTTGCTGCTCAGTGGAACCACCCTCCCAGCTCGTGTGCTTTTTCCAGCCTTTCAAATGGCGGTACCATGGGGAAACGCTATGGGCCCTCTCGCACTGCCACATCCAGTTCACGCGCTCCCTCACGGAAATCGAAAGAATTTTCCTAAATTTGACGGGAGCGGAAATCAAAGCACGGATTCCCACATATCTGCTTTCATTATGTCATGCAGTATTTTGGACGTGACTCATGAAGATGTGTCAGTTCGCCTTTTTCTGGAAACCCTACAAGGGCCTGCAGCTGAATGGTTTCAGCATTTGCCGGCCGGATCTATCACCAGTTGGGCTACCTTGCGGGATGCTTTCGAAGACAGGTACAAGCCTTCAGAAGATGCATTTGCGTTGCTATCGCGGATTACCCACCTGAAGAAAGAGGCCAATGAGACCATGCGCGATTTTGTCGCCCGGTTCAATGCATTAATCAACCGTGTCCCTACTGCCATGCTTCCAACACCGGAGAATCAGAAGTGTTTCTTCGTGAACGCCATGAGCTCAAAAGTCAGTTTCTTGCTCCTTCAAGAGCGAGTAGCTACTCTGCCTCTCGCTCAGGCTGCTGCCATCCGGATAGAAGACAATTTGATAATATCTGGCGAGTTGAAAAAGGAATCATCAAAGTCCAAATCTTCAGACCCCTCGCCTGCTACTTCGTCTGATCCAGCATTCCAAAAGATGGCGAACGATCTGCTCGCATTAAAAAAGCAGCTGGCCCAGGCCTCTCCCAGTTCCTCGTACCGGGATGTCCCGCGGAGGAATTTTGTTCCTAACAATGTTTCACAAAGACCGCGCTTACTTGCAACTGCTCCACGGTTGGCGCTTGAAGCTCCTCCGGTCAATGCTTTGGCCGAAATTGAAGAGGAAGAGCAGTACTATGAAGAACCTTCGTCTCAAGGCGAAGATGATCAAGATGTCGGTGAGCCGACTGGCGACTCCACTATTGGATACATGGAATTTGATGAGGATGAATCTGATGAAGAAGAGAGTACTCAGGGCTATGCAAGCGGACAATCCTACGCTGTTTTTACCCGCTCGCAAGGAAAGGAAGCGGAAGTTGCTGCCCATGTGCAGAAGGAGAAGGTCGTGTCAAACGCACCTCCAACCATTGTTAGAAGAGGTAATCCTCTTCCTACTCAACTCCCTGTTAAATCTTTTGCAAAGAAGTCTTTTCCGCCCATCTCTCCTCCGAATCAGCCCCCTCATATTCCTATCAAGATCAGTAACCCTGTTCCACCATCGCGAAGTGAAGGACTCATTCCTTTACCAACGCAACCCTTGGCCGCATTCGATATAATAGATCATGCAAAAAAGACCAAGATCCAGATGTCTGAAGCTGAGTATCTTCAGTCAAACCCCGAACAGCTTGTAAGATTGACTAAGTATATCCAAAGTCAAGCTGTTATATCTAATCAGGCTTCCCCAAAAGGAATCCTTTCCACTCCTCCTGAATCCCACATAAATGTTGCTTCAACATCTGCATCAGGCAAGATAGAACCTTTCTATCTCTCTCTCCTAATCAACGGCCACAAGTTGAGCAACTGTATAATTGATTCCGGAGCTTCTGACAACGTCATGCCGGCGAAAGTCACCCATGCTTTGGGCCTCACTCTTACCAAACCTTTCGGCAGATGTTACTCATTGGAGACCAAGCAAGTGCCGTTGATTGGCCAAATCAAAGACGCGCAATTTGCGTTTGCAGCCTTCCCGGATAAAAGAGTAAAAATGACCGTCCTTGTCGCTGACATTCCGGCAGCCTATGGAATTCTGCTAGGAAGGAGCTTTTGCAGCGAAGTTGGTGGAGAAATTCACATGGACTGGTCTAAAGCTAGAATTCCAGTCAAAGGCGTAATGCAAACTTTAGAACCGGAATCCCAAAAGAAGTACTTGGTCACTAGCTCCGAAGATCCCAAAGCCCAAATCCTTTTTGAATCATCAGGGATGGGGAACTACTTCTTATCCACCGAGGCGGATACAAAGGACGTTTTTGTTCAAGAAAAGGATCTAATAAGATCTGGACCTTGCAATTTGATGGCAGTTGCGCAACTAGTGGATGTGGCGCTGGGGTTGTGCTGATATCTCCTGAGGAAGAAGTCATTCCTCTCTCTTTCAAATTGCAGTTTTTCAACACTAACAATACTGCTGAGTATGAGTCTCTGTTACTCGGTATGCAAGCTGCAAAGGAAAGAGGAATTAAAAATCTAAAAGTTCAAGGTGATGCCGAGCTGGTTGTAAATCAGGTCAAAAGGATTTACCAAGTAAAAAATGAAAGGCTCAGGCACTACCGTAATGCAGTATGGGACAGCATTGAGGAATTTGATGCCTTTTCGATAGGGGCAATTCCAAGAGCTCAAAATGATATGGCCGATTCATTGGCCGTTTCAGCATCTCTCATGCTCCCGCACCCGGGTTTGAAAACGAACAAATACACCATTGAAGTGGTTTTCCGCCCGAGCGTGCCAGACAACTCTCAGCATTGGCAGGTATTCAACGATGATAATCACCTCATTGCCTTTCTAGAAAAATCAGAAAATTTTGATGAGTTGTATTTTGAAGGATCCACCTCGACATGCCGCGAATCAATCAACAGTCAAAACCACGAATCAAAGGAGAAAGACGGCATATGTCAGCTCAAAGGAAATAAAATTCCGAAGGGCCTGGTTTCTCTGGAACGCCTGTTTGACAGGCATGACCGTTTTGTGAAAAAGAAGAAGCGGGACGATCCTTGCTCATCCCCAGAGACAGAACCAGTCAATATAGGTTCTGAGGCACATCCGCAATTTGTGAACATCGGGAAATGTTGCACGCCAGAAGAAAAGCGGAAATTTGTCAAGTTGCTGAAAAGATATATGGATGTATTGGCATGGTCCTACGCCGATTTAAAGTCCTTCAAGCCAAAGGACGTTCAGCACGATATTCCCTTGAAAGACGATGTCAAAGCCTTCCGTCAGAAGCAGAGGCACTATAATCCCAAGATTTCGGGCACCATTCAGGCCGAAATTCAGAAGATGCTGGATGCAAGAATCATCTTCCCTATTCATCACAGCACTTGGGTGGCAAACATTGTGCCAGTGCGCAAGAAAAACGGTGAAATACGCATCTGCGTAGACTTCCGAAACTTAAATCAAGCTTCGCTGAAAGACAACTACCCTCTTCCCATAATGGATCAAGTTCTGCAAGCAGTAACTGGATCAGAAATGCTGTCTATGCTTGATGGTTTTTCAGGCTACAATCAGATTGAAGTCTCGCCTGAAGATCAATTCAAAACAGCATTCACTACTCCATGGGGTACATTTGCCTATAGCAGGATGCCTTTCGGCCTAACTAACGCTGGTGCCACTTTTCAGCGGGCCATGGATTTCGCATTTAAAGGCATGATGGGAAAAGTCATTGTAGTTTATCTAGATGACTTAACCGTGTTCTCTAAACAACGAAGTGATCATTGTGATCATTTGGAGCAAGTATTGGCCAGGTGCCGAGAACATGGAATTTCCCTAAATCCCAAAAAGTCTGTTTTTGGGGTTACGGAAGGGAAATTGCTAGGCCATGTGGTTAGCAAAGAAGGAACGAAGATCGATGCCGAAAGAGTTAAGGCTATCCAAAGCCTTACTCTGCCTACAAGCAAGAATGGCGTTCATTCTTTCTTCGGAAAGGTGAACTTTCTCAGGCGTTTTGTTCCTGATTTTGCTGAGAAGACCCGCCACATACTGAACATGATGAAGGGGTCACCAACTTTCAGATGGAGTGAAGAGGGGAAAAGGTCGTTTGAGGAGATAAAAACTTCTGTTGCTCATGCACCGGTCCTGGTATGTCCGGATTTCTCCAAAGACTTCATTATGTATAGCTACGCCTCCGAACATACTGTGTCTGCAATCCTAATGCAAAAGAACTCGGAGGATATTGAATCTCCAATCGCATTCATGAGTTCTCCTCTCAAGCCTCACGAACTGAAAATGACTCAGCTGGAAAAGCACGCCTTTGCCGTTGTCAAAGCAGTGAAGAATTTCAGGTATTACATTCTGAACTCGCATACGGTAGTGCTGGTCCCAGACACCGCGGTGAAATCAATTCTAACTCAGCAGGAGTTAGGAAGCTTGAGAGGGAATTGGATCGCAAAAGTCCAGGAATATGACCTGGATATTAAGCCCACCAAGCTGGTGAGGGGCAAAGGCCTGTGTCAGCTAATGGCTGAAAATGAAAATTCAGAAAATCCTAAAGGAAAAGAGGACTGTACCAACGAAGAGCAAAGCCCTCTAAAGGAGCCTGATTCTCTACCTCTGGTTTTATTTGTTGCAACCAGTGATGAGTGGTACTCCGACATTGCTTTCTTCCTTACCTACGGCGAATGCCCAATGCACCTAACTGCAAAGGAGAAACGCACTATAAAGCTCAGAGCAGCTAAATATGTCATCTGGGATGACGGTTTATATAAGCGCGGGATAGACGGTGTCTTTCTGCGATGTGTTGACAAGCCCCAGCAAGTAAAACTGCTGGAAAGTTTTCACAATTCAGCCTGTGGAGGTCATTTTTCTTCTTCCGTGACAGCACACAAGATCATTCGAGCCAGGTACTATTGGCCGACGCTCTTTCAAGATGCGGCTACCTGGGTGGCAAAGTGTGAACCCTGTCAGCAATTCGTCGGCAAGCCCAAGTTGGCTGCCCTTCCCCTAAGGCCAGTCATTGTCAATGAACCATTCAGGCAATGGGGAATTGATTTTATTGGAGCACTTAATCCTCAATCGAGTGCCGGACATAGCTATGTCCTCACAGCAACGGATTACTTCACTAAATGGGTGGAAGCCATACCTGTCAAGCACGCCACTTCTGAGGTGGTTTGCAGTTTTATCAAAGAGAATATCATTGTCAGGTTCGGTGTTCCAAACAAGATCGTTGCTGATAATGCTTCTAACTTCTCCTCGCGGGAAGTTATTAGTTTTTGCTATGAATATGGAATAACTTTAGCACATGCCTCGGATTATTACCCTCAGGGAAATGGTCAGGCGGAATCCAGTAATAAGAACTTGGTGACCATCATACGGAAATTAGTAGATGAAAATCAGCGGATGTGGCACAAGTCTTTGTACGACGCTTTGTGGGCGGACCGCATTACTCCCAAGAGATCTCTCGGCATGTCACCTTTTCAAGTGTTATATGGCACTGATGCCGAACTTCCCATTTCTGCCGAACTTCCTGCTCTACGCTTGGCACGAGCAATCGAAGATGAAACTTTTCAGAGTTCTCTAGAAAAGAGAATTATGTATCTGGCAGAACTTGAAGAAAAGAGAGTAAAGGTGGTCGACAGGATCACTGAACATCAGAATCAAGTAAAGAGGCTTTTTGATAAGAAGGCCAAGCAGAGAATTTTCAAGTGGGAGATCTCGTCCTTCTTTGGGACAAGCGAAGAGAACCAAAGGGCATGCACGGAAAATTTGATTCCCTATGGAGAGGGCCCTTCAAAATCAAGCAACTCAATGGAGAGAATAGTTTCTATCTCTCATATCTGGATGGAGCTGAGCTCCCGCTTCCCTATAGCGGGCAACATCTCAAGATTTTCAGGAAGTAGAGCTTGCTCTCTTCTTTGTACAGTTTATTTTAGTTGTGTGTTTGCTTTTGTCGTGTGTTTGCTTTCAGTTTGTTGTGTGTTTCCTTTGTTCTCCCTCCGGTCCCCCTTGTTTTTGACTCCGTACCCAATGGATAGGCACATGTGATCTGGGATTCTCTACCCCCGAGTTTGCTCAGGGATAGTCCCCAGAAAGAGCCAGCTGTTATCCCGTAAAATTGACAAGGGCAATTTTACCGATAACCATACCGAAAATTTTGTTTCGATCCCTCGTTAGGGATCCCTCGCGTTCGAAACATTGTAAAATCCCTTCCCGGGAAATCTAGTTTTTGAACTTAGTCTTTTTGAGCCTTTTTGGCTGGGCGCATGGATTTTCCTTGTAACACATAGTTTTGATGCGCCCCCTTAAAAGCCTTTGGCGCATGGTTTTACATGTTAACACGTCTTTCGGTGCGCCAAAGGATGTTGAATCACTTTTTGGTGCGCCAAAGGGCGCACGTAATCTATCTGCAACACCAAGTTTTGGTGCGCCAAAGGGCGCACATAACTTCATGTCGACAATGCATATGGTGCGCAAAAGGCGCGCTCATTCTTCTGTTGTCAATTCCTTCCATGCGCCAAAGGGCGCACGCTTTCCCTTGTCGACAGCCAGTTTCCATGCGCCATTTCAAAAGGTTGGTGGCGCATTAATGACAGGTTTTTCCTATAAATATCCGTGCGCGCCCATGTCATTTTCATTCCTTTTTTCGAAGCACGTGATTGCTCTGGATTTGTCAGCTCTGCTCTGTCGCTATCTCGCACTGTGGACCCGCTTTCCAAATCTTTTGCTATATTTAAGGTAAGAGGTTCTCCCTCTTCTCTGTTTTATGCTTTCATGTGTTTGATCTGCTTTCTGTTGGTGTGCATGGTCTGTGTTTGGTCTGCTAGTCTGTGTTTAAATGAAATATGTTTAGGCCTTTCCCCCTGTGCTGTCCCTGTTCGTTTTCTTCTGTTCCTCTTCCTCTCCCTCCCTCTTTCCGGATCTGCTGGAAAAGGAGTCGTTTTGTAACTGGCTTGGTCTATTAAAAAGCTTTTTGTAAAACCTTACTTGTCCAAGTAATTTTTGAAGTGGAAGAGAGGAATAAAGAAGAGATTTGAAGTAGGCTTTTATCCAGTGGCGCACTGGCGCGCCTTGTTGCAATAAAGACAGTCGCGCCCCTCGGCGCACCTACCCGCCATGCAACATGCTCAAAACCCGCGCCAATGGCGCAGCCTTCCGTTCTGCTGCAGTTGAAATTCATGCGCCCTCAATGGCGCGCCCTTTTTGCATGCTACAAGTCTAAATCCCGCGCCTCCTTAAAAGCCTTTGGCGCACCCTTTATCCATGCTGCATAATGTTTCCATGCGCCAAAGGGCGCACCCAGTTTCGATGCAACACAAGCCTTATGCGCGCAAGTATAAAGATTACATAGGCGCGGGCGCACCCTCCATTGCAGTAACATGATGTTGTGTAAACCCTCCATGCGCCGCGCCATATTCCTTTGGCGCATCATTTGTCCATGTTACACAATCTTCCCATGCGCCAAAGGGCGCACCGAACCCCAATGTAACACGCATTTCCTGTGCGCCCTGCTATAAAATGCAACCTGCTTCATCCATGCGCCATGCGCCTTTGGCGCTAGTATAACCTATGCAACATTCCTTTTCTGTGCGCCTTATCTATTTGGCCTGCCAGTTGCATTTTTCCTGCGCCCTGAGCCTTATAATCTCTAACTCTCTCCTTCTGCTAGCTTTCCAATGGAAGATCAAATGACTAATTCAACCTTTTTGGATTGGGTCTCACTTCTTCTTCATGCAGATCAGCAACTGAGTTCGAGAGAACACATGTCTACGTCAAGCAAGAAACCCACCAAACCAAGAGGAAAAGCTAAGCTGACAGAAGAAGAGATGAAATACAAATATCAGAGGGTCAGGATGCCCGAATCACAGGCTGAGTGCAGTATGGATGTCAGAGACTCAGAATTGGGTCACATTGACATGGATGAGTTCTGGGTTAGAACTCAGAAGGTTACAAGAAGTCCATGGATGGACAAGCTAATAGGCAGTGCCCTGCACTTTGCCGGAGGAATCCCTGTCAGCGCTGTGAACAATGAGTTCATGATGGTAGTTGCGCAATCTTTCAACAAGGACACAAGATGTGTCGAGAACAGCAAGGGCGAGGTAGTCATAAACCTCACTGCCCGTCATTTTGAGTTGATGCTTGGCATCCCTCACCACCGGAACTACGTGGCTGTTAGCCAACAGGAATGCATCAAGGCCTGGGAAGACAACGAGGGCCAGTGCATGCAGTTGATGAATGAGGTCTACCTAAAGAATAAGAAGGTAGTGACCCGGTGGCCTCAGACTATCCACCGAAGTGATTTCTCAGAGGAACTCAGTGACACGATCACCTTCCTGAGCAGAGTCTTCGGGCTTTCAGATGCCCACTATTTCCATAAGTGGATGCTGCGGTACCTAGAAACAATGAATAAGAATTTTCCCGATCAGCGCTTTTGCTGGGGTGAAATAATCAGCAGCACCATCTCTGAGCAGCTACAACAGTTCGCCACAACGGGAGTGTTCCATATGAACTCCTATGTAGTCTATGCTGCAGCGTCAGCAAGGGATTATCCAGGGCTGAACCGAAGTGGAGTATGGCCTCAGGCCAAGATATTTGATTACTATCCAGAGCTGAGGCTGGAGAATAGCATCCAACATTTCGTAAAAGTTAACGATGCATTCTTCTATCATGTCATCTGCCTACTGAGGCCAAACATGACTCATAGCCGGACAACCAAGAACATAGTGGCAGTCACAGAGAAATGGGGGGCCCTGTTCACCCAATTTCCCACGTTCACCTATCTAAGGGCTGCCAACTTTTTGGGAGAGCCAACCAGGCTACCGAGGTATGCTGGACCAAGGCTGATTCTACTTAGAACTATCAAGACAGCTGGTCACATACCATGAAAAGTGCCTCAAAAGAAAGAAGGGCGGAACTCCTTTCCCCCTCACAGTGGGCCGGTACACATGCTCCTCCTATCACATAAGGCGAAGGAAATGTTCGCAGAGCTGGAGTTGCTAAATTTGAAACATGACTTCCCAGCCAGGCCTACCTTCGATCCTAGGGGCTGCCTGCCAAGGGCTAAGCTTGATCCGATCCATGTCCCTCAAATTGAGGATATTTACATTGACGTTCTCCATGAGGTGGAACTCAGAAGAAAGGATCACTCTCGCTTGGCATTAACGGAAATCATCCAATACGGAGTGGCCATTGTCCCCAAAGGCTTCCAAACTACGGAAGACGAAGTAGACAAAGTGTATAATGACACAGAAGGGGATGATTGGCCCTTCCCGGACATTGACAGAAGCAAGGCTCCTCAAACAATTGAGGAGAGGGTCAAGGAGACTATGCGGAGAACAGAGCATTGGTGCCGCATGAACGGACTAATCTACCTCGGGGTAGATTTCACAACTTCCCCTTTGGGCAACGCACCTCCAAGGTCAAAGAAGCTGCTGAAAGGCAAAGGTGCCGAAGGTGAACCTAGCACCATTCAGGAGGAAGCCCCTGAAAGTCCTCTTCCTTCAGAGCCTGAACAAGTAATAACTCTGGATTCGCCAGAGAAAGAATTGACAGAGGATAGTCCTATACGCCCATCCACCCAGGATGTCGGCGTCGCTACAACTTCAGAGGTCCCTTCTATCCCTTCTTCTTCTCTTCCTTCCCCTCCTCGAGTGACTCAAGCGACCACTCCTTTGGTTGTGTCCTCTGCCCCTTCTTCTACTCTTTCCCCCGCCTCTTCATCTATCTTCTCCTCCCTCGCTGATTTGTCTTCTTCCATTTCTTCCCTCATCTCCGAGCTCCCTTCCCTTCCGATGTCTTCTGCAGTTGCGGTTTCCCTTCCTCCCGTGGGCACTTCTTCGGCTATTCTTTCAATGCCGCCGCCGCGTGTCTCCACGTTTTTCCCCTCTTCTACCGTTGCTGCCTCCCCCTCTGTCTCTGGTCCTTCTTCTATAGGACCAGCTTGGATCTCTCAGCAGCTGAGCCAACAAAAGAGGAAAGTCCCCATCGCTCCGATGGACTTTTCGGTCATTCCGGCTAAAGGAGTAAAGAAGCACAAGCCGGTTACACGCTTCTCGAAGAGCGCTGCAGGTGAGAGAGTCATGGAAATAGCATACCCCAACCCCCTCAAAGAAAAAGAAGATCTATCTCCGACAGATTTCACCGTGACCCAAGTCACAATGGGGACATCCTCTGAAAGTCTCCAGGGGGAAGCTCTTTCCGCAGTGGATGCACTCTGCAAGAAGCTTCAGGAAACGAAAGAGGAAAAAAGGCTACTGAAGGAGCAGAACAAGTATCTGCTTCAAGCCTTACAGAAGATGGGAAGTGCACCTCCCACAACTGCCGCTGAAACTCCTGAGCTGCTCAGTCAGGAGAAGATCAATGAATATTCAAAGATTGGTGAGCAGGGCATGGCTGTTTCTGCTTGGAGGAGCCAAATCCTCAAGGATAGTGAAAGAGTAATCGCCGAGTATATCAGTTTATACCTAAACATCGAGAAGGCGAACAAGGAACTCCAAGCATTAACAGGTCCAGTATCAGAAGAGTTGGAGCATGCTAGACTCCAGCACGAGACCTTCCAACAAATGTTCGACTGTTCAGTCGAAGATCTGGTCAAGTTCGGAGTCTTCGGCCATCCAAGGGCCCTCAACAAAACTATGTCCACTCTGGACTATCGGATAGATCAGCTAGAATTCGTTCTGGAAAAGATAGACAAGGTAAAAGAAGAGGCCCTGGATGCAATGCATCAAATGGAGAAAATTGTTCTATCTATGACTCCAGGGTTGCTCACTCCTTCCCTTACCTTGAGATCAGCTGATGACACTATCCGGATTTTCAAGGAGATAGCCTCTCAAGGAACAGGGCCAGAGGTCACGTTCGACATCGAATCTATCAACAACCTACTGGCCTGTAGGGACTTCATCGGTTTCCTAATCGAGGCAGGTAAAGACTATTCCAAGATCCCAGAAAAGCTCATAGATGAGCGGGAAACTTGCGAAGCAATCAGTGAACGGCACAAGGATCCATCACAGGATCAATTTGGGCTGATGATCAGCAAGTTCTTGGAATACCGCGCTCAGTTCCACATCTCATCTCCTGAGCAGCATCAGAAACAGGTGACCCCTTTTCGGCCGCAGGATGATGATGATGAATAGCTTCTTCTTCTTCTTCTTCTTCTTCCTCCTCTCTATTCTCCGAATTTCTTTTCGAAATGTCTAAAAATGTGTTGGCATAAATGATGACATCATCCATGTTGCATCATGGGATGATGTCATCTGTCCAAGTTGTCAAAATCAACATGACTTTTAGATATTTTGTAAATATCTTGTAAATAAGTGGTTGGCTCCATTTTTCCTTCTCTCTCCCTCATTTTCTATAAATAGGAGAATACTTGTTGTATTCTGGGGTGAACATTTTTCAGATAGAAATAGAAGTGAGGAGAGAAAGACTTTGAGCTTTCTTGTAACAGAAAAGGACAGTAATACAATTATTCAGACTTTGTGCTCAATAGCTGTGTTATACGTTAGATCTTTCTTACGTTAGATCTGTATGTGTTTAATCTGTTGGATTCATATCTACTTTTCCATCATTTGTTTATTAGTATTGCTTTGTTTATTTATGTAAGTAGGTTTGGCTCTGTTTACTACCAAACTAAAAACATAAATCTTCTGACCTTTCTGCTTTGGAATTCATTTCTTTTCTCCCTTCGGATCTGTTCTTTCTCTTTTCCCTCTTTCATTCCTTTCTTTTCGCAGCCTGGAACACTTTACTGGGATGAGATCCCAACCCCGGAAGGTAGAATCTGTGAGACTTGCATAGGTTCCTGCTAGTAGAAATAGCAATAAACTAGTTTCGCTTTGATGTCTCAAAGAGGGGCTAAGCCCTGCAACACTGTTGGCTCGTCTATCCATAGATCTGTCCACACGACAGATTTTCGGACCAACAAGTATTCATCTCATTTCTCCCAACCAACATTGGGTACTTTTAAATTAATGCAATGTCGATTTATGATGTTCTAAGCTTAGTCAACAAAGGATTTCATGTCAAGCAAACATGTTAAAATACAATGTTAAAAAATAAAGGTGACACAGATGAAAAACATGGTCTATTAAGAATAAATTTTGACATAATTTCTAAGGGTTGCAAAAAAAAATAGCTCTGTGTTTTGTATTTTGAGAAAAAATCACCAGATTGAAACTTGTGCTAGGTTACTTCCTTGTTGAAAAAATATTGCAAACACAATACTCGATATAAAAAAGCTTCTTCACAAGGTTGAACATAATAATTTTTAACACACATTGGGGTATCATCGTCTTTCCTTACTGTGACAAACCATGATTGGTAAGTGGTGCAATGTGGAAAAGGGTAGAGATAAGTTCTTTCTTTAACATGTGAAAGTTGAAATTAAGGATCATTTCATTATATGATTAGTTATGTCTCTTTCTTCTCATTCGTTGGGTTCTTGATTATAATTTCTAGTGGGAATGTTGACGAGTAGCCAAGGGAGCAGCTCGGCTGGAATCTCTCCTTCACGTAAGAGCACTGACTCAAGGGCTTGGACATCCACAATTTCAACAAACTAATTTATTTTGTTGATGCTTTGTTGTCTCTTAACATAAAGGATAAGATGGACAATGAAGATGAGTTGGAGGGAATGGGGAGAAAGGAAAAAAGTGTGATGGACTCAAACATATGAAATATTCCTATATGTAGGTGATGGTGAAATAGACTTTATGATGCCTTTGAGGGTAGGGAGATGTGGACGTCAAGGTCAAAGACTTTAATCTCATCCCCTTTAGCTTGGATCGTTGCTTCTTGTTGATGCCTTTAAAGAGCTTGGATTTGAAATTAGGTAAGACACATCAAATATGTTTCCTCCTCTTTCATACTCATGCATTATATGAATGGTTATGCTTTCTATTGGGAATATTAGCAATCCCATTCGTATCATCCCATGGATTTGGTTGAGTTTCTCCAACAATCTTGTGAGATAACGCTTCCCTGATTTACATATCATTGTTGGTAAAGAGTGTCATTTTCAATATCCCTACAATTCCTATATTAGCCAATGGATATCTTCTAATTTTTCCATATTTTTTGCAACGATTACGCCTCACACTGTGCCGCCATCAATGTTAAAAGTGCTTACCTTTCTTCTCCCACTTGAACAAGACTGCATCAACATGTATTTTTTTTCCAAGAGCTATAACAACATGTGTCTTATTTTCGATTCCATGAAGTAATTTAATTATTTATCTATTTTATTAGCTAGCCATAGAATAAATTTTTGAAATATTTTTGTGATCCCACCTCTCCACCCAGGACACCGACATGGTTGATAGAATGTTTTCAAGCTCTCCATCAATCACCCTCGGGTGTTGTATCATTGTACACATGTTTTTTTCCTTTTAAATCTTTCACCAATGTTGAATATTCAAATTTTGTAATTATTACTATAGGTTTTTGGCATCTACAATAGCCATAGCTACATTTTTTATTGGTCGTTTGTCAGGAGTTAATTTCTCCTATGTTCCAATGTATGTGACATATATTTTATTTATAATAGTTTAAGGTATCAAATTTACATGTTAAAATTTGATAATTAATCATAGTCCACATGGACATAGATAATATATTTAATGGTTTAATATAGAAAATATGTATAGAATATTAAAAAAGAACATTTAATGAATTAACAAGTATGTCTCCTAATTTTTAGTGGTTGGTTTCTCTATTGTGTTTTCTAATTGGCAAGTGAGTCAGGGGAGAAGCTTGGATCAAATCTCTCCTTCCCGTAAGAGCACCGACTGAAGGGAATATACATTAAAGCACTAGAAATAATACTAATTTATTTTGTTCATGCTCTTTTGTTTCTTAATGGGGTGGATACATTAGATGAAAAAGATGGGCTGGAGGGCATGGTGGGTAAGGGAAAAATTGTGATGAACTCAGACATATGCAAGCTTCCTATCTTCTGGTGATGGTGAAGAAAATATATGAATCCTTTGAGGTAAAAGGAGAATGTGGATGTTAATGTCAATGAGTTAAATTTCACCCCCTTAAGTACAAGTCATCACGTTCTGTCAAATCCTATGAACAACTCAGACTTGGAATCAATCAAGTAATACATTTCAATTGTGTTGCCTCCTCTATTATTTATGGGCATTATGTGATTGCTTATGATTTATGGTGGGAATGTTTACAATTCCATACATAGCATCTGTGCATTTGGTTGAGGTCCTCTGCTTGTCTTTTGAGATATTAATTCATTTTTTCATGTATCATTTTTGGCAAAGAGCATTTCCATCGATATCCCTATATTGCTTGTGTCGGCCAACAAATATCTTCTAGGGGGAATAGATTGCATTATTATTACACCATCCATTGTGTCATCATTAATACTAGGAGTGTATATTTTTCCACTCCTAATTGAATAAGACTACTTCAACATGATATTTTCCATCAAGAGCTCATATTCTTATGCATGTCTTCTTTGTTCAAATTTGTGAAGCAATTCAATAGTTTACTATATTTTAATAGCAAGCCATGGAAGAAATTTTTGAATTATTTTAATGATCCTAACTCTCCACCCTAGACACTAACGTGAAAGATGAAATGTTGTCATCCTCTCCACCATTCATCTTTGAGTTTTGCATTATTGTGCGCCTATTTTTTCCTTCTAAATATTTCACCAATATTAAAGATTCAATTTTTGTAATTATTGCTATAGGATTTTGGCTTCTATTATTTTTTGATTATATGTGTGTTAGGAGTTAATGTTACCTATGTTCCAATGTAAGGCTCATATATTTTATTTATAATATTTTAAGTTATCAAATTTTTGTTCTACTCTAGTGATTAATGGGAATCCATGTGGACGTACATAATATTAAACGGTTAACTATAGAAAATATGTATATAATATTAGAAAATAACATTTAATTTTTTTAGATAAGATAAAAAGAGCTTGGTTTCAAAAGGGGACCAAAAAAATCCCAAACAAAAAAGAATCCATTTTTAAACAAAAAAACCAACAGTGAGACATGGAGGCTAAGTCAAAAATACTTGATGACATACCACCACAAAAAAGCCAGACTCCTATAAAGTCTGCATATTAACAAGTACATTTTTTGAAAAAACTACCACAAAGGAGAAACCAACAGAAACAAAGGAGAAAGGACAACCAAAGGTAAAAAATTAGTTCTCTGAGGCCTTGCTGCGAGCTCTGGTACTTGGCCTGCCATCCCTCCTACCAACCACTTTTATGATCACGCGCTTTGGTCTTTTTTCCTCTTTTTCCTCAGTCTAAGTTTTCATGGGCTGCTTTATGCTAACCTCATCCTTGTCTTTAAACTAGGTGTTTACCACCTCCATGTCAGAGCCCTCGTACGTCTCAGAATCATCACTTTAATAACTACTAAGCATGAGCTTCATGTTATGATTACTATCCACCTTGGCCACTTGATCTTGTAAAATAGAGATCCTCTGTTCCTACATAAAAAAATCTTCCTGAATACCCCCTATCTTATTATGATGAACTTAAATCTTGTGATGACACTCCTTTAATTCCTAAATGAGATTCTTGTTAATAGTAAGGATAATATCAACACTTGATTCAACACACAACAGTGTATCTTCCCAATCCATGAAATCTTCATCCCTTTTACCTGAAATATCATCCACATTATAACCCCCCTTTTTAAATTACACAGAACATATGCTACCCCCTCATTAGGGTCAATCCCTTTCCTATTCTTCATACGATTGAGGGTCGAAGCCAGGGTTTCATGATCCGACTCAGGTTCACTCTTTTGTATAGGATGGGTAGGAATAATGGGTGGGTTTCTTTGGACTAATAGAAGAATTAGGCCTTGATGCAGAGGGATATAAATTCTCTTATTTTGGAAGTCCTCAATAATGGAAAGGAGATACCTATAGAGGAAGAAGTCCAGGGTCATGGTCTAGTTTTTGCGAAAGAAATTAAGTATACAGAGATGGTGGGAAAAAATATTTTGAAAATGTTCCCCTCTAACGTCAAGTATTTGAGTGACCACAAGAAAAACACCAACCCACTGGCTCAGGGAGGCAGGTATGGGAGATACCATCATCATAAGCCACAATGTTCTCACTAACTTAAAAAACGTGGTAATTTCATGTTTTTTTTTTGTGGTTTTTATCCTTAAATATTTTAAGCCCCTCCATTTTTCAGACCCGTTATCTCAGCAATCACTCCCTTAGAGACCCTAATTTAAACCCCTCTAAAAGTAAATACCCATCATCAATCCAAGAATTTCTGGAAAAATCCACAGAGATAGTAGGGTCATTACCTTTCAGACGACAAATGTACTTGGTGAATCCCCCTTTGTGTAGCAGTTTCCACAAGGCATTTGTCATTTTTTATGTGAAGGAAAGTACTCAGTTTCAGTGTGCAAACCCTGTCGCCTCCCATGGATCTTTCAAACTTTTTTTTACTTCAAACACGCAGTAGCAGTCGCTAATCTAAAAAAACTTAAGAAAATACCAAATGAAGTGAATCGCAACTATTTTCAAAAAGGGAAAGGTCATTTTCAAAATCTCAAGTGCATGAGAGACTTGGTCATCATAAATTAGGATGCACATCATAATTCTGTATCATCATTAATTAAATTATTAATATGTCCCTAGGGAAATATGTGTCCTTGACCAAATCATCAAATCTGCCATGTTATTACATTGGTTTTCTAGGGCATCCACTAGGGTTTATTTCTAGCTCTATAAATGTGTTGGATAGTCCAATTTATCCACATGATGTTAAGATGATGCCATGAGCCTCCTTTATCATGTTGTTGAGCTTCCAGCCACACTTAATCCGATTTGTTAAGAGCAGCTAATCACACATAGGGATTCACATTCTACGATGATGGAATTTAATCCTAGATATTTTCAGATGATGACCCCTTAAAGAATATTCTAAGCTTTAGCATAGTTATTAGCATGATTACCAATGGGTCCCACGTAAGAACTCTGATGAAAATTCCCATTATGATCATGAATTAGGACCCCTTCTCCAATAATGCCATTCATCCAGTTTTGATGAGCTGTCGAAGTTGATCTTGAACCTGTCCATTGGGGGGCTTTGACCATTTAACCTTTAAGTTAACCCTCTTCTTCTCAGGACTGTTAGGGATGATATCCATGCTCATTAGGATGTATTTTTCCCAATCCTGGTGATTTTTAGCCTGTTTGGGATATAAAATCCAAGTGCATTATATGTAAGGGATTGTCTCAACTTTTCAATCACCTTTTTCAAGATGGAAGCCTTGTTCCTAAAAGTATCCTGTTATTTTCATTTTAGCCATAATTCCCATAATGTGTGAGGGAGATCAAGTTTCCAAATTTACTTAACCAGATTTTTTTTTAAAAATTGAAACTCCATTGATTAAGAAGATGGGTCACATCCCCAGGGAGGACCATATGCACCTTATACATTCTAAGGACAATAGAGAAAACCTGAAAAGAAATGGGACATTTTGAGGAAAAGGCGTTGAATAAAATATTCGTTACATTTGTAGAAGCCACTTATATATTGATTATGACCATTCCTCTTTTTCTGATCCTTTCCACAATTAGAATCTCACCTTTAACAACTTACCGAATTTTTTTTTTCGATTTTTGGGATAAGTAATTCTTATTCCATACCTTTCTCCAAAGAGTATCAGGTACAATGTGTTCAAAATTTAGCACATAACTAGATTTAATGCCATAATTCCCTCGTGTCCATGGTTATTTAAATCAACTCATCTCTGATCCTTATCATGGGGAAGATGGTAATCCTTAAGTCTATTATTTATGTCTTGAAAGGAATGATTATCCCCTAAGAGGTGGCAGGATAGGGAGGAGGGGGATCCATTTTCTCTCTTCAACCAAATAATGATAGAGTAATTCTACTTATTCCTGAGTGAAAAAAAAATCCAAATCTCGCTCCATGGTTTAACTGATTTCAAGGCTAACCAGCCACAATCCATGGATCCTCCCAAAATATTATCTTAGATCTCATCTCCAAAACTCTACATACTTCCCTTTATCACCAAATTTCTAGTTTGGTATAGGTTATTCCAAAATATATAACCTATAGGGATCTCCATATTAAAGAAGAGAGTCTAGGGTACTACCAAAGGGTCGAAAATATTTCTACTTTCAGGATTTTGACCCATATGCCCTCGTCTCTGTGAAATATTCACCTAACCTTAGCTATAACTACCCTGATTCATGAGTTGAATGTTTTTTAATCCCAAACCACCCCTATCCTTTGGTTGAGTGACTTTATCCTAAGACAACTAAAGGGATTCTATTATTTTCTTTTGATCTAGTCCATAAAAAACCATTTATGTACGCTCTCAATAGATTTCTTGACTCTAACTGGTAAAGTGAAGATGGACATTAATGAAAACAACAATACCTTGTAAGAAAATTTGAAGAAGCTGAATTTTTTACATCATGTGAGAGAAGAATACCTTTCAACGAGGCTATTTTTTTTATGAAACATTTCAATTAATTTATTCCACCCTTCCTTTATCAAACCTTTTCCTATAAATGGGAATTCCCAAGTAAGTATCATGGATTTTCTTGATGTTGAAGTCCAAAATTTTGGCCGGTTTATTCTGTTGCTCCTCTCCCACATTAATGAAGAAACATGAGATATTTCTGAAGTCAACCCTATGCACCATATATGTTTTCATGATGTTTAGTTATGCCTGTTATAGCCATGGATTTCTTGAAATGCAACTTAGTTTTACCCAGAAGAACTGTATCATCTAAAAACTGCTGTAGGCATTGGTTTTTAAACTCCATTAGACACTTTTATACCTTCCATAATACCAACTCCTTTGAGCCATAGAGCATAACCTGCTCAAAATTTCAACAACTATTATATATAGGAAAGGTGATAGGGGATCCCCTTGCCTCAAACCCCTTTCATATTTGAATAATCCATTGGGATTTCCATTAATTAAACAAAAAATCTTAGTTCTTTAGTGCAAGCTTGGATCATTTTGATGAAGTGGGGGTGTCTATCCCAACTGAATTAGGAGGGAGTATAAGAAATCCCAAGATATTCTATCATAGGATTTCTGCATGTCCAGCTTCACAATCATAGCCTCCCTTCCTGTGAGCTCCACTGAGTGTATCGTTTCATGAATAGTAATTATGTTGTCTAGGATTTTCCTACCAGGCACAAAGGCCCCTTGATTTGGAGAGATGAAATTAATAAGAGTCTCCCTTAATCTGAAAGCCATAATTTTTAAAATGAGATTATACATGGTATTGCATAAACTAATAGGTCTAAAGTCCCCAAGGTCCTTAGCTCCTGTCTTTTTTGGGATGAGAGCAATAAAAGTGTGGTTGATTTGTTTAAGCAAGATGCTAGATCAGAAAAAAGTCTTGGATTGCTAAAACCACTTCTTTCTTAACAATATCCCAATACATTTGAAAAAAGAAAGTAGGGAAACCATCCGACCTTGGGATTTTGTCCCCTTCCATAGCATCAAGGATAAATTTTTATCTCATCCTTAGAAGGGGTGGCTATGAGTTCACTATTTTCAGCTTGGATAATAGCATAGGTTGAAAAAGATTAAGAATCTTTTCTCTAGATATTTCATTTGAATGGAGATCTTTTAAAAACAAGTTCCCGAAGAAGGACACAATAGTAGTAGAGATATCCTTATCCTCAGTAGCCATTTCACCATTATCTTTCTTTATTTCTTGTATTCTTCCTTTGTTATCCTTAATAGTAACTGAGATATGGAATAATTTGGTGTTCTTGTCTCCCTCTTTAAGCTAAGTAATTCTAGATTTTCTTCCAATATATCTCTTTATCTACGCAAAATATTATGGTATTCAGAAAGTAGATATTTTTCTTTTAATTTTTCCTCCATGCACCATCCTCCCTGTTCCATGGCTTCTTCCATAGCACAAAGATCTCCTGTTATTCTGCTTTTTTGGAGAAAGATATTGCCAAAAACTTCCTTGTTCCAAATTTTGAGATTTACCTTAATATTTTAAAGTTTGGCTGGCACCTTGAACATGTTATTGCCTTTGATTTCCAAACTCCACCATTATTCTATAATTTTTTCCAACTCCTGAATGAGTGGTCCACATTTTTTCAAACCTGAAAGGTCTGCTAATAGGTTTATCCCTAATATTGAATTTAAGAATCAGAGGATTGTGATCTAAACCAATGCGTGCTAGAGAGGATAGAGTATATTGTTTCTCCTGAATCCATTGGAGATTCACAAGAAAATGGTCCAATCTGATTTGGATTAGGTTCTCCCCTTCATTTTTGTTGGACCAAGTGTATTTTGAACCACTAAGATTTAGATCCATCAAATCATTCCACCCTAGAAAATTCCCAAGGTCCTCCATACTCTCAGTAAACACATTAACTCCTCCTTTCTTTTCTGAAGGAATGAGAGGAGTGTTAAAATCACGTCCTATAATCTAGTTTAGATCAATAAACATCTTTCTAAAGGTGGTTAATTCTTCCCAAAGAGACCTTCTACTAGTTGTAGTATTAGGAGCATATATATTAGAGAGAATAATCTATTTTCTAGAGCTAATTTCAGTGAAACAGATGGCTATATGATGTTGAATATTGATGAGGGGGAAGCCTTCCAAGCTATTCTTATTCCACATGCACAAAAGACCCCCGGAGGACCCTGCAGATGGTTGACAGTGGAAACCATCTTCTTTCCAAAATAAATTCTAAAAATATTTCATCCTATCCTGATTCATCTTAGTTTCTTGTATCATTATAACATCAGGTTTCTCCTTCATTTTGAAATCAAACAAAATCCTATGCTTACAGGGCTGGTTTAGGCCTCTTATATTCCAAGATAAACAAATCATTTAGAGTGAGAGGATTTATGACCTACCATCAATGGTTTTTATTTACCCTCCATAATGTCCTTCTTAGTAGCTCTCTCCCTCTTTTCCTTTTCAGACAGTATTCTTGGAGATGATTTATTGGTACCCTACATCCACCTTTGATCTAGTTCTCAGAGTTGTTTTCCATTTACGAGATGGTATACAAGTTGTCTCTAGTACATGGACCTTAGAGCATACCTTTATGGGAATTTATTTTACCACTTCTATAGTTGTAATGTCTTCAGTTAGATTTTCCTTTAGGGTATTCTCAGAGGACTCAAGATCACGTTGGATATCCTCCTCCACTGTAGGAATTTCTTCCAAACCAATGTCTAAGATCTTGAACATATTACTTATTAGTAGTGATTCTACTGGTCTTTGGGAAAAAATACTTGCATCCATAGTATCTAGGAATATGGATCCAACAATACTATCCTCTTGACAATCTTCAAAGACCACCACATCTTCATCCTTTTTAGGATCTTGATTTGCTTCCATCTTGCTAACCTCCTCCTGACTTTTAACAATTGCTTCTTCTTTTTATGTTCCTCTATTGGGTCTTCTAGAATCTGGTCCTTAATCTCCAATGGTTTACTTATCTGTTTCCATGTAGGATTTACCTTTGATGGTCCACTTCCATTTGGTTGCATGACTCCATTCCCTTTCAGATCTTCCTTATTAATGCCTTTGTTTTTCTTAAGCAGAGCTTTCTGGGAAGCCTCATCTTTGGCCATTTAGGAAAAGATTTTATATTGTGGCATTATTTGAAGCACAAGAAACACATAAACTGTGCAAACTCATAGTCAATATTCTGGTATGAACCCCCCAGGGTGCCTTGATCTCAATGCTTCTAGGTAAGGAATTTTCAAGGGCCACATTAACATAGAACCGTGTAAATAGAAGTATAGTTTTAAGACAGGTGACCGGATCTATAATAACTAAAGCCCCAATGAATTTTATGATCCACTGCAGGATGTCCAAATCCCAATATTCCAGAGGTAATCCTGGTAATCTAACCTAGACATGATATTATTTAATGACTATTTCCAACGGGTTGAATCTAGGTTACCATTTTTGAACCAGAACCACCACTTAACCCATGAACCATGGACCTTTGGAAAGGATTCGTAATAAATCCTCTTCTTAGGATAGATTAATCAAAAAGAAGGCATTAACATACACCACTATTTCCATCGAACCTTTGAGCATCCACTTTCTATTAGCCCATTTCCCGAACTCCTCAATATTTGGTCTGCTACCAGGTATCTTGTCTAAAATGGTATTGGTCATTGAAGTCTTCACCTGATTGGCTAGCTGTTCTGGTATTTCCAAGAAAACACCATTTTCATTGCAAACATGGTTGAGATTGATAGAAGATACTTGTTTGAGTACTTTTTTCCGACCACTCACCACACCCACGTGAAAGGGGGGTCCCATGTCTGGCTCCACCTTGTCCCTTTCCATAGTAAATTGTGCATCCTTCCTACCATCCTACAAGATCTCCCCATGAAAGCCTGTACCAGTCTCCCTCACCTTTTCCCGCTCAAAACCATTTTCAAATTCTCCCCGTCCATCAGTCTTCGGTCATGAAATATATAATGATTCAAAGGTTGTGTCTACTTGTTCTTGTTAGTTGGGTTCTCAATTATTATTTGTAGTGGGAATGTTGACTAGTGAGTTAAGGGATCATCTTGAACCAAAGCTCTAATTTGCGCAAGATTACTAAATCAAGGGCCTATACATCCCCATCTCGAACAACAATACTAATTTATTTTGTTAACACTTTGTTGTCTCTTAACATATAGGATGAGCTAGATGAAGAAGATGAGATGGAGGGCATGGTAGGAAAGGAAAACATTGTGACTAACTCAGACATATTCAAGCTTCTTAACTACAGGATATGGTGAAACAAACTCTATGAATCCTCTAAGTAGAAAGCAGACGATGATGAAGAAGACTTTGTGAAACCTTGGAGAGTGGATAATTTTGACATCAAGGTTAATGAATTAAATATCTCTCCCTTAGGCACAGGTCATTGCAGTCTGTTAATGCCTACGAAGAGCTTGGATTTGGAATTGAGTAAGACATTTAAACTTTATTGCCTCCTCTATTATGCACTAACATTGTGTTAATGGTTATGATTTCTTATGGGAATGTTTGCAAGAATATTCATAACATCCTATGGATTTAGTTGAGGTCCTCCAATTGTATTTTGAGATAACACTTTTTTTTTTTTTGTATCAGTGTTGGAAAAGATTATTGTCATCAATATCCCTATGTTACCCATGTCAACCAATTCCTATCTTCTAGGTGGGACAAATCTTGTATTGCAATTACACTTCACACTTTGCTATCTTCAATGCTAAGAACATAATTTTCCCCTCCCACTTAAAAAATACTTAATCAACATGGTATTTTCTATCAAGATCTCCTATAACAATGTATGTCTTCTCATTTTAAATTACATACACAGAAAATTGAAACAACAAAATAAATAAGTAAATAAATGAAAAATGTAAACCTTTCTTCAAATTCTCTTGCAACCTTAGATTAGGAAGAAAATGTGTATGAGCCCAAAATTGGTCTTTAATGTAGGTGCTTGCAACGTAGGATAAATTCACTATATGATTGATCCAAACAACTTGGATTTGCACAAATTGGGCAAGAATGATGGATTTGGGAAGTATGGCCTAAGGATTCATATGGGCATTATGATGGTGATAAATTGGAATATTTCATGTAAGAGAAATACAAGAGCTCTCTTAGCTAAATTCTTCACTTGTGTCTTGAAAGGGGGGAGAGGCTCTATTTATAGCCTTTTGAGATGGGATTAAATAAGGAGACTTAATTAATCATGGTTTATGAAAGGTAATGATATTTTTGAGTGGGGGACATGGAATATTGGAGGAGGATTTTATTTGAATATTTAACTAAAAATTGGGGGACATGAAGGATGGAGGAGGATTTAACTTGAATATTTAATTCAAAAGTGGGGTACATGGAATATAGTGGAGGATTTGACTCAAATATTTAATTTGAAAGTGGGTCATGGAGGGGAATTGATGTGCCATGTGACATGGATGGTGAGGTGGAGAGATGAGGTGTAGGATTTGATTAGATAATGATGGAGGTTAATTAATTGACCAATATCAATTAATTCTTCATGGATTTTTATGGGAATGTGGTGAGAAAATTAATTTATTAATGGAGTGGTGGGAAAGGAAATTAATTGATTAACTGAGTGGTGAGAATGAGATGTCTACACAAATCCATCAAGTAATTTAATTATTTAGTTTATTTTAATAACAAGACACAAAATAAATTTTTGAATTCCTATCATGAGCATGCCTCTCCATCCAAGACACTAACATGACTGATGGAATGTTCTCATCCTTTCCACCATTCACCATTATATGTTGCATCATTATACACATGTTTTTACCTTCTAAATATTTCACCATTGTTGAAGATTCAATTTTCGTAATTTTTGCTCTAGGATTTTGGCTTCTGCAATAGCTAGAGCTAAAAAATTGATTTTGTGTCAAGAGTTAATTTCCCCTTTATTATAACATATGTGGTGTATATTTTATTTATAATATTGTAGTTTATCAAATTTTCATTTGAATATTACGATTTATGAAGGTCAATGTGGATGTATATAATATATCAAACACTTGAGAATTATATATCTATATATATATATATATATATATATATATATATATATATATATATATATATATATATATATATATATATATATATATATATATATATATATATATAATATTAGAAAATAAAATTTTAATGAATCAAATAAACTACTACATTTTCTTTGATAAATTCCCCACAATATTAATGAGAGTACACATACACATAGTCATCTCTCATGTTCTTTCACAACTCCCTCATATTGCAAATCTCCATATTGTGAATATTTAAAAATAATAGGTGTAAGATTATAAACATCAAATTGCTTGAAATATAATGTTTGCTAAGAACTTTGAATGTTGAGGAGGTAATGTCAAATAGAAACCCATAACAAAAACTCATGTGGGTAATATTTGTTGTTATTTGGGAAATTGTGGAGAATAGCTAAAGATAATGTTTGATAAATATGGCACAAAACCACCTAACCTCCCATGTTTGTGGTTATCAAATTGAAATACTACATCACCTTAAGATGGCCCACAAATATGTGACTTATAAGAAGAAATAAGAGTTTCACATTCTTTCCCCCCAACATTTCTCCCACCCTTGTACTTCTTCTCCCCCAATCCCCTTCTTTTTCACCCCTCTTCTTTCTAAAATGTTTTGCTCCTTCAAGTTTAAGTTGTTTAAAGCATATTTTTTGGCATCTCCCTTGTAACGCTCACGTATGATTGTTATTAATAAGGTTTCTTTTAGAAATTGTATATGACTCTTCATGTTACTTCATTTTTTATCTTATGGGGCAAGAAAAGTATTTTTTTGTTATTATTTTTCTTGACTTATTTTTTTAGAAGAAAGGGGGTGACATAAGCTTTTATTGTTTAATGATGTAATTATCCTCTCAAAGGAAAGTTGTATAGCCTTCACCTTTTGATTGAAATATTTTATTTTTTATTTTACCTGTCACAACCTACAATTTGAATGAAATTTATATTAAAAAAATTATTTTATGTCATTAAAAAAATTATTATCCTTCTCAAGGCAAGTTTAATGTTGGTTGAACATTACTTGTTTCGATATTATTGAATGACAATTATCATGCATTTTATTAGGTAAAATAAATTTCTTTAAACTATTCATGGCTAATTTGTATTAAGTAAAAAATAATAAAAATTACATATCCAATCAAAATTTGACATGTGGAAAATCTAAGATTTGACTAAAATTATGTCAAATAATCATATATATATATAGTTTGTTTAGGTACTTAATTTTTAAAAAAATATTAATGAAGAAGCAAGTCGAAATCAAATAAGATATATGTGACATTAATCTAGTTAACTCTTTTACATAAATGTCTTGATCTAAGTGTCTTTTATCAGGAAATTAAGCAATGTATCATTTAGCTTAGTTTCTTTCTCACCTTCAGACAATGTGAAACTCTTCCCAATTGGATCTTAGTTTATTTTCATCTTTAGATCTATACTCTTACATTCTCGTTGCCCATTTGGGACGAGAAGGAGGCATACCTCGCAAGTTTTATCAAGGACTGTATTCGCTAATTTTTTGTCCGTTTACGCCCATCCATGTTTGCGGCTAGGTTGTTGAATGTCTAAAGTGTTTAAGTATGTTTTTGTGTTTTTGATATTCCTTTAATCTTGATTTCAAGATCGTCTTCATTGCTACGATTTTGGTTCATCATTATTTCTCCTTAATTTGTTATTTTTTCTTGCATTTGAGCCATACAATTTCGGTACTTACAACATTTTTTCATTTTTAGAGAACTTGGTATAAGTCCCTTTATTGTATTGTTACACTGCTCATACAACTAAAGAACTTCTTGTTATACTTGTACCTAGTTTCGGTTCCAACGTCATCTAAGTCTTTTGAGAGTGTCAGTAGTGGCTTGTGTATACCGCAATAACATCATCTTGATACTAACACCTTTCTTTCTAGGTTAACATGTCGAGATAGTGTTGTTACACTATCCACATTTGTAGCTTCGATTTTTTAAAAACTTAGGTTTTGTCGGCATTTAAACCGGTCTTAGTATATCTCGTGGAGAGATCGCGTTAATATCACTTTGGTACTTAGGCCTTGTTAGTATTATAAATCGACCTATGTATTAATAGGGTATTGTCACTATCTTCCTTAAGCCCATTGGAATCATAGTTTGGGGTATATTCTTGCTAAACAATAGTTTGAGTGATTATTTGATTTACTAGAGTGTTCATATGATTGTTCTTTGAATGATAATGACTGCATAGCATTACATCTAGAACACACTAGGATATTTTGGCCACCAGATGACTTACACAACATATGCCTAGGTTTCATACAACTTTGAAAGCATTTAGATAAAACCTAGTATAACTTTGACTAGTAATGCAAAGAATCACAAAAATGACATCTAAACCAAACGAGCATGACTTAGAATGCAATCCTTTTGCATCCTTCCCATTCATTGGTAATAACTTAGCACCTCTCTTTTCACAAGTCAAAGACACATAACCTAACAAAGAATAATTTGATTCTTCTAAGGAAAAACATAAGTTAGACATAGTTTGATTCGACGAGGTCCTTTATTATAACAAAGATCAAGTACTTGTAAGGGTCCTAGAGTTATGAGTTAAACTTCCGCAAGAACGCGAAGTGGATGCTAAAATCATTAATCATAAAACAGAAGAGAGAACATCCCTCTTAGACATGGATAATCCATTTGATTTAGGGTATTCTTCTACTTCTAGACAACATCACACAAATGTTGAAGAAGACCCATCAAAACCAATTGGCGATTCACGAAAACCTTATTATAAGGATTCACGTAAAGTAAAAGTTGAGCATGAATGCAAAGGATCACCACCTCCTAAGTTTGATGAGGAAGATGATCCCTTAGTTGAAGAAGAGATTCTTAAAAAAAAATTGAAACTAATTCAAAAGTAAGAAACTTAGGCTCTTCGAGTAGGAACGTGCATAAAGAAAAACTCAAAATGAAATCTAGTGATTTTCACTTTGATCCATATGATGACACAAATTTTAAAATTTCTAGTTTAAATAGACCAGCATCACCTACAAAGGAATAACTCATTCAACAAGAGTTACAATCAATGAATAAAACACTTACTACGCTACAGGAAAGTAACATAGGGCACAATAAGAAGTACTTATATGAAGAACTATGTCCTTACCCCTTTGATAAAGACATGCTGTGATAACCGTTTCCAAAACATTTTTCCATTCCTAAGTTTGATAAATATAAGAGAAAAGGTGATCCTTGTGATCACATCAAGGACTTTTACATGTCTTGTCAAGATGTCATGTACAATGACAATTTCTTAATATAACTATTCCCTCGCATCCTAGGAGCACAGACATTAGAATGGTTTTTTTACTATACCCAAGGGATCCATTACAATATGGCCCGTACTAGCTGAAAAATTCATGTACATTATTCCTTCAAAATGGAGAATGATTTCATGATGAACGACCTTTGCAACGTAAAAAAAAAAACCTAATGAGACATTTGCGGGCTTCTTACAATGATGGCATGGATTGGCAAGCTATTTCCCTTGTACCCTTCTAGAAAAATAGTGAGTAAGCATATTCATTCCTAACCTAAAGCCAGAGATAGCATTTCATTTACAAATGCACTGCAGCTCTAACTTCGAAGAAGTTATAGAGAAGGGTAGTGTTGTCTCCCGAAAAGTACTCTACGTTTTCATAGCCAAACTCAAATTTTTTGAGCTCATGCCCTTTTTTGGTGTTTAAGCCAAGTTAAAGATTCAAGAAATTAGCAAAAGTAGTGCCCTAGTGTAGTTTAAATCTCTATTTTGCTCATTTTGAGAAATCCTCCATTTCCCATTCTATGCACGTAATATCCTCTTTACAACCTCCATTTTTTTATTGAAATTGTTCACTTGTTCTATGGCTTGGGTCGTCAAATCATTTTTCTTACCTCCATGCCTCTGGTTCATGAAGGAAATTCAAAAGTTGGACTCAAAACGATGAAGTTCTCTTCCTCTGTGTATTTTTCCCGCAATTGGGATGATTGCGGAAAAAGTGGAAGTTTCTGGTCCTAGGCTGCACAAGTTCAATTGGGACACTTGGGACCCAAAAAACTGAATCGGTTGAAAAATTCAAAAGTGTAAGGGTGGGCCAATGGAGAACTACAATTTTTTTAGCCTTCTTCCTAAAAAAGGTTAAAGAGGATAAAGGTTAACTGCTTCCCTAAATCCCACAACCAATCAAGATGCCATGTGTTGAAAGTCAAATCTTGATCCCGCAGGGAAAAAGTCAAAGGTGAATCCCACTGTTGAAAATTCAAAGTGGATGAGTGAACCATCGGGGATATTTGAGATTTTGAGCCTCTTTGTAAAAATGGTGAAAAATTAAAAAGTAACCCGCAACCCCGATCAGGCTATCAAGGAAAAAGTCAAAGGTGAAGCCCACCATTGAAAAGTCACATCAGACGAGTGGACCATCAAGGGGATTTGATATTTTGAGCCTCTTTGTAAAAAAGGTGAAAAGTTAAAAAATAACCCGCATCCCCGATTAGGATATCAGGGAAAAATTCAAAGCTTGAGCCCGTAAGGAAAAAGACAAAGCGAGAGAGGCGGGCCGGTGAAGGAATTTGAGTTTTTGAGCATTTTTTCCAAAAAAGGTTAAAATGCTCAGAAAAGACCCATGACCCCATCTCCAACCACAACATGCCACGTGTCTAAATTGAAAAGTGAAAGCGGGGAGAGCTGGCCAGTGGAGGAATTTTATTTTTTGAGCCTTTTTCCAAAAAAAATCCAAAAAAGGTTAAAATGCTGAGAAAAGAGCCGCAACTCCATTTCTAATCAGAAGTAGCCACGTGTTTAAGTTAAAAATTCAACGGGGGTGTGGGCCAATTTGTTCCAAATTTTCAAATCTCTAAAAAATCACAAAATGCAAAGGGCTTTCCCTGTAACCACTCTAATCCTTTCCTACCACATGGACAACCCGATTTTAGAGTTAGAGGAGAAAATTTATTTACCTATATTTAAATTGGAAAATCGAATGTAATGGTTGCTTTGCAAGATTTGGTTTTTAACCCACCATGAGTGCTTTCTTCACAACAGAGGAATTTGAAAAGGTGTTGAGGATTTGTGAAGTTGTAACGGTTTCTTGCAAAGAATATAATGGCTTCTCGATGTCATTCCACGGGCTAGCGATTGATTTCAAAAAGACTAGAGTGCTTTGTACCTAGAAAAGACAGAAAATGCCATTCTTCTTCTATTTTCTTTTCTTCCTCAAATTTCCTCCATTCTCAAGCTATGTACAAACTTTTCTCGAGCTTCAATAATAAAAGAAGGAATTTTTTCCTTTTTGATTGAGGAATTAATTGGTACTTTGTGACCAATGAGTTTCATTCGGTCTTGTAGCTTCTCCTACAGATTTGTTTTCTTCTGACTATAAATGCATGTAAATGAAATTTCTAATTAATGTGTGTGGGAATCTGATATTCTACTCGCAACATTAGTTTCCCCTACCTTCATTCTCACTCCCTTCCCCTTCTAAGACAAAGTTCTGCTCTAGTGAAAAATTTCTAGCTTTGCCACAGGGTCAGCGGAGTGCCCCTATTGGATCTCTGGTCGAAAGGCCACCATTAAAATCCACTTTTTCATGCATGCACATATGGAAGCTACACCGTTCAAGTAAAGGGACTTAGAATCCCATGGCATTGACTTGAAACCCATCAATTTTTCCACAAGACAAATTTTCTCGCCAATAGTTTTTGGCACCCACCGTGGGGAAGATTTTGCAGCATCTGCACCTAAAAACGACCTCAAGGTCATAAAATACAAAAAAAAAAGATTCTAGAAGAAAAGTTTCTAGATATTGAATAATCAAATGAACTACATGGATGTAAATCATGGCTATTTTGGGAAATCCTTCGATTGTGAGACCTGATTTACTCTTTCACATCCAAGAAGAAATTGCTTCTGATATGAGAGAAACTATTTGGCACAATAGGAAAAATATTAATCAATACTTCATTAATGCAATAGTTCTGGACCTAGAAGAAGAATGTGTTGTCGAATTGGAAAGGTATAGATAAATTTCAGCACCCCAGAGAAGAGCATAAAATTTCAAGCTGGCTGATAGAAGATACACCCGACAACTGATGCTTGGAGGAAAAATTGATCCCACATTTGAAGAGCTTGAAAGAGAGGCAATTGCTGAAGAGGAGATAAGGGCTCAGCTTGAAGAAATAGAAAGACTCCAAATTGAAGCAGAAGAAAGAGCAACAACAAAAGTAGCCTTAGCAATACTGGAGGATAGAAACATGAATAGAATGGGTGATCATGAGCATGAGGAACACAAGCCTAATGTACCATGGGGAAGAAATACTGGTCTACTTGCTCTTCCATAACCACTTCATGACCTCCCAAGAGGCTCAAGAAAGAACTTCCCAAAATTCAAAGGGGATGGTTCTCATCTCCATGAAGAACATGTAGCAGCATTTTTCACTGCTTGTGGAGTGTTGGGAGTTGAAGATGAAGATGTTTCAGTTAGGATCTTTGTGGAGTCACTCCAAGAAAATGTTTCTGAATGGTTCTACATGTTGCCCCCAAGATCTGTCACATGCTAGGAAGATATAAGAAGTGCATTTGAACATAGGTTCAAGAGCACATAAGATTTGTAGGATCTGCTAGTCCAATTGGTTCAGATGAAGAAGGAGACCTCTGAATCAATGAGATATTTTGTAGCAAGGTATAATAGGCTGATAATAAGGATCCCAGAAGGTGTGGTACCCCCTAAAACCAACTTGAAAAGGTTCTTCATCAGTGATTTTCCACCAAAAGTTGGTTTCTTCCTCAAAAGAGCCCAACCAAGAACATTGAGGGAGTTTCAAGAATTTTTAGTTGAGACTAATGATGATTTAATTATTTCTGGAAAAGTGAAAGGACCAAATGGGAAGAAAAAAGGTCAGAGTTCAAATTCAGTCACCACTAATCCAATGTTCCAAAAAATGGCAAATGACGTAGTTTTTTTGAAGAAGCAGCTATCAAAAATCATGATGAGAAATTCTCTAAGGAGACCAATTTTTTTTGACATACCAAGAATTGCTCCACCTCCTCATAGGCTTGCTCTTGAAGCACCACCAGTCAATGCCATCTATGACACTAGGAATCAGAAGAAGGAACAAACATTGAGGAAACTGAATAAGAAAGCATGGATGACTATGAAAACTATCTTGAAATTGAAGAGGTTGGCATGCACAAAGGCTTGATTAAATATGTTGATGATGAGGAGAAATGTGATGAAGAAGCTCCAAATTTTTCATGTGCTATTTTCACTAGTACACAGTCCAAGACTGGTGTCTCAGCCTCAACAGTTGTAATTGAGAGTAGGAAGAACAAAGAACACAGCTCTTCAAATCCTCCACTAAACAAGATCATCACCAGGGGATCACCATTACCACCTTCCATGGAATCAACTAGAGAGAAATTAGACTCACCAGTTGTCAAGGATCACACTGTTGTGCCAAGTAAGTTATTTGATTCTTCTCCCAACTCAAAAGTTGTTAAGAGAATTTCTCTTCTAAATGTTGTTTCTGCAAGAACATCTAGATTTCAATCAAAGGCTACACCCCCATCTTCTTACAAGCCTATTGTTGCATTTAAAAAGGAGAACCCAGCACCAAAAGTAAAAAAACCCCATCATTTAAATCCTCTCCCACTACTGGAACCTCTTCCTCATCTACCATAACTCCATTTGACTTTGTGGAGGATGAAAGCAAAACCAAAGTTCAACTCTCTGAGATTGAATACCTACAAACACATCCTTTCCAACTTGACAGATTCATCAAGGTAGTTCATGGTAGTAAACCTTTTTCTTCAATCCCAATCTCTAAAGGCCTATTGCCCACACCATCCATACCAATATTCTCAAAACCTATTAGCTCTCAGTTCATCCAACACCAACAAAGTTAAGCCTTTTTACCTATCACTCCTCATTAAAGGTTTCCAGCTGAACAATTACATTATAGATTCTGGAGCCTCAGATAATTTGATGCCAGCAAAAGTTACAATGCTCGTCCTCAATTTGACCCAGGTAAATGGCACATGCTACTCAATGGAATCCAAACAAGTTCCATTGGTAGGAAGGATTAAGGATACTCAGGTTGCACTAGCTGACTTCCCTAACAAGAAGATACTCCTGACCATTTTGGTGGCAATCAACCTAGCATCTTTTGGTATGTTGTTGAGTAGAATTTTTTGTAGAGATCTAGGTGGAGAAATAAAAATGGATTGGTCATCTGCAACTATCCCAGTGAAAGAAGAAATGAAGAAGTTTTTGCCAGTCAGGAAAATGAAATTCACACTAAGGAAATATGATGATCCAAGAGCTAACATCCTCTTTCAAGATTGTGGACTAGGAAACTACTTCCTAACATCAGAAAAAGAGGATAACTTGCCTCTCCTTATAGATGAAGAAGAAGATCAGATCTGGACAATGGATTTTGATGGAAGTCATTCCAAATCAGGTTCAGGAGCTGGTGTAGTATTATACTCTCCCTCCAATGAGGTATATCCTTTTGCCTATAAGCTACAACTTGATAATACAAACAATATTACAAAGTATGAAGAATTTATTTTAGGAATGAATGCAGCAGAGGACATGGGAATTAAGAAGCTGAGATGCAAAGGTGATGTAAAGGTTGTGGTGAAGTAGGCCCGCCAACAATATCAGGTGAAAAATCCAAGGCCCATGCACTATAGAAACAGAGTGTGGGACTACATTGAATCCTATGATGCATTCTCCATTGAAGCTATCCCTAGGGAGAAAAATGAAAAGGTTGATTCTCTAACACTTTCAACTTCCTTAGTGACACCTCATCCTTCTTTTGGCAAGGATAAAGTGACCATTGAGATAATGTTCAGACCCAACATACCAGACAATGCAAATCACTGGTAGGTCTTCAATGATGACAATCAGATCCTAGCCTTCTTAGAAAAAAGGGATAACTTTAATAATCTATTCTTTGAAGGAAGTGAGAAATCACACCATGAATCAGTCCCCAAAGAAGAGAAGGAAGTAATTGAGGGAATTGATGAAGAGGGAGTAATCAAACTGAAAGGAAACAAAATCCCCAAATTCCTAGTTTCTTTGGAAGACCTCTTTAACAAGCATGACAGGTTCATCTAAGAGAAATAAAAATAGTCTTCTCGGTGTCCATCTGATTTTGATCAAGAAAACATTGGCACTTCAGAGGATCCCAAAATGGTCAACATTGGTAAATTCTGCTCACCAGAAGAGAAGAGAAAGTTTGTGGCTATGCTAAGTAAGTACTTAGATGTCTTAGCCTATTCCTATGATGAACTCAAACCTTTTCAGCCAAAATAAATGCATCACTCCATTCCTTTGAAGCAAGGAGCAAAGCCCTTCAGGAAAAAACAAAGGCCCTACAATCCAAAGATTGGTGATGTTATCAAAGAAGAGGTGACAAAGATGCTCAATGCTAGAATCATCTTCCCCATCCACCATTCAACATTGGTGGCTAACATTGTGCCAGTAAGGAGGAAGAATGGGGAAATAAGGATTTGTGTAGACTTCCAAAATCTGAATCAAGCATCTCTCAAGGACAACTACCCCCTTCCAATCATGGATCATATTTTCCAAGCAGTCATTGGATCTGAGATGCTCTCTTTTCTTGATGGATCCTCAGGCTACAACTAGATCAAGGTGGCAAAAGAGGATTGTAACAAAACAACCTTCACAACACCTTGGGGCACTTTTGCCTACAATAGAATGCCTTATGGCTTGATCAATGTTGGAGCCACTTTCCAGAGAGCAATGGACTTGGCCTTTAAATATTTGAAACATTGCATTTTCATTTACCTTGATGACCTCATGGTTTTCTCAAAGAGGAGGGGAGATCATATTTGTCATTTGGAGCAAGTCCTTGCAAGGTGTAGGAAACATGGCATTTCTCTAAATTGAAAGAAGTGAATTTTTGGAGTCACAGAAGGCAAGTTGCTGGGACACATTGTGAACAAACATGGAGCACACATTGATCCTGAGAGGGTCAGTGTTATCTAAGCACTAGCCTTACCAACTAGCAAGAAGGGAGTTCATTCATTCTTTGGAAAGGTAAACTTCCTTCGTCATTTTGTGCCTAAATTTTCTGAACTGACTAAGCATATAACTTCTATGATGAAACCTCAAGCAAGTTTCAAGTGGAGTAAGGAAGGAAAAACAACATTTGAGGAGATCAAGAAATCTATTGCCAAAGCCCCAACTCTTGTACCTCCAAATTTCAACAAGGAGTTCATGTATTTCTATGCATCAGAACATACACTCTCTACTTTCCTTGTTCAAAAAATGATGAAGGTCTAGAAGCACCCATTTCTTTCATGATCTATCCTTTGAAAAATCATGAGCTAAAGTACATCTAATTGGATAAACATGCCTACGAAGTGGTCAAATCTGTTAAAAGTTGAAAATTCTACATTCTCAATTCCCAAATAGTGGTGATGGTCCCTGGAAGTGAAATCAAGTCCATTTTGACTCAACAAGATCCTGGGGCTAAAAGAGGAAGTTGATTGCAAAGACCCAAGAGTATGACTTGGAGATTAGACCCTCTAATCTGGTAAGAGGAAATGGTTTGTGTAAGCTGATTGCTGAAGATGAAGCTCTCAAAGCTCAACAAGGAGAAGAAGATGGTGTTTTCTCAATGTATCAAGGAGACAATCCACATGCGCTCTTTGTCACCACTACTGATGAGTGGTATGCTGACATTGCTCACTACCTCACTTGTGGAGAATTCCCTCCTCATCTTGATTACAAACAAAGAAGGACACTCAAGCTAAAGGTAGCCTAAGTTTGTGATCTGGAATCATGCACTTTACAAGAGAGGCCTAGATGGTTGTTTCCTCATGTGTGTAGATAAGGAGCAGCAATACAAGTTTCTTAGGGTATATCATGATCAATCTTGTGATGGACATTTCTTAGCAATGGTCACCACACACAAGATCCTCAGAGGGAGGTATTATTATCCCTCCATCTTTGCAGACACTCAGGATTAGGTTTCCAAATGCAAAGTATGTCAACAATTTGTTGGAAAGCCACAACTAGTTGCATTTTCACTCAGGCCTGTGGTGATTGAAGAACCATTTCAGCAATGGGGGCTAGATTTTATTGGTGTTCTAAATCCTCATTCTAGTCCAAGGCATACTTATGTACTCACTGTAACTGATTACTTCACTAAATGGGTGGAATCCATCCCAACCAAGCAAGCCAACTCTAAAACAGTCTGCAACTTCATCAAGGAGAACATCATTGTTAATTTTGGGATACCACATAAAATTTTTGTAGACAATGCCACCTATTTATCTTCCAAGGAGATCATAGAGTTTTTTTATGGCTTTGGAATCTCCTTATCTCACTCTTCTGATTACTACCCATAGGAAAATGGGAAAACTGAGTCAACCAACAAGAATATTGTGACCATTGTCCACAAGCTAGTAGATGAGAGTCAAAGGAACTGGCACAAGAAGTTATATGATGTATTATGGGCTGATAGGATCACTCCTAAGAAGGCAATAGGTATGTCACCTTTCCAAATGTTTTATGGAGTTGAGGAAGAGATTCTCCTCACAATTGAGATGCTAGCTCTCAAGTTGCTACAAGAAATAGAATATGGTCAATACAAAGACTCCATTGACAAGAGGATCCTCTTCCTGGAGAAGCTGGAAGAAAGAAGATGCCAAGTGGTGGATAGAATCAAAGAACACCAATTGAAAGTGAAGAAGATATTTGAAAAGAGGGAAAAGGCAAGAGAATTCAAGGTTGGATATTTTGTCCTGCTGTGGGATAAGAGAAGAGAACCAAAAGGCAGCCATGGAAAGTTTGACTCATTATGGCTCGACCTATTCCAAATTCAAGGAACTTGTGGTGAGAATTTTTTTCTCCTCTCATACTTGGATGGAACACCATTAGAATTTCCTCTAAGTGGGAAATACTTGAAACTATATCATCAGTGAAAGTGGGTTGTCCCCCTCCTTGTACCATAGGTGATTTTGTAGGTGTGTTTTTTGGTTTTGTTTTGTTTGGTTTTTGTTGTGTGTGGTTTGGCTTGTGTGTTTCCTCCTTCTTTCATTCTTTCTCAGAATTGTACATGACTCTACAAGGACCAATGGATAAGGCACTGGTCAATGTAATATGCTTTGAAAGTTGAGATTCTAGATTCTCATGTCGTGCCCTAGCCATGCCCAGTTCACACCATGTCCCCAAGCTAGAGCCAGCTATTGTCTCTTGAAAACTACTTTAAGTTTTCATAGCCAAATTTGAATTTTTTGAGCTCATGCCCTTCGTTGGTGTTTAAACCAAGTTAGAGATTTAAGAAATTAGCAAAAGTAGTGCCCTAGTGCAGTTTAAATCTCTATTTTGCTCATTTTGTGAAATCCTTCATTTCCTGGTCTGTACACATAATATCCTCTTTGCAACCTCCATTTTTGATTAAAATTGTTCACTTGTTCTATGGCCTGGGTCGTCAAATCATTGTTCTTGCCTCCATGCCTTTGGTTTGTGAAGGAAATTAAAAATTTGGACTCAAAATGATGAAGTTCTCTTCCTCTATGTATTTTTACCGTAGTCGGGATGATTGCAGAAAAAGCATAAGTTTTTGTCCCAAGTTGCACAAGTTCAATTGGGACACTTGGGACCCGAAAAGCCGAATCAGATGAAAAATTCAAAAGCGTAAGGGCGGTCCAATGGAGAACTTCAAATTTTTATCCTTTTTGCTAAAAAAGGTTAAAGAGGATAAAGGTTCACTGCTTCCCCGAATCCCGCAGCCAATCAGAGGATGCCACGTGTTGAAAGTCAAAACTTGATCCCATAGGGAAAAATTCAAAGGTGAAGCCCATCGTTGAAAATTCAAAGCAGACAAGTGGACCATCGGGGAGATTTGAGATTTTGAGCCTCTTTGTAAAAAAGGTGAAAAATTAAAAAGTAACCCGCAGCCCCGATTAGGCTTTCAGGGAAAAAGTCAAATCTTGAGCCCGCAGGGAAAAATTCAAAGGTGAAGCCCACCGTTGAAAATTCAAAGCAAATAAATGGACCATCGGGGGGATTTATGATTTTGAGCCTCTTTGTAAAAAAAAGGCAAAAAGTTAAAAAATAACCCGCAACCCCGATCAGGCTATCAGGAAAAAAGTCAAAGCTTGAGCCCATAAGGAAAAAGTCAAAGACAAAGCCCTAAGTTGAAAATTCAAAGCAGGAGAGTGGGATGGTGGAGGAAGTTGAGTTTTTGAGCCTTTTTTCCAAAAAAGGTTAAAATGCTAAGAAAAGAGCTATGACCCCATATCCAACCAGAACATGCCATGTGTCTAAGTTGAAAATTCAAAACGGGAGAGCGGGCCAGTGGAGGAATTTGATTTTTTGAGCCTTTTTCCAAAAAAGGTTAAAATGCTGAGAAAAGAGCCATGACTCCATTTCCAATCAGAAGCAGGTACATGTCTAAGTTAAAAAGTCATAGCGGGGGTACGGGCCAATTTGGTCCAAATTGCCAAATCTTTAAAAAATCACAAAATGCTAAAGGATTTCCCCGTAACCACTCCAATCCCTTCCTTCCATGTGGATGACCCAATTTCAGAGTTAGAGGAGAAAATCTAATGGTTTATATTTAAACTGGAAAATCGAATGTAATGGTTGCTTTGTAAGATCTGGTTTTTAACCCACCATGAGTGCTTTCTTCACAACAAAGGACTTTGAAAAGGCGTTGAGGATTTGTGAAGTTATAATGGTTTCTTGCAAAGAATATAACGCCTTCTCGATACCATTCCAAGGGTTAGTGATTGATTTCAAAAATACTAGAGTGCTATGTACCTGGAAAAGATAGAAAATGCCATTCTTCTTCTATTTTCTTTTCTTCCTTGAATTTTCTCCATTCTCAAGCTATGTACAAACTCTGTTTGAGATTCAATAATAAAAGAAGGAATTTTTGCCTTTTTTATTGAGGAATTAATTCGTACTTTGTGACCAATGAGTTTCATTCGGTCTTGTAGCTTCTCCTACAGATTTGTTTTCTTTTGACTATAAATGTGTGTAAATGAAATTTCTAATTAATGTTTGTGGGCATATGATATTCTACTCACAACATTAGTTTCCCCTACCTTCATTCTCACTCCCTTCCCCTTCTCAGACAAATTTCTTTTCTAGTGATAAATTGCTAGCTTTGCCACAGGGTCAACGGAGTTCCCCTATTGGATCTCTAATTGAAAGGCCACCATTGAAATCCACTTTTTCACGCATACACATACGGAAGCTACACCATTCAAGTAGAGGAACTTAGATTCCCATAGCATTGGCTTGAAACCCATCAATTTGTCCACAAGACAAATTTTCTCGCCAACAGGTAGTCAAATTGAAAAGGCTCTTATCACAAAGGGTACACTTAAACCAGTCATCAAGGACAAACATGAAACAAAATGCTCAGATAAACCAAAATTATTTAATAAAAACAAACATATCATTGGAAATGACATTATAGACTCCAAACCATACATACTTGTCCACTTCTAACGATTTCTCAAGGACCTCTCCCAAAGGCACCTACAAAACGTACATTTACACCACTAACTAAATCACTATCTGCCATACTTAAACAGTTAGATGTGGTAAACCTAGTGTAGTACCCAACCATGACAGTACCATATCAAGAGGATGTTCCAAAACCTAATTGGTTCAAAGAGCATGAGTATTGTGATTTTCATCATGTTAAAGGACACAAACAGATAGGTTCTTGAGATTATGACATTATATACAAGACCTCATCGAAGAGGGAAAAATCACTGTGGATTCACCCCTAACTCAGGACAGGGTCCTAATGATAAAATTGGTATCTTCAAAGAGACCTTTCCTAACCATGCACATAAGAAGAACAAGAAGCCATATCATGGACAAACTTCCAATGACTATAGGACTACTTCTTATTTCTATCCAACTAATGATAGTCCCTTTGATTCCCTTATAGGTTATATCCTTTCATCTGATGAACATGTTAATACTATTAGGATCTTAGAAAAAAGTTGTGTTGTAGGGACGCGATGCGTGTAATTCCTCTATCATGGTTGATATCCTCGACCCCTTATGTAATATAAATTGCAAACGTTGATAGGTGATTCTTTTTTGAAGACGATGTACTCTTCTGAACTAAGTAATTATGTTTGTTTTAGATGATATGTTTATCTTCTTTAAATGGATATAATCATCCCTTACAATTCTAGATTTAAAATGAAGTATGTCATTCATTTTTAATGTTGAATGTGCACTTTATGTGGATGGAGGAAATAAATTCAATCTAAATTCATTCATTGCCTAGTTTTCAATATGGAACTTGTGCTTCAGTCTATTTGATTTTTGATGCAGGAATAGCCATACCTTGGATCAATTTGAGTGATCCAAGGCATGCTTTCAATTTTACGATGTTTAGGTCATTTGACCAAGCTGGGAAGAATGGTTGATTCCTTAACCTAGGCTATTGTGGGATCACAAGGGCATCAGGTGGCACCTTTAGCATGCACACTTTTTAAGTGATCTAAAAACATCATTTTTATTCATCACATAAGGTAATGTTTGTTGATTAGTTTTTGGGACCTAATTTAATCTAAGTCCCTATGATTTTTATCTTATCTTAATTCTAAGTTAAGGTGATTTTATTAATGGAGATGATTAATTAGATGGGGGTAATCCTAAGTCTTGACACTAATTTATTATAAGCTAAATAGAATTACTCCTAAGGACCTAAGCTTGTTTTAAAAGCTAATACTAATTAAACCTAATCTAAGGGAGTTGGGCTAGCCTAAAGGGAAATTGGATGGCATTGATGACAAGTTTATAGGTGTTGGTGGAACCAATTTCAAAAGCATTTAGGAGGTTTAATGTGTCATTTAATACACTATTTTTGCTAATTTTGGCCAATGCATGAAAATAAGGGGAATGTTGACTTCTAAAACTCTGATAAATTCATTTGAATGAAGTTTTAATTTATAAATTCAAATAGTAGAGAGTTGGGAATGTTGGGAATTTAGGACATGACACTGGCAGTCCTGTTGGCAATTAATGTTCTTGACTAGAGAGAAACCTACCTGGGGAATAGTAGAAGGTTGGAGAAAATAGACAGTTTTTGGTTTTATTGTTTCATTTGGTTTTTGGAGCTTTAGAGCTCTACATGTTTTTTTCCATTCATTCAAACCTTCAGTTTGAATCTGTTGCATGTATAATCTCACCCTTTCATGGTGGAAATAATAACAAATTCCGAGCCTAGAAGCTATAAGAAGAAAATGACGGAAGTTGCAGAGACTTGGTTTTTTCATTTTCATGTAAATATTTCAGTAGAAGTTGTGCATGAAGGATTGAGGAAAGGAAAGGAAGACAGGAGCTCTACGAGGCATAATAGGCCCTATCTCATTAAAATATATTTATTTTATTTAAGTGTTTTCATTAAAATAATGTTGCTCTTTTATGAAAATGTTTCTGGGATTATTTTACTTGTGTTTAGTTTGCTTCTTATGCTTTTGTGACATTTCTTGGATATGGTTTCTTGTGGTTATAGGCGATTATATGTATTAGGTTGTTAATCATGATTTTGGGTCATCTTGGTTAGAAAATCAATTATGTTTGCTTTATATATATATATCAAACTTCAACAATTGACAGGGGAAGACTGTGTTATATTCTTTGATAGATTAACCACCTTGAATTGGTAACTTGTTGGCGTGAAATATATGCACAGGGTTTTGGTGAAAATATTTATGGATTTTGGTAATGACCCAAGTTACTTTGCTATTAAAATAAGTAAGTACCGACATTATTTTGGTTGACCTTTGTTATGCTTGTGTGTGATCTCTCGTATAGGTTTGTTGGTCACTTGTTGGCTCTTAATAATAATGGATCTTTTGATATTTTTGTTGGTTTATTTAACACATGTCTTGACCCAAACTGGGTTCTCTCGAAAGTGTTATTTCAAGCACTGTAAGTGCATGCAATGATGGTTTTTGATGGAGTCTTCTTCCTCTGTCATTTTTATGTTACGTTTTGTTGTTTAAACACCCTTCATGGGTGGACCTATTTTAGAATTAGAGACTAGTAATTTCTCTTTTGTTGGCTATGTTTGCTTTGCTTAAATACCCTTTCTAGGTTACCTTGAGAATTGGTCAATGTTGCAGTATGGACCATTCCTCCTTTGTGTGAAATCTTAGTCTGGTAAAACTTTGCTTCTCTCTTTTATGGGTGTGTTATCCATTGCTTGAAAACTCTTCTCGAGTTGGTTCCTGTTTTGGAACTTGATTTACCTTTTGAGGAAATCCTGGGTTGTTATACTTTTAATCTGGGTTCTTTTTCCTTCTTTATATGCTCCTATGTGGAAATTTAGGCTTCATGAGCGTAGTTGGATATTATGTTATGTTGTAGATCTTGTTATCCTTTGGGAGCCTTGTGTTGGATCTTCATGTTTCCTTGACGATGGTTGCAGGTTTGCTTTTAACCTTTGTGACTATCTCTTTGAGACTATACTTACATCTTAAGTGGTATTAAGAGTTGAATGTTGTTCTTTCTCCTATTAAGATAATTTCTATAGGATGGTTGATGTGATGTCTACATGGATCATTGTAAGGAAGTTTCTTTTCTTTAATAGTGGATTTGGTCTTTTGGGCAAAATAGAACTCTGCATTTTGATAGTAAAAATGTTCTGATTATTTTTCCATTTGTTGTGTGTGGGTAACAAAAAACATTCAAATGTTGATTTTAGTGAGATGCATGGTTAAACTTTGACTCTTTTTCCATTCATGTTCATTCGTTATGATATGAACAAATGGGTTTGGAAACCTATTTGTCTTGTTAAGATAGGCCCTTTCTTAGTTCATAACTCATGTTGGTTCTTTCTTTTTCCGGGATTAGAATATCCTCTTGTAGGAATGTTCAATGAGTACATTTGGTTCTTGTAAATTGATATCGTTTTTGATGGCTTCCTTTTATGGATGGAATCATGGTTTCGGTTAGGGGTGCTATGGTGGTGACATCCTGTTAATGTCAAATTGTAATTGTTCCTAGTTACCTTTTAGATTGAATGATAATGAATTGGTTGTGTTTTTGTAGAACTTTGGTTTGGGAATTAAATTGGAAAGAATGAGAATAAAATATGAATTTTAATTACTTATTTTCTTAATTGGTTACAGTTTGGATTATTATAATGTTGAAATGATTATCATAACTGTGTTGAGATAGAACTAATTGGAGATGGTTTAATTATTGATTTCATGAACTTTATTACTTAGTAGATTATGTGACTCTTCTCTATATCTGATTTGTAATTATTTGGGAAATTTTTTCTTATTGTCTTGATCTTTGTACTTGGAACGTTTTCATTAACATCATGGTTCCTTTAATGAAACAATTAGATAAAATCATATTGCCTTAACGTTATAGCATTTATCATGCTCAGTCCTTGTGAACTGACTCATGCTAACAATTTTGCAGATAGACTTCATGAAAGATGAAAGGAGAAAGACTTATAGAAAGTTGCATTTATTTTACTAATGAAATCATTTCTTTTCATTCAGATGCTTATGAATTGACATTTTCTTGAAATGTAATTCTTGTTGGAAAAGAAATTATGAAGATGTATTAAAAATATTTTTGTAATGTTGGAAGGATGTTTTGTATAAACCTATGGAATACATACTAAGTTTGGAGAGTAGTGAACTCTCCTTTTGATAAATGAATTGTTGTGGGAAAGCTGTTGATTTTTGAGTTATTTCTAAGGTATTACATGACTTAAGTTTGTGTAATATTCCTAGATAATATCATGCATGATGGGACTTTATGGATACACTTAAATATTGTTGTACATAACTTAGTAGATTATAAGGTATAAATGATACTAGGAATAAAGATCTAAACTTATAGTTTAGATTATTTTCATTTAAGGAAAGAGTATAACTAAGTTGGTTATTATTGGTATATACTTACTCAGAAAAGGGAATATGCATAGTTTTATATAAAATAATGTGGCTTTTTATTATGAAACTGAATCATATGCTTTCTTATTTCACTAATAGGACAGTAGTCCTTAATAAAGAAAGAAAAGGGTACTTTCCTTTGTAATTAAATAAAGAGCTATGTATGATATCTTATTATGTGATTTTGATTAAATCATAAGGATGATTGGCATTATGCTTCTTATATGTTATCAATAAATGGAAACAAGAATGCTTAAAATATTTAGTAGAAAGATTTAAACTTTATGATATCCAGATGTCTAAAGTATAAGCTTTTAATCAAGTTTGATTAAAATGTTAAACTGTAACAAGAAAACTTAATGATATTACTTTCTTAATATCAAATTCAAACATATCGATAATTGAAAATAACAGGTTAAGAATAAGATGATCATGAGCATGAATGCAGATTTTAGATATATACCTTTTACTTGTGTTAATGTACACTTTGTACCCTTCTACGGGTCAATCATGCATAGTAGACCCTTAGGTGCATTTTTTAATGATAAATTTTATAAGATAATAATTATTGGCATAATTATCTTATACTCTTAATTATGTAATTTTAGTTGAAGGAACTCAGTTGGTTGTTGTAACATAGGGACTATAGCAGATTACCCTCATCATGACATGATTCATTACTAGGATACTATGATGTAGCCAATTATGCTTCAACACTCCACTTAGTTTAAATAACTTGATTGGCATAAGTGGAAGTTTGGTTCATGGTTCTACTCTAAACAAAGATTGATACATGGACTAGTGTAGTGGTCAACTCATGTTGACTTAGGGTAACTAGACACACCCAATTGACCAAAGTTGATTGAGTATGTCTATGTATCCTTTAGTCACCACGAGTGGTCTTCCACACTAGTGCATGCAATTTTCCCCTGTTTAGTGTGAAACTTTGACTCAGGTTTGGGTTGACAGTAGTCAAGAATGACCAATCTAGATAATAGCACGAGTGTGGTGAAAGACATATTCCTTTTGACAAGTATGTTGTCCTAGAATGTAAACATGGTAGACATGTTTAAAACTTTGGCCAAAGTATCACAAGCTGTTGTTTGCATTGTCTTATGTCACCTAGTCTAAGATGTGAGATTTCAAATGAATATCAGTAACAGATATTCAAATAGGCTTCTTAGAAAGAAAACTTGAGTGCCCCTAAAATGGTAAAGGAATCAAATATGCACAGTATACAGTTGAAATAGTTAACATGAGAGATCGGTTTAATACCGAGTCATGGAATGAGATATCAGTGTTTCATTGAGTCATTACAGCTACATATGGTTTTCTATTGTGAAATATAATGGCAATGGATTGTGTGTTCTAAATTATATTAATTTAAAACAGAGAACATTATGAAAAAAAATCCCTTGTTTCTATGTCTAAAAAAGTAGATGTTACAACGTTCTTGTTTGATCATACCAGATCCCCTACTTGTCCTTGAGGAAGTTCAGTACAATTTAATAGAACAATTAGAGAATACACCCAATAGGATATCAATTTTAGATCTCCTCAAAATCTTTACTGTCCATAAAAATATATTATATAAAACACTACAAAGTTGGGGAGTCTCCTCAGATGTAGATCCCGTGCACCTTCAAGTGATTATTTCACACCTTGATTCCAACAATTATATCAGTTTTGATCACACTGCAATCCCACTTTATGACCTAGAGCACAACCTACCCTTATACCTAGAAGTGGTGGTTACTCATCGTAAGATCAAGAGAGCACTTGTGGACGATGGATCTAGTTTAAATATTTACACTTTGAAGCTGGTTAAGTAGTTGGGCCATTCAGAAATAAATATAGGGGATAAAACTATTACAATCACAACTTATGATAATGAGGAATGTGATTCAGCAGGTACCATAGTAGTTCCTATGGAAGTGGGACCAACATATCATAATACAACTTTCCATGTCCTTGACCTAGATCTTCCTTATAACATGCTCTTGGAACATCCATGGATTCATGCCATGTAGGCTATTCCCTCCACCTTCCATCATTTTATCAATATGTGTTATGGAGGAAAAATAATCACCATTCAGGGTGATCCATAACCATTCACATGTTGTAGGGCATTGCACATTTTTCTCCTGTGACTTATGAATTTCCTTCTAAATATATTTTGGTTCCTTTAAAAAAATAAGTTATAAAGGAACGAGTGGATCTAAAAACACTCACTCCTTGTAATCATAACATTCCTTTGTTTTTCAAACCTTTCTCATCATGGGAGGCAATGTCGGCAAAGTGCGTCCCGGGTGAGTAGTTTACTCTTCAGTAGGCCTTACTGATATCAGATCTTTCAATGTCACCCAGGACATGGGGAAAACCTTACTTTCAATTCAAAATCACTGGAGATATATTCCATGAACCCTTTGAGAGGTTCATCCCTAGTGGTATCTTGTTTAAGGAAAAGATGTTAGAAGATCCAACCAGAAGAGTACCTGAGGTTACCATGATGTATGTCATATGTTACAATGGGTTTGGATGATGTATCAATGCACAAGGATGGTTAGAACGCATTCCTATCCCTCATTTAAAAACTAAAAAAATGATCTTAGAATTAGAACTCATGACAATTCACTCTTTGAGATTGATGCCACCTCTTCCGAATGTGAGGATGAATCATCTCATTCAGATAGCGACACAAGTTCCCAATATAGCCTCTACAAGGATCTTGCCTCCTTAAACTTATTCCTTGATTCAATTGTTCTTACCTTATCCAGATAAAATTCCCAAACCAATTATCAAGTAGCCCTTATATATCTAAAACTTGTAGATTGGGATCAAAAAATTCATGTGCTACTTGTTTTCTTTGAAAATGATGAGGCATTCACAGAATTCATGGGACTCATGGATTCTATTCCAACTAGAGATCACAAGAAAGGATTTACCATTAAACTAGACACTTGCGCATACTTCGGGGAAGAAGTAGAGATGTGTGGACACTTGAGTAAGAAGGTTGTGAGAAAGAATAAGAATACGTTAGAGAAGCCTTGAGGGATGAACAAATGCAAGTTTCATAATGATAAACTTTTTGAGACCCTGGTAGATAAGAAAAATGAATAAATCATAGAAAAGGTAGAATATCCTTATAAATATGGTCTCCCATCTCCTATCAAAATTGATTTTACTCTTCCCCTTGATCCTACATGGATGAAGGATGATTCGAAAATTCTCATAGAAGAAATGATCAGTGTCAACATTGGCTCAAATGAGAAGCCTAGAATGATAAAGATGGGAGCTTCACTCTAAATACAATAACAAAATGTTTTTGTGGAACTATAATGAGAATATGCAGATATATTTATATGGGCATATGCATATATGCCTAGTTCAAAAGAAGACATTGTCATGCACAACCTCGTTGTGCACCCAGGAACCAAACCTATCAAGCAGAAATTGAGAAAGATGTACCCCAAAGTTGCACTACTTGTCAAAAAAGAACTTGAAAAGTTATTAGCTATTGATTTCATTAAATCCATTGACTACTTGGATTGGATATCCAATATAGTCCCATTTCAGAAGAATCTAGTTGGTATAAGGATCTACACTGGCTTTCGTGACATCAATAAAGCATGTCCCAAAGATAACTTCTCCTTGCCTAATATTGATATGATTGTCAATTCTACCACTAGTTATGAAATGTTATCCTTAATGGATGGTTTTTTCTGGTTATAACCAGATCTAAATTGCATAGGAAGATTAGCATAAGACAATTTTCATCACCCCTTGGGGGAAATTTTGTTACAAGGTCACAACTTTCAAACTCAAGAATGATGGGGCAACCTATCAACACGCAATGATGGTCATCTTCCATGATATGATGAATGAAATCATGGAGGATTACGTTGATGATATCTTAGCAAAATCCAGAACCAGAGGAGAGTAACCTGAAGTGCTGAGACATATTTTTCAGTGTCTCTGAGATTACAAAGTGCATTTGAACCTTACGAAGTGTGTCTTTGGCATTTTTTCAGAGAAGCTCCTAGGTCTCATCATTTCACATAAAGGAATAGAGGCGGATCCTACAAAAGTTACAACTATCACATAAGTGCATCCACCTACAAATCTCAAACAACTAAGAATTTTACAAGGAAAGATTCAGGTCATTCGTTGTTTCATTTCATAGCTTGCGGATAAGTTCCATCCATCTATACATCTCCTAAATAAGGATGTTACATTCAACTGGGGACCATATTTTCAAAAGGAATTTGCAAATTGCTTAAAAAAATACATTGTCAACCCACATGTACTCATGCCACCTACCCTAGCTGAACATCTCCTATTATACATTTCATCTACCCAATTTGCTATTGGTGCACTATTTTCCCAATATGACCTAGACCATAGAGAAAGGGTGGGTTATTACCTTAGTTACACCTTGATTGCCTATGAAATAAATTACCCACAAATTGCTAAGGCTTTCCTAGCAGTTGCCTTTGACTTTCAAAAATTGTGTCATTACCTCCTTGACAATAAGACCAAGATAATATCCAAATTTGACACTCTTAAGTACCTTTTATCTAAACCCTCCCTTACAGGATGAATGGTTAATTGGATCATTCTCTTAAGTGAATTTTATAGTGAGTTTGTTAACCATAAGTAATTAAAAGGACAGGTATTGGCTGATCAGTTAGTAGAAGCTCATGTACTAGGGATGGAATCTTTGTGTCTAGATCTTCCAGATGCATCCATGATATATGTTGAAGAGTCTGTGGAGTGGCAAGTACATTTTGATGGATCATTCACCTTCCATGGATCACGAGCAAGGGTCGTGCTAATAAGTCCCATAGGGGAGGTCATTTCAAGGGAATTCATTTGGTATTTCCATGCACTAATAACATTGTAGAATATGAAGCACTCATTGTTGGCCTCAAGTTAGCTATAAATTGGAATATCAGATAGCTACGAGTCATTGGTGACTCTCAACTTATTATTAAACAAGTTAATGATGAGTATAAGGTTAGAGATATTAAAAGACTTATTCCATATAAGAAATTGGTTGAGACCTTGAAGCAATATTTTATATAGATTATCTTTGAAAAAAAACCAAGGTCACACAATAGATCAGTAGATGTCATTGCTACTATCGGATCACTATTGTGCATTCCACCTTAGGCAATTAAAATGTCATTCTTTGTAGAGCATTTACGAGTACCCGCATATGATATGCTAGAGTCATCTTTGGCATGTGAAGTTGTTGGTCCCTTATCCCCTTGGTATGACCCTATATTTAGATACCTACAAGATGACATGTTTCCCCCAAACATTACCCATTTTGAGAAGAAGGATCTCTTATCTGTCTATATAGACCTGTTACACCATCCTAAGAGGAACCCTTTATCATCATGGCTATGACGGGAATCTGCTTCACTATTTGGATGTTACTAAATCAGTTCACGCTATTAAAGAAGTGCAAAAAGGTATCTATGGAGCGCACACTAGCGGTATGGTATTGGCTAAGAAAATCTTGAGGGTGGGTTATTATTGGCCCACCATGGAAGTAGAATGTTGTAATTTTGTAAATAAATGTGAGCTATACCAAAAGTATGGAAACTTAATACATGCGCCAACATAGGATTTGTAGCCTATTGCAACACCTTGGACGTTTTATAGGTGGGGCCTGTATCTCATAGGGAAGCTCCATCCCACCTCATCAGATGGTCATACCCACATTATCACCAACACTGAGTATTTTAATAAATGGGTAGAGGCTGTCCCTTTTACTTATGTCATTGGTGCTCAAATTTCCAAGTTCATTATGAATCACCTTATTTTCCACTATGAAATTCCTTCCGCCATTGTCATGGATAATGGTAAATCCTTCAAGAATAAAACAGTCAAAGCGTTATGTTAACACTTTTAGATTCAACTCAAGTGGTCCACCCATTGTTTCCATTAAGGTAATGGAAAAGATGAGGCCACCAATAAAACTCTTGTACGGAACATGGATAAAATGGTAAGTAAGACTGTCTGTAATTGACATTTACAGATACATCCTTCCCTATAGGCCTATCAAACCTCCATCTACACTCCTACTGGTACGACCCCATATTCACTAGTCTATGGTACAGAGGCCATCATACCCTTGGAAGTGGAGCTTCCCTCCCTGAGAATATCAGTTTGAGACTATCTTGATAAGGACGAAGACTTTAGAATTGATATGTTAGCAAAGCTAGAGCTATTAGATGAAAAGTGTATGAGATTACTTAATCACCTAAAGGTTTACCGGAATAGAGTATCAAGAGGATATAACAAGTGGTTCATTTAAAGTGAATTTAATGTAGGTGATGTTTTTCTCAAATAAAATCATAAGAATACTGTCAAGGACAGAGAAAAGAAAGGTAAATTTGAGGCTAATTGGTTAGGGCCTTATGTGGTGGTTGTTAAATATGGATCAAGAGCTTATAAACTGACATAATCAGATGGTGAAGATCTTCCAGAACCTATGAACACCATGCATCTCAATTGGTTCTATGCTTAAGAATGGTGCAGATATCAGAAAATACCTAAAAAGTAGAAGAACAAAGAAAAAACAACCAAAAAAACTAGAAGATCAAGAAGTAAAGAAAAAACGGGTTATCCAAGTGTGAAAACCACGTAATTGTGGTGCATTAGATAGTTCCTTGGGTGAAAACCAATTTTTAGCACTCAAGGAGGGTTCCTTGTTCACAAGTTACTCTTGCATTTACACAAATGGATATTACTTCTATATAGGGATGGTCCCCGTTATTAGGTCCAGGAACCTTTATGTTGCGTCTACTTTGCCAAGCCATGATCGGGCTTGTTTTTTCTTCTATCTGCATGAAGGAATTTCCTGTGTATATTCCCATCTAAAAATTAGAGGCACCTTCGCATTTCACCTCCTTAAACATACACATGTGGCATTTTCATTTTGTATATTCCCGCATCATGTGGGGGGCATCCACGCTTCTTTTTCATTAGGCCTCGCTTTCAAAAAGACCTTAGAAAACACAAAAACATTCATAATATCTACTTCTATGAATGACGCTACATCTATTAGCATAACATTGTCTTTAGGAAACCCCAAAAACAATGTGAACAATATCCCTGAAAAGTTGTCTTTCATGATGACACCAAAAACAATAGAAAACATATCAAAAATATCCTGCAAAAGTAGGGTTTTAGTTTGTTGGTTTTATTTGTTTTGATTTTCTTGATTTATTTTTCATTTGTCGAGTGTTGATTACATTTTGTACATTGGATTCATTTTCTTGGGTTAATTCCTACTTGGCTATTGCATTCAGTTTGGTTTGGTTTGTCTTGTATTACTTTTATTATGTTTTGTTTCCGTTGCATTATATGATATGTTTACAAGATTGAGTTCAAATGCTTACTTTAGTTGAGTGTTTACTTAATTCGTTGCATTAGATTCACTTTGCATACTTGTGATTATTTTTAGTCTGTTATTTTTATTAAGTTGTGATTGTAAATTGATTGTACAAATTGTTGTCATCATTACATCTATCATCTATCATCTAACATCACATCTAAACATCATCAAAATACATCATATATACAAAAATACTAAGTATTACATCATGCATGTATACTAATCTAATAATCACATATCATATCATCAATGGGGGCAAGAGGGGTTGCACATGATCACAAATCTATCCCCCCCCACACCAATATCATCTCAAATGCTAACATCTACCAGAATATCTCATGTACAAAACATATGATATTATCTAAAGATATATCATCAATATAAAAACATGTGGTACATCATCAATGTCTAGCATGAAATATACATAGGAAATGAGAATCATACATCACCATGATACACTCATCCTACATCTATAAACATGAATCATCATCATAAGAAACATGTAAAAAAATTGACAATATAAACGATCGAATGTCCATATATACCATATATAAATATCTGTTTGAAAAGTAAGATCTACATTATCGATACAAACATCGGCCATCTAAAGGGAGTGAATCAAAAATGAGCCTTCATCAAGAGGCATAATAGTAAAAAAATGATACATTATTACATACATCAATCAAAATAGGCCTTCATAAGAGGCATGCATACATACATATTTCAGTACAAAATGAGAGAGTCAACCATGACTCTCGCCCTCTCCAAGGATACCTGGTCTATGGCCTGGAGGATGAAATGATAGTTGGTGTGATGGTACTAGCTCCAGGTGTACCAACCATGCTATCTAGCTAGCTGATGTACTGATCTATCTAACCGACCATCCCAAACTTCATGATCTATAGCCTTTCCTACTCACATCTAGCTGATCAAATGGTGTAACCCCCTCCACTACTGAAACTGTACATGATGGTAGGTGACCTTGTAATACGAGGTCATCACCACTGGCTCTCATAATGTCTTGAATCATCTCTGTATCCCAAAAATTCTGTGGCTACCTCTGCAGTATAATATTACTCCCCTGTCATTCTACCAATATCAGCATTGGGCATATCTCAAAACTGGAAACCTGCTGATCTCTGTCCACTGTAATGAGTCTAGACCTGAGCCTGTACCTAATCTCTCTTGATAGTAACACCCTACCACCTATGCCTGCACTGGGTTCCATGGTCCAGTGACACCTGTATGCATGTGACTATGCCTGATGTAGGAGGCTTAATGTTTGAGCACCTTACTGCCACTAGTATCGTGATCTACTACTGCCATGCTGCCTCCATCTCCACCATGGGCAACCTGGGCTCTCGCCTAGTCTCTCTTTGCTTTTGCTACCTATAACTATGCTATGTCCTAGATCTCTCTCATCCATGTTACTTGTAACTGAGATGGCTATCAGGCCACTTGCAACAATTACTGAAGCATGAAACTAACTGTCCATCATCTTTACCACCACCTGGATCATGAGGTGGTGGACCCCTACTGTGGAAACACCTACTGTAACAGAACATATATCCCAGCTTTGGAATACCTACTAGAGGAAACTATATATTAGGATCTTGGGGCACCTATCTCCACTTACCCCTAGGCCCCCTGTCCGCATGGCTACTGTAGTGGAGGACCCTATCCCCCACCCCCATCATGACATTTGTCATCAAAAGGATCATTGTTGTCATCATCATCTCTTTCATCACCACCAACCTCATCGCCATTACTAGGAGGCCCCACTAGAGGGGCTCTAACTCTTGACATCCCATGCTACTCTAGGAATCATCACTCAACGATGAGGTAAAACTGTGTGGTACCACAAAGCATACTATATTGTATAACTCAAATCCCTGACCTATCTTAAAGGTACTCACTGAACTGACACCATCTATAAATAGCTGGCCAATCACTCTGTCCCTGGTGATTTATGACCCCATGTCAAAATACTCTCGGGACATATGAGCATATCACATATTTGGCCCTTGTACATCCTGTGTAATGCCAAACTATATTCTGGCATACCAATCAAATCTATAAAAATCTCACATATAGCTGCAGCTGCCCAACATAAAATGCTCCACGGTCTCTATACTCAGCTCTAGGCCATCCTCAGGCCACTGGAAATGTCTATATGGCCTCCATATTACCTCAGCCTGCTGTAAGTCATCCAACTCTTGGTGGTAATGGTAGGTGTCTCCCATAGTTTAGCCGCACATTATCACCAATCGAAACCTAGACCCATAGCAAAAGGATCCTTTAGAGCTCGAACCCTCAGTACATATATGGGACGACCAATAGCAATATGGCCCCATGCTCAAATTTAAAGTAGTCCTGGTGGGTCTTAACCGTCTTCGGATAGTAGTATGTGATTAAGTGAAGGTCGCTAGTATAAATGTGCCAGTATGCACTAGCCCCAACAATATGTATCACCATTAATCAAATCCATGTATTAATCCAATGAGTCCGGGTGGAAATGAGGCTTCAGTTATGATAGGGAGTAAAACTCCACTGATAAAAGCCATTAGGTATACTATGAATCGATCAAGCTTAGGATCCTCTATACACTGTGATAATCTTATTGTCATCCCATGTAGTGCAGTATATCTGGAATACCAAATAACTCTATAATACACTGATCACATATCAGGATAGTGACTCGTGTACTGAATCAACTCGCCCTGGATAAGGACTCGCATGATACACCATATGTCCTCCGAGGTAATGGTAATCTCGCTAGTGAGGAGTCAGAAGCACTAACTCTTGCTATGCCAACACTTGGGTATGACTGTTAGGAGGCCATGATCTAGTGTGATATGTGGCATGTCAGCCATGTAGGCTAGCCTCGTAACGTATAGAGAGGATATCCAATATATTCCTGATCATACTGCGTCTAACTATGCCTCTATCGCATCCAGGTGACCGTATCCCGCTTCTAGTTGTGGAGGACAGGGTAGTATCCGCTGTGACACAAGTAACTGATACACATATTAGGGTTACATTTCTATCTACTTCTATCTAATTTTCTATTAAATTATTCTTTCATCCATCTTAGGTACTAGTTTTCCACTTTCTTCTACAAAAAATTTAGTCTATTTTCATCTACACTTAGCTTATTTTTTTGCAACGAAAATTAGTTATGTATTTTCCCCTGGCGTGTGCACACCTACTTTGATGCATGCACGCCTGTTTCAACACATATGCACCTAGCACATGTGTGCTTCCTTTTTGATGTCTATGTGCCTATAACAACACATACAGTCCCCCATTCCAACACCTAACCACCCCATTTGACGCAGGTTGCATACACGCCTAGTTTGACACCTACGCTTATCAATCGATGCATGAGTGTGCACGTCTCTATTTTCCCCCTCCTAACATATGCGTGTTCCCTTAGATGAATACGTGTGTGGGTAACCGTATTTCGATAGGTGCGACTAAAAATTCCCATTTTTTTGATGCATTCGTGGATGCACACACGTCAAATTCACTTTAAACTAGCCTAAAACACACTAAAACATAATTAAATTCCAAAAGGACAAAGCAAGGATAGGGAACTCACGAAGGGTCCATCCGTGTCGTCTCAAAGATACTCCTAGGTTCAGTCTTCTCACCTCCTCCTCCTTGGAAGTCTCGCCATCTCACTCCAATTCTCTTTCACTCACTCGTGGTAAAGATTTACAAGATCTCTTCTACAAATGAATTGGTCATGATTGATTTACCCCCCTGGGTGGGTATATTAGGCTGTCGTGATGCCCTCAGGGCATGTTTTCTCCGCCATGACTACTCTAACAATTCTTCTCTTCACCAATCTGATTATTTTTATTAAATAGTTATTTTTTAAAATTAATTTTCTATTGTGCTAGGGCAATATTTTCCACCAGTGCTTCCTTCTTTGCTCTGGGTTATTTTTACAATATTTCTAGGCGCTATTTTTTCTTCTATTTTATTTTTCACCATGGTTATTTTTAAATAATAATTTTTGGCTCAATCTTCTTCTTACCGGGGCATTTTTTTCCTACCCAACACCCATTCTCCACACTCTGGAGCATTTTCGCATGCTTCTTGGCAATCTCCCATTTCTTAAATCTTATGACTGATCAAAAATTTAAAAATTATTAAATCATTCAAAAATTCAAAAAAATTGTAAAAACTTTGAAAATGGACTAAAATTGGTGACAAGCTCATTTGCAGCTAAAATCTGTGTCTCTCGCACGCTATTCATCTCATATCTTGTTGGAATTTCCATGTGTATTGAGACAAAAACTCGTGGATCCTCTAAATCTCGAAATCATTTGCAAAAGTTACGCTGCTTACTTTGTCGATACTCTGGGGCACGAGTTGCCTGGTATTATTTCGTTGTGCACACTACTTTTTCATCAGACCTAAGTGTCCTCCATCCTTTCCCTTACATGTAAAAATTTCTTGGGGCATCATTTAAAACCCTTGTCATTTATCATAACATTTGGGATTGCATCTCGATAAAAAAATATTTGTGTAACTATCTTAAACATTGTTGGTTTGAGTATGTGCAATTGTACTTATTTCCATGTTAGATGAGTTTGTTTGCTTCTCGTATTGCATTGCATTCGTGTATGTTTTCTGGAGTTGGTAATTTTTAGCAATGGACAATTGTTTGTATTTTGGATTTTCATGTCATTTTACATTGTTTTCGTATGCTCATATCTTAATAATCAGGACCGATGATGACAATCACTAGCAATATGATGAATAGAATTGTTTATATAGCAATGCCTTGTGGATAGCTTGAAAATCCCTTTTCTTGTTATTTTCTCTTCTATATCCCCTTTCTTCATAGTATTTCTTTCTTCTGTTATTTTTTCGATCGTCACTCAAGTTCCTTCCTCACCCCATCGACACTCAAGGGTGCATCCTCCTTCATACTAAATTTTCTTCTACCCCTTCAAAAAAATTAGTTGTTTTTATTTGTCTACTTTCTTTGAAGTGACGTCGCATACGTCATCTCAAAGATGGGAAAATGTAGACTCCTATAATTTGGTCTACATGATATTATTACTAAGATCATACTAACTATCCTTGTCTTGTGATAATTTACTACACTACGCTAGTAAAATACCCTTTCTAACCTCTTATAAACCCCCAAAACCATGTTAATCCCTCTCTAACTAGCTTCTATAAGCTTATTTCCCTTTAATTAACCTTGTTTAGGTTAATTAACCCTCCTATTGACTTTCTAAACCAATATCTTACCTTTCCAAATAGCCACTTATCTTCCTAAAATCATGTTCACACCTCCAAATATGTTTTTATAAAATCAAAATTTTGACTCCTTTTTAGTCCCACATGCATCCAAAACATCCTTTTCTAAAATCAAAAAAATATAAATAGAGGCATACTGTATGACAAAAAAGTGACATGCAAGGATGATAATCAGTAAGTGACCTTCCCTGTACCCGACCTCCCGAGGTCATGCCGAGACAGCCAGTGAATGTGGACTATATGTGGATGTAGACAAACTAGTTGGGTAATCTTATATCCTCCATACGCAATAATGGAATCTGTAGATCTAATGCGAAGAAGGCCCTCCTAACCTAAATTGGTGTAATGGTTTGCTCAGATATAATATTTGTTTGGAGGCTCCAATAAATTTTCAACTCTTCTGAGATCTTGTTTATTAGTTGTTGGATACATGGGAAGTGACCTGTAGGAGCTTCGTATATATTCCCAGACAAGGTCATGAAAATGGTGATAGGAGGTGTAAAGGATTTGTAGTGGACTATGGGTGATTTTCTGGTCTAGTCCAGAAAATATTAGATTGATTAGCTTCTATATTTAATACAGAGAATTAGGTTATGATATCTGGCGGGAGTGGTGAGGATCTAAAAACCAGCATTCATAAACCGGTGTTAATACTTAACTGATTTGAAGGCCCGTTAGGTTGTGGGACTTGGGGATCACAACCGTGAGTTTGTGGTTGTTGTGGACCTGTTATGGTCATGTGAATAATCAATCCCTTCTTCTGACTATCCAATGGTCATAATCCTTTTCAACTTCTATGTTTAGTACCAGGAGTTGTGCAATCTTTTCAGAATACCTTACGGGGGTTCTAGCAACTTGAATGCGTAAGCTAGTATCTATGTCAACGAGGAGGTCTCCTGCGTTAGGTTGTGGAACTAAAGGATCACAACCAAATACTTGTTTTCTTTCTAATCCTTGCACAGTCATTTGGATATTTTATCAAGGTAATCTATAGTTAGGGTGATTTGACCAGAATGTGTATGCCTTGTCATCTTCGATATTTAACCCTCTCAGTTCACTAATTACTTGTAGGTTTTCCATTACTTGAAAGACTTGTATCCTAAGGTCTTGATCTATATCAGATAATGTTGTGGGTAGATTTGGTTGAGGCACTATTGGTTCAAATATGTATTCTCTAGGCTCTCTAGGTCCTGTGATTGTCATGCAAAATGATTCAACTTTTAACTAAAATTAATAAGTTAATTACGAAAGATGTATTTATACTATGCATGTATTCTTCTATTTTTGTATTTTCGATGATGTTTTTTAACGAAATTAAAGAGCATCTTATTCTAATATATTTATAAAATGAACAACTAATCTAGTAACATAATTAAAACAAACAAAAGAGCCTGGTGTGGCTATTTTCCTGTGCAGTTGTGAATTTATCCTAAATATCTAAGCAAATAATTGTTTTAAATTGAAATACTCTTGATCCTACCTTAGAAGTGAGGAATGAATCACGGTTTCTCAGAAACTATCAATCCCCACAGCTTCCCTGGTAATATCGAGAGTGAACTTTTGACTGAAATAAAATAATTCACTACTCTATTTGATATGTTTGTAACTAGAACTTTGATAGCTCAAACCTAGCATTTACAGAATAGTGGTAAATCCATTTGTGTGTGACTTTGTCCCCTCAATTTGATCTCCTCATTTCCTTTGTTTTCTCTTGAATCCAGAAAAGCATGTATATGAAAGTATCAACAAAATAAGGAACTTGAACAATGGCAGCTTTTGGACATAGACCGAATATAATGCGAGTAAGAGAGAGATAATGCAAGTGAACATAGCTTGACTATGTAATTCCTAGTAGGATTTATTACGGGAATACAACACAAATGCACCGAGAGTTTTAGAAGCTATTTTTTGTGACTAACAAAACCTACAACTTTAAATGGATTCCAATCTAAGAATGAAACTATCTTATTTTAAACTAGCTTGCATAGAACAACAATGAGGCAAGAATGAAACAAGAAGATTGAATGACCCCTAAATAGAAAAGAAGGACCAACAATGGATGCAAAACATGAAACTAATAGAATTCTAAGCAAGAAAATCAAAGACTGAATGATTAAACAGAGAAGGAGAGGGGCCTTTTGTTTGAAAACAAGCTGGCTATTTATAGCAAATGCAGTCACAGGAAGGTAACTTGGAATTGAACTCTTTTACCATTAAACAAAGTGAAAACACTATTCATAGGGCAGCCAAAACATAAATGTAAAGAAAATTAGCTGAAGAATGCGGGTAGAAATTGAAGATTTATGTTTGACGCGATCGTTGGAACTTTCTGGAAAATATGAACAGAACCGCCACCTTGTGCAGGGCAGCGGTTACGGGACCGCCGCCCTGTCCTGGGCGGCGGTCACGGGACCACCACCCAGGTAGGGTGGTGGTCTCGTCACTTAATACCAAAGTGCAAGAATAAAGGGGGGCAGAGGAAAGAATAAAGCATGTGGAGGTTGGATGAGGCATACGAGATACAAACTTATACTTGGCGATCTTTTCTGGATACCGAACACCTTACGAGGAGACCTGTATCATCATTGGGGTATGTGTAACATCTTTCTGGCAGTGCAGTACCCTCTATTTTTTGGTACGTACATATTTCCCCCTCGAAGAAACGTCTTAGCCATGAAGAGGCGTAAAATGGTGGATCCAAGTATGGCGGTCCCAAAATGGGGTGTTAGGAGTTATAGCTGACACGCCCGTGTGTTGGAAAGTTTCCATCCAAAATCCCGCTATCTACAAGATGAAAAGGGGATTTAAGTGCAGATAGATAAAATAAATTGAGAAATAAAACTAAATTGATATGAAATGAGGACTTACCATCTGTGCAGGGTTTAGAACTTACCTTCATCGACACTCCAACCCTACGAAAGACATTCAAAATAAATTTTAGAAAGCTATCTATATATATATATATATATAGTAAAATGAATAGAAAAATGATTTCGTTATATATATATATAACGAAATCATTTTACTATTCATTTGTGTGGATAGATTTGATAGTTTTTGAGCTCTGGGACCCACGGTGATGGTTTTCGACGAGAGTATAGTCAAAACATTTGTGGTGAGATAGTGATCATTCCTCCGAGAGCGGAACATCGAACCGTGAAGTCTCAGGTTAGTTTTTCTCAATTTATTATTTTTAAACCTAAAATGTAGAAATGATAAAATCTTTGTCCTGGGGGGGTTATTTTTGAAAATACTAGTTTTAAATGAGTCTTTAAGGGGGCGCCCATAGGGTAGGTCCTTTTTTTAGGTAAAATGGTGTATTTTGCTTGTTTTTAGGCATTTTTAGGGCTTCCGAGCCGTTTGCGGGTTCGGGACAGGACCGTTGCCTTGCACAGGGCAGCGGTTATAGAACCGCTGCCCTTGAAGGTGGTGGTTATGGAATCACCCACTCTACACAGGGCAGCAGTTCACGATAGAAAGAAAAAATAATGCTTTGATTTACTTATTTTTGAATTTTTAGCACTTTTATATGTTTTTGATAGTTTTTCCAATCGGATTTTGATACTAACTTACTCCTTTTTATGTTTTTGGGTGTATGCAGAAGGAGAAGGAATACATTAGATGGAGCCAAGAGAGGGATTTTGATTGGCTCCTAGCAGTGTTAGAGGCTCTCACTCAGGCAGAGCGAGATACTCTTCAGAGGGCTAGCATTTGGAGGATTGCACAGGTCCCTCATGTTGCACCTGCTAGTCACATATTATGTGACTTATTTTCATATTGGGATGTAGATCAAAACACTTTTTTATTGCCAGGAGTTAGGGGTGAGTGGACCATCACCTGGAGGATGTTTACCGTATACTGGGGGTTCCGATCCTTGGGTGGTGGCTGTCTCTCAAGACAGCAGTATCGAGATCTCAGGTGGTTCAGTGGGCCACCTATATGGGGGATGTTGTTGTTTTGATGGGGTCGAAGAAGGGGGTGAGGGTCTGATCTATTGTTGAGTCAGACATTCCTATGCTCCACAAGGCCATCATGGGCATCCTTGCTTCGAGATTGATTGGGGACAAGGGAGGGGACACCCTCTTATATTTTTAGGCCCCCATCATTACATAGATTGAGGGCCATGGACATGTTTAAACTTGGGGAGTAGACATCCTCGGGACCACCTACCATGATTTATACAGGGTGGTCCGACTACAAGGACAGTCAATAAGCCACCTGACTCTTGTCATGAGTTGGGTGTAGTGCATATCACTCTGTATGGGAGAGGTGTAGAGGCAGAGGATCCCGGGGCTGTTAGGGCAGTGAGGTGGATAGGGATGACCATTCTTAGAGTGCCTCACCAGCCAGTGGCCTCTTTGACCACTGCAGACATGGAGGCCACTCCTTATAAGGCCATGGCATGGTTATGGGGAGAGGAGACTATCACATTGATTTCTTGTCAGACTACCAGTCAGCTAGTAGATAGGGCGGGAAGTTGGAGATCCACCCCTTTGATAGAGTACCACAGCAGTTCGGCCTCCATACATTGACATGTTTCCTCCAGCGAGGGCTAGTGTATAGATCTGTTCATGAGGCTCAGGGAGGTCGTATAGGCCAAGCTTGGACTACTGTTACTCCTAGTATCCCCATCACGGATAGGAGGGTGGTATGTGCTTGAGGGGTAGCCAGTGCTCCTCGGGTACCTTAACTTTGGATTGCTTCCGGTCTCGCCCATAGCAGCGATGAGCCTATTGACATGGACTCCGAGTCTGAGGAGTTCACTGGGGAGAGACAAAGGAGGAGATAGAGGAGACAGAGATCAGAGGGACAGGTGGGGAGGATGATAGTGATTCCGAGTGGCATAACACTTAGGATATCCTACGGGTCGAGAGGGTGGAGTGGAGCGCAGAGAGGGTGACTCTGATCTCAGAGGAGTTTCTCTCTCAGGATTTAGGGGGAGATGGCAAGTATTTCGCAGGCCATCACATTGCTCTAGATGTGGGAGAGAGATACTAATCAGAGGAAACATCAGCAGCAGGTGTGGATTCTAGAAACCCTTCCTGGAGGCCTAGAGATCCGAGTGAGTTGCTACTCTTCTCTTGAAATTTTTTTAGTTAGAATTGTCTTATTTGTTATTTATTTTTGTTTTGTTTATTCTTGGTTTTATTTTTTATCATTTTCTAACTTGTTTTCTCCTTTATTTGCAGTGACTGTTGATGAGTGGCGAGACTTGATTCACTGAGTATGCACATATACCTTGTTGCTCCCCTCGAAGAATACTTGTGCTGAGATTTTTGAGGACGTGGGAGAGCTTTGGCAGCCGGTAGGCATACTGATGTTTTTTCCCCTGTCTGGTAGGCAGCAAAGATCATGAATTCTCTCCTTGCTGAGGTAGCTAGGTATAGGACGGTCGAGCACTTGATGAGGAGGAGTCATTCTCATAGTGAGACGACAACTATTGGCCATGACCACGAGCCCTCAGTGCATTCAGAGTGTCGGCGTAGCCGGAGTCATAGACATGGTCATACACCCTCTGAGGGATCCTGTCGACGATAAAATTTTCCTCCGTAATTTCTATTTCATTTATGTATGTATTAGGAATAGGATGTTGTTAAGTATAATTAGTAGTAGCGTCTGATAGAAGATAACGGCACTGTCAGTACGACGCCACCAATAATGTATAGTACGGAAATAGTCAAAAGTACAATAGGAATGTTGTGGTAAAAAGTAAATAGTTGTCGTAAGTGGTCCAGTAATGTTAAAATGTCAAGTTGGGGTAAGTAGAGAAGTAGGGTCTACATTATTAGGAATTAGAAATATTATATTGGTAATAAGGACAAGGAGTGAGGTCATAAATATTTTGTGTATTTTATTGTAAAAATTCTAAAATGTGGAACCCATGTGAAATGATAAGGTTTATCTTATCTTAAAAGATAAGCTTACATGTACAGCTAAGAGTTAAGGTATGGAATATGATTCGTCATAGTGGATTTCTTATCTTATCTTATAGATAAGATGGATAAGCCTAGAATTCTATAAATAAAGAGGCCACCCCCCCCCCCCCCCCCCATTTAGCATAGAAGGAAGTAGTGAGAAATATTGTATGAAGTGTGTAAAGGAAGCCATCAGTTTAAAGGTATGTTGAAGAAGCCATTAAGAGGTGTAATTGTAAAGTTTCTCCCATAGTATTGGTGGAAGGAAAGTGAAGTCAATAACACTTGAAGTACCTCATGGGTGAGATTGTACAATTCATGTTAATATTATAATTTACTTTGATATTTCAGATTTGTCATCATTCCGTCTTATCATAGTCCGATGGTATTCTTGTGTTATGTTTTTTTGTTTTGTTTCCATATTACATCCACCAAACTAAAGGTTGTGCAGTAGTAAAATAATCATAGCACGAGGAGTTCCCGGTGAAGAATTATCATAGTGGCTGGATTGGTGATGACAGTTTGGTTCCGTTGTCGGGACCATTCCTCGTTGGTGGATTTTCTGGAGAGATATTCCCACTTAGTCAAAAAATTCATCAGAGGGTAACCTTATTTTCACTGTGCATAGTAGTTTACATGGTCACTCATGTTGCACATGCTAGGCCAAGATGTGAATTATTTTCCCTATTGGGATGTAGATCAAAACACTTTTTTATTGCCAGGAGTTAGGGGTGAGTGGACCATCCCCTGGCGGATGTTTACTCGTATATGGGGGTTCCGACTCTCTTGGGTGGTGGCTGTCTCTCAAGACAGCCAGTATCGAGATCTCAGGTGGTCAGTGGGCCACCTATATGGGGGATGTTGTTTGTTTTGATGGGGTCGAAAGAGGGGGTGAGGGTCTGATCTATTGTTGGTCAGACATTCCTTATGCTCCACAAGGCCATCATGGGAATCCTTGCTGTCGAGATTGATTGGGGACAAGGGAGGGGACACCTCTATATCTTTAGGCCCCCATCATTACATAGACTTGAGGGCCATGGACATGTTTAAACTTGGGGAGTAGACATCCTCGGGACCACCTACCATGATTTATACAGGGTGGTCCGACTACAAGGACAGTCAATAAGCCACCTGGACTCTTGTCATGAGTTGGGTGTATGTGCATATCACTCTGTATGGGAGAGGTGTAGAGGCAGAGGATCCCGGGGCTGTTAGGGCAGTGAGGTGGATAGGGATGACCATTCTTAGAGTGCCTCACCAGCCAGTGGCCTCTTTGACCACTGCAGACATGGAGGCCACTCCTTATAAGGCCATGGCATGGTTATGGGGAGAGGAGACTATCACATTGATTTCTTGTCAGACTACCAGTCAGCTAGTAGATAGGGCGGGGAAGTTGGAGATCCACCCCTTTGATAGAGTACCACAGCAGTTCGGCCTCCCATACATTGACATGTTTCCTCCAGCGAGGCTAGTGTATAGATCTGTTCATGAGGCTCAGGGAGGTCGTATAGGCCAAGCTTGGACTACTGTTACTCCTAGTATCCCCATCACGGATAGGAGGGTGGTATGTGCTTGAGGGGGGTAGCCAGTGCTCCTCGGGTACCTTAACTTTGGATTGCTTCCGGTCTCGCCCATAGCAGCGATGAGCCTATTGACATGGACTCCGAGTCTGAGGAGTTCACTGGGGAGAGACAAAGGAGCGATAGAGGAGACAGAGATCAGAGGGACAGGTGGGGAGGATGATAGTGATTTCCGAGTGGCATAACACTTAGGATATCCTAGGGTCGAGAGAGGTGGAGTGGAGCGCAGAGAGGGTGACTCTGATCTCAGAGGAGTTTCTCTCTCAGGATTTAGGGGGAGATGGCAAGTATTTCGCAGGCCATCACATTGCTCTAGATGTGGGAGAGAGATACTAATCAGAGGAAACATCAGCAGAGCAGGGTGTGGATTCTAGAAAACCCTTCCTGGAGGCCTAGAGATCCGAGTGAGTTGTACTCTTCTCTTGAATTTTTTTAGTTAGAATTGTTTATTTGTTATTTATTTTTGTTTTGTTTATTCTGGTTTTATTTTTTTATCATTTTCTAACTTGTTTTATCCTTTACTTTGCAGTGACTGTTGATGAGTGGCGAGACTTGATTCACTGAGTATGCACATATTACCTTGTTGCTCCCCTCGAAGAAATACTTGTGCTGAGATTTTTGAGGACGTGGGAGAGCTTTGGCAGCCGGTAGGCATACTGATGTTTTTTTCCCCTGTCTGGTAGGCAGCAAAGATCATGAATTCTCTCCTTGCCTGAGGTAGCTAGGTATAGGACGGTCGAGCATTGATGAGGAGGAGTCATGTCTCATAGTGAGACGACAACTATTGGCCAGTGACCACGAGCCCTCAGTGCATTCAGAGTGTCGGCGTAGCCGGAGTTCATAGACATGGTCATACACCCTTGAGGGATCCTGTCGACGATAAAATTTCCTCCGTAATTTCTATTTCATTTATGTATGTATTAGGAATAGGATGTTGTTAAGTATAATTAGTAGTAGCGTCTGATAGAAGATAACGGCACTGTCAGTACGACGCCACCAATAATGTATAGTACGGAAATAGTCAAAAGTACAATAGGAATGTTGTGGTAAAAAGTAAATAGTTGTCGTAAGTGGTCCAGTAATGTTAAAATGTCAAGTTGGGGTAAGTAGAGAAGTAGGGTCTACATTATTAGGAATTAGAAATATTATATTGGTAATAAGGACAAGGAGTGAGGTCATAAATATTTTGTGTATTTTATTTGTAAAAATTCTAAAAATGTGGAACCCATGTGAAATGATAAGGTTTATCTTATCTTAAAAGATAAGCTTACATGTACAGATAAGAGTTAAGGTATGGAATATGATTCGTCATAGTGGATTTCTTATCTTATCTTATAGATAAGATGGAATAAGCCTAGAATTCTATAAATAAAGAGGCCACCCCCCCCCCCCCCCCCATTTAGCATAGAAGGAAGTAGTGAGAAATATTGTATGAAGTTGTGTAAAGGAAGCCATCAGTTTAAAGGTATGTTGAAGAAGCCATTAAGAGGTGTAATTGTAAAGTTTCTCCCATAGTATTGGTGGAAGGAAAGTGAAGTCAATAACACTTGAAGTACCTCATGGGTGAGATTGTAACAATTTCATGTTAATATTATAATTTACTTTGATATTTCAGATTTGTCATCATTCCGTCTTATCATAGTCGATGGTATTCTTGTGTTATGTTTTTTGTTTTGTTTCCATATTACATCCACCAAACTAAAGGTTGTGCATTAGTAAATAATCATAGCACGAGGAGTTCCCGGTGAAGAATTATCATAGTGCTGGATTGGTGATGACAGTTTGGTTCCGTTGTCGGGACCATTCCTCGTTGGTGGATTTTCTGGAGAGATATTCCCACTTAGTAAAAAATCAATCAGAGGGTAACCTTATTTTCACTGTGCATAGTAGTTACCATGGTAAAGTCATTTTTGCTGTGAATAGTAGTTACCATGGTAAAGTCATTTTTGCTATGAATAGTATTTACCATAGTAAAGTCACTTTTTACCCTGAATAGTATTTACCACAGTAACTTCACTTTTTACTGTGAATAGTGTTTACCACAGTAAAGTCAGTTTTTAACGCAGTAAGTCAAGTTTTACCATAGTTTACCGTGGTCATTTCTATTTTCCAGTATAGTGATTTTAATTATTGGTGCACATAAGTCTTGTTGATTGTACTTTTGGGTTGGTATTTCACTATGGTTACTTTTGAAAATGGGGAAGATTCCTGTTTTTTCAGCCCAATCTAATGAAGATGCTTCCTCTTTCATTCAAGAGTTTAAATGATCTTGTATTTGTAATGGCCTTATAAGAAGGGAAAATGGACTGAATTTTTTCCTACCTTTTTGGATGGTTCAACACTTAGGTGGTTTGAAACACTAGGTGAAAATGTGAAAAATTCATGGGATTATTAACTGAAAGTTTTCTTGAAGAATTGGTGAACAACAGAAATATGCAGATCTCATGATCGAGATCACAAAGCTATCCCAAGGAGAGAAGGAGAAGATAAGGGATTATCATGCTCATGTTCTAGAGCTAAGGAGGAAGCTCGATGCCTAGATCCGGAAGGAAGGATTAGCGGATGGGTTGATGAATGGCGTGGATAATCTCCTATGTAAGCACTTCATTATTGGGATGAAGCCAGAGATCAGACAACGAGTGAAGTATGACCGCCCAGCTACCATTGAACAAGCAAAGGAGATTGCAAGAAGGCAAGAAAAAAGCATGGAAGAAGAGCCCAAAGAAATTGTTGCTAAAGTAGAGCCTACAACAACACCTTTGCTCCAGAATCCACAACCACTCTCGGTGAGCACAAATATTTCTCCTAGTACATCTATTAAGTATGAAGATCTACTCAAAAATATGGGTCAGTTAACTATTAATCTTCTTCAAGGAAAAGAATTTAGTTCTCAGGGAGGAGATAGAGGTCCAAAAAGAAATATTTCTGAAGTTGTATGTTATGGTTGTTATAAAAAGGGTCATTATAAGTATAATTGTCCCGATAGATCTTCTACATCTGGTAAAGGAGATAATGATAAAGGAAAAGCACCTGTGAATTCTTTTGATTGTAGTAGATAAGAGCATAAATAATGAAGTAGATGTGTTTGTAACAAAAGAAAGAAAGAAAAAGAAGATAATCAAGATGGAAATGATCCTAAGAAGATGAAAGGAGAAACTAGTAAGAAACATAGGAGAAGAAAGTTGGGTGTGCAGGATTTTCTGATTTCACAGGGGCAAGGACCATACTCCATCTTGGAAGATCTGTCCAAAAGGCCTGCAAATATTACATATGGTCAACTCTGGCTATGTCTTCTGAGAAGAGGCGGGAGTTGCGAAGTGGACTCAATGCTCGATGAAGGAAGGAGGTTGAGGTCCCTGTTTTGGAGGTAGAGGTGGATCCCTATGCTCCACAAGCTGAGTGTATTATGTAATGGTATTTCAATTCATGATGTCTTAGTTAATGGAGGTGCTACAGTTAATGTAATGACCAAGTCTGTAATGAATATGTTGGGTTTAAAAATTGATCGCCCTTCAACACTTATGTTAAGGTTCATTAAATAAGGGAAAAAACTAAACCAGAAGGGGTTGTAGTTTCAAATGTGGCAATATTATGGGTGTTGTATGTGTGGTAGACTTTCAGGTGATGAAAATGGTATTGTTGCATACCCAATGCTACTGGGAAGACCATCGCTAAGGAGAGTTCATGCAAGAACTACTGGAATGAAGTTTCATGACACTTGGATGTGGTTAGAGAGAGGGTGAAGATAAACGTGATCCCTCGACATCATAAGGTAGAACCTGTGGATTCAAGTGATGAAACTGATGATTAGACATCCTCTGATTACTCTAGTACCAGTGAAGTGGATACTGAAGATGAAGAAAGTGAGGTTGATGTTTCAGTCATGGATATCCTTCCAGTCACACCAACTCATGGACCCCATAAAATTATCTGAAGAAGAAGTTGATTATCGTCTCCAGCAAATAAAGATTGGTGATGCTGTGATGGAGAGTGAGAAGGAATCCTACCTCCAGCTCTTTCAAAGTTATATACACATATTCACTTTTGGTTACAAGGAACTCCGTCAAGTAAGTTGTGTAGAACATTCTATTGAGCTAGTAGATGGTGCTCAGCCCATAAAGCAAATGCCATATAGAATGAATCCTAATTTTTCCAAGACTATAAAAGAAGAAATAGATAAGTTGCTTGATGCAGGATTCATATTTGCTGTGGAGAATTCAGAATGGGTTTCTCCCATTGTGATCTCAATAAAAAAATAATGGGAAGCTACACATTTGTGTTGATTACAGGAAGCTCAATAAGGAAACAAAGAAGGATCATCACCCTCTTCTATTTTCATATCAGATCTTGGACAAAGTAGCTAGCCAGGAGTGCTATAGTTTTGCTGATGGATATAGCGGCTATAACCAAGTTTGTATAGTAGAGAAAGATCAGCTGAAAACCACGTTCACCACTCCTTGGGGAATGTTTTCTTATAGAGTTATGCCTTTTGGGTTGTGTAATGCTCCGGCAACATTCCAGCTTTTGATGAATAAGGTGTTTGAACCCTACATTGGGACCTTCATCAGAGTATTTCTGGATGATTTTTGCATATATGGGAGCAAGTTGGACCACCTGCACCAAATGGAGATAGCATTTCAAAGGTTAGATGAAGCACAAGCCTCACTAAACCCTACAAAGTGTGTCTTTGGATGTTCTAAAGTTGTTTTCTTAGGGCATGTTGTATCCAGAGATGGTATTTGGTACTGATCCTGATAAAGTTTCAAAAATCAAGAGTTACCATTTCCTATGAATAGAAGTAAGTTGAGATCATTTTTAGGCCATGTGGGGTACTATAGAAGGTTCATCAAGAATTTCTCAAAGATTGCACAGCCACTAACCCAGTTCTTGAAGAAGGATGTTACTTATGAACTAGGAAATAAGGCGCATGAAGCTTTTGGACAACTGAAGGAAGCCCCTGGTGTCTTCACCTATTTTAAAGAATCCAGATGGAGCAAGCCATTCATTGTGTACACTAATGCCTCAGATGCAGCACTAGGAAGTACTTTGAGCGAAAAGGATGAAAATGGGAATGAACATCCAATTTACTTTGGGAAGCAGACAAATGAGTAGTGCTGAGGTAATTATACTGTAAACTGAAAAAGAGGCTCTGGCTATCATTTTTACTGTAAAAGAAGTTTAGGAATTACTTGCTAGGGTAAAAATTTCCAGTTGTAACAGATCATCAGGCTCTAAAATATATTGTAAATAAGCCTAACCCATCAAGGAGGATGCAAGATGGATAATTTTGCTACAAGAATTTGAATTTGATATTATAGATAGGCTAGGAAAGAAGCATGTCAATGCAGATGCACTCTCTCAAGCCTATGATGGTTTAGGATCATCTTGTGATGATGATGATTTCTCTGATGCAGCATTGTTATCCCTTGACACAATCCCTAGTGAATACATAGATATTTGGAATTATCTAAATGAATTCAAGTTACCTGATGGTGCCAATGCAAAGACTAGAGGAAAGATTACCTCAAGCTAGTCATCCATATTCTATTCTACATGGAGTATTATTTCAAATAGAACCTGATGGACAGTACAAGAGGGCAGTTGGACGTGATCAAGGGAAAGGACCTGCTAGAATAATTCCACAATGGTCCATTGTGGAGGGCACTTCTCTGGACAACTTACAGCAAGACGGATCTGGATGCAGTGTTATCACTGGGCCACTCTTTTTAAAGATTGTTATAATTATTGTAGACATGTGATATTTCTTCAAAACACATGGTAACCGTAAGACTTCATCAGCTCCATTATACCCTCTTCTTCCTCTTGTCCCCTTTGAAAAGTTGGGAATAGACATTGTAGGTCCACTTCCAACTACCTCACCAAAATAAGTATATTGTAGTTGCCACAAATTATTTAACCAAGTGGTTGAAGCTAGGCCATTGAAAACAACTTCCATGGATGAGGTGGCAAGGTTCATATATGAACGCATTGTCACCAGATTTTGGTTGTCCATTAGAAATTGTAACAGATCAAGGAAGCCACTTCATTAATGATGTGGTAGAAGCCCTACTCAATAAGTTTTCTATTAAGCACAGGAAGGCAACAACATACAAGCCAAGCACAAATGGACAGCTGGAATGAACAAATTTTGTGTTGTGTCAAATTCTAGCAAAAGATGCAGCCTTGCAGATACATAAATGGGATAAGAGGATTCATGCAGCATTGTGGGCATATAGGGAAACATCAAAGTTGGCAACAAGATACTCCCCATTTCAGTTGGCTTATGGCATTGATCCAATTCTTCCTATTGAGTTTGATATTCCAATGGTCAGAGTAATGAAAAATGAAAGAATGGATGAAAGTGATTCAGTAAAAGAAAGGTTGGTACAATCTTCATTGCTAGAGGAAATGAGGAAATAGCTAAGGATACAAGCTATAAGAAGAAAATGAAGTAGAAGGAATACTTTGATCAAAAGATCTGGTGGTCTCCATTTCATGTGAATGACTTGGTTCTAGTATATGATTCCAGATACAAAAAAAGAGACAGAGAAAATTTCATTCCAAAATGTGATGGGGGGCCCCTACAAAAACCAGCTGTGCATGAAAATGGTACGTACGACTGGAGGGAATTGGATGGCATCCCCTTAACGAAATGGGTTCAACCACGACAAGTTGAAGATTTTCCAAGAAACCATAATAGTCTACTCAAGTACGGAGTAAAAAGCTAGGAAAGGGAAGATGTCGACATAAAATTTTCCTACGTAATCGATCATTAATGTATGTTTCGGATAGGATGTTGTTACGTATAATTAGTAACGTAGCGTCAGATAGAAAGATAGGCGGCTCCCAGTACAACACTTCCAATGAATGTTTATAGTATGGTCATAGTCAAAGTACAATAGGAAGTGTTGTGGTAAAAAAGTTAAATAGTGTGTAAGTCGGGTCTAGTAAGGTTAAAATGTCAAAGTTGCGTTGTATGTAATGTAAGTAGAGAAGTCAGGGTCTACATGATAAGGAAATTAGAATTTATATGGTAATAAGGACAAGAGCGTGAGGGTCATAAAATTTTGTTTATTTTATTTGTAAAAAGTCTAAAAATGTGGGCACCATGTGGAAAAATGGATATAAGGTTTATCTTATCTTAAAAGATAAGCTTACCAGTACAGATAAGATTAAGGTATGGGCATATGATTCGTCAGAGGGGATTTCTATGTTATCTTACCGATAGATGGCTGCCTAGAAGTAAAAAAAGAGGCCACCCCCCCCCCCCCCCCATTTAGCATAGAAGGACGTAGGAGAAACTTGTATGAAGCGTGTAAAGGAAGCCATCAGTTCAAGGTTGTGTTGAAGCAGCCATTAAGAGGTGTAATGTAAAGTTTCGCCCATTAGTATTGGTGGAATGGAAGGCAAGTGAAGTCAATAAACACTTAAAGAATACCTTCAGGGGTGAGATTGTAACAAGTTCATGTTAATATTATAAATTACTTTGATATTTCAATTTGTCATTCATTCTGTCTTAAACCTAAGCGAGGATTATTGTGTATGTTTTTGTTTTGGTCCAGAGTACATCCACCAAAACTAAAGGGATATGCATTTAGTAAATATCATAGCACAAGGATTTCCTGGTGAGATTTCATAGTGCCGGATTGTGATGACAATCCCAAGGGGTTTGGAGGTCATTTCTGTAGTGTTTTGTCAGATACTATATGAGGGCTTTATGTACTTCCGGTCTCATTGAGCGTTTTGACCATGCTTAGTGCAGGATGGGCATGTATATGAACTTGATGAATATATATACTAATATATATATTATGATATATATCTGGATAGATACTTCGTTTGGATCTCGACTTTAGTGCCTAGAACTTGTGACTTATTTCCACATTGTATGCTAGATGTGTTTAGATTACTTGATCATGATTTTCAAGATGTATGTGATGGATGACAAATGTAGTAAACATAATGTTTTACTTTGTGTTGTAATACTAATATGAGATGATAAAAAACAATGGTAGTATTGAACTTTGAATTCTTGGAAACGGTTCGTGATTTCTTATGAGGTTAGCAAAACATGATGAATGGATAGTGATAAGAGATGAATTTACCACATTCCTGACTCCATGCACCAGTTAAGATGTGAGGGATCTACACCAAGAGTGGGACGGGCACACATTGTATGAGTTTGCCTCAATGGAACGATAAGAGAGAGATAAACTAGAACTAAGTTATCAGAAACCAAACCTACACCACAACTTACTCTACTCAAAACTACCACCAAGCTAGCAGGTCAATTATTTCCATTTTCTCTAGATTAGACTAGATTAATTAAATGGCAACTCGTGACAAAAATATGGTTTTGGAGGATTTGTTCGCTTCTAGAATTAGACATTTATTTTCTTAATCTAATTGATTTGTGCTTCTATCTACCAAGAGTTGTTTCATTGTCGTGAAGGCCCCCCACACCTGCCCATGCCACTAGTAAGAGGATGGCTTTTTTAACCAAAGGATGGATATATGCGGTGAAGGGGGAACTTCGGTCCTTCCCAACATCACACCTAGTGAGAGATGCGGGCTTATCACTGAAGGTGGCTGGGGTAAAAAAGGGTAAAATAATACTAGTGTGTTGCTGGACACTTCTTTTTGATTATTATAGTGACATTGCTGACTTTGACGTTTGGGATATCCTTCTTTTCCAAAGAGATGTAAGAGATGATAGATGTGACACAAGAAGCTTCTAGACATAGCATAGGTAAGGAACAAACTTCACCAGTAGAACAGAAAGAGTAAAAGCTAGGGAAAGGGGAAGATGGTGTCGACAATAAAATTTTCCTCCGTAATTTCTATCATTAATGTATGTATTAGGAATAGGATGTTGTTAAGTATAATTAGTAGTAGCGTCCGATAGAAGATAAGGGCGCTACCAGTACAACACTTCCAATAATGTATAGTATGGTAATAGTCAAAAGTACAATAGGACTGTTGTGGTTAAAAGTAAATAGTTGTCGTAAGTGGTCTAGTAATGTTAAAATGTCAAGTTGGTGTAAGTAGAGAAGTAGGGTCTACATGATTAGGAATTAGAAATATTATATTGGTAATACGGACAAGGAGTGAGGTCATAATATTTTGTTTATTTTATTTGTTAAAAGTCTAACAAATGTGGAACCCATGTGAAATGATAAGGTTTATCTTATCTTAAAAGATAAGCTTACATGTACAGATAAGAGTTAAGGTATGGAATATGATTCGTCAGAGTGGATTTCTTATGTTATCTTAAAGATAAGATGGATAAGCATAGAAGTCTATAAATAAAGAGGCCACCCCCCCCCCCCCCCCCTCCATTTAGCATAGAAGGAAGTAGTGAGAATATTGTATGAAGTGTGTAAAGGAAGCCATCAGTTAAAGGTGTGTTGAAGAAGCCATTAAGAGGTGTTGTAATTGTAAAGTTTCTCCCATAGTATTGGTGGAAGGCAAGTGAAGTCAATAACACTTGAAGTACCTCATGGGTGAGACTTGTAACAATTTCATGTTAATATTATAATTTACTTTGATATTTCAGATTTGTCATCATTCTGTCTTATCATAGTCGATGGTATTCTTGTGTATGTTTTTTGTTTTGTTCCAGATTACATCCACCAAACTAAAGGATATGCATTAGTAAATAATCATAGCACAAGGATTTCCTGGTGAAGAATTATCATAGTGCCGGATTGGTGATGACAATCCCATAGGGGTTGAGAGGTCATTTTTGTAGTGTTTTGTCAGATATCTATATGAGTGTTTTTGTACTTTTCGGTCTCATTGAGCGTTTTGACCATGCTTAGTGCATGATGGCATTGTATATAGAACTTGATATATATATATATATATATATATATATATATATCTTTTTGGATCTAGACTTTTAGTGCCTAGAACTTTGTGACTTATTTCCACATGTATACTAGATGTTTTTAGAGTATTTGTTTTCATGCTTTTCAAGAATGTATGTGATGGATGACAAATAATAGTAAACATAATGTTTGACTTTGTATGTTTTTGTAATGCTGATACGAGATGATAACAAACACATGGTGGTACTGAACTTTTGAACTCTTTGGGCAATGTTCGTGATTTCTTCTTATGTTGGCAAGACGTGATGGATGTATAGTGATAAATAGATGAATTTTCCCCATTCCCAAATCCACACAACCAGTAAGATGTGAGGGCTCTACACCAAGAGTTGGGAAGGGCACAATATTGTATGAGTTTGACTGAATGTAATGATAGGAGACAGACAAAGCTAGTATCATAAATCAAACTTAGACCTACACACTTACCCTACTCAAAACTACCACCAAGCTCAATAGGTCACTTATTTTCCAGTTTATCTAGACTTAGATTCATAAATGGCAACTCTGGTTGACAAAATATGGTTTTGAGGATTTGATCTCTTTGGAATTTAGAATATTTGTTTTCTCTTAATATAATTTGATTTGTGCATTCTATGCATACCAAGATTTGTTGATTTGTGTGAATGGACCTCCCACACCCTGCCTCATGCCACTAGTAAGAAGCACAAGCTTTGTCACCAAAGGCGGGATATAGGCAAGTAAGGGCACTTTTTTCCTTTCCCAACCTCACACCACTAGTAAGAGATGAGGGCTTATCACCGAAGGTCGGTGGGGCAAAGAAGTGTGTAAAATAAAATATTCTATTTGCTTGGCACTTTTGATTTCTATTTGATCTTGACATTTCTGACCTGTGACTTTGGGATATCCTTTCTTTCAAAGAGATTTAAGAGGGATAGATGTGACACCAAGAAGCTTCTAGAACAGACCGTAGGTAAGGATAACTTCACCTAGTAGAAATAAAGAGAAAAACCAAATATGTAGGCCTTGGTATGGTTTTTGTCAATATTTGTCTATCAAACTTGATGAGAAGATTTGAATTACTTGATGATGTTTGAGGAGATGTGATTTGGATGCTTTTGCAAATACTTTCAGAAGTTTGTAACAGATTGCTTAAGAGTAAGTTCCTGGACTACAATTTTGACAAAATGAGTGGACAAAATGAAACAGCTAAATGACTAATGCAATGTAGGTAGCCATAATGTACAAGTGGTGATTCTGATGTCTCATGCGTAAAACCATTTAAGATGCAAGGAATTGACAATTTTATTGAATTCCTCACCTTCTAGTGTGCATAAGAGATATGCACACTATTTTCTGTAGTCTTTCATGACTCGGTATGGGCCCAGCCACTTTGGCCAAAACTTCCTTCCTTCGCTCGGTTTTCTTATTGATCTGGTTGTCTAGTCTTATAACTAGATCTCCTTCATATATTTCTTGCTCATAGATTTTTTTTGTTATACTACCGGCACATCCAGTCAGCATAGGCTCTATGTTATTGCTTCGACATTTAGCCTGGCCTTGTCAAGTCTTTCCATTTGAGAGAGGTGTGCCTCCCTATAAGCTTCTTCATCCAAAATCCCTTGTAATGAGATGCGGAGACTAGGTATTTCTACCTCAAGTGGGAGAACTGCTTCTGCCCCAAATACCAGTGAGAAAGGAGTTGCTCCTATTGGTGTTCTTATTGAGGTTTGATGGGCCCACAAGGCCATGGATATAGTTTTAAATGCCAATCTCACTTGTTCTCCTTAACTGTTTTGAGGAGAATAGCCTTTAATGTTTTGTTTTTCACTTCGGCTTGCCCATTGGCTTGATGGTAGTAAAGAGAGGCTCGTGTGATGGTTTATTTTGAATTTGATACATAACTCACGGACCTCATCATTTTTAAAGGATGTGCCATTATCAGATATAATGACTTGTGGGACACCATACCTGCAAATGATTTGGTTTAGAATGAATTTGGCAATTACCGAACCTGGTACGGTGGTGAGGGGCATGGCCTCTACCCACTTGGTAAAATATTCTTTGGCTGTAATTATAAAGTTATGGCCATCGGTTGATGAGGGAGAGAATTTTTCATATCAAGTCCAGACCCCATGTGGAAAAGGGCCATGGGGTCGCTATTGGTTGTAGGGATTGTGCTGGCATGTGAATCTCGTGAGAGAATTCTTGGCATTTGTGGCACTTACGTACAAACTCTACTGCATGTCATGTTCGAGAGTGGGCCAAAAATAACCCATCTGATGTATTTTGTCGAGTGGTGGCGTGACAACCGAAGTGGCCTCCACATATCCCACTATGGGATTCATAAAGAATCTTCTTAGATTCTTCTGTGTTTATGCATCTTAGAAGCATGTCAGTCAAAGGCTTTACGATAGAGTACTTGTTCTAAAACAACATATTTAGCAGTGATAATATGTAACCGCCTTTTTTGTTGTGATGTGGTGCCATCCAGGTATGTGTGGTCTATGATGATAATTGTATGATATCAGTATACCAGGGACATGTAGAGATGGGGGCCTTGGTTTCGAAGATGTATATACATTCATCAGGAAAGTCCAGATTTACCAGATCGCCTCCATCTAGTGGATTGTCAGCTAACCAGTCTGCAATGATTTTTCCCTTAATAGATTTTTGGTTTACGAATGTTAACTCAAATTCACCCATTAAGGTTATGAAACACCCAAACTTTTTAGATAAAGACCCTTGCACGTGAGGAATGTTCGTAAATGATTTGTTTTTACAATGACCCTTGTTTCTTTGATTTAACATGTAATGTCTTAAACATTTTGTTGTAAAGAATATGGCAAGGAATTCTCTCTCTACCTATGTATAACGTGTTTCATAATCGAGCAATGTTCAGTTGATGAAATAGACTGCACGTTCTCATTTATCATTGTCTTCTTGAGCCAACATGCAGGCTAGGGAGACATGAGTGGCTCGTGAGTATAGGATCAAAGGGCGGTCTAGTTTGGGAGGCATTAGCGTGGGTGGAGACAACAAGAAACATTTAACTGCTTTGAAGGCCTTGTTTCATTCTTCAGTCCAATCAATGTTATAATCTTTCTTTAATAGATTGTTGATTGGATGAATGGACAAAACTTAAATCTGGGATGAACCTTCGGATTGCACTGAGTTTCCTAAGAAATGGCCTGATTCTAGACTCGTCTAATGGTGGGATCATTTTTGAGAACAGTCCCAGATTTTGGCTGGATCGACATCAATCCCTTGCGAAGATATAATGTAGCCCAAAAATTTTCCTCCTGTCACACTAAACATGCACTTCTTTGGGTTTAATGTGATGCACTATATTCAATTAATCACGAGAGGATGATACGGAGTTCTTCTAGATGATCACAATGTTTCTTGGCCTTGGCCAATAAGTCATCCACGTAGGATTCCATGATTTTATGGATAAGATCATGGAATATGTATGTCATAGCCTGGTGATATGTAGCGCTAGGCGTTCTTAAGACCGAATGGCATGACAGTGTAGCAATAAGTTCCCGAGGGAGTTATGAATGTAGTTTTGGCTTGATCCTACTCAGATATTTTAATCTAATTATACCCTAGAGAACCCATCCATGAGGGACAATAGTTCAAATCCATTTGTTGCATCAACAATAACGTCAATGGATGGTAACGGGAAATCATCCTTGGGACAAGCTTTGTTAATATCTTGAAAATCTATGCAAATGCGTATCTTCCCATTCTTTTTTAGAAAAGGGACGATATTAGATACCCATTGTGAATAATCAATGGGTTTGATGAATCCCACTTGGAGAAGTTTTATTACTTCCTGTTTTACCATGAGAGCCACTTTTGGCTTCATTGGTCTTGACTTTTGTTTAATTGGTTTTGCATCTAGTTTAGTGATAAGGTTATGTACCACGATGTGTGGTGCAATGCCTGTCATTTCTTTATAATTAAATGTGAAAGCCTTTTTATGTTCTTTGAGGATTTGGGTGTGTATTTCTATCTCCTCAAGAGTTAACGAGGATCCCAACTTCAAAATTTTTGGTTCTTCCTTTGTTCCAATGTTTATGTCAATGGTTTCTTCTATTAAAGAAGCGTTACCTTCTTCAAATTCAGGTGGGGCTGGAGTTATTTCCAAGCTTTCTCCATCTTCTATCTTGTAGATATCGAGGTCCTTCTATGGAAGAGACTCTACCATGGGATTTCCAAAATAGGAAGATGAATGTGGTATTAAGGAAAGATCTACTATGCGGTAAGCAAGGTGTAGCTCCGCATAAGTGTTTAGATATTCGAGAGTGACTCTATCATTGTCAAAGTGATCCATGATAGAAAAATCATTCTTAGTTTCTCCATGAGTTAGGAGTGGGTTTGTTGATATTTTACGCGCTAATGGTTCGATACAAAGTAATACTGTGAAATTTGTATCTTCCAACTCACATGTTCGGAGTGAAACGGGAAGCTGAGGTTACTATTGAGTCTGCAAGAAGGTTCTGCTCTCGTGGGATTGATTCAATTGATATGAATTTAAATCCCTTGTTTAGATCTAACACCGCTGTTTTGTATAGTTGTAAATGTTCAACCCTTGTTTCATATACCTCGGAGACTTGGTTTGCAACTAGTTGCAAGTCTCCTAGTACCCTAATGTCATCGACACCCATTCTTTTGGCTAGGACGAGGCCAAGGAGGAGAGATTCGTACTCAGACCCTGTTGTTTGTATATTCAAAGTTTAATTTAAAGGTGAAAGGTAGGATCTTTCCCTCAGGTGAAGTAAAGATCACTCCGGCCCCATCTCCAAAGTGACATCTAGTTCCATCGAAGTGGAGAGTCCAATATTTTCTTGGAAAAATGGATGTTGGGGTATTTTTCATATCTATTTCTTTTGCTTCAGATTACTTCTATCATAAAAAATTCATCTGATGGAAGAGAAGCAATTCCCAGGGTGCATCCCATACCCATAGAATCAAATAGTAGGAGAATAGGTAAGTCTTTCTCTAGCAACTCGACAATTTTTTTGGTAGTCCCTAGTGACATTGTTTCTATAACGTTGGTCTCATTCTTGAGTGTTGGAATGTCTTCAGCTAGATTTGTAATTTCCAATTCTGTGGTGGGTATCAAATTCTCTTTTGGTTTTCAATTAATTGGTTTGATGAGTTGATTTGTTGGGAGTTCAAACTCGGAGTGAACTCCTAGCCTTTTCTTCAAATCAGCTATGTGTATATCGAAGGGTTTTGGGTCACCTTGTGCCACAAATATTTTCCCTAAGTGTAGAAATATTATTTCTTGGAATAATGTGGAAGGGATTGCCTTCATGCGGTGTATCCATGGCCAACCTGAGGATCATATTATAGTTGGTTTCCCGATCTATAATATAAAATTCGGTGAGGAACCATCTTAGGTCCTAAAGTGACTGGTAAAACTATGGTTCCAATTGAAGTGGCCTTGAGGCTATCATATCCTCTTAACGTATTTCGTGTTGTGGAACAGTTTTTCTCTCCATATCCTAACTTTTGAAGAAAAGTGAAGGGGACTATGTTAACTACTGCCCCATCATCAAACATTACACATTTAACATAATTATTGTAAACCCGTACTTGTAAATGTAAAGCTAGGTTACCTCTTCATGCAATCTCATCGTCTATTGGCATTTTTCTTATATCAAATATAAACTCAGCATCCTTATCTGGCTGCCCTGGAGGATAGATGTCAAAGTCTACATGGTTTACTTACATTTCCGGAGGGAGGAGTGATGTTGATTAAATGACCAAGGCCTAATGCTTCTAAGAGGGAAGCCTTGTGGGCGGGAGAGTTTTTTAACAAATCCAAAAAGGAGATGTGAGAGAAGATTTTAGTTAAGTCATTAATTAAATCATAGGCGCCTATGGGTTTTACCAACGTTTATTGAATGTTTGTCTGGTTTCAATGGATAACTTGGAGTTGGTTGAGAAGAATAATCCCATGTTCTTGTTATGGTTTCTATAGGTAGCTTGGTATCTAACTCCACCAGGCCAACTATCTTAGTTTGGGGTCGAGTTCCTAGTTGGGGTGCGACTAGTGGATTTAATGAAGTTGAGGCTTCATGATCATTATTTTTTGTTATAACACCTTTGTTTGTTCCATTAGGATCTAGCCTGTTATTGTTAGAATGGTTTGGGAGTGGATCATTAAAGATCTTGAGGGGTGCATTTTGAGGGGAAATTGTCCCTGTATAAGCGTTTGGCGTGGGGTACTACAAAATTTGCTAAAAACATATCTATAAAGAGTTGCTTTTGATCTTCTACCAAACGCTACATGAATTTATTGTAGTCACGAAAAGTCCTAGTATTGTGGCCTTGAATTTTGTGGAAGCCACAATACAAATTGGGATTATAATTTCGAGGCTATTGATTTGAAACCTGTTGTAGCCCAAAATTCTGATAAGGTTGCTAGTTATTAGAGTTAAAATTTTGAGGCTGTTGCTTTTGTTTTTGACTTTGATATCCAGGTGGGTTTTGATTTGGACCTTGTGTTTGGATTTTTCATTGTCGTTGTTGTTGTTCTTGTTATGGTCGTGGTGGATGATTAAAATCCACCGCATTGATTGTTGGAGGTAAAATTGTTATTTCGCTATTGATTATTAATAGGTGGCAAAATGTTTACAACGTTTGCCATTTTAACTTGGTCAATTACTCCATATGTTGTAACTCTGTGGTTCTTGTTAAGGATATTAGTTCCTTGATTAGTGTTCCCGGTATTAGGATAGGCTGCGGTGTTTTGATTGGGAGTGGTTAATTTCCCATTTGTTCCATATGTCTTACAACCACTATCTATCACTGTTTGGTCGATTCGGAGAGCACTCTCTGAGTACTTCATCATAAGTTCTTAGTGGGAACTTCTAGACTTCTTCCTTTATCTCTCTATTGAGAGAATTAAGGAATAAATCACATAGTTCCATTTGATCCATGTTTGGAGCACTTGCTAATGAGTATAGAACCATATGCCATCTTTGAATAAAATGAGCAGCAGATTCATTATGTTCTTGTTTAATATGCAAGAATTCCCTGATTCCTGTTCTTAACAATTTGTTCATATCAAAAGCTTTGATGAACTCAGACACATGAGTTGTTTTGAATGAGTGTATCGAGGCTTCATGTATTCTGTAATACCAATCAAGGGCAATACCTTCTAAGGTTTTAGGGAATATTTTAGCAACAACCCCATCCCAAGGGAGTAATTCCCATATGGCTGTGGCATAGGCCTTAATGTGTACATTTGGATCCCCTTCCCCTTTATATTTGGGTAAATCGGGAAGAGGTCTTAGAAGCATAACACTTCGTATGGTGAAGTCTAGGGGCTCTTTTAAATATTCTGAATAAGTCCCTACCACATAGGCCTCGACCATCAATGGTGCTTGCTGAGGGGGCAAAGGTGGCAAAGGGTTGTTGATATGGCATAACATATGTGTTTGTAGGGACATAAGGGAATCCCTGTGGTTGAACGAACATCCTGGGAGAAGAGAACATGTCTCCTTGTGGTGACTTTGAATAAATGTTTAAGTAAGGAGGAGCATTGTTCTGGTATGGGTTGTTTGGTGCCAAGCCGGGAGGTGTCATGTTTTCAACTGGAGCGGCGTTTGAAAACATGGTCCTAGTTGGTGTTTGTTGTGGGTAATTATAAGGATTTTGAGGAGGCATGCCTAACATGTGCCTATTCCTATAAGGAGGTCAACCTGACTGGGGTGATGCGGAGGGTTGGGGATTCCTGCTTGCCCAAAATATGAATTTTGGTTTGCTTGAGCAAGTTCTAGCCCTCTAACCTTTTCAACTAAGGCTGAAATGACCTCTATTGGTGAAGACATAGTGTTTTACCTTAATGGATTTTGTTGTATACCTTGAGGTTGTAAAGGGGTGTGATACCCTGCTATGAATTGATCATTACCCTGTCAAGCTTCACCGAGGGCATTTCCCATAGGTGGAGGAATGGGGGTGTTTTCTTGGAATAGGGTATCAGATTGTATTTGTAAACTCCCTATAGGTGGATACATGTTTTGGAAACGTTGTTCATTTTTAGCATAACGTGTGCTAAGTACTCCTCATCCAAAAATGGGAGTGGATCTGACTGTCTACTGATCTGTGGTCTGAACAAGACCTGAGGAGATGAAGTGGATTCTCTAGTAAATGTTCATATTATTAGACCCTGAGGGCTCTTTGGGTGTTGTGTTTGTGCAAGTTGATCAAACTCCTCAATTTGGAATGAAGAACTGGAGCTAGTTCTTTGAGGGGGAGTTTGAGATGACAAGTAATTACTTGAATAGTTATCAGCCCATGCGGAAAGCGAGGGTGATGGTTGTCTACTTGTTTGACTATAAATTTCTTCAAGACTTGAGAGAGGTCTACCATATGCGTCGTATCCCGACATATTTGGGGGGTATATGAATACCCGCAAAATAATGGGAAAGAGCGAAGGTGGATGAAAGAAATGAAAAATAAAAGGGGAATATTTGTTTGTTTCACGTCGGGTTCACCAGTTTTGTACAACATGGAAAAGTGACATGCGAAGATGATAATCTACAAGTGACTCTTCCTCATACCCGACCTCCCGAGGTCGTGCCGAGATGGCCGGTGAATGTGGAATATAAATGGATGTAGACAAACTAATTGGGTAATCTTATATCCTCCATACGTAATAATGGAATCTATAGATCTAAGGTGAAGAAGGCCCTCCTAACCTGAATTGGTGTAATGGTTTGATCGGATATAATAGAATGTTCGGAGGCTCTAATCAATGTCGAGCTCTGTCAAGATCATGTTTATTGGTTGTTGGATACGTGGGAAGTGACCTGTGGGAGCTTCGTATATATCTTTAGACAAGGTCATGAAAATGGTGATAGGAGGTGTAGTGGATTTGTAGTGAACTATGGGTGATTTTCTGGTCTAGTCCAGAAAATATTAGATTGATTGGCTTCTATATTTAATACGGAGAATTACGTTATGATATCCGGCGAGAGTGGTGAGGATCTAAATACCAACTAGCGTTCATAAACTGGTGTCAATACTTAACTGATTTGCAGGCCTCGTTGGGTTGTGGGACTTGGGGATCACAACCGTGAGTTTGTGGTTGTTGTGGACCTGTTATGGTCATGTGAAGAATCAATCCCTTCTTCCGACTATCCAATGGTCATAAGCCTTTTCAGCTTCTATGTTTAGTACCAGGAGTTGTGTAATCTTTTCAGAATACCTTACAGGGGTTCTAGCAACTTGAATGCGTAAGCTAGTATCTATGTCAATGAGGAGGTCTCCTGCATCAGGTTGTGGAACTAAAGGATCGCAACCAAATACTTGTTCTCTTTCAAATCCTTGTACAGTCATTCAGGATATTTTATCAAGGCAATCTATAGTTAGGATGATTTGACCAAAATGTGTATGCCTTGTCGTCTTTGATATTTAACCCTCTCAGTTGTTCACTAATTGCTTGTAGGTTTTCCGTTGCTCGAAAGACATGTATCCTAAGGTCTTGATCTATATCAGCTAATGTTGTGGGTAGATTTGGTTGAGGCACTATTGGTTCAAATATATATTCTCTAGGCTCTCTAGGTCCTGTGATTGTCATGCAAAATGATTCAACTTTTAACTAAAATTAATAAACTAATTACGAAAGATGTATTTATACTATGCATGTATTCTTCTATTTTTATATTTTTGATGACGTATTTTAATGAAATTAAAGAGCAGCTTATTCTAATATATTTAGAAAATGGACAACTAATCTAGTAACAGAATTAAAACAAACAAAATAGTCTGGTGTGGCTATTTGCCTGTGCAGTTGTGAATTTATCCTAAATATCTAAGCAAATAATTGTTTTAAATTGAAATACTCTCGATCCTACCTCAGAAGTGAGGAATGAATCACAGTTTCTCAGAAACTATCAATCCCCACAGCTTCCTGGGTGATATCGAGAGTGAACTTTTGACTGAAATAAAATAATTCACTACTCTATTTGATACGTTTGTAACTAGAACTTTGATAGCTCAAACCTGGCATTTACAGAACAATGGTAAATCTAGTTGTGTGTGACTTTTTCCCCTCAGTGTGATCTCCTTGTTTCCTTCATGTGTTCTCTTGAATCCAGAAAAGTGTGTATATGATAGTATTAGTAGAATAAGGAACTTGAACAATGGCAGCTTTTGGACATAGACCGAATACAATGCGAGTAAGAGAGAGATAGTGCAAGTGAACAGAGCTGACTATGCAATTCCTAGCAGGATTTATTGCGGGAATACAACACAAATGCGCTGAGAGTTTTAGAAGCTATCTTTTGTGACTAACAAAACCTGCAACTTTAAATGGATTCCAATCTAAGAATGAAACTATCTTATTTTAAACTGGCTTGCATAGAACAACAATGAGGCAAGAATGAAACAAGAAGATTGAATGACCCCTAAATAGAAAAGAAAGACCAACAATGGATGCAAAACATGAAACTAATAGAATTATAAGCAAGAAAATCAAAGACTGAATGATTAAACAGAGAAGGAGAGGGGCCTTTTGTTTGAAAAACAAGCTGGCTATTTATAGCAAATGCAATCACAGGAAGGTAACTTGGAATTGAACTCTTTTACCATTAAACAAAGTGAAAACACTATTCATAGGGCAGCCAAAACATAAATGCAAAGAAAAGTAGCTGAAGAATGCGGGTAGAAATTGAAGATTTACATTTGACGTAATCGTTGGAACTTTCTGGAAAATAGGAATAGGACCGCCGCCCTGTGCAGGGTGGTGGTTACGGGACCGCTGCCTTGTCCTGGGCGGCGGTCACGGGACCGCCACCCAGGCAGGGTGGTGGTCTCGTCACTGAAGACCAAAATGCAAGGAATAAAGGGGGGCAGAGGGAAGAAAAAAGCATGCGGAGGCTGGATGAGGCATACGGGATACAAACTTATACTTGGCAAGATTTTCTGGATACCGAACACCTTGCGAGGAGACCTGTATCATCATTGGGGTATGTGTAACATCTTTCCAGCGGCACAGTACCCTATAATTTTGGGTATGTACAAATACCCCCTCCCACCTTTTCCCAAGAACTTTGTCTCTCTCTCATTTATGATTTAGGTCATAATTAGGTCTTTTATATTCATTTCATAGTTTATTTGAGCTATTTACTTGTTATTTTCTAATCCTTTCAAAGCTTTAGGTACAATGGGAGAAGCCATTAATGGTGAGCTTTCATTCTTAAGCTTTTGAAACATCAATAAACACAAAACTGATTGCTAGAGCTTTAATAGGTTCACTTCTAGATAGCTTTCATGGAGTAGAGAACTAATATAGTCATGTTTGGAGGTTGATTGTTTGTTTCGAACTTTATAATATGCATGCAAATAGGTAGCTCTTTCTTATCTCTAATTTGATGGTCATCTTAGTTATTTGTTCCAAATATTTTGGGGTTTCTTTAGAATTTTTTACTGCATTTTCATAAACTTTTGCAAACTTTTCATTGCACATAACTTGTATTCATTGAAATGTGTGGAATGATGAGGAGTTGATCAATATTTGGAATTGTAACCATACCCAATGATGATGTTCTACCTTGTATTCACAATGTTCTCCTATCTAAGAAGAGTGGTGGTAGTAAAACTGGTTTTGGCAACATTTATCAATTTTACCACATTTTATCCCTTGTTTGAAAATACTAAATATGGATGTTATTGAAGTTGGTGATGGGATGGAGGATTGGGATGACCCAGCCTCATTTTAAGAGTCTAGATAGTGGAATTAAGCACCAAGGTTTCATATATTTCATTAATGGCTTTCATGACATCTACATGAAATTACTCTTTAAGGACCATACAACTCTATCTTATGGGGATTTTAGAAACTCTAGTGACTTTTCATAAGGACCTAACCTAGACCAATTACATTATGAACTTAGATAAGATGGATTATTGAACTTAACCTCTCTTCAGCTCATGACTAATCCTTCAACAACCCTAAATGGAAATATCATCCTCCTTAAATAGCCCTATGTTCCCTCTTATCTCTCCTCATTTGAATTCTCCTTTAGAAATGCCAATTTCTTCTAGACACTTGCAAATATTCCTTCTCATATTAAATTTTGAATTTGATATCCTTTAATGCTATGAGCTACCTCCATCACCATCTAGATGCCTCTTTGTCGGTGCCCCATCATCATGGTTGTTAGATTCAACTAATTATTGACTCCATGCCATCTTTTGTATCATCTGCTAATATTCAATTTTGTCACACACCCTTTCCTTATAACCCTTTTCCATGCCTCTTCTTTAATTTGTAATTCACTCATGTTCTTGAGTTACATCTTCATATGTTATTCGTGTACTACCTTTAGGTTTATGGATATCTTCCTAAACATTTAGCACACCACCTTTGTATTATATGTCATCATAAAAACCTTCTTTTATCCTCTTGCACCTTTTGTACACTCATTTCCTTTTCACATAACTCCTTTTCAATCCCCTCATGCCTCTAGTCTACTAGTTTAGTCCATAACTCTACCATGCTACCAAAAATCCTACATGTACCATTGCACCTTATTTACTTGTGTGTCACTTCCTTCTTTCCTTATCCATAAACCTTGTGTGCCAACACTACTGCATGATTCACCAAACCTTTTGCATAAAAAATTTCACCCTATTCTATTTTGCACTTCTATCCCTATCCATTATACAAATCACTTGTGTAATTCTACGTAATTTCCCCTTCATTATATTGTGTCTCCTCTCTTCACTCTACACATTATCCAACCTTGTTCACACCCAAACTTAGCCAATATTGTGAAATATTTTCTTGGAACTTGGATTCTCTTGCATCTAAAACCTAGGATAATTAACACTTGAAATCCAACTCAAGTAGATTGAGTGAGTGGTACAACCACACTTCCTACTATTAGAGAAGACATTCTTGTCTTCTTCATCCTATGAGCTTTTCTCTAGCCTCGACACTTCTTTCAACGTCTCTTAACACTATTTTTCACCTCCCTATAACTTATATGTTCTATCCTAAAAATTTTGGTTGGATTAAACTCGCAATATCTTGATCTCCTCCTCCAAATGGATTCCTCATTTTCATCCATTTATTATTTGAACCCATGTTTGCTTTCAACTACTAAGAGTCATTTTTTCCTTGTACCATCCACCTCCACCTAAGACTTATCCACTTAAAATTTTCTTTCATGATTTTGTACTTTCCTTTTTCCATCATATTGGATATATCTAGGTATAAACACTGGAGAATTTCGGAGTGTAGATACTAAAGATGTTTCATTTCTAAAACTACAACTAAATTATGCCTTAATTAAAGACTATGCAAGTTTTCCAAGAACATTTGTACAGTCCAAAACATTCGGTATAGTTTTGGAACTACTTAGTTCTTGAATTTATTGGAATGACACTCTAAAAACTTATGTCTCCTTTCGTTACCTCAAAATATGTGTCGTTATCAAATACTAAGTGTCACATTATTTTAAAGATCTCTAAAATGACTTGAAAAAAACTTAAATCCTAACCATGGGTGGAGACCCTACAAAAAGGTTAGTGTTTGGGTTAAAGTGCAATATTTACACCACCTACATCAATACTAATATGAATATTCCTCAAACCACATATACTTATCCACCTAGCATGTAATATGTATATGAATGCAACTAGTTAGAAATTTGAACTACTTTGACCATGTATAACATGATTTTAATCTTACCAAGACATTGAATTGGGATCTTTGGATGCTTGAAAATGTAGGAAGTTGTACTTCATGATATGGTTAAGTGATTTAAAAATATAGTAGTGATTTCCCTAATGGTTGTGCATTACCTTTTTGAACTATCAAAACATGAAGGATAGATTGCATGTAGTTGATTCTATGTATATATTTGAGATTATGAGTGATCTGAGTATAGGACTAGACTAATTTACTTTGTGAGACTAAATTTACTTCGTTGTTAGAACTGGATACCTATCAAACTGTACAAACTGGTCATGCAACCAAAATACAAACCACGTACGTTCTCAAGAGAATCTTTGATACGGTTCTGACCCTTCTGTATGCTCTTGAACCTGCTTGGGTTCTAGCTCTACAAATTTTTGACTGTGCCTTTCCTACCTAGAAATGATTTTCACTATGCTGTTGGTATTCTTCAGGCATTCTCTCCTTCGGAATGGATTTGTAACTCTGATCAAACCCTCATAGTGCAATATGGATTTCTTGCAATGTGAACAAGTGTCAAAGGATATATTTCTTAGGTGGGTTGTGGAAACTACAGGAATATATACAACTTTAACCCATTGTATTGGTTTTGCAAAATGTACATGAAAGTACTATAAAGAAATGGGCCAAAATAAATTCCAAAAGAGATGCAAAACATTGAAGGATTAAACTTGTTTATCTTACAAAGGGAATGTTCTCTCATTCTTGTCTTTAGAATTTTTTGAATTTTGATGAAGAATTGGGGGTGATCAATCCCCAATTTGTGTCGAGGAGAGGTCAATATGCTAAGTATACCAACTTGAAACAAAATTTACAAAGATAAGAACCAAAGATAGGAGACAAAAAACCCTTTCAAAGGAGGAAGACCATGTATCAAATCCATTAAACAAATCTGATAGCTTCCTCTTAATCGCAAACAAGTTAGAAAATAATAACCACAAAGAACTTCATTGTTTGGCTGCCCTATATAACCCCATAGAGAATATTTTTGCAGACAAATATAATCCCAATAGTTTGACCTAAGACGCACATTAGAAAAGAGAAATAAGTGCCCCATACTCTTCCCATGTAATGTATAGATGAGTACAAAATAAGTGGAATTGATTGCATGCAGGGATTTTTTTAGTGGCGAATATTCGTAATTTGGTGAATATTCTATTTTAGGAAAAATTGAAAAAGCAAAATTTTCAGAGAAGGTCAGTGACCTATTCACCTAAAATTTACAATATATAGTTTTTTAGGGGTCGGCTTTGCCTACATTTGAAAACATCTCCTATAAAAACATAGGTGATTCATTGGGTAGTATACTACTAACTTACTACTATTTTACTGAGGTACCAGCATATCAAGTACAAGAAGTATTCTATGCATGGAAAGAATTTTTTGACACATGACAGGAGATTGTTGAAGTGCAAAATTCCTATGTTGTTGACACACGATGGGATGGTGGAGGATGCAGATGCATGACAGAATATTTGCAGTCGTTTCTATTGTACGAATATAAATCTCATGTCGTGCATCTGTAACCTTTCTGTCACACAACTTGAAAATGAAAGCTTCTTTTGGGTGAAAAATTTGCACACAAACCCACAAAAATTTTCCATGTTCATGAAATTGGTTTTGGGGATATTCACCAGGAATATTCCACCTTCAATTTCTCATAGGTATCTTAGAATGAACCCTAATTGCATGCCAAAATATGAGTGGAGAAAGTAGACCCGTGCCCTCAATGTGCCAAAAATTGGAAGTGAAACTAAGTATTGTGGAAAAGGGGAGAATGAAATATTCATATTCCCTAAAACTATGCCAAATAGAGTCAATATGAGTACAAAACCATATAAGAATGTTGTAACAATGATGATAAATTTAGAGAAATTATTGTAGGCACCCAAATTCGCAAGCTACTATATTGTCGAAACAGTTCAAATCCCCAATGATGATGAATATCGATTCTAGTGCTATACAAGTCCAATTTATCACTTGTATCATGTTCTTGTAGCTTACTATACCTTTCTTATCTATTTCCAACTTTTCTCGCTTTCCTAAGTTGTTTTACAGCCTTTTCCTTAACCTTTTGACCTTAAGTTACGTAACTATTGCAGAGGTTATGCAACCATCGTGGAGATTACGTAACTGCCAGTTTTCCCAGAGGGGTGATTGGAAAATCACCATGGTGGTTGCAAAACCACTACTCTACACATACTGGTGGTTATGTTCCCTTTTATCCAAGACCTAAACAGATTGTTCTGTATACATGTTGCCTTCTTCTAACTCACTTTTCTCACACATTTCTTGACCAAATCAACTGTTTTTGAACTTGATAGATGCATATGAAATTATCCTTATGTACTTACTAGTTTTAGTAGGTTGACTTCCCCTCCCATGATTTATGTGGCACTTCTTAGCTTCCAAGTGGGTTGGACCACTTCTCTACCAACTTGCTATAAAAACCAAGTTTTTTCCTAAAGCATTGACTTGAGTCTTTTGATTCGGAATTGCACTGTTATGCTTTTAGAATCCTGCCAAGAAGAACACAAGAAATCTCATTGGAAAATAAGTTGTGGGGATCACAAATAATAACCAACATTGGAATTTACTCTAATCTACAGTTCCAGGTTGGAGTTTTTATTTACATTCTTAGAATCTTTCTTTAATTAGCTAGATTTTAATTCATAATCCTTTTAAAATACCATCAAGTGTAGATAAGTGGAATTCATAGTAGTTTTATTGCCTATAAGTAGCTTCCATTGAATATTTCTTCTCAGCTCATCCTCGTGGATTTGTCTAGGAAGGATTCAGAGGAAGTTCTTGTGCACAGAGTCCTTCCTTTCTTCATTATCAAATTACCAGTAGAGTTCATTACATCCATTATTTAGATTACATTAGCACAAGAATAAATATTATATTGAAAGCTTCCTCCCTACCTATCCCTGTGGATTTGTAAGGGAAGTGAGTTTGAAGAATCTTTTGTTTATGTCCATTAGTTTTTCATTTTTGCATACTTAAAAATCTTTTATAGATCCTAGTGTTTTACTGAGGAAGCTTCATGGGAAGAATTGCTTCTGAGAAGCTTTGCAATCTTCTCATGATTCTGAGGTAGAACTAGAGAAATTTAGATCCACAGTTTCAAATTAGTAAAATCTTCATTTTAATTAGATTAGATTAAATTTATTCTGCAACAAGGAAATAGCCACATCTGGCTATTTTCTTGTTTAGTTTATTTTATCTTAGAATAGAAGTAATTCACATTTAATTAGAAGTAATTGTATTGTTTGTGTATCTTCCTTTTATTTAATTCCAGAAAACATAAAATCCTCAAAAAAATTAGATTAAATTAATTAGCTTCATTTGTTTGTTTTATTTCCTTTCTTTTAGAAGTCCTTAAAAACACAAAAACAAGCATGTTAGATTAATTCCATTTGTTTTAATCAAATAGTTGCATTATTTCAATTAGATTAATTTCATTTGATTTATCTCATTAGTTTTAATTATTTTAATTAATTTAGGCACATAGATTTAATTATATGGGAATGAACACAACTCCCTATGTTTCCTTAGTTGGCTTAGGTTACCCAAACATTGACCTTGCCCTTTTCAGATTCTTTGAGTTTTTTTATTTCCCTTAGATTAATTATTTACATGCCCACATGACCATCTAAGGCCCAAGGAAACCTAAGAGTGTGTGATCCAAGAGTGCCACAACCAAACATAGTTACACAATTGACATATATTGATCAGTCCTTAAACAACTTATATTCCAAACCACCCCAGTTTCGCCAAGCATTATCTCACAGTTGATATCCTTGAATGATGAAGTGGGTAATGGTAATGAGTTCTAGCACAATCAGCCTAGTCAAGACAAGATTCTATAATACATAGATTTTTCCTTCCCACACGTCTCTTCTCACACTTCCATGACCTTGTCTAGATACGTTTACGTGAGATACACAGGAATTTCCCACGTATTCCACATCCCATTCAAGGTATATTTGGTGATTCTGACATTGATCAAAACCTTTGTGCAATCATTATCTTCAACTATTCCATTTCACCAGAACAAGTTAGACATGTGTTCATTTCCTTAAATGAGCAAATTCCCATAGTGCCCGTAGACGACATTCACTTGCTTTGATGTACCTTTTAGCCATTTTCAAATATTTTCACATATTCCTCCTATCCACCCCATTTATCCATTCCGTAACCATCTTTCCATCTCATATCACTTGTCCCCACATGACCTTGGGAGGTTGAGTGTGCCTTAGAGTCATGTGTTGATTCTTAGACGTACAAAATTGGTGAACCCGACATGAGGGAATAGTTCCTTCTTATTTCCTTTAATTTCATTTCTATTACCTCACCTTTCTATTTCTTCACCTATTTCGGTAGGTATTTAATACCTCCTCGAATATGTTTGGTAGAGATTTTTGTGGGCCATTTGGCTTTGATAGGTATTACACCAATGCTCAACTACAACAATCCCCTTCCCTTTCCGAATGGGCTAAAAATTACACAAACAACGTGCAAGCCTCCCCTAGCTATGTTTCAAACCCCACTAGTTATATAAAAATAGAGGAGGTTGATTAACCTTTAAACATGTAATACAATCAATTTGATTTGAACAACATGAACTATATAGGAAATAACATACCTTATGTCAGAATCTTGTCAAGACCTCGCATTGTCATGCAATCTTCAAAAGATGGCATATTTACGCGGATTGTTAATCCCATTTACAAAATAGACAAGTCCTTAGATAGTATGAAGATTCATACCTCAAAACTATCCAATAACAATGTATCGACCACAAATATTGAGACTCCTATTTTTAAGGAAAATAAGAATAACAATGTTGAACAATTCATAAGAGGGTATCATGTGTCCTCTCAACCAAACCCTACAGTGCAGGCACCCAAACAAGGAAATCAATCCTCACCTCATGATGTTATTTCCACTTTAGAAGGGGGGATTAGAGAGCTAGAGAATTCCCAAAATTCACAACCAAACTATGTAGTAGGGAAGAACATGGGGTATCACATCGACAAAAAAGGATACAACTCTATCAACGCATAACCAATACAACATCTGAGGCAATAAGGTTATCTTATCCAATCAAATATGGCTGATCTTCTCATGGGATTTGACACATTAGGGATGGGTCCTAATCCATTTCACACTTATCCTACACAAGGGTTGGCTGGAAGTGCATTCTTAAATGCCGCTCTATCAGGAAATATGATGTTCCCTAGTTTCACGCCCACTAGTCCATTTCCTAGTGTTGTTCCACCTTACCTAAATATATATTCAAAGTCCCCTAGATATATCCATATACCTTGCCTACTCTTTATACATCGTATATAGGAGCTCCATATGTTCTAGCTAATGCCTACACTGCAGATTATCCAACTCCTCCTCCTCCATGTCCTCACCAAGGAGCTTTAATGGTGGAATCTTACGTAATGGGTACTTATGCTGAGTATTTGAAAGAACCCCTTGAATTTACCATATGGGGTGTCATGCTTCCACGCCCATTGCCTGATCTTCCTAAGTTTAAGGAAAAAAGAGACCTAAATGCTCATATTGAGGCATATGCTACTGCCATTAGGGAATTTCTTCCTTGTGATGTTGTAATAGCTAAATATTTCCAAAGACCCTTAATGGAATCACATTAGATTAGTATTATCATATTCCTGAAGCTTACATACATTCCTTTAAACAACTTGTTTCCAAATTCATCATAGCATTTGACATGAACAAGTTACTATGAACAGGGATTAGGGATTTTTTGTATATTAGGCATGATTAAAATTAATTTTCTGCCCATTTCATTCAGATATGGCATAAATTTCTTTACTCCTCTGTAAGTGCACCTAGCATTGAAAAAATGTAACTTTGCGATATTTTCCTCCACTTGCTTAACTGAGAAACCAAGGAGGAAGTCTGGAATTCTCCCTTCCGCAGCTATGAGGAAGTATAGGAAGGTGCACTTCAAATCGACCAAGTCGTTATTGATAGTGGATGTAATACTTATGGTCTCAATGGGAAATTGGTATTCCATAACCAAAATAATATAAACCATAAAAATAATTGAGCTAACAAACAAATACCTAAGGTCTTGAATTGTAATCACGATGATACCACGGGTGATGTTATTGACCAAACAAAGAATGTTGGTTTCACAAATAATTTTAACACTAACAATATCAATAACAACAACAACACGAGTAATCAAAGAATCCCTAATTCTATTTCCTTCATCAACACAATCGATTTCAATCATCCACCTCCTCGACCAATACCAAAACTATGTCCAAGGGGAAATGAACCATGCTTATAATAACCAATTTAAAAACTACAATCGTGGTTATAATCAACATAATAAATCAAACCAAAGTCCAAAATACTATGATCCCAATGTTTATTGTGGTTTTCATTATGTTATTGGTCATGACACTAGGTCTTGTAGGGATAACAACAAGTTCATACAAATACTCCCCAAAAATCAAAGGAAGCTCTTTTTGGACATGTTCTTAGCAAATCCTAAAGGAACCTCGCAACCAAGTTATACAGGACCCATCACACCTCATAATGAAAACGTGGGCATCTATTGGAACCCATTCCCTAAATGACTTTAAGATGTTAAGGAAAATCCTCAAAACATAAATAAGGTTATTCTTGTTAGGAATAACAACCACGAGGCCTCAACCTCTGATAACTCTCAAGTTACTCCTAACCTCGGCTCAAAAACAATGCAAATATTTTTGGATTAGTTGAGTTAGAGGTTGAAATGGAAATTAATGTGATAACTCATATGTGGGAATATTTTTCACAACCCCTTCTCACTCATTCTCTCATAGGATGATGCTCCTATAGTCTCAAAACATGTAGGATCTTATTATTTGATTTCAGATTTGAACAAGACCTTTTCTCATATATCGTTTCTAGATTTGTTGAATAATTTCCCCGCGCATCGTTCTGTGTTATTAGACGCACTGGGTCCTAGTCACCTAATTCATGTTACGCCTCCACCTGGGGCTCAAATAAATCATATTTAATTCAAAATAAATCCTCCAACACAAGGTGATATGGATACTGTGTTTATATTTGATATAAACAAGATGTCATATGACACTGAAATATCTAGAAGAGGAGATCCTAATTTATACCTTCAATTCTGGGTATATAACAATTGCATCAAGATAGTTATGATCGATGATGGCACTGTGGTGATTGTAGTTTCCTTATCTTTCTTTCAAAATTTTGGATATAAGGAGAATAAGTTTTCCTCTATTAGAAAAACGGTGTGAGGGTATGACAGTCTTAAATTTGCCTCAATTGGAACTATAGTTCTTCCTATTTCCCTTGGGCTGAAAACCATTTTAACTGAGTTCTACATCATTGAAAAAGAAACAAAGTATAACATGATGCTTGGAAGACCATGGATTTAGTGGATGAAGGCCATTCCTTCCACCTTGTTTCAGGAAGTTAGATTCCTCCATTTGGGAAATCTATTCATTGCTCAAGGAGATCCTAAGCCCTTCAATATACACCTAGAGAATCTCAGAAAGAAACTAGGGGTCCATTTAGAGTACAATCTCCTTAGGAACCACTTAAAGAAACCACTTCCCTTAAAGGAATTGGTCACAACCAGTGAGAATGTTTCGAAAGTTGAGTTCAATGATCGAAAAACATTTGAGGTAGAAAAAAAAGATAAGGGTAAAGCAAAATCCATGGAAACAGTGTCCACAAAAACTAAAGTGGAGATCATGAAGCTCATAGAGAGTGATGAGATGATCTTATGCAGGAACATCCTTTCTTATTAGGAAACAAGTGTTTAAGAATGGTAAAAGTTTGTCATTATGTGAGGTGAAGAGTCAATAGGTGAGTGAGCAAGTGAAATTGTCAATGTGTGTCAAATAAGGTCTATATGTAGGAAGGAAGGCTAAAAATTGCAAATGAATGTAAGAATTGAAGAGATGTTCCTAAAGGAAAATATTTCCAAGTCACCCTAGCATGATATAGGGGTTATGAAGTGTTTTTTAAGTCAAAATGATTAGATCAGGGTGTTGTTGAGCTAGTTTAGGAGTCTTTTAGGAGTCTATACATAGTCAAGATACACCTATTCATAGGTGATTTGAATGTAATGGTGTTAGATAGTGGTTTTAGAGATTGGATAATGAAGAATGATACACGTATGATGAATTGAATTTACAATACACCTCTGTTTGAAGAAATTTAGAATGTTTTCAAGTGACCGTGATGGAAACCATGCCGAGACAGTGAGTTGTAAACCCTCATGAGCATTTATCTATTAAAATTCTCTTAACTGTCAAGATTAAAAGATTCTATAGACATCAAAGAAGGTAATCATGATTTTTGTGAGTTCTAAAATAGTAGGATTTGATTATTATAACAATTTATAGGATCTCGGTCTCTATCTAGGGATTAGTAAATATCTCGACTGTATAGATGAAATGAACCAATATTTTTAATTTATCTATGTTTTATCATGTATTATAGGTTCCCAAAAAATCATGGTGATTGGCTATATGTAAATGAAGTTAATGAGGAAATTTGTTTCAAGCTCAAATGGTGGATGAATAGTGATAGGTAAGAACAGAATAAGGGAAACATTGTTATTAATACTTGATAATTGTGACTCTAGACTGCTATAGAAGTTGGTACTATGTATAATTGAGTTGTTTGAATGATCTCATAGGTGTAGGAATGAAGAGGATGCCTTCATTCAATTTAAATATGACTATACAAGTTACATGATTTTCCTAGAGGGCAAACTAGATACATGCAAGTTCTAATCACTGAGTTGATGATCCAAATTCATCAAGGAACTTATTGAAGGTATTTCTGAAGTGTTACAATGTTGTTTCAGGTGAGATTATACTCCCAAATGCTTGTTTTTATAGCTCAGGAGTAGGAAAGGCATAATTCTAGGGTAACTTACGAAGGAAGAACAAAATTTAACAAAGGAATAGGGTACAATAATTTAGAATTTTAAAACACTCCATAAAGGTTCTTACAATCCTAAATTTATTAGTGGTTTTTCCTAAGGAATATAAATATATAAAGGCATTTTCATGGTTGAAGGGATACAAGGCTATAAAGCTTTATAGGGAGAACTAGATGCTAAACCAAGGGTATGGAAGAACCAATGGCACAAACACCTTGGCCCTTGAAATGGAGTATATAGGATTTTATAAAGGTATTTAGAATGATCCAAGGCCTTTTTTACTATTTTGAGTACTTAAGACCAAAGAGACCTATCTATGACTACCTTGTGCTTAGAGAACTATAGTATTGCCTAGTGAACAATGCATGGAGTCTAAACTAGGGATGCTTAAGAGGATTATAGAGTGATGAAATTTAAAGAAAAGTGGATATATCATTATAGAGAAGAAGGTAATAGGGTGCAAGGTTCCATCTCAATAGGGCACGATTGAGATTAAGAGCAACAAGGAAGGCATTTGAATACTAATCTTAATACATGTGCATGTGATAAGGCATTAAGGTATCTCTCAGGTTGAAATAAAGAATGGTGGATGTTGTGATACAAGAAAATGGAACTATGAGCAGAGCCTTAGATAATATCTTTTAGGATTTCATTCCTATAGATACTTGAGTCATTACAAAGTAGGTTGTATAGATAAAATATAGCTTAAGTACAATTTATATAACTTTTCTACTATGAATCATTTGGAAGATCCTCAAGGCAGTGGTGGTATAACTCTGTTAGAGTAGGTTTTAGCTCTTGACATTGAGAGAACCACATAGTTAATAGTAATCCTTCAAGCCAAGATAAATAAAGTGCAATTTAAGGTGTAACCCCTGCACCATTTGGTATCAGAGAAGAGATTTTTGTTTTAGGAGAATGCATTACTTTTGTTTGAATGAGAGAGTATGGGTGTTGTATAATGAATGTTATTGGTTGTAGGAGAGACATATAAATTTTGAATATAGGTACAAGTAGAGACAAAAGGTCTTGGAGAGATTGGTCACTAGATATTTTAAGGAAGTGGTGGAAGAAGACTGCAGGTGAAAGAAACAAGATAATACAGCTGAGAGAAGGAGGATCATCCTTAGGAATTAATTTGGATGAGGCGATGATAGAGTTGTTTGAGAGACTAGAATACTTAGAAGTTGGTCAGAGAAACATGGTGGAGGAGATAGAAACCTTGAAGGAGAAACTGCTCAAAAAGGAAACAAATATCATATTTGCAAGAAAACAAGGACACCAAATCAAATACATACAATCAGCTAACAGAGGTAAAATTTTCCAAAATGCTTATTTTAAGGGGAAATGTTATAAATGTCATAAATATGCAGGCCATAAAGCTAATGAGTGTGTAGAAATGGATCACAGAGTACTTCTTACGAAAGATAAAAGAGCAATGTCAAATAGAGGTGAGCTCAAAGAAGATAAATCTCTATTGATGAGAAGAATGTTGTCTACACAAAACAAGGAAATGGATCTTGTCACTCAAAGTAGGAATTTATTTAAGACAAGGTAGGGTTCATTTTAAGATACCTCTGGGAAATCAAAGGTGGAAAATCACTAGTGAATATGCCCAGAACCACTTTCATGAAACAAGTAAATTTTCTGGGGTTTGTGCGCAACATTTTCACCCGAAAGAAACTTTCATTATCAAGACATGCGACAACAAGGTTGTTGTCGCACGACAGTAAAATTATTGTTGTACAATAACAACCTTTTCGTCACACAAAAGCAAACATATTATCACATGATTGTAAAACTTAAATCTCTCTTGAATAGAATATCCTTGTCGTAGGTCAAAGAAATATTGTGTAATGCATCACTAGTAGTAGTGTCATGCGTCAACAACCAAACCCTTGTCACACATCAATGAAATCTCCTTGTCACATGTCAACTAAAAACCTTTATCACATGTCATTAAATAACATTATTCATGCATCAATAAATAACACTTGTCACCTGACTGAAAAATTCAAAACAGATATGCATTGTGCACTGGTGCTTAAAGTACGTAAGTTCACGGTACTTGATATGTTGATACCTCAACTAGTAATTAGTTAGTAGTTTACTACCCAACAAATCACCTAGGTTTTTATACGAGATGTTTTCAAATGTAGGAAAAGTTGACCCCTAAAAACTATACTGTAAATTTTAGGTGAACAAAACACTGACCTGCTTTGAAAATATTTCCTTTTCAAATTTTCCTAAAATGGAATATTCTCCAAATTACGAATATTCACCACTAAAAAATCCCTGAGATAAGGTGTAAAGATCAAGAAAAATGTTGTGATCTGATTATTGACATTGGGAGCACTAAAAATTTAGTGTCTACAGAGATGATAAATATGCTAAAACTAAATAAATTCACTCACCCAACACCCTATAAGATGTCTTGGGTGCAGCAGGGTCATTAGTTGATGGTGAATGAACAATGTCAAGCTAAATTCAAGATAACAAGCTACAAGGATCGGGTAACATGTGATATTGTGCTAATGGATGTATGCCATGTCTTTGTAGGGAGACCTTGGCAGTATGATAGGAAAGTAAATCATGATGGGAAGAAGAATACTTATGTATTTGTGAAGGATAAAGTTGAACACACCTTGATACCTTTAAAGGGAGAATTCCAAGAAGATGGAAGCAGGAGTATGGTGATGGTAATAAAGGAGTACTTGGGAAGTACAAGAGAAGTAAAGAGGCGTAATTTCATACAGGCAATCAAGCCTCAAATTTTCAATCTAAAAAATGATGTTGTATGCAAGTATGACAAAGCATGAAGATGACCAGTCCAATGATGGACAAACAATGATTGATGATGCAGGTCCAGAGAAAAAATTCATGCAAGTTCTAGATGACAAAATGAACAAGATACCTTTAGTGGAAGAAGTGATTGGGGCATTATTAGCCTCTCTTGAAGATAAAGAACAATGAGATAATGCAGTAGTTAATCAAGATGACAATCCTAAGTTTGATGAGGAAAAGCAAGAGTTGGATAAATGTGTGTTGAAGGAAGAGTTGAATATGATTGAGGGAATGATATATCCTCATGATGAAGCAATAAAGGAAGAGAGTGAGGAAGAAAAATTTATGCTAATGACATCAAAAGGAGCTCATGGAGCTCAAATTTCTCAGTCTAACTATGCATATGAATGTATATTTTCAGGAATTGAGGATGAACATGTACAAGGAAATGATACAAAGGGAGAAAAAGCAAGTTTTTTCTGTGAGGACACATATAAGGAAAGTGAATAGTATAGCTCTTAAATGGAGAATGAAGAGCAGAAGTAGGAACAAATAAACATTATTCAAAATAGAGACAAAGGACATAATAGAGATGTTAGGTTCTCAAGACAAAAGGTGGTAAAACTTAGTCCAAAAGATAGAGAAGTAAAATACTCAAGCACCATGAGTATATGGATCATGATGATGACTCAATAACGTATAATTGCAGGTCTTAGAGAACTTTGTGAAAAGGAGAAAGAGATATCTCTATCTCTTATGAACAGTGGAAAAAACACCAAAATACATAGGAGATAAATACCAAATTGAAGCATTGGAGCTTGAAAACCCATTGTTAATCTATGAAGAGTAGGTAGTAAGTAAAGAAGAGGTTCAAGTAGGAGCCTTAGAACTTGAAAGGAAGTAATAAACCATGCAAATATGGAATCTTGAACAACAAGCTACAGGTGAAGAAAAGTTACAGGGTAAGCAAAAAAATATGGTATTTTTTTATATGAGTTTGGAATAGCTAGAAACTGAGTTAGCAATCTTGGAGGAGGCCATTTACAAGGCACCAAGAAAAGAACATTTGCAGGAAGAGGAGAAATTTGAAAAGGAGGAAATGATAGTAGGCAACAAAGAAACCTCACCCAATGGTAATAATTTGCAGAGGAATCAGATCTCAGTTGAGGAAGTATGTAAACTCTCAAAGTATGCAAAGGATCCCAAATTTATTGTTGAAAACTTTCACTTCATTTGCAAAGTGTAAAGATGAAAGGAGGACGGTGATCAAGCAAGAGGAGAAGGCTATCATGCCTTATGAATTCATTTCTAACAATGTTCTAGATGATATAACTACTGATACACATGAGGAATACTGAGGTAGAATTGAGAAATATGGTCAATAATACTGAAAAGGAGGAAGACTTAAACAAGATGACAAAGCTCATGGAGAAACAATGCAATTGAAGGTTCAGGGGAAGGAATGGAAGACAAAATGTATATGTAATTCAAGCAAAGAAGGAAAGAATGAATTGGAAGATCAGAAAGAAGGAGACAATAACATTTGAGTAGATCTTGAATTTTACCCACCAAGGTAATATGATTCAGGAGCATCCTTTCTTCTTAGGAAACAAGTGTTTAAGAATGGTAGAAATTTGTAATTATGTGAGGTGAACAGTAAATAGGTGAGTGAGTAAGTGAAATTTTTAATGTGTGTCAAATAAGTTCTATATGTAGGAAGGAAGGCAAAAAATTGCAAATGAACGTAAGACTTGAAGATATTTTCCTAAAGGAAAAGATCTCCAAATCACCCCAACGTGATATAGGGGTTATGAAGTGTTTGTTAAGTCAAAATTCTCATATTACGGTGTTGTTGAGCTAGTTTAGGAGTCTATTCTTAGTCAAGATACACCTATTCATAGGTGATTTGAATGAAATGGATGTAGACAGTGGTTTTAGAGATTGAATAATGAAGAATGATGTATGTATGAGGAATTGAAGTTATAATACACCTCTGTTTTAAGAAATTTAGCATGTTTTCAAGTAACTCTGATGGAAACTCTTCCTAGACAATGAATTGTAAACCCTCAAGAGAATTTATCTATTGAAATTATCTTGAGTGTCAATATTAATATATTCTACAAACATCAAGGAAGGTAATCATGATTTTTGTGAATTCTTAAATTTTAGGATTTTATTGTTATAACAATTTGTAGGCTCTCAGGCTATATCTAGGGCTTAGTAGATCTCTCGACTATACAGATGAAACAAGCCAATATTTTCAATTTATCTTTATCTTATCATGTATTAGAGGTTCCCAAAAAATCATGGTGATTGGCTATGTGTAATTGAAGTTATTGAGGATAGTTGTTTCAAGCTCAAATGGTGGATGCATAGTGACAGGTAAGAATAGAATAAGGGCAGGATTATTATTAATACTTGATAATTGTGCCTCTACACTATTATTGAAGTTGTTACTAGGTATAATTGAGTTTTTTGAATGATCTCATGGGTGTAGGAATGAAGAGGATGTCATCATTTCAATTTATATCTGACTTTACAGGTTACATGACTGTCCTATAGGGAAAATTAGATACATGCAAGTGCTAATAAGTGATTTGATGATCCAAATTCATCAAGGAACATCTCTAAGGTATTTATGAAGTATTCCAATATTGTTTCAAATGAGATTATACTCCCAAATTCTTTTTGTTATAGCTCAAGAGTAGGAAAGGCCTAATTGTAGGGCAATTTACAAAGGAAGAACAAAATTTACAAAGGAAAAGGGTACAATAATTTTGCATGTTAAAAAAATCCACAAAGGGTCTTACAATCCTAAATTTTGTAGTGGGTTTCCCTAAGGAATCTAAAGATATAAATTCATTTGCATGGCTGAAGGGATACAAGGCTATAAGGCCTTATAGGGAGAACTAGATGTTAAACCAAGGGTATGGAAGAACTAAGGGCACAAACACCTTGGTCCTTGAAATGGAGTATATAAGATGTTTTAAATGTATTTAGAATGATCGAAGGCCTTGTTACTATTTTGAGTACTTAAGACCAAAGAGACCCATATAGGACTACCTTGTGCTTAGAGAACTATAGCATTTCCTTATGAACAATGCATGGAGACTGAACTAGGGATGCTTAAGAGAATTATAGAGTGATGAAATTTAAAGAAAAGTGGATATATAATTACAAAGATGAAGGTAATAGGGTGTAATGTTCCATCTCTATAGGTCATGATTGATACCAAGAGCAACAAGGAAGGCATATGAATACTAATCTTAATAAAATTTCATGTGATCAGGAAACAAGGTGTCTCTCAGGTTGAAATAAAGTAGGATGGATGTTGTGATACAAGACAATAGAACTATGAGTAGAGCCTTAGATAGTCACTTTCAGGATTTCATGCCTATAGATACTTGATTCACTATAAAGTGAGTTGCATAGATCAAATATATCTTGAGTACAGTTTATATAACTTATCTACTATGAATCATGTGGAAGATCCTCAAGGAAGGGGTGGTATAAGTCTATTAGAGTAGGTTTGAACTCTTGATATTGAGAGACCCGCATAGTGAATGGTAAGTCTTCAAGCCAAGATAGATAAAGTGCAAGTTAAGGTGTAACCCTTGCACCATGATATTCCTCCCATTTGAGATGCAAGGAGTTAGTGACCTACTTGGTATAGCCTCTCTTCTTGGTGATGGTATCAGTCTATGTGTAAACATGATATAAATAGCAATGGAAGGAGAGGATTTTGAGAACAAAACGATACCCATCAAAGTTATCTCTAGGGATTCTTCCATTCCTATCCTTAGTCTAGACACAAACATGTCAAAAACTAAATTTATCATTTCCATAAGGCATGATTCAATAGCCTGAAAAATTTAAATGTGACCACTACTCTCTATGCAGGTGTAGTCACAAAATCATGCACTTTAGACATTATTTAGCCTAATCTCATACTATTATTTAGAATGTTCTTGAGTGAAGAAAGTACTAATTAATCCCACATTTTTTCCATCTTGTTTTACTTTTATTTCTTCATTCCCGCATATTTTTATATACATGCCTAGTATGTTTCGGTACTTTCCCATCATTTTATCCTAAATCGGGGCACACAAGCCTATACTGGGGCACCCCAGGGTGTCCCCATCCTTTTTCTACTTTCCCACCTCTTTTTGGACCTCTTCTAGCCATTTTTCATCTGTATCTTTTTCCTAGTTGGCCATGTCGGGATCAATTAAAAAATTAGATAAAGAGAACCCTATAAATATAAAGTTATGAGACCATAATGAGGGCCCTAGGATCATCTACTACTATCACTCCATCTATAGTTTTATCCATTGCATCACTTTCATCTACATACTAACACATCGCAGCTATATTAGTTCAGTACAGTGTACTTTCCACCCTTTTCATTGTGGGTTTACATACAACAAGTAGGTTCATAGCAGTCTACAAACCCCATACACAAAAGATTTTATAGGACATGGTGCCCTTAGCATTTCTGGGAAATAGTTACAGGCTTGGAGGTTACAGTGGGTGTGCCTCCCTACACTACTTTGGCCATTGGCATCGTATTGCCCAAAAAACCAAGACACTATAGAGATATCTTCACACACATTTCAGCAGAAGCGATTAGAGTTTGGAGGACATAGATCTTTTCCTCCCTACGGTGTGAGATCACCCAAAAAACTCACAGCAGTACATGATATCTTTCTACACCCTTTCTCTCGACATGGATCAGGTGCACATGTTCCATTTACACTTTTCATTTCACATATTTTACATTTGTGTATTTTACACATTTCTATACACGTGTATTTTATATAGCATTTTTACATACATACATTTTTGACTACTTGATAATTTTCTCCTTGCATGTCTGGCCGTATGAGAAACAAGCAACCTGTTAGGAATTAGAAAACAAATATGCGGAAACAATTCCTCAAACCACAACAGTTGGAAACTATATAGGAGAATTATAACAACATAAATACATAATACACAAAAGAAGACAAGACAAGATTTAACATGGTTCACCTAATGTGGGCTACGTCCACCAAGAAATTTCTCATATTTTATTATCAACAAGAGTAAAACAAATATCACATTCTTCTCTAAGTTATGAACTTACAATAGATTCCAAAGATGTTAAACCACATCTAAACCACAATTGACACCCAATTGCTTAACCTTGATCACTCTTGATCACCTCTTGATCACTAAGACTCAAAAACTCTTGAACACTCAAGATATCTTCAAGATGCCCTAACACCTCTATTTATAGGATTACAATCCTTTTAAGAAGTCCTAAAGCCAACCCTAGAAGTTTGAAAGTCGTGACCTTTCAACTTCCCATGTATGGAAAAATTGTCACGACATTAATAGCCAATTAGCAACATATTAACAACAATGACACAACAATGTCACAACAGGAAACTAATAATGCTCTTGAAGTCTCCAAAATTAACTGTTTGAACTCTAACACTCTAACTCTGATTCGAGAAGACCAAAAATAGGCTCTACACCCCAACAATCTCCAACTTGGAGATTGTTTCCACTGAGAAAAGTTCTTAACCCTTCATTATCAACCATGAAAGCCAATCAAAGTTGAACACAACTTCAACTTCTCCCTTATGACCTCCTTGGTCATCATATCTATAGGATTCTAACTGGTATGAATATTTTCCATCTTCAACTTATCTTCTTCCAAAGCTGCCTTGATGAAATGATATCTCAGTTGAATGTGTTTCGTCCTAGAGTGGAAAGCGGAGTTCTTCGCCAAATGAATAACACTTTGAGTATCACTGTGTAGTCTTCCAACTTCCTGCTTATGAACCAACTCATCAAGAAAATGCTATAATCAAATGATCTCCTTGCTTGCCTCTGTGGCAGCAACATACTCAGCCTCTGTGGTTGACAAAGCCACAACCTTTTGTAACTGTGAAATCTAACTCACCACTGTATCACCAACCGTAAATACATAACTTGTCATGCTCCTCCTGTTTTCCAAATATCCTGCCATGTCTAAATCTACATAGCCACATAATGTCGCGTCTGATCCATCAAAACACAATGTTTCTCACATCATCCCTCTCAAATACCGAAGGATCCACTTTACTGCCTGTTACTGCTCTCTACCTGGATCCCTCATAAACCTTCTCACTAATCCCACTACATGGGCAATGTCAGGCCTAGTGCATACCATAGCATACATCAATATACCAACTGCTGATGAGTACGGTACCTTGGACATCTAGATTTTATCCTCCTTGGTCTTGGGACTCTGTTCCTTTGATAATTTAAAGTGACATGCCAAAGGAGTACCAACCGGTTTAGCATCCTGCATACTAAACCTCTCCAAGACCTTCTTTATGTACTCTTCTTGAGATAATACTAGCTTCCTCTCCTTCCTGTTCCAATTTATTCTCATACCAAGAATTTGTTTTGCTGCCCCCAAATCCTTCATAGCAAAGGATTCACCTAGTTGCTTCTTGAGTATCTTTATTTCCTAGATGTTCTTCCCTGCAACAAGCATATCAACCATATACATGCATAGAATAATATAACTACCATCAAGAAACTTCTTGATGTACACAAAATGGTATGAGTGACACCTGGAGTAACCCTGTTCCTACATAAAATTGTCAAACTTCATGTACCACTGTAGTGGAGCTTGTTTCAGACCATACAAGCTCTTCTTTAATTTGCACACTAACCTCTCCTTCCCTTTGATCTCATAACCCTGTCGCTGCTACATGTACAATTCCTCCTCCAAGTCACCATGAAGGAATGTCATCTTCACATATAACTACTCTAAGTACAGGTCTTCTACTACAACTAAACCAAGAATAGTCCTAATAGAAGTCATTTTAACAACAAGAGAAAAAAATTCATCAAATTCTATACCTTTCTTCTGTGCAAATCCCTTGACCACCAACTGGGCCTTCTATCATTTCCTTCCTCCATCTTCCTCTTTGATTCTATGAACCCGCTTGTTCTACAATGCTCTCTTTCCCTCAGGTAGCTCCACCAGATCCCAAGTCTATTTTTCCATAAGAGATATATGCTCTTCATCCATGGCTTGCTCCCACTTCTTCCTGGCATCCACCTGCACTACTTCCTCAAATCACTCTAGCTCTCCACTGTCAGTGAGCAATAAATAATTCAAAGATGGAGTAAATTTTTTAGGTTCCCTTATTACCTTAGAAGACCTTCTCACCTCAGGATTTTGGGGTTCCTGATGAGTAGGTACTTGAACTGGCTGTGCTGGAACATGTTGTACCTGAACTAGCCCCTTAGACACCTTGTTGTCTGCAATGTCATCTAACACTATGTATTCTTTCTTTGATTCCTCTTTCTATTCCTACAACTGATCTGTATACATGAAATTTTCATTAAAGACAATATCTCTACACCAAAATATTTTCTTTTCTTTAAGACTTCAAACATGGAAACCAAAGTCAACTTCACCATATCCAACAAAGGTGCATTTCTCATACTTAGCCTCTAACTTGGTCCTATCATCTTTATCAATGTGAACAAATACCTCACATCCAAATACTCTAAGAAATGAGTAATCAATTTTCTTACTAGACCAAGCCTCCTTAGGTGTACCTCCATCCAAATCCATAGAGGGTCCTCTTTTAATTAGATAAATAGTTGTGCTCATTGCTTCTGCCCAAAACATGAGTGACAACCCAACATATAACTTCATGCACCTAGCATGCTCCATGATTGTCCTATTCATTCTCTCTGACACTCCATTTTCCTGTGGAGTATTTGGAACCATTCTTTACCTGCGGATCCCATTTACCAAATAGTAACAAAGAAATTCATTGTTGCAATACTCCCCTCCATTATCCAGCCTGATACATTTCAACTTGAGACCTGTTTCATTCTCAACCAAGGATTTCCATCTTTTGAAGGTTTCAAACACATCAGATTTCTTTCTAATGAAATATACCTAAACTTTTCTAGTTGCATCATCAATGAAAGTGACATAATAACATGAACCACCAATAGAGTTTACCTTAGCTGGCCCCCATACATCTATATGTACTAACTCTAACTTACCCTCCTTCCTGGTAGGTCCAACCTTGAGGAATCTCACTCGCTTTTGTTTCCCATAAACACAATCCTCACAGAAGTCCAAATTTAACTCCTTTAATCTAGGCAACCTATCCTTTATAATATGCATGCCCTTTTGACTCATATGACCGAGTCTCGGGTGCCACAAAGTTGCATCTCCATCTACAGCAACTAAATTAGAATAATCAGCACCACTGGTTAAATACAAAGTACCAGTTTTCTTACCTCTTGCAACCACAAGAGCTCCCTTGGTAACCTTCCAAGAATCCACTGTAAAACTAACCATATAGCCATCACTACCCAGCTGACCCGCTGATATCAAGTTTCACCTCAACTTAGGCACATGCCTGACATTCTTAAGTAGCCATGTGTTCCCATTCTGCATTTTCACATGAACACAATCTTTCCCTACTATGTTGCATGGTTCATCATTACCAAGATATACATGTCCAAAATCACCTTGAACAAAATCAGTAAAGTAATGTTTATGTGGGGTGGCATGGAAAGAAGCCCCTAAATCTAACACCCAATATTTAGCAATATTATCTAAAGAAATAATTAAGGCATCCTAACAAACATCACCTGCTACCAAATTTACCTCTTTAGTTTCCTTCTTCTTGTTCTTCTTATCCTGAAGAACCCAAAAATATTTCTTAGCATGACTAACCTTCCCATAGTGCCAACATTCTAACTTACTCTTAGACTTTGACCTTCCATGATCATTCGACTTCCCACGATTACCTTTCCCTCTGTTATTTTTTCTCCCTCTACTCTCCACCGTTAAAGCATTTCCAGAAGTAGAATAATCTTCAGTGTTATTCCTTCGCATTTCCTCACTTAGGATCACACCTATTACATCCTCAAACTTCATATTTGAATTATTAGAGACTGAATTACTTACAGCCATAACCAAGTTGTCCCAGCTATCTAGCAAGGAGCACAAAATCAACAAAGCCCTGACCTCATCATCAAATTCAAGTTTTACTGAGTTTAACATACTCACAACGGTATTAAATTCATTTAAATGATTAGCAACAGAACCATTCTCATACATATTCATATTAAATAACTTTTCCATCAAAAATATTTTATTAGAGGCAGAAGTTTTTTCATATAACTTTCCCAACGCACTCATGAGACCTTCTGTGGTTTTCTCCTACGATATGTTGAAAGCAACAGAAGATGCAAGGCATAAACAAATTGCCCCGAGTGCCTTTCTATCCAGTAACTCCCAATACTCATCTGACATGGCTGTAGGTTTCTTTGGTTTTCCAGCCAAAGGACCATGGAGGTCCTTCTGATTAAAGTAATCCTCCATTTACATCTTTCACAAACCAAAGTTTTTCCCATTGAACTTTTCAACCCTCGATCTTCCCTCATCCGCCATAGCTCCCACTCAAGCTAAACTTTCCCTGTGATTTACCAATTCAGCAAAGAACCAACCAAATATTTGATACCAATTGTTAGGAATTAGAAAACATATATGTCAAAACAATTCCTCAAACCACATCAGTAGGAAACTATATAGGAGAATTATAATTGCAGAAATATAACATCATAAATAAATAATACACAAAAGAAGACAAGACAAGATTTAACGTGGTTCACCCAATGTGGGATACGTCCACCAAGAACTTTCTCAAATTTTATTATCAACAAGAGTAAAACAAATCTCACAGTCTTCTCTCAGTTATGAACTTACAACAAAATTCCAAAGATGCTAAACCACATCTAAACCACAATTAACACCCAATTGCTTAACCTTGATCACTCTTGATAACCTCTTGATCACTAAGACTCAAGAACTCTTGAAGGCTCAAGATATCTTCAAGATACCCTAACACCTCTGTTTATAGGATTACAATCCTTTTAAGAAGTCCTAAAGCCAACCCTAGAATTTTGAAAGTCGCGACCTTGCAATGGCACACGCCTTACTAACCATGTAGGTACACTACACACTGCAGCAGAAACACACCTGTTCCACCCTAGGTTCAGTCTCATCACTTTTAATGTGCATTTTTTATCTATAGTTTCCATGCTCCTCCATCTTTTTATCATTCCACACTTTTTTCTAGTCCTCTGGCACGTTTTATACTACACTCTACATGGAAATTAGGTACACATCTCTATCTGATTTATGCTACAAAGCTTTCATTTCACCAACATAAAGTGGGGGGAAAATGTAGTCACAAAATCATGCACTTCAGACATTATTTAGCCCACTCTCATACTATTATTTAGAAGGTTCTTGAGTGAAGAAATGAATAATTAATCCCACCTTTTGGTCATCTTGTTTTACTTTTATTTCTTCATTCTTGCACATTTTTATATACATGTCCAGTCTTCTTTGGCACTTTCCCATAATTTAAGCCTAAACAAGGGTTCCCAGGCCTGTACTAGGACATCTCAGGGCACCCTAGTCCCACTTGGCATGCCCCGGTCCATTTTCTACTTTCCCGTATCTTTTTGGGCCTCTTCTAACTGTGTTTCATCCTTATCATTTTCCTAGTCAGCCATGTCAGGATTAATTATGAAATAAGATCAAGATAACCCTATAAATATAAATTTATGAGACCATAATGAGGGCCCTAATGTCATCTATTACTATCACTCCATCTAGAGTTGCATCCATTGCATCACTTACATCCACATAGTTTCATGCATCAAGGCTAGGAGATCTACATCAACACACACTGCATAGGGGGATGGATTTAATAGTATTTCATGCACACATACTATTACATTTTTTACATTTATTTATTGCTTCTTACTTCACAAAGTGTGACTGGAACAAGATCACATAGGGCATGACATGCACAAACACATCCAAACTACATTTGGGTCTGAAATGTAGTGCAACTCTCATTTTAGTAAGCCCACTTTTCTAGAAGCTTTCAGGTCAGTTCAACCCATTCATTTGTGTATTTTATTTTTTAGGGTTTTGATACTTCTTTTGTCTTTTAAGGTCATTCAATATCATCTTTCTATATTCGGTACAATCGTCGTAGTTCAGAAAATTCAGTGTGATAAACAATGAAGGTAACAACATATCTTCTGACCTAGAAAGAACCAATGTCAGAGATTTTTCAGAGATCAAAGTGCCTATTTCTATATACCAGGGTGCCCCGAGGTGCCCACGTACCCTCCTGGGCACTCCATTCTACTCAAAAATTCTAGATCCACTCTTTTCGGGACCTCTGTGTAACCGTTCCTACTTCTAAAATTTCCAATCAGACATGTAAAACTTGGCGACAGTCATCCATAACCAGCTAAGCTATTTCCTAACATTCCTCTTGTACATTAGGGTTTTATTTCCATTATCTTAATTATTTAAATACTCTATATTACTTTAGTGCATTTATTTATAGTGTTTATGTCCTCCTAGATTATAATAAATATCATATACTTCTCCATAGTTTAGTAAATTTTAGTTAATCATTTTGGTGAACCTAAATTTTGAATTTTCTCATTTTTCTAATCCCTATGCTTGTTACCCCTACTGGCTATTTTGGATCTTTTTAGTAATGTGAGCTCCCTTCAGTTTCCCATCATACTGCTAGGTCAATACCTAATACCACCACCTCTAGTGGCTAAAAACCCATTAGATAATTCCAAGCGTGTTCCTGTCCATGAAATCAAAGCCTGTGATATTGAAAAATTGTATGATGAGGACACTAATAATGACCAAGAGAAAACTTAATTTTATTACTAATTTCTGTCAAGATTTTCACGAAAACCCTAATCTCTCATCTTCCTACATGTTTCACTGATGCTTGTGACACTTCCACTTCTATCATTGTTTCATTTGACTTCCATGGTACCTTCACTCCACTTGTTTATGTTTTCTCTCTTACTCTTACAACTACCAAACCCATCATTTACCTTGGTACTCCTAATATGCTGCCTATCCTACCTAAAAAGCTCCTAATTTAACATCTTTATGTTAGTTTACCATGGCTTCATCCTAATGTGAGCTATCACGTCTATTGTCCTATAAAGCTACATAAGTTCTAACATGAGGTCATGTTAGTATTTATTTTGTGAATTGTACCAGCTCCAATTTGCTACTTCTCGAGGATCAACATTTCTCAATTCCACATCATTGTTGAATACTCACTTCACAACCATCTATTTCTACATATGCATTTCCACCCAACTTTATCTCTCCCAAATTTTCCATCTTTAATTGCCATCGTGACCCATAAGAGCATCTTCGCACTTTTCATGTAGCATATTTCAATTATGCAGATGATTATACCATTCTTGCTAATATTTTTCCTCAAAGTTTATAAGATTATGCAATGCACTAGTTCTTTGACCTAGTCATCCATCCAGTAGTCTCTTTCAGACATTTGGATGTTCCTTTCTCACACATTTTTCTATGAATATGGGATCTAATATTCTTATGCCTCAGCTAACACAACTCAAGCAAGGGTCCATTGAATAATTCTCTTATTATGTCTTGCATTGCAAACATAACCCTCAGCTTAGATGACTAATTTTTCCTTGTGGATTATGAGATTCAAGATTTCATTTATTCATTTTTTGTTACCACCACTTCAAGAGAGTGTTCTCTTTCACACATCTTCCTCATTCGACCAAATTTGCATCACACTCAATATTTATGAGACTAAGATTCTTCTCCATAATGAAACTTAAATATTAGGATGTACAAGCTTCATTTCCTCCACTCGTGCTTCAAGTAAATGCACCATTTCAAACATCTTATGCCCTAAATAATGTACAAACTTAATACTTATGGGAATGTCTAATCTACTCCTTAGGGGAGCTTTACGTGACCTCAACCATATAAACTGCACTATTGCTAAGTTAGTATACCATTTGAAACATTTTGCTACCACAACTTATGAACAATACAAGTCTTACATAACCTTACCATCACCTACTACAACTTAGGGATCCATCTTGGCCCAAAGGGCTTGACTTTGATGAAATATCACTATTGTGATAATCACCAATGTATCACTGATAATTTGTAATGCCCACATTTTTCCCATGAACAAAACCCAAGATATAACACTAATAATTGATTAGGAAAATGTTATCTCTGTGCCAAAGTGCACACCTTGAGAGATGACTGAGGTGTTTACGATTACTCTAGATCTCTCTCTTTTGTAGATACAATTAGGAAACACCTCAGGTTTTAAGTATACATATTGTTGAGGTACAGTCTTCAGTAATTATTAGGAGGGTTCCTTTTTTATCATATCCTAAACTATTTTTTAAAGTTTTGAGGGTGCAAAGATTACATAAATGAATCATGAATACTAGGGTGATACACCAAACTTGACCTCAGGGATTTGAATGTAGTACATGAAAAATTAATTTGAGATTACAGGATTTCCATTTCTATGCATAAATCCAATACTATTTTCAATAGAATATTAAGGCAAAACATTACTGTACAATGGAATTGAATACTAGGGTGATACACAAACCCTGAAGATGGATTTGAATGATGTAGTGAAATCATAATGCTGAGATTGGATCTTCTACGCGATGCACTAACTACCCTATAGTTTTCAAAGAATACTAAGGAAAAACACGTCGATTGTTGAGGGTTTACAAATCAAATGTAGACTTACATTTATTATGTAGAAATTACTAGGATTTGCAGCATACACTAAGGCTTAATTAGTATTTGACATTCACAAGAATTAATGAGATATACATACCATTGGCTGAATAATTGGAAAGGCCAAAATCAATTCTCATTCAAAGGAAAAAACTTTAGAAAAATTTGCCATCACTCCTATGTCCAAAAAGTCCTCCTTGCATCTTTGCAATTGTACACACCTATATGAAAAAAATACTTCACCACTCATCCTCTCATCCTAAAGTGATATAGGCTAAGTGTTAAATTGTCACTCATCCTTGCATCTTATAGTGATTTATCCCTTATCATGAATAAATAATCATGAATCTTAATCCTTTCATTATATAGTGATGTATGTTTAGGCATTAATATCCTTGATTAGGAATAAAACTTATCTTAATTCATCATTAGTTGATATTTGAATAAATGTAATAAGTTAAAGTATTTAATTTAAATACTTTAAACTTATATAAATAGGTATTAGTTATCCTTAGTGTGCAGTGCAATCTCTATCTTATAGTGCTTATGTGACACTTACAAATTGATCCTCTTGTAGTGATAAAATTAGCTATCTTTGATCCTACCCCTTGTTGCACATGCAAAAATTAATCTCTTTGTGAGCCAAAATAGGGGTAGTTTATTTGGAAATATGCTATTTGTAAAATATTCACCCATGTATTCCATCATTTGTTTCGACTACCTTGTGGTTTTGATGATAAACAGTTTCCTCTATCTTCTTAATGATTACATGTAAAATCTGACTCATTGTATCTGTAATGCTTGATTTCATATTTCTAAAATTCCCACTGGGGCACCACCTTGTATGTGTGCAACTAAATTCATAGGGTTTTTGACCTCCTTTAGGCATCACTCATTGCATTCAATAAAGTCATGATATATGACTTCGGCTATCGGGTAATCACGCCATTTTCTCTACATGTTGCAAATAATAACTACATGTATGCATTCATCACAGCTTGGCTAGATACAATTGGTACTCCCATTTCCCGAATGATTCACTTGCACTTTACGAAAATAAGGTCATGACTGACTTGTTGGCGAGAAAATTTGCCTTGTGGACAAATTGGTGGGTTTCAAGCCAATGCACTATGGGAATCTAAGTCCCTCTACTTGAACGGTGAAGCTTTCGTAGGTGCATGCATCAAAAAGTGGATTTCAATGGTGGCCTTTCGACCAGAGATCCAACAAGGGCACTCCACTGACCCTAAGGAAAAGCTAGCAATTTCTCACTAGAGAAGAAACTTTGTCTGAGAATGGGAAAGGGAGTGAGAATGGAGGTATGGAGAAACTAATGTCACAATTAGAATATCAAATGCCCACACACATTAATTAGAAATTTCATTTACAGGTATTTATAGTCAGAAGAAAAACAAATCCGCAGGAGAAGCTACAAGACCGAATGAAACTCATTGGTCGTAAAGTACCAATCAATTCCTCAATCAAAGAGGAAAAAAATCATTTTTTTAATTATTGAAGCTTGAGAAGATTTTGTACATAGCTTGAGAATGGAAGAAATTCGAGTAAGAAGAGAAAATAGAAGAAGACTGGTGTTTTCTGTCTTTTCCAGGTACAAAGCACTTTGGTCTTTTTTAAAATCAATCGCCAGCCCTTGGAATGACATCGAGAAGCCATTATATTATTCACAAGAAACCATTACAAATTCATAAATCCTCAATGCCTTTTCAAATTCCTCTTTTGTGAAGAAAACGCTCATGGCGGGTTAAAAACTAGATCTTGCAAAGTAACCATTACATTTGATTTGCCAGTTTAAATATAGACCATTAGACTTGCTCCTCTAACTCTAAAATTGGGCCATCCATCGTGGCAGGAAGGTATTAGAGTGTTTACAGGGGAAGCCCTTTCACATTTTGTGATTTTTTGTGAGATTTGGAAATTTGGAACAAATTGGTCCGCAGCCCCACTTTGACTTTTCAACTTAGACACGTGGCTACATTCTTATTGGAAATGGAGATCGCTGACCCTTTTCTCAACATTTTGAATTTTTTTTGGAAAAAGGCTTAAAAAATCAATTTCCTCCGCCGGCACGCTACTCCGATTTGACTAGGACACGTGGCACGTTCTGGTTGGAGATGGGGTCACGGATCTTTTCTAAACATTTTAACCTTTTTGGGAAAAAGGTCCTCAAAAACTCAATTTCCTCCACTCGGCCCGCTCTCCAACTTTGACTAGGACAATGGAGGGCTTCTACCTTGGACGACCTTTATAGCCTGGATTGGGGCTGCGGATCATTTTCTAAAAATTTTAACCTTTTTTTTGGAAAAATAGGCTCAAAAACTCAAATTTCTCCCTTGTTTCACTCCTTCACTTTGACTTTTCAACTGGTCGGCCTGAGACCTTGGCAGAGCCGCAGAGCATTCTAGAACTTTTACTTCACTTTTGGGAATTTGGTTAAATTTCCAAAAGTTCCCTGATGGCCTACTCGTCTGCTTTGACTTTTCAACAGTGGGCTTTTGAATTTTTTCCTAAACTTTGACTTTTTCCCTGTGGGCTTCAACTTTGACTTTTACCTTTAAAGCTTGATCGGGCCCATGCGGTGAAAATTTACCATTTTTGCCAAAAGTGACCAAAAGTGTTAAGTTCACTGAAAAAATCCTGTTCCTCCCCATCCAATAGGATCTGACCATGTACTTGCATTCATTGGGGCCAAAATTTGATGGGGAAAAGATGCCGGTCATCCCGACTATGGAAAATATGCACAGAGGAAGAAAAATTCATCATTTTGAGTCCAATTTTCAAATTTCCTTCATGAACCAGAGGCATGGAGGTAGAAACAATGATTTGACGACCCAGGCCATAGATACAAGTGAACAATTTTGATCAAAAATAGAGGTTACAAAGAGGATATTATGTGCACAGACTGGGAAATGGAGGATTTCTAAAAACAAGTAAAACAAAGGTTTAAACAGCTCTAGGGCATGAATTTTGCTAATTTCTTGAATCTCTAACTTGGGTTAAACACCAATAGAAGGGCATGAGCTCAAAAAATTTGAATTTGGCTATGGAAACACATAGCAGTAATTTTAGGGGAAAACAACTGGCTCTAGCTTGGGGACATGGCATGAACTGGGCATGGCTAGGGCACAACATGAGGATCTAGAATCTCAAATTTCAAAACATATTATGTTGACTAGTGCCTTATCCATTGGGCCTTGCAGAGTCATGTACAATTCTGAGAAAGAATGAAAGAAGGAGGAAACACATAAGCCAAACCACACAACAAAAACCAAACAAAACAAAAACAAAAACCACACAACAGAAAAGGGAAAAAACACACCTAGGAAAATCACCTATGGTACAAGGCGGGGGACAACCCTCTTTCACTGATGATATAGTTTCAAGTATTTCCCAACTTCAAGGTAATTCCAATGGCATTCCATCCAAGTATGAGAGGAGAAAAACATTCTCACCGACAAGATCCATGAATTTGGAATGGGTCGAGCCATAATGAATCAAACTTTCCATGGATGCCCTTTGGTTATCTTCTCTTGTCCCAAAGTAGAAAAAAATCTCCAAACCTTGAATTCTCTCACCTTTTCCCTCTTGTCAAAATATCTTCTTCACTTTTAATTGGTGTTCTTTAATTCTATCCACCACTTGGCATCTACTTTCTTCCAGCTTCTCCAAGAAAAGGATCCTCTTGTCAATGGAGTCTTTGTATTGACCATCTTCTATTTCTTGCAGCAACTTGAGAGTTAACATCTCAATTGTGATAGGAATCTCTTCCTCAACTCCATACAACATTTGGAAAGGTGACATACCTATTGCCTTCTTAGGAGTGATCCTATCAGCCCACAATGCATCATATAACTTCTTGTGCCAGTTCCTTTGACTCTCATCTACCAGCTTGGAACAATGGTCACAATGTTCTTGTTTTTTGACTCAAATTGCCCATTTCCCATTGGGTAGTAATCAGAAGAGTGAGATAGGGAGATTCCAAAGCATAAAAAAACTCTGTGAGCTCCTTGAAAGAGAAATAGGTGGTATTGTCTACAACAATTTTCTGTGGTATCCTAAAATGAACAATGATATTCTCCTTGATGAAGTTACAAACTGTTTCAAAGCTGGCTTTCTTGGTTAGGGTGGCTTCCACCCATTTAGTGAAGTAATCAGTTGCAGTGAGTACATAAGTATGCCCTGCACTAGAATGAGGATTCAGAACACCAATAAAATCTAGCCCCCATTGTTGAAATGGTTCTTCAATCACCACAAGCATGAGTGGTAATGTAGCTAGTTGTGGTTTTCCAAAAAATTGTTGGCATGCTTTGCATTTGGAAACCCAATCTTGAGTGTCTGTAAAGATGGAGGGCCAATAATATCTCCCTCTGAAGATCTTATGTGCGGTGACCATTGCTGAGAAATTTCCACCACAAGCTTGATCATGATATGCCCTGAGCAACTTTTCTTGCTGCTCATTATCTATACACCTGAGGAAACAACCATCTAGGCCTCTCTTGTAAAGTACATGATTCCAGATCACAAACTTGGATGCCTTTAGCTTGAGTTTCCTTCTTTGTTTGTAATCAAGATGAGGAGGGAATTCTCCATAAGTGAGATAGTAAGCAATGTCAGTATACCACTCATCAGTAGTGGTGACAAAGAGTGCCTATGGACTGTCTCCTAAACAGGTTGAGCAAACACCATCCTTTTCTCCTTGTTGAGCTTTGAGAGCTTAATCTTTATAAATCAGCTTGCACAAACCATTTCCTATTACCAGGTTAGAGGGTCTAATCTCCAAGGCATACTCTTGGGTCTTTGCAATCCAGCTTCCTCTCTTAGCCCCAGGATCTTGTTGAGTCAAAATGGACTTGATTTCATTTCCAGGGACCATCACCACAGTATGGGAATTGAGAATGTAGAATCTGAAACTTTTAACAAATTTGACCACTGCGTAGGCATGTTTCTCCAAATGATTGTACTTTAGCTCCCAATTTTTCAAAGGACAGCTCATGAAAGCAATGGGTGCTTCCAAACCTTCATCATTTTTTTAAACAAGGACAACAAAGAGTGTATGTTCTAATGCATAGCAATACATGATGAAATCCTTGTTGAAATCTAGGTATACAAGAGTTGGAGCTTTGGAAATGGATTTCTTGATCTCCTCAAATGTTATTTTTCCTTCCTTATTCCACTTGAAACTTGTTTCATCATGGAAGTTATATGCTTAGTCAGTTCAAAAAACTCATGCACAAAACGATGAAGGAATTTTACCTTTCCAAAGAATGAATGAACTCCCTTCTTGCTGGTTGGTAGGGCTAGTGCTTGAATAGCTCCAACCCTCTCAGGATCAATGTGTGCTCCATTTTTGGTCAAAATGTGTCCTAGCAACTTACCTTCTGTGACTCCAAAGATGCACTTCTTTGGATTTAGTGAAATGCCATAATTCCTACACCTTGCAAGGACTTGCTCCAAATGACTGATATGATCTCCCCTCCTCTTTGAAAAAACCATGAGGTCATTAAGGTAAATGACAATGTAATGTTTCAAATCTTTAAAGGCCAATTCCATTGCTCTCTGGAAAGTGGCTCCAGTATTGATCAAGCCAAAATGTATTCTGTTGTAGGAAAAAGTTCCCCAAGGTGTTGTGAAGGTTGTTTTGTTGCAATCCTCTTCTGCCACCTTGATTTGGTTGTACCCTGAGAATCCATCAAGCAAAGAGAGCATCTTAGATCCAGTGACTTCTTGCAAAATATGATCCATGATTGGAAGAGGGTAGTTGTCCTTGAGAGATGCCTGATTCAAATTTTGAAAGTCTACACAAATCCTTATTTCCCCATTCTTCTTCCTTACTGGCACAATGGTCACCACCCATGTTGAATGGTGGATGGGGAAGATGATTCTAGCATTGAGCATCTTTATTGCCTCTTCTTTGATAACATCAGAAATCTTTAGATTGTAGGGCCTTTGTTTTTTCCTGAAGGGCTTGGCTCCTTGCTTCAAAGGAATGGAGTGATGCATTTCCTTTGGCTAAAAATATTTGAGTTCATCATAGGAATAGGCCAGGACATTTGAGTACTTTTAAAGCAGAGAAACAAAATTTCTCTTCTCTTCTAGTGAGCAGCATTTACCAATGTTAACCATCCTTGGATTCTCTGAAGTGCCAATGTTTTCTTGATCAAAATCAGATGGACACCAAGAAGACTGTTTCTCTTTCTCTTGGATGAACCTATCATGATTGTCAAAGAGGTCTTCCAAAGAAAATAGGCATTTGGGGATTTTGTTTCCTTTCATTTTGATTACTCTCTCTTCATCAATTCCCTCAATTCCTTCCTTCTCTTTTTTGGGGACTGATTCACAGTGTGGGTTCTCACTTCCTTCAAAGAACATATTATTGAAGTTATCCCTTTTTGTCTAAGAAGGCTAGGATCTGATTGTCATCATTGAAGACCTACCAATGATTTGCATTATCTAGTATGTTGGGTCTGAACACCATCTCAATGGTCACTTTATCCTTTCTAAAAGAAGGATGAGGTGTCACTAAGGAAGCTGACACTACTAGAGAATCATCCTTTTCATTCTACTCCCTAGGGATAGCTTCAATGGAGAATGCATCAAAGGATTCAACGCAGTCCCACACTTTGTTTCTATAGTGCCTGAGACTTGGGATTTTCACCTGATATTGTTGGCAGACCTGTTTCAACACAATCTCAGCATCATCTTTGCATCTCAGCTTCTTTATTCCCATGTCCTCTGCTACATTCATTCCTAAAAGCAATGCTTCATACTCTGCAGTATTGTTTGTATTATCAAATTGCAGCTTGTAGGCAAAAGGATATAACTCATTGGAGGGAGAGTATAATACTACACAAGTTCTTGAACCTACTCTGGAATGACTGCAATCAAACTCCATTGTCAAAATCTGATCTTCTTCTTCCTCCATGAGGAGTGGCAAGTTCTCTTCTTTTTGTGATGTAAGAAAGTAGTTTCCTAGCCCACAATCTTGAAAGAGGATGTTAGCTCTTGGATCATCGGATTTCCTTACTGTGAATTTCATTTTCTTGACTGGCAGCAACTTCTTCATTTCTCATTTCACTGGGATATTTGTAGATGACCAATCCATTTTTATTTCTCCACCCAGATCTGTGCAAAAACTTCTTCTCAACAACATACCAAAAGAGGTTGGGATGTCTGCCACCAAGATGGTCAGGAGTGTCTTCTTGTCCGCGTAATCAGCGAGTGCAACCTGAGCATCCTTGATTCTTCCTACCAATGGAACTTGTTTGGATTCAATTGAGTAGCATGTTCCATTTACCTGGGTCAAAGTGAGGCCAAGATCATTTCTAACTTTTGTTGGTATCACATTATCTGAGGCTCCATAGTCTATGATGCAATTTTTCAAAAGGAAGCCTTTGATGAGAAGTGACAGGTAGAAAGGCTCAACTCTGTTGGTGTTGGAGGCACTGAAGGCTAACATGTTTTGAGAAGGTGGTGTAGACACTAAAATTAGATCACACTCCCCTTTTTTCCCTCGACATATAAGCACCCTTTATTACATTTACCTAGCCATAACCCCTTTCACCCCACTACTATTAATTTAATTATATAAATTAAATTAATTTTTTATCCTCACTATATTTATTATTTAAATATCTTATTTAAATAATATCCACACATACAGTTCACTTAGACACCTCACCAAGCCAACTCAACCTAAGACCTATTCTTAGTAAGTTGTCATAACTAACTAAGACTTACCCAAACCCTAAAAATCAATGCCTACATTCCCTCTAACCACATTCCCGTATGCTTACAAGAAGCTCTCAGTCTAATCCATGGGATAACGACATGAGATCCAAGGAAATCAGGAGGATCTCCCTAGTTTAGTAAACCTAGGAAATCCCCCCTTGACCGACGTTGGTTACCCCTAACTGTCGCCGGTTAATCCGGACCACCGTCGGTTACCCTTTTAACCCCAAAACAACCTTATTCTCAAGGTTGGAAGTGGGAAGTTGGAAAAAACATTGGGAGAAAGTTGACGAGAAAGAACACATCTCAGAGAGATAACGCATCTTCAGAGAGAAAATTCCAGTGAAAACTCACATCCAAGGAAGGAGATTGAGCATCTTCTCCTGCACAACCATCCCAGCCATGATCTGATCTATCCAAGCAAAGAGGAGTGTACATACAGCCCATGTAGAAGCTTTTCTTCAGTTGGTGATCACTTACAACCTTCAAACCCATCATCAGCACCTCCATCCCTCACACACAGACATTCAGGAACAGAATCCAAGTAAGTACAACATCATACTTTCCTAGTTATTTCATTTTATCATTTTATCCCATTGTTTATCTTGCTCCCTATTGACCTTCTCCACATTTTCACCTCCATATACCCATTAAAATCTTGCCAAAGCCTACTCCAGTCACCCAATACCTTGTCCCAACCAACCAAAGTCCTTTTGTAATCACAAAGGAGACCCCAGCTTGTTCTGTGACATTTCCAGATCTGACAGTAACCGGCACCGGTTACACCTAACCGTCGTCAGTCATCCTTGACCGACACCGGTCTCTGTGTTTGCCCATACAGCCTAGAATAGAGACCTACCCACCTAATTTCACCTCACCCTCATTCACCTGTGATCTACCCGAGACCTTTATCAGACCTGCAGAGACCCAGAACCAATCATTTGACCTTTGGATTCTATTCTAGCTTAGCCTATTAGATTAGATCTATTTCTTATTGTGTTTTTAAGTGAGATACCTAAATCATTTTAAAATAACAATAGGATTTACTTTGTTTACAACATTAAATTGTTTAAAACAGTGGACTGACAACCATCTAGGAAGTACCATACTTCCCGGATCTAGCATACGCTAGGTAGTTCACTGCCCATATTGTTTAATTCCTTCTGGTGGTCTTGTTTTCATTACAGGTAGTTCCTCCTAGCCAAAAGGAAGCTCTCATGATCAGATGTGGATTTGGAAGTCATACGCGTGAACAACCCATCAACCAACATTTGAACAGGTATTCCTCCTATGCCCGTTACCCTATCTATGTTTCATCAACACTTCAAAGAAACAATCTAAGAAAAAGGTGAAACATTTTGGCACAATCCGGTGGGACCCATCCGGGGTTCCTTGCATTTCATTCATTCCTAGGAAAAAATTGTGTGTTTGTTTCCCTTCTGAAAAGTGTACACACTAATTTTCTTCCCTGGTAATCCACCTCTTCTTTCTATTTTCTCTAAAGGAAACCCTTCTTTTGGTGTAATTAAAAAGAACCATTGCTTCATGTTTTCTGCATTGTAGTGAAAGAGCATCCCTCTTCCTCTTCATCTTATTGTGTCATCCAATTTCACATTTTTTATTTGGGTTTAAAAATAAGTGCATTCCATTCTGATTTATTGCATTAGCTCACATTAATTGAGGGCAACCTATACGCTGGAAGTCATGACCAGTTGATGGTTGACAAACGAATCATAGAAAAGCACTTCTATCCTTTTCTCTTTCTCTGAGTCTTACCAAACCACACAAAAATTCAAAATACATACATTCTTAAACAACATCCTACCTAGAAGAAGTTGTAGGTGATCACACGATCACGGCACAGTGGGCACCCAGCTCACTGCTCTGTCGAGTCATACTTCAGAGCGAAGCCCGCCCCCACCATAACATACCTGAAACCTCACCTTTTAGATCTCCTTCTTTGTAGGAAGCCATCCTCACCAAAAACTCTATTTCACAATTCATGTGTCAGTCCCTAAATAGCATAAGCTGAACAAACATAATAGAAAGGGCACTCCTAGGATCACATTTTCTTAGTGTTTTTCTTGGCTTGCGTTTTGAGGTGAGAGATCACGTTCATCACTTTTTTTTGTTCATCCTTGCATGCTCCTCATCACAGCTGGTGTATTCCAGCTTCACCTGAGTGTGCCTGGGCCATATCATCATCATTCTCAGAATTCCAGGTCTGATTCTACATCAGATTTTAATTCACAACCACTTTCTTTCATCACTGTTTCAATTTCACAGTAACCATCATCAGCTACCCCTGACAGCCATCGGTTATACCCAACTGACATCAGTTCCAGGTCCTTTTGCTAACCTACTCAAAAGGACATTTTACTTCACTTTCTTCCACTTTTCACAGTCTCTGTCACTACCATTATTCCCATTGACATTGTAAACATCATCAGATTTGGCATACCTATCAGATTTCACCTTCTGCCTTGTTTTTCACTCACTGTCCATTTTCTACAGTGACTGGCAGCAGTTACCCCTGACCGGCGTCAGTTTTCCCTAACTGGCATCGGTTAGCCTGTTTCACATTCCAGCCACCATTTGGTACTTCATCCACTTTTTATCACCAGATTCACCTATTCCTTTTGTTCTCTGTGTCATTTACAGAGAAGCAACCCTACCTGATCAGTACTGTTCACATGGTGCTGACCCAAAGACAAGCAAGTGCACTCATATTCCATGCCAGTTGTCAACCACTCCCACCTAGTCCTTCACCACCTTCTATTTTATCACCAGCCATGGATCCCATCCAGCCTACTACTATCACTACCAGAGATGAGGAGTTCACATGACTCCTTGATCAGAACCCTGTCGCCTTACAGTTTTACCTTTCCCACTCATCCACCCAAGACGCCTCAGGTCAGTTGATATACAACATGCCCGTATCTATCCCCCCGACTCTCGCACCCACTCCCACATCGGCCCCATCTGGCTTCATGTGGTTCCTGCATCCACCTTACCCCCAGTCGTTTCGCAGTTAGGTCCTATACCCGCTCTGACTGCCATGTCTGCTACCTCTATGGCACCCATTACATCTACCGTACCCTCGACGACTACCCCAAACACAACCTCATCCACCCCTAATGTCTCATACATACCTGTAGCTACATTCCCACCTCCAGTGTCGGTGACCCCTACCCCATTTCAGAATGTGGTTCTTTCCATTCCACAATCATTAGCCCCTATTGCCACTAGGGTTACCATGACCCTTCCACCCCCATATACATACTACCAACAACCTCCTGTTTCATCCATTATTCATTCCAGGTACGTACCCCCTATTTCACTGCCTTCTTCTCCACCACCCTACATGGCAACCCCATACACTAGAGTGCCACCCCCCAGTTATATGCCCAAAACCAACCTCCTCACACTACAGGAGGCATCCAATCATCACAACCCACCAATGACCTAATTAAATTGATGTTGGACAAGATGCAGACATTGGAGGCATCGGTTTCTATCTCCCATAACACTCTCACCTATGATGATATTTGCAATGAGCCTATTCACCCATCCATTCCTATCCGTTCATACCCTGTGCATTGGGAAATGCCTAAATTCAATCATTTCAATAGCAAAGAAGACCCACATAACATTTGTGGTCATTCAAACATGGGTGTTATCTGATCGCTCATGATGATGCCTTGCTTTTGAGAACCTTTCCCACGTCCCTCACTAGACCTACATTGGATTGGTATAGTGGGTTACCTAAACACTCTATATTCTCATTCAATCAGGTAGCCCAAGCCTTCTTGGATCATTTCTCTATCAATATCGTCAAGAAGGTTACCATGACCGATCTATATTCCACACATCAGTATGAGGATGAATCTATCACAGATTTTGTCGCTCGCTGGCGCAGCCTGATCAATCAACTTACCTTCCAACTGCCACAAACTGAACTCATCGAGCTCTTCACATGAGCTTGCACTAGACATATCTCCCCAACCTTACAGGTCCAAACCTTTCGAACATTCGATGAGGCATTCACTATGGCATGAAAGTTAGAGATTTGGGCCATCGAAGAGAAGAAAATCCAATTACGCAATAAGAATTTAGCATTCAAGTCGAATGATACCTCTTCTTCTTCCAAACCACAAACCAATTATTCAAAAGCTAAGGGCACCACTAATGTAGTGGTACTCAAGGCCGGCCCAGCTCATCCATCAAATCAGGCTACACCCATCATCTAATCTCTCACCTGTCCAAACTTTTCAATTCAGATGAGAGCAGTGAAAATATACCCCAATTGGGGAACCTTACTCTTCTATCTTAGAAAATCTTATCAAAGCCAGAGCCATCACCCTTCCACCTATAAAACCACACACTAGTTTTGACCCTGCTCACCCCATGCCGTATGCATGGTATAAAGAACATGATTTCTGTAACTATCATCGAGTAAAGGGTCATAGTGACGGAAACTGCATCACTTTCAAAAATATTGTCCAAGAAATGCTCGAGAAAGGTGAGTTAACTATGGATAATCCCAATGCCACCCCCAACCAAAATCTACAAATCTTCAAAAAACTATTTCCCAACCATGCCCCTTCATCTAATCAAACCGGTGAGACATCAACTCACGATACCCATACCCACGAGGTTCACGCTATCTTTAACGAGGTACCTGTCACCTCTCAATTACCCCACATTCCTTCCATAGAGGAGATCCTAGCCCAAAATCCTCCTTCCGCATTGGAACCAACCTCCCCTGTTCCTTCACCCACAGAGGAACACCTTTCATCTCCTTCATCACCAACGGAGGGGTCTTCCGCTAACATTGAGACCATCTCACCCCTAGCTTCACCACTTAGAGAACCTTTACCTACAGTACCTCCTCCACCCATAGAGGAGCTCCCATTATCTCCTCCACCCAAAGAGGAGCACCCATTGCCTCCTCCACCCACAGAGGCACTCCCATCTATTCCTCCACTTATAGAGGAGCTCCCATCATCTCCTCCACCCATCATAGACCCAATTGAGATACCTTTGCCTCTTAGAGAAGCATTCTCCATCTACTACCCAAAATCCAACAGACCTACTTTCGGCTCTCTTACCCATGGAAGCTGAAGCTAGCCAATTCCCCATCTCTAAGACACATTTTACAGGAATTCCCATTAGGTCCTCACCAACTCCACCCACAGACATGTCGTTCTCATGTTTGGCTGATCACTTAGATTATGTGGATAGGGCTTTACTATGGGGGCAGCCTCTTACTCCCCATCTCAACACAGATGCAGAGATCCCTCACTGATACCTCCACTATCTACCCAAACACATCTCGACCAATCAAACCAAATACAACCACCGTTGTCGCAACCCCTTCCACGATACCCATTAGCACTCACACCACACCCTTACCCATAACCTGACCTACCTCTAAACCCAAACCCATACCTACAACATTTTCCTCAACTAAACCTATTACCACTTTAGGGGTCACCCCGACCACCAGCCTTACTCATCCACCTATTAAACTAGATTTAGCTACATCCTCCAATGTCAAAACCACACCTATTCCAACACCCAAACTAAAGAAAGAAACTCATCGACCTCATACCCTGACCACACCAATCACACCCACACTTGTCCCATCTGTCTTAAGACCTCAGCTGCCCAACATGGTCAAGCAACCTTCACCCATCCATAAACCAATAACACAACAACCCATTCCTTCCTCACAAACCTCTAACCTACCCAGGCACACAACACAACTTACACCCACACCTGCAGTCTTTTTACCACCAATACCTCTAATACCTTCAGCTATTGCTTCACTACCCACTACACTTCAGTCATTGTCCCTCACACCCCAAGTATGACCCGTGTCATCTACCTTCACATCACCCCCGTTATCCCCATGGGTAACTCACCCTCTTCCTCCATCTACTTTTCCTTCTAGACCTCATACACCCACATCACCTTTACCCAAGAAGGTGCAACCCAAAAACAAAACCCCACTACCCCACAACAAGGTAGTCAAAACAACCCCACACCCTCCTACCCGTCCATCTACTGTACCCCTACCCAAACAAACACGACCGATACCTAAAACCACACCGGCACCTAAAACCGTAACTTGACCCATTCCTACTCTTCCAAAAATAGTTCCTCGACAATCAACCACACCTACACCCAAACCCACGTTCACTTCCCATTGTGATCCACTAGCAGGGTCCTATGCCAAAATTTTAACCAACCTCCTTGAGACTTTTGTTATCACATTACCGCCACTCTGACCTTACGACCCCCTCAAAACCCAAGCCAAAAGGGTTTGATGATACTAAAATTTACACATACCATCACTGTGCCAGGGCATGATGTGGAGAACTACAAGGCCTTGAAAACCATCCTTATCCAATTATGTCCACCAGAAACCAACTTTGATGACGACGACCTTCTTGACGAGGATCCTTCTTCACCAACACCCATTCCCACACTGCCCACTCAACAACCACAACCTCCACCCTCACCACTCCTAGAGCCACCCTCAAGATTTGAAATTAACATGGTTCACATCAGAGAACTTACCATGCCACCACCCAAATGTCGTTGCACCCAACTGACCTCACAGGGTTTTTCTCCTCCGATAGGTTTTTTCCCTTCATGTCATTATACCACTCATCCTACACCTTCTCCATTTTCCAACTCCCCTCAAATCAACATGATACACGTCACTACATGTGCGTAGAAGGGAAAAGAAAAGGCAACTGACCCACCAACCAATCCTATACCCAACATACCATCTGCACCCATACCTAAAATCACTATCCACGGCCCCACATACCCCATTTCTAATGGTGTCACACATCACACCATGCTCAAACAACTACACCAATCTCCCCTCAAAATGTCCTTATATGACCTCATCCAAACCTTAGAATCCCATCGTCAAGCCCTCATGGAGGTTCTTCAATCTATTGAGGTTTTACCCAATGACCCTACACCCATAGCCTCCATTATCACACCCCATCATGTAGCCTCTCTCACCAAATTACCACCTTCATCCTCACCTCACCTTGTTCACCAAGTGGCCTCCCTTAGCTTCTCAGAGGAGGAGATCACGCCACACCAAAATGATGACCCAGACCCAGCCCTCTTCATCTCCGTCCACATTGATGACATACGGGTACGCCATGTGATGATTGATGGAGGTAGCTAGCATTAACATCATTTCATCCCATGCATTTTCTCAAATGCGCATACCTGACAATTATATGCATAAACATTTGGTCATGTTGCATTCATTCAATGACTCTATCACCTCCACACTAGGCACTGTCATCCTTCACATTCGTCACGTGGGCCCCCACACTATTCTAGAATTGTTTTATGTTTTGGAGGGGGAATTCCAATATAACTTGTTGCTTGGTAGACCCTGGATCCATGTCATGGGTTGCGTTCCTTCCACTTTGCATCGTTGTGTAAAATTTGAACATGAAGGACACACTTATACCATTCCAGCTAACCCATCACCTTTCAAAACATGCAACATGCTTTACCGACCCAATGATGTGCTCATACCTGTCAAGCCGTCTACCTCCGCAACCAATACCACTTCACCTACACCTCCACCTACCAGTACAGCCACTACCTTTCACCACACATACCTCCTCCATTCCTACCACTTGCTATAACCTCCATGACTGACCAATTAGCTTCCCAATCCATTAACTCCACCTCTGCATCAACCTCTCGACACATCATCCATTCTAGCTACCTACATACCAACCACTGATCCCTTGGAAGGTGTTTTTCAACACCTCACTCTGGGGGAGTACCACCTCTATAGTGTTAACACATTCCTTACTCCGCACAAGTATGGAAGCCTTCACCAACACCCTCACTATGATCACCATATAGGAGAATGCCTCCTTTATGGTCCTCCTCATCTTCGTACTAGTCTCACCTATGGGGGACTTGATACTACCACTTACACACCTGAACCACCATCACAACCCCACCCATTTTCCACTGACTTCCAATCACTTACCAATCACCATTTCACCCATACCTTCCTCCACCACTGTGCATGGAAGGGTTTTGGTTTTGGATTTTATGAGCAAGGCCACCACACTGTTATTCCATGTACCACCCACAAACATAATGGCCGTAGTGGTATCGAATTCCCAAACCTCCTACCAAATAGGCCCACATTGAACTCATTAAGGACCCTAGCCCTTCTCCACCTTCACCTTTATCACCACCCTCACTGAAAGAGTCGATGGATCCTGAATCTATCCCCCCTAACTCTTTTTTTTCATAAACACCATTTCCTTGGGGCCTTTGACTTATCAATGCGAAGGTGAGGCCCCTTCCACTCTTCCATTCATGTATCTTAATATGATCGATGACAACACACCTACCATTAACGTCATTCAATGTTAGGATGATGAATCCATACTCACCTACCTTGGTGCAGAAGACTCATATATTCATCAGTTCGTTACCCTCTGAGATGCGTAAACCATGTTGAATGAATCGACTATCGAGATCAACATTCATACTCAGGACAACCTACACATCCTAAAGATCAGACAATATTTAGATGCTACTAAATAGGAAGCCATCACTTCTTTTCTCTGAGATCATTACCACGCTTTCACTTGGTCTTACATAAACATGCCCGGTATTGACCCCACCATAGTGGTCCACAATATCGTAACCATTCCCAATGCCAAACCTATCAAAAAAAAGCTGAGGAAAATGCACCCTCACATTTCTCTTCTCATCAAAGAAGAACTTCAGTGCATTCTTTCCATTTCCTTCATCTTACCCATTGATTATCCTCGTTGGATTTCTAACATTGTCCCTATTACCAAAGAAATAGGGGGACTCTACATTTGCATGGAATTCCGTGACCTCAACCTCACCTACCTGAAAGATGACTTTCCCTTTCCCAATATTGATTAACTCATTGACCTCACCACTGGTCATGAGATGCTCTCACTCATGGATGGTTTCTCAGGTTATAACCAAATTTTTCTTGCCCCAAAAGATCAACACAAGACTGCATTCATCACCCCTTGGGGAACCTTTTGCTATCGAGTCATGCCTTTTGGCCTTAAAAATGTTGGTGCTACATATCAGCGTGCTATGACTTACATCTTCCATGATATCATGCATCACATATTGGAAGATTACGTGGATGATATCTTGGCCAAATCTAAACATCACTCTAAGCACCTCACCATCCTCGAAACCATCTTTGACTGCCTCATTAAATATTGTGTCTACCTTCAGCCTAAAAAGTGCATCTTCGTGGTTCTCTCAGGAAAGCTCCTGGGATTTATTGTTTCCCTCCGTGGTATAGAAGTTGACCCTACTAAAGTCAAGGCCATTCTGGAAATGCCTCCACCCACTAACCTTAAAAAACTCCGTAGCCTGCAAGGTAAATTGCATTCCATCCACCATTTCATTTCACAATTATCTGATCGGTGTCAACCATTTCATCATCTACTTAGGAAGGATGTCTCCTTTAAATGGGATGATGACTGTCACAAAGCTTTTGAGGCCCTAAAACAATACCTTCTCCAACCACCCGTACTCATTCCACCTAAAGACGATCAACCTTTTTACCTATACATATCAGCTACTGATCATTCCTTGGAAGCCATGCTCGCTCATCGCGATGAACAACACAGGGAGTAGGGTGATTTATTACATAAGCCATACTCTTTTGGACTATGAAACCTGATATAACCATCCTAAAAAAAAATTCTTAGCCTTAGTTTTCATTGCCACCAAACTCCGCCATTACCTACTTAACCACAAAACCTATGTCGTGACCAACACCGATCCCTTACACTTCATGTACACCAAACCTTATCAAAATCAATGTGTCGCGCAATGGCTTATGCTTTTAGCTGATCTTGACCTTGAATTCATTCATCAAAAGTCCATCAAGGGCCAAGCTATCACCGACCAATTGGCTGATGCACCTATTTTTGGGGATTAACCCTCTAATTTTGACTTTCCTGATGAGTCAATTGCTACTCTTTCCCTGGACAAACCCCCTTACCAAATGACACTGTTCTTCGATGGTTCCAAGTGTCAGTGTGGGGGTGGGGATGGTATTATCCTCATTCCTCTAGATGGAGAACCCATGCCTTTGTCTTTCAAACTAGACTTTGAATGCACCAACAATATTGCCGAATACAAAGCACTCGTACTAGGTCTCCAAGCCACATATGCCCTAGATGTCAAATCAATCCACATCTTTGGTGATTCACAATTGGTCATCAACCAAGTCAATGGTATGTACCAATTTCGTAATGAGATACTTCAAAAGTATAAACATCATGTAGACATACTTTTGACCACTTTTGATCATTACACCCTTCAAACCATCCCACATTCAACCAACAAATTTTCTGATACCATGGCCTACTTAGCTTCCCAAATACCCGCTTCCCCTACCAATTCCAAAATCTTTGTCACCATACAACACCTCCATTCACCTTCTTATTTACCTCATGATGTTTACTCAATCGGAACCGACACCCCTGACCCGAGTGACCTTTGGTATAAACAGTACTCCAACTACCTTTCTCTTTCCATCTTACCTCTTGATCTCACCCGTAACGGACAACGTGCCTTCCTTAAAAAGGTCTCTCGTTACATCATTCTGGGGGGACTCCTCTATAAACGCATATTTGATGGTATTCTCTTACGATGCCTCACAAGTTTTGAAATTCCTTATACCATTAAGGAGGTTCATGATGGCATATGTGGAGGTCACTTTAGTGGCCTTGCTGTTGCTAAGCATATTCTTTTCCTAGGCTATTACTAGCCAACCCTTAACCATGATTGTTGTGACTATGTCAAACATTGTGTGAAATGTCAACAACATTCCAACCTTCATCATACACCCAGTCATGCCTTACAGGTCACTCGTGACCTTTGGCCTTTCTCTCAATGGGGTTTGGATCTTGTTCGGAGAAATCAATCCTCATTCTTCCCAATGCCATCAATGGATCATAACTGCTACCGAATACTACACAAAATGGGTGGAAGCCATACCACTCATCTCCATGAAAGCTGAGAAGATATGTGAGTTCATTAACCATCACATCATTTTTCTCTTTGGTGTTCCTCATCACCTCATCACTGACAATGGAAAACAATTCAAAAACAAAACATTACAAAAACTTTGTGATGCCTTCAGCATTCAGCTTAGTTTCTCATCACCTTATTACCCACAAACCAATGGCCAAGCCAAATCCACTAACAAAACCCTCAAAAAAATTCTCATGAAAGTGGTTGATGATATTAGGAAGGATTGGCATACACACATTCCTTTTTCCCTATGGGCATACCACACTAGTATTCGCACTTCCACTACAGCCACACCCTTTTCAATGGTCTATGGTACAGAGGTTGTTCTACCTCTCAAATTCAAGATCCCCTCACTCTGCATTTCTCTCCATGACATGCTTACTGATGATGACTTTCGTCAGGACCACTTAGCACAACTAGAGTTATTAGACGAATGTCATCTAACGCTCTGGATCACCTTCAAGTTTACCAACAACGTATCAAACATGCTTATGAAAACATGTTCATGAACAACCTTCCAAATCGGTGACCTTGTCTTGAAAGAAAATCAACATGTAACCAAAGCAGAAAAAAGTAAACTGGGAAAATTCACTCCTAATTGGCTTGGACCATACATCATAACTCATACCTATGGATCAGGTTCCTATCATTTATCCTCACTTGATGGTAAACCCGAACCTGAGCCCCTTAACACATTGCATCTTTGACTATTCTATTGTTGACTCATTGTCCTACCTCACCCTTTGTCTCTTTACAGGCTCATCCCTTGAGCACTATCCACTCCATACACCTCCCTAATGATTAAACAAGAATAATGTGAGTACCTATCACTTGTTATCTTCTCTTGAATATGTGTACCATGGCGCTGCACATAGCATGATTCTCATGGATAATTTTCATCTCCCTTTAGATGAGATCCCATGGTCATTCCACCTTGCCCTTTGAACAAGAGTCCTATCCTCCACCTTGGTCTTGTCCATGATTTCAAAGACCTCACATGGGACAAAAATCCTTGGGGTTAGCACACCGGTTGTACAGACAATATGATCAGATCTAAAGGATATCATGCTCTTGATAAAAATGGATATTCTGCCCCTTGAGGCAGAATGGGGAATGCTACAAAACAAGAGACATAAATCAACACCATATTTAAGCATGGTTCACCCATTGTGGGATACATCCACCAAGAAACAAGCCGCATCTATTATCCAAATCTTTGACAAGATATACAATGAAGATTTACAATCTTCTACACTTCTCAGATGTTCAGTACTTTCTTCCTTCAAGCTTTTTTTGATTCTTCACCAAGAATTCTCTCTCACATAATTATCTTGTAATTATGATACATCCATTACTTCTAAAACCTAGCTTTTATGCTTATATAGTCATTTATAAACTGAGGGTACTTAGCCATGCAATTACATCCAATAAATCTACTTTAATGCTACAAATAGATTTAATTCCCGAAAGTTAATTAAAAATTTATCGCACAGGTAACCAATGTCAGTTAACCTTGACTGACATTGGTTATGCCTAACCGGCATGGGTTACTTTTCCTGACCTAGACTGACTGACCTTAGCCTGACACCAGTTAGCTGACTGACGCAAGTTACTGTATTTTCCAACAAGTTCCAATTGCATGCTAAAATGAAGTAATTAAGCTTCACAGGGTAAACAATGGGACCAAACTGCTTGAGTCAAACTTCTAATAGAAGATGACTCCCTCAAAAGGACATCTTCCTCTTAACACAATTGTTGTTATAATTAGACTACTCCCTCGAAGGACAGCTATGTGAAGCTTTTAAAAAAAAAACAAAAAAACAAAAAACGAGAGAAACTGAAGCTTCCCGCATCGATCAGTTTCACGAAGACCTCAAGGAGTACCATATTATTTATCCCATATAGACTTCCTGCATTGATCAGTCTATAAAAAAAAAAAAGTCATGGACTTGCCCATTGTGACCTAAAACCTCTAGCCCAAAAGCCCTGTCACTCAAACATATAAAATTAACTACCTTTCACCCTCCTTACAACTTCCACTCTCATTGGCTCAATTTCCTCAAGGGACATCTTGGAATTTAGACATTTGGTGATCCTGTGACTACCTTCATCATAGAACCGTTAATCATTCAATGCCTTTCGGGTCTTATGTTCATCACCCCCTCCACAGTATGATCTACTCGGTATGATCCTACCCAATCAGGTGGCTTTATTGCCCCCCTCTTATCTTTTAACCATCTTTGTTTACATTTTGATTACCTTATACAGGACTTGGTCCTCGACGCTTACCTTTGAGGTAGTCCTCCCCTTTCACCATAATCACCTTCACCTACATCCTTTTATCTATAATATACCCACACCTATTAAACCTAAACCTACAACATGCCCAAAAAAAACCTACCAACTCATTCTGCATATTATTCCCTAGCTCATGGGAGAACTACATCACCATAAGGTCCCTTTTTGCTGGGACTATGTAGGTAGCACTCCGAGGGCATGGGGCCCTTGGAGGTTAGCTCGGCCATTCTCTACCCTAAAACCAATTCATCAACCATGCCTAACTCACCATTTACATCACATTTCACTTAGTTCCCCTTTTCTAAAAATATTAGAAATTAAGCCACATACATAACAAGTTGCTTACCACAGCATACATTTATTACACCTACCATCCCTCTATCATCACTATACATAGATTATACAACATTTCACATATGACCCATAGTATCATTCATTTCCAAAATAATGAATCATAACTAAACCTACTTTCTACTAAACCATGTCTAACCACACCTGACTCAATCCATGCCTATAACCTGACTCAATCCATGCCTATAACCTACCTCAATCCATGTTTAACCAAACCTGACTCAATCCATGCCTATAACCTTCCTCGATCCATGCCTAACCATAACCTGAATCGATCCATGCCTAACCAAAACTGACTCAATCCATGCCTATAACCTGACTCCATCCATGCCTACACTAACCTAACCCCATCATGACTAACTCACCTAATTTCAAACCACATTAAAGTAAAAAATCCATTCTCATCTAATAAAAGCAATAAACCAATGTCTCATACACACATCAACAAATCACGAAATACCATGAATCTCATCATACAAATAAATAAATGTGTATATCAATATACATGTCTATCTCATCCTGTCCAATCATTTCAAAAATTTTTGGCACGCAAGCTGATATATATATATATATATATATATATATATATATATATATAAAATACAAAATGTCATCGGCACATAGGCTGGTCTCATATATACAAAAAGAACGAATGAATCACATACAAAATATCTTCAGCACGTATATATGCTCAAAATATAAAACAAAATCACTTGTACATCCTCACTTGTCTTCGGCACGTAGGCCGGTATGTGATAAAAAAATAAAACTATCTTCAACACACAGGTTGACAAATATATCAAAAATATCACTCGTATTTATCAAAAATATGGGTGGCCACATATCATAGGATCTTGTTGGATGTCCTCCATCTCTGTGTCACCTACAGTTGTCACCCTCCTGTGTCCCTACTATCACATCACTTCCCTCTGGTTTCCATGCACTGGTGGCCTCTCCCTGATCAGGCCTCAGATGCTTGCTGCCCTCCTGTGCTCTCCACACTATGTGTGCAGGATCTTGTCCTCTCACTAGATGCCTATTGTGCCTTATAGTCTCCATAAGAGAGGAAGTTTATCCCAGACCACCATAAGTTGGTCCTGATAATATATGACACCTCAATTAGGGTATCCCGTAACCTGGATATAGGCACATGATTTGTGGTGGTCCCATAGGTCTTGGACCCTATACCTGTCCTATAACAACCTGTCCATGCGCAAGCCTGTGAAATAGGACCAAGCTCCCTGCGCCTAGTGGTGGTGCCCCTGTCCCTATACCTGTGGTGGTGCCCCCTATCCCTATGCCTGTATCTAGACCTATAAGGCCCAAATTTGTGCCTGGGCTCTGGCCAACTAGCCCTGTAAACCTGCCACCTGAGCTAGTAAGGCTACCACCTGACCATCTCTGTCTCCATCTCCTCCACCCTCTCCCTCAGCCATTTGGGCCTGTAGATTGGCCACCTATACTCATAGATTCTACTACCTCTGCCTCTAACCCCTCCAGCTATGTGTATATCAGTATACCTATCTGCATGATCAAATGTCGCTACCTCCCCCTATAGGTGCATCTCTCTGCACTGTAATAGTAGCTAGGTTAGGCTACCCCAGTCTAGGTGGTATGGCTCGTAACTGAGCCACCCACCACTACTTGTACCTGTCTATACATCCAGTGTCATCTATCTACTAATCCACTGGCTGCTCCTCCTCCCTTGTAGGCACTGTAGGCTATGGTAGAGGTAGAGGCCTCTCCACGTCCATCTCTCCAATACTGTGGGAAGGACAGAGGAATATCTTTTACAAGCCTAAACTGCCATCAGACCCTGTCTACCGCGATCATCTTATCCTCCTCGGCATGGTGACCCTATAACCACCTCTCTAGTTGGAGCTCAGCTAGCTCCTCATGCATGTGCCTATATGAGGGGAATCCCACATATGGCCTCTAGATAATGTCCACTCTGGACAACCCCTCCAATAACTGCCAAAAATGGGCTACATCATATGTCAGCCTATCCGATATCTGCACTCTCCTACAACTGGCACCTACCTGTTGTATCCCACCCGTATAGATCTCACTAGGAAATGCATCTTCTTGGGGAATGCCTATATGTTGAACATAGACTATGTGCTCGTAGGCCCAATAGTGTAGTAATAAATGTACAACATAGGCTAAACTTACACAACCACCCATATACCCATAGCTCTTAGTATAGCTGCACCAAGAACATTTTTGATGCCCAGGAAAATTAGCGTTTCTCATGCTACCATCATATCATGGAGCACCCCCATCAGTGATCAAGAGAAAGCATCCACCCTCTACATCTGGCAGTGCATAGCAGAACACTACCTTAATCAATAGAACCACTAGCCTCATCTCATCCAGACAGGCTAGGTACATCTCGCCATAGCTCAAAATGGCACTATGAAATCTTAACTCCGCCACCCCCTCACCAAAAATTGTGTAACATCCTCATTTTAGACAATAGAACAAGTCAATTTTTATTTTATTTTTATAAATGCATCCTGGTTCTAAATACATAATTTAGAACTCACAAATAAAATAACCATTCATATAACAGATAACCATATGCAGCTGTAATGACTCGGAGTACCTCCGATCTATTCATTCCATGACTCGGTAATCTACCGATCTATTCATGAGTAATAAGAGTTGGCGTTTTTATTTAACACTTCACTCTTGCGGTTCTCTTCCCTATTCTGGGATTCAGAATGCTCTGTCCAAGGAACCTAACTGAATAATTGTTACCATTATTCATCGGCATCTCATCCCTTAGACTAGGTGAATTAGGACAACGCAATCAGTAGCTTGCGATACTTTGGCCAAAGATTTGAAACATACTGTTTATGTCTCGTATTCCTTAACGACATACTCGTCAATCTGGAATACACCCTTCACCCCATTCTTATGTTATATAGAATTTCTTATACTGACTTCTGTCAGTCCTTCCTATCACAACTTAATCACTCGGAGAAAGATTAACAAGGTGATAATGTTATATGGATGCCCACGAGGATTATGGATACGATGACATACTGGTTTAACCTTGCAGTTAAACCAGTTTGTCATGATACCCCAAATCTCCTAGGCAGCCTTATAACATGACCACATTCCTAATCGGTCCCTGAGTAACTCGTTCGAGATCAAAGAGTAAATCTTAGCGATCAATACAAAGGGTGTCGTCATAAGTCACCTTTAAATCCACCTCAAAAAGATCTACTTAATAAAAATATGCGTTACGCACTTTGAGTTTAAATTACTTAAAGACTTTTACCCTAGGGTTAGTCTTTCCCGATTCCTGGATTCTTCGTCTTAAGATGACCTTCCTCAATAAAACCCATTGCATGGTGGAGATATTAAGGCTAAGGTCTCATCAAGGAGTTATTAGAATACACCTGATTCTAAAACAACAGAATTGGACAATATCTCATAACCTTCACATGAGATTGCCATCTGAACCCCATTAGATTTATATTAGTTCTCTTAACTGAATTTATATCATACTTATTAGCATCAAGATATAAATGATTAAGAATCCAATTTAATGTTGTCCTGTCATGCTCAGGACTAGGGATTAGTAATTTAATTCAGCTTGATTAGTGTTCTGCTTAGGTTCATTTTAATCCTATCTTTTAAAAAGACAATGATTTAAATTTCAATCACATTTCCTTATAAGCTTTCATTGACAATCACAAAAGCATCCAAATTACACAAGGATAACATTTCCACTCCAATATATAAACCGAAGAAGGTCAACTATTAGAATTAAGAATACAACACATAAGTAACAAATACTTATTTCCATTCCTTCCAGATCTATACAAATACATTTTAGACATTCAGCATACTTGATACAATCCTCAATGGAAAAGGAACATCTTTCCACATTTAGTACATTTAGAAAATCAAGCTGAAATTTATTATAAATCAAATTAAACAATCTGATCATCCTGTCAGATCTGCATGCTTTACCACTTACGGCAACCATCTGCAAAAAAATTCAACATGAGTCAGTTCGATGAACTGAGCATGATAAGCACTAACTTTTAAAACAATTGCAATCCGTCAATTGTTTTCATTAAACACCTTGTTTAAATGAGATCAATTATCCAAACAAGTAACCATATTCAGACTATGCCTTGTAATACAAAAATGACTACAAACGTGTAACTCTATCATCGTTACAGAATAGTCCTAAACATTTCTCAAATATTTCATCAAATATTAAGAATCAAAGAACGAAAGTATCCAAACAATTATCTTGAATCCAAGATCAGCAACATTGGACAGATCGTTACTTTCATCAGGAAATGGAATATCATAGCAAATCGCGATTCCACTAATAAGATACAAGAACAATTCCAACTGTTAGTCAGATACCAACAAGTATTAAAATAATAGAAGAGAAAGAAACAAATCATCCACACTTCCCTTCACACAAGTTCACTACTGTACCGTCTCCACATATGGAAAGCATTCATCCAGTATGTATACGAACAAGTCCGACAAACCACAAGAAGAATCACTGTCTTAATAAAAATCGAACACAGCAAAAACTCCTGTACAGTGGCTAACACGTCAATAGTGAAGTCTATCAACCAAACAGACTCTACAAGAAGCGTTAAACAACATGAAAATCACCAAAATGCCTGTCGAGGTGCAGTCGACGGCTTTTAGATCAGTCCAGCTCAAGGTAGGATAGTTATGCAACAGAAGACAAACACGCTTACAATCCCATATATCAACCTATAGCCCAATGCTAGTCCCTTTTATACACAGCAAGGCTTTTCGACCCAAGTTCGAAATCAAAGAACCTCTAGTATATCACGATCAACAACAGACTTCATTGCATTAAGGAATTTGATGTTTCCTTAAGACTATGCCAAGACAATCACACAAAATTTCCGAAACATACTCAGTCTCAATCGGACTGGAATAAACAGAAAGGAATATAGCATATCTATTCTCACCTGGGCGCATTCAAGTTTAAAGTATGGTATCCGCGACTCACTTCAACAGAGCCAGGACACTGTACGTTGGAAAAGCAACAGGCGAGCGTGAGAATCAACAAGTGACTCTTCCACGTACCCGACCTCCCGAGGTCGTGCCGAGACAGCCGGTGGGGGTAGAATATGCAGACAAACTAGTTGGGGAGTCTAATGTCTTCGACACGCACTAATGGTATTTGCGAATCTAAGGCAAAGAAGGCCCTTCTAACTTGGACTGGTGTGATAGATCGATCAGCAAGGATGACTGCTCGAAGGCTCCAATCAATATCGAGCTCTGGCGTGATTCGATCTATGGGTTGTGGGATGCGTGGAAAATGACCCGGGATGGTTTCGTGTATTTCTCCTGATAGGGTCATATGGTGAATATAGTCAACTCTATGGACGATTCTCTGGCCTAGTCCAAAATTCTCTAGCTTTGTTAGCTGTTGTGTCTAGTAGGGACAACTGTTGAATGATGATAGGTGGAATCGGAGTAGACTGAAATACTAATGTGCGTAGGCCAGTGTCTATATCTAACTGACTTGTGGATTCGTTAGGCTGTGGGATTTGTGGATCACAACCGTAGACTCTTGGTTGTTGCGGTCCTGTTATGGTCATACGTGAGATCAAGTTCTAATCCCTAGTATCCAGTAGTCGTAAGCTTTCTCAGCCTCTACGTTTAGAATCAGTAATTGTGTGATTTTCTCAGAATACCTCACAGGTGTTCTAGCAACTTGAATTCTTAAGCTGGTATCTATATCTACGAGGGTGTCTCCAGCGTCTGGCTGTGGAACTAAAGGATCACACCCGAATATTTGTTCTCTTTCAAATCCTTCTACAGTCATGCGGATGTTTTCTAGGATAACCTGTAGTTTGGTTGATTTGACCAAAATGTGTGTGCTTGGTCGTCTTCTACGTTTAACCCTCTCAACTGTGACCTGATCTGTTGGAAGTCTGTTGTTGTTTGGAAGACTTGTATCCTAAGGTTTTGGTCAATGTCAGTTACTGCCACTACGATATTGGGCTGGGGCACAATTGGCTCGAAAATGTATTCCCTGGGCTCCCTAGGTCCCGTAATTGTCATGCAAAAGCAGTAATGAAACAAACTATAATAAAGTAAAATCTAAGTACACTTCTAGCATATATAATTCCTTTTTTTGTATTTTCTGGCAATTTATAAGAAAGCAGCTATCTAAAAATATTTAGAATTGACAACTAAACTAATAACGTAAAACAAACAAAATAGCCGAGTGTAGCTATTTGTCTGTGCAATTTTGTATATCTATTCTAAACAACGAAATAACTAATCTATTTGCAAGATTCTCGATCCTACCTTAGAAGTGAGGAATGAATCATAGTTTCTCAGAAACTATCAATCCCCACAACTTCCCTGGCAATATCGAGAATGGAAATAACTGAAATAAAGCGATTAACTACTTTATTTGATAAGTTCTAACTAAAACTTTGAAAGATGGAACCTGGATTTCACAGAACAGTGGCGAATCCGACGGTGTGTGTGTGTTCTTGTCCCCTCAGTATGATCTCCTCGTTCTTTGTGCTCACGTGAATCCAGAAAAGTGTGTAATGCTTGCATCAACAGGAATAGATATTTGGATCAATGGACAGCCTTCAGAATGCAGACAGAATAGAATGCGGATAGGAGAGGGATAGCGCAAGAGTACAGAGCTTGGCCTATGCAATTCCTAGCGGGGTCTACTGCGAATCATGCAAAAAAATGCGTCCAGAACCTGAAACTCGTCTGTATGAAGAGAAAAACCTGCAACTTTAATGGCTGCCTAAACTATTCTACTCCAAAAGCAATAATACTGTTTGCACAAGTTGGATCTGTGGCTTACCAACAGCTGAGTAAATGCAACTAAGCATGTAAAAGATTTAAACTATCAAACTTAAGCAAACTAGAAGACTGAACTACTGAAAGTGATGAGTTTTTAAACAAGAATGAGGGGTAATGTTTGCCATTTATGTGGCATGTGCACAAACCATGCATTTATAGGAATTCAAACACCCCATTTTAAGATCAAAACCAAACTGAACTCCTAAACAATAAACAAAGGAAAAACACTATTCCAGGGGACCAAAAACATTAATGCATGCTCAAGTCGGCAAGAAAAGCTGGTGAAGCGTTGAACTTTGCGTGCGTTCCGTCAAAAGAACGTTCTGGAAAACGCGTAAAGGACCGCCGCCCTGCTCAGGGCGGCGGTTACAGGACCGCCGCCCTGTTCAGGGCGGCGGTCACGAGACCGCCGCCCTTCAGGGCGGCGGTTTCGTCACTGAAGACCAAAAAGCCAAGAAAAGAGGAAAAAAGGGAAAACAAAGCACGCGGGGGCTAAGCGGGGCATGTGGGATGTTAACGCATATCCGTAAAGCTTCTCTGGATCCCGAACACCTTGCGAAGAGACCTGTATCATCATTGGGGCATTTATTACACCGTTCCGCAGTACAGTACCTTACAATTTTGGGTACGTACATATTGCCCCCTCGGAGAAGCGTTTTAGCCATGAAGAGGCATAAAACGGTGGGTCCGAGTATGGCCGTCCCGAAATGGGAAGTTAGAAGTTATACCTTATACGTCCGTGTGTCGAAATGACGCCATCCGAAATTCCCGCTACCTGCAAAATGAAAGGGGAACTCAAGTGCAGATAGATACAATAACTTGGAAAATAAACGCTAAAATAATAGGGGAAGAGGACGTACCATTAGTGCGAGGATAGAAACTTACCTCCGTTGGCGCTCCGAACCTGTGAAAAGGGGATTTAAAACGAATTAGAGCGCTATATATATAAAAGTGGGCCCATTTTACTATTCATTTGCGCGAGTCGATTTGATAGATTTTGAGCTCTGGGGCCCACGGTAACGGTTTCTCACGCGAGTAGAGTCAAAACGTCCACAGCGAGATAGTGATCATGCCTCCACGTGCGGAACGCCACCCCGCGAGATCACAGGTTGGTTTTTCTTCAATTTTGTGCTTTTCCCTCTTCAATTTTGAAATGCTAAATTTGTTGTAATGGGGGGGTCATTTTTGAAAATGTTAGGTTTAAAAGGTCCGTCTAGGGGGGGCGCCTACTGGGTAGGCTTTGTTTTTAGCCAAAATGGTCGTTTTTTGCTAGTTTTTGGCTTTTTGGGGTTAAAAACCCGCGCGGGTTTTCGGACCGTGACCGCCGCCCTGGCCAGGGCGGCGGTTACATGACCGCCGCCCTGTCCAGGGAGGCGGTCACGAGACCGCCGCCTTCAAGGCGGCGGTTACAAAACCGCCCCCCTTGCCCAGGGCGGCGGTTTTGCACAGAATGCAAAAGGACCTCTTTTGAAAACTTACACTTGTATTTTTAGCATTTGTGTATGTTTTTTATAACTCTCTTGATATCGTTTAGATACTAACTTACTCTGTTTTGTGTGTTTTTGGGTGCATGCAGGTGAAGGAGGAGTATATTAGATGGAGCCGGGAGAGAGAGTGTGACTGGCTGCCCGGGGTATTGGATGCCCTCTCAGCAGATGAGGAGGACACATTGCAGAGGGCCGGCATATTGCGGATATCGCGTGTGCCTCACGTTGCTCCGTCTAGTCACATACTCTGTGACTTATTCTCCTACTGGGATGCAGATCGGAACACTTTCCGATTGCCAGGGGTCCGTGGTGAGTGGACCATTACATTAGAGGACGTCTACCACATTCTGGGGGTCCCGATCATCGGGAGGTGACTCACATTAGAGACAGCAGGCTCACGGGCACAGATTGCACAGTGGGCGACATATATGGGAGATGCAGCTATTTCCACGGGGCCGAAGAAGGGAGTGAGAGTTAGATCCATTCCTTCTTTGCCCATCCCCGTATTTCGACAGGCCATCATGGGGATCCTTGCCTCGAGACTGATCGGGGACAAGGGAGGTGACACTTTGTTATACTGTTGGGCCCCCATCATTGCACAGATAGAGGGGCATGGCCGGATATACGCCTGGGGGGCAGACATTTTGGGGACCACCTATCACGACTTATATAGGGTGGTCCGTTTACAGGGACAGTCGTTGAGCCACCCAACTCTAGTCATGAGTTGGGTGTATGAGCATTTTATTCCTTATGGCAGAGGCGTGGAGGTGGCAGATCCTGGGGCTGTGAGGGCGGCCAGATGGTCAGATATGTCGGTGCTTAGAGCACCTCACCAGCCAGTAGCCTCCCTCACTATAGCAGACATGGAGGCCACACCGTACCAGCTTATGGCCGGCGTATGGGGAGAGGAGGCCATGACATTGGTTTCCTGCTCCATTACAGGGCAGCTTATTGACCGTGTGGGACGGGTAGAGGTACATCCTTTCAGCAGGGTTCCTCAGCAGTTCGGCCTCCCATATGTGGGCATGCTTCCTCCAGTAGCACCAGTTTACAGATCAGTTCGGGAGGCTAGAGGGGGGCCTAGAGGCCGTGGTTGGACAGTGGTTACCCCTGGCATTCCTATTGCAGCCAGGGGGATAGTTCGGGCCAGAGGGAGAGCTGGTGCGCCTCGGGCACCTTTACTTCGGATTACCGCGGGTCCTGCTCATAGTAGCGATGACCCTATAGATATTGACTCCGATTCTGAGGAGTCCACAGAGGGAGGGTCGGAGGAGCAGACGGACGAGAGTGATCCTGAGTGGCATGATACTCAGGATATCATGCAGGCGGAGAGGGCGGAGCAGAGCGCAGAGAGAGAGACTCTGGTTTCCGAGGAGCCACTCTCCCGGGGCCATGGTGGAGATGATGAGTCTGTTGCGGGGCGTCATGTTGCCCCAACTACAGGAGCAGCTCCTCAGTCGGCGGCGGCATCTGCAGCGGGTGCTGGCCCTAGTGACCCATCTTGGAGGCCCGGTGACCCGAGTAAGTTATCCTTTCTCCCTTTCAGTGTTAGTTTGATTTTTTTTGACTTGTTTTAACTGTTATCCCTCCTTATATTTGTATCTTGTATATTTTAGCCTCTTGCCTAGTTTCTAATTCGTCTTTCTTCTTTGTTTTGCAGAGACTGTTGACGAGTGGCGGGATCTAATCCGTAGGGTATGTACTGATTCTCTGATGATCCCTATGGATAAGACCCGTGCGGAGCTATCCGTAGATGCCGGGGAGCCCTCAGCAGCCGGCAGGCATACCGACGTCTTTGCTCCCGTTTGGCATGTGGCCAAGATGGTGTCTACTCTCCGTACAGAGTTGGCAGGCTATAGGACAGCCGAGCGCCTTATGAGGAGCCGTTCTCATGGCGAGACCACGACCGCCCCTCGAGACCCTGAGCCTTCCGTCCATTCAGAGCGCCAGCGTAGTCGTAGTCCTAGGCGAGGGCGCGCACCTTCAGCGGGATCGCGTAGGGGTTGAGAGGCCATTTGGCTCCTATACACTTTTTGTATTATGGATTCTTTTGTGTATTACGGGCTCTTTGAGCGTTTTGACCATGCCTAGTGCATGATGGCATTGTATACAAATATTGACTATTTATATATATGCGCCGATTTTGGATCAAAACTTTGTCACTTGTGTCTTCCCTTTCTGTTTCCAGCTTTTTCGTGTATACTACGATGTATGTTTTATATGCTTTCTAGAATGTATGCAATGGAAAACAGATGATGCAAATGTTTGCTTTCTTTTTGTGTTTCATGATGCTGATACATGATATTGTAGATATATTTGTGATCTTGAATCTTAACTTTTGTTTAGCAATTTGGATACCTCATGATTTGTTTTGGCAAAGTGATGAGAACAACCAGTATGATGAACAGATTGACTTGCCCCACCCTTAACTCCACGCAACTAGTAAGATGCGAGAGCTCATCACCAAGAGCCAAGAAGGGCGCAAGTTATGAAATATGGTGAAGTGATAGTGATGAAAGACAGACGAAGCTTTGGTGGAACCAAATTGAAAACTACAAGCTTACTCTACCTGAATGACTTCATAGTTTTGGATGTAACTTACCTTGCGGTTTATCCAGACTTAGACCCGTAGATGGCCACATAGTAGACAAAATCTGGGTTTTTTTTTTTTTTAGGATTTTTAACTCTTTTTGGAATTTTGAATATCTGATTCATTCGTTTTTGACTCAAAGTTTGAATTGTTTGTTTATGACCTTTTAACATTTACTTTGTCTAGAGGACCCCCTACACTTTGCCCCGTGCTACCTGTAAGAAGCATGGGCTTATCACCGTGGGCAAGGCATAGGCGAGTAAGGGCATTTCCATCCTTTCCCAACCCTACGTCACTAGTAAGAGACGCAAGCTCATCACCGAAGGTTGGTGGGGCAAGGAAATGTGTAAAATAAAATTTTCTGTTTAATCACTTCTTGACTTGTTTGTTTGAGTAAGATGTCAGTATATTCTTATTTCCAAAGAGATGTGTATATGGGATAGATGTGACACCATGAAGCTTCTAGAACAGACCATAGGCAAGACACCTATCCTAAGAAGAAACCAAAGCGAGAACAAACTTGCAGAGCTTGGTATGGTTACCGTTAGGACTTCGTCATGTCTGATTTTATTAGATAAAAGATTCTGAATTGATTGATGATATCGAAGATGGAGAGGTATGATTAAAGAACTTCATGCCAGAAACATCACGAGTTTGAAATAAATTGCTTTGAGAATAGATTCCTTGATCACAATTTGTGTAAGAACAAGTGGACAAAATGATCCTAATTTATATGAAAATGCGATGTAGATAGTTATATAGGCAGCGCTTGCTGCTTATGCGTAGAAACGTTTGAGGTGGAGGGAATTGACTGTTTCACCAAACTCCTCACCTTCTAGCGTGCATAAGAGATAAGCACCATTCCCGTAGTCTTTCATGACTCGGTATGGGCCCAACCATTTGGGCCGGAATTTCCTTCCTTCGCCGGTCTTCTTGTCGATCCGGCTGTCTAACCTCAGAACTAGGTCACCTTCGTATATGTCACGTTCATAGACTTTCTTGTTATACTGCCGGCACATTCGGTCGGCATAGACTCTATGTCGTTGTTCAGCATCTAACCTAGCTTCATCCAGGCTTTCTAATTGAGAAAGACGTGCTTCTCTGTAAGCGTCCTCATCCAGAATCCCTTGTAGCGAAATGCGGAGACTGGGGATTTCAACTTCGAGTGGGAGAACTGCTTCTGACCCAAATACCAGCGAGAAAGGAGTTGCTCCTGTCGGAGTTCTTATTGAGGTTCGATGGGCCCACAAGGCCGGATATAACTTCAAATGCCAATCCCGCTTGTTTTCTTTCACTGTTTTAAGGAGAATGGCTTTCAGTGTTTTGTTCGTTGCTTCAGCCTGCCCATTGGCTTGGGGATAGTACAAGGAAGCCGTATGATGGCTGATTTTAAATTTGTTGCATAGCTCACGAACTTCTTCATTCTTGAAAGAAGTTCCATTATCTGAGATAATAATTTGCGGGATACCGTACCTGCAAATGATTTGGTTCAAAATGAACTTAGCGATTACAGAACCAGGTACAGTTGTAAGAGGCATGGCCTCTACCCATTTAGTGAAATATTCAGTGGCCGTGATTATAAAATTGTGGCCGTCTGTGGACGAGGGAGAGAACTTCCCTATCAAGTCCAGGCCCCATGTAGAAAAGGGCCACGGAGTAGCGATCGGTTGCAAAGCTTGTGCCGGCATGTGGATCTCATGAGAGAACTCCTGACATTTATGACACCTGCGTACAAACTCTATTGCGTCATGTTCTAGAGTGGGCCAGAAATAGCCCATTCGATGTATTTTTCGAGTGGTGGCGTGGCCGCCGAAGTGGCCTCCACATATACCGCTGTGAGATTCATGGAGAATCTTCTTGGACTCTTCTGTGTCAACACACCTTAAGAGCATTCCATCGAATGCTTTCCGATAGAGCACTTGCTCTATAATGACGTATTTAGCTACGATAATGCGTAACCGCCTTCTTTGTTGAGGTGTAGCTCCTTCTGGGTACCTATGGTCCATGATATAACTAATGATATCAGCGTACCAAGGGCACTCAGATATAGCAGGTCGGGTTTCGACGTAGTACACGCATTCGTCTGGAAAGTCTAAGTCTACTAAGTCACCTCCGTCTAGCGGGTTATCAGCTAACCAATCTGCGATGATTTGCCCTTTAACTGACTTTTGGTTTACAAAAGTTAATTCGAACTCTCCCATTAAGGTTATAAAGCGTCCCGCCTTTTTAGACAGGGACCCTTGTGTGAGGAAGGTTCGTAAGTGGTCAGTTTTTACCATGACCCTTGTCTCTTGATTTAGCATGTAGTGTCTTAGGCGTTTGGTTGCGAAAACTATGGCAAGGCATTCTCGTTCTGCTTGTGTATAGCGCGTTTCGTAGTCGAGCAATGTTCGGCTAATGAAATAAATTGCACGCTCTCTCTTGTCATCGTCTTCTTGGGCTAGCATGCAAGCTAACGAAACATCGGTAGCCCGTGAGTATAGAATTAACGGGTGATCTAGCTTAGGTGGCATTAGCGTAGGTGGTGACAGTAAGAAGCGTTTAACTGCGTTGAAAGCTTCGTTGCAGTCTTCAGTCCAATCAATGCTATAGTCTTTCTTGAGTAAATTATTGATTGGATGAATAGCGAAGCTTAAGTCCGGGATGAATCTCCGGATTGCGCCCAGCTTCCCGAGAAATGATCTGATTCCAGATTCACTCGAAGGTGGGACCATTTCGAGGACAGCCCAAATTTTGGTTGGATCAACGTCGATCCCTCGTGACGATATGATGTAACCTAGGAGCTTTCCTCCTGTTACACCAAAGACGCATTTTTCTGGATTTAGCGTAACTCCGTATTCTATTAAACGTGAAAGAATGACACGGAGTACTTCGGGATGGTCACAACGCTTCTTGGCTTTAGCCAACAAGTCATCTACGTAGGATTCCATGATTTTATGAATTAAATCGTGAAATATATAAGTCATAGCCCGCTGGTACGTGGCACCGGCGTTCTTGAGACCGAATGGCATAACAGCGTAGCAATAGGTTCCCCAAGGAGTTATAAAGGTGGTTTTAGCTTGATCTTGCTCGGATATTCTGATTTGATTGTATCCCGAGAATCCATCCATGAGAGACAAGAGCTCAAACCCAGCTGTTGCATCAACAATGACATCGATAGATGGCAATGGGAAGTCATCCTTAGGACATGCTTTGTTAATGTCCCGGAAATCTATGCAGATGCGTATCTTTCCATTCTTCTTGAGAACGGGAACGATGTTTGATACCCATTGGGAGTAGTCAACTGGCTTGATGAATCCTACCTGAAGGAGTTTTATTACCTCCTCTTTTACCATAAGGGCTACCTTGGGCTTCATAGGTCTTGATTTTTGCTTAATTGGCTTCGCATCTGATCTAGTGACGAGGTTGTGCACCGCAATGTGGGGTGCGACTCCTGTCATCTCTTTGTAATTAAATGCAAATGCCTTCTGATGTTCTTTGAGAACCTGAGTATGTATTTCTACTTCTTCTGGGGTTAATGAAGAACCTAGTTTCAATATCCTTGGTTCATTTTCTGTCCCAATGTTGACATCGATTGTTTCTTCGATTAAAGAGGCGTTACCCTCTTCGAACTCAGGTGGTGCTGGAGGTAGATCTATATCATCCCCATTTTCTATTGCGTATATGCTAGGTTCCCTTTGCGAGGAAAGATCCGTTACGGGATTTCCGAAGTAGGAAGATGAATGCGGGATCAGAGATAAATCTAGTGTGTGACAGGAGCGATGTAATGCTGCATAGGCATTTAAGTAATCCAAAGTAGCCGCATCATTTCCAACATGGTCTAGAATGGTAGATTCATTTCCGCTTGAAAGAGGATTTGTCATTGTTTTTATCAATGGTTCGTTACGAATGGATACTGTGAAGTGAGTATCTTCTAGCTCATTGCTTGGAGTGAAGCGTGATGCCGAAGTTGCTATTGAATCGGCGAGAAGATTTTTCTCTCGTGGGATTGCTTCAATGGATATGAAATTAAACGCTTTGCTTAAATCTAACACAGCGTCTTTGTAGAGTTGTAAATGTTCGGCTTTAGTTTCATATATTTCAGAAACTTGGTTTGTTACTAATTGCGAGTCTCCTAAGACTTTGATGTTATCAATACCAATTCTTTTGGCTAAGGTAAGGCCAAGGAGGAGAGCTTCGTACTCAGCGCCGTTGTTTGTGCATTCAAAGTTCAACTTGAAAGAGAATGGGAGGACCTTTTCCTCGGGCGAGGTAAGAATTATACCTGCCCCCGCTCCATAGCGGCATTTAGCTCCATCGAAATGGAGAGTCCAATATTTAGCCGGGAGCATAGATGTAGGTGTATCTACTGTATTTGCACATTCTACTTCGACCATGCAAAGATCTTCTGCTGGAAGAGAGCCAACCCCTAAGGAATATCCTATACCTACCGAATCAAATGGTAAGAACATTGGTAAATCTTGTTCTATTAATTCAACGATTTTTGCAGTAGTCCCTAATGATACAGTTTCTTTAGCTTTACCGCCAGGAATTGGGGTTGTTTTGGCTACGCTGATGGTTTCCAGATCCGTCGTAGGTACCAACTTTTCTTTTGACTTTGAGTCAGTGGGTTTATTAAGTTGGTTTGTTGGAAGTTCGAATTCTGAGTGTACACCTGGTCTCTTCTTTAAATCAGCTAGGTGTACGTCAAACGGCTTTGGATCACCTTTGGCTACAAATACCTTTCCCAGATGCAGGAATCTTACTTCTTGAAATAGCGTGGAAGGGATTGCCTTCATTCGATGTATCCACGGCCGGCCGAGGATCATATTATAGTTAGTTTCCCGATCTATAATATAAAACTCAGTCAGGATTGTTTTAGGTCCCAAAGTGACCGGTAGTATTATAGTTCCTATCGATGTGGCTTTAAGGCTATCGTAGCCTCTCAAGGTATTTCGAGTAGTGGAACAGTTTGTTTCACCATATCCCAATTTTTGGAGAAAAGAGAAAGGGACTATGTTAACCGCAGCTCCATCGTCAACCATTGCCCGTTTTACATAATTATTATAAACCTGTACTTGCAAGTGTAGGGCTGGATCGCCTCGGCGTGCGATCTCGGCATCCGTAGGCATTTTACTTATTTCGAATATGAATTCGACATCCCTATCCGCCTGTCCCGGAGGATAAACATCAAAGTCTATATGATTTACTTGTGCTTCTGGTGGTGGAGTGATACTAATTAAATGACCCAAACCTAACGCCTCTAAAAGAGCAGCCCTGTGAGCAGGGGAATTCTTTAGTAAATCAAGGAATGAAATATGCGAGAAGGTTTTTGTTAGATCATTAATTAGATCGTAAGCACCCATAGGTTTTGCTACGGTTTGCTGGATGTTATCTGCTTCCGGCAGATGGCTTGGACTTGGTTGAGAGAAATACTCTCGTGTCCTCGTAATTGCTTCAACGGGTAATTCGGAGTCTAACTCCACTAATCCAACTACCTTAGGTCGTGGCTGACTTCCTAGTTGTGGCGCGACTAACGGATTTAGCGAAGTTGAGGCCTCGTGATCGTTGTTTCCTGTTATTGCGCCTTTGTTTGTTCCAGTTGGTTTCAACCCATCGTTATCATGATTTGGGAGTGGATCATTAAAGATCTTGAGAGGGGCATTCTGAGGGGAAACTGCCCCTGCGAAGGTACTTGCCGTTGGTGACGTAGGATCTGCTAAGAACATATCCATAAAAAATTGTTTTTGTTCATTTGGCAAGCGTTGCATGAATTTGTTGTAGTCACGACACGTTCTAGTGTCATGACCCCGAATTTTATGGAAACCACAATAAGAATTGGGATTATAATTCCCGTTTTGTTGGTTTGGTGTGTATTGTGGCCTAAAATTCCGATCAAACTGTTGCCTATTAGGACCAAAGTTTTGGAATTGTTGTTTTTGGTTTTGACTTTGGTTTTGGTAACCAAATGAGTTTTGGCTTGGCCCTTGCATGGGATTTCGCCGTTGTTGTTGTTGTGGATTATTAAAATCCACCGTATTGACCGTCGGGGTAAAATTGTTGTTTCTTTGGTTGTTTGTTTGTGACGGAGTATTAACGACATTTACCCTCTTGGGCTGGTCAGTTACCCCATCTGTTGTTACCCCACGATTTTTGTTAAGGATTTTGGGTCCTTGATTGACATTTGTGGTAGTTGTAGTATTTTGAGTGGAGGTGATTAACCTCCCATTTGCTCCATACGTCTTACGGCCACTATCTATTGCTGCCTGGTCTATTCGTAGAGCGCTCTCAAGTACTTCGTCATAAGTCCTGAGTGGGAACTTCTGGACTTCTTCCTTCACTTCTTTGCTAAGAGAATGAAGGAATAAATCGCATAGCTCCATCTGATCCATGTTTGGAGCGCTTGCCGAGGAATAAAGGACTGTGCGCCACCTTTGGATGAAATGGGCGACAGACTCGTTATGTTCTTGCTTGATGTGCAAGAACTCCCTGATTCCTGTCCTTAATAGTTTGTTCATGTCGAAGGCTTTGATGAACTCAGACACGAGTTGTTTGAATGAATGTATGGAAGCCTCGGGTATTCTGTAATACCAATCGAGGGCAATGCCTTCCAGCGTTTTGGGGAATATTTTAGCAACGACCCCATCCCATGGGAGTAATTCTCGAATGGCTGTAGCGTAAGCTTTGATATGCGCATTCGGATCTCCTTCTCCTTTGTATTTGGGCAAATCGGGAAGAGGCCTTGGAAGCATAACGCTTCTTATGGCGAAATCTAAGGGCTCCTTTAAATATTCTGAATAAGTCCCTATTGCATACGTCTCAACCATTGATGGTGCCTGTTGAGGAGGTGGTGGCGGAACGGGTTGTTGATATGGCGTAACGTACGCGTTGGCAGGGGCATAAGGCAATCCCTGCATTTGAGTAAACATGCCGGGGGATGAGTACATATCCCCTTGTGGCGATTTGGAATACATGTTTAAGTACGAAGGGGTACTATCCAGGAATGGATTGCTCTGTACCGGACCAGGAGGAACTGTGCTAGCGATAGTGGGTCTAGTTGGTACTTGTTGTGAATACTGAGGAGTCATACCTAACGTGCCTACTCCTGTGAGGAGATCTACTTGGCTAGGATGGTGCGGAGGATTGGAACTCCCTGTTTGTATGAATTTCAAATTTTGATTCGCTTGGGCAAGTTCTAATCCTCTAACCTTTTCTATTAGAGTTGAAATGACTTCGTTTGGTGAAGTCACGATATCGTGCCTTGGTGGCGTTTGTTGTATATCCTGGTGTTGTATAGGCATGTGATAGCCTGTCATGAACTGATTGCTATCTTGCCAAGTTTCTCTGAGAGTATTTTCTATACGTGATGGCATAGAGGTATTTTCTTGAGGAGAGAACTCGGGCTGTATTTGCAAAATTCCTACAGGTGGGTACATGCCTTGAGAGCGTTGTTCATTCCTAGGATAACGTATTGAGTACTCGTCATCTAGAACTGAGTATGGATCTGATTGTCTGCTAATATGTGGTCTAAGTAGCACCTGAGGAGATGAAGCAGATTCTCCAGTCAATGTCATATTGTTTGAGCCTGAAGGCTCTGTTTGTGTTTGAGCGAGTTGTTGCTCCAACCCCTCTGCTTGGAAGGACGAACTATATCTAATCCTTGGCGTTTGCGTTGACAACTGATTAGTTGAATAGTTGTCACCCCACATTGAGAGTGAGGGTGATGATTCCCTATTCTGTTGGGCATAGTATGCCTCAAGACCCAGGAGGGGTCTGCCATATGCATCGAATCCTGACATATTCGGGGGGTATATGAATACCCGCAGAATAATGGGAAGGAGCGAAGGTGATTTGTGAAGGGAAACGTGATATTTATGACTCCGAACGAGAAGGTAGGAAGTTTTACGTCAGCTTCACTAATTTCGTTTGTTTCACGTCGGGTTCACCAATTTTGTACGTCGGAAAAGCAACAGGCGAGCGTGAGAATCAACAAGTGACTCTTCCACGTACCCGACCTCCCGAGGTCGTGCCGAGACAGCCGGTGGGGGTAGAATATGCAGAACAAACTAGTTGGGGAGTCTAATGTCTTCGACACGCACTAATGGTATTTGTGAATCTAAGGCAAAGAAGGCCCTTCTAACTTGGACTGGTGTGATAGATCGATCAGCGAGGATGACTGCTCGAAGGCTCCAATCAATATCGAGCTCTGGCGTGATTCGATCTATGGGTTGTGGGATGCGTGGAAAATGACCCGGGATGGTTTCGTGTATTTCTCCTGATAGGGTCATATGGTGAATATAGTCAACTCTATGGACGATTCTCTGGCCTAGTCCAAAATTCTCTAGCTTTGTTAGCTGTTGTGTCTAGTAGGGACAACTGTTGAATGATGATAGGTGGAATCGGAGTAGACTGAAATACTAATGTGCGTAGGCCAGTGTCTATATCTAACTGACTTGTGGATTCGTTAGGCTGTGGGATTTGTGGATCACAACCGTAGACTCTTGGTTGTTGCGGTCCTGTTATGGTCATACGTGAGATCAAGTTCTAATCCCTAGTATCCAGTAGTCGTAAGCTTTCTCAGCCTCTACGTTTAGAATCAGTAATTGTGCTGATTTTCTCAGAATACCTCACAGGTGTTCTAGCAACTTGAATTCTTAAGCTGGTATCTATATCTACGAGGGTGTCTCCAGCGTCTGGCTGTGGAACTAAAGGATCGCACCCGAATATTTGTTCTCTTTCAAATCCTTCTACAGTCATGCGGATGTTTTCTAGGATAACCTGTAGTTTGGTTGATTTGACCAAAATGTGTGTGCTTGGTCGTCTTCTACATTTAACCCTCTCAACTGTGACCTGATCTGTTGGAAGTCTGTTGTTGTTTGGAAGACTTGTATCCTAAGGTTTTGGTCAATGTCAGTTACTGCCACTACGATATTGGGCTGGGGCACAATTGGCTCGAAAATGTATTCCCTGGGCTCCCTAGGTCCCCGTAATTGTCATGCAAAAGCAGTAATGAAACAAACTATAATAAAGTAAAATCTAAGTACACTTCTAGCATATATAATTCCTTTTTTTGTATTTTCTGGCAATTTATAAGAAAGCAGCTATCTAAAAAATATTTAGAATTGACAACTAAACTAATAACGTAAAACAAACAAAATAGCCGAGTGTAGCTATTTGTCTGTGTAATTTTGTATATCTATTCTAAACAACGAAATAACTAATCTATTTGCGAGATTCTCGATCCTACCTTAGAAGTGAGGAATGAATCATAGTTTCTCAGAAACTATCAATCCCCACAACTTCCCTGGCAATATCGAGAATGGAAATAACTGTAATAAAGTGATTAACTACTTTATTTGATAAGTTCTAACTAAAACTTTGAAAGATGGAACCTGGATTTCGCAGAACAGTGGCGAATCCGATGGTGTGTGTGTTCTTGTCCCCTCAGTATGATCTCCTCGTTCTTTGTGCTCAGGTGAATCCAGAAAAGCGTGTAATGCTTGCATCAACAGGAATAGATATTTGGATCAATGGACAGCCTTCAGAATGCAGACAGAATAGAATGCGGATAGGAGAGGGATAGCGCAAGAGTACAGAGCTTGGCCTATGCAATTCCTAGCGGGGTCTACTGCGAATCATGCAACAAAATGCGTCCAGAACCTGAAACTCGTCTGTATGAAGAGCAAAACCTACAACTTTAATGGCTGCCTAAACTATTCTACTCCAAAAGCAATAATACTGTTTGCACAAGTTGGATCTGTGGCTTACCAACAGCTGAGTAATGCAACTAAGCATGTAAAAGATTTAAACTATCAAACTTAAGCAAACTAGAAGACTGAACTACTGAAAGTGATGAGTTTTTAAACAAGAATGAGGGGCCCATAAGTAATGTTTGCACTTTGCACAAGTTGTATATGTGGGCTTACCAGCTGCAACACAATACTAAACAAACATGCAAAGAAGAAAACTAAACCTTCTAAGCAAAAGGAAAACTAAGTCTAATGCAAAGAGAAAACCAAGGATCAAACTGCAGAGAAAAACCCAATTTGCTTGAGCGCAAACCATGCATTTATAGGAATTCAAACACCCAAAGATCAAAATCCAAACTGAACTCCTAAACAATAAACAAAGGAAAAAACACTATTCCAGGGGACCAAAAACATTAATGCATGCTCAAGTCGGCAAGAAAAGCTGGTGAAGCGTTGAACTTTGCATGCGTTCGCGTCAAAAGAACGTTCTGGAAAAACGCGGGGTAAAGGACCCGCCGCCCATGCTCAGGGTGGCGGTTACAGAGGACCGCCGCCCTGTTCAGGGGCGGCGGGTCACGAGACCGCCGCCCTGGTTTAGGTGGCGGTTTCGGTCACTGAAGGACCAAAGGTTCAGAGCCAAGAAAAGAGGAAAAAAAAAAAATGGAAAACAAAGCACGCGGGGGCTAAGCGGGGCATGTGGGATGTTAACGCATATCCGTAAAGCTTCTCTGGATCCCGAAACACCTTGCGAGGAGACCTGTATCATCATTGGGGCATTTATTACACCGTTCCGCAGTACAGTACCTTACAATTTTGGGTACGTACATATTGCCCCCCTCAGAGAAGCGTTTTATCCATGAAGAGGCATAAAACGGTGGGTCTGAGTATGGCCGTCCCGAAATGGGAAGTTAGAAGTTATACCTTATACGTCCATGTGTCGAAATGACGCCATCTGAAATTCCTGCTACCCTGCAAAATGAAAGGGGAACTCAAGTGCAGATAGATACAATAACTTGGAAAATAAACGCTAAAAATAATAGGGGGAAGAGGACGTACCATTAGTGCGAGGATAGAAACTTACCTCCGTTGGCACTCCCGAACCTGTGAAAAGGGGATTTAAAACGAATTAGAGCGTTATATATATAAAAGTGGGCCCATTTTACTATTCATTTTGCGCGAGTTGATTTGATAGATTTTGAGCTCTAGGGCCCATGGTAACAGTTTCTCACGCGAGTAGAGTAAAAACGTCCACAGTGAGATAGTGATCATGCCTCTACGTGCGGGAACGCCACCACCCGTGAGATCACAGGTTGGTTTTTCTTCAATTTTGTGTTTTTCCCTCTTCAATTTTGAAACGCTAAATTTGTTGTAATGGGGGGGTCATTTTTGAAAATGTTAGGTTTAAAAAGGTCCATCTAGGGGGGGGCGCCTACTGGGTAGGATTTATTTTTAGCTAAAATGGTCGTTTTTTGCCAGTTTTTGGATTTTTGGGGTGTTAAAAACCCGCGCGGGTTTTCGGACCGCGACCGCCGCTTCTGGCCAGGGGCGGCGGTTACATGACCGCCGCCCTATCCAGGGCGGTGGTCACGAGACCGCCACCTTCAAGGCGGCGGTTACAAAACCGCCCCCTGCCCCAGGGAGGCGGTTTTGCACAGAATGCAAAAAGACCTCTTTTGAAAACCTACACTTGTATTTTTAGCATTTGTGTATGTTTTTATAACTCTCTTGATATCGTTTAGATACTAACTTACTCTGTTTTGTGTGTTTTTGGGTGTATGCAGGCGAAGGAGGAGTATATTAGATGGAGCCGGGGAGAGAGAGTGTGACTGGCTGCCCGGGGTATTGGATGCCCTCTCAGCAGATGAGGAGGACACATTGCAGAGGGATGGCATATTGCGGATATCGCGTGTGCCTCACGTTGCTCCGTCCAGTCACATACTTTGTGACTTGTTTCTCATACTGGGATGCTGATCGGTAACACTTTCCGATTGCCAGGGGTCCGTGGTGAGTGGACCATTACATTAGAGAACGTCTACCGCATTCTGGGGGGTCCCGATCATCGGGAGGTGACTTACATTAGAGACAGCAGGCTCACGGGCACAGATTGCACAGTGGGTGACATATATGGGAGATGCAGCTCATCTCCACGGGGTCGAAGAAGGGGGTGAGAGTCAGATCCATCCCCTTTTTTGCCCATCCCCCGTATTTCGACAGGCCATCATGGGGATCCTTGCCTCGAGACTGATCAGGCGGACAAGGGAGGGGACACTTTGTTTATACTGTTGGGCCCCCCATCATTGCACAGATAGAGGTGGCATGGACGGATATATGCCTGGGGGGCAGACATTTTGGGGACCACCTATCATGACTTATATAGGGTGGTCCGTTTACAGGGACAGTCGTTGAGCCACCCAACTCTAGTCATGAGTTGGGTGTATGAGCATTTTATTCCTTATGGCAGAGGCATGGAGGTGGCAGATCCTGGGGCTGTGAGGGCGGCCAGATGGTCCAGATATGTCGGTGCTTAGAGCACCTCACCAGCCAGTATCCTCCCTCACTATAGCAAACATGGGAGGCCACATCGTACCAGCTTATGGTCGGCGTATGGGGAGAGGAGGTCATGACATTGGTTTCCTGCTCCATTACAGGGCAGCTTATTGACCGTGTGGGACGGGTGGAGGTACATCCTTTCAGCAGGGTTCCTCAGTAATTCGGCCTCACATATGTGGGCATGCTTCCTCCAGTAGCACCAGTTTACAGATCAGCTCGGGAGGCTAGAGGGGGGCCTAGAGGCCCGTGGTTGGACATTGGTTACCCCTGGCATTCCTATTGCAGCCATGGGGATAGTTCGGGCCAGAGGGAGAGCTGGTGCGCCTCGGGCACCTTTACTTCGGATTACCGCGGGTCCTGCTCATAGTAGCGATGACCCTATAGATATTGACTCCGATTCTGAGGAGTCCACAGAGGGAGGGTCGGAGGAGCAGACGGACGAGAGTGATCCTGAGTGGCATGATACTCAGGATATCATGCAGGCGGAGAGGGCGGAGAGGGCGGAGCAGAGTGCAGAGAGAGAGACTCTGGTTTTCGAGGAGCCACTCTCCCTGGGTCATGGTGGAGATGATGAGTCTGTTGCGGGGCGTCATGTTGCCCTAACTACAGGAGTAGCTCCCTCAGTCAGCGGCGGCATCTGCAGCGGGTGCTGGCCCTAGTGACCCATCTTGGAGGCCCGGTGATCCGAGTAAGTTATCCTTTCTCCCTTTCAGTGTTAGTTTGATTTTTTTTTTTGACTTGTTTTAACTACTATCCCCCCTTATATTTGTATCTTGTATATTTTAGCCTCTTGCCTAGTTTCTAATTCGTTTTTCTTCTTTGTTTTGCAGAGACTGTTGCCAAGTGACGGGATTTAATCTGTAGGGTATGTACTGATTCTCTGATGATCCCTATGGATAAGACCCGTGCAGAGCTATCTGTAGATGCCGGGGGAGCCCTCAGCAGCCGGCAGGCATACCGACGTCTTTATACAATGCTCAATGGAAAAGGAACATCTTTCCACATTTAGTACATTTAGAAAATCAAGCTGAAATTTATTATAAATCAAATTAAACAATCTGATCATCCTGTCAGATCTGCATGCTTTACCACTTACGGCAACCATCTGCAAAAAAATTCAACATGAGTCAGTTCGATGAACTGAGCATGATAAGCACTAACTTTTAAAACAATTGCAATCCGTCAATTGTTTTCATTAAACACCCTGTTTAAATGAGATCAATTATCCAAACAAGTAACCATATTCAGACTATGCCTTGTAATACAAAAATGACTACAAACGTGTAACTCTATCATCGTTACAGAATAGTCCTAAACATTTCTCAAATATTTCATCAAATATTAAGAATCAAAGAACGAAAGTATCCAAACATTTATCTTGAATCCAAGATCAGAAACATTGGACAGATCGTTACTTTCATCAGGAAATGGAATATCATAGCAAATCGCGATTCCACTAATAAGATACAAGAACAATTCCAACTGTTAGTCAGATACCAACAAGTATTAAAATAATATAAGAGAAAGAAACAAATCATCCACACTTCCCTTCACACAAGTTCACTACTGTACCGTCTCCACATATGGAAAGCATTCATCCAGTATGTATACGAACAAGTCCAACAAACCACAAGAAGAATCACTGTCTTAATAAAAATCGAACACAGCAAAAACTCCTGTATAGTGGCTAACACGTCAATAGTGAAGTCTATCAACCAAACAGACTCTACAAGAAGCGTTAAACAACATGAAAATCAACACAATGCCTGTCGAGGTGCAGTCGACGGCTTTTAGATCAGTCTAGCTCAAGGCAGGATAGTTATGCAAAAGAAGACAAACACGCTTACAATCCCATATATCAACCTATAGCCCAATGCTAGTCCCTTTTATACACAGCAAGGCTTTTCGACCCAAGTTCGAAATCAAAGAACCTCTAGTATATCACGATCAACAATAGACTTCATTGCATTAAGCAATTTGATGTTTCCTTAAGACTATGCCAATACAATCACACAAAATTTCCGAAACATACTCAGTCTCAATCGGACTGGAATAAACGGAAAGGAATATAGCATATCTATTCTCACCTGGGCGCATTCAAGTTTAAAGTATGGTATCCACGACTCACTTCAACAGAGCCAGGACACTGTACGTCGGAAAAGCAACAGGCGAGCGTGAGAATCAACAAGTGACTCTTCCACGTACCCGACCTCTCGAGGTCGTGCCGAGATAGCCGGTGGGGGTAGAATATGTAGACAAACTAGTTGGGGAGTCTAATGTCTTCGACACGCACTAATGGTATTTGCGAATCTAAGGAAAAGAAGGCCCTTCTAACTTGGACTGGTGTGATAGATCAATCAGCGAGGATGACTGCTCGAAGGCTCCAATCAATATCGAGCTCTGGCGTGATTCGATCTATGGGTTGTGGGATGCGTGGAAAATGACCCGGGATGGTTTCGTGTATTTCTCCTGATAGGGTCATATGGTGAATATAGTCAACTCTATGGATGATTCTCTGGCCTAGTCCAAAATTCTCTAGCTTTGTTAGCTGTTGTGTCTAGTAGGGACAACTGTTGAATGATGATAGGTGGAATCGGAGTAGACTGAAATACTAATGTGCGTAGGCTAGTGTCTATATCTAACTGACTTGTGGATTCGTTAGGCTGTGGGATTTGTGGATCACAACCGTAGACACTTGGTTGTTATGGTCCTATTATGGTCATACGTGAGATCAAGTTCTAATCCCTAGTATCCAGTAGTCGTAAGCTTTCTCAGCCTCTACGTTTAGAATCAGTAATTGTGTGATTTTTTCAGAATACCTCACAGGTGTTCTAGCAACTTGAATTCTTAAGCTGGTATCTATATCTACGAGGGTGTCTCCAGCGTCTGGCTGTGGAACTAAAGGATCGCACCCAAATATTTGTTCTCTTTCAAATCCTTCTACAGTCATGCGGATGTTTTCTAGGATAACCTGTAGTTTGGTTGATTTGACCAAAATGTGTGTGCTTGGTCGTCTTCTACGTTTAACCCTCTCAACTGTGACCTGATCTGTTGGAAGTTTGTTGTTGTTTGGAAGACTTGTATCCTAAGGTTTTGGTCAATGTCAGTTACTGCCACTACGATATTGGGCTGGGGCACAATTGGCTCGAAAATGTATTCCCTGGGCTCCCTAGGTCCCGTAATTGTCATGCAAAAGCAGTAATGAAACAAACTATAATAAAGTAAAATCTAAGTACACTTCTAGCATATATAATTCCTCTTTTTGTATTTTCTGGCAATTTATAAGAAAGCAGCTATCTAAAAATATTTAGAATTGACAACTAAACTAATAACGTAAAACAAACAAAATAGCCGAGTGTAGCTATTTGTCTGTGCAATTTTGTAAATCTATTCTAAACAATGAAATAACTAATCTATTTGCAAGATTCTCGATCCTACCTTAGAAGTGAGGAATGAATCATAGTTTCTCAGAAACTATCAATCCGCACAACTTCCCTGGTAATATCGAGAATGGAAATAACTGTAATAAAGCGATTAACTACTTTATTTGATAAGTTCTAACTAAAACTTTGAAAGATGGAACCTGGATTTCGCAGAACAGTGGCGAATCCGAAGGTGTGTGTGTTCTTGTCCCCTCAGTATGATCTCTTCGTTCTTTGTGCTCACGTGAATCCAGAAAAGCGTGTAATGCTTGCATCAATAGGAATAGATATTTGGATCAATGGACAGCCTTCAGAATGCAGACAGAATAGAATGCGGATAGGAGAGGGATAGCGCAAGAGTACAGAGCTTGGCCTATGCAATTCCTAGCGGGGTCTACTGAGAATCATGTAAAAAAATGCGTCGAGAACCTGAAACTCATCTGTATGAAGAGAAAAACTTGCAACTTTAATGGCTGCCTAAACTATTCTACTCCAAAAGCAATAATATTGTTTGCACAAGTTGGATCTGTGGCTTACCAACAGCTGAGTAAATGCAACTAAGCATGTAAAAGATTTAAACTATCAAACTTAAGCAAACTAGAAGACTAAACTACTGAAAGTGATGAGTTTTTAAACAAGAATGAGGGGCCATTTGCATGTGCACAAACCATGCATTTATAGGAATTCAAACACCCAAAGATCAAAACCAAACTGAACTCCTAAACAATAAACAAAGGAAAAACACTATTCCAGGGGACCAAAAACATTAATGCATGCTCAAGTCGGCAAGAAAAGATGGTGAAGCGTTGAAATTTGCGTGCGTTCCGTAAAAAGAACGTTCTGGAAAACGCGTAAAGGACCGCCGCCCTGCTCAGGGCGGCGGTTACAGGACCGCCGCCCTGTTCAGGGCGGCGGTTTCTTCACTGAAGACCAAAAAGCCAAGAAAAGAGGAAAAAAGGGAAAACAAAGCACGCGGGGGCTAAGCGGGGCATGTGGGATGTTAACGCATATCCGTAAAGCTTCTCCGGATCCCGAACACCTTGCGAAGAGACCTGTATCATCATTGGGGCATTTATTACACCGTTTCGCAGTACAGTACCTTACAATTTTGGGTATGTACATATTGCCCCCTCGGAGAAGTGTTTTAGCCATGAAGAGGCATAAAACGGTGGGTCCGAGTATGGCCGTCCTGAAATGGGAAGTTAGAAGTTATACCTTATACGTCCGTGTGTCGAAATGACGCCATCCAAAATTCCCGCTACCTGCAAAATGAAAGGGGAACTCAAGTGCAGATAGATACAATAACTTGGAAAATAAACGCTAAAATAATAGGGGAAGAGGACATACCATTAGTGCGAGGATAGAAACTTACCTCCGTTGGCGCTCCGAACCTGTGAAAAGGGGATTTAAAATGAATTAGAGCGCTATATATATAAAAGTGGGCCCATTTTCCTATTCATTTGCGCGAGTCGATTTGATAGATTTTGAGCTCTGGGGCCCACGGTAACGGTTTCTCACGCGAGTAGAGTCAAAATGTCCACAGCAAGATAGTGATCATGCCTCCACGTGCGGAACGCCATCCCGCGAGATCACAGGTTGGTTTTTCTTCAATTTTGTGCTTTTCCCTCTTCAATTTTGAAATGCTAAATTTGTTGTAATGGGGGGGTCATTTTTGAAAATGTTAGGTTTAAAAGGTCCGTCTAGGGGGGGCGCCTACTGGGTAGGCTTTGTTTTTAGCCAAAATGGTCGTTTTTTGCTAGCTTTTGGCTTTTTGGGGTTAAAAACCCGCGCAAATTTTCGGACCGCGACCGCCGCCCTGTCCAGGGAGGCGGTCACGAGACCACCGCCTTCAAGGCGGCGGTTACAAAACCGCCCCCCTGCCCAGGGCGGCGGTTTTGCACAGAATGCAAAAGGACCTCTTTTGAAAACTTACACTTGTATTTTTAGCATTTGTGTATGTTTTTATAACTCTCTTGATATCGTTTAGATACTAACTTACTCTGTTTTGTGTGTTTTTGGGTGTATGCAGGCGAAGGAGGAGTATATTAGATGGAGCTGGGAGAGAGAGTGTGACTGGCTACCCGGGGTATTGGATGCCCTCTCAGCAGATGAGGAGGACACATTGCAGAGGGCTGGCATATTGCGGATATCGCGTGTGCCTCACGTTGCTCCGTCTAGTCACATACTCTGTGACTTATTCTCCTACATGGATGCAGATCGGAACACTTTCCGATTGCCAGGGGTCCGTGGTGAGTGGACCATTACATTAGAGGATGTATACCGCATTCTGGGGGTCCCGATCATCGGGAGGCGACTCACATTAGAGACAGCAGGCTCACGGGCACAGATTGCACAGTGGGCGACATAAATGGGAGATGCAGCTATTTCCATGGGGCCAAAGAAGGGAGTGAGAGTTAGATCCATTCCTTCTTTGCAAATCTAATTACTGATTCAAAACAAGGAATCCGACTGAACCCTTGCCAATTATTTTCACAAATTTGCACAGAATGTTGATGTAAAAATACACTTAAAGAATCTGTACCACAAAATCCTTGCGATACGAAGGTTTTCTTACAAAAATAACAGAGGACGAAATACATGTTATTCCCTTAAGTCGCTGGCACATCAAATACCAATATTCAATTATATTTAACTTGAACAGTGGTTCAAATATATATATAAATCATTCAATCGACTCCACAGAGTCGTACTGATTATAACAAATATAAACCTATATATATATTGCATACTGTTAACGGGTATAAACCCATAACCACAAAGTAAGGGAAAAAAATCTCCGGCATAGTCATAAAGAATTACTGTAACACAGTAAGATACCTCTTCCCAACTTTTTTTTAAAAGACGAAACGAAACCCAACAAGTATCAATAGCCACTATCATCAATAACCACAACAGAGCTACAAAGGTTCAATATAAACTGAGCAGTCAACAAAATTCCAACATTATTCTTTTCTGCGAGTACCCACAACCAGTATTGACGGCTAGTATCAACAACAAGCGTCGACGACTAAAAATCGACAATCATAATAGTGGCTTATACCCTTCACAGGAATAATTTATGAGCTATCGCCGAATCAGGCCGAGCATTCCTACTTTTCATATATTTCGTATATTTAAGCCAGAATGCAAACACAAAGAAACAAAGCCACAGTTCGAAAATAATAAACACCCATCAAGGGATAAATGACAAGTCATTCCAGCAAGAAGATACAGTGCAAAAATCACACCAAACAACCATAGGAAAAATCATCTATTTTCTCAAAACATTTGAACAGAGTTGTTCTAATGAAATCACTTGAAAGACAGCAAGATTTTTAAAGGTTAGGGCCTAACACGCCTGGATTTTTTTTGCTCAAAATTCCGAAGCAGACCATTGGAAGAGCTCGGACTTCCTTTTCCTTTTCCAAGTTAGAGCGACCAACAAAATTTTGCTATCTCCATAACATATATATTTTCCTTGCCAGAGAAAAGAGCTAGATACCCTCATACTCGCCATGCAACTCCAAGAAGACTGGTGCGAAGAACCAGTGAACAGGCAGAAGGAAAACCGAAATTCACGATAAGCCAAACAAACCAACAAACTTCCAGTTTGCATGCCTTCTCGCGAGTTCCGAGCTCGACTTCCAAGCTCATTGAATGCATTTACTCCAATTTTCCCGCTTAAACTCAACTGCCACCGCCCGCCAAAGTTGGCGATAGACAAAGAGAATTTCAAGACCATTTTTAGTTTTGGTGAACTGCCACGTCGGCTTAGGTTAGCTGTTCCTAGAACCTCCGCCAATGCCTGTCCTTCATACTTATCCTTTGCATTAAATAACATAGAAAACGCCGCCCATGGTTCGCACCCCTCCATAGGTCCCTTTACATTCTTGCTCATAGATAGGTTAGTAACTTAGGTTAGAATTTAGGATAATAATTATTCTAACTTCAAAGAACATAGATACTAACTTAGGACATTAGCACTTAGCCTAGGTCTAGGTTAGATTAACACTAATATAACCCCTAGGTTAAGTTTAGTTTTAGGTTACTAATCATTAATAATTCCGGTTAGGTCTACATTCCTTACGCTCAGAAAAAGACCTACATCATACATTCTTGAATAGGGTTAGCTCATGTTCTGCCTTAGGCTACAAAATTGTATGAAACCGAATTATTACCTGGTCCACGATCGAGACCTTTCCAGATATACTTCGATATCGGGAACCAATCCATTTCACATGATCAACCTGAGTTAGACTCGGGATTGACTTATTCAATGCTTCTAGACCTTGCAACCTGTTCAAGGTCTATAATTTTAATTCATCACGAACAAACTTAAAGCAATACTTGGATCAATTCCACTGATCCAAGGTTAAGTATTATAGATGGATAACTCTATAATTCATTCCAAGATCAGATTAAACTCAGATACAAAATGAAAGAAATAAAAGAGCCCAATCATATTCCGACTCAGTCAAGATCTGCAATCTACAAGAAAATACAGTACATATCAAGCATGATTTCATAATCGAGGAACCCATCCTTTTTACCAGAAATCACATATCAACACTTGTATGCTCAGGAGGAAGTAACAACAGTTCGGGGTGTTACAAATTTTCCAGATCAACTCCTCTGAGGCCTCAGAGGATATAGAGTAAACCTAGGCCCCCAATATGGGTAACCGTAAAATCTAGAACACATCCTCCACAGTGATAGTCATCTCACCCGTCGGAAGGTGGAACGTGTTGGTCGTGGAGTCCCATCTATCGATGAGTGAAACCATCAAGCTAGGCTACCAAACAACATGTCGGTAGCGTTGAATACCACTCAAGCCCACTACCTCCACGTGTTATAGCTTCAAAGGGGTCACTAAGCTGTGCAATGCCACCAGTAGAGGTTAAACCCTGTCCCGCATATGTAACTGTGATCTCCCCTACATCCAATCCAAGCACAATATTAATCTACCTTTACCATGACCATATTCACTAATTATCATTACCCACCACCCTATTTTTTACCCTATCAACCTCAACCACCTAACCTACATCACTTTTCGACCCTTGTGCCTAAAATCCCAACTGGTGCTGATTCATCCTAACCGAATTTGATCACCCATAAACCGGCATCGGTCACCTATTTGGTGACCGATACCAGTTCATCTTTACCGACTTCAGTCACCCATAAACTGGCCTCAATCACCTATTTGGTGACCAATACCGGTTCCTCTTTACCGACCACGGTCACCCTCAAAACCAGCATTGGTCACCTGTTTGGTGACCGATACTGGTTCTACCCAATCGGCGCCGGTCAAGCTTGACCAATGCCAGTCACTGTCACAGAAAATTCCACGACTTCCCAAACCCCCCTCTTTCTATAAACCTCCCCCTGCCCCTTCTACCCCACCTACAATGACCTCAACTACCCCTGGACCTCTACCCACCCCACCTATACACTTTACTACCCTCCCCCCCTCTTTCTTGCCCGTTATTCCCCCCATACCCACATTTCACTTTTGCCCACCCACAAAATAAAAAACACCCAACAAAACCCTATAAATAATAAATAACCACACCCTATAATCTCTATAATCTACAATATAGAGTTGGGCACTTACCTCATCGTGTTGTCGCCATCTCGGTGGCATGTCTAGACGCTGTGTTGGTGGTCCACCTGATCCCTCTCCCACCTCTGCCATCACCGAATATCTAATCATAACCTCCGCCCAATCAACTCTCTCACCCTGATCCAATGGACCCGCTAGTCACCAGCCCAACCCTTGTTAAATCACATTGCCCACTCACTGTCTCATTTCCTCTAGATAGTTTTCCCACTTTTTTCTCTTTTTTGTCATTTCTTCACACTGTAAATAAAATATGAATAATAAAAATGTGGATTTTTTGTTTTTATAGCAAACCTGACCTAACCAACGTTGGTTCCCCTTGACCGACATTAGTCGCGTGCCCTACCTAACTGTCACCGATTTTCCTATACCGACATCAGTTATCCATGACCACCATCAGTCACCCTCACCTACACATTTCCCTTAATTTTCCATTTTACCCCACCCTTTACCTTGCTCCTTTACCCCATCCAACCTTTACCCAACCCATTACCTTACCTTTCCTGACCTCTTCACTTCCTACCTCCATTTTTCCTCCTGTGGGGATCTTCTTATTATTTTACCCCTACCTCGGCCTTACCCATGTCGTGACCTAGATATTTAGACCTGGACCACTGCTAGTGACCCTTGACCTCATGTGTTCGCTATACCTTGCGGCACTGTTATTTGTGTTGATTGACCTAATGACCTTACCTAGCCTATTTTCGTGACCGTTTATCCTGACCCTACCTTTGGTGTACAAGAACATACCTAAACATTCCTGCACCAAACCTACATTGTGTTTCCTGACCATATCCTATACCCTGGATACCAGATTCACTTCAACCTTGTTTGGATAAACCTATCGACCTTAGACGATGTAGAGTTTTCCTACTCTTCAACCTAGTAGCATGCTGCAATTTATACGTGTGCGTGCATTTGACTATTGCTACATGTGACCCTGACCCATTACCTAGATTACCTGAGTAGACCTTTCACCCTTTTCCCCTATACCCACTTGTCTTTTCCTCACATTTACCTTTTATCAAACCACTCACCACTTAAGCCTACTGCCTCGTCAATTCCTGGTTTAAGGAGGATCACCTTCACCAACACATGGGGCAACCACATCTTATTTTTGTTAGCGCCACTTACCAATACAAGCTACTCAACAAAAAGGGGCAAAATGTAGACACTAAAATTAGGTCACACTCCCCTTTTGTCCCTCGACATATAAGCACCCTTTATTACATTTACCTAGCCATAACCCCTTTCACCCCACTAATATTAATTTAGTCAATTTAATTTAATTAATTATTCATCCTCACTATATTTATTATTTAAATATCTTATTTAAATAATATCCACACATATAGTTCACTTAGACACCTCACCAAGCCAACTCAACCTAAGACCTATTCTTAGTAAGTTGCCATAGCTAACTAAGACTTACCCAAACCCTAAAAATCAAATGCCTACATTCCCTCTAACCACATTCCCGCATGCTTACAAGAAGCTCTCAGTCTAACCCGTGGTATAACGACACGAGATCCAAGGAAATCAAGAGGATCTCCCTAGTTTAGCAAACCTAGGAAATCCTGCCTTGACCGACGTCGGTTACCCCTAACCGTCGCCAATTAATACAGAACCGTCGTCAATTACCCTTTTAACCCCCAAAACAACCTTATTCTCAAGGTTGTAAGTGGGAAGTTGGCAAAAAACATTGGGAGAAAGTTGACAAGCAAGAACACATCTCAAAGAGATAACGCATCTTCAAAGAGAAAATTCCAGCGAAACTCACATCCAAGGAAGGAGATTGAGCATCTTCTCCTGCACAGCCATCCCAGCCATGATCTGATCTATCCAAGTAAAGAGGAGTGTACATGTAGCCCATACATAAGCTTTTCTTCAGTTAGTGATCACTTACAACCTTCAAACCCATCATCAGCACCTCCATCCCTCACACACAGACATTCAAGAATAGAATCCAAGTAAGTACAACATCATACTTTCCTGGTTATTTCATTTCATCGTCATTTTATCATCCATTGTTTATCTTGCTCCCTATTGACCTTCTCCACATTTTCACCTTCATATACCCATTAAAATCTTGCCAAATCCTACTCCAGTCACCCAATATCTCGTCCTAACCAACCAAAGTCCTTTGTGCAATCACAAAGGAGACCCCAGCTTGTTTTGTAAAATTTCCAGATCTACTGACAGTAACTGGCACCGATTACACCTAACCATCGTCAGTCATCCTTGACTGACACTAGTCTCTTTGTTTTCCCATACAGCCCAAGAACAAAGACCTACCCACCTAATTTCACCTCACCTTCATTCACCTATGATCTACTTGAGACCTTTATCAGACCTATAAAGACCCAGAACTAATCGTTTGACCTTTGAATTCTATTCTAGCTTAGCCTGTTAGATTAGATCTATTTCTTATTGTGTTTTTAAGTGAGATACCCAAATAATTTTAAAATAACAATAGGATTTACTTTTTTTATAGCATTAGATTGTTTAAAACAGTGGACTAACATCCATCTAGGAAGTACCATACTTCCTGGATCTAGCATATGCTAGGCAGTTCACTGTCCATACTATTTAATTCCTTATGTTGGTCTTGTTTTCATTACAGGTAGTTCCTTCTAGCCAAAAGGAAGCTCTCATGATCAGCTGTGGATTAAGAGGTCATATGCATGTAACAACCCATCAACCAACATTTGAACAGGTATTCATCCTATGCCTATTACCCTATTTGTTTCGTTAACACTTTAAAGAAACAATCTAAGAAAGAGGTGAAACATGTGGTATGGATGGTGTGGGTAATAGGCCTTTAGAGATTGGGCTTGAAGGAAAAGGGTTACTACCATGAAATACCTTGATGAATCTGTCAAGTTGGGCATGATGTGTTTGTAGGTATTCAATCTCAGAGAGCTGAACTTTGGTTTTTCTTGCATGCTTCACAAAGTCAAATAGAGTTATGGTAGATGAGGAAGAGGTTCCAGCAGTGGATGAGGACTTAAATGGTATAGGTTTCATTACTTTTGGTGTTGGGTTATCCTTTTCAAATGTAGCAATCAGCTTGGAAGGAGGTGAGGGTGTAGCCCTTGATTGAAATTTAGATGTTCTTACAAAACCAATATTTAGAAGAGAATTGCTCTTAACAGCTTTTGAGTTGGGAGAAGAATCAGATAACTTACTTGGCACAAACAAAGTGGTCTTTGACAACTAGTGAATCTGATTTCTCTCTAGCTGATTCCATGGAAGCTGGTAATGGTGATCCCCTACTGATGATCTTGTTTAGTGGAGGCTTTGAAGAGCTATCTTCTTTGTTCTTCCTACTCTCAGTTACAACTGTTGAGGCTGAAACACCATTCTTGGATTGTGTACGAGTGAAAATAACACATGAAAAACTTGGAGCTTCTTCATCACCTTCCTCTTCATCATCAACATATTCAATTAGGCCATTGTGCATACCAACATCTTCAATTTCAAGATATTTTTCATAGTCATCCATGCTTTCTTCTTTAGTTTCCTCAATGTATGTTCCTTATTTTACCCATTCCCTAGTGTCACAGATAGAATTGACTGGTGGTGCTTTAAGAGCAAGCCTATGAGGAGGTGGAGCAATTATTGGTCTATCAGAAGGATTTGGTCTCCTTGGAGCATTCCTCATTGTGATTTGTGACAGTTGCTTCTTTAAAGCAACTAGGTCATTTGCCATTTTTTGGAACATTGGATCAGTGGTGACTGAATTTGAACTCTAACCTTTTTTCTTCCCATTTATTCCTTTCACTTTTCGAGAAAGAATTAGATCATCATTAGTCTCAACTGCAAAGTGTTGAACCTCCCTCAATGTTCTTGGTTGGGCTCTTCTGAGGAAGAAACCAACTTTTGGTGGCAAAGCACTAATGAAGAACCTTTTAAAGTTGTTTTCAATGGGTACGACATCTTTTGGGATCCTTATTATCAACCTATTGTACCTTGCTACAAAATATCTCATTGATTCAAAGGTCTCCTTATTCATCTGAACTAATTGGACCAGCAAATCTTGACAATCACGTTTTGTCCTCTTGAACCTATGTTCAAATGCACTTCTTATATCTTTCTAGCATGTGACAGATCTTGGGGTCAACATGTAGAACCATTCAGCGGCCTTTTCTTAGAGTGAATCCAAAAAGAGCCTAGCTGAAACATCTTCAAATCCCAACACTAAACAAGAAGTGATGAATGCTACTACATGTTCTTTAGGGAGCTAAGAACCATCCCCTTTGAATTTTGGGAAGTTCTTTCTTGAACCTCTTGGGAGGTCATGAAGTGGTTGTGGAAGAGCAAGTGGACCAATATTTATTCCCCATGGTACATTAGGCCTGCATTCCTCATGCTCGTGATCACCCATTCTATTCATGTTTCTATCCTCCAATATTGCTAAGGATTATTCTGTTGCTGCTCTTTCTTCTGCTTCAATTTGGACTCTTTCTATTTCTTCAATTTGAGCCCTTATCTCCTCTTCAGCAACTACCTCTCTTTCAAACTCTTCAAATGTGGGATCAATTTTTCCTCCAAGCCTTAGTTTCCAGGTGTATCTTCTATCAGCTAGATTGAAAGCTTATGCTCTTCTATGGGATGCTGGAATTTGTCTTTGTATTTCCAATTTGACAGCACGTTCTTCTTCTAGGTCCAGAACTCTTGCAGCAATGAAGTATTGATTAATATTTTACCTATTGTGCCAAATAGCTTCTCTCATATCAGAAGTAATGTCTTCTTGGATGTGAAAGAGTAAATTAGGTCTCACAACGGGAGGATCTCCCAGAATAGCCATGATTTACATCCATGTAGTTCATGTGATTATTCAGTCTCCAGAAACTTGTCTTCTAGAATCTTATTTTGTATTTTATGACCCTGAGGTCTTTTTTAGGTGCAAATGCTGCAAAAATCTACTCCACAGTGGGCACCAAAAACTTTTGGTGAGAAAATTTGTCTTGTGGACAAATTGATGGGTTTCAAGCCAATGTTATGGGAATCTAAGTCCCTCTACTTAAACGGTGCAGCTTTTGTATGTGCATGCATGAAAAAGTGGATTTCAATGGTGGTCTTTTGACCAGAGATCCAACAAGGGCACTCCACTGACACTGTGGCAAAGGTAGCAATTTCTTACTAGGGAAGAACTTCATCTGAGAAGGGGAAAGGGAGTGAGAATAGAGGTAGGGGAAACTAATGTTGTGAGTAGAATATCAAATGCTCACACAAATTAATTAGAAAATTCATTTACATGCATTTATAGTTAGAAGAAAAACAAATCTACAGGAGAAGCTACAAGACTGAATGAAACTCATTGGTCACAAAGTACCAATCAATTCCTCAATCAAAAAGGAAAAAATTCCTTCTTTTATTATTGAAGCTCGAGTAGCAGAGTTTGTACATAGCTTGAGAATGGAGGAAATTCGAGGAAGAAGAGAAAATAGAATAAGAATGGCATTTTTTGTCTTTTCCAGGTACAGAGCACTCTGGTCTTTTTTGAAATCAATCACTAGCCCTTGGAATGACATCGAGAAGACATTATATTCTTTGCAAGAAACCGTTACAACTTCAAAAATCCTCAACATCTTTTAAAATTCCTCTGTTGTGAAGAAAATGCTCATGGCGGGTTAAAAACCAGATCTTGCAAAGCAACTATTACATTCAATTTTCTAGTTTAAATATAGACCATTAGATTTTCTCCTCTAACTCTACAATTGGGTCATCTGCATGGCAGGAAGGGATTGGAGTGGTTACAGGGAAATCCCTTTGCATTTTGTGATTTTTTAGAGATTTGGCCTTTGGAACAAATTGGCCCGCACTCCCGCTTTGACTTTTCAACTTAGACACGTGGCTGCTTCTGATTGGAGAGTCGCAGCCCTTTTCTTAGCATTTAAAATGTTTTTGGGAAAATGCTCAAAAACTCAATTTCCTCCGCCGCCCCCTGCTCTGATTTGACTAGGACACGTGGCACATTCTGGTTGGAGATGGGGTCATGGCTCTTTTCTAAACATTTTAACCTTTTTGGGAAAAGGCTCAAAACCTTAATTTCCTCCACTGGCCCGCTCTCTCGCTTTGAATTTTTAATGGCGGGCTTCACCTTTGATGTTTTCCTTGCGGGATTCAACTTTGAATTTTTCCTTTACAGCCTAATCGGGGCTGCGGATCATTTTTTAACTTTTTGCCTTTTTTTACAAAAAGGCTCAAAAACACAAATTCCTCCGCCGACCCGCTCTTTCGCTTTGAATTTTCAAGTTCAGGCTTGAGACCTTGGCCTGCTCATCTGCTTTGACTTTTCAATAGCGGGCTTCATCTTTGACTTTCTCCCTGTGGGCTTCAACTTTGACTTTTTCCTATAACCTGATCAGGGCCGTGGCGCAAATTTACCATTTTTGCCAAAAGTGACCAAAAGTGTTAAGTTCACCAAAAATCCCGTTCCTCCCCATCCAATAGGATCTAACCACATACCTGCATTCATTGGAGCCAAAATTTGATGGGGAAAAGATGCCCGTCATCCCAATTGTGTAAAATACACAAAGGAAGAAAACTTCATCATTTTGAGTCCAATTTTTGAATTTCCTTCACAAACCAAAGGCATGGAGGCAAAATAATGATTTGACAACCCAGGCTATAGAACAAGTGAAAATTTTTGATCAAAAATGGAGGTTGCAAAGAGGATATTACGTGCACAAATTGGGAGATGGATAATTTCTCAAAACGAGTAAAACAGAGATTCAAACAACACTAGGGCACAACTTTTTCTAATTTCTTCAATCTATAACTTGGCTTAAACACTGACAGAGGGCATGAGCTCAAAAAAATTGAATTTGGCTATGGAAACGCACAGAAATTTTTAGGAGACAACAACTACTAAGGGGGAAAACAAAATGAACCTCATTGTATACACTTCCATCCACTCGGGGGGCACATGGATCCTATCATTCCATTTTTCATTCCATTCCATCCATCCATAATATATTGCATTGTCTTGGGGGAATTTACTCTTGCTTGCTAGTGTTTTACATGTTCACTTTACTACACATGTTAGCATCATGTCTTATATGTCATTATCTCTACCATCCACACATGCGTGTTCACGACATTTTTTTAGTGTGGTCGCAAATACAAGACTCCTACATGAGGCATGGATGTTCACCTTATACCCTTACTATACGAGTCCCTGGGGGTATACACATTCATCTCATCCAAGTGTTATTGTTTCATTTTGTACTTATCATCTTACATTACTTGATCATACATGCTTTGACATATTGGTTATTGATCTAACAGTCTAACGGGTGTTCCATTTACAACACTTTCTTTGCAGGATTACATGTTTCCATAACTACTTGCTTGTTTGTTTATACTTGTCTGCTATTGTTTTCCATTGCATGCAAGATTTACCCTATGTTTTTGTGCACACTTTCTTGTTGTTAATGGCCATGATGGCCTTGCATGTCTTGTGACATCATGAGTGATGTCCCATGTTTACAACCCACTTTTTGCGGCCTACTTGTTTCTTACATGTTTACACTACTATGTTTGGTAGTTTTTACATTGTCTGCGTAGCTTACACATGTTTTCTATATGCATGCCTTGTTTTCTTTACACTTGTCTTTACCTAGCCTTCTTGTTTATGTGTGTCTTGGTTTATACCAAGCACTTTCCACAATACACATTTCAAAGTGCAGTTGGTCCTCTTTTGGGGCTGTATTCTCTTATCAGCGATGTCACATGTGCCCCCAAAGAGGGGGGCATCATTTGAGGGTTTACATACTAACACAACGCAACTACACCGGTTTAGTACAATGCACTTTCTGCCCTTGGAATTTTGGGTTTACATACAACGAGTGGGTTTAGACCAGTCTGAAAACCCCATACACCGTGGATTTTACAAGAACCACTCATAGATATGTCAACAACCAATATCCAACCACATAGATCCATGTTATTAATTATTGTAAAACACAGAAGCTGAATACATACAAAATAATTTCATCATAACTCATGCACACACATAAACCAACAACATAACTTCACTACAATATGTCTCCAGATCCCTTATACCATGCAAATCAATACATATTTATATGTAGTGGGGAATTTCCCTTCATTACTCATGCATCCTCAAAATAGGCTACATGCTAAGAATAGTCATGCGTCCTTACATGATAAATACAAAATCATGCAAGCTCACTAATAATAGACTATCTAATATTATCAACTGTAGATATAATCCTATTAATAGCTCAAAACTATGCATGTCACTTTACATTCCTTCACATTAGATATTTTCCCAAAAAAGATCTTGTTTGAACTGCAAGTCTTCATGTTTTAATCTTATGTTTATACTTTTCTTGACTGCCACTCCAAGTCTATATTTAGCTTTTCATCCCTAAAATTGGCGAAGTGTCATGCCTGTCCATTCTTCCTCTTACACACATTCTTGTCCAACTCCAATGCGTAAACCCCATATTCCTCACATGCGTGTCCTTATGTGTGTTTCTTCTATAATTCCTCTTATGCGCACTAACCTCTGTTCTTGATGACTTTGTCAAATTTCCATGCTCAACATTACCCCACACTAATTATGTTTTTAGTCCATGAAAAAATTCAGCCTGATCAGTTTGATGGTTATAATCACTTCTAACCATTTTCCTTACGTGGGAAACACATTCCATCCCTAAAAATACCCCATCTGGGTATTACATTTCTGAATACCTCTCCATATTAAAATTTTCCACTGCAACTACTTTTTCCTTGCCCTTTCCATTTTTCTTAGGTGATACGGTTGATGTCCTCCTTGGTGCCATTATTAGTTGGTTAACTTGTAATTTATACCTTGTGATTTTGTTCCCTCAATGGGTCAAACCTTTAACCACAATTCTCTTGCATAAACTCTACAAACCGTGCCCTATTTTTCAAAACCCTTCTTTCCTTCACAACATTTTTCAAACTACATAATTTATTCCACAAACTTGCCTTGTGCACATCTATGTTCTTCTTCGCAATCTGGTTCAAAAATCTTTACCTCTGCAATCGATCATTCGCAAATACTCAAAAGGATACCCTAGCTCGCACAAGCTCTTTCACAAATTTTCACAAGGTAAAAATGACTTACCACGACCTTTATTTATAGTTTTTTTTATTTTCACCACATTATTTATAATGCCACCTACCACCATACTGCCGCAATTAATTAAGTTTTTTCTTCTTTTCCAAGTGCCCTTCCTCCATGCATCCAACACACAAACTACATTGACCATAGACCTTATTTCATGCGCTCTCAGTGCTAAATTTCATCAACCTCTGCTTCATATTCCAAGTAGTTCTCCATGCCACTTCCTACCTCATGTTTCCCTGTGCGTTCATTCCTTGTATGTGGATTTTTCCTTTGGCATTGTCCTTATTATCACCATCTTCCTTATGACATATTTGTCACCATATTTCAACAACCAACAATGCCATCACTATGTGTGCCCCTCTGGTACTTAGGACTCATCTCACATGTTATTGTTTTCCTTCTATTCCTTTAATCCACCCCACACTAAAGGTATGCGTGGTCATCTGCGCAAGAAATTACTTAGAATGTAATCAACCACTAGCATGCAAGCACGCTTATTATAGAAAACACTAAACTAAAATGACAAAGCATAGAAACGATGAAAGAAAACACATATAAAAGAAATTCATTACAGGGAGACCTAATATAATGGTGAAACTACCTTATGGAAAACACTAAGAAGACTTATTTATAGTAGGGCTTCAGCCTACTCCCGTTAAAGTAACCAGGTATTTGTGTCCCATCCAACACCTGTAACTGGCAAGCACCTGAATCAAGTATGTAAGTCACAACATATGGTCCCAACCAATGCACTTGGAATTTTTTTAGGGTGGTGCAAAACCTTTAAATCATATAGAAGAACTATCTATCCAACTTCTATCTTTTTATCCTTAATATGCCTATCATGTCATGCCTTCTTCCTGGGCTTTTCTATCTTCTGACTCCAACGAGAAATGATGTGCCTTTCGTCTAACTGAATTAGTTTATTAGTGCACTCTTCAAGAGATTGTTCATCATTTATACCTCGTGCGTGTATAATACGCAAAGAAAGTAACATGAATGACACTAGTAAAATATCCTCCACGCCAAACACCAACTGCAAGTGTGTGGCCTTATTCAACCTCTTGTAGGTTTTCATGTATGCCCAAAGTACACCAAATACTTTATCATCCCATTCCTTCCTTCCAACGTCAAAAATATTCACCAATGTATGTCCTAAGATCTTGTTGAAAGCTTCACTAGTACCATTAGTATGTGGGTGATAGGGTGTTGTCTTATGGTGTGCCACCATAAATTCTGCCAATAATATCTTGATAGTCTTATTAAGAAAATGAGTACCCCTATCACTAGTCAAACTCAATGGGCATCCATACCTATAGATTATATTTTCCCATAAGAACCTTGTTGTTGTAGTTTCCCTGCAATCCTTTGTAGATGTCACTTATGCCCACTTTCTAAGATAGTCTGTATAAGTTATAATGTAGCATGATCTAGTCATGTGCGCGGGTGGGGAAATAAGACCCACAAAGTCAATTTACCACTTTTCAAAATTTTCTACACTTGTAATGGGTCTGAAAGGAATTTCATATTTAATCCCAAGCTTTCTAAGGCACTGAAATTGATCACACACCCTGACATACTCTTTACAATCCTTATATAGTGTTTCCCACCACAAAACAACCATCTAAATCTTACATGTGGTAGCATCTCCAACATAATTTCCACATGCAATACCACCATGAGATTCCTCCATAATAGGTCCACGTTCTTTCTCAAGTACACACGGGAAAAAAAACCTCATCTAGGCCTAACTTGTATAAATCCCCGCTAATTAACATGTAAGGCGTGACGCATATAGCAAGTTATTTCTTCTCCAAAGCTTTCATCCCTTCATGTGTCACACTTGTATGCAAGAATACAATAATAAATTCTAATTCAAAGGGCACACAGTTTAATCTGAATAATTGTGCATCTAAAATTGAGTCCTCAATGACTGCGCATCCTCACCAGAGTTAATTCTTGACAAATGATCTAGTCTTGAGTTACTCTTCCCTGGCTTCACCACAATTGTAAAAGTTAAATTCCTAAAACAAAAAAATCCAATGACATATGTGCCCCTGTAAAATGATCTTTTTCACCAAGTACTTAAGTGTCATGTGATTTGTACAAAAGATAAAAGGAGTTTCTAGAAATTATTATTGAAACTTATGTAGCATGTAAATCATAGACACCACTTTGTGCTCTATAGTTGTGTAATTATGCTCAATTGGTGTCAACTTCCTACTTGTAAAACAAATAGGATGATTAAGATAACCTTCTCCAAGCTAGGCTAATACCATGCAAATGGCCATTCCAGAGACACCCACATGCACGTGAAATGGTTTGGTCCAAGAAGGAAAGAACATAATAGGCATAGTAGTAAGCCTTTCCTTCAATGTCTCAAACACGTGTTGTTGTGCTTCATCCCAATGGAACTTTCCCTTACTCTTTAATAATTCATCCAAGGGCACATCAATCCTAACATAAACTTTGATAAAATTCCTGTAATAACTTATGTGCCCCAAGAATCCATGCACCTCAATCTAGTTAGTAGGTTCCTCTAGGTCCAAAATAACAACTGCCATAGTAGGATCTACTAACAAGTCTTCCTTACAAACAATATGTCCCAACAAATTCCCAAAGGGTGTAGAAAAAATGCACTTCTTAATCTTTAAGGAGGTGCTCAACTGTCGGAATCTCTCAAACGTAAGTCTTAAATTGTCACAATGATATTTCAATAGCCCATAAACTGTCCAATCATCCAAGTGTACAAACTTATGAATGAAGTCATGGAATGTTTGTACAAAAATGAGTGAAAATACTACAGGCACATTCCTCAATCCAAAATTCATGAATGTGTATGCAAAAATTCCCCATTTAGTGGTGAAATTTTTCTTTTCCTGGTCTTCCTTTGTTATGCACACTTGATGATAACCAAAGAACCCATCAGTGAAGGAGTAGATCTCACACCCTACAATGCCTTCCAATATTTCTTCAATAAAAGGTGTGGGAAAGGGATCTATTACACATGTAGCATTCAACTCCCTATAATCCACACAAATTCTTATCCTACCATCTTTCTTGATACTAATCACCATAGGACTAACCCATTCTAACTTCTCAATGAGCTCAATGATCACAGATTTCAACATCTTATCAATTTCTTCCTTTACCTTGATGCGCAGATTAGGATTCATCATATAAGGCCTCTTCCTAACCAGGCACACACCTTCCTTTAATGTAATCCTCATCTCACCCAGAGAGTGATGTACCCCTTTCAACTCATGGTATTATTTGGGTAATAAGTCTTGAAAGTCACGCAAAAGCTCAATTATCTTGGAAAACTCTGAGTCAAATCTAAAATCTAAAATGATGGCCTCCTTAGGTTTAGCATATGCCCTAATGTTGACCTTCTTCATTTTTATAGGATCATGGTATGCATGCCCCTTCTCATCTGCACTGTCTAAGACCTCTCCCTTACCCACAGTATGATCAACATCCATATTCTCCACTTCTTCATCAGCAATCATGTAGACCATTTTACCTTTTTCTTTTTCTAAGAAGGTGTGCCCAAGATGTTCTTCCTTTGTCTCTTCTCCTTCAAACGTGTCTCCAAATTTGACTCACCTAGTAACTCTTGAATAAGCTCCTCATCCTTTGCACTATCTCCCATAGTCAAGCCGCTTCATAAGCTATAATGCTTCATTCACCAGAGGTTTAGTAGAAAAATAGTCAAAGGTCTGAATCATACCTGCAGTTAGTTCTTTCCAATTCCCTATTTCTCTATTCAACTCCACATAGACATACCATGCACATGCATAGCCACACAATGTGAATTAAAACTTATGCACCCATAGTGAAGGTTGTAAAACCTCCTGCCCCTTTGTCTAGAGTCTCTCACACTGCTGAATGTGATGTGAAACATAATCATTCCCATGAAATTCACATGTCTTGGTAGGCACATTTTTTCTGAAGAAATCTAGTGGAGAGAGTGATTCTCACTTCTCACCACTCTATAAGACTATCTTTGTGTGTAATCCACTAGTGGGCTACTATCCCACACAAGGTATATACAAACATATTCCTTCTTTCCACTTGATCTATCCACTAGGCCTCCATAGTGCGTAAAACTACGTCAAGATTTCCTTCACTAATATACCTTGGTGCCTGGTTAATGCTTAAATGACTAACACAACGTGGCTTGCTTACGGGAGTAACTTCACTCTTCATCTCACACCCAACCATTTCATAAGTCCCATGCAGCCAGTTGTCACAATAAACACATGTTATATCACTCATAGACTGTGCATTATCCCATTGAATAACTCCTTTCGTTGATGGCTCAAGCACTTCAGGAACTCTAATGGTGTGCACATAAATTCTATTCAAATCTTCTTCACTCAAAGTGTCCACATAGGCTACATATTTTCCATCCGTCAAAGGAATAATCACACGCTCCTCCTTGTTCTCAAAACTGATATATCTTTTGTTAAAGCATAGATCAACATTGTTCACATAACACCAAGGGTTCCCAAGCAATGTTGGGAAACTTTCTGCCTCCACAAGGGCTAAGACCTCAAAGTCCCTAGTAAATTTTCCCCCTTGTATAGTAATAGTATCACCCTTCAAGACCCAAATGGGTGTGGGTTTAGTTCTGTTCAACATATACAACACATTTGAAGATGGATGTAATGGTGGCCTCCCCATCTTATTCCATGTGTCCAAGGTAAGTACATTCACTTTTACACCTGTATCAATCAAAATGTTTACTCTACAGCCATCCATCACTAATTGCGTTCAGAGTGATATCTTTGTCATAATCAAGACTTTGAGGGGGTAAGTTAGCATTTAAAATATGTCTTTTGCATTCAACTCCAGCGTGTGGCATCTTCCCCTTTAGCCATTATCCTAACAAAGTAATTATGTTTTCTTAGTGTAGCCACTTACAAACCTCCTTCAAGTCATCAACATCTTTCTAAGGAAGCTCAACTATTTTTTCCTGCTCTAGCTTCCGCAAATGCTCCTTCCAGCATTGTATTTCACCCTGTAATTTTCTAATGACCTTCATAGTTTCTTGGTAAACTTCCTTCTGGTGGGAAGGATTAGGATACTGTAATACTTCCTATTTTGTAACTAACACCGGGATTATCTCAGGGTCAAGTGTTAACTTCTACATCCACTAATCTTCCACAGCATGTTGTACTCTAACCATTGATCTGAAAACAGGTGTTTGAATATAACACTTTTAATCATTTCAAAGGATCGTTAAATCTAATCAACTTAAAAGGATTTTAGAATTCCAAAAATTGATTAGAATCTGATTTAAGACTGAATTGAAATTGAAATTAAGTTTTCAATTTACTCAGAAATTCATTGTTCATTCGAAAGCCCCAAAAATAATTGTTTCATATTTAATTGATTTTTCCAATTTTATCAATTACTGATTATAGTTGCATCCATATTCATATTCTGAATTTAAATTACTTGTAAATATCATAAACTAAAAATAAAAATCAGAAAGAAACACCAGATTGTTTTACAGGGTTCAGAATTCCTACGTCCCCGGGTTTGTGGTGAACCAATCCATTAATAATGTTAAATATGTAAATACAATAACCTTTACATTAACCAATAATGAATCAAAAACCTACAAAAATATGTTTCAGACCTTTGAAGGATGTTAATGGAGCTCAGCTTATGTCATTCACCTTCCTAATCCACTTGCAACAGTGTCTCCCTTTGGTTCTACACCTTTTTGTGACTTTAACAGAAAATAAATCTATCAAAAATGCTCCAAATCAGATAAATGATCACACCATTGTGATTGTCTCAAAATTTTGAGAAAATTTCATATATAACTTGAGATCTTGTTTTGAGTGGAAGTGCCTCAAAATTGCATTTTCCTCCAAGTACCCCTAATTCTTTCTATACACAGACCTTGCACTTGTTACAAATACAAGTGAGCTTATTTTATACCACTTGCAAGAGGGTGGCGGGTTGGTAAGACCACTTATATTTTTGGTAGAGCTATTGGGTTCAAATCCCCCCATATGAGGTGCTTCGAATGGTTTTAATCCCAAATTTTAGGGGGAGGATATTGTTTTAGGCTTTATTAAGCCTTTTCCAAGTGGTCAAAGGACCACTTGAGCTAACCGCCCCCCTTCCTTCTCACGTGGATCTCCACGCATAGCATTTGCATGCCCCCGACCACCACTTCATCTCCTTCCACCACGTGGAATTGGCAAATAGATATGGGATTTTGGAAGATTATGTGGGTAAGGTGGTTATACTAATGTTTGAACATTAATATATATATGCGTGGTTTGAGGCATAATGCGTGGCATTTGGAAATAATGTGTGGAAAATAATTAGAAATTAATATGAAATTTGACTTTGGCATTTTTCTCTTATTTCCAATTTCCTAATGCTGACTGAGCCACTTGGAAAATTGTGCACACGTACATGTCACCTTGGACCTGTTGACCCACGTTGACATTCCAGTTGATCAAACTTTGACTGGACATATCTTGAGCTCAGAGTGTTCGTTTTTCACATTCTTATAGTCATTAGAAATCTCTCTGAAGGATTTACTGCACTGGAATGGTTAAGGGAAGTTTAGGGAAATTTTAACACTAAAAAATATCCCCTAATCACTCCTCACCACTAAGAAGGATTTTTGTCCACAAAAAGTTGTTTATCAACCCACAAATAATGTTATCTCTTCCTGCATTACACAAAAACATACAAGAACCAAAACTAACATTATATGTTAAATAAATGTAAATATTTGATTAGCTAGTCACATAACCGATCAGATAATAGCACCCAATTAAGCTAGTGTTCAAATGAAATGTTGCAACTCTGTCAACTTTGCACATAACTGTGAACTGTCATACCCCACTATAATGCCATCACAACTAATTGACCAAATAATAACACCCATTCTATTACGGAAATATAGTATTCAACTGTCACCTTGTGATATGGTTGATTACTTAAATTACAATTTCATAAACACAGATTAGTATACTAGACATCTAAACTACCCACAATTAGGCTAATGCCCACTGTCCATATGAAATTGTAACAATTGCAAGTATTCACTATCTAGAATAAAATAGACTATCAATGCCCAAAAATAGTTATATTCAACAACTGAATCCATGTGAATCTACCAAAACATTGTATCGCCGTCACAAATAATAAGTCAGATAATAACACCCATCTATAACATAAGCTAGTGTTCAACTGACACTTTGTGATTATGTTGATTACAACTGCAAATATTCACTATCCAGAATAATTAAACCATCAACGCCCAAAATGGCTATAGTCAAAATCTGAATCAATGTGAATATACAAATATTCTATCCATACACTGAACTGTAAAGGGATATATTATAAACTATATGCTTACCCAAATTGGTGAACTACCATAATCTACAAAATGATCACCTGATACCTTTGCAAACAAATTTATTAGTGTAATAAATTTACACCCTAATTGCAACCACACTTGATAGTTACAAAAATCAAATTTTCCCAAAATGAGGCCTTATAAATTAGTGCAAATAACACATGTGGATACAACAAGTTTTTTTATTTATTAAAATATCAAATAGGTGCTTGAATGGGTCTTATAAGCATCCATAAATTTTCACAAATGACAACACTATAAAACTGTAAGTTTCAAAATAGACAATTTGATGATGCCCATATCCCTGCATACTGTTGTCAGAAATGGAATAACCAACCAAAATGTGAGAAGATGAATATGAGTATGATGAACCTATCACTCAAATTTTCTCTACGGATTCTTCCAAATAATTTCAAAGCTAAATATAAACATAGGATCAAATCCCTAAAATATAGCTTTGAAAATGTTTGTATACTATCACCAGTTGTTATAATGCAAACATAAAGTTGAGGAATGTTTTACCCATCCAATTACTTATATTTCTCTGTTTCGATGGTTTTACTTCCCCAATACTAAAATGAGCATTTACATGAGTTAGATCAACAAATTTTGGTTTGACATTATTTTCTTTTTTAATAACTTTCCAATGTTGCACTGAAGGAACATACCAACACATCTTAACATCATGACCATTCCTTTTACATTGGGAACAAAATTTAACTTCCTTGTTTTTAGTAGTCTTACCCATTTTTCCATTCCCCGAACTCTGTCTAGGAGAATGATTCATCTGTTTAGGAGAGGTAACCTTTTTTCCATTTCTCACCTTACCAGAGTGAGATTGGTCTTTAGCACATGCCTTATCATTCACAAAAGGCATTAACTTATTTATCATATTTTTCCTCTTCCAACAATATGATACAGAATGATTAGTGCCTTCACAAAACGTGCAAGGAAAACTATACTTTTGTCTACCGAAGCTATATTGTTCAGACTGAAAGAGAGTTTTAGAATTTTTAGGATTTTTTTTTCCCCTTAGTGTTATTTTTAGTGTAAGTGGGAGGAGGTGGAATTTCATTACATCGTTTACCTATTTTCTTACACCTTTCATTGTTCCTTCTGATGGTAGAATCCTGCAATTCTAGAGGCGTAGATCCTTGGCTATTGGAAGCTTGTCTTCCTTCAGCTGCTTTGGAAATTTCTCCAATTTCCATTTCCCCACTAGAATAACCCAAACCTGCAAACCAAGGCTGATCCTCTACCTGTATTGTGTTAGCATCATCTTGTCCATTTTTACCAAGGCCCTTTCCATTAAATCCCATCTTAACCATTAGTTTAGACCCAATTCCCTTAGTGTGTTTTTCAAACTAACCCAAAGGAATATCTGAAACTAAATTAGAGGAAGTATTTTCATGTGAACAACTTATAGTGCATTCTATCATAGTACCTAAATTTGATTCCATTATGGTTATCTGTTAAATTTGTTATGTTCTAGATCTAGGTCTGAATATGCACTGTATGAAAGATATATTAGTTATATATCTGCATGATTAAAGTCTTCATCATGCTAACATCCTACAACAACAACCCTAAAGAGGGGCCTGGTACCTTTGTGTGCTTCGGGTGAGTCACTTAGTCTAGGCTGAGTGATGTGCCAGCGCATCCTGGGCTTGTATTGCTAAATTCTAGGCTACATCATTGGTTCCATTGCTAGGACCTCTTTTTCAGTTGTTTTCAGGATGGTTCATGATGAAGACATACCGGTTGACCTTAGCAAGTGTTGAGGAGTGGATACATGATCTGGAAGAAGAATATGCATGAAGTTTCATCACTGGATCTGAGTTTAACACGTGTGTGGGTGGAACAAAACCTGTATGAGATATAAGAGTTCTTCTGTTATCTTTCTAGTAGAATTGTAAGAGTGGCTGATTGCATATGCATCTAAGTGGAATTTAGAGGTATCGCGCACTTTTCTAGACACAGGAAGAATTCCAGGCCCTTTATGATGCTGATCTGATTTGGACTCGAGCTTGTGGATACGTGGTTCCATGGTGTTTTGAATAGTTATATCTTGGAGTACTCAATTTCCACTTATTCATGTCCAGAGGTAGTTGAATTCCATTTTTTACGATATCCAAGGGGAACTTACCTATAAGGCATTCCACTGGAGATCAAGATCCTTGATGGTAACTTTGAATTTGGAGAGTAAACCAATGGCTAACTAAACCCCACCACGCGCGGGGGCAGGAGCAGGTTTGGTGAAATATGGTAGACCTAGCAATAGAAAGGAAGAGAGAGGAAAGTGGCTTAAGTATAATGAGGAACGTAAGAGGGAGGTATAGAATCATCGGGAGGTTGTAGAGAAAATGGTGTTGTGGAGAAAGATAGTTCGGGAAGGAGTTGAAGTTCACGCAGAAGACGTGGAACCCGAGCCTCAGGAACTCCCCCATTTGGGAAAACATGATAGGGAACCCTCCTCGGCCTCACGTAGAAGTGTGCCAGCAAAGACAACTTGGGCCGTAGGCACACATCTAAATCCACCTAGAAACCTTGCCCTTGCGCTTGGGTTTCTAGCATCTAGTACAACAAACAGTCAACCAGTTATTTCAAGCAGTGGAAGAGTAGGAGTGAGTCTTATGAAAGGCACCGTAATGGCAGTACAAATGGCTTCATTGTTATATGGGAGTACCTTTTCAGGTGTATCATCTACACAGAACTCATATGCACGCTAATTTTTGGACTAACTTCTGGAAGTGGTAACGCTTCACAGACTGTCAAGGTACAGTTCAGTTCTACTATTGGGACACAGGAAGCACATCTTCTGGTCCAACACCAGCTATAGGTGTGGGATCAGGAGGCATAGGTAGCTCTAGTTCTGGTAGAACTGGTGGTTCTGGAGGTAGGGGAAACACAGGAGGTTCTAGATCAGGTGGGTAAGGTCTGCACCAACCCCAAAATATTTACATGGAGATGTCTCTTCATCTTCCAGACTATAGGGGCATAGAAGATGCTTGTTGAACATTTGCATATGTGTGAAATACTATGGCGTGCAAAAGGAATCATGGATTCTGAGCGTAGAGCAAGCCAATTTGGTACTACATTACAAGGGCACGCACACAACTGGTACAGAAAAGTTTGACCCTGATCAGACTTGTGTAGACTATACAACTTTAAAAGATGCATTCCTTAAAGAGTTTCACATCCCTAAGTTTGAGCTTAAATAGTATAAGTGCACTCAAGGATATTAAGCAAGGCACTACTGAGAGTGTTAGAGAGTATGATGCCCATTTTAAAATGTGTTATCTAAGCTTTCTTATGATATACATGCAAGACAGCATGCACAGTGGTTCGTTGGGGGCCTAATTACCCCTTTTAGAAGGGAATTATCACATAAGACATACACTAATCTGCACAAAGCACTTGAAGCAGCCTTACGCGCTGAGGCAGTAATAAGTATAGATACTGGGGTGAGCCCATTTTTAGAAGCACAGATCACAGCTATGGAAAAATAGTTGGAGAAACTATCAACAAATTCAACACATAAGATGCACATAGGATTTGGTGTACATATTGTGAAGTAGAAGGTCACACAAAGGATAGTTGTCCTCACAGATCAGTACACTCGTTGTTGTTGGATTGTGAGATATGCCATTTAAACCATGATTCTAGTCGTTGCCCATTATTACAACGCGCGATAAGGAAGAACATTTCGAGCTACTATAAAATCTGTAGGTCCACGACTCATGACACAAAAGACTGTCGGCTAATTGGTCAGATCCATGACGCTATAGATATTGGTGTATGACAGATAGGAGTTTCAGATAACTCTAAGGGCAAGAATGAGCATCAGCACTGAGATCACAATCAGGTGCGCTATGATCGGAATGAAGGGTGTTTTGAAGGCAGTTCATGGTAGAGGTCACAGGATACCACAGTGGATTTGGCAGATGAGACTGTGGTAGTGGAAGAAGTGAGTTTCCTTACAGGAACATGTTATACATGTGGATCTCCTGACCACTACAGGCGTGAATGTCCTTAGAATATTGCATGCTATTTTTGTGGAAAGAACCATAGCTATGAGGAGTGCCCATAATTATATGAACATCTTAGTAAACAATATAAACAAGAAAACAAAGGCACAGGGATGGTTAGGATACAACAAGCTGTTGAAAATCAATGGATGCCTAAGTTGGAGGTAGAATCTGAGGAGCTGCAAGTGAATATCACGACCCGCGCTGAGGTGGCACGCACCTGAGAAGCATTGCAACAGAATCCTACCATTACTAAGGAGGAGGTTCTACATGCACGGTACCTAGATCCTTGCCCATCAAAAGGAGGTCTATCATGAAACCATGGAAGTTCTTAGGAATATTCAGGGTGAGATACAATACTTAAAAGAGCAATCAAAGAAGATGGAGCAAAAGAAAGTATCAGAGATGGTCCAAACTGATATAGATGATTTAAGGGAAGTGTGTAAAATGTTGCAATAGGAAAATATCATTCCCTTGTTAGGGGATTGGTTAAAGGGAAACACTTTGCACGTGCAAGTATTGAGACTGGACGACAGATCCTGCATGTGAATCTTCCCCCTCATAGCCTAGATTATGACAAGGAAATCACTCTGAATGCTATTGTGGATGGTTGGCTATTGAGTAATATATTAATTGATACAGGTGCGGAAGTCAATGTTCTTACCTTAGATGCATGGGTACAAATGGGAAGACCCCCATTGCATCCATCCTCTAATATATTGTTCATGGCTAATCGAACTAAGGCCACTCCCATCGGAGTTTTGAAAGATGCATCCATTACCATACAAGGGGCCAAGTTCACTGGAGACTTTGAGGTTTTAGCACTGACAGAGTCAGATAGCTTCCCAACTCTATTGGGGCATCCTTGGTGCTATGCAAATAATGTTGATCTTCAGTTCAACAAGGGCTATATCAGTTTTGAAAACAAGGAGGAGAGAGTTATTATCCCTTTAACAGATGGAAAATCTGTGCCCTATGTTGAGCCCTTGAGTGAAGAAGATCTGAATAGGATTTATGTATGTGCCATCCGAGATCCAGAGATACTTGGGCCAACTAAAGAAGGAATAATTCAGAGGGAGGATGCATAGTTTATAATCGATACTACAAGTGTTGTTTGTGATAAAACCCTTTCATGTACATGTTGACACCTCTTGTACATGCCATTGGAATAGGTGTTGGCTTAACCTACAGAAGGTATTTCTAGATCATCTTATCTGTTTTACTAGTATAAAGCTGACTCCTATGCAGAAAAGAGTGCACAACTACATAGCGCAAATAATTTTTCAATGATCTATCTTGCTACATTCCTCAGGAGTAATGCACTTACTCAAATAAGTACCTAATTATGGTACATCAACCTTCATCTTGTTATAAATTGTGAGAGACTCTGGACATAAGGGCAGGAAGCTTTATTCACTATGGGTGCACAATAAATTCCACTTTATAAGGATGCACATGTGCTTGGTATGTATATGTAGAAATCCATAGAGAGACTGGAAATCTGGAAAGATTTAAGTGCAGGAATAACCCAGATGTTTGACTTCATCTGGTATAAATCCTCCGGTGAAAGGAGTCTTGAAATTCATAAAGCGCTTAACTATGGGAGATAGTCCAAAGGTTGAATAACTTATTTAGGATTTATTAGATGAAGGAGCCTCAAGAGAACGTCTTATTGAAGATACAGAGGCTAGTGTAAGATTACTTCAACATGTTTTCCTTGACAAATAAAAAAGGAAAAATTGTCTACTTAGTGGATGATGACATTAGAAAATCTTGACATAAATCATTGGGTAGGCGAGACGTGTTGGACAGTACAGATAAGACCACACACACCTATCATGAACCTATGAAGACAAATAAGGTTAGTATGACCTAAGCCTAAGGAAGTGTAATTGGGGCATATTGGTCAGAATCTTAAGTGGAAAAAATCTTAGAGTTACTAAGGGCCAGGACTTATTCCCTAGGGGGGTACCATGAACTTAAAGGTGTGCATGAATCATTAGGGGAGATGATACAAACTTAGGCCGAGGGTGCGCGCCCAATATTACATTATTGTGTATTGGAACATGAGCACACGAATATTATGGAAGAAGCTCATGGTGGTATTGTAGGTGGCCACTATGTCTAGGTGATGCCACTGCGTGTAAGATTCTACTCACTGGATTATGGTGGGAGACCCTATATAAAGATTGTAAGGAATTTTGTAAGGCTTGTGATCATTTTCAATGCCTTGGGAAACCAGGTCAATGAGATGAAATGCCTCTAAGACCCATTACTAGTGCATAACTGTTTGAGAAATGGGCTATAGATTTTGTGGGTCCTATTTCACCAGATTGCACGCAGAACTGGATCATCGTTACATCATAACTTGCACAGATTATCTGAACAAGGTGGGAAAAAGAAATACCTACAAAGGATTGTACAGCGGCCACAACAGCTAGGTTTCTTTGGGAAATATTATTACAAGGTATGGATGTCCTTTAAGTTTGACCAGTGATAGGGGCACACATTTTCTTAATGAGACAATCAGAATTCTATTGGATGAATTCATGATTGCACACCATAAGACTACACCCTATCATCCTCAGGAAAATGGGACTGTTGAGGCTTTCAACAAAATTTTGAGCCAGACATTGACAAAAATATGTGATGTCAGAAGAAAGGATTGGGATGATAAAGTATCTGCAGTACTTTGGGCATATCAGACAACATATAAAAGGTTGAACAAAGCCACACCATTTCAGTTAGTATTTGGCATGCAGAAGCAGTTCTTCCTATGGAATTTATGTTACCTTCTTTGTGTATTGGTGCATGTTGGAGGTCTTGCTGATGAGCAAAGCATTAGAAGAATGCATTGAACAGTTAATCAAATTAGATGAATGTCGAGCCATAACACGTTGGAGTCAAAAACAAGAGAAGGCTAGGTAGAAAGCATGGCATGACAGGCACATCAGGGATAAAAAGTTATAGATAGGACAGATGGTGCTCCTTTATGATTCTAAGTTTTTGCACCATCCAAGTAAACTCAAAGTACATTGGTTGGGGCCGTATGTTATCACTAACATACTCAAATCAGGAACTTGTCAGTTAGAGGCCCTTGATGGAATACGGTTACCCGGTTACTTCAACGGGAGTAGGCTGAAGCCCTACTATAAATAAGTCTTCTTGGTGTTTGTAATAAGGCAGTATTTCCATTTAGATTAGGTTTTCAATTCTACATTTCCTTAATGTGTTTATTTCTTTGTTGCTATGCTTTGTCAATTTAGTTGGTGTGTTTGTGTAATAAGCAGTGTTTACGCGCCAGAAGCTAATTACTATTTGAAGAATTTTTATGCGTAGAGGACTGCACATACCCTTAGTGTGGGGTAGGTTGTTGATATTTAGGTACAAGTACTATTGAAAATAAGTACACATGAAAGGAACTATCTACGGGTGATATTCAAGGTTGGAAAATTGAAAAGAAAAGAGAGATTTCTTCTAGACACAAGGACCATAGATAGAGAGGAATGAAGAAACAAGTATAACACGAGGTAAGAAGGGGCCAGGAAGACTACCAGTGGAAGGCACAGTGATGAGGTACTCAGGAACATGGAAGTGTGTTGAAGAGAAGTCCACAACCAAAAGGTAGGAGGGCACGCTAGAAGGTTATAGCTTGGGCACAAAGATGTACTGCATGGAAATAATGAAAATGGTCAATTAATGAGAGGATTTTTGGTAGGTGGAGGAGAAATAAATGCACTAAATTTTTGAAATTCTATATAAGGACGGGATGCGAGTTCATTTTTACCATTGCAATTGAGATAATTTGAAAAGGGTTAAGTGTGAACGAGCCGAGCAATCATGTTGAGGTGCGTAGAGTGTGAAACCAGACGTGAAGAGAAGGGTTGTGCACTGGAGAAGCTTGCATTCCCATAGGAGAAGGGTTTGAGTGAAGCAGACATGTTACAAACAAGCTAGGGCATGTGATTTCCACTAGGGCATGTAGATTTAAGCTAGGGTTTTGATTTTCTTGACTACAGAGGGAAGAAAAGAGAGATTTTTCAAATGGCACCAAAGAAAGCACCCGCAGTAGGAGATAAAGGGAAGAAGAAGGTTGAAGTGGAAGAAGAGATTGCTCCCGAGAGTAATTTTTTAGAAATGCAGTATCTGGAGGGCATGATTGTGGGACAAGAATGGGATTCCCATATCCGCCAATGTAAAATCAACAACTACAACCATCGAACATCAGATAATAAGAAGGATCTCGATGCGTTGCTGAGCACGAAAACAAACAAGCAAACGACAGAGGATATGCAAGTATACGATGACGCTGGTGAGAAGTTGCTGAAGCAGAATGGAGTCTACCAGCTGTATGAGCTACCATATTTTGGAAAGTATGAACCATTGTATCGGTGGCTGATGAGCAGAGTCCATGAGGAATTTTTCTACTTCGTCGGATGGAGGGTAAGAATCACAGCTGCTTTGATTTCAACAGTGACAGGACTAAGGGCCTCAGGGTTGGATCTGGATAATGATTTAATGGATAAAGCTGTAAGTCCTAGAGATGAGGAAGGATCTGGGGTATACCAAGGGTCCACACAACATGGACATTGACAAGTTAAAGAAGTACCTAGTAGTGTAGGCAGCTGCACATCTTGTGACAAAGCTGAATGACCAAGGAAGACGGTCATAGGTAAACACAATGTGGTTGCACATCGCCAAGAAGATGTCTCAAGGAGTGGTCTACAACATTGCAGATCACATAGCAAAGACAATCATTAAAGAAGCACGCACAGGTGATAGAATAAGTTTTGGCACTGTGTTATTGTCCTTAGTATTCATGGAAATGGGTGCCTGATGGGCCAAAGGAGAAGATTTGGGAGTACCCCACGAAACACAAGTCACCTGCGGAAAGGTTTGGCAAGTACTTGTGCGATGGATCAATGAGTGGACCATTCAAGTAGAGGGCAGAGATGTGGTATGATAGACTCTGCATGGTGTTTGAGGAAGAGTGGAACATACCAAAGGATTTTCCTTCATTGGTGGGTAAGGTAGTTCAGTTTATAGTATACCAACATTTTTGCATCACGCAATTTGTGATGAAGGATGGGGCTTGGAGCCCATGGTGCAAACTGTCATATGCCTTCACAGCAAGGTATTTCCAGGAATTAGTTCATCAGTTCTCAGATGTGTTCCTCTTAACCTTCAATGCAGACAAGGTAGATTGCGACAACCACACTCTGTGGAAGAAGTATGTTTATCCAGGGCACAATGCATACATTAAAAGACTTGTTTCAGATATTATAAGCATGAAACCTGTGAGCTTAGTAGTTGGGGACATAGGAGCAGAGCTTGTGTACCTGCAACTCAAACCCAAGATAGAGAATGTTAAGTATGTGGATAATAAATTCGCACTCCCAGGGCCACCAAAGGGTAAGCATATAATGGAAAATGTTCCAACACCCAAGCCTGCAGAAAACAATTCAATTCGATGATGAAGAGGAGGAGCATGAGGATAGTGGTGGTTTGGAACACAGAGGTAGAAGACAACCTCAAAATAAGGATGAAGATGAGCACACAAATAATCCACCTCAGCCACAAGAGGGAGATGATGAGGACTTGGATGCAGTCCAAGGAGAGTGCACTGATTCAAGAGAGTGATCAGGAGAATAAGGACCCAGGGTGCTACTCCGCAAACAGTGCGCAGATCACCCTGACTCTCTCCACAGAAGGAGACAACTGAGAAAAGGAGAAGGAAATTAAAGTTGAATGAGGATGCGAAAGAGTCAGATGAAATCAGGACCAATTCTCCTACACCTCCAGAGAACGTAGAGGAACAAAAATATGAAGAAATGAAGGATGAAGAAGAGGAAGGAAAAGGGGCAGAAGAGACAATAACAGAGACTACTCAGAACATAGCAGCATAAGTTCCCAATCTGGAAGCCCAAGTTCCTAAGCATCCTAGATCAATAAGAATGAATGGGGAGTATATTCCGCTAGCCATGGGCTACACCAAGGACACAGGTAAAATTTTCTGTGCCCGTTTCCATAGAGCACAATGGCACAAAAGGAGTTATATGTTTGGGAATTAATGGATGAAGATATGGTGACAGTGCACACAAGGAAGCAATTTTCTTGGTCGATGCACATGCACATGGATGAACCAGAATTTGATGTATGTGAGGATTCATGCATGTCAAGGAGGTTGAAAAAGACACCTCAGGCCAGACACATAACACTAAAGCCTATTGTTATGTCAGATGAACAGGTGAGCAATGCTTTAGTGAAAGTTTCAACAGAGGTCACAAGTCATAATATGGACAAAGATGTCATAATTAGGGGAGTGAGGGAGGAGATAGGATGCACCTAAAATAGGAAAAATATTTGGTATAGAAGAAGAATGTTGTGTTTATCAGCATGGCAGAGGAGATTGGTGACAATTTCATGAAGGCTAGGCCAAACTTAGAGCCAAAGGTACCCAAGATGTTTCCTTTGGCAATACATTATGTCAGTACATTGGTGGAATTAGTGCTTGAAGATGAACCTTTGTGCATGCCTGAGCCAAAGGATCCAACACAGGAAGTAGAGCGCGAAAAGGATTCAGTGATGCAGAAGATTGCATCATATGAAGGATTACTTCAAAGCTTACAGGAGGAACTCAAGAAGGTGGATCAAGCACTGAATATTTATACAGCACCAGAGGCTATTATAAGGTTCAGGACCATTTTAGAAGATAATGAGGTCATGAAGGCCATGAAGGATGAGACATTGGGGCATGCAAAATGGTTAAAACTTGTTAAGAAGAAGCGAGAGGCCCTTACATATGCTCAGGAACCTCACAGGGAAAGGATGGATGAGCTTGGAAAACTCATCGCTCAAAAGATGGACTTGTTGGAAGGGAGAATGACTGACATGTCCAACATTGTGTTGGTATTACAGAATGAAAAAGGAGAGATTACAAGGGATGAATTGGAGTCAATTGCAATAGATATTCCAGAGAAAGTCAGAGGCCACGCTCAATGACTGGACAGACCTTAGAGGCGGAGATAAAAGAGAAATATCCAGAATTGATTATTCAAGTTACAGAGGAAGATACTGCAGGTTAAAGACATTCTTTCATTCATCAAAATTCTTTCTATTCCTTTATTCATATTCTTTGATTCATTTTTGGAGACAACCATTACCAGGGTGTGACAATGAAACTAGTGTGGGGTAATGTTGATAAGTCAGACTCTAGCACTTAGTGGGAGAAAATACAGAAGGTTCACACGGGAGAACAGAGCACATTCAAAGCCATGGAAGCATCGGAGAGGATCGTGCACAGAACAGAGATAGATTCAGGACTTAGCCATTTTTCATGATGAGGATCTATTTTTGGAGATAGCGTGCAGAGCACTCAAACCGATTGGAGACTTGAGTGTCACACATTGGCTATTTTTGGATGATCAGATACAAAGTGATTTGCATGGATGCAGGCTAAAGATAGAATTGTGAACTAATAGTTGACAAAGAGAGATCTATTGTTAACACTCTTGCATGTAAGCCTATTTTTGTAATGACGCATGGCTAATAATAGCATGCGACCTATTCTTGGGATTAGATAAGTGGTGAAGGGAAAGTCCCCACCCTTATAAATATCTAGTGAACTTTGGAATAGATATGTATATAGAGAGAGAGAGCATATATATACATGTGAGAACTAGGGTATAGTGAGATTATGCTACTAGATTGTCTTACGTGGATGATCATATACTATTGTTATTGTAATGAAGCTTTTGTGTATTTATTGAAATTAATATAATGGTGATTATGGACTGAAACAAGGTGTTCTCATGGTTATAATTCAGTATTGCATGCTTGATTCCATTAGGGTTATCTTTTAAATCTGTTATGTTCTAGATCCAGGTCTGAATATGCACTGTATGAAAGATATATTAGTTATAGCTCTACATGATTAAAGTCTTCATCATGCTAACATCCTACAAAAACAACCCTAAAGAGGGGCCAGGTACCTTTATGCGCTTTGGGTGAGTGCTCAGTCTAGGCTGAGTGATGTGCCAGCATGTCTGGGCTTGTATTGCTAAATTGTAGGCTGTATCAAAAGGTGTGATCATACCCCCAATGAACCTTTGAGGATACTAACTGGGGTGAATATCGTCGGATAACTTTTAAAAAAAAGTTTTAAAGTGGGCATCATACTCTCTAACACTTTCAGCCATGCCCTACTTGATGTCCTTTAATTCATTGATGTTCTTATGTTCGAACTCAGGTATATGTAACTCTACTAAGAAAGCATCATGCAACATGGTATAATCTACACAATCTTGGTTTGGATTATATTTCATGTACCAACTATGTGTGTTCCCTTGCAAAGTAGTAACAAACTAACTTTCCTTACTCTCAAGAGTTGTAATCCCCTTAGTGTGCCATTGTATCTCACACATACGCATGTGCTCAGTTGCATCTTCAATTCCTCTATACTCTAGTAGGTGAATTGACATCTTTAAATAAGCTTTTTGGGGTTGAGGCAGACTGTGCCCACCAGATTCAGAACTTGTGTTACCTTCTTTGTTCCCTCCTCCTCCAAAACCACTAGAACCATTAAATCTTGAGCCACCTGATCATCCCCTTGTGGTGGGAACTAGACTAGAATATGTAGTACCTTATGTCCCAATAGTCGTGCTAAACAGAACTCCCACAGTCTGCAAAGTTATCCTACTTCCAGATGTAATACCAATGTTTTACGTGCACACATTCTGTTTTGATGACGCACCAAAAAATATACCCCCAACTGGACCTCCAAATAACACATACAATGATTGCACCATCATATATGAATAATCTATCTAATTAACTCCTTAACTTAATGAAAAGTGAAATATATCTATCACTTCTCTACCACCCACACTAGCTTGTTTATCAATGGATGTCATAGAAACTAGAAAACCAAGTGCAAGGGCTAGGTCACCAAGAGGGATAAGATGAGCAACAACATTCCTTTTAGTTTCAACCGGTGCGCTCTCTTCTAAAGCTGAAGAGGGTTCTCTACCATGCTTACCCAAATGGGGGAGTACCAAATGCTTTGGCTCTACATAAACTATGTGAGCCCCAAATCCTTCGCGAGCCATCTCTCTCCACAACACCATTTTTTCCACAACATTACGTTGCTTTTCCAAATCCCTCTCGCACACTTCACTAAAATTAATCCACCTTTCTTCTCTCTATCTCTCTTTTGTGAGGTCCACCATCTTTCACCACACCTACTCCTACCCCCATGCGTGGTGGGGTTTTAGAAATCCATAGGATGTTGTTCGAAATCCAAGGTCACGATCAAAATATTAATCGCTAAAGGTATAACACGCAAATAATATCCTATGGGTTCGCGTAGGAATTAGAACTCTTAAACATCTGGACAAGAATACGTATAAACTATGTACTCCAAAATATATCTATTCAAAACACCACTCCACTAATGATCTACAGCATGTGTCCAAGTCAAATCAACATCATGCAGAGCCTGGAATTCTTCCTATGTCCAAACATGTGCTTTATACCTCCAATTTCTCTTTGATGCGTATTCTACTAGCCACTCATATAACTCTATAGGGAAAAAACAAAAGAACGTATCATAGAGCTCATGATACAGATTCTATTCAACCCATGTATGTGCATCAAATTCAGGTCCAGTGTTAAATTTGTGAGTAAACTATTCCTCTAAATCTTCTTCCCAACTCGCAAAATTGTCCAAAGTCAACTAGTACGTCTTCATCATGCAACATCCTTACAAATATCTTGGAAAGAGGTCCTGGCAATAGAACCAAAATGTAGTCTTTTATTTTACCAAACTGCATCCAAGGTGCGTTGGCACATCACCCAGGAAAACCTAAGTGTGCAAGGGTACTAGATCCCTCTTTTATGGAATTTTTGTCAAGGAGTTAGCATGATAAACACAAATATAGGTATATTCCAGATCCATAATAACAATGCAGTGATAAACCATAACCAGATCTAGATCATAACCATATGTAAGAATAACTTATACAAGAATCAAGATTAGGTTTACCATACAAGTACCAGTCACAGATATGTCAACAACCAATATCCAACCACATATATCCATTGTATTAATTACTGTATGACACATAAGATGAATACATACAAAATAATTTCATCATTAGTTATGCGCACACATAAACCATGAGCATAACTTCACTATAATATGTCTCCAGATCCCTTATACCATGCAAATCAATACATATTTATATGTAGTGGGGAATTTCCCTTCACTACTCATGCATCCTCAAAATAGGCTACATGCTAAGAATAGCCATGCACCCTTACATGATAAATACAAAAGCATGCAAGCTTGCTAATAATAGACTATCTAATACTATCAACTGCAGATCTAATATTATTAATAGCTCAAAACTATGCATGTCACTTTGCATGTTCCTTTGTATTATATATTTTCCCAAAATAGACCTTGTTTGAACTGCAAGTCTTCATGTTTTAATCTTATCTTTATACTTTTCTTGACTGCCACTGTAAGTCTATATTTATCTTCCCATCCCTAAAATTGGTGAAGTGTCATGCCTATCCATTCTTTCTCCTACGTGCATTCTTTTCCAACTCCAACGTGCAAACCCTATATTCCTCACGCGCACCTCCTCATGCATGTTTCTTCTGTAATGCCTCTTATGCGCGCTAACCTCTATTCTCATGGACTTAGTCAATTTTCCATGCTCAACAGGGTGTGCCTCCCTAAACTAATTCAGTCAGTGGCATCAAATTTCCCAAAAAACTAGGACACTATAGAGATCTCTTCACATACATTTCAGTAGAAGTGGTTAGAGTTTGGAAGACACAATGCATTTCCTCCTAACACTTCTTTAGCCAGGGTGGTGTGAGATTGCCCAAAAAACTCACAGTAGTACAGGATATTCTTCTACACCATTTCTCTTAACTAGATCAAGTGCACATGTTCTATTTACACTTTTTATTTTACTTACTTTACATTTGCATATTTTATGTATTTCTATACACATGCGTATTTTACATAGCATTTTTACATACATATTTGACTAGTTGATCATTTTTTCCATGCAGGTCCGACTGTATGAGATAAAAGCAACCAAATTGGGGGAAACAATAACGATGACAATAACATTTCGAGATGGCACATGCCTTACTAACCATTTAGGTACGCTACACACTGCAACAAATACACATGCATTCCACCCTAGGTTCACTCTCATCACTTTTTCTATCATCTATAGTTTCCACACTCCATCTATTTATCATTCCACACTTTTTTCTAGTCCTTTGGCACGTTTTCTTCTAAACTCTACATGGAAATCAGGTACGCATCTTTATCTAATTTATTTTACCGAGCTTTCAGCTCACCAACATAAAGTGGGGGTAAAATGTAGTCACAAAATCATGAACTTTAGACATTATTTATCCCCGTCTCATACTACTATTTAGAAGGTTCTTGAGTGAAGAAAGTAATAATTAATCCCACCTTTTGGCCATCTTGTTTTACTTTTATTTCATCATTCCTGAACATTTTTATATATATTCCCAGTCTATTTTGGTACTTTCCCATCATTTTAGCCTAAACTGGGGCACCTAGGCCTATACTGGGGCACTGCCCCGATCCTTTTTCTACTTTCCCACCTCTACTTTGGCCTCTTCTAGCCATTTTTCATCCTTATATTTTTCCTCTTCAGCCATGTCAGGATTAATTACGAAATTAGATCAAGAGAACCCTATAAATATAAAGTTATGAGACCAAAATGAGGGCCCCAGCATCACCTACTACTATCACTTTATCTAGAGTTGCATCCATTGCATCACTTGCATCCACATAGTTTCATACATCAAGGCTAGGATATCTACATCAACACACACTTTATAGGGGGAGGGATTCTATTTTATTTCATGCACACATGTTATTACATTTCTACATTTAGTAATTGCTAGTTACTTCACATAGTACGACTGGCACAAGAGCACCTAAGGCATGACATGCACACACACACACCAAATCTATATTTGGGTCTAAAATGTAGTACAACACTCAGTTTAGTAAGCCCAGTGTTGTGGCAGCTAAGGTCAGTCTGACCCATTCATTTGTATCTTTTATTTTTTAGGGTTTTGATACTTCCTTTTGGGTCTTTTGAAGGTCATTCTTTCTCTTGGAATATTTCATACATTTGGCACATTCTAGGAAATCCAATGCAATAGAAAATGAGGATTATAGGGTATCTTCTAACCCTGAAAGAATCAAGTTACGACCTATTTTTAGAGACCAGGGCACCTATTTCTACATACTAGGGTGCCCCGGGGTGCCCCAGTACCCTCTTGGGTGCTCAATTATGCCCAAAACTTCTAGATCCACCCTTTTTGGGACCTTTGTGCAACCGTTCCTACTCCTATAATTTCTTTTTATACCTTTGACACTCTACGACAGTTACCCGTAGTCATTTGAGTTCTTTCCTCACCTTACTCTTGCACTTTAGGGTATCATTTACATTATTTTAATTATTTAATTACTTTGTATTAATTTAGTGTATTTATTTATAGTGTTTATGTACTCCTAGATTAGATTAACTCTCATTATACCTTCCCTTATTTAGTTAATTTTAGTTAATGAGTAGGGAACAAAGTTGAGCATCATAGTCATGCTCACATGAATATGATATGTCAAGAATGTGACAAGGAGAATCATAAAGATATCTTTCAAGCCAACGGTCATACACCCAGATTAAATGATCAAATATATACAATAATAGGTAAGGGTTGTAAGTTTAAACCCAAGGTAGTAATCCATCATCAAGAGAACATAAACTTCAAAGATCATATGTGTCCTCTGTGTACCTTTGGAGGTGAGGATTTATACATCCATCAATTTGCTTCACCTTAAACATTTCCACATATACTTCATTTACATTGCCACTTATACATTATTGCATCCATACTATTTATCATTTTCATTATCATCTTGTGAAATTGTAAACCAAGAAACTTACTTTTCAAGCAATTTCTAATAAATTTCAAAATATTGGTAGAAGTGTTTAATCATACTTCTTCAAGTACCCTCATATCATCACCAAATTATCTAATCTCCTCATCATTTTATCTATTGAGATGGAATTTTGACATTGATCCTACCAAGACTTACACACTTATTTCTGTTCATGGTTTATTCTAGCTCAGGCATCTTTTCCTATAATCTATACTAGAAGCTTCTTGATGTCACATCTTTCCCTAAAAATAGCTCTTATGATAAAAAAAAAAAATCTAAACATTTCACTTGGAGCTCTTGTTCACCTATCTCAACCTTCGGTGGTGATCCATCGCATCCTACTGGTTACGTGAGGTTGAGGCTAGGGGAAAGAATTCCCTCCCAAAAGCATTATCAAAATTTTAATGTAAAAATTAACAAAAAAGATAAAATAAACAATCAACATAAAAAAAATTCTTTTGTAAATAAAACTACACTTATTTTCCCTACCAATCTTCGGTGATGAGCCCATGCTTCCTACTAGTAGCATGAGGTTGGGAAAGGAGGGAATTTCCCTTACTCGCCTATGTATTTTCCTTGGTGATGAGCCCATGCTTCTTACTAGCAGTATCAGGGAAGACGTAGGGGGTCCCGTCAAATAAATTAGTAAGTTGTAAACAAATCAAGAAATAAAAAATTCTTTGAAATATTAGAAATCCCCAGAAAATGAGCTAGATGTATGTGTTACAAGATATTCAATCCCTAAAAGTAGATTTTTTCAATCAAAAGTCCATCTACAGATCTAATTCTAGTTAAACTTGCAATTAAAATGCATTTTGAACTGGTTAGTTTACCTTGTTTAGGGTTGAGTTGCAAGTTCTAATTGGATCTTCGTCTAAATCCTATATTTTTTTCACCATATTCATTCATCAAGATCATAAACCTCACGTCATTATTGGCTCTCAGTGACAGGCCCTCGCATCTTACTAGTTGTATGGAGTTAGGGATGGAGTGATTTCATCCTCTTATTATACCACATTCATCACATTTACCAATATGATAGAAGTTGTTAAATATTGCTTGAAAAATAAAGTGTCTAAATTACAATTTTTTCTCATATGCATCATCATATATGAAAAAAGAGAGATCATTTTGTTTTTCACATTTGTATCATTGTCATCCATAACATACATCCATAAAACATATAACAAGCATCATAAATTATAACTATCTAAGAGTAAAAAGATGAGACAAACCATACCAACTCAACTCTTACAAAGAATGCCAAACCAAAGATATATCCATATATGTATATATAATAATGTCAATTTTTCAGTTACAATGTCGTCACACTCTAATAAGTGTGGTCAAAACACTCATCTATGAGCCAAAAATTAAAAAAATTGATATACATGTCAATAACTATTCTAAAACAATAAAGGAACTTTTCCTATCCATCTCTTTGAGACCCCTTCACGACCAATTCGGTTATGAATTTCCTAGAAGTTATTCTTGAATGCACAACTAACACAAAAATACTAAATATCTCACATCTAACCCCTTCTTGATCCCCTTCCTCTTTTGTTGGGTATGACACCACCATTTCTAGACCCCTTTCAATTCAGACATACTCACGAATGAAACATTCGCCAAAAGTCAAGAATTCTAAATTCAAAAACTTGCAAAACACAAATGATTTCCAAAAATAGTAAAAAAAATTGTTTATATAGTGTTTTCTAATATTGTTTTAAGTGTGTATTTTGCAGGGTGGGAGCACTAGCACTGGTATATCTCCTATCCCCATAGATATGGTAAGTAGTCTTGTCATTTTAGTTTTTAAAGTTTTGTCGATTACATCTTTATCTGCACTTGATTCCCGTTTTTATCTTACAAGTTGCGGGAAGCTTGTATTGGTGTAATTTCAACACATGGGCATGTAAGGTATAATTTCTAACTTTCCTATTTGGGAGCACTATACTCGTACCTCACATTTTATGCATGTTCATGGCTAAAACGATTCTCTGAGGGGGAAATATGTAGACTCCCAAAATTTCACTGTGATATATTGTTGGAATGATAAAATACCCAATAATGATGAATATCAATTCCAGTGATATCTAAGTCTAATTTATCACTTACATCATGTTATTGTAGCTTATTGTACCTTGTTTATCTATTTTCCAACTTTTCTACCTTTCCTAAGTTGTTTTCCAACATTTTCTTTAACCTTTTGGAGTTAAGTTACGTAACTACCGAAGTGGTTACGTAACCACCGGTCTGCCTAGAGGGGCAGATGCAATCACCTCTGTGGTTGTGCAACTGCCACTCTGTGCAGACTGGCAGTTCCATGTAATTTTCTTTGGGACTTAAAAAAAAAAATTATGTACGCATGTTTCCTTCTTCCAAATCACTTTTCTCACACATTTCTTGAATGAATTAGTTATTTTTTTAGCTTGATAAATGCATAAGAAATTTTCCTCTTGTACTTACTATTTTTAGTAGGTTGACTACCACTCCTATGAGTGATGTGGCACTTCTTGGCTACCAAGAGGGCTGGACCACTTCTCTACCAACTTTCCATAAAAACCAAGATTTTTCCCAAGGAATTGGTTGGATTCTTTTGATTTGGAATTGCAGCATTTTTATGCTACAAGAATCCTACCAAGAAGTACATAAGAAAACACAGTTCATTTGACTTGTTATTCTCTTGCTTTCATTTCTACCAGACCACTTGTAAACCAACTAGCTCCAGCACTCCTTCATTTCTTCTACACACTACCAATACATCTCCCTGGACACATTTGGATAACTCATTAGAAAAGAAGTTGAGGGGATCACAAAGCATAACCAACATTGGAATTTTTTTTTCTCTACATTTCCAAGTTAGAGGTGTTATTTATATTTCTAGAACCTTTGTTTAATTAGCTATATTTTAATTCATAATCCTTTTAAAATACCATTTGTTTTAGAGAAGTATAATTTACAGTAGTTTGATTTCCTATAAGTAGCTTCCATTGAGGATTTCTTCTCAGCTCATCCATGTGGATTTGTCTGTGAAGGATTTGGAGGAAGTTCTTGTGCACATAGTGTCTTAATTCTTCACTATCGAATTACCAATAGATTGCATTGCATCTATTATTTAGGTTCCATTGTCATATGAGAAAATATTCTATTGAAATCTTCCTCCATGTCTATCCCTACCTATCCTTGTGGATTTGCGAAGGAAGTGAGTTTGAATAACATTTTGTGTCTGTGTATTAGTTTTAGTTTCTGCATATTTAAAAAGATTCTGTAGATCCTAGTGTTTTATCAGGGAAGCTTCAGGGGAATAATTTCTTCTGATAAGCTTTTCAATCTTCCCCGTGATACTGAGGTAGAACCAGAGGAATTTAGATCCATAATTACAAATTAGGAAAATCTTCATTTTAATTAGATTAGGTTAAATTCACTTTGCAACAGCAAAATAGCCACATCTGACCATTTACTTGTTTAGTTTATTTTATCTTAGAATAGAAGTAATTCCCATTTAATTAGAAGCAATTGTATTGCCTGTGTAGCTTCCTTTTATTTATTTTTCCAGAAAAAATAAAATCCTCAAAAACATTAGATTAAATTAGTTATTTTCATTTGTTTATTTTGTTTCATTTCTTTTAAAAGTCCTCAAAAACACAAAAACAAGTAGGTTAGATTAATTCCATTTGTTTGAATTAAATAGTTGCATTCTTTCAATTACATTTAATTTCATTTGATTTAGTTCATTAGTTTCATTTCTTTTAATTAATTAGTTGCATGTAGGTTTAATTAAATTCAAGGAGATTAATCATTTTGGTTTAACTAAAATCTGCATGTATTTCCTTGTTAATTTATGCACATAGATTTAATTAGATGGGAATTAACACAACTCCCTATGTTTCCTAAGTTGGATTAGGTTACTCGAACATTGATCTTTCCCCTTTCGAATTCTTTGTGTGTTTGTTTATTTCCCCCTAGACAAAGAGTGTGTGATCTAAGAGTGCCACAACCGAACATAGTTACACAATTGACATATATTGATCAGGGCCTTAGATAACTTATATTCCAAACCACCCCAGTTCTTCCAAGCATTATCTCATAGTTGATAACCTTGAATGACAAAGAGGATAAAGCTAATAGTTTTGACACAATCATCCTAGTCGAGACTAGATTCCATAATCCATAGATTTTTCCTTCCCACACTTCCACGACCTTGTTTGGAGACTTTTATGCAAGAGACGCGGGAGATTTCCCATGTATTCCACGACCCATTCAAGGTATATTTGGTGATTCTAACATTGATTGAAACCTTTGTGCAACCATTATCCTTGACAGTTCCATTTCACCTAAAAAATTTGGACATGTGTTCATTTCCTTAAATGAGCAAATTCCCATAGTGCCCGTAGAAGATATTTGTTTGCCTTGTTCTACCTTTAATCCATTTTCACCTATTTTGGCATATTCTGCCTATCCACCCTATTTATTGATTCCACATCCATCTTTCCATCTCATATCAGTTGTCCTGGCATGAACTCGGGAGGTCGGGTGCACCTTAGAGTTAAGTGTTGATTTCTTGGGCGTACTATTACCCCTGGGAAAAATTGTATAGTAGGGTCAGAACCATCCGTACGGTCCTGACCAGGTTGTATATTTTTTCACCATCTATAAATGTTTTTATTGTTTTGTTCTTGAGTTTCATTCTAAGGCATTTTTTCCTTGACCTTGCATATGCCTAAGCCCAAAAATATGCATGTGTTTGCTGGAAATGTGGAATAAATCCACATATTTTCCCCTTATTTTGAGGCATGTGTGATAAATAATTTTAGTGTGCAGCTCAAAAAAATATGTATACTCATAGTTGAGCATCTAAAAATCTATAGAGAACCTATGAAATGAGTGATGTGGTAGCCATTAAGAAGAAACTACACCTGTAAAAGGGGATGCACATGGTAGATACCATGGCATAAAACAATAGCAACACAAATAAGAAGCATGATAAAAAGAATAGTGATAATGCAAAAAAAAGTAGTAACAACAATGTAAAATTGTGTGTTAGTGGAAAACAAGTGCATACCATATAGAGACAAGTGAATCACAAGTCAAGTAATGCCACACAAAGGAAAAAATGTCTGCAAAAATGAGACACCCACAGTGTCACAAGAATCAATCAAGGCCCATGAGCTGGAAAACAAGACACACCAAACCACACACAAGGGATAATGTCACAAACATGGGACACCCACGGTATTGCAAAAAAAATCAAAGCCCTTAGACCACAATTAGAGTAACAAGTAAACATACGCACATAAAACTAGAAAACATGTATGAAAAGCAATCATAGTAAGATGTGATGCAAACATATGATATATAACATCTTAAGGAGCTAGTAATAATTGTAAAAGTTTCACAAGACACGTGTGCTAGTATTGTTAATCTTCAAGATAGAAAATACACAAGATATATATTTAATTAGGTGTAGTGAGGAAAGAAATGATTTTTTTGGTAAAATATTTTGTCTGGGGAAAAAAAGTGCAAATTTCATCAACGCTAGTGGGACAGCATTTACATGATTCCTAAGTAAGAAATACTAGTAATTGACAACTTCATTTAGCCCTTTTTTTGTCTTCTATACTTTTATTGCATTTATACATCCTGCACTCTTGCCAACATTTGACTGTTTTATCTTTCTATGGCCTCAAACACTAGCACCTAGTTGGGACACTATCATCAATTGCTTTTGTCCTCCTGGGCATTCCTGTCCCTCTTTACCTTTTTCTTATCCTTTTGGACCCATTTTTCTTCTTAATTACTTTTTACTACTTTGGGTCAGCCTTTTAGTTGTCAATTACGAAATTCAAACAAGGGAATCATATAAATACATAATTATGCTTTCAAAATAAGGGACCAAGCACTAAACATTACATACTACCACCTAAGCTTGCATTCAAAGGCACAAGAGCATCAAAGGCATCCATCTAACACTCATTCAAGGGACAAGGGTTGCATCACATTATGCATACACAACATAGGAGGGGAAGTTTATTCTATTTCATCCCACACATTCTATACATTTGTCTACATTCTAGATCTAGCCCGACTATCACTGTGCAACTTACACAAGGGCATCCTAGGGCATCATTTCTACACACACACACAAGAACTACATGGAGTCTGAGATGTAGTGCAGTGCTTGGTCATAATTTCACTCTTTGGGTGACCATCGGGGTCAGTTCTGACTCCCCATTCTACATTTTCCTTTTTAGGTTTGATGTGGTTTATGGGTATGTGCAGGTGAACTTATTTCTTGCAAGTTACATGTACATTCATTAGATCAGACAATGAATCTAGAGTGATAAATAGGAAAGGACAATGAACATCATTCGGCTCTGAAAGAATCATATCCATGCATCATCTACCTAGACACCAGTGCCCAGATCTAGACACTAGTGCTAGGTGCTCTTGTCCTCTCCTAGGTGCTCATGTCCTATGTGAATTTTAGAGTTTCAGAACCTCCAGTGAGCCTTTGTGCACTCCTTCTAGTATGTTTCAGTATTTCATCTACCTAGATCACTTTCTGTTCACTTAGAAATCAGCTAAGTCCCCTATCTCTCCTTTTTGCTTAGGGTTTCATATTTATATGCTTTATTGCTTGCATCTTATAGTATATTAGAATTTGTACATCATTTATTATAGTAGTTACTCTAAAATAAGATTTAATTCAATTTACATTAAATCATTTGGTGAACCCATCACTCGAACCCTACCTTCCTTCTAGGGTTTTCTTTTTATTCCAATCACCCGTAGTGGTCATTTTGGTTCCTTTACAATACAATGAGCTTCCTCCATCTATCCATAAGTTTTCCTACATCAATGGATGAATATTTATAATATTTTTCTTAACTCCAACAACGTTCCTCTTGAAAATATTGAAACTTCTGACAGTGAACATTCATATATTGAGGACAGTAATGTTGATCAAGAACAGCTAGACAAGCTCACTAATTTTTCTTCTACTTTACGCGACCACCCCACACATATTCCCATGTCCTAAATTCCTTTACTTTCTAGCTAAACATTCTCGAGATGCTTCCTCTCACCACTCTTATGGGTTCTTCCTCAATTGTCATGGCCTCCACATAACCCCTTAACATTCCTACTTCCATTTCTATTTACCACTCCCCTCATTACTCCCAATACCTCCAATACACAACCTGGTTCCTCTTCAGGCACCCATGACCTAGCTTCTTTATATCAGGATCTACAAATTCAAATCCATCAATTACATCAAGCTACTTCACATTCCTCTCCATCTCTTGATTCCTCACTTCTCCTTCACAAACCTTTTACACCCACCATATCTTCTCATCCACTACCTCCTAATTTCATTGCACAAAAACTTCCTACCTTTAATGGCCATGGTGACCCTCAGAGCATCTTTGATCTTTTCATGTGGCATGTCTTGACTATGCGGATGACTTTACATTGTTGGCTAAATTATTTCCTAGAAGTTTGCAAGATTATGCTATGTGTTGGTTTTATGATCTACTTTTTCACTTGGTAACATATTTTACATACTTAAGCCGATGATTTCCTTGCACATTTTTCTATCAATATCAGTACTAAAATATCCTATGCCCTATTAGCTCAAATAAAACAAAATCCAATGAGCATCTCATTGATTATGTGTTACAATATAAGAACAACCTTGCCAAGATGACTAATGTTCTATCTGATTCATGAATTGCAAGATCTATTTGTTCAAATTCTCTTACCTCTACTTCAAGAGAGTGTCATATTTGAGACCTCTCCATCATTTGATCAATTATTGTATACACTCAAATTACGCAAAGGAAAACTTCTATCTATGGGAAAATTGAAATATCATGATACTTCTTCATCCTCTAATAGGTTTCAAGCTAAATCTGCATTCAAGACATCTCCTAAGCCCACTAAAGCTAAGGCTACTATCAATTTTGTTTCTCCATCTACCACACTTCAACTACAAGATCCAAAACATATGTTTACTAAGCTACCTTATGCTCCTCGGTTCCTATTACCATAACTTATCGAAAGTAATCTTATTACTCTTCCACCACCACTCAATCTAGATATTTCTCACCCACATAGGCCACAACTATGATGAATATACACGTTGTGATTACCATCAATGCATTGGGCATCCCACTAATCATTGCTTCAAACTTAGACATCTAATTCAAGATATTATTGATAACAACTCCATCAAGCTTCATGTGCCATCTACTTTCAATCCGGTTAATGATAATCAAAAGTTAAAAATATTCAAATACCCTTTACCAAACAATGAAAAACAAGTTACATATTATTCTACAAATCATACTTATCATGTTATGCCTCCTCCTTCATCAGATCCTCTTGATTTCCTTATTTCTTATGTTGATGTTCCACCACCAGTCATTACATTCTCAGATCATGATTATCATACTACATTTTCTTCTTGATTCATTGCCATCAATGCTTCTATTGGAACCTATGCTATCAATAATATGATGGTTTATCATTGGCTCTTACCAATGAATGATTTTTTTACTTATTATAGCTATTAAATGCCCAACATTGTTAATTACATTTCCAGTTCCTAATTCTTATGGTCGTATCATTCTTCCCATCACAATTGGGTCTCTTACCATCTTTACACCATTCCTTTTTACCTCTGAAATTTTCAGCTATGACATGATGTTAGGTATTCCTTGGCTCTGTGCCACACAAACTATCCCTTCCATGCATCACTTGTGTCTCAAGTTCCTCCATAACAAACAATTTGTCACCATTCCATTACCTTAGCACACTAGTGCCTCGACCCACTCATTATGATATTTATGCATCAGCCAAGACATTTCATCCTCCTACATGGCTCACATCTTGGTAAACTCCTACACCTACCTCTCCTATTCATACATGGCCTCATGTGCCTCCTAAGACAAAATATAGTTCTACACCTAGTTCTCTTATTCATGTACGACCTACATCATTATCAACCTTTTCCTCATTAGTCCATTATTCCACCACATCGGCATAAGTTCCCTACTCAAATAGCCCTTTCTCACAGATTTTATCCACCTCCTGTATTCACATCGGTCTCATTTACATGCACATAGTTACTCTCCTACACCACCAACCTTAGATCATTGTCACATGCCTTTGTCTCCTCGAATATCAGGTGGAGGGTCATTCACCCTTCACTATCATCAGATAGTCTTCACTCCTCACACACTTTATGGGGGCAACACTTTCTTCCCCCCTTATAGTACTATCAATTGACTCTAGTGTCTACTTCTTACACTTCACAGATACGCACTCCATGTCTATATTTTCTAAAGCATACTCACTTTTTTGGTACACACATTGTAACATCACTACCCTATGATGCACTCTAACACTACGGTTCACACTTGAATGTTGAGGGCACACTACATCAATGAAAACCTTTCACATTACACACTTCAAACTCTGTTCTTCATGACATATATTTTCTAGCATCTACTCACACGTGAAAACCCATTTCCTGATGACACACTCTTGTTCTATGGTTCATTCTTGACTTCTTAGGGGGAATTTATAAATGAACCTCATTTCATGCACATCCACTAGGGGAAATGTGGCTCCTTCCATTTTCACATCTTGCATACCATGCCATCACACCATCATAATCATTTACATATCTTGGTTACATCTACTCGTGTTTTCCTATACTACTTACATGTTGCACTTTGCTTTACTATACTAGATCCGGATTCTTAGTATGTCAATATATTTTTCTCTATATACACATGCACACTCACTTGGTCTCTAGAACTGAATGCAAATCTCTTACATATCCTTACATGATGTATGATACCCGACACTGAACTCCCTTCTCAATCCCGTTGAGGCTCCTGGGGGCATCTACCTTAACTACTCTTACACATTACAGGTCTATATTGTCAAAATATCACTATTATCTACTAACACTTGCTATTTTTGTTATATACATGCTTTAACATACTATTTATCTTTCTAACATGATAACGGGTGCTTCATGTGTAGCATTTACCTTACAGGACTATATACAACCATGGTTATCTGGTACATTTTGCTTGATCTTGTTTGATATTGTGTGTTACTATTTCCTAGCAATGCCCTATGTCTTGTGTGATCATTATATGTTTTTGGCCACTTCGTCCCTGATTGTCTTGTGAAATTTTGAGTGATGTCCCATGTATGAAACCCACTTTTTAAGGTCCATCTTATTTGCACACTTTATTGTTACATTGTCTTCTTTTGCATGCTAGCTAATTTTACTACTAACACTTGTACTAGCCTACTTTCTTTGCATGTTCCTTGGTTTCTACCATGCACATACCCTACCCCTTATAGGTATCTCCACTTTATGCATATCAACCTTCATTCCTCTCATTTGGGTTGCATTCTCCTACAATTGTTGCATGCACTCCAAATGGGGGGCATACATTAGGTGAACAAATCACCCCTGCAACAACTCAGAGCTACAGTTCATATCAACACAGTATAAAAACAACATAGGTATACAATCATGGAATAGTCCAGAATTATACTTGGACTTCAAACATAGTATGAACACTAGCACCCATACCCAAACAATAACACCCGACACTTGTGTCATCCCTTGGGCACTAATGTTTTGGGGGAAGAAATGTGAAATTTCTCACTACAACACAGTCTTCAGTAGTTCACAACACAATTATACAGTAACAGGTATTTACCTCCAATTATAGTATGCATTCTATCTCCTACAATCAATTACAATACATTACAATATGGAACTAATGGAACTAATCGGGACATAACATCTGTAGTGGTGCTCATTAGGGAAGTAATCATGGAAGAAGAGAAAAACTAGACCTATTTCCCCAACACTCTTCTCTTGGCATGAGATCACCCAAAAAACTCACTTGCAAATGATCAGCAACAAATTCACTAAAATCAGAACAATTCCACTATCTTTTACACTAAATACATATTTACACTCATGTACCATTAGCATACTTTCCTTTTACATACTTTCACACTTTTACTTATTATACATGCATTACTTTGATTTCTCATACACGAAACTTTCTCTCTCTTATTTTGTAGTTCCATCCTTAATGTGCAACAAGAAGTAGCCTAAAGTAGTAAATACAAACACAATAATAGGTACAAGATATGCATACGCTTCACCCCTAGGGTCCACTTCCCTTTTTCCTAGTCTCCACCCTTAACTTTTTATCACTTAAGGCTTCACTTGTCCACTCAGCACATTATTCTTCATACTCTCTACAAGATCATAAGCCATGCATTTTTAGTCACAAAATCACACACTTACTATTACATTTTTACCGCTAAGTATGTTATTTTATATATGGATCTTGCATAAGAAAATTATTCACTAATGGATCATCCCCTAGTCCTGTCGTCAGTCTCACTTGTATCACACAGTTGTTAGTTCTCTATACAGTTTAATTCATCTCTCAAGAGGTTTCAACTATTTTATTTTGGTCATTTGTCATCTTTATTTTCTGGCTAGGGCACTTGGAAAGGTGTTGGGTTGCCTGTCAATGCCCCAATCCTCTTTTTGGGAGCCCTGGTCTCAGTTTCACTTTGTTTGCATTTAGAATTTTGAGGTCGGTCTTTACGGTTTGTTATTACATTCTCTTAGGTGCTAGTCAGCATGTCGGGCCATTAGTGTCAAAATTTAAACAAGAGATCCCTATATAAATATACCATAATCACTATCTTATGGACAGACAATCTACTATCCAGAGCTAGCTATCTACTAAGGCAAAGGAATACATTTTGGCATCTTCTACATATGCATCACACAAGCATAGGGGGAAAGGGTTGTATTTATTCTATTCCATCCACAATTTACATCTTACATCTAGTTATTTCCTTTACTTCTGCATCATTGACGCTAGGGCACCCTAGGCACACAATTACACACACAAGCACATTAAACTAGATTAGGTCTAGAATGTAGTGCAACACTTAGTTGTAAGTCCACCATTGTGGCAGCTAAGGTAGATCATCACACAACTACAATGATATAAGTGAGGATATTAGGACAACCTGGCGACCAAGGAAAATATGTTGTGAAGACCTTGCGAAACTTTCGGATTCAAACCCTGAGCCTTTCCGTAGACCAAAGCACCCATATTACATACAAGGGCACACCTAGGCACCCCAATACTCTCCCATGTACTCCAATCCAAACAGATCTTCATTCACTACAATTTCCTGGGTAGCCCTATCATCCTCTGTCCTTTCTGCACATCATCATGTCTAGTCCTGCACACATCGAGGTAAGTAAATTTAAGGTTAGTGTCATATCCCTTCCCGTTTCCATTATTTTAATTCATTTAAAATATCAAATAAAATTATTTACTACTTTCATTGTATTTATATCATTTATTTCATTGTTGTTACTAGTTTAGATTACCAAAAAAAAATCATCATTTTAGGTTACTCATTTTAGTGAACCCACCTTTTAGAATACCTTTCCCTAGGATCCACTAAAACACTAATGGATAAGAGTAGTTCATCTTCTTCACCTATTATGTCTCATTTCAGTGTCCACCCTATTTATGATGAGGCTTCCATTGCTAAGCTTAAGGCTCTATATAGTTCTCCCATTTCTATACCCAACCATATCAAACAACAACTTTAAGATGGATTACAAAATGTGCCTACTTGTTTTGAATATTCTCCTATAGGCATTAGCATTGTTGACGATCTGGTAGCCTTTAGTCTTTGTACTCCATGTTATATGGTTACTTTTGATCTACCTTCCGCTCTTTCACAAGAAACATTAGATGATTATCTTATTGATTACTTGTTTGGTATTAACACTTGTTCACATGAGCATACTAATTCTCCTTCTACTCCGGCCACTGACACAATTCCCTCTCATGACTCTACATCTTATGGCATTGCTTATCATGATAGATCCCTTCCTAGTTTACATACTCCTTCAGATTGTGTTGATGATCCTATTAATAGTGTTCTTAGCGATATCTTCATTTCTAAGTCTTTATCAAATAATGGTGAGCCACTTTATGGACATGATTCTCCTTCTTTCCATACTGTTGAGTATGACTCACCTAATCCATTAATATCTTCTCTTGAGATCACATCTAGCACTACAGATGAGTCACCACCATCTATCACTTCTTCTTCTCTTAATGTTTCATCTCCTCTTAGTACATCTACTTTTATAGAGGCTTCTCCATCGGTTACTTCACCTATTAAGGATGTTTCTGATGTTATTCCAACCATTTCTATGGATATTCCCTCTTTATCTCCCAATATAGCTTCATCTGAACCTACTACTAGTATTCCCTTAGCATCATACCCTTCTCCATCACCTTTGGATATCTCTATGATCACTCACAGTGGAAAATTACAACCACTTAACACATTATTTCCCTCTTCCACCATCCCTTCACATTGTATTTTTTCTCTCATGCATGCCATAAGATAGTTACAATCTTAGGTTCAGTTTCTCACTCTAGAAAGTAGGGCTTATTACGCTTCCATTGAAAGTAATTCATTACATGGAAATCTGGTTCCTAAGAAGATTTATAATTCTACATTCCCTCATGATTTCACCATGCCTACTTTCACATGTTTTTATGGTATGGGTGACCCTCATAATCATCTTGTATATTATTGTAATATTATGGCCTCCTATTCTAACGATAGATTATTACTTAAGGCCTTTCGCTATAGCCTTTATGATGAGGCATTACAATAGTATGCTCATCTCCCCTTTGGATCCATTAGTACTTTTTATGACATGGAGGATGCCTTCCTCTATCAATTTATAATTAACAATGGCCCTAAGGTTACTTATGACCGGTTACCTACTCTACACCAGGGCTCCACATAACCTATCAAAGATTATATTCTACGATTCAATGCTTGTATCCATCATCTTTTCTTCCAACCCATAGATCTTGAGAAGAAATTTATTTTCTTTCGTGGCCTCATTCCTCTTCTCAAGCAACGATTACAATATGATACATGTGAGTCATTCCTTCTTCTATGTTATAAGGTTATTGACTTAGAACAAGACCTTCTCTCCACACATATCATAGATCCTCCACGCACCTCTATGGCTATTTCCTCATCTAATTCTCCACCAGAACCTCCAATTGAGCATCCTATGTAGTATCCCTCTTTTCCTCCCAAACAAAGTAAAAAATCTCAATCCACTTCGCCACAACAACATACTCATCCGGCTCCGCAAAAAACTACCCCTCCTACCATTCCAACTAGGTCACATGAGCCTTTACATTTCTCTCATCATGCTCGACCACATTATGTGCTACATGTTTTTCTTACTGAGTGATTAATTTTCCTACCTTCCAACCAACATCATCTGCAACATTTTTTACAGCGTCAATGTGACCAACACTATTGTAATTATCATCGTATAAATGGCCATAGAGATAATGATTTTATTTCCCTTTAATATAGATAGAAATAATTAGAGGATAATGGCATCATCTCCTTTGGTTCTCACCCACATAAGAAATATATATATCCTCTACCTCATCAAAGAGGTTCTACTGCTATTGATTCATCTCCTACATATGGTGCTTTGGCTATGATATATCCATCATAGTCTGTTATTCATATAAGTCCTCCACCACATCCATCACATTTACACTATCCACTACCTCATGCTACTACTTCACACTAGTTTCCACAGCACTCCGCTCTCACACATCACACCACAATTACATATGACATGCAGTTCAGTTCATACACTCATGTTACTTCCATTCCACATGCTTTCACCACTCCACGTTGCCTTGGTCTTTGGTAGGTGATTACTATCACCTTACCCCCTGATGATGCACTTGTTTTCTTACAATTCTTACATGACTCTTGAGGGTTTTCTTTAACAAATTTTCATCGCGTGATACATCGTTCATCTAGCGCACTTCAATCATTTCCTGATGACGCACTCACATTTTTTTGTGGTTCATTCTCTATTGTTGAGGGATCTTAATTAAATGAACCTAATCATCTATACGTTGGGGGGCATTGTTACTTTTCCCCCTCCCATTCATCACATTGATATATTACAATTATGTTACATTATCACAACATATATTCATCACCACACGTTACTTTGATAATCATATATCATCTCTTTTCACATGTATTTTTCTATCATTATCATATTAACTACACATTACAAATTCCATTCAACACACATTGTGCTTAACTTATCATCATACTACGTGTTACACATTTCATTTACTAAACATTTTACCTATCTCATCTGTCATAATGTATGTACATTCCATTTATAATTATTCTATGAATATTACATCAATCAACACTAACAAGATATACAACCATCACACACATTCCAATCATAATCACCAACTCATGCAAAACCGATACAACACAAAATAACTCATCACATATATATCATGCATGTCCATCTGTAAGTAACAAATATAATCATCACTGGGGGGAAATTCCCCTACATCATACACAGTTATAATAATCAAACCTCATCATCACTATCGCTCTCAGGTACTACGAGAGCCCCATAATTAGATTCCTCACCACTCACTCTACGTCATTTTTTACGGCCTCTATATCGCTCCACTTTCCTATGCAATAAGTTATTCTTCATAGACTTCTCTACAAACTTATGCTCTAACTCCACGAACTGTATAAATACATCCTGCGCTAAAGGGATACCACCCACCACCTCCTGAGCTCTTCGAGTCTCCTCACATGCCGCATCCCTCTTGGAAACTAATAAAGTACATGTACCTACCACTATAACCACTGGCTCAAATAGATGGGCATGCTTGCTCGCAATATCATCCACTAGCTCCAATATTTGAAGCTTTCGGCGTAGTACAAGGAAATTATTGCTATAAGCAGGAAAGGTTATCAGTCATCTTTAGGACCTATGAAGATCACTTCTAAACCTTTTTCTTAGACGAGGGTGCTTATTTTACTTACCAGAGCACCCGTGAGTGCCCCAGTCCTTTCCTCGGCATTCCTTTCTAGCCACATCACCTAGATCTATCCTTTACAGGACCCTGACACAGTCTCTCCTACTTTTTGGTTGTTTGTTCATCACTGTGACATTGTCTGAAAAGAATCTGTTAACAGCTAATTTATTTCCTCTTCTCTCTTGTACATTAGGGTTTATTATTTCATTTTATATATTTTCTTAGATCATTAGCCTATTTCTTTACTACATTTATTTTATTTATTATATTTGTTCATATCTTAGATTAACTATCTTTATACTACATAGTTTAGTCAATTTTAGTTCATCACTATACACCAGTGCCTAGACCCAAACACTAGTGTGAAGCGCTCTTGTCCTCTCCTAGGAGATCCTATCCTATGAAATTTCAGAGTTGATAACCCTTATCAAGCCTCTGTGACACTTTTCTCTGTCTATTCCAGTAGTTCACTTTCCCAAATCACTTCCTGTTCATTTGGAAATCAACTAGTCCCTCTTTATTTCCTTCTCTTACTTAGGGTTTTATATTGCATATGATTTTTTTCTTGTGTCTTAATGTATATTAGTATTTGTACATCATTTATTACAATAGTTACTATGTATTTAGATTTAATTCAATTTACATTAAATCAGCTAGAGGCCGAGGAATGTCAAGAAACACCCTTGTTTTGACTACAACAATAGTTGAGAGAGAGGGAAACTCTTAGATAGCTTAGGAGAGAGAAATGATTAGGGGAATTTTATTGATGATAAGAAGACAAATTTCATCAATTACAATTCAAAGGTGATTCCAATTTCAATTACAGGAAACGGGAAAGCACAACACAACATCATGGAAAGATAATGAAATATATAATACAAGATAAATACAAAACCGCATCAAGATATATTAATTCTTAAAATTAGGCATAAATTCCTTCAAATTTATATAAATGCTAGTATCTACCAAGATGAGTGACAATATGGGAATGGAGGAAAATATCAATGGGTAATAAATAGAAGAGTACATATTGCTAAAGAGAGCAAAATCTCATTCTTTGGAATGGAGAGAGCATTCCAATGTTATAGTTGAAAGCAAGTGATTCTTTGCATAAATCCCATTTGATTTTTAAACTTAAAGTGAAATCTCAACAAATAAATAGAAACTTTAAGTGACTTAAGTCACTTTTATAAAATTTATTTAGCAATGGAGAAATAGACTATTTTAGAGAGAAAAGAAGAGGGAGATAAGGTGTGATCAGAAGATAATGATACTGGGATGAATTTTTTCTTCCCTCACCATGGAGATGAATGTTACAACTTGAATAGGATATCTTCCTTGACTACTTCGTTGATCAGTTCATGTGTTTTCTTGGACTTATAAATGATGTTCGACATATTATCTCAAAATGAGTCATCTTTGGCCATGTCCTTGAAATATCTCTTTCAAATATTCATCTTTGTGAGTAATGATAGACTGGGACAAATCAACTCTTTCTTATGAAAATTGATATCTTGTCTCCCACATGGGAAAACACTTATCTTGCAATCATCAAGAGGAATTACACTCACATCACATACATGCCCCAGAGTTGGTAAGAAAAATCACACCATGATCCCTCTTGGATTTTGACATTTTCAAAGTTTTCTAATAATATCTCAGATGCCAACGTAGCAATCTTCTTAATGGAATCACTCTTATTCTTTTTGAGATGGAATCAAGACACTAACCGAATGGGAAATTTCTTCATGAAGAATAGGAGTACGGAAAATTATTTCTCTTGACTGGTGAATGGTAAGGAGATAGAAAATACAATAGAACCATGGTTTTCATCCTGGAATCCTTCAATTGATTAAACTAGATGTTTTGTGCTCAATAATCCTCTTGTGATCTCTAGCTTAGGTTAGAAACTGAGTTGTTCTTCCTTTTCATATATTTTCAACAGTCCATGATGATGATTTTAGATTCAACGTGTATTTATCACAGCAAATGAAGGACTTGTAAAAATTAATCATGGATGGATTTAACTAATGGAATTTCATTTTGTGATTTTTTGGTATCATGAACTTGAGAATGATGTTGGAGTTCAAAGTAACAAACGAAACATGATTCCAAGTTGATTTCTGGGGATTCATGATTTTTAATCATTTTTAATGGTTTTGCAAGCTAAATTCTTATTTAGGCCATTGTGGGGGGAAAAAATTCAAATCATATGAGAATTGAATTGTTTCAGAAAGGTATTTTTGAGATGAAGAGCTGCTTAGAATTTGGTGATGACCCCTTATCGGAAATGAAGCTAAATAAGGAAATAGTTTCTAGTTACAAGGTAAGCTTTGAAAATGATTTTTAAAGTAGTATGGGATGAAAATTCAGTTCTTTATTATGGAATAAATACACAACCAAATGATTTGATTCTTGATTCATTAAAGAGGTATGGTGGAGGGAAAAAAATTCTTTGAATTTGAGAAAGTTATTTCATGGGTTTTTAACGGAAATGGAAAAAATAAATTAGTGCAAAGAGGTTTTTTGAGTGGTTTTACAAAAAAAATATGGATTTAATAATATCACATGAATCATTCCACCTTAGCACATGAATTATATCTCAAAATTAATGTTTTTAGGGAGATAGCATTGGTAAATTTTCTAACAGTTTCCGTGTGGTTTTTGAGAAATGATTGAATCAAGTTTGAGTAGTTTTGTAAAATAGGGTTACAATAGTTGAAATATTCAAGAGATCATAGAAAATAATCCACTCCACCATATGTCATGGTCTTTATATCAACTTCAATTCCTTTTCTAGAAGAGCATGTGTTCAAAAGTTGATATTGATTCAACCAAGGGATCATATAATATGAGTAAAACAAGGTATGGGTGAGCTAGGGCACACAAGGGGTTTTTTGGACATGAGAGGAAGAAAAATAATCTTTTGATTAGTTTCATGAGATTTAATTTACCTTTTGTGGAGTTGGGATTATGGACAGAAGAGGAGTTTCAAAAATAACTTGAAATGGAGGTGGAGTTTGGGTTTTACAAATGCAAAGTTGAAAATGTTCCCACTTTGTAATATCCACCTCAAAAATGTGTCAAAATCAGGATTAGGTGCACTTTGGTGGTGTAATTTCACCTCCAAAGTGTTCCAAGTGCAATGGGGCTTCCAAAGTGCACTAAGGGAAAAGGGGTAGGACCTAAAACTTGCACAACCTTTTTAATTTGCCTTTTTATTCATTACTTTTTAACCCGTTTCATCCACCAATACGAGGGATCATTTTGGTTGGTGGGATTTTAAATTGGAGTTTACAAACTTGAAATGCACTCCCAAAATTCCTCCAAGCTCCCAAAGTGCACCAGTACACTTAAGTTGATGATATCATCATGTCAATAGAGAATTAGAATGTCAAGTGCAATTTTTGGTCTGAGGTCAAAACTTAACCTTTTTAGGGCATATAATTTATTAATTTGAATGTTTTAATGGTCCAAATAATCCAATGAAATCATTTAGAAACTTTGAAATGAGTTCCTCATGAGTTTTAGATAAATAACCACTTTTTCCTAAGAAGGAGCACATGTGAGTTGAGTTGCTGTGGGAGTTTGAGACAAGTATGAACCAAACTAACACTTGGGTCATTAAGGGGGGTTCAATATGATTTAACTTGGCCCTTTATTAGGATTTTGACTCCACATAAGGAGACTAAAACATTTAGTGCAAGATCCCTTGTCTAGAAATACTACCATGCCTCAATGGTGGGAAGTTTTCACATTTTTATGTCCCCATAACCTTATCTTACATATTCCATCATGTATTAGAACTTTTAATATTTCTAAAGACTATTATTTGAGTTCCTAAAACCACCCATATTTCTTGAAAACTTTCCCAAAATTTGAGCCTTCTCAAATGATCACACACACTTTATTCTCCAAAATCACCTGTAGATAAATTATTCCCAGAACCATTCTAAAGCTTACAAAATTTCACTTAAGCCATATTGTTACAAAGGAAACTTTGAGACCTTTCCATTGACTATAATTTGGGTTTCTAAAACAACCTAAGGCTCCCAAAACCTTTCCCAAAAATTGATCTTTGTAAAGAGAGAATTTGATAATTTAAACCCACTTGACCAAAAAGTGACAAAAATTTCCACAAGGTTGTCAATTAAAATGTAGAGACATTTTACATGCCAAAAAATGGCTCTGACTTGGGGACTTGTCTTGGGTGTGCAAAGTACAAACAAGGAAATCAGGAACATAAAAATATCACAACATTAAGCATACAAGTGCCTTATCCATTGGGCATAATAGAGTCAAATGGAAACACCTTGTGAGATATTTATTGAACACCACACACACACACATAAAAAAAACATGGGATGGGAAACACAAAGGGAATCATACTAGGGAAAAAAAACCTAGCTCGCCTATGTACAAGCAAGGGACAACCCACATTCATTGTATTACTTTTTCTTTTCTAGATGTTACTCGTGTATGGGTAGCACCAAATGGAACTCCTCTGCAAACTCATTGACTGGTTTAATGAAGCAAGAACCCATTCTCAAATTCTTGGGAAGGATATGTGTTATAAGAGGTCTCTATGTATCTAAGTAAAATATTTTTGCATGCTTCTTCTTAAGAGAGTTTATATGGATCCTCTTATAAGTGAAAATCCATTTGGATAACTCATTGTCTTTGCTGCTCTGAAATTTTGTTTCTAGCTGCCAATCCATTTTTAAATTCATCTATGCTTCTGATTTCCCATTTTTAACTTAATCACTGCCATGGTACTGATTCTTTATCATTCTAGGATTTCCATGTTCACACCTAGGATTCTACTCTTCAACGGGAATTTTCTCTATTTTTTTCCTGCTTCACATGACCATTTTTTTCATGAGTTAGTTCTTAGTAGAGATATTGAGACTTTCAAGACTATCATAGACTTATTTCTACTCTATGTTTTCCAATTGTTCCATATGACTATCCTTCACACACACACACACACACACACACACACACACACACACACACACACACACACACACACACACACACACGATCTCATTCTCGATATGTTTTTGTTAAAGTATGACTCACATGGTCCTTCATTGATGTAGAGCTCCACACCTTTGCATTCATTCAATATACTATTAACATTTAATTACATTCATTGATCTAATACCATGTTTTGAATCTCTTAATGCGAGGCTCAAGATTAGCTAAAATTGCAAAACTTTGATCTTTCAAACAATGAACTACTCTCTTAACTTCATACCCCACACCAACAACTGAAACTCGTGCATAATCAAATTCCAATATAACCCAAATCCTTAAACATGTTTATTTTCCTTATCTTACCTCTATACACTCTTTATTAGCTCCTTAGGTTCATCTCCAAATCAGTCAATCTTGACCTTTTGACTTTCCAAGCACCTTCACCTCTCAATACCTGTAGAACATGCTCATATCTAGATAACATCATCCATCTATTAGATTAGAACCCATTGATTTCAACCCTACTCTTTTATTTGTCTCAAGATTGTCTTTACAATGCCCTTAAGACCATGCTTTTGCATGAACTAGGGTATACCTACCTAGTGCTACCCAAAAGAGTGTGAAAGCACATTTAGATACTTTGTAATATCATTGAGTTGTATCTAAAATTTCATGAGTCTAAACTTTATGCAAATCTCATAATCAATCCCTCACCTATTTAGTCTTCTAGCTCCAAACTAACCCTAATCATATACACTGTCAAGTTTATCCTTTGATGAAGGAGACTTCTAGACTCAAATACATCATTTCCAACCATCCATTTTCAAGTTATCACTATCCACAAGGTTATAGAGTTAGGTTGTGTATACAATTACTTATTCCTTTAAAAATTGGGCCTTCAAATTAGATCTCTGATTGTGCATTTTGACTTAGTCATGGACTGTTAAGAATATAAACTATTTCATTTGGTGGACACCAAAATTTCTTCTAAAATCTTGAATGCACCTTCACTAGGTATTAAATTTCAAATTTCAAATCAAAACTCGAAGATCTCATGCCCCAATTTCTAAACCCTATTCTAATTGTGGTTATGGACCTGTGACAACCCGTGAAGATATAAAAAGTATTTAACTTTTACCATATTTAAAATTAAAGTTCCAAATTTTGCATAAATTTCTATGCTAGTGTCTTTCTTAAAGTTATTTTAGCAGTGGCTCTTAGTACCTTTCCAACTTCTCAATCCTCTTTCTTTCTTTCTAATGTAGATTTTACATATGATGGTTATAAATGATAAATAATGGTTACAAGTAAAGAATGGTAATGTGATCCTTCCAGATGACCTTATCGTCTTCCACTCAAGTTTCTAAGTAACAATAATTTAATTCCTCGAGGTTCTAAAACACATGAAATCAAGGCATTCTCTTATAAACATATATGTGAGAGAGTATACCTATTCAACTACTGACTATGAATCATTCCATGTAATATCATTCGCTTCAAGGAGATCCTTTACTCTTAATAGATTTATATAGCTTTACATATGCAAAATCCACCCATGCAATGATTCTTCTTTCTTCTCAACCAAGAACTAGTAATTACCACACTGTCCAATTGCATTCACAGTCTTACCTGGCATTCCACAAACTTGAGAAATAAGATTCATGCTTAGAAGGCAAGGATTATTGATTCATTCACTTATCTTATTTCCTACAAGAATTACTGTCACCAAATCATCATCATTTACAAGATTACAATCAAATATTTTCAATATCCATGCAAAACCCAAATTCCCAGGTTATATTCAACTTCTTTGTCCTTGCAAAATGAAATACATCAAAGTTTATAGTACAAACATTGAGTTCCAACTTTAAATTTCCCTAATTCTCTTGCAAAGTACATTCACACTTCCAAATACAAGGAATGCCACACAAACTTAGTCTCAATCAAAATCAAGAAAATATTCATGTTGATCAAAGAATACTTGTTAAAGATCACACAAGGAGTCTGCATGGGATAGAAGGCCAGGATCAAGGGTGCAGAGGGACAGGAAGGACCCGCGCATGGAAGGAAAGTTCAGCTTTAAGGACTTAGCCGATTTTGAGCATGAAGACCTATTTTTAGAAGATGGCATGTGTGGAACACACCAACGATGCAGAGACGTGCGCACCATGCATTGTCTATCTTTGGAGGATCGGATCGAATAATTTTTGCATGGAGACGAGCCAAGAATAGGATTGACACTTCAGTTAACTGCAAGAGGTCTATAGATAGCACACTTGCATGTGTGGCTATGCCTGTAAATGGTGTGTGGCTATTAATAGCATGCGGCCTATTTCTAGAATAGATAAGTGGTGAAGGGAAATTCCCCACCCTATATATATATGTTAGGTACATAGTAGGATAGAGAGAGAGTGTGATGGATGTATGGAGGTATAGAGATATATACGCATATGAGTCGAATTACTATATCAGATCCATACGCGCATTGGTATAGATTGACATTACTGTAAGGAGCTTCTGTATTTATTAATAGATGGAAGATATTGGCTGAATCTAAGTGTCATTCTATGTGTAATTGAGTAGTGCATGTTATTGATTCAATCATGATTACTGTTTAAACTTGTTCTTTCATAGATCTGAGGGTAGCATACATTGTAGAATGATGGATTAGTTATGAATCTATATGTTTCTTCCTTCATCATGCTAACATCCTGCTACAAACAACCCTAAAGAGGGACCTGGTACCTTTGTGTGCTTCATGTGAGCACTTAGTCAAGGCTGAGTGATGTGCCAACACGACTAGGGTGTTATCTAGTAAATTCTAGGCTGCATATTTAGTTCCATTGCCGAGACCTCTTTTTCAGTTGTTTTCAGGATGGTTCCCGATGAAGATGTTACCAGTTAACTCTAGTAAGTATTGAGGAATGGATACATGATCTAGAGGAAGAATATGCATGGCGGTTTCAGCAGTGGATCTAAGTTTAATGCATGCACTTGGGTAGAATAGAATCTGTATGATAGCTTATATGAGAGATTTTTTGCTATCTTTCCAGTAGAACTATACGAGTGGCTTACTGCCTATGCATCTCAGTGGAATTGGAGGTATCACGCACTTTTTTGGACACAGGAAGAATTTCAAGCCCTTTATGATGCTGATCTGATTTGGACTTGCATTGTGGATACATGGTTTCTGTGGTGTTCTAAACAGTTATATTCTAGAATATTCAATTTCGACGTACTCTTTTACTAGAGGTAGTTGAATTCCAATTTTTTTGGTATCCAAGAGGAGCATATTTGCAAGGTATTTCACAGCAGATCAATATCTTGATGGTAACTTTGAACCTGGAGAGTAAATTGATGGCTAACTAAACTTCACCACAGCGCGAGGGAAGGAACAGGTTTGGTGAAAGATGGAAAACCTAGTGGCAGAGAGGTAGAGAGAGGAAAGGTGGCTTAAGTATAATGAGGCGCGTGAGAGGGAGATAGAGAAGAAGTGTTCCATTGTAGAAAGTATGGCGTTGAGGAGAGAGATGGCTCATGAAGGATTTATAGCTCACAGTAGAAGATGTGGAGCCAGAGCATCAGGAACTCCCCCATCTTAGAAAGCATGATAGAGATCCCCCCTTAGCCTCACACAGAAGTGTGCTAGTAGAGACTACCTAGACCATGGGTGCACATCTTAATCCACCTGGTGACCTAGCCCTTGTGCTTGGTTTTCTAGTATCTAGTATGACAAGTAACCAGCAAGCTAACTTGGGAAGTAGGAGAGCAGGAGTAAGTCAGGGATCAAGTACATCAATGGCAGGATAGATGACTTCAATGTTATTTGGAGGAACATTCTTAGGCACATCATCTGCACAGAATGTGAGCACAGAAATGTTGGATTCACCTCTGGAAGTGGAACTACCTCACAGATTGTAGGGGTTCAGTATAGTACTACTATCAGAGCACATAGGGGAGTACATCTATAGGTCCTATTCCAGCTACAGGTGGAGGATCAGGAGGTATAGGTGGTTCTAGTTCTGGTGGATCTGGTGGTTCTAGAGGTAGAGGGAACACAGGAGGTTCTGGATCAAGTGGTCAAGGTCCACAGTAACCACAAAATATCTATATGGAGATGTCTCTTCATCTCCCAGAATATAGAGGTATAGAGGATGTTGTCCAAACATGTGCATATGTGTGAAATCTTGTGGCGCGCTAAAGGGATCATGACTGCTGAGCGTAAGGACAAGTCAATTCTGGCTACTACATTACAGGGATGTGCACACAGCTGGTATAGGAAGTTTGACCCTGATCAAACTTGCATGGATTATGTAGCATTGAAGGATGCTTTCTTGAAAGAGTTCCATATCCTTGAGTTTGAGCATAAGAGTATAAGTGTGCTCAAGGATATCAAGCAAGGCACTACTGAGAGTGTACATGAGTATGATGCTCATTTTAAGACACTTCTATCTAAGCTATCTTATGATATTCATGCTATCCAACATGCACAATGGTTCGTTGGAGGATTGATTACACCATTTAGAAGGGCACTGTCACATAAGACATACACTAATCCATGCAAAGCACTGGAAGCAACTTTGTGTGCTGAGGAAGTTGGGAGCATTGAAACTGGCGTTAGTCCATTCTTAGAGGCACAGATTACAGCTATGGCAAAGTAGTTAGAGAAGCTATCAACAAATTCAGCCCATGAAACGTGCTCAGGAATTTGGTGTACAGATTGTGAAGTGGAAGGTCACACCAAGGATAGTTTCCCTCATGCAGATCTATACACTCATTACTATTGGACTTGTGAGATCTGTCATTTGAATCATGATGCTAGTCATTATCATTTTGTTACAGCACATGTGATAAGGAAGAATGTATCTTGTTTTTGCAAGATTTGCAGGTCCACGACCCATGATACTGAGGATTGTCAGTTGATTGGTCAGATCCAGGATGCTATAGACATTGGGGTACGACAGAAAAGTGTAATAGATAATTCTAAGGGTAAGAATGAGCACCAGGATTAGGATCATAATCAAACATGCTATGACAGGAATGAGGGGTGTTTTGAAGGAGGTCATGGAAGGGGACATGGATATCGTGGTGGATATGGAGGATGAGGCCATGGTGGAGGAAGAGGTGAGTTCCCTTGTGGAACATGTTATACATGCAGATATCCTGACCATTATAGGTGTGAATTTCCTCAAAATATTACATGTTCTTTCTATGGAAAGAACCATAGCTATGAAGAGTGCACATACTTATATGAGCATCTGAGTAAGAAGCATAAGCAAGAAAACAAAGGCATCGGGATGGTTAGAATCTAGTGCATGGTAGAAGATCAGTGGATGCCCAAGATAGTAGAAGGACCTGAGGCATTAACAGTGAAGATTACTACACGTGATTGAAGTAGCACGTCATAAGAGAGGCATTGCACCAGAAGCCTACAATCACCAAGGAGGAGGTTTTGCATGCAAGGTACCCATATCCTGCTCATCAAAAGGAAGTTTACCAGGATACCATGGAAGTGCTAAGGAATCTTCAGGGTGAGATACAATACCTAAAGGAGTAGAAGAAAGCATCAGAGACAGTCCAAACTGATATCAATGATCTACAAGAGGTGTGCAAAATGTTGCACCAGGAGAACATTATTCCACTATTAGGAAGTTAGTTAAAAGGGAACACTCCACATGCAAAGTCTTGAGACCGAATGAGTAGATTCTACATGCAAATATTCCCCCTGATAACATTTGACTACGACAAGAGAAATTACTTTGAATGTTGTTGTGGATGGGTGGATGTTGAGAAACATATTGATTGATATAGGTGTGGAAGTAAATGTGCTTACATTAGATGCATGGGTACAAATGGGGAGGCCTCCATTACAACCATCATCTAATGTGTTATTTATGGAAAACTAGGACTAAGGCCACTCCCATAGGAGTTTTGAAGATGCATCTATAACTATACAAGGGGCCAAGTTCACTAGGGATTTTGAGGTATTAGCACTTGCAGAAGCAGACAATTTTCCAGCCTTGCTTGGATGCCCTTGGTGTTATGTGAATAATGCTGACTTGAGATTCAATAAGGGGTATATCATCTTTGAGAACAAGGAGGAAAGGGTTGTGATACCTTTGACAGATGGGAAGTCTACACCATATGTTGAGCCTCTAAGTGAGGAGGACTTAAACAAAATTTATGTACATGCTATTCTAGGACCCAGAGGTCAATGAGCCATCAAAAGAAGGCATCCTACAATGGGAGGATTCTCATTCTATTAGTGATACTATGAGTATTGCTTGTGAAAATTGGGCTCATGGTACATATGAATTAGTAGGGTGCGAGGTGAAAAGTGTGGTTGTGTGCAAGAATGGACTTCATTTGATTCGATGGATAGGTAGCACAATACCTTGGTATACAGGGGCAGAAGATCTTCTTGCATTTTTGAAGGCCATGGAAACACAGTGGACAGATCAAATTAAGAGAAGAGATATGTTAGTATATACCTTTGCATGGGATAGCAACACACTGGTGGGTAGTCCACAGGGATAATCTTATAAACTGGGAAGATATTGGAGTCACCTTTATCTACTAGGTTTGTAAGGAATAATGCACCTACTCATATCTGCACTTATCATGGTGATCAACCTATTCAGCATCACATTCAGTAGTGTGAGAGACTCTAGACAGCAGGACAGGAAGCATTACCACCTTCACTTTAGGTGCATAGATTGTATCTACGCTACAAGGATGCGCACGTGCCTGGTATGTATATGCAGAACTACATAGAGAGACTGGAAACTGACAAGATTTGACTGCAGGAATGATCTAGACCTTTGACTACTTCTTGACCAAACCTCCATGTAGAAGAGGCATTAAAATTTTTCAAGTGCTTAACTATGGGAGATAGTGCAAAATCAGAAGAGAATATTCAAGAATTATTTGGTGAGGCAAAGTCTGGAGCACATTTTGAAAAGGAAGAAGAAATGGACTCCATACTACTTGAACATGCTTTCCTTGAGAAAGAGAAAGGAAAGATGGTTTACATCATGGATGATGAGGAAGTTGAGAACCTAGATATTGAACATTCACAAGGGGTGTGTGAGGTCTTGGAAAGTGTAGAAAAGGATACGAATGCCTATCACAAACCCATGAAGAAAAAGAAGGTGAATATAGGTTTGGAGGCTGAGCCTAAGGAGGCCATAATTGGAGACTACTGGTCAGATTCAGAGGTAGCAAAGATCATTGAGTTACTCAGGGATTATTAGGACTTATTCCCTCAAGGGTATCATGAACTTAAAGGTGTGCATAAATCACTTGGGGAAATGAAGATAAAACTTAAGGATGGTGCACAACCAGTTAGAAAGAGACCTTACAGAATGAATCCTAATTTGCACGAAAAGGTAAAAGAAGAAATTGATAAAATGTTGAAATCTGGAATTATCAAGCCCCTTGATGAGTCAGAATGGGTTAGCCCAATGGTGATCAGTATCAAGAAGGATGGATGAAATTAGAATATGTGTGGACTACAGGGAGCTGAATGTTGCATGCATCACAAATCCATTCCCTACGTCCATTCACTGAGGAAATACAAGGAAGGAGTTGTAAGGGCACGAAATATATTCCTTCACAGATGGGTTTTCCAGGTATCATCAGGTTAGGATTGCTCAGGAAGATCAAGAAAAGACAACATTTACTACTAAATGGGGCAGTTTTTCCTATACTGTGATGCCTTTTGGATTGAAAAACGCACCTGTTGTATTCTCGCGCATAGTTGTTCAGGCATTCAAATATTTTATTCACCACTTCTTACAGGTTTACCTAGATGATTGGATAGTATATGGGCTTGTGAAAGATCATTGTGACAATCTGCACTTAGATGTTTGAACGGTGCAGAAAATTGAGTATCTCTTTGAACATCAAGAATGCATATTTGCTATGCCATTTGGGATACTGTTAGGACATATAATCTGCAAGGAAGGTTTTCTTGTTGATCCAACTAAGGTTGCATCATTTTAGGCCTGGAAGTGCCTACCAGTCAAAGTGAGGTGCGCGGATTTTTAGGTCATACAGGATATTATAGAAAATTCATCAAAGGGTATGCCAAAATTACTACACCCTTGGAAGAGTTATTGAAGGGGAAAGGTACATTTTATTGGGGATAACCGCAACAACGCGTTTGAGATATTAAAAGAGAAACTTACTACCATGCCCATTCTGTGCTTTCCCTCATGGGATAAACCATTTCATGTGCATGTGGATGCTTCTGGCATGGCCATTGGCACTGTGTTAGCTCAACCTAGTGAAGGTATTGTAGATCATCCAATCTGTTTTGCTAGTAGGAAGTTGACTCCTACTGAATAGAATTATACAACTATAGAGCTGTGAAGCTTTGTCAATGATCTATGCATTGCACAAGTTTTGACAGTACTTGTTAGCAACACCATTTGTGTTTTATACAGATCACATGGCATTGAAGTACTTAGTAAACAAGCCCATCTTACAGGGTGCATATGCAGATGGGTGCTCCTATTTCAAGAGTTTGACTTCACAGTTGTGGTGAAGCCAGGGAAAAGCAATTATGGACCAGACCATTTATCTAGAATCAATTCAGGAGAGGAAGCACAGACAATTGAAGAAACCATGCTAGATGCACAGTTATATAGGTTACAATGTGCACCCATGGAATTAGAATACATTGTTGTCTTTCTATGAATAGGTATGGCACCAGAAGGAATGAAGGCATTAGAAAAGAAACTAACTTGTTATACGCGCGAGCACCATTTATGTTAATCAGTGGTGACCTTTACAAGCTAGGCAAGAGATGAAGTATTACGTCATTGTGTATTAGAGCATGAGCACAAGGATATTATGGAAGAATCTCATGGTGGTATTACAGGAGGCCATTATGTAGGTGATGTGACTTCCTGGAAGATCCTACTTGTTGGATTATGGTGGGAGACATTGTATAAGGACTGTAAAGAATATTGTAAGGCGTGTGATCATTGTCAGTGCCTAGGAAAACTAGGGCAAAGAGATGAGATGCCTTTGAGACCAATTACTAGTGCCAAACCATTCGAGAAATGGGCCATTGACTTTGTAGGACCTATTTCACCAGCTCACGCGTAGGACTAGATCGTGCTATATCATTACTTGCACAGATTATCTCACACGGTGGGCAGAAGCAGCACCTACGAAGGACTGTACAACAGCTACAGTAGCTAGGTTTCTATGGGAGAATGTTCTTACAAGATATGGATGTCCTTTAAGCTTGATAAGTGATAGGGGTACACACTTTTTGAATGAGACAATCAGGATCCTATTAGATGAGTTTATGGTTGCACACCATAAAACTACACCCTACCATCCTCAGGAAAATGGAACTGTTGAGGCTTTCAACAAGATTTTGAGCCAGACTTTGACAAAAATTTGTGATGCTGGAAGAAAGGATTGGGATGACAAAGTGTCAGCTGTTCTTTGGGCATATAGAACAACTTACAAGAGATTGAACAAAGCCACACCGTTTCAGTTGGTGTTTGGCACGGAAGCCATTCTCCCTATAGAATTTATGTTACCTTCTTTGTGCATTGCACACGCTAGAGGTCTAGCTGATGAACAGGATTTAGAAGAGCGTATCGAGAAGATGATTCAACTAGATGAGTGACGAGCCATAGCACGATGGAGTCAGAAGTAGGAAAAGGCCAGGTAGAAGGCATGGCATGACAAGAAACATAAGGGATAAGAAGTTTGAGATTGGAAAAATGGTACTTCTTTATGACTCAAAGTTCTTGCGCCATCCAAGGAAAGCTCAAAGTACATTGGTTGGGGCCGTATGTCATCACTTATATACTTGAATTAGGTGCTTGCCAGTTAGAAGCACTTGATGGAACACGGCTACCCAGTTACTTTAACGGGAGTAGGCTGAAGCCCTACTATAAATAAGTCTTCTTGGTGTTTGTAATAAGGTAGTATTTCCATTTAGATTAGGTTTTCAATTCTATATTTCCTTAATGTATTTCCTTCATTGTCTCTATGCTTTGTCAATTTAGTTGTTTGTTCTTGTGTAATAAGCGCGCTTGTGTGCATGAAGCTAATTACTATGTGAAGAATGTTTATGCACAGAGGACTGCACATACCTTTAGTGTGGGGTGGTTGTAGTTATCCAAGTAAAAGACTATGGGAATTGAAAGGTGAAAGGAATAAGCTGCTACAGGTGTGCTTTAAGTCAAAAGAAGATTGCTTCTCAAAAGTGACCAAGGATGGAGATGAATGAAAGAACAGTATAATGCATGAGGTAAGCGGAGGCCATGATAACTACCAGGAGAAGGTATAGTGATGAGGTACTCAGGCAAGGGCATGCACTGAAGAGAAGTATGTGACCAGAGGGTAGGAAGGTGTGCTAGAAGGTTATAGCTAGGGTGTGAAGATGTACTGCATGGGAACGAATGAATTTGGTCAATGAATGAGGGGATATTTGGTAGGTGAAGGAGTAATAAATGCATCAAAATTTGAAAAAAATTATATAAGGATGGAATGCAGATTCATTTTTACCATTGTGACTAAGATTATTTGAGGAAAGAGCCAAGTGAAGAGCCGAGTGATCAGGTTAAGGTGCGAAGGGTGTGAAACCAAGCGTGACAACCAGATCTGTGTGAAAAGAAGCTTGCATCCCCAGTGGTGAAGGGTTTGAGAGAAGCAGGGAGATAGAAAGGAGTTAGGACACAAAGTTTCCACCTAGGGCATGATTGAATCAAGCTAGGGTTTGATTTGCAAAGTTATAGAGTTAAAGAGGAGACATTTGCAAGGTAAAAATGGCACCTAAGAAGGCATCTGTAGTAGCAGTCAAAAGGAAAGAAGAAGGTGGTCGTCGAGGAGGAAGAGATGGCACCCGAAAGTGATTTTTCAGAAATGAAATATCCAGAAGGATTCATCATCGGCCAGGAATGGGATTCACCCATCAGAAAGAGAAAAGTAAGTGAATACAATCACAGGACTTTGAGAACAAGAAGGAGCTCAATTCCTTACTCACTGCTAGGATGAACAAGCGTACGACGGATGACATGCCAGTTTATGATGATGCAGGTGAGAAGCTTCTGAAGAGAATTGGGGTCTACCAATTATATGAGCTTCCATATTTTGGGAAGTATGAGCCCTTGTATCAGTGGCTCATGAGTAGAGTGCATGAGGACTTCTTCTACTTTGCAGGATGCAGAGTTAGAATCTCATCTGTGCTTATCTCATCAGTTACAGGTTTGAAGGCCACAAGAGAGGACATAAAGAAGTGATCTCACAGATAAAGCCATGATTTTAAAGACCAGACAAGAGTTGGGGTACCTGAAGGGTCCACGCGGTATGGATATAGACAAATTGAAGAATTGTCTAGTTGTGCAAGTAGCAGCACACCTTGTTACAAAGTTGAATGATCAAAAGCGGTGGTCACAGGTAAATACTATGTGGTTACATGTTGTGCGTAAGATGTCAGAAGGGGCAATCTACAACATTGCAGGCTATATTGCAGAATAAATAGTCGAGGAAGCACACATGAGGGAAGATCAGCTTTGGGGTTGTTCTACTATCACTGGTATTCATGGAAATTGGAGTATCAATCACGGACCAAGGAAAAAGTATGGGAATACCCCATGGAGAACAAGTCACCAGCTGAAAGATTCAGCAAGTATCGTATGTAAAGGGGCCATGATAGATACATAAAGGAAAGGGAGGGAAAATGGTATGATAGGCTCCGCGCGGCATTTGGAGAAGAGTGGCGCATCCCAAAGGACCTACAAGAAGTATTAGGGAAACAAGTTTAGTTTGTTGTATATCAGCATTTCTGGATCATGCACTTCCCAATGAGAGATGGAGTCTGGAGCCCTTGGTGTAAATTTCCTTACGCATTCACTACAAGGTATTTCTAAGCATAGTTCATAGATTTACAGACATGCGTATGGTATTCAATGCAGATAAGGTAGACTATGACTACCATTTTGAGAAAGAAGTATGTGTATCCTGGAATAATTGTTTATACCAGAGAGGATCATTTCAAGGTGCTGAATATTAAGCCAATAAGTCTGGCTGTAGAAGATGTAGGGGCAGCATTGGTGTATCTTTAGGAAGCCAAAGATGGAGAATAACAAGTATGTGGAAAGTGAGTTCGCACTTCCAGCACCACAAGTAGGGAAATGAGTTCAGTTTGTTGTATATCATCATTTCTGCATCATGCGCTTCCCAATGAGAGATGGAGTCTAGAGCCCTTGGTGTAAATTTCCTTACGCATTCACTGTAAGGTATTTCCAAGCATCTATTCACAGATTTATAGACATGCGCTGACTGGTATTCAATGCAGATAAGGTAGACTGTGACTACCATACATGTTGAGAAAGAAGTATGTGTATCCTGGGAAGAAGTGCCTTATACCGAAGAGGATCATTTCAGACGTGCTGAATATTAAGCCAATAAGTCTGGTTGTAGCAGATGTAGGGGCAGCATTGGTGTATCTTCAGCTGAAGCCAAAGATGGAGAATAACAAGTATGTGGAAGGTGAGTTCACACTTCCAGTACCACCAAAGGGAAAATCATACAATGGAGAACATCCCAGCACCTAAGCCCACAGAGCCAATTGAAGTGGAGGATGAGGAGGAGGAGCACGAAGATAGTGGTGGTTTGGAGCATAGAGGTAGGAGACATCCTACAAATAAGGGTGAAGCTAAACGCACCATTACACCACCTCAGCCACAAGAGGGGGATGATGAGGACTTGAATGCAATCTAAGGGGAGCATAGATTTAAGAGGTGTTTAGGAGAACAAGGACACAAGGTGCTACTCCAACCATGGTGCGCAGATCACCCAGACTCTCTCCACAAAATGAGGCAACCATGCAAAGAAGGAGGAAACTGAAGTTAAATGAGGAGGCTGAAGAGTCAGAGGAAAGCATGCCTAATTCTCCTACACTTCCAGAGAACATAGAAGAATAGGGTGAGGAATCAAAGGAAAAATAAGAGGACGAGAAAATACCAGAGGAGACAGCTATAGAGAATGTTCAGGACATGGAGACACAAGTCCCAAATTTGGAAGCTAAAGTTCCTAAGCAGCAACGGTCTAGAAGAACAAGTGGAGAGCACATTCCACCAGCCATGGGGTATGCAGAGGATGCAGGAAAAATTATCTGTGCCTGCTTCCAAAGCATGATAGCATAGAAGGATTTATTCAGCTGGGAGCTAATGGATGAGGATATGGTGACTGTGCGCACTCAAAAGCAACTATCATGGTCAATGCACACCCACATGGATGAGCCTAACTTTGATGTATGTGAAGAGTCATGCATTTCGAGACTGCTGAAGAAGGCACCCCAAGCTAGACACATGACAGTAAAGCCTACTGTCATGTTAGATGAGCAGGTCAGCAATGCATTGGTGAAGTTTTCTGCTGAAGTTTCTAGAAGAAACATGGACAAAGCTACAACAATCAGAGCATTGCGTGAGGAGAGGAAGACAAAGGATGTAGAGATAGTGCACATAACACAAGAGAGGGACTTCACATAGAAGAAAAATGAAGTATTTATCAGCATCGCAGAGGAGATTGGGGACAATGTCATCAGAGCAAGGCCACACTTGGAGGCCAAGGTACCATAGATGTTTCCTTCAGTGATACACTATGTAGGAAAGTTGGTGGACTTGGTACTTGAAGATGAACCTCTACGCATGTCAGTGCCAAGGAGCTCAGAGCAAGATGCCGAAATGAGAGAAAGCATCAGTGATGTGAAAGATTACATCTTATGAAGGGTTGTTGCAAGCATTACAGGAAGTATTGAAGAAAGTAGACCAAGATTTAAACATATGCACAGCTCCAGAGGCTCTTATCAACATAAAGACCCTAGAAGAAAATAATGAGGTCTAGAAAGCAATGAAGGATGAGACATTGGGCCATGCAGAAATATTGTCAATGGTTAAGCAGAAGCGCGAGGCCCTGGCAGCAGCACAAGAGCCACACAAGACTCAGGCTGGAAGAGCTTGGGAAGCTAATTGCGTAGAAGATGGATCTTTTAGAAGGAAGAATGACATCAATGTCCAGCATTGTGTTGGTTCTGTAGAATGAAAAGGAGAGATTGTGAGGGATGAGTTGGAATCCATTGTTGTGGACATCCCAGAAAAAGTAGAACAAGCACTCACTGAATGGTATGTTTTGGAGGCCAAAATAAAGGAGAGTATCCAGAGTTGATACTTCAAACTAATATAGAGGAGGCTGCCTCATAACCTCATAAAAATTCTTTATTTATCTACATTCTTTCATTCTTATTCTTTCCATTATTCTATTCTTTACTTCAATTTTTTTGGAAATACCCATTGTTGGGACGACAATGAGATTAGTGTGGGGTAATGTTGATCAGAGAATACTTGTCAAAGATCACACAAGGAGTCCACATGGGATAGAAGGCCAGGATCAAGGGCACGGAAGGGAAAGGAAGGACCACGCATGGAAGGAAAGTTCAGCTTTCAAGACTTAGCCGATTTTGAGCATGAAGACCTATTTTTAGAAGATGGCGTGCAGAACACACCAACGATGCAGAGACGTGCACGCCATGCATTGTCTATCTTTGGAGGATCATATCGAAGATTTTTCATGGAGATGAGCTAAGAATAGGATTGACACTTTAGTTAACTGCAAGAGGTCTATAGATAGCACACTTGCATGTGTGGCTATGCCTGTAAATGGCACGTGGCTATTAATAGCATGCAGCCTATTTCTAGAATAGATAAGTGGTGAAGGGAAAGTCCCCACCCTATATATATGATATGAAGTACATAGTAGGATATATATATGAGTGTGTGTGATGGATGTATGGAGGTATAGAGATATACGCATATGACTGAATTATTGTATCAGATCCATACACGCATTGGTATAGATTGACATAATACTATAAGGAGCTTCTGTATTTATTAATAGATGGAAGATATTGGCTGAATCTAAGTGTCATTCTGTGTGTAATTGAGTAGTGCATGTTATTGATTCAATCATGATTACTGTTTAAACTTATTCTTTCATAGATCTGAGGGTAGCATGCATTGTAGAATGATGGATTAGTTATGAATCTATATGTTTCTTCCTTCATCATGCTAACATCCTACTACAGCAACCCTAAAGAGGGACCTGGTACCTTTGTGCACTTTGGGTGAGTGCTCAGTCAAGGCTGAGTGATGTGCCACCGTGACTAGGGTTTTATCTGGTAGATTCTAGGTGGCATCAATTCATATACCAAAACAGAGTATTATTCTAATTACATGATTGTATTCTTTAGAAAATCAATGTTATTTTCTCTTCCTTCACAGTTCTCAAGCCTCTCTCCTCTCGAGGCTTCCTTTACCTCAAATGAATCCACATAACTGATTCTTGATCCTTTTAACTCAATTTATCCTTTGGTCTTATAACCCTAACTACCCTTACCTGACTTGGCAATACTTTGTTACATACCATACATGTGAAAATACCCTCCTTTACATCATTAATGACCTTCAATTCTTTATTTTATCTCTAAGACTCACTAGAACCTGATTATTTTTTCTCACACACTTTAAGACTCACTTATTCTCACTTTTACCCTTTCAACACCTTTTTCACTCCTTACGAAGCCATTGTTTTTCTTTGGCAAGTTTTAAAATTTGAACTTAAGAAATGGAGGGAAAACCTCAAATTTGATAATTTTGAATTACCCATTCACTTAAACCTCTTCTTTCATGACTCCATACATCTAAATCTTTCATACTTAAATTCATATCCTTGAGAATTTTCCCCTTGAAGTGTCTTCTTAATGATGCTCCTGCATCATACTCCCGTGGGGGGAGAAAACTTCCTTGTACCTTTGTGTTAGAAACCTAAATTTTATCTCTTCTGATGTTCCCTAGTCATTTTTAATGTTCCTTGTCACCTTTTTTTGCATTCATATAGTCCTTGCTCTTCCTTTGACCACCTGGATCCCATGTTTGGTATTTTAACCTTGCATTTTCCTTGAAATGACTTATTTTCTTCTTGATCTTATTCTCCATCTCGACCATCTTCATTCCTTTATCATCTGTACCTGTAAAATGAAGCACAAAAACAACAAATATATATTGCATTTCATGACCTTTGATGTGTTCCACCTCTCTATGATCTTTTTCCAACATAATTCCATCATTTTCTTGGCTCAAATAACCTATTTGCTACTCATTCACTTAAATTTTCCTCTTTTCATCATTCTATTTCACTTTACCAACTATTTTTTCCTCCATTATACATTTTTATAGGTCCCCAAGCTCTTTTTCATGAGCTTTTCCATCCTTTCTTTCTTCTTTCTCTTCCCTCGTTTCACTGTCTTTCTCTTCCTCTTCTTTTCCAAGTGTTTCCTCTTGCACTATACCTCTCCTTTTTCCTTCAACCTACAAAAACATGTCTAAAGCCTCATTTAAGACATTATCATCACCTCTTTTATCTGTATCATACCTCTGAGCTATCTTCTCACATTGCTTTGGTTCACTTTCTTGTACCTGTGTACCTATTTTCCTATGACTTTCAACAAGAATTTCTTAATATCCATTAGCATCATCATACTCCCTAGACTGATTTTCTTCCTTTCAACATGTCCTTTCACACAAATTTTACTCATTATTTGCTAGAATATCTAACTTCCCTTCTTCACAAAAATCCTCATTTTTCATTAGAAATAGATCACATACCTTGTCATCAAGGACTGATATCTTACTACTTTACCTCTAATTATTCACATCCATCCTTTGTAAGCTCTCATACACAACCTCTTTTAATCTCTTCTTTTTATGCTTTGCTTGCATGCTTATTCATTTGCTTAAGTTTTTCCTCTTTTCCTTGATTATCCTTCTCATTTGCAGTCTCTGGTTCCTTCTAACAATTTGATCAATAGGCCATTTGACCTTTTTCTTCATGACATATCCCACTCTATATCTTTCCTCTCATCAACATTTCTTCTAGTTTCTTGACATCTTCTCTTAATGCCTTCAATTATCTCTCCATCCATACTCTAGTCTTTTCTTCTCCTCTCCTCTTTCTTCTTTTGAGATTCTCTTTCCTTTATTTCTCTCTCCTTCTTACCTATCAACTTCACCAACTCTGTCACAAGTTCTTCTCTTTCCATCTTACCTTTGTCTCTTCACCTTAGCACTTTCACAATCACACACAACTTCAAATATTTGTTAGCAATCAACAATTCAAAATTTCATTCAAATCACAAGCCTAGCTCTGATAACACTTGATGTAGAGCTCCACACCTTTACATAAATTCAATATACTATCAACATTTAATTACATTCATTGATCTGATACCCTTTTTTGAATCTCTTAATTCTAGGCTCAAGATTAGATAAAACTATGAAACTTTGATCTTTCAAGCAATGAACTTCTCTCTTAACATCATACCCTACTCTAAAAACTTGGACTCATGCATAATCAATTTCCAATATGACCCAAATCCTTATAAAATGTCACATTTGCCTTATCTTACCTCTATTACACTCTTTAGTATCTCCTTAGGTTCATTGGTCCAACTAGATAATGTTGGTTATTTTATTTGCACTCCTTCAAGTACCTTCACCTATGCCACAAGTTCATATCACCCTATTAGTCACTAGCATGCTTTAAAAAGTTATCCAACATCTAACTTTTGTTTATGCAATTGACCCTTAGTGAATTACTAATTTTTGGAATTTCATCACCCAACTTGGTTTTTAGATTTGTCTCAAGACTGTCTTTACAATGTTTATTTAAGACCATGTCAACACCTTGCATTAGAACTATGGTATACCTACCTAAGTGCTACAAGAAAAGAGGGTGAGAGAACATTTTTAGGATACTACTATAATGGATCATTGAATTGTATCTAATCAATTCCATGAGTCTTAACCCTTTATTCACCTCTCACAATTTCAATCCCTTTTATCACAAATATTTAGTCTCCTAGCTCCCAACTAACCTTGATCACATACACTATCAATTTTATCCTTTGATGAAAGAGACTTCTAGAACTAAAATACATCATTTTAGGAACCATCCATTTACAAGTTCTCATTGTCTACCAAGGATATAGAGTTAGGTTGTGTATAAAATTACTTATTCCTTTAAAAACCAATCCTTCAAATCAGGTCTCTGACTTTTGCATTATTGAATCAATCATAGAATTGTTGATAATATAAACCACTTTCATCCAGTGAACACCAAAATTCCTCTTCTAAAATCTTTAAGTGCACCTTCAATCTAGGTATTATGTTTCAAATTTCAAATGAAAACTCGAAGATCTCATGCCCCAGTTTCCAAACCCTATTCTAATCCTGGTTATGGACCAGTGACAACCCGTAGAAGATATAAAAAGGCTTTAAATTTTACCATTTTTCAAATTAAGGTTTAAAATTTTGTATAAAGGTATGTTCTAGTGTCTTGCACGAGGTTCTTTTAGCAGTAGCTCTTATTCCCTTTCCAATTTCTCAATCCTCCTTTCTTTTCTAATGTAGACTGTGTATATGAGGGTTATAAATGAAAAAAATGGTTACAAGTAAATAATGATCATGTGATCCTTCCGGATGACCTTATCATATTCCACTCAAGTTTCTAAGAAACAATAATTCAATTCCTTGAGGTTATCAAACACATGTAATCAAGGCATTCTCTTATAAACATATATGTGACAAAGTATACCTCTTCAACTACTGACTATGACTCAGTCCATGCAATATCATTCCCTTCAAGGAGATCCTTTACTCTTAATATATTGATAGATCATTTACATATAAAAAATCCAATCATGTAATGATTCTTCTTTCTTCTCAACCAAGAACTAGTAATTACCACACTGTCCAATCGCATTCACAGTCTTACCTGGCATTCCACAGACTCAATAAATAAGATTCATGCTTAGAAGACAAGGATTATTGATTCATTCACTTATCTTATTTCATACAAGAATTATTATCACCAAATCATCATCATTTACAATATTATAATCAAATATTTTCAATAACCATGCAAAACCCAACTTCACAGGTTAGATTCAACCTCTCTGTCCTTGCACAGTGAAATATATCAAATTTTATGCTAGAAATAATTAGTTCCAACTTTAACTTTCCCTAATTCTCATGAAAATTACATTCACACTTCCAAATACAAGGAATACCACACAAACTCAAACTCAATCAAAATCAAGACAATATTCATTTACCAAAACAGAGTATTATTCTAATTACATGATTGTATTCTTTAGAAAATAAGTCTTATTTTTTCTTCCTTCACAGTTCTCAAGCCTCTCTCCTCTAGAGGCTTCCTCTCCCTCGAATGAATCCTCAAAGCTGATTCTTTCTCCTTTTAACTCAATTTCTCCCTTGGTCTCATAACCCTAACTACCATTACATAACTTAGTAATACTTTGTTAAATTCCATACATGAGAAAATACCCTCCTTTAGATCATTCAAGACCTTCAATTCTTTATTTTATCTGTAAGACTCACTAGAACCTGATTATTTTTTCTCACACACTCTAAAGACTCACTTAATCTCACTTTTACCCTTTCAACACATTTTTCACTCCTTAAGAAGCAACTCTCTTTTTTTTGCAAGTTTAAAAATTTGAACTTGAGAAATGGAGGGAAAACCTTAAATTTGAATATTTGAATTGCACATTCACTCAAACCTCTCTTTCATGATTCTATACATCTGAAGATTTCAACTTAAATTCACATGCTTTCGAATTTTTCCCTCTAAGTGTCTTCTTAATTATTCTCATGCATCATTCATGCTCTTGAAAAGACTACGAACACAAGGTTGGGGATGAAATGTGGAGATAATCACTTTTCTTGTGACCTTTTTGGGTTGTAATTATGATAGATATGTCTTGTTCTTGATTGGAATCATCTTTGAGAGACTCAAGTACCTTTCCATGTATATGTTCATCATCGATAAGGTCCTCTTCTCTAAATGGAAAATAGAAAGATTCATATTCATAAGCATACTCATGGGGTAAGTTATCATGTTCGATGTTGAGAAAACTATTGGAGACTTAGAGCTCACATGTCAATAACTTATTGGATATCCCTTTTTCCTCAAGGTCTACATTGCTTACCAGCTCATAGATACTTTGTGGAAATTCAATATATACATGATCCTCGTCATCACCAAGTAGAGAACATATATCCATATTCAATGGGAAGTGCACACTATCAAATTATAGGTCCATCAAATCATCATGTTGTTTCTCAACTAGCTTAATCACTCCTGGGTACTCCATCAATATGGGTAGCTCAACATCTTCCTCAAAATTTACGAAATCATTTTCATATCTCAAATATTTATACAGAATGTTCATCTTCAAGTCATCTTCTCTTTGAATAGTTTATCTCATATTTCTTATAGGAAGGAGCTTCTTCATTTTTCCATTGACTAGTATGGTGGCATACGACCAATCCATATACATATATATATCCATTAACACCCTGAAAAAACTATAGCTCGATAAAATCTCATATGAAATTGGAATGTCAACTACAAGTATATTGATCTTCACCTTCTTGTTAGAAAATTCCACCAATGTCACTTGAACATATTTGACTTGACCAACAAGAGGTAATTATTGGGTATCCATGAAGTAACAATGACTAACAACAAGGGTGAGAGTGAGACCAAGTGCATTATAGAAAATTTCAGGCATGATGTTATCTAAGGCACCAGATTCAATGATATAGTTACTCAATTTATATTCATTGATCAGAAAAGAGAGATACAAGGATTATACTTTCTCATAAGTGGGGGATGTTAAATCAAGAAGGTTCTAAGAAGGAGTGTACTAAGAGTAGGAAGTGGTTCTTTGTTAGTGGAATTGACGAAACCATAATTTGAACTACTTCCTGTAATAAATTGGACAAGTTTATTAAATTGATTGGAATGCATTCTCAAATACTCAAACTTAGAAATTTATATTTTGGACTTCTCAACATGGTCAATGATATCAAAGTATGAAGAGGTTGATACTTTGGGAACAATGGAATCCTTAACATGTGTAAGAGTTACATTCTTATAAGTAGAAGAAGAAAATGATTTGATCAGGGGAGAGGAAAGAGACTTACCAAGAGAAGAAGATATGTCTTTGGCTGAGGTTGTCTCGATCTTCTTCTTAGTTGACTCCATGGAAGTGGGCAGAGGTTATCATTTTTTTTTTTCTATAGACTTTCCTTTTGAGATATTTAAGTGCTTCACTTTGGAAATGGAGAAAGAGGTCACACTACACAAGAGTAGTTATTCATGTCAGCTATGGAATCCTTGAAGTATTCAAAATACCAATATTTTCATATCCATCTTCTTCTTTTCTTGTAGGTTCTGATTCAACAATTTTGTCTTCTTCATCTTTTATAGTCCTACGTGTTAAATCAACGAGTATATATTCCAAGGCAAGCCTTTGGGGTGCTCTAGTAGTCTGATTCCAATTCTAGTTTTGATATGGGACATGTTGATACATTTACCTTTTTAGTGTAGCCAAATCATTGACCAACTTAAGTAGCAATGAATCAATGTCAAAATCCTGAGAGATTTGGAATTTATTTTTTGTTAAATGGTTCTTGATATTTCCTTACATGATAAGATCATATTCCACTTCAACAGCAACTTCTTGAACATTATCTAATGTATTTGGTTGAGTTCTCCACAATATGAACCCAAATTTAGGAAACTAGGCATTCATGAAGAACCTATTTTGATTTTCTGCAGTAGGATGGGCATGAGTAGGGATCTTATTAATCACCTTATTTAATTTGGCCACAAATTCTCTCATGGATTCCTATGGTTCCTTCTTCATTTCAGCCAATTGAGAAAGAAAGGTATGATAATCTTCCATTGACTTTAACTGTTCTTCAAACTTAGCTTTCATATATACCCAATCATTGATTGAGCAAAATATAAAATAGTAAAACCATTCTAGTGTAGCATCTTGTAATGACTCCATCAATAGCCAAATAATAATATCTTTATGTCTTACTCCAAGAACACCACAGGCTGTGGTAAAGGATATATTGTGTTCATTTGGAATTTTCTCTCCGTTTGTTTAGAACTTGGGAAATTTATTTCTTTATCCTTTAGGTGATTTATGAAGTGGAAGAGTCAAATCCAACATATCGGTGTCCTAACCCTAAGGTATTGGCTCAGCCATCTCTGGAGGAAAATTATTCAATAGTTGTAGAGAGAGTGGAAGTGCAATTGGAATAGGAGGTGGAATCTCAAATGGAACTTCAAGAGATTTTTTTGGAATCCGTATAAGATCAATTATGAAATCAGCATGCTCTTACAACTCAAATATAGTATTATGATAGACTATAATGCCACAAGCTTGGTATTTTGTGTGAATCTTCTATTTTCTAGTTTTCTCAAAATGATTAATCACTCAAGCCAAAAAAAAGGTTTTCAAATTGGCCAAGGGATAGGATATGCTCAGGTATAGAAATAAAGGCTTTTTGCATTTTTTCTTATTTTTTGGAATTTTTTTATTTTAAGATTTTGGAATATATGATTTTTTTGTTTTTTGTGGGAAAAGGGTTCCATAAAAAAGGATTGTTTGATCCCCAACAAAGTCACCAAAAAATTTTGGTGAAATATTTTTTCATGGGACAAAATGTGTAATTTCATTAAAGCTCAGGGGATAAAGCCCCTCCTCTTTGGAATGGGGAGGCTTCCATTTATTGAAATTTAGAAAATTATATAAACTAGACTAAAATTTGAGGTGCTCAAATATTGGGGTATGTGTAGAAACACCCTTGTTGTGACTACAAGAATAGTTTAGAGAGAGGGAAACTTGAAGATATGTGAGGAGAGAAAAATGAGAAGGGAAAGTGTATTGATGATAAAAAGACATACTTTATTAACTATAATTTAGAGGTGATTCTAGTTTCAATTAGAGGAAACCGGAAAGCACAACACAAAATCATGGAAAGATAGTGAAACAAATAATACAAGATAAATATAAAGCCTTGTCAAGGTATATTCATTCTATAAAGAAGGAAAAAAATCCTTTAACTTATTATAAATTTCATCATGTTCTCAGCTGAGTGACAAGATGAGAGTGGAGGAAAATTTCTTATGAAGGAAATAAAAGAATGCAACTTGTTAAAGAGGGGGGAAATTGATCCTTAGGAATAAAGAGAGCATTACAATTTATATCCAGAGTAAGTAACTCTTTGTATTCCCATGTGACCTTTCAACTTAAAGTGCAATTTTAAAAAAGAAATAGAAACTTTAAGTGACTTAAGTCACTTTTACAAGATATGTTTCTCAACAAAGAAATAAAATGTTAGAGAGAAAGTGTGATCAAAAGAAGATGTTACAGGATGAATTTATATTCTTTGTTCAACGTGGAGTTGAATGATGAAACTTGATAGGATCTTCCTTGCCTACTTCTCCAATCAAGGCATGTCTTAGAAATGATGCTCCACACCTTATCTAGAATTATTGTCTTTCGTCATGTCTTAAAATCTCTCTTTCATATCTTCGTATATGAGCAACAAAAAGGTGGGAAAATTAACTCTTTGTCACAAAATTGATCTCTTGTCTCCCATATGAGAAAAAAATCATCTTGAAATTATCATGAAGCATACACTCAGACCACACATTCCCTAGAATCAGTAACCATGAGCTCTCTTGGATTTGATAGTATCAAAAATTCCTGAGAAACTTTGGCAAAAACATAGAAATTATCTGAATGGAAACACCTCCTCTTAGTGAGATGGAATCAAACACTGACTGAATGTAAATTTTCTTCTTGAATAATATGAGCACTAAATATCATGTCTCTTAAATAGAGATTGGTGAGGAGATCAAGAATACACCAAGACCTTTGATTTATTCAATTATAGGTTTCATGCTCAATAATCCTCATGTGCACTCTCACTCAAGTTAGTAAATGAGTTTTCCTTCTTATAAATGTGTCTTCAATGGTCTTAAAAATATGTGTGTTTAACATTGTTGTCTCCAACATCTAGGTACTCGGAAACCAATATAGAGATAGGCTCATATGTGGAGTGATGGAATTTGATTTTGTAATTTTTTGGTATCGCAAACTTGAGAATGATGGTGGAGTTCAGAGGGACAATAAAAATGGTATTCTAAGTCGATTTATAGGAAATCAAGATTTTCAATGGTTTTATAGGCTGAATTCATATTTAGGCCATTCCGAGGGAAAAACAAAACCAAATTAGATGAGAATAAATTTTTCAGAAAGGTAATTTTTGAGACAAATAGATTCTTTGAATTTGGTGATGATCCATCATCATAAATGGAAGGAAATGAGGAAACAATTTCTAGCTCTAAGGAAAGCTTGGAAAATGGGTTTAAATGGAGTGTGGAGTGACAATTCAGTTCTTCATTACAGGAGCAATACACAACTAAATGAATTGATTCTTAATTAATTATAGAGGTATGGTGGAAGGGAAAAAGTTCTCTAAATTTGAGGAAGATCTCTTATGGTTTTTTGAAGGAAATGACAAAACAATCTTCATTTGCAAAGAGGATTTTGAGTGTTTTTGCAAGACAAAGATGGATTTAATCACATAACATGAATTCTTCCACCTTATCAAATGAATGATAGCTCAACACGTTTTTTTTTTACAAATATAGCTCATTGGAAAAGTTTCAAGGGTTTCCTTCATGTGGTTTTTGAGAAATGATTGAATCAAGTTTGAGTGGTTTTGTAAATTAGGGTTTCAATAAATGCAATCTTCAAGATATCATATAAAATAATCCACTCCATATCAACTTTCAGAAAATTTTAATAGCATGATGTGTTCAAAATTTGAGAGTGGTTCAACCAAGGGATCATGAGACATGAATAAAAAAGGTATGGGAGAGCAAGGGCAAACAAGTAGTTTTGTGGACATGAGAGGAAGAAAAATAAGCTTTTAAGTGGTTTAATTAGCTAAAATTTACATTTTGTTTAGAGTTAGGATTTTAGAGGGAAAAGGAGTTTCAAAAAAACTTGAAATGGATGCGGAATTTGGGTTTTACAAATGCAAAGTGGAAAATGCACCCGCACCCACTTTGTAATCCCCACCTCAAAATGCACCAAAATAAGGGTTGGGCACACTTTGGTGGTGAAATTTCACCTCCAAAATGCACCAAGTGCAATGGGGCTTCCAAAGTGTGCCAAAGGAGAAGGGGTGGGACCGAAAACATGCACAACCTTTTTAATTTACCTTTTTCTTCATTATTTTTGACATTTTTCATCCACCAATAGGAGGAGGGAAGATTTTGGTTGGTGGGATTCTAAAGTGTAGTTTACAAACTTGAAATGCACTGCCAAAAGTTCATCAAGCTCCCAAATTGTATCAGTGCACTTTAGTTGATGATATCATCATGTCAATAGAGAATTAGAATGTGAAGTACACTTTTTGGTCTTAGGTAAAAAATTAACCTTTATGAGGCATATAACATATGAATTTGACTGTAAATGGCCCAAAAAATCCAATAAAATCATTTAGAAACTTTGAAAATGAGTTCTTCGTGAATTTTTAATCAACTTACCACTTTTTCATAAAAGGCGCGCCAGTGAGATGAGTTGTTGTAGGATTTTGAGACAAGTATGAAACAAACTAATACTCAGTTCATGAAGGAGGGTTCAATTTTCTTCAACTCAGCCCTTTGTTTGGCTCATGAATCCACCTGAGGTACCCAAAACTTTCAGTGTAAGTTCGCTTATCTAGAAAGACCATAGTGCCTTAGTGTTGGGAAGGTTTCCACTTTTATGTTCTCAAAATATTATCTTACATATTCCATCATGTAGTATACCATGTAATATTTCCAATGACTATGGTTTGAGTTCCCAAAACCACCCAAAATTTGTGAAACTTTTCCTAGAGGTTTACCTTTTTCAAATGATCACACACACCTTATTCTCAAAATTTTCATGGAGAGAAATTTTTCCCAAAACCATTTTGAAGCTCACATAATATTTCCTAAACCATATTGTTATGAATAAAACTCCAAGACCTTATTTTTTAACTATAATTTGGGCTTCTATAATAAGCAAAGGCTCTCAAAATCTTTCCCAGAAGTCGGTCCTTGAAAATAAACAATTTGAAATTTTTGACCCATTAGACAAAAAAGTGAAAAAAAAAATACATAGGTTTGTCAAGTAAAATAGGAAGACATTTTACATGCCAATAGAAATATAATGGAAATATAGCACCTGGATGTAGTAAGAAAAATGAAGATGTCCCCAAAGGTTAGTAGTCTAGGTAAAGGGTGGGCCAACACCTATCATCGTGTATTGCTATGTGAATGTCCTACATCATATTCAATTTGCCACATGAACACATGTGTGTAAATAATAAATGCAATCTATCAAACCAAATGAGTAAACAACATGTATGATGTAATGTGTACAATGTATGATATAAAAACATTTCCTTATTTTATATTTTTGTAAATATTTTAATTTTTTGTATTTGAAGCCCTCCATGAGGGAATAGATGAAAATATATTCTCCGAAGAGAAGGAAGGGTGATCCAAGAATGTACCCATAGAGGTGAATAGATATAAACTCTAAAAGTAAATAATGGGAGGCAATATTTTCCCCCAAAGTGTGTGCAAAGTGAGGTTTGTGTGTAAAACCATTCCCTCAACAATCAAGTTGAACTTATAAATAAAGTGTGGTGATGAAAGTTAACTTGCAACAATTAATATGTTGTTCATTAACTCACAGTCATTTAATCATCAAACCAAGGGACGTAAACTTTAAATAATACCAGTGTTGTATGCACAGTTATAGATAATTTAAGAGGTATGGAAAGAAATTATTGTCACTATAATACTTCAAAGAACAATGCTTGAAAATAAACTAAACTCGTAACTGAAAGAAAATGGTTTCTAAACATTATGGCTAAAACAAATCTTGTAAATTTAGAATGCAGATAAAGAAGATAAATTTCTTCCTAGTCTAATCATGCAACAAAACATAGAAAAAAAACTATGGAGGGGTTTAGTAGACCACAAGTGAGCCCTACCTTAGGTGTTAATCCCTCCTAGATCTTGTAATTAAAAGATACTGAACAAAACTAAGATCTTTTATTGAATTGGAATGAATGTTACATCTAGGAACAAAGCAACCTCTTTATCTGTGTATCTTCTATTATCTAATTTTTGTCTCCTCTATTCTTTACATTCTAGATACATTTCCATCACTAACCCTTTTCTTTTATACTCCTTAATTACATAAAAACGTAAGAAGAAGAGTTCAAATAGGATTTTAACAAACTAAGTAAAATATATTCGGTAGAACAAGTGAAATATCTCAAACATATCAACGAGAGATTAAACACATGCAACAAAATTAATAACAAGTTTTCAGTTATCAAACACATAATTCAAGTAACAGACATGTTCCTTAAATCACATGCTAACTAATAAATCAATCAATTCTTCAATAAATTATAGTAAATAATTATATCCATGGTTGAGTTATCTCCCAATTCTTAATGTTCCAGTTATAACTACTTCTTCAATGACACGTACAGACTTAGAGTGTCGTTCTTCACATTCCAAGAGATCTTCATAATGTGGATTCTTTGTTGTAGGCAATCCCCTTTGGCTGTGGATAGGTTGTTGTGGATAGGTCCTTTGGCTATGAATGACTTACTGCAAATGGTTCCTTTGCTACATACAAGTTACTCCACATAGAAAGTTTCTTACAACCAAGAGTGTCATCACACATATCATCATTCAAACAACTTATTGAAATCATAAGAATAAATTCACACACAAAATACCACAAAATAAAGATAACTATTCACAACTATATTAATCAGTATTTATGCCATAATTTCAAGTTGTGATGATAATGTTTATTAGTATGACTGGGAAATACAAGGACATGGTTTCAATGGCTTAATAAAAATATAGAGGATGAGTTGTTTGTAAAGGGATTTACATGACTCATAAAAGTGCATCATCAGGAAACGAGTGGGGGATAGTATGAGAACTAACCAAAAAGAACCTTATGATGAGGTAATGCAACTTCCAAAGATGATGGTGGGTCAAGCCTAAAAATTTTCATAGAATGTGACGCAAGTGCAAGTGGAACCATGGTAGTGATATGTGCTACAAAAATCTTATGAAGAGAACTAGAAGTAGCAAAACATTGAGTAGAATGTAATATGTCATACCTATGGGGTGGAATAGAATAATGGGAACTCCTAGAAGACCAATGAGTAGTGGTACTGTGAGATGGAAAGCTATAAGATCTACATATGATAGTATGAGGTTATAAACTACTAGAGAGAAGGTATGTAGAGGAGGTCCTAGGGGGAGACTTAGAGGCCCTAGAACTATGTGATGTAACATGTGCAACTAAAGTCCCATCTAGAGACCTAGAATGATGTGAATCCATGTTTGCAATTAAGTGCCTAGTATGATACCTAAGAGGACTAGTGTGATGCAAATTAGAGTTTGAATCATTAGGAAAATTTATAGACGTAATTGGAATTGAGGTGGAAACTGTAGAAGATTTGGGCACGTGAGGAGAGAAATACCTAAAAATAACACCTTAGATAGTGATAACATGTTGATGACTAATAAAATTGATGCATTGATGCATGATGGATGGGATATCCCTAAGAGCATGTAGCTAAGGGAGGCATAAATGTGATACCCCAATAGTGATAGATTTAGCAACTAATAATGAAGTATGTGTAGTGATAGATCCAATGGTGATGAGTAGTGTAATGCATTGAAAATATGGATACCAAGGGATTCAAGTAAGGGCCATGCAAAAATGTTATATGTATGATGTGGAGTAACCAAGAAACCCTAAATAGGAATTTGATTAATAAATACCGGAATAAATAGTGTATTAGATATAAGTGTGTAATCTATATCAAAATCATCATAAGAAATGAATGGTGTAGAATGGGATATGTGAGAAATAGTTTCAATCATTGCATCTTGTGGTTGATCATAAGAAGATGATGGTGGCACCGCGCGATGTGTGTTATAAACTTATGAAGTATATGGATCATGAGGATGCTTAGGAAGAGGGTCATTGAATATTTTCAACATGGAATTTTTATTGGTAGGATTGGAAGATTCAATGGGCTCATCCCATTCAATTTCATTAGTTTCAATAAGATCATGAATGATGTGTCGTAACTTAATACAATGATATATAGAGTGACAAATGCATCTATGGTAATAACAATATGCATTAGAATCAAATATCTTATTTTAAATCTTACTCATAAAAAACTCAAATGGTGAGGGAGAGACAAAAGATTTCAATCAAGTAGTTGCTTTAAAACTATTCATGGAGCAAAAATTAATCATGTAAAATGTCATCTTGTAGGTTGCAATTGAAGCATAGTATGTTGAGAAACAATATTGACAGTGTCTTTAGAAGCCACCTTAGGGTCATAAGTTTTGACTTTAAATGTAGGTTTTCTTTAGGACTTGGCATTGGAAGTGTTAGAGGCACTAGAAACATACATGAGTTTATTTTTATGTAATATCTTAGCTTCACACTCTTTCAGTGTATAACATAAGTGGTCAAAATATTAAAACTTGTCAAATCTGAAAAAAAAATTGCTATGGAGGAATAAAACTTTGAACAAAAAGGTCTTGTAACTCATTTTAAAATGATACATTTCTCATATTAGTAAGCATTGTCTGATAACGTAAGACATAGTCACTAATATGCTCTTTAGATCCTTGTTTGATTTTGGACATTTGTACATAAGAATTGATTTTCCAATATAGTAAAAGAACACACATAATGTGTGGGGAGATTATAGAACCATTACGATAAAAATTCCTTAAGACTCCTAGGGAATAGCTTAGTAATAAAAATATCATTAGATACATAGTCAAAGAAAGCAACATGAAAAGATCAAATATGTTCTTACGGATCACCCTCGCCATCATAGATATGAAGCCTAGGTGCAATGAAACCAATGGGAAAATAGTATGAGATAATATTAGGTGCAAGTGGATTAGGAAATAATTGAGAAGAGTCCATATCATGAGAAGTATGAGAGACACCTTGTTATCATTGTAAGATTTGTGTTTGCTAATAATGAACAAAGGACTCAAGATATTATGTGTTAAATAAAGATGTAGGTGAGTCATGATGATGATGGATATGAGGTGTAGTAGCAATAGTGGTCACAGGAATAAACAAAGAAACATTTTTATGGGTATATTATATGTCCCTAAGGAAGTAGGCACAACAAATGTGGGTATAGTAGATTTTTCGATAGAGGCATGCTTGAGTTGACATCTTGCATCATAGAGAATAAGATCAATGTTGTCGGGATTTTCATGGAAGAAATGTTGTAAATGTTATTCTTCATCTTCAAGAAGGTCCTAGGCATAATTTTTAGAATTAGTATTAGAACAATGACCTTTGATAGGATCAATGTGAAGAGTAAGGATAAAATTAGATAATATATTAACAATAGAATATTGTGGCTCATAAACATCATCCTCATAGGTATCTTCATATCCATCATATAATATAAGCCTGGAATATAAATCATCATATAAGTCTGGAATATAACTACGGTTAGAGTGCTTAGTGGATATATATATATATATAAGGAATAACATGATAATCTATTAATGTGAACAAATCATATTTGAATAATGATGAAACCCTAAGGCCACTACGATCAAGGATATGAGGTTCAATTAAAGGTCAGGTTCACACTTTTTGTGAATTTACTATTTTTCCCTTTTAAGATTTGTATATTTCTAATTAACATACATAAAAAAGATGATATAATGTAATAGGAGGCTATTATGATTTAATTAACTTCCAAGATTAATTTCCCAAACCAAAATAATGCTTTATGAAGTGACTATTGAGCTAGGAACTATCAAAACAAAAAGGAGAGATTGTACTTAATTGATTCTATACATATCTGGGAGATTCTAAATAATCTAAGTATAGGACCAGGTTGATCTAAGACTATTGCTTCATTACTAGAACTAACACCTGAAATTATACTTGGTAAAAACCGTATAACTAGGTCAAGATCATCCATACGGTCCTAACCCTTTTGTATGGTCTTGCACCTACTTGGATTCTAGCTCTGTAACTTTCTGTGTGCTTCACCTTCCTGGAAATGACTATCGTTGTGTGTCATTCTTCTTCTTTCTCCTTCATATTGGCTTTGTAACTCTAATCAAACCCACATAGTGCAAGATTAAATTCCTACAAAATAAAATTATGTGGGTTATGGGCACCCCCATGCACCGTTGATTTTTTCACTCCTTCAAAGAGGGCTCAAACCACACATCATTTTCCTAGCATGTGATATCTACCATAGTGCAATCATATTTTGACAAAACATTCAGCAATCATATGAAAGTAAATTGAAACCATTTGATTTCAAGTTGTAGGGAGGGGAAATTTAAAATAATGAAGGTCATCCACCCTTGGTGTAAATTTCATCCCTCCCCTTGACCATCCCTATCCAATTCCATCATACCACCTCCTCACACCATTTTTCATAACTACCATTATTCAACTACCCATAAATGTCATTTAGAGAATGAATTTTTCTACAAAACATTTGCCAAGACATTAATAATTTATGTTCCACTTTTGACCCATCATAAGGGTGTTTGATGGTATAAAATTTGATTGAATGAGGAATATTAATATTCATAGAATTAATTTTAATATGCATTGAAGAGGTATATCTAATTTATGTAGTAAGGTACATGTTTTGAAGTAATCGAGTAGAATGTTTTTTTTTCTTTTTTTAATATTAAGAATTCATAAAGGATGAGAAAATAAGGTGTAATAAAAACACATTACAATCTCACAACCAATTAACCATTATTTGATCACCAAATAAATTAACTTACTAATACCATAATAAATCAACCATCATTTGATCACCAAATTAAAAATTTACCAATCCCATAGCCAAGCAATCGTGATTTGATAATCTAATAAACATTACAATCCCACAACCAATCAATCATTATTTGATCACGAAATAAAAAAACATATTAATCTTACATCCATTGAAACATTGTTTGATCACTTGATAAAAAATATACTAATCTCACAACCAATAAACCATTATTTGATCGATGTTTGATAGAAATTATTTCTCTCAACAACCATTTGATTACATAAAGTAATTAAAATTGCATCATCATCAAAGGGCCCTTGGACTATTGGTGTTGATGTATGGATTCCAATGAGCCCACAAGGGATTAAATCTTGTTGAGTGCAAGGCCTGGAGATACCCAACATACAGATTCAAATGGTTGGGGTTGTACAAATATATTGGGAATGTTTCTCTCTATTAATGTGTTTTGTCTTCATGATCTGTATTATGTCGTGATTTCTTTGCTTGGATACATTTTGAAATAGTAAAGTGTGTCTCTTTCTAGATTTGCATGCTTGAATGATCTCTCTTATCTTCTCTACAATCTAACAAATTGCTATTGTTAAATAGGTGTATGCATTATTAATTTTTTTGAAAATGGATCCAAGCTGGTATTTGATTTGGATTTGTGTTATATTTCAGGGTCTTTATAGGGATATCACAGGGTAGATTTCAATTGTTACAACATGAAATATTATTTTTGTAATATTTACTATTTTGTAAACTTAGGAAAAAGACGTAGATTTAGTATACACAAGAATTTTCTTAAATGATTTGAAAGATTTTAAAATGGATATTCCATATTTGATGCTTTATTGTTTATGTTGCAAGTTCCCTAGTTGCATGACATAAACGTGATTCTTTGATATCCTTTGGTATTCTCACCCTCATCAAATATCAATATGGCATTGTGATGTAAAAATCACAGGAGATAAACCTCATTGTTCCACATGGTATAGCTCCTTTTATTTTCTAGTGGTTCTATTGATGACAAGTGGCATTTTTATTTATCATGCTTCATGTTTTAATATAACATGGCAGACCTCCTCTAATTATCTCTTTCAGCCCTTTACATTACACGGTGTATTCTCATGATTTATTAGCAAAAAATACTTCATAAATTAGAGGTCAATTTGCTCTTAAAAACCTAAGAAATAATACAGAGTCTCAATCTAAAACTTTTAATCATGTAGATAAAATCTACGAATAGCTCATATGACCAACTGTTATAGGGGATAAATTATCAATTATTGTTCCTACATTTCTTGTTTTCTTGCAATTACTCGACCTTAAAACTGAAAAGGTTGGGGGATTTGTTCCTTTACAAATCCAGATGCCCAATCAAGATGGTTGGTAGGTGGATCCTCCTTTGGCTGAGATGTCAAGTGGATTTTTCATCCCTCCCCAGGATGATCCTCTTCATACTCCCGGAGTGATGGCATGTGCCTAGTTCTCTCTACTTTTTTGTAGTTCTCGTGTTTTCTGTTTACCCTCTGGGTGTTTTCCGTTGCAAGCTGCATGGAATTTTTGTGGGACCATGATTTCTCTGGCCGTCCCTGCTAATATAACTCTCTTTTATTTTTTATTACTATAAGGGAAATTCTAATACTAAAAGGGGGGCCACAAAGTGTTGCAACAAGCATGTATTGTGGTTGGATTTTGAACTTAGAGCCTATTGAATTTTTCCCATTTTTATTTGGCTACTTCTTTAAGTATAAATTGCACTCTCTTGAATAATGTGAGTGAGACCAAAATGATAAAGTGGAGCATTGATGGTAGATATTATTTTGGTAGGAACAATTTGAGTTTTGAATTAGGTGCGGTACATGTAGGTATTTAGTTCCCACATTTTTCTTTCCAACTTTCCATTCATGTCTTCATTTTATCCAACCATTCAATCGATAATCTTAATACCATAATATATGTAAGCCCTTTTTTCCATATTTTCCATTTGTTCTAATTGTGTAAGGGGCATGATCAAGAATCACTTCCCTATAACTGATAGACAAGTTAATGGTGTTAACTATGAGGCCCCTCCATATGGCTAAAAAAAGACACTATTTTTTGTATTGTTAGAGGATAGTACTATTGGTTTCAACTTTGCTTAATAATTTATTATTAACTATGTTTTTCAACCAATCATAAACATCAATTGTTTTCTACAACTATGTATTCAATTTTTTAAAATGTGAAGGTGCTCAATTTTTAAAGAAATGGCATTAAAATTTTATTTATCTATGATATGATTGGTTCAAATCAATGACTATTTATTTGTAAGCTTCATCAATTTCCAGAAATTTGATGACAACAACCCCTATAAATCAATTAATAATGTTGACAAATGTTGAAACATGTGAAAGAGGGCAGGGGGTTAAGGGGAGGCAATACTATACATTTATCATAGCCTTTATCAATTTGAGGATGCCCTACATAAATGTAATAGATTGCATTTTAAAATTTGAAATTCCACACATATATAACAAAAGCTTATAATATAATTAAAGAGTGCAAAGGTTACAAAATGCACAATTATTTATATTTTTACATAAATGACTAAACACTAATACCCCACTATATATGGACACCTCTCCTTAACATCTCACACAAACCTTTTGGCTACACAATGCGGCAATACTAGATAGCATTATTTATCTTGTTGATTAAGTGGACACATGTTACTCAATAATTATTTCATTGTATCATATGCACTCCTAAAATATTCTCCCATTGTTATCTCCTTGATATGGAAAATATTTTAATCAGAACTTTTAGATATATGTCTATCTCATTTTCTTTTCCAGTCATTTTCTTGATGACAAGTGGCATTTTTATTTATCACTCTTCTTGTTTTAATATAATATGGCAGAAGTAAAAACCCCTCATAAATTAGAGATGAATTTTATCTTAACAACTTAAGAAATCATATGGAGTTTCAGTCCAAAACTTTGATCCCACAAATAAAATTTATGTATCGCTCATATTCCCATCCGTTATAGGGGATCAATTATCAACGATTGTTCACACATTTCCTATTTTCCTGCAATTACTCAACCTTAAAAATTAAAAGGGAGGCTATAAATTATTGTTTTGGTTGGGTTTCAAACTTAGAACCTATTGGATTTTTCCCATTTTTTATTTTGGCCCCTTTAAGTAATAAATTGCACTAGCTTGAATAATGTGAGTGAGACAAAGATGATAAAGTGGAGCATGGATAGAAAATATTATTTGGGTAGGAATAATTTGAGTTGTGGAATAGATGTGGGACATGTGGTTATTAATTTCCGCATTTTTTTTTCCCAAATTTTCTTTTATGTATTTGTTTTATGCAACAATTCTTCGATCAAAAATCTTAATGCCATAAAAAATAAAATAAAATATCAAAGCCATTTTTCCATATTGTCCATTTGTTTTAATTGTTTAAGGGGCATGACTAGGATTCACTACCCTAAAACTGAAAAACAAGTTAATGGTGTTGAATAAGATGCCCCTCCATATGGCCAAAAAAAAGACAGTATTTTTAGTTCTACCGCAGGCTACTACTATTGGTTTCAAATTTGCTTAATCAATTATTATTAACTATGATTTTACACAAATCATAAAAATTAAAAAAAAATTATAAATGTGAAGGTGCTCAATTTTTAAAGAAATGACATTAAGAAAATATTTATTTATAATCTGATTGGTTCAAATCAATGACCCTTTACTTGCAAGCTTCAAAAATTTCAAGAAAGTTGGTGACAACAGTCCTAGTCATGCAATTAATAATGTTGAAAAATTCCCAAACATGTGAAGGGGGTGGGGGTAGGGGAATGTGGATGAAAAAATATCATATCCATTATGACTTTGAAGATGCCCCACATAAATGCAATAGATAGCATTTTGAATTTTTTTGAAATTTGTTGAAATTGCACATATATAACAACTTACAATAAACTTAAAATTTTCAAAGGTTACAAAATGCAAAATTATTTCTATTTTTACAGGAAGTACTAAACACTAATACCCCATTATATATGGACATCTCACACAAACCTTTTGGCTACACTATGCACCAATACTAAGCAACATTGTTGCTCTTGTTGATTAAGTGGGTTCATGTTACTCAATACTTATTGCATTGTATCATATCCACTCCCAAAATATTTTCCCCTTGCTATCTCTTTGATATGGAAAATATTTTAATTGGATCTTTTAGATATATGTCAAAGTATCTTCCCAAATTTGTTGCCTCTCAAAATAAAATAAAAACATAAAACTAAATCAATCCATCAAAGTTAGAATATTAAAAAGTGTCACAATTCTATCAATGTTTCAAATAACTAACCATGTCCATCCACATATAAATAATTCCATCTTTTGGGGTTGTAGTATGAGTCCCTCTGGCTATCATGAAAAAAGTAATGCTTGATAGTATTACATTTCCCACATTTATATTTTTAATCATATTTCTAACATGTGGAATTTTTTCCTATTTGATACGACGTGAATATCTCATGGACCACTTCATTATTAACTTTCTAAAATAGTATTAATACCATGTTGTACAAGTTAAATAAGCATCTCTCATCCCCTAAATATTACAATGTATAGGCCCACTATAACGTATTAGTGTTTATGTTGACCCACACATCCAAAAGCCTTTGAAGAAAAAATAAATAAATTTTTCTTACTTTGGGTATTCCTTTTCAATTAAGACAATGATGATTTATGATGTTTGAAGCTTACTCAACAAAGGATTTCATTCTAAGCAAACATGTTCAACTCCAATGTTAAAACAAAACGGTGAGACAAATGAAAAATGTGGTATATTAAGAATAAATTTTCTCATAATTTCTAATGGTTGCAACAAAATCATATTTTTGTTTGTATTTTGAGAAAAAGTCACCAAAAAAAATTGTGTTAGGTTGTTTCCTTGTTGACAAAAGATTGTAAACACACTTCTCGATATATGAAAATCACAATGTTGAACATAAGAATTTCCAACACACAGTAGCTTATCCTTGTCATTCTTTCATGTGAAAAAACCTAAGTGGTAAGTGGTGCAATGTCGCAAAGGGTACATATAATTTTTTCTTCAACATAAGAAAATTTAAATTGAGGACCATTTCAGGATATGATTAGTTATTTATCTTGCTTCTAGGTGGTTGGCTTCTTGATTATGCTTTCTAGTGGGAATGTTGGCAAGTGAGATGAGGCAGATACTTTTCTCGAATATCTCCTTCACATAAGAGCATTAAATCAAGGTCATGCACATCAACAACACCAACAAAAATAATTACTTTTATTGATTTGTTGTTGTCTCTTAACAAAGAGGATAAGATGGATGATGAAGACAAGCTAGAGGGCACGGCGGAAAAAGACAAAAGTGTGATGGAATCATACATATGAAAGCTTTCTTATTTGTAGGTGATGGTGAAGAAAACTTTATGAATCCTTTAAGGGTAGGGAGAATGTGGATGTCAAGGTCAATGACTTGAATCTCACCCCATTTAACATGAGTCATCATGGTCCATTGATACCTATAAAGAGCTTGAATTTGTAATCAAGTAAGACATATTAAATGTGTTTCCTCCTCTGTTATGCTCGTGTATCACGTATGAATGGTTATTTTTTTTGTTGGGAATGTTAGCATACCCATTCATAGAATCCAATGGACTTAGTTGAATTCCTCCAATTGTATTATGAGATAGTACTTCACTGATTTACATATCATTGTTGGTAAATAGCATTATCATCACTATCGCTATGCTACATGTGGTAACCAATAGATACCTTCTAGATGGTCTGAAGCCTATGCTACAATTATTTCTCGTAGTGTGCCACTGTTGATAAAAAAAAAAAAAAAGGTGCATATTTTCCCCCTCCCACCTAAACAAGATTGCATCAACATGGTATTTTCTACCAAGATCTATAACAACATGTGTCTTCTCATATAAATTTTGTGAAGAAATTTAATAGTTTATCTAATTTAATAGAAAGCCACATAAGAAGTTTTGAAATCTTTTCATGAGCTCGCCTCTCCACTTAACACACTAACATGGCTGATGGAATGCTCTTGACCTCTCCACCATTCACCTTCGGGTGTTGCATCATTGTAGGCATGTTTTTTGCTTCTAAATATTTCACCAATGTTGAAGATTCAATTTTTTGAATTATTGCAATAGGATTTTCTCTTCTACAATAGCCAAAGCTATTCTTTTAATTGATTGTGTGTCAAGAATTAATGTTCCATATGTTTTAATGTATTTAGTGTGCATTTTATTTATAATATTTTAAGCTATCAGAATTGTGTTCAAATTTGATGATTAATGGTGGTCTACATGGACATATAGAATACATTGAATGGTTGAATATAGAAAATATGTATGTAATATTAGAAAATAACATTTGATGAATCAGCAGTTATGCCTCCTAATTTTCAATGGTTGGGTTCTCGATTATGCTTTCCAATGGAATAATGGAAAGTGAGCGAAGAGAGAAGTTTGGCTCAAAGCTCTCCTTCACACAAAATCACTGAATCAAGTGCATATACATCCACAACTCTAACAACAACATTGATTGATTTTGTTCACGATTTTTTGTTTCTTAATAAATTAGATACATTGGATAATGAAGATGAGCTAGTGGGCATGGCATGAAAGGGACAAAATTTAGTGAACTCAAACATATGTAAGCATCATATCTTCAAGTGATGGTGAAGTAGATTTTATCAAACCTCTAAGGGTGGGAAGAATGTGTGTTACGAATTAGTTCTAACATGGGTATATTATTTAGTTTTATTATTGTAAGTGATTTGGTTTTGTAAATAATGTGACATGAAATAATATAGGGTACTAGTTGTTAGAACAACTAATCCTAAATAAAGTGGTAAAATTGTTTGTTAGTTGTTAGTTGTTAACAACTAACCTATTGTTAGAAGTGATGTTAGAATCATTTTCTTATATATTTTAATCTCTCTATTAATAAAGTTGAGTTGTTAAGATTGACCAAATTGTGTGTTGTGCACAATTGATCCTTTGGCTCTTTCATACATTATGGATTAATTCCTATCAGTGGTATCAAAGCAGGGATCATGAGATACCTCTTTGTACAATGTTCATTTGTTTTTCACATCAAAATGATTATTGAATAACATTGCAGTGTTGACCACGTACAATTGTTGTTCATTTATTCATTCACCTTACTTGTAAATTATCAACAAATTGCAATGAATACCACATGCACATTTGTTGGCTCCACAATTCACCTAAATTTTCTGCTCTCTTTTCCATTTTTTTCATCATATTCACACTATGAACACTCCATCTTGTTCTCTATTTGCATCCTAAAAAACTAGAGAAAAAATTATAAATTAGTTTCTAATTTTTGTTTGCTTTTTTCTATATGTATTAGTTTTGAGCTATTTGTTTGGAGTTGTTTATTTTCCAAAAATGTGTAAAAATTTTTTTTAAAAAGGAAAAAGGAAAAGATCAATAAGTGTGTGTGTGTGTGTGTGTGTGTGTGTGTGTGTGTGTGTGTGTGTGTGTGTGTGTGTGTGTGTGTGTGTGTGTGTGTGTGTGTGTGTGTGTGTGTGTGTGTGTGTGTGTGTGTGTGTGTGTGTGTTTCTTCTACATAAGGAGAAGAAATTATTTGGAATTAGATTTTGGTATTGACACAGCTCGCCCTTTCACTGATCCAAATCAGTTATGAGTTTTAGTTTAGTTTTTTTATTTTTAAAGTTTCATGGTATTTTATTTCACTGTTTTAGCAGTATTAAGTTTTGAATCATGGTTTTGAATTTTATAAATGAGTTCAAATTTATATTAATTTTTTTCATTTTAGGTTTTAAATTTATTTTCTAAAGTTTTTAACATTTATTTTTTAAGCTTATGTTATAGTTTTTTTAGTATTTTATTTATTTAAGTTTTGGTTTTTTTTGTATTTTTTATATATTGTTTTGTGTTTTTTTTTAATTCGTAGTTTTTATAATTTATGGTATGGATTTCGTAAGTTTATTATTTTTTAATATTATTTGTTTCATTTTTTCAAGCATGTGTGGTGTATAGTCATCAGTTTTTATATCAAGTCACAAATCTTGTATCCTAGATTTCTATAATATTTTTTTAATGTCGCAAGTCTTTTGTTTTCATATAGTCTTGAGTCATCTTTAACATTTTGTGTAGATTTTAATAAAATATGTTTTTCTTATCTAAGTTTAGATTCATTTGTGAGTCAACTCTTTTTTTAAAAAAGAATACAAGTCATCAAATAAGTCTTGAAAGGCAGTTTTTGAATAAAACAGGTTTTTAATGTAAAACAAAATCACTTGTGTGTAATCGAATGCATTATCGGTTGAAAAAAACATTTGATTTTCTCACCCCACATTAAAAACTATGGGGGGTGTTAAAAAATTATTCCTAACATGGGTATAATATTTATTTTTATTTTTATTTTGATGAAATAGTCTTTATTACTCAATAAAATATTACAATTTATCCACAAAAAATATGGGTGGTAAAGGGTACACCCCACATTCAAACTAGCCGAAGGCTAGGAGACAAAAGTATCAGACCACAAGGAAACAATGCCAAAAAACAAAAGGAAAACAAACTAAGCCGCCGCAAAAAACATAGAGGCAGGGGGCAGTGGTGGAGGCTCTTTATCCTCCAAGTTACTACCTAGAAGATCATTTCCATCTGGAAGGGATGGCCAGCCAGAACCAACTTCTTCTTCTTTGTCATCTTGCTAATTAGGAGATATGGTAAGAGCCAACCGGGGGAACTTTTCCAGAATCCCATCCATCCCATTGCGCAGGAGGCGAGGAGTGGTGGTGGGATCCCCAACCACTGTGTTGCGTGGATCATTGTGGGGACCCCTAACCATCGCGGTTGATAGGGCTCCACCGATGCTAGGGATGCCGCCTGAGAGAGCAATGACGGTGAGCACGTTCATCTAACCGGTCTCGGCCACGGCGTCCTCTAGAATGAACACTCCCAGAAGGGGACCTAGGGGGCTCCCGCGCCATAGTGCAAGGAGCATTGGCCTAATGATCCAGAAGGGTCTGGAGGTGCCGCACTTCTAGCTCTACCTTGTGGGCCTGGTCTTGGATCTGTAAGAACACATTTGAGATAAGCATGGCCTTATCATAATGTGAAAGAAAGCAAGAAACTATGGAATTAGCAAAAACAGTAAAATCACACTCTTTCCATATTAAAAAAGGGTCTCCACTCTGAAAGTATGCCACGCTTGCACAAAAGCATGGGGAATGGAAATAGAATCCCCAAGCAAATCATGTTGCCAAAGAAATGGAGCTGGTCAAAATGACCAAAAGAAATCATGGATCCAGGCCCAAATAGCCTGAGCTTTTGGGTAGTACCAAAATAGATGCGTAAACGTCTCAATATGTCCACAAAAAGGGAAAAGCTAAGGAGTAATCCCATAATGGGATAGTCTGCACCCAAGAGGGAGGCCTTGAAAAAGTAGGAACCAAGTAAAACAGGCCAGCTTGGGTTGAAGGATGGCTTTCCAAACTATGTGAAATCTAGCTTCCTAGGAGGACCATCTAGAATTGATGGACCACCTAGAGTTTAGCAAAGCCACCATTGGCATCCTGGGGGTGAGAAGAGAATACCCTTTGCCTGGGGATTCATTTAAGAACAGGGTATCTGGAAACCATTTCCAATCCTTCCACCAAGGCATAAGAGAGACAACACCAAATTTTTGAATCATCTCAGCAGGAATGGAATCAAGAACTTCCTGATAAGACTCTCTATCGGACGAAGCAAGCCGAAACTTGGCTTTAGCTTGAGGCCAAGTGAGAAGCAATCTAGACTGCCTGCATATAATATTTATTTTTATTATTGTAAATGATTTGGTTATGCAAATCATGTAGCATGAAATAATATAAGAGATTGGTTGTTAGAACAACCAATCATAAATTAGTGTTAAGGTTGTTTGTTAGTTGTTAGTTGTTAACAACTAACCTATTTTTTTTTATTAAAGGCAAATAGTTTTGAAGGGACTATACCCTGTTACAAAAAATGCTCAATAGCCAGATCAACATGAAAAAGTAGCAAAATAGGATCTGAATCCAAATATTATAATAAGTCCAACAATAATCAAAAGAGAAACTACTAATAAAAAGCAAGACATGGACATAACTGTAACTAAATAGCAAAAAATTAGCATACTACCAGCAACTTGAACACCTCCAGCCTGCCCAGGAGGTATTATTTCATCGAAGCCCTTTCAATCCTTGATTTGATCATCTATAGGGAGGTAAAAAGTGCCATAGTGGTGATATGTGTTGGATCATTAATGTTCAGTTGTGAGATAACCTTATTTCTCTCCTTATCTATACCCCAAATATCCTCAGGGACCCCACTCAACATTGTGATGCTTCTGACATGTTGTTCAAGAAACTCACTTATAGCTTTAAAGATGGACATATTGTGATCATGTCTATCCTTAGACCTCCCTAGTCTATTATCCAGGGAGTTCAATTTTTTGTATATTTCTTCAGTCTGATCTGTGCTAAAACCTACATCCTCATTCATCTTTATTTTCCCCTTTTGCTTATTTAACTGATGCATCTCTTTCTTAATACTTTCTACCTCATTTTCCAGCATTTCCATTCTGAGGAGAATATTTTCCCTCTCCTATTGAGAAGCATTGTCCTTCCCTGCATTACTGATGTGTAAAATATTGTGAACCATTTCCATATCCTTGTTACTCCGAAGGACACGGCCAGAGGGAGGTGGGGTCACTTTGTGGGGTGCAGGGTTCTTATCCTTAACATTTCTGATACTGGAAGAGTTGGTCAGGTTCGCAGTAGGAGTAATGTGAATGGGAATGGGCGGAGCATCAGGGGAAACATTAATGGCAGGAAACAGTAACAACTAACCTATTGTTAGAAGTGTTGTTAGAATGATTTTCTTATATATTGTAATGTATCAATTAGTAAAGTTGAGTTATTGAGATTGAACAAATTATGTGTTGTGCACATTTGAGCCTTTGGATATTTCATGCATTATGGATTAATTCCTATCAATGTGTATGTCAAGGTCAATGAATTAAATCTTTCCCCCTTAGGCACAAACCATCACGGTTCGTCAATTCCTACGAAGAGCTCATATTTAGAATCAAGTAAGACATTCCAACCATGTTGCATCCTCTATTATGTTTTTGCATTGTGTGAATGGTTATGCATTTCAGTAGGAATGTTTGTAAGCCCATTCATAGCATCCATGGATTTGGTTGAGGTCCTCCCCTTGTATTGTGAAATAGTGCTTCAATTTTTTGTGTATCATTATTGTCAAAGAGAATTGTCATCAATATCCCTATAATACATGTGTCGTCCAATAGATATCTTCTAGGGGCTATAGCCTATGCTATAATTACGCCTTGCATTATTCCACCATTGATGATGAAAGTGCATAATTTGTCCCTCCCACTTGAACAAGACCACATCAACATGGGATTTTCTATCAAGATATCTTATACCTACACATGTTTTATCAATTTAAATTTGTGAAGTAATTTAAGATTTTATTCTTTTTTAATAGAAAACCACAGAAGAAATTTTTGAGTTCTTGTTGTTATCCTTCCTCTCCACCCAAGACATCGATGTTGTTGATGGAATGTTCTTTGCCTCTCCACCATTCACCTTTAAGTGCTACATTATTTTATGTATTTTTTCCTTGTAAATTGTTCTCCAAGTTAAAGATTCAATTTTTCTAATTATTGCTCTAGGATTTTGGCTTCTACAATACCCAAAGTTGATTTTTTGATTGATTGTGTGTTAGGATTTAATGTTCCCTATGTTCCAATGTATAACAAGTATATTTTATTTATACTATTTCAAGTTATCAATTTTTTGAAGAGCACACACTAATAATGAGAGGGGGGATGAATCATTATTGTATAAACTTTTACTTATTTAAAACATTAACATACATAATAGCAGCAATCACATAAGATATAAGAATTGCACAACATAGGATTTATGTGGAAACCCTTTTGGGAGAAAACCACAAAGAAAAGACTATTTGGATCTATTGTCTAATTCCAGCCCAAAATATATCAATATACATTCGTAGGCACCAACCTAGTGGAGACACCAATCCCCAATGTTGAGAACCAAATCAGCTAGTTCGTGATCACCAACTCAGTGGAGACACCAACCCCAAATGTCAAGCACCAAATCAGTTAATTAGTAGGCACCAACCTAGTGGAGACACCAATCCCCAATTTTGAGCACAAACTCAGCTAATTCGTGAGCACCAACCCACTAGAGACACCAATCCCCAAATTTTGGGGCACCAACATCAACAATACACAGATCCACCTTTTGTAGTTGTTTCTTTAACCTGATGATGGTGATTCTACTTCTCTATGTAAACACAGATCAGATCATACATCCAACATGAACGCTAGTCCAATTAATGAAATCGGATCACATTATACTCTTCTCTTCATTGTTGTATACTCTTCTCTTCATTGTTGTTTACAATTTCATCCACTCGCTCCACTCGCACTTGTGCTTCCACTCAGAATACTTATCTTAATGATTTCTTCATAATGTTCTCCTCCTCTATTGCTCCATTATTCACTATGCAGTCACTTGCCTCATCACGCCGCTTTATTAATGATTTATGCCAAGCATACTAGCTCCAAATACTTATTTTATTGTCTCGTGGTCAGGAATTGCTCTCATCAATTTACCCTTTTCTTATCTTTTGAGTTATGTCATTCTCGCTTCCTTCTTCATCATCAAATCTCCATGCTTTGTTTGTTATTCCTTCCTCTTCAGCGGTTCACCATTTCAATCTTCCTGAGTTTTCTCTCCCACTAATACTTTCTACTTCCTTACACACACCCGCTTCACACATGTTGTGCACTTGCTACACAATCTAATCACTCCATACTCTATACACAAAACATGAGCTTTAATAGTTAATCTTCATGATACATATCCATAACCTCCTTCTCTACTTTTTCATTTTCTCCATGCGAGCACACTCCCTTCACAACTTTACTCTTACTCTATTTCATGCTCTCCACTTCTCTCCTTCACACACATATGATGATTCTACGTATCATTTTATACACGTGGATTCTCTTAAACATTGGCATTCAAACAAGATGAAGGGTCAGCCATAGTTAGTACAAAACATATCAATGCCAAAATACAATAGGGGTCAGCCTAACAATTGAATATATGGAACATTTTAGTGCCAAAATAGATCATATAATCAAACATGATAAACATGTTACTCCATATGAATCAATGTGTCCCCGAACCATTCAAGTGTAGCCTCAACCAATAAACTAGCTCAGAATAATTCATCAATCGGCACCTAACCATCATATTGTGAACTAGCTCCAAATTGAACATGATGTTATTTATGTCTAGCTCACCAAAAACATACTTTGATCTCTGAACCATTACACTTCAAGCTATTTGCATCAATGACAAATCTGAAGCTACATGAAGAGACTCTAAAGCTACAAGAAGGGACTTTGAAGCTACCAGAAGAGACTCTAAATCTACAGAAAGAAACTCTGAAGCTACATGAAGGGAATCCAAAGCTACATGAAGAGACTCTGAAGTTATAGGAAGAGACTCTAAAGCTACAAGAAGATACTCTGAAGCTACAGGAATAGACTCTGAAGCTACAAATGATAGACGTTGATTAATGATAACTCTTCCAATAATATGTTTTATCTATTAGCTCCTTTAGGATCCTTTGACATCAATGACTCCAACAATATATTATGTCTGCCAAATCCTTCAGCTTCCTTTGGCATCAATGAAAATAATTCCAAAAATTTGTGTTTCAGTCTGAATATTAATGGGAGTCCACATGGACATATAGAATATCAAATAGTTAAATAAATAAAATATGTATATAATACTATAAAATAACATTTATTGATTCAACAATTATGTCTACTTCTTCTTGATAGTTGCATTCTCGATTATGTTTTTTAGTGGGAATTTTTTTTTAGTGAGATGAGGGGGCATCTTGACCCAAATCTCTCCTTTATGCAAGATAATTGAATCAAGGGCCTAGACATCCATAGCTCCAAAAAAAAAACCGATTGATTTTCTTGATGCTCTATTGTCTCTTAACATATAGGATAAGCTGAATGATAAAGATGAGTTGGAAGGCATGACAAGCAAGGGAAAAAGTTTGACTAACTTAGACATATTCAAGCTTCCTATTTGTAATAAATGGTGAAGTAATCTCAATGAAGCCTCTGAGTATAAATCAGATAATTCATTGTTTTATGCTCATGCCTAAAAAGAGCTCGAATTTGGAATCAGGTAAGACATTTCAACTTTGTTTCCTCCTCTACTATGCCTTTGCATTGGGTGAATGGTTATGCTTTCCTATGGGAATGTTTGCAAGCATATTTGTAACATTCTATGGATTTGGTTGAGGAATTTTCTTGTGAGATAACAATTCATTATTTTACATATTGTTGTTAGAAAATAGTATTGTCATCAGTATCCCTATGTTACCGGTGTTAACCAATGGATATAATCCAGGTGAGAAAAATCATGGCTGCAATTATGCCTCACATTTCACCACCATCAATGCTAAGAGTGCATAATTTTCCCCTCCCACTTGAACAAGACTACATCAACATGTGATTTTCTACCAAGAGATCCCAAAACAATGTGTGTCTTATGAGTTCAAATATGTGAAATAATTTAATTCTTTCTTCTATTTTAATAAAAAAATTATAAAAAAAAATTTTTGATTCTTATCATGAGCCCGTCTCTCCACCCAAGAAAATTATGTGACTAATGGAATGTTCTTTTCCTTTCCACCATTCACCTTGGGGTGTTGCATCATTATACACATGTTTTTTCTTATAGATATTGTACCAATGTTGAAGATTCAATTTTTATAATTATTTCTCTAGGATTTTGGCTTCTACAATATTTATGAGAGTACAAATACACTTGGTCCTCTCTCATGTTCTTTCACCACTCCCTCATACTGCAAAGCTCTATAATGTAAAACATTCAAGGTAATAGGCATAAGATTATCAACATCACAATTATTAAAATTTAATGTTTGTTAAGAACCTAGAATGTTGAGGAGGCAATGTCAAATACAAACCTAGGATGGAAACTCTTATGGGTAATATTTGTTTTTGTTTGGGAAAGCGTGGATAATGGCCAAAGATAATGGTCCATAAATATGGCACAAAACCACCTGACCTCCCATGTTTTTTAGTTATCAAATTCAACTACTACATAAACTCAAGATGGCCTACACATATGTGTCTTCTTGGAAGAAATAAGAGTTCCACATTCCTTCCCCCCAACATTTTTCCCACCTGTGTACTTATCATCTCTCAATCCCCTTCTTCATCACCCCTCTTCCTTCTACATTGTTTCACTTCTTTAAGTTTGAGTTCTGTAGACACCCCAAATTATCCATTACACATTACAACATCCAAAAATAATACTAAATTCATTATTCACCCATATCCCTCTTCTAGAGTTAGTTTAATTAATTCTATTGTGGATAATTTAATTAGCTATTTAAATAAATAAAAATCAATTATCTACTCACCTTCCACTCATCTCCACTTCACTATCCAACTCACCTCAATTTGAACTTGTCACTCCACTCAAGGTATATAATTCTACAAACATGGAAGAAAATATTCACGTACAACCAAGAAAATCAAGAAATAAAGCCTTTTAATTTCTCATTAAAAGAGATAACTGCACAAAACAAATCAACCATGCTAAATAAGGAATTTGAAATCATTATCCTACAACTCATTCAATTGAAAAGAGAGGATCGGGGCCTCAATTATGCCAAAGAATAATGTGTATATGAAAATGGTAGGGAAGTAACAAAATGTATCATAGAAGTCCTAAAAGGAGACCTAGTTGGACCACATCCGCTAGAGATAACATATGTGTTAGAAGACCTAGAAGGATCCCTAGGAGGATGAGAGACACTAAAGATAGCATGTGTGTGAGAATGTCTATGAGGAGGACTAGAAGAGTGAGAGCTTCTAGAGATAACTTGGGTTGTAGAAGTCATATCTAGAGACATATGCATGGGATTAGAAACTACCAGAAGGGTGACAAGAAACACTAGGAAGGGGAACCACAAAGGGAATACCCCAAATTGTGACCACTAGATGTTGGTAAATAATATTGAAACATAGTTGTAAGATAGATGGAACAACCACAAGAGCATGTAACTAATGAATACCTAGATGTAAGGCACTTGAGCTAAGAGTATAAGCCACTAAAAAATGGGACATGATAGTAATAGGTAGAATAATATGTCCAAAGTTGAGATTAGAACCGTTACAAGGAAATTTTTTAAGACCCCCCTAAAAAGCTCGTAGATATTACTTGCCAAATATATGAAAATGACTTTCGAAATCATGGAAAATCTGAAGGAAATGGGTTTCGAATGGTTTGGCGAATCATTTGATAATGGGGTCAGCCGCTAGCAACTATTGACTAACAATATATGTTTTCAACCAACATATGTAATTTTCCAAAAAAAACTTTTTTTGACAATAGCAGTTAAAATGATTGTCTCGATGAGAAATTTATCCTCACAAAATATGGCATAAACAAAAAAATAAAAATAAAATGTTTTTTTGTGAAAAAAATGCATATTTCTCTAGTTTTGTATGGAAACAAATTTGAATGTTGATGATGTTAATAGTTAAAAGGATCATTTCAATGAGAAATCTATGCTCACAAAGTATGCTACTAGCCAGAAGCATAGATGTATGTTATCGTTTGATAGCATATATCTATGTTATTATCTGGTAGCATACAATATGCTACCGGTCAATAGCATAGATAACATATTGTATCTATGCTACCGATTGGTAACATATTGTATGCTACCAGATGATAGCATAGATATATGTTACTGTTTGGTAGCATACATATATGTTATCGATCAGTAGCATACATTTATGTTATCGGCCGGTAGCGAAGTATATGCTATCGATTGATAGTGTTTATGGCATTTTACATTATATGCAACTTCACTAAAATAACATATTAATTGTTAAAATATGTTTAATGTTGTAGAGTTGTTATATGCAGTTGATCTCAATTTTCAATGCCCGCAGAACCATGAGCACGAACAAAGGAATTGCGAAGAAAATTTGATGTGTACTTGATATTCGGAACTATAAATTTGTAATCATTGTGTGTGTGTGTATGAAGGTGAATTTTACAAATTTCAGTTTCACACTAATGGCAGTTTGAATTTAAAAAGTTGGCTATTGGTGTAAACGATAGGCAAACCGACTCTTAAAAGTAACTTGAACCAAGAAAATTTAGGCGACCCAATCCTATCCCAACGCCTAAAATTTTGCCAAATGTAAATTTCAAAAACCATAATATTCATGAATTAACAAAGATTCGCTACTAAAATTCACTATGAATCATAGATGAATTTCTCGATAGTAAAAACAAGAGAATGAAGTAGCTTAAAATTACATGATGTATCAGTGCGAAGTTGTAGCATCGAGTGAAGTAACAATAGAATCATCTAGATCAATATCATTAGAGGTGTAATGAGAGTTATTCCAAGTAACATATTTTAAAGCCATAAACATTGTAACATTTTGAAGGGGAATATAAGATGCCCCTAGAATCACAAGAATAGTAGAAGTAGAAATAGGAGGCATAGTTTGAGGGACATTAGGAAGAATAACAATGGATGACGGGTCATGAAAAGGAAATGGTGGTACTGCATGAGGAGAATTGTGCTTCCGAAGGCTATTTTTCAGTGTTATAATTAGGAAGTGGGTCATTGAATATTTTCCACTTTGCATTATTGTTAGGAAGATTAGAGGATTCAGTGGGCTCATCCCATTCAATTGCATTTGTATCAATAGGATAACGTATAACATGACAAATATTGATACATCAATTAGTGCTATGACCAATACATATATGATATTCATAATAAGCATAAGCATCAAAACTCTTTAAATGAGGTGTACTCACATCAACCTCAAATGATGGAGAGAGATCTAGAGATTGCACTCAAGTAATTATTTAATCATGATATGTGGAGCATAAGTTAAACACGTAAATTTCCTTTGAGGGGGAGTAGAAGAAGATGAGAGGGTGATATTTTGAACCAAGGTCTTCTATTGTGGAGCACAAGAGGAAAAAAAAAGGTGGGATCCTATGAGAAAATATAAATAGGACCATGATAAGGAAACCCTAAACCAGAAAACATAAAGGTGATACTCATAGCATGTACCCAAGGTTTCCCTAGGATCATATTATAATTCAAAGTATCCAAAATAACATAACATAAAGTGGCAAGGGTCTTAGGACCAATGGTAATTGGTAGGGTGATTTGGCCAAGTATTTGATGAGGTATGTTTTCAAAGTCATGGGTATGGATAGTAGAAGGGGATAGATTTGTACTAAAGAGACCTAAACGATGAAGAAAATAAATGTTGCAAATATTAAGGCTCGACCTATGGTCAATAAGAATACACTTCACCAATGCATTATACACCATGTCTTGAACATATAGGCAAAGTCTTTTATCAATAACATATTGAGGAGGTAAATCAGCAAAATTAAAAGAAATGGGTTCACCTTCAAAAGAAAGGCCCCTTTGCATGAATTTGTGTACATAATTAAGAGATGTACTAGCATGAATTCAAGTGTTTTGAAGGACCTCATAGATTATGTCCTTACATGCGAGATGAAGTTGAATAAAGTCAAGGAATGGAATGGTGGGATCATGAGAAGAAGCCATTAATGTGCCTGTTGATGGTGAATCACAGCACCCATGAGTGTCTGCAACTCGATGGGTTGAGACTCTCAGTGCAATTACATAACATGGAGCTTTTCCCAAGTGTGGGACCTTGCGAAATCAGAAAAGCTCTCCGGATGAAGGCCGCCTCCTATTCCTCTTTTCAGATGCACACATAAAAATGCAGACGATTTACTCAAAAACCTAATCTAACTTGCCAAGGAGACAGGGTAAGAAGATGCATAAAATAAAACCTAAACTACAAAGGTGATGCACCGAGGAATGAAGAACACCTGTCTTGCCAATAAACACAAACCATAAAAATGCAATGCAAGATCATGCACAGATAACCAGATTCGTAGTGAAAGATTAGGAGGATGAAAATGAACACAGAGAGGGTTGAGAATCATCCACGGACATGCATTATTTGCTCCAAGATTGATACAATACACTACAAAATGCCAAGAGGCAAAGTTGCATTACAGTTTTTAATGGGAGGTTCAAACTCCACAAATTCACCTGCCAAGGAGAAGAAGGGAGGGGCAAAACAAGAATGTCCAACCTTTAGAAAGAAGCCCCTCCTTAAAATTTATAGGATGAAAAAGAGAGGGAGAAGAGAGGAATTCGAAATCTACCCCAACCACCTCCAAACTACACTTAATTCATCTCATTATGGCGGTAGGTGAGAACCCTAACAAACCCAAAAAATGGCGAACTGTATTTTACATTTTTGAAGAACTTGTTCTCACCTAATTAAAGATATCATTCGTAGTTGAATAGAGGACCTTGTAATCTTTCCAAAAATTCCAACCTTGCGTGAATCTGAGCTCCCTGTGAAAAGTTATGGCGATCTGAATATTTCCCGCGTTAGGGTCTTCTTCCTGTCGGGTTCGGGGTTCTCCTCTGCATTTGCATCGGGTTTGGAGGATGCCTCGACATGTGTTTGATGCTTGTGCTTTCCCCGAAACCCACTTCCGCCAGTATTTCCAAGATTTCCTTTGTTTCGGGTGTCAGAAAATGGACATACATGTGCATCGGGTTTGGAAGGTGGCTCAACATGTTTTCGCCCCATGCTTTCCTGACTTGTTTCCCCAACTCCAAGACCTGATTTTCCTAGGTAGTGTTTCGGGTGTGCGGAACTCTCAAGCATCGGGACATCCCTTGCGATCTGCATGCTTTATGTCTCATGTTTCCCGAAACCCGAAACCCGATTTTCCTTTGTGTCAGGTTTTTGGACCTCTCCGACATATTTTCCTTGTGTCGGGTTTTTGGATCTCTCCGACATATTTTCCTTGTGTCGGGTTTTTGGACCTCTCCGACATATTTTCCTTGTGTCAGGTTTTTGGATCTCTCCGACATATTTTCCTTGTGTCAGGTTTTTGGACCTCTCCGACATATTTTCCTTGTGTCGGGGTTTTCGGACCTCTTCGACATATTTTCCTTGTGTTGGGTTTTTGGACCTCTCCGACATATTTTCCTTGTGTCGGGTTTTCAGACCTCTCCAACATATTTTCCTTTTGTCGTTGTCCATATTTACCTGGGGGTAGATATATACAACAATTTGGCGACTCAACGGGATTGCCTGCTTGCTAGGTAGAAGATCAGTGGCCTTTTAGCAATTCATTGGGCATGAAGTCATAAGCAATAACCTGAAACTGCATGTTCTCAATTGTTTGAACTGCATGTTCTCTAATTTCTTCCAATTCCATCAACTCTGCATACCTGGCTTCCATTGGTTCGAACTCAGCCAACCCCAACTGCTTCATGAGCTCCAATGTTGGCAATTCTAATGATATAGGCAATACTGCCTCTTTCCCATAGACCAACTTGTAGGGAGAATCACCTGTAGACCTCTTTGGCGTAATCCTGTCAGCCCATAACGCTGATTTTAGCTTGGTATGCCATGTTCTTTGATTTTCATCCAGAATCCTTCTAATGATTCTTAGCAAATTCTTGTTCGTGGACTCTTCCTGTCCATTACCCTGTAGGTAATAATTTGAAGAGGTGCTCAAATAGATTCCATTCTTGATAGCCCATTCTATAATCTTGGAACCTACGAATGCCAATGCATTGTCTGATATGATAGTGGCCGGCACACCGAACCTGGTCACTATTCCTTCATAAAATTCTAGTATGTTAGACTCATTTGCTTCTTTGAGCGCTACTGCTTCGGTCCACTTGGTGAAATAGTCTGTTGCCGTGAGAATCCACTTGTGGCCTTGGCTTGAGTTTGGGTTGATGACCCCGAAGAAGTCCAATCCCCATTGCATAAATGGTTGGTCAACCGAAATCGGGTGCAATGGAAGTGCTGCTAGTCTTTCTTTGCCTGTGAAGAGTGCACATTTCTTGCACTTTCTTATCCATGTATAGCAGTCACTGAACATTGTGGGCCAATAATACCCTGCCTTCATTATCTTGAGAGTTGTTACCCATGGGGCGAAATGTCCTCCGGAATCTCCATCGTGAAAATCTCGTAACACCCTCTCAATTTGATCTGTCCCAATGCACCTCAATAAAACTCCATTGATGTCTTTCTTGAACAAAACACCATCAACAAGCACATATGGAATAGCTTGTAATCTAAAGTATCTCCTCTTTGTTTTGCTCATTTCTCGAGGGCATAGGCCTGTCTGTAGGAAGTGTATCATATTCTAAGTCCAACAAGGAGTAGGCACGTCATCGTTTTCCTGTTCTTGACCATCCTGTAGTACCAAGACAGTCTCTTTTTCATCGCCTGCTTCAACTTGTTGACTCAAGGCTAGCTCTTCACATAGTCCCTTTCCACGTACTAGTTTTGTGACCTTGATCTCGATGTCATATTCCATGACACGGGTTATCCATCCTGCACGTTTCTCATTCACTAGCAATCATAAGCAATCATAAGCTATATTGGTAGGCTTGGTAATATGTATTGTCTTTACGTTTGGAGTAATGTATTTTCCTTTTCTCTTATTACAAATAAAAGCTAAATTGTTGCATGAGTGGATTTGTGAATGTGTGAGTAGTTCAGGCATTGTTGTGTAGTAAGTGTTCCTAAGTGTTTAAAAAGAAAAAACATACTCTGGTTTTGGTTTTGGTTTTTAGTTTGTAAATTGTATGCATGACATTGACACATAGGGGGTAGGAAAATTTGACAAAAGTGGTTAAATGTTTGAAAGACCCAAAATAAGGTCAAGGGGCCAATAAAGTAAGATTGACCAAAATTGCAACAATATGGTTCTAGTCCATTATAACCATATTGCTATGGTTCTAACAAAAAATCCAGGAAAAAAATTGTTCAAAGAGAGGGGTAGAAAAAATAGACAACATGAAATAAAAACAAGAAAAAACATCAGAAAATAAACAAGAACATATCAAATTACATTTAAAAAATACATGCCAAGAAAAAAATTAACATGAGCCAAATACACTATAACAAAATAGTAAATAAGTAGCCCTTACCAAAATTATTGTGTAAGTATACTTCCCAACATATATTAGATCAATAATAATAATTGTTATTATGGTCCATAATGTTGGGCAATATGTTTTTAGGTCTACAAATAACTTATAACATATGAATATATCTCATACTCTCAATATTTAAGAGGCACTTAATTGCAGTTGAAATATGAAATATACATAAACTAGCAATCATAAGTGAAATGTACGATGGAAATGCCAAAGGGGGACGCATCGAATAATTTAATTTGGAGGGAGTGAAATGGCAGGAGAGGAAGACGGATGAAGAAGAAGGGGTTTGAGGGAGAAAAAGTTGATTTGCAGGAAAAGTGTAAAGGAGAATCAATGCAAAAATCTACTCTTGTACAACCACATGCCATGTTTGTCAATCGGTTGAAAGAGAAAGGGTGTACAATGTGCAAGTCGTTGAGGCAACATATTTTGAAAATATCCTAGAATGCAAGGTGTGGTCAATCAGTACTATCGATCTATCAATAGTTGTTGTTTACAATTTCAAGCCTTGTGTTTATGGGTAGTTAGAACACAAGCAAATGTAAGGGCAATTCACTTATGCATTTCACATGACACATAAAAGACATGGATCCACAGCGCAGATTGTTCATGCCAAAATAATATCTACTATTTATGCTCCAAATTATCATCCCTAGCTTGCTTGCACTATTCACATGAGTGAAAGTTGTGCATAAAGGGGTCAAAACAAAAAATGGGCAAAATCCAATAGGTCCCATGCTCTAACACCATATGTAATGATTTCTTCTTCTAGCACTTTGTAGCCCTCCTTTTCAGTTTTAAGCACAAGTATGATTGCAAGAAAGAAGGAGATGTGCAACCAAACATCTATGATCAAAACTTACGAATCATGCACCAAAAGCCGTTTGGTGGCGGTGGCATTGTGATTGCCATAAAATGGGCTTTAATATATATCTACACACACACACACACACACACACACACATAGTGTATTATACATACATACATACATACATATATATATATATATATATATATATATATATATATATATATATATATATATATATATATATATGTATGTATGTATGTATGTATTACACACACACACACACACATATATAGTGTTTAATGTCTTAGATAAGGCAAAGACATGAATGAAAAATTGGAAATGAAAAGGCGGGAGTTAAATACTACCTTATTTCTCCATGTTTCATCAACTTGAAGACGACATGGACAAAAAGCATGAGTTGGGGTTGCAGAGACTATGAAAGGTCCTTTGGAGAAGATGTCTGGTTTACAGAGACTACCAAGTTGAACAAAGAAGGTCAAGAGGAAGATTGAACCATGGACCTCAATTAATAAAACCAAAAATTCTAAGTTATATATACATGAAAAAATGCAAATCCCCAAATTTAATATTTTCCCTTTGTAGCCACGGCCAGTTACCCTCCTTCCAGCAAGGATTTATCATGAATTCAACTATAAAACAGGGCACGATCCCAGCCTTACCGGATCTCTTGCCTTCATTTTCAACTAGAATAGAACACTGGTGGGCTCTTTAAGAGCCAAGCATCTTCACCATTGAGTCAAACAGCATTCAATTATTGGTGATATAAGGTTAAAATCATAAAAAAAACGCCCCTGTCAATTTCCAGGCTTGGACTCCATCCAGTAATGCATACCTGGAACAGGTGTCATGGTAGGCTAAATCCACGTGGATGGTGGAGACGTAACCAGACTGTCAATGTCCCTGCAAAATGGATGATGGTCATCCCTTCTCTGACAGTTGTAAGACGGGCCAAACACAGTTTTCATAAAATTAAAATCAAAAAGCAAAGTAAGTAAGAATGCTTGTCATCTATAGAATGTATTTCATTATTAATGAAATTATGAAAAAACATTATAAAATTACCAATCAAAACACGTGTGAAATCCAAACAATTGTTGTCCTATTGAAATCCAAAAGAATTGTTGGGGTAAAACTAAACGTGGGAAATCATAGTTTCTCAACGTGGGAAATCCCATGGAGGGATCTTCCATGGCAATTTATAATTTCAGGTTATCTACCTTGATTGAATTACCCAGTCTCGATTTCAATTTCAGTTTACAGAGGCTGCCAAAGTTTGAATTGCCCAGTTTCAGTTTCAGTGTATAGCGATGGAGAATGCAGGCTGGAAAAACTTAAATGTAAAGAGCTCTGATCCAGTCATGGTGAAGCCCGCCATTCCTCTGCCCAAAACTGTGCTCCACCTCTCCGTTGTTGACGGCCTGCCAGTGGTGAGGGGAAACATATTTAACTCCTTAATTGTCTACAATGCTTCTGACAAAATTTCTGCAGATCCTGCAAAAGTAATTCGGGAGGCTCTTTCCAAGGTGTTGGTGTATTATTTCCCATTAGCTGGACGGCTCAGATTCAACGAAAATGGGGAGCTTGAAGTGGACTGCAATGGGGAGGGTGCTGCCTTTGTGGAAGCCATGGTGGACTGCAACCTTTCGGTGTTGGGAGATTTGGATGACCTCAATCCATCATATGAAGACTTACTTTATGCTCTTCCCCTGAACACAGATATTGTGAACCTTTATCCTCTGGTTGTTCAGGTAATTCTTAAGTTATTAATAGTAATGCAAATAGAATTTTGCATAAACTGTATATGAGTATTTACAATCAACATTTCGGATCAAATCTATGATCTTCATCAGGAACTTATGATTTCTGATGATGGATCATAAGTTTGATTCGAAACGTCCATTGTAAATAATCCATTGTTAGGAACCCAGTATTTATACAAATGATTGTAATTGTATAAATACTTAGGATTTCTGATGAGTATTTGTTATTGACATTTTGGAACAAATTTATGATCCATTGTCAGGAAGCCAGTATTTATAATCGATCATAAGTTTGATCTGAAACATCCATTATAAATACTCTTCTACTGTTTGTCCAAAATTCTATTTGCATACTATGGACTGTAGAACCATTAAAGATTTTATTAGCAGTAATGCACATAGAAGAATTTTCTATAAATTCTGTAAGAATATTTCCAATCGACATTTCAGATCAAATCTATGATCCATCATCAAAACTTATGATTTCTAATGGTTTGATTTGAAACGTCCGTTGTAAAACTCATACACCGTTTATCCAAAATTCCATCTCCCTGTTATGGACTGTGGAAGCCTTACAAATTTACTAGTAAGTGTTTTTTTAAGTTTTTTTCCCCTGTTTTCTGGTATAGTTCAAGAAATGTTTATCCAAAATATAAAGTTGCAATCAAACCTTTAAATTCTGGAAATAAAATTTAGCAACTTAAATGAAGAGATGCCAGATCTATTGGAGAGTCACTTTATGTGACTCTAACCTGTAATTGAACAGGGTAAATATATTTTTCCTTTATTAAACCATGTAAAACAATTGTTAAACAGTGTTTAGATTTCTCTACCCTATAGAATGTTTTTAAATATATTAAATAAGGGTAAAAGAGCTATCAAAATCAACGTATATTATAGTTGGGTAGGGCAAACCCTCTTGTCCAGTACACATTTAAAATAACCCTATTAACAGATGAGAATTGAACTTGGAGGATGAATAAGCAAGCACAAATGTTATCCCTGAATATCAAATCATAAAAATCAAAAATAAATTACTATATAAATAGTAAGAAATGAACTACTATATAGATAATAACACTAGGCTGTCCAAAATGTCAACACCTGTGACCTTTAAATACAACATAGAAAAAAGATTTTATTTGGAATTTTTAGGAACCATTATTAGCAATGTGCTTAACAGCGCTACATTCATTTTAAAACAGTTACAGGCTTGTATATATACAGATCACCAAAAAAAAGCGTCCCGTTAAAGCAATTATCTCCCAGATAGAGTAGCTTATAAAAATATCCAAAAATTAAGATATTGTTGTGTTTTTTAAAATTTTCATGGAAGAAAATATAATGGTACCATGTATATTTCTAGTAACATCACATTGTTGTCTGTCATGTAGGTAACACGTTTTGCATGTGGGGGTTTTGTTGTGGGGGTGAGTTTCCACCATAGTATATGCGATGGACGAGGAGCTGGTCAATTTCTGCAAGGCCTTGCAGAGATGGCAAGAGGAAAAGATAAGCTCTCATGCAAACCAATATGGAACAGAGAACTGCTGAAGCCTGAAGATCCTATACACCTCCAATTTTATCACTTGTATTCGCTATGCCCTTCTGGCCCTCCAATTGAGAAATGGGTTCATGCCTCTCTTGTTATAAACCCTGCAACAATAAAATGTCTGAAACAGTCTATTTTGGAAGAAGGTAACGAAGTTTGCTCTTCATTCGAAATTATGACAGCATTGGCTTGGCAAGCGAGGACAAAGGCTTTTCAAATTCCACAAACTCAGAATGTGAAGCTTCTCTTTGCAGTGGACATGAGGAAAGTATTTAATCCCCCATTTCCAAAAGGATACTATGGTAATGCCATTGGCTTTGCATGTGCAATGGATACTGCACATGATCTCATAAATGGGTCTCTTTTGCATGCCGTAAATATTATAAGGAAAGCAAAGGCTTATTTATTTGAACAGTGTTCAAAGTCAAGCGTCGCGGTGAACCCATCTGCATTAGATGTGAATGCAGGACAAGAAAGTGTAGTTGCATTGACCGATTGGAGGCGACTGGGATTTAATGAAGTGGACTTTGGGTGGGGAGATGCAGTGAATGTATGTCCTATACAACGGATGACAAATGGACTAGTTATGCCAAACTATTTTCTATTCCTACGACCCTCAGAAGACATGCCTGATGGAGTCAAGATATTAATGTGCATGGACTCATCAATGGTGAAATCATTCAAATTTGAAGTGGAGGACATAATAAACAAATATGTGACTACAGTATGAAACTGTAACATATTTAGCCTTGTGTTTTCCCAATAAGCTTTCGAGATGGAAGTGTATAATCCATGTATTTAAAGTATAATTTTTCCAGAACTATAATGTATGATGGAAAGAGAGTATATGTTGTTTAATTTTTATATATTGATGACTTCTCCTCAGCCTCTCTACCAGCAATAGAAATTTGAATTTTAACATATGTAGAGGACTATTTCCGAAAATCAAAACAGTTAAATAATATATATTAAATATGTCCAAAACACTTGTAGGACGGACATCAAATCTCATCTCAGAAATTTAAATTCATGTTGAATCTTAATCATATGCATACCCTTATGAGGAAGTTAACTAATATATAGTAAATACCTCCAAAACACTCCTAGGACGGATAATAAATCTCATCTTACGCAAATTTAAGTTCACGATGAATCTTGATCATATGCATACCCTTATGAGGAAACTACTTTTGTTTTGGGTGTGCATTTGCTACAAAATGTCATAATTTTCCTAATTCACGATCTAAAAGGAAAAATTAATGGTGATTTTCCAGAATAACTAACATTTACTCTTCTCATTATTAAAACTCGTTAATTAAATATTTAATATTTTAAAATGTCCTGATGGATTGATAATGTACATGAACTTAATATAATTGTCCTAGACTAATATAGTAGCAAAAATCTTCAAAAATTTCTACTAAAAGAAGTTTTAGATGACCTAACTGGCATGCATATGGTCGGGGATAGTTGTCAGTAGAGCAAAAACATTCAAATTCTCTTCTTACAAGAAGTTAAAATCATAGGTTTTATCCTCCAGTCTGTAGCCCATACTATATGGTCGGGTGTCATTTGTCATATGTCAAGTCATGACACTAGAAAATGAGGCGTTATCACATTGCTTTCACCATATCTCTCTTAAAACATGTTGTCATGCTAAATGTATAGCATGCAAAATTTAAAATTTTGGTCATGACAACCAAACCCACACTTGAAATTCCCTTTCCCAGTCAATGCAAACCTTTCCTCCGACCAGCATTTCAACTGTGTCACCCTCATTCTGGTTGAGAGGAACGTGCTAACATGAATTTCAAGAGTGTTTCATGTGCAAAGAAGTGTACCTAGCTTGATTCTTGAATTCACTGAGATCTATGAAAGAACAGTTCTCCCAGAGGCTTCAAAAGGGCTTTTTTTGGTATTTTTTGTCACAAGAGGACGTCCCTCGGAAGCTAACTGCAAGGGCACAACCCATCGGGAGGTTGTGCAGGAGAGTATTGAGATGATCCAAGACAACTTACGAAATTTCTATGGATCCATAAGGGGTAGGAAACTTTCAAGCAAAATCAAATGTTTTTTGGCACGACACCGAGGAATGCATGTTTCAAAGGAGCTAGTCACCTTGTTCAACAGGTTTCGAAAGCCTAGGGAGGTCTTGGAAGCCATATCATAAACATTGGAAAGCTGGCATAGCCCTACTTCATGGTGTAATAATCAAGATAGAATTCTGGGAGTATAAAAATGTGCAAACATGTCCATTGGTATAGCAAGAGTCTTTTTACAAGGTAGAATTTTCTCAACAGGTTTCGGAAACCTCTAGAAGAGTTAGGATCCTAACCAAAGGTCAAAATGGAGTACATTGGACTCTCCTCATGGTACATGTGTTGGATTTGTTCATACTCATTCTGGACTCCATAGGCAACTTCACTTACTAGCACACACATATAGGTAAAAGTGAAAAATGAACTAAAAAGGAAAATTACAAGTTGAATCAGATCTTGAAAATGTTGGGAATGAACTCAGTGGGTTTTTTGGAGTCAAAATGTCACATCCCTCTCTGTAGCATTGAACTTTTAATGCAATAATTGACATATGTGATTGATTATGTGGAGTTGTGAATTATTATTATGCTAGAGTGTTTAATTTTGTTTATTTAAATACAATTTGGGATCAATAGTTATCATTGAAAATAATATGATTAACACTTCCTCTATTATATCATGTTGAATTTACATCATGGTCTAGTGAACTACTTGTGTGCTATTGTTATGAGTTGGTTATAGGATATATTTCTCTAGGACGAGAGGGAGAGCATCATTAAAGAGAGCAGAGTAGATACAAAATTATGGTACCAAGAGAGAGAGGGAAATGTGTATCCCTAAACCTTAGCAACTTGGCATAGTATACCACCTAGGAATGGGGTGTAGCCTTTTTGTGCCATTTTACAAATTCTCTTATTAGGACACCTTGTTCTTTCTTAGCATACGACAATACCAAAGAGTACTTAGGTGGCCTTGTTAGAATTCGAGTCTCTAACTTAACTTAGGTATGGCTATAGGTCCACCCTGCATATGAGGTTTGTAAAATTATAATTGTTTGTTCCATGTATCATGTTACCATAATGTACTTATAAATAATTGAACAAACTACTTATTAACTAACAATATAGATTTATATTTATATTACTACATGTACTTAAAAATAAATCAATACATGTATATTATTAATTAAAATAAATGAGTTATTCTAATGATATATTCCACAATATGGAAGAATATTATACAAAAATTAATGTCAATAAAAAGATAAATTAAATACATAGGAAATAATTTATTTGTCAAAGATCGATGGCCATCATTTAAAGATTTATTGCATTAACTATTGAGTAAGTAGCAATTGAGGAAAAGAAATGTATTTTTAAAAAATGGAAGTTACAGGTGTGCCCTTTCATTTATTAGGTATGAGGATTTTTGAGAGGATGTTCACAACCTGGGTTCATTAATGAAATATGAAATCCCATTTTTCTTCAGGAGAAAAAAAAGGGAGCCAAGAATTTAGAGCAACATATTAATTTGGAAGAAATTTGCAAGTAAAGGAGTAGGCAAGGAGCTAAAACAAAATTCAGGGAAGTGCTAAAAATGTGGGATTAATAGTTTAGCATGTCCTTAATAGTGATCAGTTTAAATATGTTTATATGGCGCTCACCAAACGAAGTTTAATTAAAGTGGATTAAAAAAAAATTATTATTGGTAAATAGTTTTGAAGGGACTATACCCTATTACAATAATGGCTCAACAGCCAAATAGAGCTATAGAGGGAGCAACAAAAGAGGATCAAAATCAAGAGAAAGCATTATGCCCAACAGTCACCAAAAGATAGTTACTAGTAGAAAGCAAAACAGAACAGAAACTGCAACAAGACAACAAAACAACAACAGAAAAACAATGAAAAGACCGAAATATAGCAGCATCTAGATTGAAGCCCTCCAGCCCGAGGGAGATTATTTCTTGGAAGCTCTGTCAATCCTATATTTGATTGTTTGTAGCGAAGTGAACAACGCCAAAGTGGTGATGTGTGTGGGTTCACTTACATTCAACTTCAATATGGTTTGACATCTCTCCTTGTTAGTCCCCCAGATAGTTTTAGGGACCCCGCTAAGCATGGAAATGTTGCGAACATGTTGTTCCAAAAAATCACTAATGGCATTGAAGATAGCCATGGTATGGTCGTGCTTGTCTTTGGCTCTCCCCAATCAGTTGTCCAAAGAGTTCAATTTCTTGTAGATGTCTCCAATCTGATCATTCCCATTATCAGTTTCATCATCAGCCTTTCTTTTGCCCTTCTGTTTGGCAATGTGCTACAGGTCCTTCTTTAACTTCATCATCTCATTTTCCAAAGAATCCAACCTGTGAGGAATATTATTCCCCTCCTGTTGCAAGGCTGTATCATGGACAGCATTACTAATATGCAGAAAATTATGTGTAACTTCCATCTCTTTAGTGCTTCTAAGAACCCAGGCAAAGTGAGGGATGTCGATTTTGGGAAGTTTTGGGTTCTTAGTCTTGGGTTTGGAAGAGGTGTTCAGGATGGAAGTGGGAGCAGTGATGGTAGGAAAGATGTGCAGATCACTAGGAGAGGGTGGGAAGCCGGGGAACTTTGAGACACAGAGCTTATGTAGCAGAAAAATAAGGCCTTGGTGAAGAGGAATGGCACGAGAGTGCTTCTAGAATTCTAAAATGGAGCGCTCAAGGGAATTTAGCAAGTAATGTGGGAAGCAGACCGCAAATTTTCTTCTAAAGTGGTTAAGAAAGACCAGGTGCTTGACAGGGACTGTTATGTAGCGTCCTTCTAAAGAAATGTACCTAACCATCATTTTTGTAACCACATCAAAAGGCTTGGGGATAGAGCTTATCTTAACACCCACAGTTACAAATTTGAGCTCCTCACTGTCGTCAGAGAATTTCTTTGCCTCGGCAGTCTTATCGATCCTTTTGTTGAAAAAATAGATATCCCTCTAACTCAAGGCATGTTGCCTCAGCAATCAATTCTTCATTTATAATTACTCAGTGACCACCATACTCCACCTTTCTGTCCTTCTAGTCCATAGCGAAATGAACCGAAATATTTTGGTCGTGCCCCTGAATGCACTCTATGAAGTTGGAAATGCCTCCTTTTTGAAGGAGGTTTCATACTCCTCATTGTTCTTCCAAGCCGGGTCACTATGAGGCTCCAGTTGGCACGGGGTACCTCCCATCTCCTTCTCCCTGCTACTCCTGCAATTTTTCTGCTTAAAACCCTTGTTTAAATCATTTCTTTCCTTATGTTTGTCCCAGTTTTTAAGAACCCAACCACCTATTGGAGAATCATGGGAGTTATTATGGTCATAGTTATGATGATATTTCTCACACGTGTGATCTTTCACACCCGCTAAAGCCCACACCATCTCATTATAATTCCTACTCCATGCATGATTGCCCATATTTATCCGTATTAATGCTATTATGTACCTCCTTAGGGATGCAATTTTCATTATCCCAAATGGTTAGATTATTATTGATGCCAAAATTAGCCAAGGTATCCAATACCTTATTCCCCTCCCTATAAGTATGCCTAATGTTGATATTCTTGAAATTTTGACAAATATTTATGGATTATATAATGAAGTCCTTAATAGTCCAGCAAGGAGGAGAAAGCTAATTAAGGTGATTGATAATGTTTAGTGAATCCCCTTCTAGAATTATTTTCGGTATGTTATAATCCTTAGCAACCCTTAGCCCCCATAGAGAAGCTAGGGCTTCTACATAATGTTTGTTTGAATCCCCATTTTGGCAACATAGGCAGCAACTAAGCAGCCTTTATGATCGTGAATTACACCTCCCCCTGCAGTGAATTAAAGTGGATCAATTAGGAATAATCAATCCAATCTATTTTTACGGTAAGCCTTTACATATACGGATTTTTATATGTAGGGGGAAAACAAATTCTCAACTAATATACTATTAGATGAAAATAGTAAATATAATGTTAATAGTTGAAAAAAAAATATTACATATATTTAGAGGAGAATGTTGATAAGTAAAAAAATTAAATAGTGTGTAACTATATATATTTAGTATGTTGATAAGTAAATACTAAATAGTGTGTAACTATATATTTACGAAACTAGTTATAATTCATGAAATGAAAATACATGTATTTTATTACTTCTACACATTAATCTAAAATATTATATTTCGTTTTCTTCATTGCTATTTAATATGATTCTTATAAAAAATTTTAAAAAAAAAATCAATGTAAGTCAAAGTTTTATATGGGCTAAGTAAATAAAAATAGATTAATTAAAAAAAATAACAATAATTACTAATCGTGGAAATTTAGAAATTTCAAATAAATTCAATAAAGAGAATGAAAATATAAGTATATTAATCATTTAAGGTATATGGACAAAAAATAATTATAAATGATAATAAAATAGAGAACAATGGATTATATTAAATTTAAAATCAACCTGACATAAGTAAATATGATTCTGAGTGTATTGATATATGGGATAAGCGAAGGAAATGTAGATGATTATTGGTAATTTCTTAATAATTTAGAGGGGCGAAGATTCGGGTTCTCATTACCCATATCAATTTGGCGATTTGATGAGGATATATATTATAAGTAATTTGATACAAAACAATGACATTATTAGATATATGTCTAAATTATAAACAAGATTATAATCGCAATTTGAGAAAGAATATATTAAATCAAAGATCATGTACAAGTAAATCATTAACTGTCCCAGGTGGGTGTTTTAGCACGAATTCACCTTTACCAAATAATCTAATTGGTGTTAAAAATCCCACGTGGATAGTGTCAAATTATGACAAGAATTTAATAAATGGAAATCTAACATCTCTATGTTATATTATGAGTTGAAATGTATGGATACTTCCTTTTCTATTGCTTATGCTTTCTCACCTTACAATGAGTAGTTAAACTTACTATGTCTATCATTATCACACAAACCATAGAATTATCATTAGAATCTTGTTTTCTTGAATTTAAAAATCCTCAGTAAAGCAGGGTAACTATTACTTTGGTTCATCAATATGATGTGTTATCACCCACATACCTATCAGAGTTATTCACATATTAAGTCTTTGTTTACCTCGGGGAGATCAATTGTCATCCAGTATGGGGTTAGGAGGGATGAGATGAATCAATAGCTATGAGTAATGTATAGTGAACATTGGAAAGTGGGACTAAAAGGATAAGGGAATTAGTTTAGTCTTCACCATTACTCAGTACGAGTGGATATGGGTCCTTTCATGCGGCTACCAAAGATTGACCCAATGTTTGGGGTTACCAAGCATACCTCATATATGAGTTAGGATACATCGGGGGTAACCCTTTGTAATCTAAGTCTTATGGCCATAAGCAAGTAATACTTGGTATTAATAAGAATTTAATTATTCTTTTCTAGTTCACCATCTTATATTACATCATGACCGGTTAAGTCATATGATGTAGGGATTTGTATACATGGAACACTCTCTTTTGTTATCAATTTTTATATCTACCTTCTTTGTGAAGGGTAGGGCCATTCTCGGGATACGAGAGTTGTGTGGGGGAACCAAATTGGCTCTATGGTTGGAGGAAAAGCGCTATGATGATGCTCTCCCTCTCCTATTTCATTACTTTGACCTCGACATGATCTCTGGTGTTATCTCGATGGTGCTCACATTGAGAATTATCCTTATGTTCTTCCATATCAGTGTCTCTCACTAAAATATTGTATTCTTATTTGTAATATGTATTGTAAAGCAAACGATAGAATCATGTTGAACATAATGATTATGTAGTGTACTTGGAAACTAATATGTACAAATTTGAAAACACATAATCTTTTGTACCATTAGTATGTTTAATACAAAAGGAAATGGATAATGAATTATCTCTTATGTCATTACATTCATATGCTAGTATGTTCTCTATGCTTAGTGAATTAAACAAGGTGAAATGAATTCATTTTCTTATGTAATTATCTTTTCTGATTACAATAATATTAGTCAATTGATTAAATTTCAAATAGATGATGCCCTTTGATTGTTGTACTTTCCCTTTAATAAACAAGAATTAGTTATTCCCTTTGGTTTCTACCTCATGGATAGTTTAAGTTAAGAACTAGGGATTTGATTCTCATCTTTGGTGGAATTATATGTAAATTCACATAAAGGAATATATATAAATTAAATACATAAAAATTCAGGGTATTTTTCTAGTATTCTTCCAAAGGGCTCTTACAAAAAATCATATAAGGTTGGCCCTCTAAACTCCATGTCTTTCTCTCGGGCCTAAAAAATCCACTCCTTAGTCTATTTTCATGTTGAGTTTGATGTCATCAGCATAACCAATCAGCTTTGAGAGGATTTTTGGAGTGTGGATGTCCCTTGTTTGTTGGTTTAAGGATACATGAGGATACCAAAGTGCACTCCCCCCTATGAAATATTTGGTTGTGTCACTTAAAGTGACAACTTAAGGTGTTATGAGAGGTTATAAACTCACAACTTGATCATTGGACCCTTCCCCATGACAACTAGACCTGTGGAAGCCTTTTAGAGGCCTAATGTCCCTTTTTTCTTTTGTTCCTTTGTCCCAATGGCTAAGGGGACATGGGGGACACAAAAGTGCACTCCCTTATGGAGGTAATTTTTCGTCACTTAAAAGTGATAACTTGGGTCTTATATAAGTGTTAACAACTCACCATTTTCACAAAATTTGGCCCCCTCCTCATGATATCCTCACTCATGGTGCATTAGAGAGGTTGATGTCCCCTTGTCCCTTTGTCCCCTATTTTTTAGGGTGCAACCACACCTCTAACCTCCACAAGACCTGGGTTAGCTAGTTTGAGTTTAAGGTGAGTTAAATGGAGCTAGTGAGAGAGAAAATAAATTTGAAAGAGGTATAACTTCATACTTAGCCATTTTTTGTATTTCATTGTCATTTTCTCTCCCCCCCATTGTTTTTACAATGTTGTTATGTTGTCAAACTTTCTTCAGACATCCTCCATGTTTAAAATCCCTTTTTGCTCATATCTTCCAAACCCCATGCATGTTTTCCATGAAACTTAGATTGTAGGTTCCTCTCCAAAATGCCTTTAAAAAGATTGTAACATTGTTTCCATTGATGCTTTGTTTGTTTTCTATAGCCATTTGAAATTTATAGCCAAGAAACTTTCTTTTTCAAATCTACAAAAACATAATAAATGAAATCCTTTGAAATTTTAAGCAAAGCCTCACATTGCAAAATGAAAACTTTTAAGATTGATTTCATTCCAATCCAACACTCAAAAGAACAATTTACATTTATAGTAATTCACTACCAAGATTACTTTCTAATAATAGTAAGCCCAAGAAACTAGTGCAAGAATGTAAAGAGGAAGGGTGTCTCATTCCCTATTTCATTAGGAATCTATTCATACAACAGTATGGTTGATACAGCAAACATTGAATCCTCCCTCGCAACCTTAAATTTGTATTCCTATGTGTTTAGGACCAACTATGACGTTAGGAATAATCATGAGTCCTTCCTCTTACCGGGGTTGACTCACATTTCACAAATTGAGGACTATTGGGCCAATTGTGCGGATGATTTGATGTCAAAAGGTAGGACTATATGAGAATGATAGTAGATCATATGAGATATTTCAAAATTGAATGGTTTGTTGAGGGAGTGACTAATGATGGATCTGACCTATTTGACCCTAAGTATCAAGCAGTGTGGTCATCTCGTCTTCCTTCCACTACATGGAACATTCGAGAGTCTGGTGACATCAAGGATAGGACCATGGTAGTAATCAAGAGGTCAAAAGAATGGTTCAAATAGAGAAGGGATTCTATCATCGAGAGTGGAGAAAAACTAGCTTCTTCCAAGGAAGTTTCCCTCACTTCTTCTCATAGGGCACCTGATGTGGCCCATTGGGTCCTCTCATTTAGAAAGATCATCTAAGAGAAAAATTACAAAAAGGAGGGCATTTATGTTTTTCCCCTGTGGAGGTTCACAAGAAAGAAAAAGTTGGAGAAAGTCTTATGGAACAACTTGAACTAGGAGATATTGACCCATCTCAATCTCCTAATCATCCCAGGCATCCAAATGTCTCCTTAGAGGTAATAGATTCATCTCATCTCGTTCATGTTGCAATTCCATAGCAAGGACCTGAGATGCTTGACTTCATGTCAACACCTTCTCACCCTTTTCCATGGGTACATGAGTTGCTTGAAGGAGAATCAAGAATTGTGCAACAAACAATGACACCTAACTCTGAGGCCATCTCAAAGTACATCAAAAACAAGTGGACCAAGAAAGCTCAAGGGTAAGTGCATGGAAATGGGGGACCAAAAGGGGGTCAAAAGTGGACACATTTTTCTTAAAATAAACAAAACCTGAACTTCATCCAATAATTCGGCATGCATATGCTCAACATTTGAGAAAGTGATAAGAATGAGTATTGTAGAGCTCGGAATATAGTTTCTAAAGTACTATTTTTTTCTGAAAAATGGTGGAGATTAAGAGGGTCAAATGTGGTGCGCACACAAAGTATGTCTATTTTTGTGTGTCAACAAGATAAGAACCTATTGTGTGTGCCCCCCCCCCCCCCCTAATTTTTTGAATTATATTAATTATTTTTCAAATCCCTTTCATAGAAAGTTATCTAAGACCATGAGCGAGGTTCCACTAATTTTTCATAATTTTTGGATGAATATATAATTTTTTATTAATTTTTAAAATGCATATATCCTGAAAATGAAATATTTGTGTGTGCACCTCCCATAACTTTGAGAAAAAAAATTCATTATTTGTTTTTTTTTAGTGTGTGTAGAATGGAGTTTATAAAAAACCACCTTTTTTTTTAAATTTGGATGAAAAAATCATAAATTGTGCACCAAACCGTATGCATAGGTTTTTGCAAGAAATAAGGCACTAGTAAAAAACATTATAGATGAAAGCCTTAAACTAAAAGGATTTTAGAAAGAAGTATATTGTCACCACGATAAAACTGATCTTGACATCGTAGTATAATTTTTTTCGGAATATTATGTTATAACGCATGAGATATTGGGGTGTACATTTGAGATTTTGATGGTTTTTTTGTAAAAGATAGATTTATTCACGGATTACATAGTCCAAACCTTAGGTTTGGATATCCAAGGCAGATCCAAGCCTATGGATTGGGAATTTCAAACCCAAAGAAGATGAAATTCACTCACGTTATAATGTATGTGCACTATAATGTGTTTGCGTTCCTATTTGCTATGTGGTATATGTGCTTATGGTAGGGATATATTTACTAAGTATAAGTTTTTCTTTTATTAATATTTATACTTTATTATTTCTTATAATTTAAATTTATTTTAGTAATTATAAGAAATTAAGGTCACTTTTCACCTTATGTAACTAGTCTCACAGCTCCATCTATCACAGTTTAGATGATAGTTTTTCATATTCTAAGTTGGTTAGTACATAGGTATTTTTCAGGATTTCAGCATTCAACCTAAAGCTTTTAGAATCGATATGTATTTTGTGAAAGAATATAGTAATTTTTTAGGTTTTGGGGCCTTTTGGATTGTTTACTAACATTTGTAGGACTGTTAAATGTGTCAAAATTAGAATTTACAAACCTCACAACTCCCAAAGATACCGATAATTGATCGAATATATGGACTCATTAATTTTCCCATGATCATGGAGTTGAATCCCTAATTTTGTCTTAGAATATGGTAAAATCATACTATGGATGAGTACCTACTTTAAAAGCTTATGGAATCCATATTTCGCTTCTTGGTCAATGGTGCATCCTTCCTCTGGCCAACCTACCTCAATACCGCTCTCAACCTGGCTCAAAATAAATTATTAACAAGATTTTTTATGTTTGTTTCATTTTGCATGGATGATTGGATATGATGATTGATGAGTTCAGTGTGACCTAATGGAAGATAACTTCCTCTATAGGCCTAAAAAGGCCATTATAAGTTAATCAAACACCCTCTGGGAGAGTACAAGAAATATGTTAAACATCTGGAGGTGATGTCAGGGAATATTTGAAGTGTTGGAGGCAATTTAGGAATATTTGGGAAAGTTTTTCTCATTCAAGGAAAATCTACTCAACAATAGGTTTTCTGGGTGCAGGGAACAAACACTCTAATGGTGAAATTTTACTTCTTCGAATGATTTTGGGAGCTCTGTAAGGAGTTATGAATAAAACAAATAGGCACTGGAAATATATGTTTATCCTATACATGTTGTTAACATTCATTTTTCTCTAATACTTGAAGGTTTCATGAAGAATTTAAAAATAGTGTAGTTGTCCCTTTTGGTTCTAGACAAAAATGGCCCTAAATTTGCAAGCTCTAGAGAGATGATCACCACATGGTGATAGGTGAATATTTGTAAACATTGATTAGTACCTCTGGGAATGGGTACTGTCATAAATAGATTAGTTTTTACTATGTGTAAGGCTATCATGAGGATGGGCCCAAATTATGTGAGTTAAAAACACCTTCCTAACACCCCAGGTTGTGTTTTTGAGTGATGAAACTTCTAACATGAAAAAATGGTAAGAAATGAGTTACGATGAGTTGAAATCATATTTATAAAACCTCAAGTGATGAATTAAGTGTTTAGAAACACTATTATGAGACCTACATTGTGATGGAAATAGGATGCTCTCTTCTAATTACAAGGCAAGAGTGAGGATTACTCTCTTACTTTTCAAGGCATCCACAATTAACCCTAATGATCACAAATCAACTCCATGATTCTCAAACCATTTTCTGATTATCTATCAATTACTGAAATAGGTATTCACCCTGTATATGGATGGATTTTTCATTGAATGATATTCTTTTCATGTGGCCACCTGTTGGAATGAAATGATGTGGTTATAATGTCCTTCTTCCTTTGAAGTTTGATCACACTACAAGGTTCAAATGAGTGTTTAATAAAACTACCAAGTGAGTGATATCAAGTTAAACTCATACAATTTCTCATTCTTACATACATGGTGCTCTCTAATAAGATCATCCTCTTACCCCTCCTAGGTCTAGAATTCTCCTCATATTGAATCAAATTTAGGATACTCATATGCCTCTCATGAAGATAGACGATTCCTTGATCCTTCACACATGATGGTCCTGAATGCCTCGGTAGCTTGACTAGCTCGTCTTGGCTTGTTCCATGAATACATTTTAACATGATGGCAGATTCAAGATGTGATGATCCTTAACTCACTCCATGAGCTTTCTATTTCACCTTTGAACATGACGACACCCTTTTTAACTTCACAATTCACTTCCTTGACCAATATTTCACATGGGTGGAAACATGCTTATAGTATCTATACAAATCTTCACTTTATTCTCCTCATGGAAATAGGTTTTCTCTTCTGTATGTAAATATTTATCCCTAAATGAGACTTGAAGGAATGTTTGAGAGTGAGCTCCATCTTCTTGAACTCCAACTACATTAAAGCACTGTGAAATCCACTCCCTAAATTTCAAGATGTGAGCACATCACCAAGTATTTATTGAGTGTTTAGAAACAATCTAAATAGATATGCACCATTTGTGAGGTCAAGATGACTACCATCACCACTCATGGTGATCCTTTCTCATCATTCTCATGATGATCATTCCCTTAATGACTTGAATTTCAATGAGGTTCTTGACGTTTTAGATCCTTCACAAACCTCAAAATTCTCCTTATCACACTCGTTGTCCAAGTGACTATCTATTACACATTTTGATGCATATTATTTCCCCCTAAACTCATTCGGGAACTCCTAGAATATTCCATAAAAGACAACATTCACCATTGAAGTTCACATTCCATACACCTTGAATACCTGATGTTGAACAAATGGACCCTTAATCATATTTTCTTTCTTAAATTTTCCTAAATTACTTTAAACACCTTCAATTCTCTTCAAAATCACCCTCAGATGCTTTATAATTTCCCTAAACATTTCCAAAGTGTGTTTACCAGCTGTAAAATGGAAAATATGTCTTTTTTAGGCCTCCGTAGGAAGTTATATTTCACTGAATCTTACTAAATTAATTTATCGCCTTGGGTAATCATCCTTGCGCACTAAAATACCTTTAAAACCTTGTTAATAATTTCCTCTGAGCCATGGTGAAGGTTGAACTGAAGGTAAGCTAGCCAGAGGAAGGATGCACAATGACTGGAAGGATGCACATAATTATGTCTATCAAGAGGAAAGGGATTGAATATTGTTATGCCCTTAGTCCTATAACTTATACTTGCATATTGTGATCATTTATCTACATTTTGGTGTTCTTGGTGTTCAATTGTTGCTGATATTCAAATATATTAAGTAATTTCACTACAAATATATAGTGGCAATTCATGGCATCTGCATTTACTTCTAACCTTGACTATGTTTTATTAACTATCACATTTTTTCTCACCTAAAGCTTAATGTTGTGAGCATATCAGACATCCACAAATCTGGGTTTTAAAATAAGAAACTTGAATATAATCTAGCTAAAGCTTATTCAATGGGTAAATGAGTAAATAAGGGTGTGTATGATAAGAAGTATGAATTTTCTCCCTATTAGGTTATCTAAAACCCTATTTTAGGGTTTCAACAAGAAAATTTTGATATCTCAGATAATAAGGATTCTTAGAAGATAAATCTACCTAGAATTGGGTTATAAAACTTAGGAGTCTTCTTGAGTCACACCATTGCCGAGAAGACTCTAATACCATTTTGGAGAACACCCTTTTGATCAATTTTATCCACGTGGAATTAGATCTTGAAGTTGAATCACATGTTCCTGGCATCTACAATGTATTGAGCTCATTACCAAGCACTAATTAAGTGTTTAGAAACAATCTTGGGAGTTATGTATTGCTTGAGAGTAAGAGATGATTACTAACATCATATTTGATGACCCTGGATCAAAATGTATGCTCCCAAAATGTAAAGTAATATTCAAGAGTTCTAGTGCCTAATTTTTTTCCTGCTAAATTCTTATGGAGCTCCCAGAATCAACCGGAGAAGTCAAGGTTCATAATTTAACTACTCATTCCTTACACCTAAAAACCCGTTGTTGAAAAAACTATCCATGAATGATCAAAACTTTCCTAAATCTTCCTAAAATTATTCCAACACCTTGAATTATTTCAAATACCACCTTTGGATACTTAATAACTTTTCATAAACCTCTTGAAGAATGCACACAAGCTCCAAAATGGCCAAAATTGGCCTTTCTAGGCTTGATGGAGAATTAGTCTTTTACTGCACTTCTATGAATGGAATAATGGAACTTACTAAAAAATTTAAAAAAATTATACATGTTCACCCAATACATTACTAATACCTTCAAGGAAAAGGTGATCATGACACAGGAGGCAGGTTAGCCCCGTGAGGGATTCTAGAAGATTTGGGAGAAAGATTTCACATTGTAGCTTGGCTTTCATGGTTTAAGTTTTTCATTTTTGGGTCAATCAATTCACATGACAATATCTCCATATGAAGATCATCTTCTTACCCTTCCAAGATTCAAAATCATCCTTGAATGGAATCAAATTTAAGATTCTCATACACTTCTTTCTCATATCCCTCTCATGAGAATATGTGACTTCTTGATCCTTCACGCATGATGGTCTTGGATTCCTCAGTAGCCTGACTAGCTCATTTTTATTTGTTTCTCAAAGAGATTTGGACACAATGGTAGAGTCAAGATATTATGATCATCAATTCACTCCTTGAGCCTCAATTTTCACCTTTGAACATGATGATCTCTTATTCATCTCATAATTCACCTCCGTGCCTAAGATGGCATGTGGGTAGAAGTGTGCTTTTGATGTCTAGACACCGTCTTTCTCAATTGTTCCTCATGGACATAGGTTTACTCCTCCTGATATAAGGATTCAAACTTGAATGAAACTTGGAGGAATGTCTGAGAATGAATTCCATGTTCTTTACCTTCACAATATACTGAAACATTGCAAATTCCACCTCCCTAACTTACAAGATGTGAGTTCATTACCAAGCATTGAGTAAATGTTTAGAAACACTCTTATAAAATATGCATTGTTTTTCAGCCTAAGATGATTTCTACCATCATTGATGGCGAGATTCTCATATCATGCTCCTAATGACCATTCTCTTGATGAAGCTCTTGATGTTTCAACTCTTTCACAGAACTCGTGATTTTTCTGATTACACCCATAGTCCTCATGATGTAGGGGCATAAAAGCAAGAGCTTACAATTAAAAGGAACGATATCCAGATCGTACCAAGCCAAGAACACAGATGCTAATCAAACACCATGATCAATAAGATGAAAGCAATTCGCCAGAATAACTTTACACAAAACCTTTGCAAACAAATGAGCAGCAATATCATATATTATTATGGAACTCAATGAAATACAATGAGAATGGGCCTTGCTTATATAGGCAAGGAATAACAATCTAAGAACCAATCAAGGTCGTAGATCAAGCCATAAATCATGGAAAGAACTAGTCATCAAAGAACTAGTCAAGTCCATAGATTTATGAGAGAACTAGACATCAAGGATCTAGTCAATACCATAGATCTAGGAAAGAACTAGTCAATACCATAGATCAAGGAAAGAACTATACCTAACAACTAGATAATATCTCCTAATATCTAAATAAATAAAAAGAAATATCCACACACATAAGTGGGTGAGGATAAATATAATAAAGGTAAATAATGTACCTAGGTGAACATGAGCTAAGGTAAATACCTACTCTAACACCCCCCCTCAAGTGAAGCTAGGGGCCAAAATAGAAGTGGCATGTCCACAGTATGAGTCCCGGCAACTAGGCTTGATGAGGTACTCATGTACAATATATCCATGAAGAAATCTTGAACCAAAAGAAGGAAAGAATCCTGCTATAAGGAAAGAGAAAGAAGAAGAAGAAGGAAGATGTTCTCACGAACACCCCCCAAGAACAACTTCCGAAACCCCAAGCATTCCACGCAACTCAAGGTAGCGAGGTGATGCAAAAGGCTTCGTAAAGATGTCTGCAACCTGCTGCTGAGTCAGAAGGTACTCCAAGCAAAGAAATCCATCCTGAATGTGCTGACGAATGAAGTGGATGTGTATCTCAATATGCTTGGTCCATTGGTGCTCAACTGGGTTGCGAGAAATGTGAATTGCACTTTGGTTGTCACACCAAAGTACAGTCAGTGAATCCTGTGGGAATCCAAACTCTGTCAATAACTAGCGAAGCCAAATAATCTGTTGACTCGTTGTAACTGCTGCCCTGTACTCTACCTCTGAAGATGAAAGTGCAATAGCCTGTTGCTTTTTACACGCCCAAGCAACTAGAGAAGAACCAAGACAAAAAAGATAGCCAGAAGTGGAACACCTATCATCAATAGAACCTGCCCAATCTGAATCTGTATACCCAACCAACTGAGTAGAGCCCCTAGTGTAGTGTAGGCCAAAGTGGGAAGTGCCATGCAAATAGCGCAAAATCCTTTTAGCAGCCTGCCAGTGACTACTATGAGGAGAATGTGCAAACCGAGATACAAGCCCTACTGTAAATGAAATATCAGGGTGAGTATGGGTCAAGTACATGAGACTCCCAACCAACTACCTATACAATGTAGGATCACAAAGTGGTGTGGTACATGTGGATGTAAGAGTAACTCCAGACTGAAAAGGAGATGGACTTGGCTTGCAATCAGCCATATCAAAGCACCTAAGAAGATCATGGGTGTACTTTTGCTGACTCAAATGAATCCCTGAATCTGTCTGAGAAATCTGCAAACCAAGGAAATAATGCAATAGCCCAAGATCTGTCATGTCAAACTGTGTAGAAAGAGCCCTCTGAATAGTCTGAATGTGGGAAGAAGAGCTGTCCAGTAAGTAACAGATCATCAACATACAAGACAAGTATCACAATATCCTCACCAACATGCTAGAGATACACTGTATGATCGGAGTGGCAACAAACAAAACTAGTAGATAGAAGAAAACAATCCATCTTCTCATACCAAGCCTGAGGGGCTTGTTTGAGACCGTAGAGAGACCTTCGGAGCCGAAAACAAGAGAAGAATCCTGAACAAATCCAACTGGCTGCTCCATATATATTTCCTCTTTTAGATATCCATGTAAGAAGGCACTCTTCACGTCCATCTGGTATACAGGCCACCCCTGTGATGTCAGCAATAGCAAGTACAAGGCATACAGAATCCATCTTGGAAATGGGTGCAAAAGTCTCAGAGTAATCAATACCTTCAACTTGTGAAAAACCCTTTGCAACAAGACAAGCCTTATACTTGTCAATGGACCCATCAGCTACGTATTTGGTTCGGTATACCCACTTACACCTAACCATATTTCTTCCTTTAGGAAGAGATACCAAATCCCAAGTATGATTCTTCATCAAAGAAGAATACTCAGCTGTCATCGCATCATCCCACTCCTGTATCCCATGAGCCTTTGAAAAAGATTGTGGATCCTCAGAAACTGCCTGACATAAAAGTCCAGAACCTATAGAATGTGCGTGATGATGCCTAGTGGGTGGAAGATCCTCTATGAAAGGTGTTGCCTCAGAAACTGTAGTACGATCCCACTTAGGCATAGTGACAACATCAGTGGGAATAGGATCCTCAATGGCATCTATAACCTCCTCATCAATCTCCTCAAAGAAAAGATCCTCAAGATGAGATGAAGAAGAAGAAGGAATGGAAGAAGATGAAGAATCATGAGGAGTGAAATGCTCATCAAACTGAACATGTGTTCGAAAAAGAACATCATGTGTATCAGGATCTAAAAGACGATAAGCTCTCATGTCCTCACAATACCCTACAAAGATCAAGGGTTTACTCTTCTTATCCAAAGCTTTCCTTTTCTTCTTTGGCACAAAGGCCCAAGCATGGCTCCCAAAGACTTGAAAAAATGAGACATCTGGCTTAGTGTTGGACCAAGCTTCCTCTGGAGTCAAATGCTCAAGTGCTCTATGTGGTGTGCGATTCTGAATATAGTTAGCACAATTAACTGCTTCTACCCAGTAGATAGGAGGTAAATCTCTAGAATGCATCATACAATTAGCCATTTCCTTCAAAGTTCTATTCTTCCTTTCTGCTAAGCCATTCTGTTGTGGAGTATGAGGAACAGAATGCTGGTGAATAATGCCGTGAGTTGCCAAAAATTTAGAAAACTCATCGCTGAAGTACTCCCCCCCATTATCAGTATGAAGGTTCTTTATGCAACTAGAAGATTGTTTCTCGACCAAAGCCTTGAAGACTTTGAAGTGTGAAAAAACATCACTTTTGTACTTGAGAAAATAAACCCAAGTACGCCTCGAGAAATTATCAATAAAGGTAAGTGCATACTTAGCTCCATTGAAAGAGGGGGTAGGAAAAACCATCAAGTCACTATGCACAAGCTCAAGTGGTGAAGAAACTCTCTTAGACAAATTCTTAGGAAATGGATCTTGGTGTTGTTTCCCTAATGCACAGCCAGAGAAAACTCCCTCAAGACTAGAAACTCTAGGAAGACCATCTACCATACCATGAGTGCTCAACTCCTTCAAATATCTGTAATTGAGATGTCTAAATCTTTCATGCCAAAGCTTACTCTCTGAATCTGAATGAGAAACCAATCTTGTCCCTATAGAAGAAGTGTCATCAAAACCCTCAAAGTGATATAGTCTTGAACTATGATCAACAATACCCTGAGCAACAAGTGAAAAAGGCTCCAACAAAGTTCTTACTTCTGCCCCATGTGGTGTAAAAGTCACTGTTTTCCCTTGACCACAATGACAAATTTGATATACAGAAAGAAAATTTGTAGTGATGTTAGGAACATATAGTGCATCTTGGATATTGCCACCATCAAGTTGTATATCACCTTTTCCCTCAACAAAAAGAAAGGAAGAATCTCCAACCTCAATTTTGGAAGTAGAACTCAAACCTAGAGAAACAAAAGACTCCTTGGAAGAAGTCATGTGATGAGAAGCACCAGAATCTATAACCCAATTGTCTGCAAGTGGTGACTGAGATCTTCCAACAACATTAAGTGCTTTTCCATGCTGATTAGAAGGAGGTGGAGTGGAGATAGAAATTTTGTGTTTCTTGACTGCATCCTCTAAGGCTTGCATTCACTTATAACACCTATTTTCTTCATGATTACTACCCCCACAAAAAGAGCATGAAAGGCTAGACTTATTCTTGGATTTAGAAGACTCCTTGGGTTTTGAGTTGTTTTCTTTAGGTTTAGAAGCATTTTGAGATGGAGAAGGTGTGGATTTGGTTTTACTATTTGGTTTTCCCTTGCCCTTAGGATTAGATGCAACTAATGCCTTTTGAGAGGTGGAAGACTCAAGGTGAGATAATTTGGATTCTTCCCTAGTAAGTCTTTCACAAAATGTTTCTAAGTTAGGCATTTTGAAGCTGTCACCTAAGGCATCCATGCTAGAGAAAAAGGTAGAAGCAAAAATTTGGAATGGTCCTCTCAACTTGGATAGAATCAAGTAAACACACTCTTCATCTTTCTTATCTCTTCCACTCCCCTTCAACTGTGTCAACAAATGCTTGAACTTGGTAAGATAGTCTATAATTGTTGGAAAATCTTCAGGATTAAGAGAGGTGATCTCAATTTCAAGTTGCATAGCTCTCATCTGATCCACCTTACCAAATAAATCCTCCAATTTCTCCCATATTTTGAAAGGAGAGTCACACTTTTCCAAATGAAATAAAATACTATCACTTACATAAGTTCCTATCAAACCCATACACTCATCAAATTTGCACTGGTACTGAAATTTCTCATATTCTCTAGTGAACACTGGTTGTTCTTTAGAAGTTAAAGCCCATAATCCTTTCTGCTTAATTATTGTTTCCATTCTTGGTTTCCATGTGTGGTAATTATGTGTTGTTAATGGCTCAACATGAGTTAATGTAGAAGTAGATGCCATCTTTAAAAAAAATCACCAAAAGAAATGGAAGAACCAAGTAATGCAACAAGACCCCCAAGCAATGCAACAAGAGCCCCCCAGATTTTGGCACTTTATAATGAGTGCGTGTTACAATATGGCACTTTATAATTATAGTGTGATTCTCAAAATAAATATTTCCAATGGAAAGATCATAAAAAACTACGCACTTTTGCAAAAAATGGCACTCAAAACCGAGTTACCGATCAAAAGATACAAGGTTTTCAATATTATGCTCTACTATTTATTTTAGTTTCCACTAAAATAGAATAAAATGCTCTTACCTTCACCACACAAATAAAATGAAAGGGGGCTGGAGTTAAGCATCTACTAGTAGGAATCACAAGCTTTAAGCCCTCATATGACCATACCATATGACCAGGGGCTAAGGATTTCCATAGATGGAAAGAACTATACCTAACAACTAGATAATATCTCCTAATATCTAAATAAATAAAAAGGTGGGTGAAAATTAATATAAAGGTAAATAATGTACCTAGGTGAACATGAGCTAGGGTAAATACCTACTCTAACAACAATAATGTCCAAATTTCTTATCATTGCGTTTATGGAATCAAGAATTCATGAGAAGGGATATAAGATGCAAAACCAAGTTCTAGTTGGAGCCAAAATTCTAGATAACTTTAAATTAGAGGTTTTTCCCTCCAAGTCAAAAATTCAAAATCTCTAAGTATGTAAAAAGTGACAAATATGGTGTCTAAGGTGTTTTGAAGCATTTTTAAGGCAAAGGTAGGAAGAAGTATTGAATTCAGTAAGAAGAGTAGAGTAATAATATTTTACAAGGTTGCTTTTGATGCATTTACCAGGTCAAACAGTGGAGATATGTTTGGGTTATTATCTATCCTAAATATTACTACCACAATACCATAGCTAGAAGAGAGTTAATAAGCTAAAAATTAGAAAAGGTGATAACAAGAGAAGTTTAAAGGGTTGAAATTTGAAATTTTCATGCATTACATTGAGCCCAAGGAAGTATCTGAGGATGTGTTTTTTTAGTTGTGGATATGACTAGATGTGCATAATCATTTATCTTGTATGGGAATGGCTCTTAAGAGCTAAAATGGGGCATAGATTGATTAAACTTGAGAGGATTAATGATTTCTTTGACTAATTATCACTTTTGTTGAACGGTTTCATGTTATTTTTCGAGCATGGTGAAACAATATAAATATTTGGAAGGGGTAAATGGAAGCAAAACAATTCTAATTTTGTGCTTGATATGGAATTAGGACACTTAAAGCTAGTTAGAGGAATAGAGTGGAAGTCTGAGAAAATGAGGTTTTACAAGAAAATAAGTCATTTTAACAATTGATTGGGCTTGTGTACAAAATGTGAGAACATGATATGGGGGTTGGAAGGGTAATTTTTAGGTTGCTTGTGCCATTTTTGCATATTTGAGCCTATAGAGCTTATTGGAAAGAATTCAAAAAACAAGATACTAATGAGAACGATTGAGATTTGTTGTTATGAATTGATGAATGCATGCAAATGTGTTAGAGCTCTGCATCAACTCTTGATGTTTCAGATCTTTCACATACCTCATGATGACCATTCCCTTGATTATTTGAATCGATAAAAACTTACATATGTTTTGATTTATTATTGAGCAAACATAGTATTGTCCTAAGGAGAAGATACGCATAGAATGCACGCATTGGGAACAAGGTGCATTTGAAGGTGTGGAAGGATAGGAAAGGAAACGCGTGCCAAGATAAGCTAATTCAGGACTTAGCCATTTTCATGGATGCGTGCTATTTTTGGAAGATAGCGTGCGGAGCACACATTGGGATGGAGACTTGTGCGACACGCAAATGGTATTTTGCAAATGAGTGACTAATAAGCACCATGCATGAGTTCAAGATAATAATAGGATTACTTCTTCTAGTTAACTATAGGATGTCTATTATTAGAGCACTTGCATGTTGTGCATGTTATTGTAAAGGAACATGTCTATTATCAGCATACGACCTATTTTGGGAAGTGTGTAAGCAGTGAAGGGAAAGTTCCCAACTTTATAAATATGTAGTGAATTGTGTAGTTAGGGAGATATACTGAGACTAAATGATTGTAGAGTTATGTTGTTGAATCTGATGTGCCCATAACTTATGTTGACACTTTGTAATGTAAGAAGCTTCTATGTTTTACAGTGTTCAATGTAATGGAGTATATTAGATGGATAATGGTGTTAAACAGACTGTAATTGGTTCTTGTATGATTGATCTTATTATAGTTATTATTTAATTCATGATTCTCTAAGATCTAGATTTGGAATTTGCTCTGTGGAATGTTTATGGTTTCTTTATCGTTCTAAATATGCTTTATCTTCATCACACTAACATCCTACACAAGAAACTCTAAAGAGGGGCCTGTTACCTTTGCGCACTTCGGGTGAGCGCTCAGCTCAAGATGGGTGATGTGCTAGCTCGCCTAGGTTTCATATAGTGGATTCTAGGATGCATCATTGGTTTCATTTTCGGATCTATTTTTCAGCTATCTTCAGGATGGTTCACGATGAAGACATATCGGTTGACTCTAACAAGTGTTGAGGAGTGGATAAAAGATATGGAAGAGGAGTACGCTCGGTGGTTCAGCACTGGATCTGAGTTTGACGCACGCACGTGGGTGGAGCAAAATTTGTATGACTATTTTTATAAGATATTTTTTGTTATCTTTCTGGTAGAGTTGTATAAGTGGTTGTTTGCTTAAGTGTCTAAAAGGAATTAGAGGTATCACACACTTGTCTGGACGTAGGAAGAATTTTAGGCCCTTTATGATGCTGATCTGATTTGGACGTGCATTGTGGATGCTTGGTTTCATGGTGTTTTGAATAGCTATATTTTGGATTACTCAATTTCTACTTATTCTTTCTCAGAGGTAGCTAAGTTCCAGTTTTTTACGTTATCCTAGGGGAACGTTTTTACAAGGCATTCCATTGGCGATCAAAATCTTGATGGTAACCATGAACTTGGAAGAAAAACTGATGGCTAGCTAAACCCCACCATGCGTGGGGGAAGGAGCAGGTTTGGTGAAAGATGGCAGACCTAGTGGCAGAGAGGCAGAGAGAAGAAAGGAAGCTTAAGTATAATGAGGCACGTGAGAGGGAGATAGAGAAGCAGCATGATATTACATAGTGGATGACATTGAGGAGAGACATGGCTCATGAAGGATTTGGAGCTCATAGAAGGCATGGAGCCAGAGCATTTGGAACTCCCTTATTTGGGAAAGCATAAAAGGGAACCCTCCTCAGCCTCACATGGGAGAACATCAGCAAAGACGACATTTGGACCACGGGAGTGCATCTGAATTTACGTGGAAACCTAGCCCTTGTGCTTTGTTTTCTAGTATCTAGTATAACTAGTAATCAGCAAGCTAGTTTGGGCAGTAGGAGAGCATGAGCAAGTCAGATAGCAAGTACATCTATGGTCAATAAAATGTTTATTTGTTGTTTTGAGGTACCTTCTCAGGTGCATAGTTAGTATAGAACTCAAGTGCATAGAATTTTGGACTCACTTCTGGGAGTAATACCACTTCGCAGACTGTAGGAGTTCAATTTAGTACCACTATTGGGACATAGGGAAGTATATTCACTGGTCCACTTCCAATTACAGGTGGAGGATCAGGGGGCATAGGTGGATCTAGCTCTGGTGGATCTGGTGGTTCTAGAGGTAAAGGTAACATATGAGGTTCTGGATCAAGTGGGTAGGGTCCACATCAACCCTATAATATTTACATGGAGATGTATCTCCATCTTCCAAAGTATATGGGCATAAAATATGTTGCTGATCATGTGCACATGTGTGAGATATTGTGGCGTGCAAAAGGAGTCACAACTTCAGAGTGCAAGGCAAGTCAGTTTGTAACTATATTGCAGGGATGTGCACACACTTGGTATAAGAAGTTTGACCCTGATCAGACTTGCATAGAATATACAACATTAAAGGATGATTTCCTTAAGGAGTTTCATATCCCTTAGTTTGAGCAGAAGAGTATAAGCATGCTCAAGGATATTAAGCAAGGCACTACTAAGAGAGTTCAGGAATATGACACCCGTTTCAAGACATTGTTGTCTAAAATTTATTATGATATTCATGAAATACAGCATGCACATTGGTTTGTTGGGGGCTTGATCACACCTTTCAGAAGGGCGTTGTTACATAAGACATATATGGGCCCGTGTGAAGCACTTGAAGCCGCTTTGCGTGCTGAAGTAGTTGGGAGTATAGACACTAGAGTGAGCCCATTCTTGGAGGCTCAAATTACAGCTATGGCAAAGCAGTTGGAGAAACTATTGGAAAATTCAACACATGAGATGCACACTAGGATTTGGTGTACAGATTGTGAAGTGGTATGGCACACTAAGGATAGTTGTCCCCACATATCAGTGTGTTCATTATTGCTAGACTGTGAGATATGTCATTTGGACCATGACACAAGCCGCTACCCATTATTACAACGTGCGATAAGAAAGAATGTATCTTTCTATTGTAATATTTTCTGGTCCACGACTCACAATATAGAAGATTGCAGGTTAATTGGTCAGATTGATGATGCCATAGATAATGGTGTGTGATAAACAGGAGTATCAGATAACTATAAAGGTAAAAGTGAGCACCATGATCATGACCACGCTCAAGCACACTATGATCGGAACAAAGGGTGCTTTGAAGGAGGTAGTGGCAGAGGTCAAGAATATTGTGGTAGATTCAGAGGCAGAAGTCGTGGTGGTAGATGAGGTGAGTTCCCTCGTGGAACGTGTTTTACATGTGGATCTCCTTACCACTACAAGCACAAATGTCCTCAGAATATTACATGTTATTTTTGTGGGAAGAATCATAACTATGAGGAATGCCCATACTTGTATTAGTACCTTAGCAAGTAGGATAAACTGGAGAACAAGGGTGTGGGGATGGTCAGAATACAACGCGTTGTGGAAAATAAGTGGATGCCAAAGCTAGAACTGGAACCTGAGGTATTACCTGTGAATATTACTACACATGCTAAAGTTGTGTGCACCAAGGAAGCATTATAGCATAATCCTACCATCACTGAGGAGGAATTTTACCATTCAAGATACCTAGATCCTACACATCAAAAGGAGGTTTATCAGGAGACCATGGAGGTACTCACAAATCTTCAGAGTGAAATAAAGTGTTTACAGGAATAGTCAAGGAAGTTGGGATAAAAGAAGGCAGCAGAGACAGCCCAATCAGATATTGATGACTAAACAAGGTATGCAAGATGTTGCTCCAGGAGAATATCATTCTATTACTAGGGAATTGGCTAAAGGGAAACACTCCGTGTTCAAGTATTGAAAATAGACAACAGATCCTACATGCTAATCTTCCCCCTCGTAGCTTGGATTATGACAAGGAGATCACTCTAAATGTTGTTGTGGATGGATGGCTGCTGAGCAATATATTGATTGACATAGGCACAGAAGTCAATGTGCCTACTTTGGATGTGTGGGTACATATGGGAAAACCTTCATTACAGCCATCCTCTAATGAATTGTTTATGGCTAATCAAACTAAGGCCACTCCTATTGAAGTTTTAAAGGATACATACATTATTATACAAAGGGGCCAAGTTCACTAAGGACTTTGAGGTCTTAGCACTTGCAGAAGGAGACAACTTCCTAGCTCTACTTGGGCGCCCTTGGTGTTATGCAAATAATTTTGATCTGCGGTTAAACAAGGGGTATATATTTTTTTAGAATAAGGAAGAAAGAGTGATTATCCCTTTGGTAGATGGGAAATTTGCGCCTTATGTTAAACCTTTGAGTGAGGAATACCTGAACAGAATTTATGTATGTGTTATTCGAGATATGGAAGTGTTTGATCCATCAAAAGAAGGAGTCTTCCAGTGGTAAGATGCATAGTCTATTAGTGATACTAAAAGTATTGCTTGTGACAATTGGGTGCATGACAACTATGAGATGGTTGGGCGCGAAGTAAGAAGTGCATTTACACGAAGAAGTAAACCTCATTGTATTAGGAGGATAGGTAACAACTCTATACCTCGGTACACTAGAGAAGGAGACCCTACGATATTCCTATGTGTCATGGAGGAAGCAATGGAAAAATCAAGTTGAAAGAAGAAATATGTTAGTGTATATCTTACACGGAACAGTAGTGTGCTGGTGGATGGTTCACAAGGATAATCTCATAGAATGGAATGAAGTCATAATTTCTCTAACCACTCGGTTCTTCAGGAGCAATGCAACTACTCAAATCTGCAATGGTAATCAATATGTTCAGCACCATGTTCAACAGTGTGAGAGACTATGCACATAGGGCATGAAGCTTTACCGCCTTCACTATGGGTGCACAAACTTTATTCCACTTTACAAGGTTGTGCACGTGCTTGCTATTTTTATGAAGAACTACATAGGAAGACTAGAAATTGGTAGGATTTGATTGTAGGAATGATCCAAAATTTTGACTACTTATCTACTAAACCTCAGGTGGAAGATTCATTAAGGTTTATAAAGAGCTTGACTATGGGAGATAGTACAAAGGCTGAAGAAATCATTCATGAGTTATTCGGTGAGGTAGACTCAAGAGCGCATTTTGATGAAGTATATATGTTAGGTTGTGGAGCATGTTTTCATGTGTGAAAGTGCTGAATATTGTACACTAAGAGTACTATACACTTTCCATAGTTGTCTTGCCGGGGTTTGGGGCTAGGCCATGCCCTGAGCAGGGGTCTGAGGGTGGTATCCCCTAGTAGCAGGAGTTCGGGGGTGCAACCCCTAAAAAAAAAAATTGCCTCGAAACAAATCATGCCCAATTTAACGGGAAATGTGTTTTTTCTCATATGGGTGGGATTTTTGACCCATATGTTTATAGGACAATTTTTTTCCATGGTTTTAATACCCATGGTTTTGTAAAACTAATTAAGTAGTTGTCTACTTATGTGGTTTTGTGCATATGGTAGGTTTTAATGTAATATTACAGATGTGTTTTGAATTCGAGTGTGAATTCTGTAGAGTTTGTTGAGCATAGCTCCTAACAGATCTAGGCATTGTATTGAGAGAGCGGTGGCTTGAAATAAAATCTGAGCAAGTGATTCTTGGTGGACGTGTCCCAAATTGGGTGAGCCACATTAAATATTGTCTCTTTTGTTGTGTTATTATTATTCTACACTTTTATTTGAGATTTGTAATATTTTCTGCATATCAGTTTCTACTGTTGTGATTCTGTGAGGAATTATTCCGCATATTTTATCCCTTATTTCCTAACAATTGGTATCAGAGCTTGGTTTAGTTTTCTGATGTGTTGAATCACAGGGAAAACTTTAGCTTGAGTGGGAGCTATGGCAAATGATGGAAGATCAAGGGTTGATAAATTCAACGGGCAGAATTTTAGTCTTTGGAAGATGCAGATGGAAGATTACCTTTATCATAAGGATCTTTATATTTCGTTGTCTACGAAGGTGAACAAACCCTCGAGCATGACGAATGCAGAATGGGATTTTTTGGATAGGAAGGCACTTGGGACAATCTGGCTTTGTCTTGAATCTTCGATATTATTTAATATTTCAAAGGAAAAGACTACAAAATAACTGTTGGATGCATTAGGGAAGTTGTATGAAAAATCTTCTACCTCTAACAAGATATTTTTAATGAAAATTTTGTTTAATACTAAGATGTATGAGAATGGTTCGATAGCAGATAATTTAAATGATTTTAATATGGTTGTAAATATACTAGTTTTGGTTACAATAGAATTTGATGAATAATTTAGGGCTTTATTAATTTTGTGATCTTTACCTGAGAGTTGGAATAGCCTGGTAATGGCGGTAAGCAACTTGGTTCCAGCTAACTCAAATTTGAAGTTAGAGGTTGTTGTAGAGGTGATTCCAAGCGAGGAAATGTGAAGAAAAATATCTGGGGAATCTTCTACTTCAGGGAATTCTTTGACAATGGAAACTAGAGGGAGCCAGAAGAATAGAGGAAGCCATGGAAAATCGAAAGATCGGGCAAGGTCAAAATCCAAAAGCAAGATAGTATGTTGGCACTGTGGAAAGTCTGGGGATATAAAGAAGGACTGTTGGGAGCTTCGGGATAAGAAGAAACAACAGGAAGAAAATAAGGAGGCAAATGTGGCAATGGGTTATGTATGTCAGGATGCTTTGATTCTTTCTTTACACAATATTGTTGAATCTTGGGTTTTAGATTCAGGGGCTTCTTTCCATGCTACTCCACATAGGCATTATTTTGTTGATTATGTTCAAGGGGATTTTGGAAATATTTTTCTTGGAGATGACGATCCTTGTAGTATAGTTGGAAAAGGATCCATTCGGTTTAAGATGCAGAATGGGAATACATGGATAATGAAGGATGTCAGACATGTGCCTACTTTAAAATGAAATCTGATATCGGCAGGCCAATTGGGAAGTGATGGTTGTATTATGATATTTACAGTAAACTCTTGGAAGGTTACCAAGGGTGCTCTTATGGTGACAAGAGGTAAGAAGGTTGGAACCTTGTATTTAACCACTTATAACACTAATGTTTGTAATCTTGTGGCTTCAGAAGCAGATACAACATTGTGGCACTATAGGCTTGGTCATATGAGCCATAAGGGCATGGAGATCATAAGGAAATATTTTTCCCATATATACAGAAACAGGTTTGGAGTTCTGTGAGGATTGCATATATGGGAAACAAAAGCAAGTAAGGTTTCTCAAGGTTGGACCTACAAAGAAAGAGAGTAAGTTAGAGCTGGTGCATTCTGATGTGTGGGGGTCGGCTCATGTATCATCTCTTGGGGGTTCAAGTTATTATGTTCCTTTTATTGATGATGCAACAAGAAAAGGTTGGGTTTATTGTATTAGAAACAAATATGATTTATTTGAAACTTTTGTTAAATGGAATGCCTTAGTAGAGAATGAAACAGGTCTTAAGCTAAAATATCTCAGATTAGATAATGGAGGGGAGTATTGTAGTAATGAATTTGATGATTAGTGTTCTAAGAATGGAATTCGTAAGAAAAATATGGTTCTAGGAACTCCGCAATAGAATGGGGTGTCAGAAAGGATGAATAGAACAATAATGGAACGTGCTAGGAGCATGAGGTTACATACAGGACTACCTCTTTCTTTTTGGGCAGAAGCGATGAGCACAACTGTGTACTTGATAAACAGAGGACCCTCAAGTGCCTTGGATGGAGGAATACCTGAGGAGGCTTAGTATGGTTAGAAATTTGATTATTCATTTCTCAGAGTCTTTATATGTGAGGTGTTTTTCCATATAGACAAGGATGATAGGACCAAGCTAGAGGATAAATTAGAAAAATATACTTTCATTGGTTATGGTGGTGATGACTTTGGGTATAAATTTTAGAGTATTAAGGACAAGAAAATCATTCAATCGAGGGATGTGGTCTTTAATAAGAAAGTCGTGTATAAGCAGTAGTTGTAGGAAAACATGGAAGAATCTGAGAAAAAATATGCAGCGGTAGAGGATCTTCCGGATGGGAAAGTGACGCATGAATTAGTTCAGGAATCTCCTCAACTTGAACCCCAAAATCCTATATTGAGGAGGTCTTCTAGGGTAAGAATAGAACCTGAATGTTTTTCTCCGTCTCTTTATTATTTATTACTTACTGACAGTGGAGAGATAGAGAGATTTGATGAAGCAATACAAATATATTCCAAGAAGAAGTGGGAGCAAGCCATGGATGAGGAGCATTAGGCTCTCATGGAGAACTAGACATGGGATTTTGTGAAGCTACCTGAAGGCAAAAGAGCATTACATAACAAGTGGGTGTTCAGATTCAAAGAGGAAGGAGGAAAGAAAAGATACAAGACCCGGTTGGTGGTCCAAGGGTTTGCACAGAAAAATGGTATAGATTTTGATGAGATTTTTTCTCCTGTAGTAAAATTGACTTCTCTTAGAACTGTTCTTGGAATAGTTACAACAGAAGACTTGAACTTAGAGAAGCTTGATGTAAAGACTATATTTCTCCATGGTGATTTGGAGGATGATCTATATATGTAGCAACCAGAAGGCTATGAGGTCAAAGGTAAAGAGGAGATGGTATACAAACTGAAGAATAGCTTGTATGGCTTGAAACAAGCTCCATGTCAATGGTATGAGAAATTTGATAGCTTCATGATGGAGCAAGGTTATATTAGATGTCATTCTAAACATTGCATGTATATAAAGAAATTTGAGGATGGCAGTTATATTATCTCGTGTCTTTATTTGGATTACATGTTGGCTACACATAAAAACATGCAAGAAATAAAAGTACTCAAGAAGCAGCTAAGTGAATCCTTTGTTATAAAGGATTTTGGGGCAGCCAAAAAAATCCTTGGTGTGAGGATAGCTTGGGATAGGAAGGAACAGAAGTTGACTTTATCTTAGGAAGATTACATCAAGAAGGTCTTGGAGAGGTTTAATATGCAGGATGCTAAACCAGTTAGGACTCCTTTGGTAGGCCATTTCAAGTTATCAAAAGAGTAGTGTCCCAAGACAGAGCAGGAGAGAAACCAGATGTCCAAGGTACCTTACTCATCATCGGTTGGTAGTTTGATGTATGCCATGGTGTGCACCAGGCCTGATATTTCCCATGCAGTGGGAGCGGTGAGTAGATTTATGAGTGATCCAAGTAGAGATCACTAGAAGGAAGTAAAGTGGATCCTTTGGTATTTGAGAGGGACCATGGGGACAGTTTTTTGTTACAGTGGATCAGACACCACATTTTGTGATTATGTAGATTCAGATATGGCTGGAGATGTAGATAGCAGGAGGAGCACGACAGGTTATGTTTACACTATAGGTGGGATAGCAGTAAGCTTGATTTCACGACTACAAAAGCTGGTGGCTTTGTCAACCACGAAGACTAAGTATGTTGCTGCCACAGAGGCAAGAAAATAAATTATTTGGTTACAGAAATTTCTTGAGGAGTTGGGGTATAAGAAGCAGGAAGGAACTTTGCATAGTGATAGTCAGAGTGTTATACACCTAGCTAAGAACTCTACTTTCCACTCTAGGACTAAGCATATACAGTTAGGGTACCATTTCATCATGACAGCTTTGGAGGAAGAGAAGTTGAAGCTGGAGAAGTATCATACCAAAAAAAATCATGTAGACATGATGACCAAGGTGGTTACAAGGGAAAAATTGAAGCTGTGTTCAGCTTTGGTTGGTCCTCACAGAAACTAATGAAGGGTTGAGAAGCTTTCTCAGAGGAAAACTAGTCTCTAAGTGGGAGATTGTTAGGTTGTGGAACTTTTTTTCATGTGTGAAAGTGTTAAATACTATACACTAAGAGTATTGTACACTTTCCAAATTTGTCTCGCCGGTCCAGGCCCCGAGCGAGGGTCCGGGGGCGGCAACCCCCGGTAGCAGGGGTTTGGGGGCGCATCCCTCGAAAAAAAAAATTGGCCTCAAAACAAATCACACCCGATATAACGAGAAATGTGTTTTTTATCATATGGGAGGGATTTTTGACCCATAGGTTTATGGGACAGTTTTGTCCCATGGTTTTAATACCCACGGTTTTGTAAAACTACTTAAGCAGTTGTCTACTTATGTGGTTTTGTGCATATGGTAGGTTTTAATGTAATATTGCATATGTGTTTTGAATTCGGGTGTGAATTTTGTAGAGTTTGTTAAGCATAGCTCCAAACATATCTGGGTATTATATTGAGAAAGTGGTGGCTTGCAATAAAATATGAGGAAGTGATTCTTGGTGGACGTAGCCCAAATTGGGTAAACCACGTTAAATATTGTCTCTTTGTGTTGTGTTATTATTATTCTGCACTTTTATTTGAGATCTATAATATTTTCTACATATTAGTTTCTACCGTTGTGGTTCTGTGAGGGATTATTCAGCATATTTTATCCCTTATTTCCTAACAGTAGAAGAGACAGATGCCACACTACTTAAGCATGCTTTCTGTGAGAAAGAAAAAGGAAAGATGATCTACATAGTGGATGATGAAGAAGTAGAAAATCTAGATATAGATTGTTTAGCATGTACGTGTAAATTGTTAGACAGTGCGGATAAGAATGTGTGCACCTATCATGAACCTATAAAGACCAAGAAAGTGAACATTGGCATGGATGTTGAACCCAAGGACGAAATAATTGGGGATTATTGGTCTGATTCTGAAGTGGAAAAGATAATTGAGTTACCATGAGATTTTAAAGACTTATTTCCTAGGGGCTACCATGAGTTTAAAGGAGTGCATGATTCATTAGGCAAGATGAAGATTAATCTAAAGGAAGGAGCGCGCCTGATTAAGAAGAGACCTTATAGGATGAACCCTAACCTGCGCATAAAATTTAACGAAGAAATTGACAACATGTTGAAATCTGGCATCATTAATCCCCTAGAGGAGTCAGAGTGGGTTATCCCAATGGTAATCAGTATAAATAAGGATGGTTAGATTAGGATTTGTGTGGATTGCAGGGAACTGAAATTTGCATGTGTGATTTATCCTTTTCCTACAACTTTCATAGAGGAGATATTAGAAGGCGTTGCAGGGCGCAAAGTTTATTCTTTTACAGATGGATTCTCTATGTATTATCAGGTTAGGATTGTATAGGAGGATCAAGAGAAAATGAATCTCACCATTGAATGGGGAAGTTTTGCATATATTTTGATGACCTTTGGTTTGAAGAACGTGTCTACTGTATTTTCGAGCATAGTTGTTCAAGCATTCTAAGATTTTATTCAAAACTTCCTGTAGGTTTACTTGGATTATTGCATGGTGTATGGACTTGTTAAGGAGCAATGTGAAAACTTGCACCTAATGTTTACAATATGTAGATAGTTAAGCATCTCTTTAAACATCAAGAAGTGCATGTTTTCTACACCATTTGGAACTTTGTTAGGGCACATCATCTGTAAGGAAGGTTTATTGGTGGATCCAGCTAAGGTTGTAATTATTGTAGGCCTAGAAGAGCCTACCAATCAGAGTGAGGTGCGCACATTCTTGGGTCACATAGGGTATCACAGAAAATTTATCAAAGGATATGCAAAGATTGTTGCACCCCTAGAAGAGTTACTAAAAGTAAAAGGGATTTTCTATTGGGGAGAACCGTAGTAGCATGCATTTAAAGCATTGAAGGAGAGACTTACTACAATGCCTATTTTGTGTTGTCCCTCATGGAACCAACCATTTCATGTACATATAGACACCTCTGGCATGGCCATTGGTGTGGTGTTAGCTCATCTTGGTGAGGGTATTATAGATCATCCTATCTATTTTTCCATTAGAAAGTTGAATCATTCAGAACAAAATTACACAACTACAGAGCGTGAGGCCATGTCAATGATCTATGTGCTACATAAATTCAAACAGTATTTGTTTTATATTTTATACTAATCACATGACATTAAAATACTTGGCAAATAATCTCTTTTACAAGGGTGCATATGCCGATGGGTGCTCTTATTCCAACATTTTGATTTCATAGGTGTGGTAAACCTTGGTAAGAGTAATTCTGGCCCAGACCACTTATCATGAATTCAGTCAGGGGAGGACAAGCAGATAATTAAAGATACAATGTTAGATATACAATTGTATAAGTTCTATCGAGCACCTTCATAATTAGAGGATTTTTTTTTTTTACGCACAGGTATGGCGCCAGAAGGAATGAAAGCCTTAGAGAAGAAACAACTTGCAATTCACGTGGCACCCTTTATGTTGATAAGTGGTGACTTGTACAAATTAGGTCGAGATGAACTATTGTGTTAGTGTGTACTAGAACATGAGCGCATAGATATCATGCAAGAGTCTCATGGCAATATTTCAGGTGGGCACTATGTAGGTGATGTCACCACACACAAGATTCTACTCATTAGATTATGGTGGGATACCCTGTACAAGCATTGTAAATAGTATTGTAAGGCGTGTGATCACTGTCAGTGCCTTGGAAAACCTGGGCAAAGAGATGAAATGCCTTTGAGACCTATTCTTAGTGCAGATCCATTTGAAAAATGGGCTATATACTTTTTGGGTCCTATTTTCCCATCTACGTAGAACTCGATCACGCTATATCATCACTTACATAGATTATCTTACAAAGTGGGTAGAAGCAGCACCTACAAAGGATTTTATAGCAGCTACAGTAGCTAGGTTCTTATGGGAAAATGTTCGTACTAGGTATGGATGTCTGTTGAGTTTGACAAGTGATAGGGGCACACACTTTTTGAATGAGACAATCAGGATATTACTGGATGATTTTATGGTTGCTCACCATAAGACTACACCCTATCATCCTTAGGCAAATGGCACTGCGGAGGCCTTCAATAAGATATTGAGCCAAACCTTGACAAAAATTTGTGATGTTAGAAGAAAAGATTGGGATGACAAAGTTTTTGTTGTGCTTTGGGTGTATAGAACAACCTACAAGAGGTTGAATAAGGCCATACCCTTTGAGTTGATGTTTGGTGCAGAATTAGTTCTTCCTATGGAATTCATGTTACCATCATTACGTAATGTGCGCGCTGAAGGTCTAGCTGATGCGAAAGCATTAGAAGAAAGAATTGACAGGTTAATATGGTTGAATGAGAGGCGCGCCATAGCACGTTAGAGTCAAAAGTAGGAAAAGGCCAGGTAGAAGGCATGGTATGACTGACACATCAGGGACAAGAAGCTTGAGGTTGGATAGATGGTACTTCATTATGATTCTAATTTTATGTGTCATCCAGGCAATATTAAGGTGCATTGGTTGGGATTGTATGTTATCACTCATTTACTTGAATCAGGGGCTTTCCAGTTAGAGACACTTTATGGTATACATTTACCCAGTTACTTCAACGGGAGTAGGCTGAAGCCCTACTATAAATAAGTCTTCTTGGTGTTTTTAATAAATTAGTGTTTCCATTTAGGATAGGTTTCCCCTTCTGTATTTCCTTCTTCATCGCTATGTTTTGTCAATTTAGTTTGGTGTTTTGTGTTATAAGTGCATTTGCGCACTGGAAGCTAATTACAATCTGAAGTATTTTTATGTGCAGAGGACTGCACATACCATTGGTGTGGGGTGGTTGTTATTTTTTATTCAGAAATGGGTACACATGAGAACAAATTGTTACATGTGTTATTCAAGTATGGAAAGAAGCTGTTAGAAAGGGAATTACTTCTAAATAAGACCATGGATGGAAATGAATGAAATAATAGTATAATGTGAGGTAAGTAGCAGTCGTAAAAACTACTAGGGGAAGGCACATTGGCAAGGTACTTGGCGCATGGAAGCACACGGAAGAGAAGTATGTAGTCAGAAGGTAGGAAGGCGCGCTAGAAGGTTATAGCTAGGGCACAAAGGTGTACCATGTATAAATTGGGAAAATGGTCAATTAATAGAGGGTTATTGGTAGGTGAAGGAGCAATAAATGTACTAAATTTTTGAAAATCTATATAAGGACGTGATGCGGGTTAATTTTTACCTTTGGGATCACAATTATTTAAGCGACCTAAGTTGTGACCGATCCAAGTGAATTGTATTGAGGTGCAGAGAGTTGTGAAACCAGACATAGAGAGCATATTTGTGTGCAGAAAAGGCTTGCATCCCCATAGGTTAAGGGTTTGAGAAAAGCAGAAATATTTCAAAGAGCTAGGGCACACGGTTTCAAGCTAGGGCATGTGATTTCGAGCTAGGGTTTGAGCTTACTCGATACAAAAGATAAAAGGTGGGATTTTTACAATGGCACCGAAGAAAGCACCTGCAGCATGCACAAAGAGAAAGAAAAAGGTGGAGGTTGAGGTCGAAGTTGCACCCGAGAGTAACTTTTCAGAGATGCAATACCCAAAAGGAGTGATAGTCGGTCGGGATTGGGATTCACACATTTGCCGAAAGGGGCCAACTCCAAACCTTGGTGCTCCAAACCTTGGCACTCAAGTTTCTAAGGGGCCAAGGAAGAGGAGAGGTGAATAATATGTTGTGCCAAGTATGGGCTATGCTGAGGACACAAGAAAAATCATCCGCACCCGGTTTCAGAGTACAGTGGACCTTAAGGAGTTATATGGGTGGGAGATGATGGACCTAGATATGGCCACTACACGTGCAATAAAATAGCTATCCTATTTCATACATATTCACATGGATGAACCATATTTTAATGTATGCAAGGAGTCTTGTGTATCAAGGAGAGTAAAGAAGTCACCTCAGACCAGGTACATGACCGTAAAGCCAACTCTTATGTCTGATGAGTAGGTCAGTAATTCCTTAGTCAAGGTATCTATTGAGGTGGCACAGAGGAATGTTGATAAGGTCGTTGCCATTAGAGTGTTGATGGAGGATAACAAGGATAAAATTGTAGAGATAGAGCACCTAAAGGTAGATAAGGAAAGATAATGAACAAAGAACGAGGCCTTCATTAGCATGGCAGAGGAGATTGGTGATTGCATTATGAAGGCAATGCCTCATCTAGAACCAAAGGTACCTGAGAAGTTTCCTTCTGCAATGCATTATGTGCACACATTGGTTGATTTGGTGCTAGAAGATGGACCACTTAGAATTCCTACACCAAAAGATGTTGAACAAAAAGCAGAGAGAGCAAGGGCCTCCATTATCAGAAAAATTTCAACTTATGAGGTACATTGCTCTAGACTTTGAAGGATGAGTTGAAGAAAGAATACCAAGCTCTGAATTTGTGTGCAGCTCCAGAGGCAGTAATAAGGACCAGAACTCTGGTTGAGGAAAATGTAGTCCTAGCAGCAATGAAGGATGAGACTTTAGGGCGCACAGAAATATTGGCACTTATGAAACAGAAGCGTGAAGCCCTCGCAGCAACCCAAGATCCACATAAGGAGAGAATAGATGAGATTGGGAAGCTCATAGTGTAGAAGATGGATCTTCTTAAGGGAATGATGTCTATTATGGACAATGTCGTCCGTGTTTTATAGAATGAGAAGGAAAAAATTACTCAAGACGAGTTAGAAGCCTTCACCACAGACATTCCAAAGAAGAAAAGGACCGCGTTGGATGACTGGTAGACATTGGAGGCTGAGATTAAGAGTGAATATCTAGAGTTTATCCTCCCAGTTGAAGAAGAGGAAGCTCTAGAGTAAAGATCCATTCTTTTGTACAGTGATTATTTACATTATTTTAGCTCTTATTCTTTATTATTTGGGAACATCAAAAAGAAGCCCCATTTTTGAGACAACAATGTACTTTAGTGTGGGGTAATTTTGAGAAGACATAGTATTTTCCTAAGGAGAAGACGCACATAGAATGTGCGTGCAGGAACAAGGCGCATTTGAAGGCGCAGAAGGTTAGGAAGGGAAACATCCACTTAGGACAAGATAATTTGGGACTTAGCCATTTTCATGGATGCAGGCTATTTTCATAAAATAGCGTGCAGAGCACACATTGGGTTGGAGACTTGCGCGACACACAATTGGTATTTTGGGAATGAGCGACTGATAAGCGCCATGAATGAGTTCAAGATAGTAATAGGATTACTTCTTCTAGTTAACTATAGGATGTCTATTATTAGAACACTTGTATGTGTGCATGTTATTGTAAAGGCGTATAGTTATTATCAGCATGCAACCTATTTTGGGAAGTATGTAAACGGTGAAGGGAAAGTTCCCACCTCTATAAATATGTAGTTAACTGTGTAGTTAGGGAAATATACTGAGACTAAATGATTATAGATTTATGTTGTTGAACCTGATGCGCACATAACTTATGGTGATACTTGAGGTACTTGAGGTACTCCCCTTTCCAGCAAATTCCTTGACCTCGCTCTGGCTATTTCTCCAAGTAGGAAGACAAAGATGATAGTCAAGTTGGTTGGGAAGGTGTCCCAAATCAGAATCCATTGGTGTTAGCATGTGGGGTAACAAACTATATAGCCATTGCATGCCTCCTCCATCGGTCTCCATGTTTGTCATTGCCACTTAGTTCGTTGTCTTGTCTTTTGTGATCTCTCTTTACTACCCCTTTTTTATTGAACATTCTTTATTAGTTCGATGTAAGTGCTAACAACATGACCCATGAGCTAGGACTTTTTACTCTCGAGCTAATTCTCGATTTGGATTTTGGGATGTGCTTCCATACCACCCATTTTTTTAATGATAAAACATTGTATTATAAATTTTTTTAATAGAGATGTTTTCCAATCAAAAGTGTTATATCTACTCGATTGATTTGTTGTGGGTGATTGATGGTCTTTGGGATACCTTTTTTTTGGTCTCCAGCAACTCATTTCTATTTATCAATGTAGTGGTTTTAGTTGATATTCTTACACTCATCCCCTAATTTTGAATTGTATGGGAGTGTTATAATACTCTTGTATAGATTAATATTGTTTTTCTTAAAAATTTGAAAAAATAAAATAGATAGATTATTTTTTAAATACGGTACACATATATTAAATACTAGAATTGTCAAAAAAAAATCTTAAGAAAAAAAGGGTTTCAAACTCTTTGTATATTTAAAATATTTTTTTTTAAATATTTTTTTTATTGCAATTTTTTTAACACGAAAAAAATATTTTATAACTTTCATATAGAAATCAAATTCAAGATTGGTTATTAATTATTTATTCAAAAACATCACAACCCATAACTAACCCCTAACTAACATTGTCAAAGGCATTTGAAGAGGACGACTCCTCAGAATTATTCAAAATTTCTTCGAGGTTGTGATCGAGTTCAAGAAGATCGTTGTCATCTTCATCGCTACTTTGCAATTCTATAAAAGAATCCAAGTCGAATTCGTTCATGGTTGAATCAATTTCACCTCTTCGATGAAATTCAATCTGATAAGTTATTCCTTGGAGAGTTTTTTCTACCCAAATTTTTTTAAGAAAACGCTAACTTTGAAAATGCAACAAAAATCTCATAAAATCGTTTACATTTCCCGGGCGTAATTTAATCTAACAAAGCTATTCTATATTTTTCTACATTTTTTTTAAAAATGCAAATGCAGATGACTATGTATTAGCTTCCCGTTTTTCCTTTTATTTCGTGTCATTAATATTGTTTATCTCCTCCTCGTCCTCTGTCATTCTTTTGATTTTGTTGTGGGACATACAGAGTTTATATGGTTCGCGATATACAGAGTGTGTGTTCCTCGACTTCGGCTATGTGCCCCAGGATTTTGTATTTATATTTTGGGTAAATAACATGCACCGTCTGTGCACTTCGGATCCACAAAATTGCTCAAGCAGAATATACTATTAAAAGTGAAAAAAGGCATCGTCATGATCCTCCACATCTTCCTCCAATGCTCCTCATACACAGTGAACATCGTGTCTTGTCCTTTTCTGATGAAGAGGTCGAACACCGCGCTGTGAGTATGCGACCTGAACTCCGCCCCCTGTGTGTGCAACACCTCCTTGGCCAAATCTGGCGACGACACCACCACCAAATTCCTTTGCTCCCTCTTTTATGGGAAACTTTCACCATATTTCTTGGCAAAGTCATTGAGACTGTGGTTATTCAAATCGTCTCAAACTTGGAACCAGTTGCCGAAAATGGGCACTACCAAGCGACGTGGTGTCAACTTATGTTTCTTGAAACTTAGTTTCGATAAAAATATGGGTCTAACCAATGCAACAAACGGGGAAACCAGCCCCTTAAAAATGCACTCCATAAACAAAAAATCTAATGCAATTCATAGCTTGGAGCTACTAACAAAAAAAAGATAAGAGAGCACATCGATTTATATAGATATTTTTTTGTGTGAGAATTAAATGATGGATTTCAAATCCATGACGTCAAGATTTCAAGTCCTACGCACAAGGGGTTTTCACATATAAATTTAACCGAAAATAAACACAGGATTACAAGAATTTGCTATTCTAATCCGTAGTGTGGAACATGCAAGTATTTCATTTCTTTCTAAAATTCCATTCTCATATTTGCCATTTCTAACAACTTAAACACTACCCAATTGAAACCGTTGATGTTGATACAAAAATATAGTAACCCTATTTTTATGGTACAATCACTGTGTTGTTGCCCACCATATACGTCGTGCACCTCTTTACCATCATCTCTTTGTTGCGTGCTACAAATGAATATATGGGTTTCACCTTTCCATTTAAATTTATTTATTTTTGTTTGTTTTTTTTATCATATTGAATCCAGAATTATTTACTTCCCCGCATGTTTCGATCGAGAAATATTTTCTACTTGTTGCTCATATCACTAGTTGATGTACGGGCTCAATTATTAATGACTTTTTGTACATCAAATTTTCCTTGCATTTATTCGGAATAAAAATTCTACCACTCCTTATGTTCACAAATATATAGAATTTTTAATTGTTTCCACATAATCTAAATCAACGCCCCTGATCTCCTTCAACGGATTAACATAAATGTCAATTCCTTGTTGGACAGTTCAGTTTCACATTGTTTCTCCTTTCCATTTTCGCTAGCCTCGCACTTCTCCACCCTCTAACCCCTTCTTCATCACCCTTCTTCCTCTCCCATTGTTTGTCTCCCTCGAATATGGCTCCTTCAAAAGATCCCCTTCAGCATTTCCATTGTACATTTCACGTACAATTGCTAGTTTATGCTAATTAATGTTGTTGCACATTTTTTTATGTGTAGTTTTGGTCAAATCAAACAAAATTGGTTCCAAACCCTAATTTCCCCTCTTTAATTATTTGTGACAACCTTCATATGATCTTTTTGAGCCTCCATTTTATTTTTTCAGGACTATATTGTGTGGCCCTAATAGTTTGTTTCAATCGTACAATTTTTCCTCTCTATTCAATTTTTTCCCATTTTTTGATTTTAGATGTTAGAAGTTTACGTGTGGGTCAATATTGCAAAATTTAAATTCGAAGATACTTACAAATAGATAAGTGTTTTGAATCATTTACACATGTAAACCCTAGCCATCCCTAATGATGTGTTCGAATTGTCTTGTATAGTTTTTGGCAGTCTTTCATCTCTCCATTAACTTGTTTCCGTCCTTCTAATTTTAGATGTTAGAAATCAACAAGAGCATCAATATAACAAAATTTAAATTTGAAACTATCTACAAATAAATAAATGTTATGGATCATTTACCTATATAAATCTTATCGATTAGACATTTAACCTTGAGCATTTTGTTGTTACATGAGACATTCTATTGTTCCAAAATTTTAAGTAATTTTTAAAGAACTAGTTAGAGTGAATGATAGGCACTCAAACTTTAATATAGGACTCTACTACATATTCCTTAATTATTTAGATTAGCATTTCAGTTATTGGAGATACACTTTAGTCATATTATACAGTTTTGAGGGTAGGGAAGTAAAGAGTAGAATTAATTAAATAAATCTAGAACAATCAATTTATTGACATTTTGTCAAGACTTTAAATTTAAACTCGGACCATATCTAAATTTCTAAAAGAAATTGTTACATAGAATCCATTATATATTTATATCTGTATTAGAAATTTAGAATGATTAAATTTAATTTATTTATTAATCAATTATTAATATCAATAAATTTTGAAAACTAAAAACAAGGAAAATTCACTTCACACTAGCATCCAATCTACGAAAAGTTTGGTATGTCTATCATTTTGTATTAGATATTAACAATTCAGAAATTATGTGAAAATAATTGAAACCATTTGATTTCAGGGTATAGGGGAGAGGACATTCAAAACAATGGAGGCCATCCAGCTCTGGTGCAAATTTTATCCCTTCCCTTGACATGCCCTGTCCAATCCCATCCTTCCACCACCTCCTATTATTTTGCTGTTTCTCGCCATCTCCAAACTTGATTATCTGCATAACAACAGAATTACCATCACCCAACTGCCCATAAATGCCATTTATAGAATGGATTTTTGAATTAAAAGTTTGCTAAAGATATTAATAATTCGGGTCTTATTTTTGACAGTAAAATTTGTTTGAATGGAGATTTTTAAATTTGTAGAAATAATTTTAGAATGTATTAAAAAGATATATTTCATTTTGGTTAATAAGGTGTATAATTTTATTATTGGACCCTGTCTTTATATTAATAATACAAAAGAGTAACAAGAGCAGGTAATCGGAAAATCAGGGAGTCAAAATGCCACAAAGGTACAAGAAACGTCTAATAATCAGAAAATCACATAACTAAATTACTAGGCACATGAGGCAGCAGCACTAGGTGGAGGAGGGGGATCATCTTTTGGAGGGATGAAACCACCCGCAGTCTGCTCCTCAAATGGCAGATCAATAGCCCAATCGTCAGGATCCGGCAAGTGTATTTTTAAAATAATTGCATAGTTTTTTGTTTTTCAATATTACAAATTTTAAAGGAGGACAAACGAAGGCTAAGTATACAAATATTATAATTCTCAAGCAATCAATCATTATTTGATCACTAAATAGACAAACTTACCAATCCCACAACCAATCAATCATTATTTGATTGTCAAAAAAACGAAAGTATCAATCTTACAACCAATTAAACTATTATTTAATCACCCAATAAACAAACATACTAATCTCGCAACCAATCAACCATTATTGACGAATTACCTTGTTGTAAACGAAGGAGGATGCTGCAACTGCTGTGGCGGTGACCATAAACCAGATCGGACCTCCACCCATCTTGAAAAAAGGGACAGACATCTGAAACAATATGGCACTTGAAGGGATCCTCAAAATTGCTTTGATCTTGAGAAACCAGTTACAGACAGCAAGGGATTTGGGAAATTAAATAAGGTTGCTTTTAGAAAATGTATACGACTCTTCCTATTCCTTAGTATTTGTATCTTATGGGGCAAGCAAAGAATTTATTTTTGCTATTAATATTCTTGACTTCTTTTGCTTTGTAAGAAAGGGGGTGTCACAAGTTATCCTCTCCCAGGCGAGTTATGTAGATTCACCTTTTGACTTAAATATTTTATTTTTTATACTAACTATTAATTCGTGTTTTTTTCCAAATAAATAACAATTTACTTGTCAATAATTATGTGACTTTAAAATCAAATTTGGTAATATTGGTACATGTGTCAATTTATAATGGCTCAAAACAAGTGGATGGTCTCATCCGTGGGAGCAGTAGGGAGAGAGAAACGTAGACTACCAATGTCATATAGTATAGTCAAGACATGTTACCGAGACCATAGAAAATAGTCCTAGGGAGCTGAGAAATGGATTTCTAGCTTTAGAAGTCGATTCAAGTGTTAATACTACTCGATTGATTTGTTGCAGGTGATTGATGGTCTTTGGGATACCTTTTTTGGGTCTCCAGCAACTCATTTCTATTTATCAATGTAGTGGTTTTAGTTGATATTCTTACACTCATCCCCTAATTTTGAATTGTATGGGAGTGTTGTAATACTCTTGTATAGATTAATATTGTTTTTCTTAAAAATTTGAAAAAATAAAACAGATAGATTATTTTTGGTACACATATATTAAATACTAGAATTGTCAAAAAAAAATCTTAAGAAAAAAAGAGTTTCAAACTCTTTGTATATTTAAAATAGAATTTTTAAATAATTTTTTATTGCAATTTTTTTAACACGAAAAAATATTTTATAACTTTCATATAGAAATCAAATTCACGATCGGTTATTAATTATTTATTCAAAAACATCACAACCCACAACTAACCCGTAACTAACATTGTCAAAGGCATTTGAAGAGGACGACTCCTCAGAATTATTCAAAATTTCTTCGAGGTTGTGATCGAGTTCAAAAAGATCGTTGTCATCTTCATTGCTACTTTGCAATTCTAGAAAAGAATCCAAGTCGAATTCTTTCATGGTTGAATCAATTTCACCTCTTCGATGAAATTCAATCTGATAAGTTATTCCTTGGAGAGTTTTTTCTACCCAAATTTTTTTAAGAAAACGCTAACTTTGAAAATGCAACAAAAATCTCATAAAATCGTTTACATGTCCGGGCATAATTTAATCTAACAAAGCTATTCTATATTTGTCTACATATTTTTTAAAATGCAAATGCATATGACTATGTATTAGCTTCCTGTTTTCCTTTTATTTCGTGTTGTTAATATTGTTTATCTCCTCCTCGTCCTCTGTCATTCTTTTGATTTTGTTGTGGGACATACAGAGTTTATATGGTTCGTGATATACAGAGTGTGTGTTCCTCGACTTCGACTATGTGCCCCGGGATTTTGTATTTATATTTTGGGTAAATAACATGCACCGTCTGTGCACTTCGGATCCACAAAATCGCTCAAGTAGAATATACTATTAAAAGTGAAAAAAGGCATCGTCATGATCCTCCACATCTTCCTCCAATGCTCCTCATACACAGTGAACATCGTGTCTTGTCCTTTTCTGATGAAGAGGTCGAACACCGCGCTGCGAGTATGCGACCTGAACTCCGCCCCCTGTGTGTGCAACACCTCCTTGGCCAAATCTGGCGACGACACCACCACCAAATTCCTTTGCTCCCTCTTTTATGGGAAAATTTCACTGTATTTCTTGGCAAAGTCATTGAGATTGTGGTTATTCAAATCGTCTTGAACTTGGAACCAGTTGCCAAAAATGGGCACTGCCAAGCGATGTGGTGTCAACTTATGTTTCTTGGAACTTAGTTTCGATAAAAATATGGGTCTAACCAACGCAACAAACGGGGTAACCAGCCCCTTAAAATGCACTCCATAAACAAAAAATCTAATGCAATTCACAGCTTAGAGCTGTTGGCGAAACAAAGATAAAGAGCACATCGATTTATATAGATATTTTTTGTGTGAGAATTAAATGATGGATTTTAAATCCATGACGTTAAGATTTCAAGTCCTACGCACAAGGGGTTTTCACATATAAATTTAACTGAAAATAAACACAGGATTACAAGAATTTGCTATTCTAATCCGTAGTGTGGAACATGCAGGTATTTCATTTCAAACATTTTATTTCCAAAATTACATTCTCATATTTGCCATTTCTAACAACCTAAACATTGCCCAATTGAAACCATTGATGTTGATACAAAAATATAATAACCCTATTTTTATGGTAATTACTATGTTGTTGCCACCATATACGTCGTGCACCTCTTTACCATCATCTCTTTGTTGTGTGCTACAAATGAATATATGGGTTTCACCTTTCCATTTAAATTTATTTATTTTTGTTTGTTTTTTTTATCATATTGAATCCAGAATTATTTACTTCCCGCATGTTCGATCGAGAAATATTTTCTACTTGTTGCTCATATCACTAGTTGATGTATGGGCTCAATTATTAATGACTTTTTGTACATCAAATTTTCTTTGCATTTATTCGGAATAAAAATTCTACCACTCCTTACGTTCACAAATATATAGAATTTTTAATTGTTTTCACATAATCTAAATCAACACCCCTGATCTCCTTCAAAGGATTAACATAAATGTCAATTCCTTGTTGGACAATTCAGTTTCACATTGTTTCTCCTTTCCATTTTCGTCAGCCTCACACTTCTCTACCCTCTAACCCCTTCTTCATCACGCTTCTTCCTCTCCCATTGTTTGTCTCCCTCCAATATGGCTCCTTCAAAAGATCCCCTTCAACATTTCCATTGTACATTTCACGTACAATTGCTAGTTTATGCTAATTAATGTTGTTGCACATTTTTTTATGTGTAGTTTTGGTCAAATCAAACAAAATTGGTTCCAAACCCTAATTTCCCCTCTTTAATTATTTGTGACAACCTTCATATGATCTTTTTGAGCCTCCATTTTATTTTTCCTCTCTCTATTCAATTTTTTCCCTTTTTTGATTTTAGATGTTAGAAGTTTACGTGTGGGTCAATATTGCAAAATTTAAATTCGAAGACACTTACAAATAGATAAGTGTTTTGAATCATTTACACATGTAAACCCTAGCCATCCCTAATGATGTGTTTGAATTGTATTGTATAGTTTTTGAGAGTCTTTCATCTCTCCATTAACTTTTTTCCGTCCTTCTGATTTTAGATGTTAGAAATTAACAAGAGCGTCAATATAACAAAATTTAAATTTGAAACTATCTACAAATAAATAAATGTTATGGATCATTTACCTATATAAATCTTATCGATTAGACATTTAACCTTGAGCATTTTGTTGTTACATGAGACATTCTATTGTTCCAAAATTTTAAGTAATTTTTAAAGAACTAGTTAGAGTGAATGATAGGCACTCAAACTTTAATATAGGACTCTACTACATGTTCCTTAATTATTTAGATTAGCATTTCAGTTATTGGAGATACACTTTAGTCATATTATACAGTTTGACGGTAGGGAAGTAAAGAGTAGAATTAATTAAATAAATCTAGAACAATCAATTTATTGACATTTTGTCAAGACTTTAAATTTAAACTCGGACCATATCTAAATTTCTAAAAGAAATTGTTACATAGAATCCATTATATATTTATATCTGTATTAGAAATTTAGAATGATTAAATTTAATTTATTTATTAATCAATTATTAATATCAATAAATTTTGAAAACTAAAAACAAGGAAAATTCACTTCACACTAGCATCCAATCTACAAAAAGTTTGGTATGTCTATCATTTTGTATTAGATATTAACAATTCAGAAATTATGTGAAAATAATTGAAACCATTTGATTTCAGGGTATAGGGGGAGGACATTCAAAACAATGGAGGCCATCCAGCTCTGGTGCAAATTTTATCCCTTCCCTTGACATGCCCTGTCCAATCCCATCCTTCCACCACCTCCTATTATTTTGCTGTTTCTCGCCATCTCCAAACTTGATTATCTGCATAACAACAGAATTACCATCACCCAACTGCCCATAAATGCCATTTATAGAATGGATTTTTTGAATTAAAAGTTTGCTAAAGATATTAATATTTCGGGTTTTATTTTTGACAGTAAAATTTGTTTGAATGGAGATTTTTAAATTTGTAGAAATAATTTTAGAATGTATTAAAAAGATATATTTCATTTTGGTTAATAAGGTGTATAATTTTATTATTGGACCCTGTCTTTATATTAATAATACAAAAGAGTAACAAGAGCAGGTAATCGGAAAATCAGGGAGTCAAAATGTCAAGAAGGTACAAGAAACGTTAATAATCAGAAAATCACATAACTAAATTACTAGGCACATGAGGCAGCAGCACTAGGTGGAGGAGGGGGATCATCTTTTGGAGGGATGAAACCCCCGCAGTCTGCTCCTCAAATGGCAGATCAATAGCCCAATCGTCAGGATCCGGCAAGTGTATTTTTAAAATAATTGAATAGATTTTTTTTAGTTTTTCAATATTACGAATTTTAAAGGAGGACAAACAAAGGCTAAGTATAAAAATATTATAATTCTCAAGCAATCAATCATTATTTGATCACTAAATAGACAAACTTACCAATCCCACAACCAATCAATCATTATTTGATTCTCAAAAAAACGAAAGTATCAATCTTACAACCAATTAAACTATTATTTAATCACCCAATAAACAAACATACTAATCTCATAACCAATCAACCATTATAGGCAATTACCTTGCTGTAAACGAAGGAGGATGCTGCAACTGCTGTGGCGGTGACCGTAAACCAGATCGGACCTCCACCCGTCTTGAAAAAAGGGACTGACATCTGAAATAATATGGCACTTGAAGGGATCCTCAAAATTGCTTTGATCTTGAGAAACCAGTTACAGACAGCAAGGGATTTGGGAAATTAAATAAGGTTGCTTTTAGAAAATGTATACGACTCTTCCTATTCCTTAGTATTTGTATCTTATGGGGCAAGCAAAGAATTTATTTTTGCTATTAATATTCTTGACTTCTTTTGCTTTATAAGAAAGGGGGTGTCACAAGTTATCCTCTCCCAGGCGAGTTATGTAGATTCACCTTTTGACTTAAATATTTTATTTTTTATACTAACTATTAATTCGTGTTTTTTTCCAAATAAATAACAATTTACTTGTCAAATTATGTGACTTTAAAATCAAATTTGGTAATATTGGTACATGTGTCAATTTATAATGGCTCAAAACAAGTGGATGGTCTCATCCGTGGGAGCAGTAGGGAGAGAGAAACGTAGACTACCAATGTCATATAGTATAGTCAAGACATGTTACCGAGACCATATAAAATAGTCCTAGGGCGCTGAGAAATGGATTTCTAGCTTTAGAAGTCAATTCAAGTGTTAATACTACTCGATTGATTTGTTGCAGGTGATTGATGGTCTTTGGGATACCTTTTTTGAGTCTCCAGCAACTCATTTCTATTTATCAATGTAGTGGTTTTAGTTGATATTCTTACACTCATCCCCTAATTTTGAATTGTATGGGAGTGTTGTAATACTCTTATATAGATTAATATTGTTTTTCTTAAAAATTTGAAAAAATAAAATAGATAGATTATTTTTTAAATACGGTACACATATATTAAATACTAGAATTGTCAAAAAAAAAATCTTACGAAAAAAAGGGTTTCAAACTCTTTGTATATTTAAAATAGAATTTTTAAATAATTTTTTATTGCAATTTTTTTAACACGAAAAAATATTTTATAATTTTCATATAGAAATCAAATTCAAGATCGGTTATTAATTATTTATTCAAAAACATCACAACCCACAACTAACCCCTAACTAACATTGTCAAAGGCATTTGAAGAGGACGACTCCTCAGAATTATTCAAAATTTCTTCGAGGTTGTGATCGAGTTCAAAAAGATCGTTGTCATCTTCATCACTACTTTACAATTCTAGAAAAGAATCCAAGTTGAATTCTTTCATGGTTGAATCAATTTCACCTCTTCGATGAAATTCAATCTGATAAGTTATTCCTTGGAGAGTTTTTTCTAACCAAATTTTTTTAAGAAAACGCTAACTTTGAAAATGCAACAAAAATCTCATAAAATCGTTTACATGTCCGGGCGTAATTTAATCTAACAAAGCTATTCTATATTTGTCTACATATTTTTTAAAATGCAAATGCAGATGACTATGTATTAGCTTCCCGTTTTCCTTTTATTTCGTGTCGTTAATATTGTTTATCTCCTCCTCGTCCTCTGTCATTCTTTTGATTTTGTTGTGGGACATACAGAGTTTATATGGTTCGCGATATACAGAGTGTGTGTTCCTCGACTTCGGCTATGTGCCCCGGGATTTTGTATTTATATTTTGGGTAAATAACATGCACCGTCTGTGCACTTCGGATCCACAAAATCGCTCAAGCAGAATATACTATTAAAAGTGAAAAAAAGGCATCGTCATGATCCTCCACATCTTCCTTCAATGCTCCTCATACACAGTGAACATCGTGTCTTGTCCTTTTCTGATGAAGAGGTCGAACACCGCGCTGCGAGTATGCGACCTGAACTCCGCCCCCTGTGTGTGCAACACCTCCTTGGCCAAATCTGGCGACGACACCACCACCAAATTCCTTTGCTCCCTCTTTTATGGGAAAATTTCACTGTATTTCTTGGCAAAGTCATTGAGATTGTGGTTATTCAAATCGTCTTGAACTTGGAACCAGTTGCCAAAAATGGGCACTGCCAAGCGATGTGGTGTCAACTTATGTTTCTTGGAACTTAGTTTCGATAAAAATATGGGTCTAACCAACGCAACAAACGGGGTATCCAGCCCCTTAAAAATGCACTCCATAAACAAAAAATCTAATGCAATTCACAGCTTAGAGCTGTTGGCGAAACAAAGATAGAGAGCACATCGATTTATATAGATATTTTTTGTGTGAGAATTAAATGATGGATTTTAAATCCATGACGTTAAGATTTCAAGTCCTACGCACAGGGGGTTTTCACATATAAATTTAACCGAAAATAAACACAGGATTACAAGAATTTGCTATTCTAATCCGTAGTGTGGAACATGCAGGTATTTCATTTCAAACATTTTATTTCCAAAATTACATTCTCATATTTGCCATTTCTAACAACTTAAACATTGCCCAATCGAAACCATTGATGTTGATACAAAAATATAATAACCCTATTTTTATGGTAATTACTATGTTGTTGCCACCATATACGTCGTGCACCTCTTTACCATCATCTCTTTGTTGTGTGCTACAAATGAATATATGGGTTTCACCTTTCCATTTAAATTTATTTATTTTTGTTTGTTTTTTTTATCATATTGAATCCAGAATTATTTACTTCCCGCATGTTCGATCGAGAAATATTTTCTACTTGTTGCTCATATCACTAGTTGATGTATGGGCTCAATTATTAATGACTTTTTGTACATCAAATTTTCCTTGCATTTATTCAAAATAAAAATTCTACCACTCCTTACGTTCACAAATATATAGAATTTATAATTGTTTCCACATAATCTAAATCAACACCCCTGATCTCCTTCAAAGGATTAACATAAATGTCAATTCCTTGTTGGACAATTCAGTTTCACATTGTTTCTCCTTTCCATTTTCGTCAGCCTCACACTTCTCTACCCTCTAACCCCTTCTTCATCACCCTTCTTCCTCTCCCATTGTTTGTCTCCCTCCAATATGGCTCCTTTAAAAGATCCCCTTCAACATTTCCATTGTACATTTCACGTACAATTGCTAGTTTATGCTAATTAATGTTGTTGCACATTTTTTTATGTGTAGTTTTGGTCAAATCAAACAAAATTGGTTCCAAACCCTAATTTCCCCTCTTTAATTATTTGTGACAACCTTCATATGATCTTTTTGAGCCTCCATTTTATTTTTCCTCTCTCTATTCAATTTTTTCCCTTTTTTGATTTTAGATGTTAGAAGTTTACATGTGGGTCAATATTGCAAAATTTAAATTCGAAGACACTTACAAATAGATAAGTGTTTTGAATCATTTACACATGTAAACCCTAGCCATCCCTAATGATGTGTTTGAATTGTATTGTATAGTTTTTGACATTCTTTCATCTCTCCATTAACTTTTTTCCATCCTTCTGATTTTAGATGTTAAAAATCAACAAGAGCGTCAATATAACAAAATTTAAATTTGAAACTATCTACAAATAAATAAATGTTATGGATCATTTACCTATATAAATCTTATCGATTAGAGATTTAACCTTGAGCATTTTGTTGTTACATGAGACATTCTATTGTTCCAAAATTTTAAGTAATTTTTAAAGAACTAGTTAGAGTGAATGATAGGCACTCAAACTTTAATACAGGACTCTACTACATATTCCTTAATTATTTAGATTAGCATTTCAGTTATTGGAGATACACTTTAGTCATATTATACAGTTTGAGGGTAGGGAAGTAAAGAGTAGAATTAATTAAATAAATCTAGAACAATCAATTTATTGACATTTTGTCAAGACTTTAAATTTAAACTCGGACCATATCTAAGTTTCTAAAAGAAATTGTTACATAGAATCCATTATATATTTACGCCGAAGGTGTTCCCCCTATGGGAAAGGCACTTGCGGACGTTTCTATGACTGTTTTAAATTTGACGGTTTGACGGCCGTCTAGACGTTTTTGCTGTTTAACAGTTTTTTTGGACGTTTCTCCAATGCATTCTTAGTCTTTATTTTCCCATTTCCTAAATGCCTGCCATGTGAGGAATTTCTAGAATAGTTGGCACTGGTATGTTATAGCTATACCAACACTCAAGAAGAGTCTTCCCACGAAATATGTGCATATCTGAGGAGTCTTACCACGAAATACATGTAACCATCTATGCAGATAAATGACAGATCAGTTTCTAATCCGATTTTGCAGTGCTCAATGGTATGCGGCTGAGTGCAATGCAAACATTAGATGGAAAAATATACATGAATGGAGATGAATAGGCAGAGATTTCAAGTCACAAGGAGGTGCTAGAAGAATTGAAGGCAACTCAGATAAAAAAATACAAGCAAAATTTAATATATGCAGCCGGAAAGACCTGGGCAGATTCTAACTCATTTCACAAATGCTATGCCGTGTGGGAAAATCCTTGCGGTTGGCTAACGTGGATGCTGGCAGGAGTGGAGCTGGAAAAATCAACGCAAAGGCTCATCAAACACAGTCAAGTCACCTTTTAAAAACTTGAACAGTATACCAATCAGATGTTAATGAAATGTTGGCATATTACACTGTTCAACAAATCAATATTCACTGTAAATTGAAACAAAGCCAAAGCCGAACATGCTGATACAAGGTTGAAACCCACTTCAATACACAAGAGATCTGAATAATTCTAAACTATTTCTTCAAAAGACTCTCATCTTCAACCTACTTATGTCGACTCTTATGGGCTAGGATTACTGTTATGAGACCTGGGCCGAAAAGTGGGTTGCAGTGGCTGTTGGCATTGGTACCATAGCACTTGTCCTTGTTGCTCTTCTTGGTACCATAACACTTGTCAATGATGGGTTTTGTTTAATTCGGCCCTGCATATTGGTGTCACATGCCGAAAAGTGGGTTGCAATGGCTGTTGGCATTGGTACCATAACACTTGTCTCTGCTGCTCTTCTTGGTACCATAGCACTTGTCAATGATGGGTTCTGTTTAATTCGGCCCTGCATATTGGTTTCGCCTGCCAAAAAGTGGGTTGCAGTCGCTGTTGTCATTGGTACCATAGCACTTGTCTCTACTGCTCTTCTTGGTACCATAGCACATGTCAATGATGGGCTCTGTGTCTGACACAGAAACAACATTTGTTGTTAGGGTTCGGTTGTTGGTTAGGGTTTGTGTTTTTTTTTCCTGTAATTATTTGACTCTCTTATTTTTTCTGCATGTATTTGTCGCTCTTACTTTTTCACTAAGGGTGTGAGAGAGCCTTTGTCTGTTATTTGTTCGGATTCATCCTATCAAGAAGGGAGTTCTGTTCTTCTAAACCCAAAAAAATTGATGACATTGTACAACCAAATCATGCGAAGGGGGCAATCTGAAATATACTCAGTGTACAATCCAAAAAATAAATATATATAGGATAGTTTTACCATTTATAATTAGAAGGACCTTTATGTTGCAACATTTTCTAAATAAAATAAATTATTGATTAAAATAGTGTCGAAACAAAATTTATATAATAAAAATATTTTATAAATGATAAATATCCTTAAAGGCGTGGCCAGATATAGCCCTACAAATAGATTGATCGCTATCTACAGTTGCCATTGCACACAATTTTTCTTATGGACGTGAAAATTGAAAGACGAGGGTCAAGGGGATTTTTAGTCAGTGTAATAATTAATCCCTAGGGAGACAGGGCAACTTACGGAAGACATATATTTCATCACCAGGCATTGACACTGTTTCACCAAATGCAACAAACATGTGTCCAACCCATTCAGTTCACCTTTGCCACCGCATTCCCATCCTGTGCCAAAATAAGAGGTTTGGAACAGGGTATGCACATCCATCAAAACATAATAGAAAGGGGTTTTTTGTCAGATGTAGTAATTGTAAGTGCCCTGGTAGACATGTATGCAAAATGTGGAAGCATACACCAAGCACAAGAACTGTTTGACAAAATGTCTCAAAGAAATGTGGCTTCTTTGAATGTGATGATTGCGGGATATGCACAAAATGGTGTTCTTGATGAGGCTTTAAAGCTTTTCAACACATTACTTCTTATTTACGGCTTCAATTAGGATTTTAGAATATCCCCAAGGTAAAGCAATGCTATAAATCATAATTGAGATGGAGATTTCTAACATCTTGGCATGCAAGACTTATCAAAGTGTATCCATATTTGTACTTAGATGACTATCTATATTGGTATTGTTATATAAAATCAACACTGAATTTGCTACAGGTTGTTAATTCCAATATTTGTTACAGTTATACAGGTGGCTTGATAGACCAAGATGGTGTTTGGGACAGTGAAAATCCATCATGTTATGATATGATGGTTTCAAATATGCCAAATCTATATTTTGCATAGTTTGGGTGGTTTTTTGGTTTTATAACTCTGAGCCCGCGGCGAGTTTTCAAAACCTATTCAAGTATTTTGTCAAACAATTCAAATGCTTTCACATTTTGTAGACATATTTGCCATGGCATATGCAACTTAAATGTCTTCCAAAAGTCCCTTCTCCATAAAGGCTTTGGTGGATGTCCATTCCTTGTTTCGAAAATCCTATTTTTGCATAGGTTGGGAGTATGCTATCAAAGGTGAACCGATCACAGTGGACACCTATTGGATGCATTTGGTACAATGTCACTTCTTTGAGAGGGCAACCTACTTTTTTGCATATCTCCTTCAAGCATTTTTTTGAATACTTCACATGCTTCCACATTTTGTAGACATATCTACCATGGCACCTGCAACTTGAATGCCTACCAAAATTCCCTTCTTCATGGAAACCTATTTCCTTACAAATCAAAAGTAATGGCCGCCAACATGGGACCACACTCTAAGCCATCTCTAAAGAATATAGGAGGACAAAAGTTCATTCCAGTTGTCAAGAATGCTAAGCAAACACCAGTGCGTACAATCTCCTCTTAAATCACCACTTACATACACCGACTTAAGTCCATCTTGCCGAGACGCCGTGGAACGTGTAACGTCAAGATACACCACAGGAAATGTAGTCTGACGAAGAACCTGCTTCAATATCCCCACGTGAGGAGGCATCAGAGGATTGTATGTCGTCGTATTCTTCTCAATCTCTGGCTCCGTCTCTTTCTCGCACTTGACCCATTTCTCATTTCAATCACGGATTGAAATTTATGAAATGGACCTGTTAAACCTGTCGTAATGACTCAGTGAAGGGCTATGAAAGAAGACACGAGATTTTTGGGGATCCATGTTTTTCGAGAATTATGTTGTTGTTTGCTTGCATTTCAAAAAATGATCGCCTTTTCTGGGTATTCAGATACGGACTTCTGTTTTAGTTTATGGGTTTTTTTAATTATTTTTTTGGGTGGTTTTTTCCAGCCGATTTTTTGGTTGACTACAGGTTTTGCAGTCGCGTGCTGTAGTTTTTTTCAGGGACATGTGCAGGATTCCCATTTCTACGTCGAACACAATGCCTTTTAAACCGCCTTTGCCTTATTTATTGGGAGTTTCTTTTGTGATACTGTGCTCATTGTGGTTTGCTAGGCAGAACTATTTCCTCTTCCCAGGTGAATAGTGAGCTTCTCTTTCTGTTTCTCGTCTGTTATAGACTTTACTTGTTTAATTTTGATAGCCTAGGATTATATTCTCTAATTTGGGTTCCTGTTTGTTTTATCTTGTGCTATTTCTATACATTGTGAATTTTCCTTGGGGTTTTTGTTGGCTTTGTTGTTTTCTGCAAAATTATAAGTTCGAATGGCTGGATTCGCTTGCTAGCTCATCTCACTGCTTTGTCTTCATTGCTTACATGGAACCACTAATTTTGTGTGTCTTCATGAAATAAATCAACTAGTTTTGCATCGATAATGATGAATGCAGCTTCATTTGGTCTGTGTTTTAGGCCTAAGAATAACATACAATGCTGGTATGAGTTGTCCTGCATCATTTTTTATGGCAATCCTAATTGGAGCAACTAATGCCTGAAAGTTCTTTGTTATGTATAAATGATGTTTGTAATTAGAAATTGTTCTCATTTTGATCTTTATTGCATTGTAAAGCATGTGAATTGTTCGACGAGATCCACTTTGCCCACGTACTTAATAATTGTAGTTCGTAAAGCTCTGATATCATTTCCTGCTATGGATAATGAGACTTCCCATAGCAACATTTGCTCCAAAAACAAAGCTATTCATTCATTCATACACAAGTAATAACTATCCCTCTAAATCAAATAACATATATCGTTCGGCGTTCACATTGCATTGTACACATGCGATTGCTAGTTATATTTGTATTAGAAATTTAGAATGATTAAATTTAATTTATTTATTAATCAATTATTAATATCAATAAATTTTGAAAACTAAAAACAAGGAAAATTCACTTCACACTAGCATCCAATCTACAAAAAGTTTGGTATGTCTATCATTTTGTATTAGATATTAACAATTCAGAAATTATGTGAAAATAATTGAAACCATTTGATTTCAGGGTATAGGGGGAGGACATTCAAAACAATGGAGGCCATCCAGCTCTGGTGCAAATTTTATCCCTTCCCTTGACATGCCCTGTCCAATCCCATCCTTCCACCACCTCCTATTATTTTGCTGTTTCTCGCCATCTCCAAACTTGATTATCTGCATAACAACAGAATTACCATCACCCAACTGCCCATAAATGCCATTTATAGAATGGATTTTTGAATTAAAAGTTTGCTAAAGATATTAATATTTCGGGTTTTATTTTTGACAGTAAAATTTGTTTGAATGGAGATTTTTAAATTTGTAGAAATAATTTTAGAATGTATTAAAAAGATATATTTCATTTTGGTTAATAAGGTGTATAATTTTATTATTGGACCCTGTCTTTATATTAATAATACAAAAGAGTAACAAGAGCAGGTAATCGGAAAATCAGGGAGTCAAAATGTCAAGAAGGTACAAGAAACGTTAATAATCAGAAAATCACATAACTAAATTACTAGGCACATGAAGCAGCAGCACTAGGTGGAGGAGGGGGATCATCTTTTGGAGGGATGAAACCCCCGCAGTCTGCTCCTCAAATGGCAGATCAATAGCCCAATCGTCAGTATCCGGCAAGTGTATTTTTAAAATAATTGAATAGATTTTTTTTTGTTTTTCAATATTATGAATTTTAAAGGAGGACAAACAAAGGCTAAGTATAAAAATATTATAATTCTCAAGCAATCAATCATTATTTGATCATTAAATAGACAAACTTACCAATCCCACAACCAATCAATCATTATTTGATCTTCAAATAAACAAACATATCAATCTTATAACCAATTAAATTATTATTTAATCACCCAATAAACAAACATACTAATCTCGCAACCAATCAACCATTATTAACAATTACCTTACTGTAAACGAAAGCTGATGCTGCAACAGCTGTGGCGGTGACCATAAACCAAATCGGACCTCCACCCATCTTGAAAAAAGGGACAGACATCTGAAACAATATGGCACTTGAAGGGATCCACAAAATTGCTTTGATCTTGAGAAACCAGTTACAGACAGCAAGGGATTTGGGAAATTAAATAAGGTTGCTTTTAGAAAATGTATACGACTCTTCCTATTCCTTCGTATTTTTATCATATGGGGCAAGCAAAGAACTTATTTTTGTTATTAATATTCTTGACTTCTTTTGCTTTATAAGAAACGGGCTGTCACAAGTTATCCTCTACCAGGCGAGTTATGTAGATTAACCTTTTGACTTAAATATTTTTTTTTTTATACTAACTATTAATTCGTGTTTTTTTCCAAATAAATAACAATTTACTTGTCAATAATTATGTGACTTTAAATTCAAATTTGGTAATATTGGTACATGTGTCAATTTATAATGGGTCAAAACGAGTGGATGGTCTCATCCGTGGGAGCAGTAGGGAGAGAGAAACGTAGACTACCAATGTCATATAGTATAGTCAAGACATGCTACCAAGACCATATAAAATAGTCCTAGGGCACTGAGAAATGGATTTCTAGCTTTAGAAGTCAGTCCAAGTGTTAATACTACACGATTTGAACTAAATTAGATATGCATAGACAAATGTGTATAAAAACATAAATCAACGTAAAAAAGGCCATTGGACTTTACAATACTACATTTTGTCCGACTCTAAAGTGTGTGCACTTGAAAGTAGAGTATATAAAGAATTCAATTGATCTGGGTTTCTAGAATTAGAAATGTTTGGTCTTTGAACTTGCAGAATCAATATTTCGCATAGATTTTGGTGAGTGGAAAATAATAAATGCCAAGTACAAAAATTACTCTCAACGAGATGCCTCATTTGTCTATGATATTCAATATAATTCTCGTGGGTCCATCATATTGTTGAAGGAGAGAACTAGGAGGACTTGATTAAAAACCCTATGTGTCATTATGCAATGAGACTCCACGACGTAAAGTAAATATGAATCATTGGGTCAATCAACATCTAGTAATTGAAGTTAGGGTCCTTGATTCATCTAGGAATAGGTCTCTAATCCATTGTAACTATGAGTAATGTATATATTGAGGGATAAAAATGAAGAAAATTAAAATGTAGAATATGGTCACCCCCTCAAAATATGAGTGTTGAAGTGTTTGAAATATAGCAATACTCATCTCTCGAGAAAGATGAAAACTTTCCCACAAGGCAATGCAATAACAAAAATATATATGAGTGAATGCATGAAGTTAATGGACAAAAAAGTAGGCAAACAATATAAATGAAGTTATTTATTACACAAGGTGAGTGCCGCTTTGAAAAGGGTACCAGTCCTTTGAATCGTGCATGTCAAACCTGATTTCAAATAGGGTCGACAAAACAAGCTTAAAGGGTTTGATCACTTTCTTTAACAAACAAGAGTGTGCCTTTTGTAAGATATAACTTGCAAGGGTTGAATTGAATGTGTGCATGTCATATAGAAAGGGATGTGTCATTTTCGAAGGATGTGTTCCCTTCTACTTTTTTGTTTTAGGATTATTTTGCATTTCCCTCTAAAACAACAATGGTGAGCTTGGAGCATCTGAACATAATACTACATATATGCAATCTATTATTAACAATATATCAAACCGAGTTTATAATATTTTTCTGCCTTCACAAACATATTTAAATAGGTAATTGTATTTAATTAATAATATATATAGAGTTATAGATAAGAGAATGTCGTTTCTAAATATATAAATTTTTGACATTAAATTATTATTTTTACTGTTAATTTCTTGATAACATTCATAATATATATATATATATAAACAACTAATAAAAAAATTATATAACTTACATTTGACCAATTTATACACCATTGGATATACATTGAGATTTTTGGAAAAATTGTGAATGCACTGTCTCTATGTATATTTAAGATCTTAAAAATACATATTTGGTTAATTTATATATTTGCTCAAGTCTTATTTGTGGAGAATATTTTATTAGTGTACAAAAAAGCAGAAAATAAGACACTCTTATATGCTTTGACCTAGCCTCCTATCAACTGCCTAAAGCTCCAACTCTTCTCCCTCCAAAATTTACTCCACTACTCACTCTCCTTCTCTTCCTCTTCGTTTGTCTCCTCTTGTGGATCTTCCTATTTAATTATTGGGATTTGAGCACCCACATCAATGGATATCACTTCAGTTCCTCCTATAAAATGTCACCCACGTCATAGATATGATTTTCTCTTTAACTACCTTGCACACTACTCCTTATTAGATAGTAATCCACACATCCAATTTGTGCATGCCATTTGTCTCGGGAATTTTATCTTCTTCATCAAGGTCGCTTCTAGACTTCCAACGATCAACTCCTCGATCCTCATGCATTCTTGCCTTATAAAGTACTTTTCTTCTTTTTTAGTCCTTATATCTTTTATGTGATCCTTCCTCAATTACATTTCTTCTCCTTGGTTGGTCCTCTCATATCCTCTTGTTCACGTTTGTGCCGTCTTTCATTTCCTTGGGCAATTATTTGTACACTCTTCATGCCTTAGCTTGTCTGCAGTTCTCTTTTGTCATGCATCCTTGCACAAGCCTCAATTTCCTTTGTTTAATCCTCCTCTACACACTTTCTTCTATGCACCTTGTCCTCACTAGTTGGCACAAGCCTTTCAATGTCCCCTTCCTACTTGTTCTTACTTCCACATGGCACTCCTTCGACATCCTTCTATTAACTTAGCCAATCTCCATCCTTTCTCTCTCCTGTTAATCCTTGTGCTCCACCTTCCCCATGTAATTTCAAATTTAGTTGATTTCTTAGGATACTCCTACATTAGACTCCCTAGGTAACTAAAATTTTGTGATCCCTTGCTTACATGTGTTGAAATGGTGGAGCCATTCACTTGGAGAAATATTCACTAGTGGTTGCTCCGAGGGGAGCAAATTTACGCCGCGGGGAGGTCGACATATTTTGGTGCAGTTTGATTTTGTTCAGTTTCGGTGTGGATGTTGTCATTTAACAATGACTAAAATTCCAAAAAATTACTTCCTATTTCTTTGAATTTATGACGGTTAAATCAAATTCACAGAACGAAAGAGATGTTCTGTAGATGCACTGAAATCCATTACATTCAATTACTCTACTTGAAAAGCAACCTACTCAACGAATTAGTTCCTTCGGGGAACTTGCAAAGAAAGGGCTACACATGCTGTCCCAGAGCACAGAAAACACCACACACTGCTAAGCATGTCTCCCATTCCACTGAATATCTATTGACAGCACGTTGGGGCTTACCGAAGAGCTCATCAGGTCTAGCACTTCTGCACCAAACAAAAACCTTTCTTTGTATAAATTTGACATACAAATATTCCAATAAACATAAAACTCGTAAGGAATTCTGGAGACATCAAAATGATAATGCTGACTTAAAAATGCTAATAAGGAACAATAACCAGCCTTCAATATATATTCCTTCGATCCAATTCATTTCATGACACAAAAGAGTTTATGAATATAAATATGTAGAATAGAATCAGAAACAAAATTTTCCAATATTTACCTACAAATATTAAATATTTGCTTTATAGAAAATTCGTCCTTTGAAATCTTCAGCAAATATTCATGCACATATTCAGATAGGCTTGTCGAATTGCAATTGACCCTTTTGGATCGTATGTGTAAGTTTAATGTGAGTATGTGCAGGGTTGCAGCCAAGGTAGAGTGGATATTACTTTATGAATCTCTAATCCGTATATGAGTTACTTAAAGTCATGCGATGTTATGCTCTGTAGAGCTCTGTGCGTATATATATATGTATATATAAGGACTGTTACTTACTCAATCGTTGTATGGAGGCTCTAAATCTTTATATACAAATAAAGTTTCTTCTCCCTTCAACTAAATGGTCCTAAACCTAGATATTTTACAAATATTATAAACATGCGAAGGGATGTAAAGAAAAAATATTTTGGCCTAAGAAAAGGGGAGTTTGTGCTTGTGAATTTTTTTTTTGTTCCAGGTGCATCTGATTTATATGCATTCAAGCAAATGTGAGCTGGGCGTGGGGGTTTGGGATTTGTGTTGTCGTCATGGAGACTTCCGTGGTGTTATTATTTTGTGGAAAAAATGTTGTACGTTCCCTATGGCATGTAAATTTTAACAAATTTTGTTGTGCAAGTCTTTGGAGCAACACAATGTGAGAAACAACTTAGTTTTTTTGAAAATCATACATCATGTTGTCATAAAGAAGGAATTTTATCAGGAATTTGCAATGAAAAGAGCTGTGACCACAGGAAAATTCCCACAAAAGGCTCTGCTCCTCTTAACATTTTTTGTTGTTGAACCAAATAGAAATAAGCACAGAGAATTCCAAAATAGGAAAGAAGTTAAAAGGAAAAAAAGTTCTGGATTGTAGTGTGCCAGCCGCTGCTTCTTCCAAGGAAGGGAAGCAGATTCTTCACAAAATAGAGAATGACATTGCCAAAAATCAAATTCCATCTAAAAATTTCTTTGATAACGACGCTTCAGTAATTTTGTTAGTAATATTTATTTCATCAATAAGAATGTCAAGTATGACAGTTATTTAGCATATCCTTCTGTTCGACATATGCTGCAGGCAATTTTAAAAAGTGATCATAAGTTACTTGTCCTCGTACAAAAATGTCTAATGTGGTAGCACTGAGGGCATAGTTGGGAAAACGAGTTCTGTTAAAAAATTATTAACGTCCCCATAAATTCTATAAATTTCATTCCAGTCAATACTGAACCAAACAATTCTAATTTATGTCAGATCTATTGTAATCACGAGTTGTGTATATGATTTCTGAACCCAGACATTAATTCACATATTTATTATTATGGAAATAATTTTGCACTGGCAGCGAGTGTCTCAAGTTTATGCAAACCAATATTATATGCCTTAAGGTGAGAGAATCCAATCACACAATATGAACTAATGTATAGTTTTTCAAAAAAATAGTACTGCTCCCATCCTACCCAAGGAAAATATGTTGTGTTATATGGCTAAACAATGTTCACAATAACTAAAAGCTTAACCAGATATAAGTCCGGGAGGGCTCTGTGATTGTAAAGAGCACACAATTTCAAATGAATTAAACATGCATCATATGTTATCAGACTCTTTTTTTTTGTGATCTTGCACATGCCACATGCGATATGGTGTTTCTGGTTGTTGCATGTTTGCTGTAAAGCAACTTATCCTGTCCTTGTGTTTTCCACCCATGTAATTGATGGGGATGACAACAAACAAAACCCACCACTGGCTGTGTGAGATTTCTGACTTAATTCTGACACACTTCTAAGTAAGTTTTCATAAAGTAGCCCATTTAGATTTTATTCTACTCTCTTGAGATACCTGTAGCTTATATTGTTTGACCATTTTATTGTGGGGGATGTAAGCTTGATAGGAAAATTGCCTCATCTTTTCTGTTTCAAACACATCAGAAGAAATATATTGCTGGAACATCCAACACCTTTGATCCTATGTTCTGCTTGTTTATCCATTCCTACATATTGCTTTAAATATATGACTGGTTAGGGGATTCTGCTATTTGTATGGGCCACACTGTCCCCTTTCTGAATGTAAATGACGCAAGGAATTTTGTATTTATATTATTGTAGATTTCATAATGTCTAAGAAATAAGAAAGTAGGATTAGTCTTTTTAAATCCACAATCAAGTTGAAGGACAATTAATTCCCACATAAAGAATCCTCTTATTCAATAGCTTTCTACTGTTGTATATTTAAATGCCTGAAGTTTTTCCATTGCACTCTTCTGATTGTGGATTCTACCTTTTATAGTATATTGATTGGGTTGATCTTGTGGCTATGGAGTTCACTGTTTACTCAAACTTTTATCTGTTGACGCATACACCTGGATCAGTTTGCCTTGGTCTCAGTTGTAACTTGTATCTCAGGTTATTAGTTGAAATCACTACTTGTTTTGGTTGATTTATGTGTTTCCCTCTAAGATAAGATATTATGTTGCTCTACTAATTGTTCGTTCTCAAGTTTGATGTTTCAAATTATTGTTTTTTCTTGTTTTACAAAGGAAGAAGAGCTCTACTGGCATCCATATATGAGGATGTTCTGAATGAGACTGCTGAAGATGCTATGCTATAGAAGTAACAATATGCAAGAGATTGGTAGTGCACACTGTGCTTCATACCTAGAGGCTAGGTGAACTACAATATCAGAATAGAATGTAGTCAACTAAAATTAATTGAATTACACAAGTTGAAAGTGCACCAAACATAACGCAATGTGAGGCATATTGGATGGAACGCTATAGCAGGTGGTTTACGTGAGAATTAGGCTAATATGGTATATCTCATGTGTCAGCCGACCACAGAAAAGCATACACTGCCTGTCAATTGAACCTTTTCACAGTTGGCACCTCAAAGAATATTCTTTTAACTATAGTAGCCATGTTCGCTTAAAAAAATGAGAGGCTAAAAAGGGGGAAATGTGTTTGAGAAAAAAATTTCAGGATAATATGACATAGAATTCTTTCTGAGCAAGTATCCCAAAGCTTGTACAACTTCCTTCATACTGACATCAATATTTATGACCATAAAAAGATACTATAGTCTGGGCCCTTGAGAATGACGCCAAAGGGATCTGGATGTTAATTCCAGGTGGCAAAGGGCTCTTAGGCCAGATGAGAACAGTATTTGCACCGGCAAGATTTGACTTATATTAGCTGAAAGTTGGGAAGTGCCTGTTTTTCTCTACAATGTTGTCTTGACATGTACTTACTCTTTGGTTTTCTGCTTACCACATTGATTTACTATTTTGTGTCATGAATGCTGAAGTAGGGTGCTTTTATACTTTGAGAAGGTTTGCTATAGAAGCTCACATTCCAAAGGTATTTGATTCTGTATGATGTTTTATTTTTAAGTTCGTTAACTCTTTAATTTACTCTTTAGGAGATTGATCTCCTTATTTGTCTTCTTCTATTGGGTTAATCTCTCATCACTTGCTGTGATATAGTATTCCTTTACACTTACCCCTTCTCTGGTGTCTTGGACTTGAATGTCGCGTCGACATTAATTATAAAAAGAAATCCATAATATTATGCATAGAAAGGAAAACACTCCATTTCCATGTTTTTTTTGTGGCCTTGCTACTTTATAGTGTATTGTTTCAATAATTAATATCCTGCGTCAACATTTTTGGGGGGATCACAAAGATGTATTCATGGTATTTTACTCATAAATAAAAAACTGAGGGTCTATTCTATAACCATTTTCATGCTTTTACTTTCATGGTCCCGTTCCTTACTTCTTTCAGCAATGTGTATCTTCTGGCAGAAATATAGGCTGTACCTAAGAAGGTTGAGTGGAGTGGGACAACAGCCTAATGGATTGAATGCATCTTTTGGGGGAACTATGGAAGCCAATTTTTGGTTCAGTTCTCTCTCTAGAAAGGTCTGATCTTTAAGCTCTTGCAGCTTCAGGTCAAATATCACGTCAAACTCTGGCAGCAATCCAGGGTGGGTTTTTAGGCAGAGTAAATGCAAACAATGGTAGAATGTCTGCAGTTGGTCCGAGGTTCCTTTTACAGCCAGAAATGCAAGGCCTAAATTGCAATCAAACCGACAGAGGAAGGTTTGGGCAACCATTTATAAACAGTCAGAGGAACTTACTGTAGGGTATGCCTACACAGCTTGCTCAGTCAAACCAGCATATTTCTTCATTTGGAAATGTAGGTATGTCTATGGATGATTCATCTTCAGGGATTCCTATAAGGCAGACACAAGTTCCAGCAGCTTCTATGGGACTTGGAGGTGTGGGTCAAATGAGTGGCATAAAGTTTAAACAACAGTGGAGTACTGAATACAGACAACAATGCTTTAATGGTGCAGATGATACATCAACAACATAAGCAACATCCCTTACAACACCATCAACAACAGATGCCAACAACCACAGGGCAGCAGCAGCAACATGCATTACGTTACCATTAACAACAGATGACAAGTGCAGGGCAGCAATAGCAACAACATTCATTACATAACCATCAACAGCAGATGCCAGCAAGTGCAGTGCAGCTGCAGCAACGATCTGGTGCACAATTTTAAAGCGAGCAACTTGAAGGTGTACAGGTCCAAAATATATCATCACCGAATCTTCTACGGCATCAGGTACTTTTGAATGATATTGGAGGAATTTTTAATCAGTTGTCCCCTGTAGCCAACAACAGTACTCTCCTAGGCAATCAAGCAGCTAGTGCCTCAAGTTCAGGTCAGGCAAATCAGATGCCAACATCTATGCTTGGCTTGGCCATGCCTGCAGCTAATTCATCTCACATGATGGGATGCAACAAGTTTGATGTTATTCGTATTTTCAAACTAAATCTTATATCTATTCAAAAAAAATTAAAATTCATTGGCAGATCTAAGTATAAACCTAAAGGGACAAAGCAAGCCCTCACTTCCCCCCGCATTAAACACAGAGCAAACAAAGTGACAAGTTTGGCAGCTAGAGGGTGGCCCTTCTTTCCATATATGAGTCCACAGAAAATGTTTATACCGACCTTTATGGCTTATAAAAGGTAGTAATGTGTTTCATAACTAAAGATTGTCAACAGTGAGGAGAATAGGTTTTAATTTGTATCTCTTCCCTCCTAGATTATCATATCACCACCTTCCATTGGTGGAAGGGGAAATGGTTTGGTGGTATGGTGCCTGATCTTTGGGTCACCTGATCTTCCCCTCCCTCTTATTTTAATCCTCTCTCTCAACCAGTCTTCTAGAATTTTAGCAATTGAGAGCTGCGCCTGCAAAGCTCAAGTGATCCAGAAAGAAGTAAAGCTTGATTTTGACAAATACATGATTGGACACACTTATATTATTGGTTGAATTTTATGCAAACAATTATAATCAGACCCTTTTTAAATGCAATTCAGGTCATCTAAAACTTGAAATAAAAACTATTAGAAAGTTATGGAATAGGTGATAAGGTCACACTAAGACCTGGCTTGTTCTTTTCTACAAATCAGTGTCCAGTTTTGTTTGTTGAAGATGAAATTTTATAGCTTTGTGTTGGAAATCTAAGTAAATGGAGATTGTGTCAGATTGGGCAGTGAATTTGTACCTGCATATTTTGGCAACTACTAAAAAAGTTGTATGTGAATTTGTACAAATGAATTGACATTCCACAGGACATTTAACCACTTACTTCGTGGTGGGCTCACCCCAAATCTTTGCATTGCCTTCGTTCACTGAATATATTTTTCCTTCTTTGGGACCTGAAGTTCTAAAAAGTATTCATCAATCTATCTTAGTATAGAGCATTTGGACTACTTACCCATAATCTAGATTCTAGACAAAGCAAATGAAAACAATCTCCTAACAATTCTGTGAGGGATATTGCACACCTTTATGTCTGGATGAGTCAAAATGAATTCTCCAAGGGAAGGGTCAAATGTAAAACCATTTACCCCACTGCCAGTGCTCAGGACAAGCTGCACAAGGAAGTAATATTCATCAGTGAAACCCAAAACTTCATAGGACATAATTGTATGCTTATGAAAACAAAACAGATAACCATAGAGCTTCTAATCAAATCATGACACAATTTCTTTAGGAAACGAGGACTTGGGTTCTGTACTTGTCTGATTAGGGATTCAAAGAATTTCAATAAAAAAATTTGACATCTTCAGGTATGTCTGCAATGTGCAATATGCAATCCATTTCACCACAATCCCATTCTTGTGGGAAAATAAGGATGAAATTTGTCAAACAGTTCACGTGCCTTGTGTATTCTTCCACATTTTGCATACATGTCTAATACATGTCTAGCAGGGCATTTGCAACTACGACATCTGACAAAAATCCCCTTTGTATTATGCTCTTATGGATGTGCACACCCTGTCCCAAAGCTCTTAATTTGGCAAAAGTTGGGAGTATGGTGGCTGTAACATGAGAAAACGTCTGGCTGTTCATGGGCTTTTTCAACAAATCCATTTTGTGCATATCCTGCCATCATGGCACTCCTTGAGATCACAGCTCTTCGAGGCATTCTATCAAACAGTTCACGTGCATTTTCAATAAATCCATATTGTGCGTATCCTGCAATCATGGCATTCCATGAGTCCACATTTCTTTGAGGCATTTTATCAAACAGTTCACGTACGAAAGAACGAGACAGTTTCTCATGGAATACAATTATTGCAGCATACAGAAGACACGGTTGTCCTCACAAGGCAGTGAGACTGTTTCACCATAAGCAACAAAACCCACACCCGAAATCCCCTAAAACCCCTCCACCCCTGTTTTATCTTGATTTGACATACTTTTTTCACAATTCAAATAGATGCCTCGGTTAAAACTACTCGCCGCGGAGAATTCAGATGAAACCTAACTCAAAAAGAGAAATTTCAGACTTGTTCAAACATAATTCAGATCAATAAACCAAAGCCAAACATTTGGTGGGGTGCGTTCCCATTCAAGAATTAGGTCAAACAGTTGTGCCCGATTCATAATCAGTCACGGTTCCTCTCGAACAAATTCAGACAAAACAGCCAGAGGCTCAGAGCCTTGCACAAGAACTGCACCATTGACTGTTGGAAGAGAACCTAACTTTCCATTTTTTGTTCCTGGGTCGATGCCCGCTTCAATCTGCTCATACCTTTCTACATAAGTATATTTTGCAGTAACTCCTCAAGTTTGTCATTTTTGTGCTTCAAAGACTGCAATTTTCCCAAATTTTAGCACGCATATGCATCTGAGCTACCTCATATTCTTTTCCTCATAAGCAGAAAACATTATCACTATCAAATATAACAAGTTTTGTGCTTCAGGAAAGCAAATCTTCATACCTAGTCATTGAAATAGAAGCCGAATTTTCCTGTCTTGACCTGAAAGGAGAAGTGTTCACAGTGGAGGCTGAAATTTGGCAAATCTCTTGTGCCGAAGCCGAATTCGCCTGCCTTAGACTGAATGGAGAAGTGTTCACAGTGCAGGACGAAATTTTGCATATCTCCTCGTGCAAAGCTGAATTCGCCTACCTTAGCCTGAAGTTAGAAGTGTTCACAGTGTAGGCCGCAAATCTCCTGTGCTTTAAGTTGATTTCCCACTTCTGACATGAAATTGTTTTGGCTTTGTTGCAGAGAGATCGCAAACGTTAATTTTACAGCCCAGTGAAATATTCAAAGGCATGGCACGACAAGTGGACAGTAGAGCAGGAAGAACAGTGTCGAGACTGGGCGACAGTGGCGAGACTGGGCGACAGGTGGCTGCGCGATGACAGGCAGGTCGAAGCGGCTCAAGCAGGAGAGCGTCGTCGTTGGAGGTCTACTGCACTATAGCCACGCCTCCAGCGTAATTATTCCCCTTATGCTCAATATGCCTCGGCAACATTTTTTTCTCTCACCCTTCAAAGGTCACTTATTTGTTCCTTATCTTGTGGGTCTACACCCATATGTCTCCTTCTTCTTCCAAGTTCGGTGTACCATAGCATGTGTATCCTCTAAGTCATCTTTAGGCCAACTTCTCAACCCTGCACTAGGTTAATTACTTCTTCATGTGTCTTAATTGCTCAACATAATCTTAGTTATACAGTTCCTATCAACTCCAAGTTATGTTTCCCTTTCTTTATTCCTTCCCTTACATGGTCCTCATATATTCCTTTCTTCCTCTACCTACCTTTAATCTACAAGTATCTCATGCACGACATAATTCGTACTCATGATATCTTCGTGTTAATTTATCCCTTCCTTTAGAGATGTCACATGCACATCGTGCACACCCAAATTATGCTCTTGCATCATCTACATGTTGATGTCTTCCCCTTGCACATACCCATATTCATGTCTCTTTCATCAGCTTCAAGATGTCCCCCTCTTCCTTTGGTCCGATATGTGTTTCTATTCATGCCCAATAAATATATTGAGTATTCATCTACTAGTGTCCTCAAAAATTCAATGTCAACACAACCAAATGAGATGACAACAAGCAAGTATAATTCTTGTTGCCTAGACAATAAGCGAGAATTCCGTCATTGCAAAAAATGTTCATGATTCTTAATTGGATTTGGTAGCTAGTATAATTCTTGTTGCTTATCTTTTTTTGTCTACAGTATGATGCATGTATACTTCCACATTCATTTTTTCATCTCTATTTTCACTCAGATAATGTGTAGTCTTAAAAAAAGCCTCAACATACAGACCAAAGATAACAAGCCTAACAGTGTCATTCAACCTCATTGACGATGTTAATCATGTTTATAGGCGAGGTAGCAAATTTCATATGGAGAGTATTAAATGGTGGATCTCAAATATGGGAAAAATACAATTCATTAAAAAAATGATAAATACAAGAAAAAATACAGTAAATTGTATATATACAAATTTGTCCACATACTAGATGCTTTTACTAATAATAAGCAATTAATGTTAGATGTGGGGACTCCATAGGTAGGTTTTAATAAAGGCTATTTTTGTTCTCTTTAAAAAATATGTGATTAATAATCCCACGTTGTCTAGGACTCATCCTCCACATATATATATATATATATATATATATATATATATATATATATATATATATATATATATATATTCACTTATATAGCCACTCTTTAAGAGGGGGATTTTTCAGGTGGTATATATCACAAGGGAAAAGCGTTAAGTACTACAAACTATTGTAGATCACAGTTTCAAAGTTAACTTCAATGTTTGTACAAGTCACCCTCAAAACCCTGAAAGAGTGACACACGACCCTCGATTGACATTTCGGGTCTTATGTCTAGTTTTGACAAAGTAAGTTGCGAAATGGTGACAGATTGCCATTTGGTGGCCCATCGACGGTGCAAAGCTTGAATCAAGAAATTACGAGTGAACATTAAAATAATGATAGTTTTTAATCAAACCCAATTAATATAGATTTTTTGGTGATGATTTCAAGGATTCATTGACAAAGAATGCAAAGTCTTAGGTTAATAGAAAGGGAAGCAGATGAGAAGAGGTGCACCCTTGGGAGGGTCATGGAAAAGAAAAAGGAGAAAGGGAGCGTGACTAGAGAACACAAACCAATCACACAATAGAAGATTACGAATGATGAGAAAAGGAAGGAACCATTAATGGCCTTAAGAGGAAAAGATGTATGTAAGAGTGGCCTACATCAATGCATGAGAGTCTTGGAGGAGGAGTAGGGCACATAAGTGTGGGTGGGATCATAAACACATAAATTTTCCAGAGGTTTCTAGGGGATGATGGAGGAAGGTGATCCATAATGGACGAGAGGAAATCAACTAGGGGAGAGGGCCTGATAGCTGAACATGTACTAGTCACTGAGATAGTTGTTGATGGAAATAAACACATTAATTGAATAAAACAATACTAAAAAATATTATATAAGGACTCACTAATTGAAAAGATTTGGTTTCAAATCTGTATAGAAAAGACTTCATCATTGTCCAGGTACATGCATTCAATAATAGGCTTAAATGTATAATTCAAGTGCAACTATCTTCAATTTCTCATCTAATTTGTACTTAAACCATGTTTAATCAATCAACCCTATAGTAAGGAGCAAACTAGTTGATAAACTGCCAAATAATAGTCTTCAACCAAGTATGGAATATATCAGTCATCCCATATTTGGTTATTGTTATCTCCAACTATCAATGCTCTCTCTTGGAGACACTGCTCCATCCTCATCTTCTTTGTGTTGCATTCTTTACAACATCCTTCATGCCTTGTCTCCTAATCTCAATTCCTTAACTAGACTCTACGTTGGTTCCTTCTCTCTACAAGGTGTTCGATTTTTTTGTTTCTTCCATCAAACTTTGGGCTCTCATATTATTCTTCTTCTCTAGCACTAATCTGTTATGTCGCATGTTCGTTATGGGTGCAACTTTCCATAGCGCTCCTACAAGGTATGAATTTAGGTCATTGTCCCCTATTTCATCGTCATGCACCATCCTTTTTATGCCTTTTTCTCTACCCATCTTCATGCAATGAAGAAAAACTCGATAGCTACCTCACGTCCAATATCTATTAGCTTCTTCCTTTCTTTTCCTTCCTTGTTTTATTACCCTCTACCCACTTTTCTCAAAATACTTCTATATTATGCACCTTCTACCCAATTCTCCTATTGAAAGATGCATCCTCTCTTTTTCTTCTTCTACGCATTCGATTACCTCATAGTTTGAAATCTATTAATTCCTCCTCTCTTTTTCTTGGATTCCTGACATTTGACAACCATCTAGCACTCCCTCTCTTCATTTTTGCACATTGAGACTACCTCCTATTCGGCATTCTTTATGTGCTTCAAGCTTCTCTTGGTTATATGCTTGGTCTACCTCCTTTTGTCATTTTGTTGGTGTTATGTTTGCACACCTCTCTCTGCATGCAAATTCTTTCCATTGAAATTCTTGGGATTTGAGCATCCTCATTAACGGCTACCGCTTCGGATCATCCAGCCATCTGTTGCCCTTGTCAAAGATTTGATTTTCTCTTTCTATGCCTTGTGCACTACTCTTTATCAATCTGTGCATTCCATGTGTCTCTAGCATCTTATCTTCTTCACTGAATTCAGTTCCAAACTTCCAACAATCATAATATAGAGGGAAAATATTATGACCAATCTACAACATTTTCTCCTTTATTATAAATATTATTCATACAAGTATACATTCGTTTACCTCAACAATGTTTTTACTACATGTGCATTTAAGTTATTTTCATAAAAAATAATATATTATTGTTATTAATTCGCCGGAGGCATCTCCTTTGGTGTTGGCCCTACTGGAAAGTGTCAAAACTCCAGCAATTTTTACCGGGAATCAAATCCCTACAATCTTTTCTGGCAGTCAAATTCCTTCACACTGTTCATGCTTGTTTATGCTTTTCCGAATACGATATGGGAAGAAGCAACAACATCTTGATTATGGTTATTATGATCATTGTTTCCAATATGGCTCTTGCAGCCGATGATCCACAGGCCACACTTCTCGGCGCTAGTTGCAGTGACGAAATAAAATACACCTACAGAAATTTTACCATTTTCGATGAGAATCGGGCTACAGTTTTTGGAAACCTCACCTCAATTCTGTCCTCCAATGGATCCGGCTTCACTAATTCAACGAGCAGCAAGGCCGGCATGACGGATCCTGTTTATGGACTTGTTCATACTGAGCTCCAAAGAAATGCATGCGTTTAAACCAGAAGAACTTTTTGGCCAATTCATTCACATCTGTCTCTTTTTCGAGCAGTTGCTTGTATACCCTCACTTCAAACTGTTCTCTGGACTTCTTATCAATGTGAGGGGATCGTAGCACTATATACAGCACTCTTCTTCGAGGCAATCCAACCTTGTGGAAATCCTAGAAGCATGGATGATTCAGGTATTTCTTTGAAAATGATTTCACCAATACGTGAATCTTAGCGTCTCCAATTGGCGATGGTGTTGCTCCTTCTCCTTTCCCCTCCTGCCTATTCTTCTACTTCTGGAAAATGTGTATAGTGTATGAGTGCATCGCATAACCAAAACCTTAATTAATGGTAGGGCAAAAACAAAATTTACCTGAGCAGGAAGAGTATCATCAGCTTTAGATTATGAGGAGGACATGAAACGATGGGAATAGAGATTAATGCGAGGCAACACACTCGCCCTCAACTGCTTTACCATCGTCCCCATTTCAGAATAATGACACGATAAAAATTGCAGTCCGCAATGCCCTTCAATTTTCCTTCCAACTAGGTAGGGGTTGAGAGAGTCATGAACTGATCAAGTTAGACACCTGCAAGTTGCATTTTTGAACCCGTGTCACTATTTTGTTCATCCAATTTTTCAATCTTGTGAAATCACGTTGGAACCCAGATTCCAAGTTTTTTTTTAACGGGATTGATTTCATATAGGTAGAAGAGATAACTAATGGAGAAAGTATTATATACCTAAGCTCAACCTTCTTTATCTGTACTTTGACCAATGATAACCTCTGTTTTCTACTCTTCCGAAAATGGATGCCCTGTATAAGAGCACAGTTACAAAATTTAAAGAGGTCACACAGCTGCACTGTTCCACTGATTCATTTTCCACGATTGCCCTCTCAACTATTGCTAGTGTTCTTCTACTTCTTCTGCTCTTCCGTTTTAAACACCACTCCTCTCTTAAACTTCCACCTGGGAAATTAGGCATTATAATTCAAAAAATTTCTTTCTGAATTTTGTGTGCCCAATTTGGAGTTTAGAGGAATGGCTTGATGCTAGTATTCACATAAATGAACAGCCGCAACAGCACATTTATTGGGGAATTTTGTTGATTGAGGATTGTTGTGAAATAGGTTTTTTAGTTTCAGCAATAGTTATGCCCTACCCCTAAGCCCTAGAACAGTTATGGTTCTCAAATGTTAGAGGTATCTTCGACCGATGCAGTCCTGTGTTACCAAGAAAAATGTTTTTGAAAGTAAATAAAATCCACTCCTTCATCAGTGACGGGATTTGCATTTGCTACACATTTTTTCAAAACTACCGAACCTAATCAGCTCGCCTTTTCCAACATTCTCCCAGCCTATGGCAAAATAAGAACTTTGGAACAGGGCGTGGACATCGATCAAAACATAATAAAAATTGGTTTTTGTTGGATGTAGAACCCTGTTCCGTTTGTTGATATGAATGAAATGTTGAACTATATACAAAGCATGTGAATTGTTTGTTATTCAATTTTACATACTTATCTCACCTAAATATTAAAATAAGTTGTATATATAGAATTTATATTCAAAATAATGTAATTCATCCTCTTCCATTACCAAAAAATCCTTTTTACAAGTATCTCTAAAAGTCTTTCTAAGTTCACTATCGTTATTTTTAGGGGAAAAGTGGTCACTTAAAGACCCCCTTTTGATACTCATTACCCTAATCACGTGAATCAACATAGAAAACTAGATAACCATGGAAACATATAAAGGAACTTTAACTAACTCAAACTAAGAGACATGAAATTTTAGGGTTTTTTCCAATATACGGTGATAATTGAATTAGCATGGGTGTTTCATTAAAAAAGTGATAGAATACCACGTGTGCATAATGGGGACTATTTAATCACCTAACATTGTAATTGATATAACGAGAAGTATTTAGGGGTTTTAAAAAGTTGAACATTATTAGATGAGATAAAGTAACGAGGGGATGACATATGGGGTAGGGATATTGGTTGGTGTGCATAAATAACATTTAAAACATAATTTTATAGTGTATATATATTAATGGTTGTTTTTCTAGGAGCAAGTCTATATTGTGAAAGGTATGGAGGGAGGGACTTTGCAGGAAGTGGTTGGGGTGGGTTGGGAAGTTTTGGAAGACCACATCAAGTTGTTGAATGTTGTCATCATCGTTGTTTATTTTAGTCAGGGGTCTTGAATTCTTAGACTTGATGGATACAGGTGGAAGTTGATGGTTCAAAGGTGAGAACCTAGATATATCGTTTTCTTCGGTATTCATTGTTGTTTCCAAGCATTTAGAGCTTCCTACAACACGTATAACCATTTTGAATGCACGACGCCACTCCCAAAACAAAAAGTTCAAAAAATGAATTAGATGAGAGAGACTTGAATGCAACAAGCCAAACGGAAATGCACATTATCAACAAGATGAAAACAAAACAAAGGAATTCTCCAATTCATGACCTTTCTTCACACCTATTAATGAAGTTTTTGAAGAGTTTCAAATATTAAAGGATTTTACCTATTCAAGCACATATTCCTCATCCATATTAACTAGGTTCTCCAAACTTACACTTTTATGGATGTGATATATATTGGATTTCTAATAAGTAAGCAGTGTCTTTACACACTACGTCTTGATCCAAAAAACTTCATTGTTTTAGAATTAATTTTTTACATTTTTCTTGGAAGAATGTGCCTATACCTGTGACACTAGCTTTTAGGCATCCTACAAATTTATATATACAACATAGAAAATCTTAATTTTCATAATCCAACTGTTGAAAGGCTTTGTGATAATCTTCCTAATTCTCAAAATGACACATGAAAAATCCTTAAGAGCAAAGATAAATCTCACAATTCTTAGTCCATGCCATGTGTATCCATTGATACAGCACTAATGCGAACTACCAAAACCCATTAAATATGTAAATAGATGCTCATTTTTATAAGCATGCTTGGTCTTGGGTCACACACCTCCCTATGAGCTCCACTATCAGAACCTTTTCCTCATGTTTTGTAGCCCGGGTTTAAAAGCTTGAAGGAATCCCTGAAACCATAGCTCCTCCATGCAATTGTTGCACGATAAGGAGGATGGAGTCCTTGCCAATATTGTAGCTTGGTAGAGAAGCATTCTTGAGATTGTATTCTCTCGTATAATCCCTGTTGTTGATCCTTTGGGATACCTTATGTGTTCTCCATTTTCCGCTTCCGGATCAGACACATGATTTGTTGATTCAGGAGCATATACTGACTGGAATTATCTTGGTAGTCACAGGGTTACGCTTAGTCCATGGAAAATACATGTATTGAGTATATTATCAGTACTGTGCAATTCAGAAAGAAGGGGCATGTTTATATGAAATTTGGAGAAAACAAATATATAGTTTGGAGAATTTATTATAATATTTTGGAATGTACGTGAATGTGAATTCAACCTAAAACAATGAATTTATGAGCAGTTATAGGGAAAGGGGGTATGCTAATATATGAATGTTATATGGAAGTTTTGAGATACTTAGTTGAGAGATGAGCCAGAGACTGAACACTGTGAAAGGAGTATGGTTTCTCTTCATCAAAGATGTGGCGTAGATGTCGGCAGGAATGTTGGCATGCCATATTTTGGTGTTTGAGAACACGATTTGACAGGCCCTTACATAAAGGTTGTATAATGCGCATGATTTAGAAGGATAAAAATCAAGAGATTGCAGATAAAAAGGGTGTAGGACAAAAGAACAGGGTTGCACAGCTGTGGCACAGCTTCATGTACTTTATTTGATGTAATGGCTCTGATCTATTTAATTCTTCCAAGAGACAAATCTGACAGTGCACAGTCATAAGTGAAATGTAATCCAAATGAAAAATGTTAATGTCATAGAAAAAGCTTGATTTAAGGAAAAACAAATCGAAAAGCAGATCATTAATAAAGCTAAAACTCCTACTTCAGTTGAAGTATGAAAAGGAACTGGACACAAAAGTAAGCAGTTGTTCAAAATTACCAGAAAATAAACTGGCTACCACTTACCACAGGAGAAGATCCACATGGAATCTATAGTGTGCAACAGACAGCCACCAAAATCACATACAAAGCCATTATCTCAAACAAAAAAGAATTAAATCCAGCGGATCCTCTCACCAAAAATGATTCCAACTGCAATAAAAGTTAGCCTGAATAAAGAGCAAGAAAACACAATTATATTTTGTTAACTGAGCTCAATACAAGCTGGTATATCCTTATAATACTTAGTTTTGAACCCTGAAACAAACAAAGATCGACCATCAACAAACACCCATTTGACTACATATGCAACACAAACCACGAACCATGTCGAGTGCATAACGTAAATAGGAGTCTGGAAAGTGCACTTAAACCAAAATGTCCAGCAGTCTCTATTTGAAAAGGAAAATAAACCTTGATGATTGATAGTGATTCTTCAGTCTACTACATTTTTGTTTTCTTGATATGTTGATTATGATTTTTGAACCCAATGGATAGTATATATAGTGAGTATATAAGTAAGAATTTGCATATCATTCTCAATCTGATTTAATACATTTTTTTAGATTGTTTGAGCATGGTCATATTTTCTTGGAAGTGACCATTAAGATATTTTTATTGTACATGTTTATTGTATTTTAATTATTGGATCAAAAATACAACATATTTGTGAATCTTAAATGTTGGTTTTGATCGGCAATCTCAAAAACATTGTTGCAAACAGACGAATCCAAGGGATAATATATATAGTGAGTACATATAATTAAGAATTTACATATCATTCAGGATCTCATTTGACATGGTTTTCAAATTGTTTGAGCATCAATATATTTTCTTAGAAGTGGCCATGAATGTACTTTTCTAACCCATTTTTAATTGTATTTAATTACCAATCAAAATACAACACATCTACCACCACCACCCATAAAACCCTAAACATCATTGTTGACAGTAAAGACTAAACATTAATGCATCGTGAAGAACCTAAGGGATAATATATATTAACATGGTTTTTAGATTGTTTGTATATGATTAGATTTTCTTGGAAATGCCTATGAAAAAAATCTCTTGCCCATTTTTATTGTGTTTAATTATTGAATCAAAAATACAACATATACACTATCGTCAACCGATGAACCCTACACATCATTACCAACAAGGGAACCCTAAACATCACTATCAACCAGTGAACCCTAAATGGTGTTACCAATAAGTGAACTATCCTTCAAGTTTCGCGAGCTTTATGCAACCATATAAGATCATAACATAAATGGCCCTACCTATTTCAATTCTAGTTTTTGACCCAAACACTATTTGTTTATCTTTTCCCCTTCACTACTTCCGAAATGGAAAATTTGTGTACTAGGAAAGGATAAACAGTTTTGTTCATTGTTTAGTCATCAAATGATCAAACAAGAGATTTTTCTCTTTTTTTTATAAAAAAACCTATCATAATTTAAATTTAAAAAAAAAAATCACCCATGTAGATGTGGTTCTATAAATATTAAATATTTTGCATGATTTTTTTCTATAAAGAATGAGTAAGTTGATATTCAATGAATCCTAAATCTTTTGATGAAAGGAGTGTTTCATTGTTTTAGATGGGACTTCCAAGGCTCTTCCCATAGTCTGACTTGATTCCAGCCTTAATTGGCAAGTGATTGGCAACACTTCCTTGATAAGTGTTGATAAGTATGGGTTTGATATCTTTATGGTGATAGGTGAAGCATGTGAGGAGCTTTGACCACCTCTCTTTTGCTTTGGTCATCTAGATTTGTAACCAGTTATGTGAAGGGCTTCATCTTCATCACCTCTCTTTTGCTTTGGGATTGCAACTAGACAAATGGTGGAGATAAAGCTTCTCAAGGTGTTCTTAGGTTACCCTCAGGTATGTCGTTATGAATTATTTCTCTTGCCCCTTCATTTCCATTATGAATGTTTTTCCTTCACTCAAATATTACAGGTTTGTAATTTGGTATTGTTACATCACATTATTTGTGTTTGTCATGGTTTTCAAAAATTACACTTGTTGATCTAAATAGTGTCTGCATGTGAGTTATTTTGGCTTACTTTTCAATGTCTTTGACCTCTTATGTAGACATGCTTTATTTTTCATTTGACATTACCATGGATGGAAATATTTTTTGTGGAGAAATCCTGGCTTGTTACTCAACATGCTAGTCTTCACATGTTATGGCATACTTCATCTTTTTGTCACTCTTCTTGTTCTAGGGAGCTTTTGGTGTTTTGGCATATTTCATTATGGATGTAAAAAAAGATTAGGTGCGGTGGATGGGAACACAAAGGCAATTCATCTTCGTTGAGGAGATGTAACAAGTACGAGAAGGTGAAACTATCATCTAAGAACATTGTGAAGGAGAAGGATTTTGAGTTTATCCAAAAATACTCTA